>CM046440.1:41286263-42561153 GCA_025506505.1 Flaveria sonorensis | reverse complement strand
CTTGACCTATGTCATCACATCAGAGGTCATCACCAACTGATACTCCTTCACCCGAAAGGGCTCAGGTCTCTCTTTCGGCTAAGTGCATCGACCACTACGTTTGGCCTTGCCCGGGTGGTAATGGATCTCGCAATCATAGTCCTTGATCAACTTGACCACCTCCTATCTCAGTTGGGTCCTTCTGCTCAAAGAAATGCTTCAAGCTCTTATGGTCAGTGAAAATTATGCACTTCTCCCGTATAAATAGTGCCTCCAATTTTCATGCAAAGACCACTGCAGCTAATTCTAAGTCATGAGTGGGGTAATTGGCTTTATGGGTCTTCAACTATCAGGATGCGTATGCTATCACTCTTCCACACTTCATTAGTACGCAACCCAGACCCGAATAGGAGGCATCAGAATAGACAACTAAATCCTTACTCTCTCGGGCAGTGTCAAGACAGGAGCCTGAGTTAATCTTGCCTTTAACTCCTCAAACGCATCTCCTGTTCTTGTCCCATACATACTTCACATCCTTGTGAGTCAATTTGTTCAAAGGTGAGGCTATTTTGGAAAAGTCTTGAATAAACCTTCAGTAGTAGCCCGCCAAACTCAAGAAACTGCGAATCTCAGATGGCATCTTGGAGACTTCCCTTTCATCAACACCTCAACCTTCGTCGGGTTCACACTAATTCCTTCAGAATTTACCACGTGACCCAAAAATTGAACCTCGCACAACAAAAAAGCACACTTGGAGAACTTAGCATATAGCTTCTCCCTCCTAAGTTTCCCCAACACTTCGTGTATGTGGCCGGCATGTTCTTCTTTCCTCTGAATAAATCAGTATATCATCAATAAACACAATCACCGATTTATCTAACATAGGCCGTCACACTCGGTTCATCAGATCCAAAGGCAGCTGGCGGACATAACGAGAAACTCGTAATGTCCATAACGCGTGCGAAATGCTGTCTTCGGGATATCTTGTTCCTTTACCTTTAGCTGATGGTAGCCAGATCGAAGATCTATCCTTGGAAACCTACTGGCACCCTGAAGCTGATCTAATAGGTCATCAATTCTTGGTAAGGGGTATCGGTTCTTTACTGTCAACTTGTTCAACTCTCGGTAGTCTATACACATTCTCATACTACCGTCTTTCTTCTTTACAAATAATACCAGAGCACCCCAAGGAGAGATACTCGGTCTAATAAACCCCTTATCCATCTGTTCTTGTAGCTGATCCATCAGTTCTTAAATCTCGGTCAGAGCTAACCGATACGGTGCCTTGGCAACGGGTTGCGCACCGGGTATCAGGTCAATTTGAAATTCAATCTCGCGATTCGTTGGAATTGCCTGGTAAGTCTTTTGGGAACACGTCTGGGAAATCACACACAACAGGAACTTCTGAAAATTGTGGTATCGACGCGTCCACGTCCTTTACATACGCCAGGTAGGCACTACATCCCCGTCTCATGCACTTCTCTACCACTGCCATTGATATCACCTTTGGGACCGTAGTGACACGATCACCATTAACCGTCACCGCACTTCCATCGGGTGCAACTAATCGAATCATCTTCTTGCGACACATGATGTTCGCCTCATAGGCGCTAACCAATCCATCCCTAGTACTACATCAAATCCTCCTAGGGGCATCACATATAGCTTAGCAGAGAACCTATGGCCTTCTATTTCTATGCCATAATCTTCAATCATACAAGAAATTCTGGTTGACTTACCAATAGCAGTTTCTGCATCAAAGGTCTCATCAATACTTCTACTACTAACAGGCAACTTAGCACAGAAAGCAGCAGATATGAAACTCCTACTAGCACTAGAATCAAATAATACAGAGGCACAAGTTTGATTTACTAGAAACATACCTGACACGACGTCGGGGTCTACCCATGCTTCTTCTCGGGTCATCGTGAAGGCTTTGGCACTTGCCCTCTGCCCTTTTCTTCAGCCACCTTCTTATCCCCAGAGCTCTCAGCCCTTGGCTTCCTGCACTCGTGGCTTCTGTGGCCCGTCCCGCCACAATGGAAGCACCTCGACACTCCACAATCTTTTGCCATATGACCGGGCTTCCCACATCTGAAACAAATATTCGATACCAAATGGCATTCTCTTCTATGTTCCTTCCCACACTTGTCACACCTCTTCAACCCCGAGCTTGCAGCAACAACCCGGTGGTCATCCATCCTCGACCTCTTGTTATTCGGGATGAAACCACCACACCCGAATCTCTTCCCGTTCTAACTCCTATCGCCACCACCAGTCCTCTTCACCTCAACCACCGCTACCTCCCTTTCGTCATACAGTCTTCCCGCCAAATCCACTATCGACCTAAAAGTGTTTGGCCGGGCAGTAATCAAGTGCCTGCGAATGTCAGCTGGCAACCCCTGAATATACCGCTTAATCTTCCTTGTTGCTGGCGTAACCTAATCGTGCACCAGCCTCGCCATCTGTTAAATTTAGCGGTGTATTGTTTGTGGGTCATAGTTCCCGCCTCCAGCTGTAGGAACTCTCTCTCGATCTTGTCGAGCTCCCGATGAGGACAGAACTCCTCGATCACCAACCTCTTCAGTTCTTCCCACCTTATCCTTCTAATGGCTCGATTGCCTTCGGCTTGGACAAGATTGTCCCACCAACACAGCGCAGTGTCAACGAAGGAGTGAGTGGCGAACTTCACCTTTTGATCCTCCTGACACTCCCTGATCTCTAGCACCGCTTCCATTTCCCGTACCCAGCGGTGAGAAGCTGTATCATTGCCATTGCCATCGAAAGTAGGGGGTTTACACCTTTGGAACGCCCCATAGCTGCATCCTCTTACGGCTTCCCGCACTATCACCTCCTCGTCATCACTCGAGGCTCCCCTTCTTCCATCCAACTCCTCCTCCTCATCGTGATCCCTCACATCACCTCTCCTGCCAACAGTCGTTCTCCTCTCCTCTTCGTTCTTCTTTCGTTCATCCTCCCTCACAGCTCGGATCACTTCAGTCACGACAGATGGTAGGATTGTCTGCATGACTTGGTGAACCTCCTCCACCACTGCCTCCTTCACCAAGGCTCATAAGTTAGCACTCTCATCACCGCCCTCCGGGTGATGAAGATCGGGCTCAGCATGAGCCGTCTCTGCAGTCTTGGTCTTGTTTCTAGTACTACGTTCCCTACCACAAACGCCCCATGTTCTATCACGAGAAGCTTTCTATGATCTTCCTCCAGCCATCCTCTTAAACACTATAAGATTCAAACACCAACACGGTCATTCAAGGTAATAGCTCAGTTAATGTTAAGTATAGTAAGTCCCTAATTACAGTGGCCAGTTGTGATTAGCCACTTACTTTACTCTTCATCCCCCGAGCATTTCCTATCCTGACTACATCAGTATTCAAATCTACAAAAGCACATAAATCAAATAGCATGCGCACATAATACCGGTTAACATTATAAAAAGACATACCTGAAGGCACGTAGCTACTCGGGCTGGCATCCCTCCATTCGGTCCCATTTTCAGTTTAAGTTAAGGTTCTTTTCAAAATATTTACCCATTTCTCTTAAACTTTGGCTCTGATACCAACTCTAAGGCCCCATTCCCGGAAACCTCACAGTTGGACATTCACAACACAATTTATAATACATTTCATAATTTATCAAACATTGCAGCGGAGCTTAAAAATCAAAAGCCATTCATTAGTTTATAACCACTGTTGCTAAGCAATACCTATTTGTTAATAGTTACAAAAGATCATTAGTTTGCATTACAAAACAACAATGTTATATTCATGAGTGGATGTCAGCCTTGTCCCGACGAGTAGCCTCCCCTAGTGCCATCCTCAGCAATATTACCTGCCAACTGAAAATGCATAAAAGTCAGCTTTGCTGAGTGAGTTTTAGTTTTAAAATCATTAGAAAATACCTGGTAAGATTAATATAGAAAAATACCCTTTAAAGTACTTTACAAATCTTTCATACATGTTCATGCATCATACATACATTCAATTAATATTCATTATCATCATTATTAACTTTCTTCACCATTTCCATGGCCGTTCATTTGAACCTTTTACCTTTTTAATCTTTCACTTTGATATGGACAAAAGTGCTATACCCCATATAATGCGTATAAACCTGGTACTGGGCCTGAGGCCTATAAATAGACCCCATCCGTGGTGCACTAATGCTAACCCCAGTACCGGGGTAGCAACAGTGGTCCCCCCAATCTTAAACATTGACCCTGTGTGTATCCTCTGGGTTAGCTAAACAACACATAGTTGAGCTAACAACCTAGCGGTTGTGAACCTCATTGTGAATTTGCTTGCAAGACTTTCTTACGTTCTTTATGTTTCACTTTTCATTCTTAGTAATCTTTCACTTGATTAATAATACTTCATAATTATGAACAAACCACATAAGGCCACATTATAATAATAATAGGGAACATAAGAGAAAACACGAGGCATGGATAAAATAATCAAATAGCATAAGCAGGTCAACCCAAGGTCAAACCCTACAATTTTGCTCACTCCAAAATTCCAGAAAATCAGCTAAGTGTTCTAGGCGCATGAGGACTATGCAGGCGCATGAGCACTGCCTAGGCGCATTTCAACTATTCAGGTGTATGACCTTTATACTTAGGCATTTCCAAATCACTTCTAGGCGCATGAGCCTCCTAGGCGTATGGGAAAACACTTGGGCACTCCATCATCCTGGGCGCATGAGAATACTTGGGCGCATGAGAATACTTGGGCGCATGAGAAACACAATATTTAGGCATAGTTTGGGCGCATGGGCACTATTGGGGCGCATGAGCCCCTACTTAGAATTTCTAAGGCAATTTTCCAGGCACATGAACCCTAGTTGGGCGCATGGCCTGTACTTAGGCATTTTTCTACTAAAATTTCAGGCGCATGGGCCCTGTATGGGCGCATGGCCAACAGTTGTGCAGTTCTAAACTTCAGAATCATTTCCAACCTATTCTAGCATCTGTTCAAGGCCTAAACATATACTTCTTAGCACACCCAACACATATACAAGTACCATACATGAACATAATACGGGTACAAAGATACAAGCATAAAATCCATTTATAATGCATTTTTAGCCCCAAAGAAAGATTTAAACACATATAAACGGGGTCTAGAACTCACCTAGTGTAGAAGACAAGTAAAAATCCTCCAAACTTGCTTTTACACATGAGTCCAAACACCTAAACAAGCAAAGCAACCAACCAAAACACAAATAACGCTTAAAAATCGGTTCCTAAGGTTGAAAACCCAACAAAACCAAGCCAATTATATAAGAAAATACATACCAAGTTCAAAAACAGTCTTTTCTTCTCCTTGAACCCGAGAGAAACAATTCAGCTTCTTTTCTTCTTTGCTTTTGTCGAACAACAGCAGGTTGAGGGTGTTAGAATGGGCGGCCATACCCATTTTATATTAAAATATTGAGTTTTATGTACTTTTACACAAAACACCCCTCATCTTTGCCTTCTTTTATTTTTTCCTCAAAATGCTTTCTTTTCTTTATATTTGACTAAGTTTTCGGGTGTTACAAGTTGTGGATTTCTGTTGTTGTTACATCCGCTAAAGTCACTATCAGAATATGAGTAGAGCTTAAATTTTCCTTCTTTGGGATACCAAAGTCCAAGAGCTGGCTTCCCTTTGAGGTATCTGAATATCCTCTTGACTGCATTAAGATATGACCCTTGGGGTCTGATTGGTACCTAGCACAAACACATACAACAAACATTATGTTAGGTCTGCTGGCAGTTAAGTACATTAATGATCCTATCATAGATCTATATAATCTTTGATCAACTAACTTCCCTGTAGGATCAGGTACAATCTTATCTATTGTTAATGCTGGTGTTTTGCATGATGATGAATCAGCAAGGTTGAACTTCTTCAAAATTTGATTCACATACTTCTCCTGATTGATAAAAATGCCATCTGGTTTCTGATGAACTTGCAAACCAAGGAAAACTGTTAATTCTCCCATGGAACTCATTTGAAACTCAAATTTCATCAAACATTCAAACTCCTCACATAATTTCTTGTTTATTGATCCAAAGATTATATCATCTATATAGACTTGGACAACTAAGAGATCTTGATGATCATGTTTCAGGAAGAGAGTCTAATCAATTATGCCTCTTTTGTAACCATGTTTGAGTAAGAAGGATGACAATGTTTCATACCATTTTCTCGGGCCTGATGAAGACCATACAAAACTTTGTCAAGCTTGTATACCCTATATGGATAATTAGGGTCTTCAAAGCCTGGTGGTTGGGCAACATAGACTTCTTCATCAATTTTACCATATAAGAAGGCATATTTTACATCCATCTGGTAAACTGTGGACTTCTTATAAGATGCATAGGCTAGAAAGACTCTAATGGCTTCAATTCTAGCTACAGGAGCAAACACTTCATCATAGTCTATCCTTTCTTCTTGAGTATAGCCTTGTGCTATTAGCCTTGCTTTATTTCTCACAATGATACCTCTGTCATATAGTTTTTTCTTGAAAGCCACTTTGTGCCAATTGGACATTGGCCTTCAGGATGATCAACTAGATTCTAGACTTTTTGTTTTCTAAATTGCTGAAGTTCTTCTTGCATTGCTTCAATCCTGCTGTTATCTTTCAATGTTGTAGTTATGTTGGCTGGAACCACTTGTGAAAGAAAACAAGAGAATAGACACATATTGGCAGCTCCCCCTTGACTTCTTGTGGTTCTTGTTGAAAGATCACCAATAATGTTTTCAATAGGATGATACTTATGAATTCTTGTTGCTGGCACTGATTCAACTAGAATGGATGATTCCAAGTTGGTAATGTTGGTTGATAGAGATGGACCCAGCTGAGATGGGGAATTGACAAATTGATCATAATTTTCATTATTTAGGTCTTTTGATGCTGAATGAACTCCATCTTCTTGATTTTGGGTTTTCACAGATGTGGGTACGCTTCCACAGCAGCTACAGGACCAACTACGGATGTTGTAGTTTGTTGATTTTGGGTTTTCGCAGATGATACTTGAATGATGTTGGAATGTTTCCTGATGAGTTTGGAACTTCAGTTAGGCAATGAATCATGTCCGGAAGAGGATGGAACATCTATGGATGTAGAAAGATCTTTTACGAATGCATTGTTAACTTCTACTGAAGTTGAATTTGATGAAATCAGCTTAAACTCATGATGAACGTGAATAAAAGGTTAATTCCCCGAAGGATCTTTTCAATATCTCTCAACTCGATCACACTAACATTATGATGCGGAAACCCATAATGATAGAGTATGAAATCAGTGTATGTGTGTGTTTGTGTGTGTATGGTGTGTGTGCAAGAACACAATGAAAATTAACTTCTTGTTTTTTGTATTGATTTCGTTCAAAAGCTTACAAAGGATTAGGGTAGCATGCTATTTATAGCCTATACACATAGCTATATACAATTACTAAACTACCCTTATGTAAATGAAAATTACATAAAATAATCCTAAGTCTATATGTCATCCGCTGTGGAGATCAGTCATCCGCTGTGGATGTTTGCTCTTTCGCTATGAAGATGATCTTGTCATCCGCTGTGCATGGTTGTATGTTATCCGTTATGGGATGTTCATCCGCTATGGATGAACATCCGCTGTATAATGTTATCCGCTGTCAGCATGTCATCCGCTGTGGGATCTTGTTCATCCGCTGTGGATGTTCATCCGCTGTGGATGAACATCCGTTGTGGAATGTTTTCCGCTGTGAGTTCTTCATCCGCTGCACACTCTTGTAAGCAAATCTTCATCCGCTGCTGATGATCTTCATCTGCTGTGAGACTTTCTTCATCCGCTGCGAACACTTGTCAAAATTTCCTTTTATGTATTAAACCTGAAAAAGAAATTTAAACAAATATTAGTGATTGTTATGAATGTTAATGATGTTAATGTGTTATTAAATGATTGTTTTGGATGATACAACACATTATGTTTGTTATGCTTCATATGGCAAGCATCATACTTTTTATGCATTATTTCTTAATGCAATTGTTGACCCCAACAATACTCCCCCTAAGTATGATGTTGCCAACATTAAGAATTAATTTTTTGTGTTTGTTAGTAATGTGTGTTTGTGTGTTTTGTTATGAATAATTGTTTTGTTTGTTTGTTTGTCTTGAATGTTATGTATGTTTTGATTGTATGTTATGTATGATTGATTGTTTGATTATTTACTTGTATGATTGATTGACAGATTTTAAGATTACACAAGTGTTAGCATAATAAAACAAATATGAATGATTGTATGAATCCATGTGTTTATTAACACATATATGTATGTTTGCATGAATCTCATGTGTTTGTATCAACAACACATGTATGTATTATTGTATGATACCATGTATATAAAACCACATATATGAATGATTGTACGATATCAAGTGCATAAGGGCACATGTATGTATGAATGTATGAATGCATAATAATAAAGAAGGATATATTTGTTTGTTTGTTTCCCTAGCTGTGTGTTTAGAAACCTTAGGAATGAGATGGTCCAGCTTCATCAGTCTTCTTCTGGGCTTCTTCTATAGCCTTAAGAGTATCTTCAATGTCATGCTCTATGGCTTGGTCAACTTCAGCTTCTTTCACCTGATCTTTGAGAGCTGTGATCTTGAAGGCATTCCTACAGTTGACTATATGTTTAGTGAAGTAGTCAACTACACTCCTTTGATCTTCATACTTTCTTTCTATTGTTAGGTGAACCAGCTGCTCCAGAGTGGACTGATCAAGACTCTAAACATCAATGTTGCTCACCAAAGTGGTGACAACATGCTTTCCCTTGAGTATCTCTAAGTTATTGTTCTCAGAGATTCTCATTCCTGTAATTCCTTCAATGTGGGTGAGTGGCTGCTGTTTAGTCTCTAGCCTCTGCTTCATGGCTGCATTGACATAGACTATACCAAGAATCCTCAACATATGAATGAAGTAACAGCAGTCACCCTTGCAAAGTACATCTTGTATGGCTGGAAAAGTTTTTGTTTTCAAGAAAGAGACATAAGATGGGTGAAGAAGTTTGATCTTTACAGGGTCAAATAAAATCTTATGTCCCCAGTAATTTTTCCTTCAAGTTTCCTTTCCAACACCACCTTAAAATGGTTTTTGTTGTAATACCATCTGGTGATTGGATGTGTGTATTAGTTGCCTTCAATCTTTTTCATTATCAATTTCAGATCAGAAGGTCTTAGAGGATAACCTACTCTTTCTAGAAGCTCAGGGTCTAGTTGATCTGTTTGTTCTGTCTGTTGTTGTTTACCCTTCCCAGCTACTCTTTGCTCTCTCCTCAATCTCTCAATGTGGAGTTTATCCTCCTTGTCTGCTTTGGCTTTTAATTCATTATGATGTTTATGCATGTAGGTTCTCAAAATATGGAAGTAGTCTGCTCCTCTTGTATTGTTTGTGTGATTGACCATTCACAGTTGGAGAAGGTCAAGTCTGTCTTCATAGGACAAGGAGCCTAATTGGGATATATAGGATAAGTATTGGACTAATCCAGATACTCTTTTCACTAAAACAGCATCCCACACTTCGTCATACTTCCAGGCCACAATCTTTCTTTTATTTGCACCCGCAGTAAGAGTTTTTCTGTCATACAATTTAACCAAATTTGTCTTCTCATTAATCATTTATCTTACTTCATTACCTTCAGGCCATAGCCTATGTGGCATAAATTCTCTTGGTTCTTCTATAGGATGTAGCTCAGGTGGAGCTTGTTGATATATTGAGAGTGATGCTACAGGATGAGGTCTAAACACTTGTGGCTTCAGGGCATTTGAGAGCATGTTCTTATAAATCTCCCTGGCCATATCTTTCATCTGGGATAGTGACCTCCCTACATATGATCTATAATGAATCCGAGTGTGACTTAAACAACTCTTCACATGTTGATAAGTCATCTTTTCTATTTGTGGATCCTTTGGCAGGTTTTTCTACAACTCCTGCTGATCTTTGATCTCTTTGTACCTTCTGTAGGTTTGCTTAGTTTCATTCTTCATTACTTCCTAAAAGTCCTTAAGCAAATCCTTTACTTCAGAAAGGTTCAGTTTTATGAAAGCATCATAAGGGAAACCTTTACCCATAAGAGTCTCTGGATCAACAGGGAATAGGTCTTGTATGTTTGGAAATGGATCTTCAGAATCACTTTCTTCTTGTTCTTCCTCAGAGTCTGATAAAATAATGACTTGCTTTGATTCAGAACTCAGGGCAATCTCACCTTCTTCTAATTGGATTGGATCAGCATACTCAGGTTGTTCTTGCTTCACCTTGAGCATCTTAAATGGAGGTGATTTTGGTGCTTCAGACTCTTCTGCTGGTGTCTTGCCTTTTGATGAAGAACCCAAGTAAGTTCTCTTCCTCTTTCTCTCATAAGTTTTTACTTGTGGTGATGATGATGAAGCTTCTACTGTTGCTTGTTCAGGTTGAACAGAGGCAGTCTCAGCATACTGTATGATTAGTTCCTTTTGCTTGGCAAAGAAAGGATTATAAGGAACAATGCTGGTTTCTTGAGCTTGTGGATCTAGAATGTGAAAGTGCTGTCTCAAGATAGGTAAATAATGGATGTTTTCAAAGGCGTTGGCTTCACTGAACAACTGATCCATAAAGTATGACTCTTCAGGAATGATCAGTGCCAATTCTGATTGTTCTTCCTTCTGTTGAATAATCTCTTCTTCTTCAGCCATTTCAAAGTCACGCATATCTTGTTCAAGATCTACTGAATGTTCTTCCTTATTCAGTTGAGTGTCAGTCTGTTCCAGCTCTCTGTTTAATCTCTTTATTTCTTCATTTTGAGCCTCTATAATCCTCTTCAAGTCATCTACTTCATTTTCCCTTGATTGTGATTGTTTAGCCAAGTATTCAATCTCAGCTTTGGCTAAGTTAAGCTCATTGTCTTTAGCTTTCAATTCACCTTTGGTTTGTTCAAGTTGTTTTTCAACAAACTTAAGAATCAGCTTTTGAGATTTATGATCAGACTCCAACTTCTCTATTTCTTTATCTTTAACTTTAATCTTTTCCCTTAGTCTTTTAGCTCTGTTGTTTAATCTTTCAATCAGCTTGTTATATTCTGTAAAGAGAAAGACTTTGGAATGCTTAATATCATCTTTAGTGAGATTTTCACTGCTTGTTTCAGCTTCATCAGCAGTGACTGTCTATTCTTGTATGGGCTCATGAGATGATGTACCAACATCCTCATGTTCATCAGATTGTTCTTCAAAGGCTGTATATATATCTCTCAAAAGAGATGACAAAGTTTGTTGATTAGATAAAGTTGGGTTGTGATAAGGTGAAGGGAAATGGAGATCCAACTGTCTGTTTTCAACTTGTTGGAATTCCTCCTCAATGGGTTGTTCTTGTGGGACTAGTTGTTGTGGGCTAATGGGTTGTTCTGATAGAATTGGGTGTTCTGGTTGGATTAGCTGTTCTGGTTGAATGATTGGTGGTGGTTGTATGATGGGTGCTTGTTGGATGGCATGTTGGTAAAGCATTAAAGGCTCATCCTGTCCTGGAATCCTTAGAAATACCTCAGGAACAGGGATCTCATGATCAATCATGTGTGGAGTTCCTCACCTCAGTGATGTTGTACACTAGCCCATTCAGCACTTGTGTAGCAAAATTGAAAGGTCTTCTTGCTATAATACTTGCTATTGCACATGAGGCTCTTAGAGATGTGGCATCCCAGCCAGTCTTCCTGTTGGTCATAGCCTTTTGGTATGTATGCATCAAGAATTTGAATTGTTCACACATATATGACTTTTTAATCTGTTTTCTCTTAATAGTGCCTGTATAGCCAATTTGCCTGAGCACATGTAAAACATAGTGTTCATCAAACTCTGCTGGGCCATCGACATCAACTTCTCCCAGTTGTAGTACTCTTCTTATAACTTCTTTAGAAATGATGATCTGTTGTTCATGCACAGTAGATATAACTACTTGTTGATCATCAATTTCTCCCAGATGTGCATTCGTCCAAAATTGGACAATGTGATCCTCATAAATATCTGGCCTTGTTGTCATAGCATGCACCAGTCTTATTTGCCTGATAGCTTGGATCATATCTCTGTAGTTCTCTGACTTAGGAGAGTCGGTATTTAGATATGTACATATGTTGTGATCTCTGATAAACAACAAGTTTGCCATACCTGCATAAAATAAGTTAAGTGTTAGTGATATGTATTGAGTATATGTATGTTTGAAATGATGAAAAATTGATTAAGTGTCCTTTGAATGTTTGTGAAATGAATAATTATGTATGATAACCACTTAATTGTGATTGAAATGCATGTTAGATGTGTTTTTGAGCATAATGACAGTTTGACTATTTAAAGTCATCTGACAATTTATTTTGCATGATTAAACAACTGTTTAAACCATCAATTTATGATTCATCCATTGTTTTTGTATGTTTGTTAGAGTCTATTGAAGATGTTTACCAAGTTTTAACACTTATTAAAAAACTTTTCAACATTTTCAAAGATCAAACAGTACTTTTATATGATTTTGTCATGAACACCATGTATGTTCTTGTTCATCATGAACACTTAATCAAATTTCACAAAATAATCAGCCTAACTACATTCGATTAAGTCCTAATAACATCATTTTAGTGATTAATTTGATTATTAACATCAACTTTAATATTGTCGATTGAATGTTCTTAGTTCGACAGAGTCAAACAATGTATGAATCAGAAACAATTTGGATGATGTTTTTATGAATGATTCAGTGTGTTAATCATATTGTTAAACCTTTTTAATTATCAAACAGATGTTGAATCATTGTGTTTTTTTTAATGTTTAATCTAACAGGGTAACTAGGGTTTACGGGGTTTTTTTTAAATGTTTGAAATTTTGAATGTTCTCTCTCTTGTGGTAAAAGGAAAGAAATCTGTAAGTGTCGTTTAAATACATAGCAGACAATTAACTATCCGCTGTGAATACAGTGTTCATGCGCAAACCATCTGATGTATGAATAGTGTTCATGCGCTGTGCAGAAATGACTTAAAATTAAATTTTGGTCATCCGCTGTGTGAACAGTGTTCATGCGCTGTGCATTTTACACTGTGCACTGTATGTTGTACTGTGCACACAGCGGATGAACAATTTGTTCATACGCTATACACATAGTTTATACACTGCGTATGAGAACTGTAGTCATTGCGAATGAATAATTTTGTTCATACGCTGTAAACCCTTGGTCCATTGTACTGATTGTTCACAGCGGATGAACATTTGTTCATGCGCTGTGGATCCTTTGATCAAATGTTTGATATGTTCACAGTGGATGAACAAAGTTCATGCACTTTGGACACTTGAATGAATGGAATGCTTTGTTCACAGCGGATGGACAATGTTAATGTGCTGTGGAACACTTGAATAGAGAAGTTCACAGCGGATGAACAATGTTCATATACTGTGGAACACTTGTAATGTTTTTTGTGGTACTATACCTACAGCGGATGTAATATTTGTTCATCCGTTGTGTGAACAGTTGTCAAATTTTTTAAAAAAAAATTAAAATTTTGTATGTTTTGAAATCTTTCTTCCGAAGTAAATATTTAATGACTTTGCTTCCGAAAGAAAATTTTGTTTTCTTCCGAAGCAAATTTGTTTGTCTTTCTTCCAAAAGAAGATTTTGTTTGATAAATCTTGTTTAAATCAAAATGTTTGTTTAAAATTTGATTTAAAATGTATGTTAAAATATTTTTAACATATTCAATATATGGATGTTTAGATATCACTCATAAGCAATATTATGCAATAAAATAAACAAATATGTATTTGTCAACCTGCTGTTTGTTAGTGTTGGCTTGACTTGGCTTTGTTTATTTTTTTTCAAAATTTGAAAATATCAAAATTTGAAATGTATAAAAATGCACAATTCTGCTGCCTTTGATAATTTCATGTTCAATTTCTCCCCCTAAATTTTTGCATATTTATAAAAACCTGTTATAAAATAACAAAAATTTATATGCTTTAATATGGAAATTATCAAAGTCCAATTTGCTTGTTTGTTAATAATTTAGCAAGAGAAGATAGCATCGTACTAAAAATGAATGTTTATCATGTTTTACACATGAATCTTTTGCACATACCATAAGATCATACTAGTCTATAGTTCTCACTGAGGTGTTTAAATGATTTTGAGAATAGACATAGACAAGTACAATGTTGATTGCAGATATATTGATCCACTTAAACTCAAGCATGGTATTAATGATTGATTGAAACAATGAGTGATTATCATGTTTTAAGTTGATTGACATGAGTTGTATGTACCCCACATCTGATTGTATAAATGGTACAACCCTCCTCAAGATATGCTAGTAAGCGCTTTTAATACCTAAAACCTAGCTACTTAGGAGTATAAATGCTCAATTTGATCCATGTTGTTTGATCCTTATTGGGATTCTTTTTCACTTCACTTTAGAAGGTGATCCTTTTTGGGATTCTTTTGATTTATTCACAAGGAATGTAGTCTAAAGACTTTATTGATTTTTCATCCAAACTGGATGTGTTCCTCTTTGGGAATGTTTTTGGATCATGATGTAGGTCATTTAGGTCTGCGCTTAGCACAACAAAGAATGCGTAGGTGTACTCCAGGTCTATGATTATCATAACAGAGGAGACACTTGTATGATTGAGCAATTTATAAACTGTTTCTCTTGGTGTATTGTAGTTACTTTGAAAGCAACCTATATTGGATAGATTAATACTCACCATAAACCAAGATGTGTTGTTGACCACACAATCATGAGAATTTAGTTCTTCACTGTTGTATGTGATGTTAGGTGTCCCATGCTAAGCCTATCCACATATCACACAGAATACAAGTCAGTCTTTATTAGTGGAAAATAACTCAAGTGAAGAATTAAGCTAGTTTACTATCATTTCTCATGAGATGTATGTGTGATTCAATATAACAAATAAATGATTTGTATGATTTCTTGATTTTGAAAAATGTAAATTTGGTGTTAATCATGGACTTTGACAAAATCAAGCATGTTTGATTATAATGTTTTGAAAAACATTAATTTGGTGATTCATAGTTGATCATACCAAGTGACTGAACCAAAAATTCAAATCTTATTGAATCAAATGGTTTTGTAAAAAGGTCAGCCAATTGATTATCCGTGTGGACTTTGATCAACTTGATCAGACCCTTTTCTGAGCAATCTCTCAGAAAATGATATCTGATTTCTATGTGTTTGGTTTTTGAATGTTGAACAGGATTTATTGTCTGTTATAAACATGGCTACAGAATTGTCAATGTGTATGGATGTTTTAAGAAAGTTAAAGCCATAGTCAAGCATTTGGTTTTGAATCCATAACACTTGAGAACAGCATGGAGAAGCAGCTATGTATTATGCTTCGGCTGTTTACACAAAGACATTGGTTTGTTTCTTGCACTGCCAAGAGATCAATCTTGATCCAAGAAACTGACAGCCTCAACTGTTTGATTTCCTGTTGTTGTTGCATCCCCCATAATCACTATCTGTATATGCATATAAAGAGAAATCTCCAACTTTGGGATACCACAAACCTAGTGCTGGTTTGCCTTTCAAGTATCTAAAGATTTTCTTCACTGCATTAATGTGTGATTTTTTGGGATCTGCTTGATATCTTGCACACATGCAAACTGCATACATGATATCTGGTCTGATTGCTGTAAGATACATCAGTGAACCTATCATAGATCTGTAAAGTTTCTTGTCAACTGATGTTCCTTCTGGATCTGGTCCAAACTTCAATCCAGTTGCAAATAGTGTCTTGCTTGAAATGCAATTAGCCATGTTGTTGGGTTCAACAATTGACAATCTGAAGCTTTCCAAACCACAATCAAAGACAACTAAAGATCTCATTGTACAAGTTCAGAGACCAAGTTGATAAATAGAACAAAACAAACACAAGATAAAGTCAACAAGACAAAGTCAACATCAAGACCACAAGAAAAGTCAAAATTAGGTCATGATGTAATAATACTATAAATAGAACCACTAGGGCCACTTGTAACGTGTGGTTTTTGCAAAGTGTGTGAGTGGCTTATAGTTCTTAAGTGTGTGTTTTTCATGGTGTAAATCACCACCCAAGGAGAAATTCTCTCCTTTGGGTGGGTTTGATGTTCATCCATCATTGTATATGTTTCTTCATTGTAATTTGTTATTCAACATCAATGAAATCATAACATTATACATTACACACACGTTCTTGTTCTTCGATTCACACACTTCCACCCGTCTTTAATTTTGATTTCTCAGATCTGAAAATGATGAATCCTAAGATCCAAGCTCAACGAATCTGAAATATTGATTCAGCAAAATGGTATCAGAGCTGTTGGTTGCTGGGTTCATGTATGTTTCAGATCTGTTTTCATTTTTCAAAAAAAAAAGCGGCTGTTGAACAAGAAATGCGGCAGTTTAAGGATCCAATGCGGATGATCACAGAACTAATGCAGATGATGAAACAAAACCAATGCGGCTGATTTATTTAGTTCAATGAGGTTGAATTCCAGAGTATAAAACAAATGCGGATGTTTAAGGGACCAAATGCGGCTGTTGTAGGAGTTAATGGGGATGTTGCAAATGAACAATTGCTGTTGTTGAACAACTAATGCGGATGATTGGAACAACAAATGCGGCTGTCTTGTGCAAATGCGGCAGAGTTCCAGTGGTCCACAAATGCGGATGTTACATCAAATGTGGATGAGTTATCTCACAAATGCTGATTTTGATTAAACAAATGCGGCTGTTGAACATGCAAAATGCAGCTGTTATACAAATGCGGATGCTTATCTCAACAAATGAGGATGTTAATCACCCAAATACGGCTGCTTGATCAACAAAATGGGCAAAACCTGGGCTACAAGCCTCCGTTTCCGACATGCTACAAGTCAAAACGACCGTGGAAATGAGGTCTATGTCACGGTAACCCGCCATAGGCGGGTTATCATATTATTTTTCCAAAATAAGGCCTCTAAATGAGTTTTTTGGCCATTTTTATGTTTTTGAGCTTTGATTTCATTCCGTGCACTGCATCACAAATGCTCATGTTTTGAGTAACTGATGCAAATGTTATCTTACATCAAACAAATGCACATCCAACAACATCAACAACAACAACATCAACATCATCAACAGAATACACAACATCAACAACATCAACATCATCAACAAAATACATAACATCAACAACATCAACATCAACAACATCATCAACAACATCAGCATCATCAACAAAATACACAACATCAACAACATCAACATAAACAACATCAACAACATCAACATCATCAACAGAATACACAACATCAACATCAACAACATCAACATCATCAACAACATCAACATCAATAACTACATCATCAACAACATCAACATCAACAATAACATCATCAACAACAACAATATCAATGAACAGATGATGAACAGATGACTACAACAAACAAGAAAACAAGAAACATGATGAATACAGATGATTGCAACCAACAGGCACATCCATTTTCATACTCAACAGAAATGAAGAAATCAACCTTGGTCACATAATCATGGATCCAATCAAGGATTTGTACAACTATTAGAAACTCTTTCTGAAGTACTTGGAACCATCCATTATCAAGTTAATTCAGAGATTCAAAGAGTTGAAGTGTCTTCATGACTGACTTATGTTCCTGATGCTGTTTATTGAAGTTCAAAGCCTCATCATATGCCTAATACATTCTAATCCTTTGAGTGTGATATGAACAAAAACTAATCCAAAAGTGATACACCTCATATCCAATACGTTAAGTATTCTCAAAGAGATTCTATCCTTTATCAGATCTGAAGGGGAGAACTACAGTGAACTGTGTCAGAACATCAATTGATCAAGAAGACATGTGACAGAGAAGATCTTCAAGTCAAAGTTTGGCAAGCATCAGTTTAGGGGGAGTATTGTTGGGTTCAACAATTGATAAACTAAAGCTTTCCAAACCACAATCAAAGCCAACTAAAGATCTCATTGTACAAGTTCAGAGACCAAGTTGATAAACATAACAAAACAAACACAAGACAAAGTCAACAAGACAAAGTCAACATCAAGACCACAAGAAAAGTCAAAATTAGGTCAAGATATAATAACACTATAAATAGAACCACTAGTGCCACTTGTAACGTGTGGTTTTTGCAAAGTGTGTGAGTGGCTTCTGGTTCTTAAGTGTGTGTTTTTCATGGTGTAAATCACCACCCAAGGAGAAATTCTCTCCTTTGGGTGGGTTTGATGTTCATTCATCTTTGTATATGTTTCTTCATTGTAATTTGTTATTCAACATCAATGAAATTATAACATTATACAATACACAAGTCCTTGTTCTTCGATTCATATACTTCCACTGTCTTTAATTTTGATTTCTCAGATCTGAAAATGATGAATCCTAAGATCCAAGCTAAACGAAACTGAAATATTGATTCAACACATGTTATACTTCTTGAGTGTTTGATGCACATATTTGCTTTGATTGATGAAAATTCATTCTATTGATTGATGAACTTGTAGTCCTAGGAAGCATGTGAGGTCTCCCATAGAGCTCATCTGGAATTTTGATTGCATAAGGGTTTCAAACTCTTGGCAAAGCTGTGTGTTTGTGGAGCCAAATATTATGTCATCCATATAGACTTACACTACTATCAAGTCTTGCACTACTAGCAAGTCTTGTTCTTTTCTCTTTAAGAACAATGTCTGGTCAATTTTCCCATGAGTGTAACCATTCTATAGTAGAAACTTTGATAAAGTTTCATACCACTTTCTGGGAGCTTGATGAAGACCATACAAAGCTTTGTCTAACTTGTAGACTCTATGAGGGAAATCTGGATCTTCAAACCCTGGTAGTTGAGCAATGTATACCTCTTTATCTATCTTACCATAGAGGAATGCACATTTGACATCCATTTGGTAGACAGTGAACTTCTGAGATGAGGCATAAGCAAGGAATACTCGGATGGCTTCCAGTCTTGCTACAGGAGCAAAGACATCATCATAGTCAATGCCTTCCTCTTGAGTATAACCTTGGGCTATAAGCCTTACTTTATTTCTTATGACAATCCCTCTGTCATCTGCTTTGTTTCTGAATAGCCACCTTGTCCCAATTGCATATTGACCTTCAGGCAAATCTACCAGCTTCCAAACTTCTTGCTTCTTGAATTACTGTAGTTCCTCTTGCATAGCTTCTATCCAACTGTTGTCCTTTAATGCTTCAGTGATGTTTTTGGGTACAGTTAAGGATAAGAAACAGGAATTCAAGCAAATGTTTGCTGTATCAGATTGACTACGAGTCAATCCAGTGTTGAGGTTACCTATGATGTTTTTTATTGGATGGTCCTTGTGAACTCTTGTGGTTGTAATCTGATCAACATGAATTGTTGAATATAGATTGGTGATTGTCTGATCATTTGATGATGGTTAAGAAAGAGTATTAGGTAATGTGTGATTGTCTTGTTAAGGGGCTTCAGTGAATGTTTGTGGTGAATCATGAAAGAAATCTAAGATTTCATCTTCATGATGTGTATCTGGTAGTGAATGGTAATCATCATCATCTTCATGTTGTTTTGGTTTGTTGGTTTCTTATGATTGACTGGGTATAGGAGATGAAGATGCTGGAGTGTCTGATGATGTTCCTCTTAATGTGTTTGGTTGATCAGCTGGTGTTGACACAGTTATGTTGGAAGCAGTGTTAGTGGTTCTCCTTGGAGGATCAACTGTTAATGGAACATCAATTGTTGTTGGTGGAACCATTGGATATTCGTTGTTATCCTTGGAACCTAAAACATCAAAAGAAGATATGTCAAATGATTTTGTTAACGCATCAATATCAAACAGCCAGTTTGATCCAATGACTTTCTTAGTGAAAGAATGTTCATTGAAAACAACATTAGTTTTTTCTTCCACTATATTTAGCCTTGGATTGAATATTCTATAAGCTTTTGAGCTTCTAGAATATCCAACAAAGAATCCATCATCCGCTTTTGGAGCAAATTTGGATAATTGTTCTCCGGTGTTTAATATGGAAACAGAACATCCAAAGGCCTTAAGAAATCCTATATATGGTTTTCTTTTAAACATTAATTCATAAGGCGTTTTGGAATGTTCTTTATTGATTAATGTTCTGTTTTGTATGTAGCAAGCTGTGTTTATGGCTTCAGCCCAAAAAGATATGGGCAATAGAGAGTCAGCTAGCATGGGTCTAGCTTCTTCTATTATTGTTCTGTTTCTCCATTCAGCTACTCCATTCTGCTGCGGAGTTCTTGCTACGCTGAATTGATGACTTATTCATTTTTCTGCATAAAAAGAAGAAATATAGTCATTTTTAAATTTAGTGCCGTTATCACTTCTTAAAGATTTAACTTTAAGGTCAAGTTGATTCTCAATCTTTGTGATAAAGGATGTAATGATTTGTGTTGTTTCTGTCTTGTGTAGTAGAAAGAAAACCCATATGAATCTGGAATAATCATCTAATATGACAAGATAGTATTGCTTCTTTCCTATACTTAGGATGTTAGTTGGGCCAAAAAGGTCCATATGAAGTAATTTGAGTTTTGTGTTATTAGAGTTTATCAATTTTGATTTATGTGAAACTCTATGTAGTTTGCCTATCAGACATGCTGTGCAGTGGTCTGTACAGAAAAATTCCTTTTGTGGTAGACCTATGACTAGATCATTTTTAACAAGTTTGTTCATTTTGTTAAAATTAGAATGACCTAATCGTCTTTGCCATAATTGTGAGACATCTTCTGTAGCTTTTGGTAATAAACAAGTTTCAGGGGTTGAGGCTGAAACATTGTTCATATCAATAATGTTTGTGTTGTTTAGACGAGGAGTTTTCAAGTTGGCATATCCCTTGGATGTTCATATCAACAATATGTTCTTCTGGAATCTGAAAACCCGTCTTAAGGATGTAGCAGTTGTTGGAGTCGAATAAGTTAGCATATCCCTTGTCACAGATTTAGGATACCCTCAGAAGATTGAACTGATTATTGGAGTAGTAGTTGATATTCTCAAAGCTAATCAACCCATTTGTTACTGTTCCTTCACCAGTTATCTTCCTACCTGTTTTATCTCCTCCAAAGGCTACATTGCCTCCATGTTTGTTCTTAAAATCCTAAAGGAAGGAACAATTGCCGGTTATATGACGGGAGCATCCACTGTCAACATACCAGATGTTATTAGGCCTTCTAAGATGTCCCTGTAAAACAGAAGAAATTAGTTAGTTGGAGCAACCCAAGCCAAGATGGTTTTTGGTTTTCCATCTTTTCCAACAACGCAAATTTCTTCCAAAACAGCATTGTCTGCTGGTTTTGGAACTCTAGAAATAGTAGATTTCCTTTGGTTTGTTTTACCACTATTAGGAGAAGTGCTTTGTGCTCTTCTCTTTTGTGAGCTAGTGTTAGTGTTTTGTCTGTTCAGAGACTTATGTCTCCTTGATGTGTGTTGAAAATTGTCATAAAAAGTTTAATCATTATCTAAAACAATTTTGTGATGAGGAGTTTGTTTAGGAACTCACATGTTGTTCTTATTTTGAACAACTGATTGTTTTTAAGTGGTTTTCTCAATCTGAGCTTGTTTGTTTTGTTTCTTGTTCTTATTATTGAAGAAACAATTTACAGTGCTGTGATTGTTTCTTTAATAAATAGAGCAGTAATTATGAAAATGACATGATTCTATACTGTGATTATTCATCTTACAGTACTTGCAGTACTTACCATATCTACATTTTTCAGTGGTGTGTGTGAATTGATCACACCACTCACAGTATGACAACTCTGATTTTGTTTGTAAACTGAAAACTTTTGATTTCAAATTAGATTTTAATGGAATTTCAAAAGTTACTGATTGTTGTTTTGGCTGAATTATTGCTTTACCTTTTCCTTTATTTACCTATTTGGGAGAGGCAATGGAAGTTACAGCTTTCCTTCCACCGGAACAGATATCAAATCCTTGAATTTGTTTTGATTGTTTGTTTGATGTATCAGCCATACTAGAAACCTTTTGAGTTTCAATAATTGGCTGATCAGACTCATCATCTAATAAATCATCCTCATCATCATCTGCTGTTTGATTATCAAATTCATTATTTTCTCCTTGATAAAAGTCAGTTGATTTGATTGGTGGCGGTGTTGAACTTTTAACAAACTTTATCAAGGGTGATTTTGATGATGATGATGATTGTTTGGAGTCATCAATCTTTTCATGAG
Organism: Flaveria sonorensis; assembly: GCA_025506505.1. Lineage (NCBI taxonomy): Eukaryota > Viridiplantae > Streptophyta > Magnoliopsida > Asterales > Asteraceae > Flaveria > Flaveria sonorensis. Next base: position 42,538,916 of record CM046440.1, on the reverse strand, counting down.
AATCATATGATTCATCCTGTTTGTTGGTCATGGAGTTAGGTAAAGGAATATAATTATCATTATAAGGTGGACTTACCTTATTATATCCTAAACCTGAAGGGTCCTTAAAGGCCCTTTGTTGTGCAAGTTACTAACCTGAAACTTCTAAAGTTTCACTTTAGTTTCAGCTTGTAATGATTTTGACTCAATTAATAAAATAGAGAGTTGCTTAACCTGAGCTGCCAAAGTCAGTTTTTCAGACATTAATTTGTCCAAATCTGTTTGTAATGAAAGTATTTTAGTTGCATATTATTTCTGTTCAGATTTTAAACTTTCATTTAAAATGTTTGTTTCCATGTCCATCAGTGTTTTCAATGCTTGTTTGAGATGAAGGGCCTGGATCAGCAACACTTGAAGTATGTGTCTAGGGTAATCTTGGAGGATCAGCTGACAATGACACTTCACCCAAACTTGGAGGTACATAAGGATAACATGTGTCCACGGGACCTGCACCATTCAAATAACCGAAGTTAAATGAATTTGTTAATGCATCTATATCAAACAACCAAGATGAACCTTTTATATATTTTGGAAATAAGGATTCATCAAAAGATACATTAGGTGTTTCCTCTACAATATTGTGATGAGGAATGTATACTCTATATGATTTAGATGTTGATGAGTAACCAACAAAGAAACCATCATAAGCTTTTTCATCAAACTTTCCTAATTGATCTTTGGTATTTAGAATTGACATATGAGACCCAAAAGCTCTAAGATAGCCTATAAAAGGTTTTCTTTTAAACAAAAGTTCATAAGGTGTTTTATTATGTTCTTTGACAATTAAAGTTCCGTTTTGAACATTGCATGCTGTGTTCACTTCTTCTGCCAAAAATGTGGTAGGCAATTATGAATCAGCTAGCATTATTCTTGCTGCTCAATTAGAGTCCTGTTTCTTCTTTTAGCAACACCATTTTGTTATGGAGTTCTTGGTGCACTGAATTGTCTGGATATTCCTTTTCCCTGCAAAACGAATCTAAAACATGATTAACAAGTTCAATTCCATTATCACTTCTTAAAATTTTGATCTTTAAATCAAGTTGGTTTTCAATCTAAGTGATAAACTCCATTAATGTTTCTGATGTTTCACTTTTATGTTTTAAGAAAAAGACCCATGTGAATCTAGCGAAATCATCAACAATCACCAAACAATATTGGTTTTTACCAATGCTTAACATATTGGTTGGACCAAAAAGATCCATGTGTAGTATATTAAATGGTGTTTTGTTTATGTTGATTGTTTTGGACTTATGTGCCATCCTATGTTGTTTCCCTTTATAACATGATGAACAATGATTAGAAAAATAGAACTCTTTCTTGGGAAGGCCAATGACTAAGTCATGTTTGACCAACTTATTCATGTTCTTCATGTTGGAATGAACCATCCTTCTATGCCATAGTTGTGATTCATCTTCTGATGACTTAGAGATCAGGCAGGTTTTATTGCTTGTTATAGATGTGTTATTCAAGTCCAAAACATAAGTGTTTCCTTTTCTTTTTGCTTTAAGAAGGATCCAATCTGCTGGAACTTGAAATCCTGGCTTAAGAATGTAATAGAAAGAGTTATCAAATAAAGTGGTATAATTTTGATCACAAATTTGAGATACACTGAGTAAATTGTATTGTAAATTTTCACAAAATTAACTTTCTCAAACTTGAGTACTCCATTTGTTACCACTCCTTCACCAACAATTTTACCTCCCTTCTTATACCCACCAAATGCTACATATGAATCATTTTTATGTTTGAAGTCATGGAGGAGAGAATAGTTTCCTGTCATATTCTTGGAACAACCATTGTCAAAATACCACTTGTTGTCAGTCCTTTATGGATGGTCTTGCAAAAATAATGAAATCAATTAGAAAATGGAGCCCAAGCCTTAATGGTCTTGGGCTTGCTATTGTTATCTAGAATAGTTACTCTATCATGAATGAGCCTATATGTCTCAAGATTGTTTTTAGCACCAATTGATTGATTATGTTCTGCTTGGGTTGAGGATGATTCTGTTAAAGATGAACTTGATGCGCTTTGATCTTGATTCACAGTTCCTTCTTCTATCACTTCTTCTTTGAGTACATTGTTCTTCAAACTTGAAGATAATGCTTTGTTAGAAAAGGTTTTACCATCTTTTGTTTTTGATTAAGGAACATGGTTACCCTTTTCAAAGTGATCAAAGAAGGGTTCATCTTCCTGCCGCACTACCTTCTTGTGAGGAGTCTTGCTTTGATATTGTTGCTTCTCCTTTTTCTTCTTTGCTTGATCATTAGCAGATGTTGGCTTTGTCTTTGAGATCTTATGCTTTGGTTGCTGCTTCTTTTGCTTTTGGACTTTTGATTCATCATTCTTAGAAGATTGAGAATCTGATTCAGCAATCTTAACTTTTTGCTTCTTGGGAATCTTTGTTTTGTTCTTTTTGTTAAAGAAGCATTCTTGAGTAGAATGATTGTTCTTGTTGCATATGGCATAATACTTATTAAAGTAACAATCAGAAGTCATATGGTTGTTCATATTGCATATGGAGCAATAGCTACTAAAGTATCATTCTTTTGTGTTGTGGTTGTGAATATCACACCATTTGCAATACATCTCTTCAGCTTCACTGTCAGAGTCAGCTCCTATCTTTGTCTGTTTCATCATCAGTGTCTTCTTTTGCTGCTTCAATTCCTTTTCAGACTTAGCAACTGAAAGATCTTCTTTTTGTTGTTTACCTTTCTAGTTAGCAGTTGAATCAGCAGGTGTTTTCTTCTTCCGTAGATCTTCTACGGATAATTTTTTTGGTTCTGATGATTTCTTCTTCCGCAGATTTTCTACGGAAGACTGTTTTGTCTTCTTCCGTAGTTCTTCTACGGATGGCTTTGAAACATTTTTCTTTTGCTTTTCTACGGATGTGTGAGGACCTATCTTCTTCCGCAGGTGTTCTGCTGAAGTGTTTTTCTTTTCTTCCTTCGTAGTTTTTGTTGCTGGTTGACTGTTATGCCTTTTGTTGAGCTCCTTAATCCCTTCATTCAGCTGACCAATTCTTGTGTAGAAGGTCTTTAATAAATTTCTTTGTTTTAGGGGATAAGGTAGCTTGATTTCATCAAGCACTTTGGAAATTATTGGTTCAAATATTACATTTTTACCCTTAGCCAACCCATAACTTTCTTGTTCATTAGGCTCATCACCTTCATCCAGATCATCACAGTCATCAAAGTCAAATTTTGATTCATTTTGTTTTGAAAATTTTGATTCAGATGAATTACTTTACTGACTTCACTATCTTCATCATTTACCAATTCATTAATTTCAACTTTTGACTCAGTTTTGCTGTTAGACACAAAATGATTTGACAGACTGTTGGTCATGGATTCAGGTAGAGTGGAATAGTTATCATTTATTAGTGGTGCAACAGCATGAAATCCTAATCCAGACCTGTTCTTTGATTCAATATGAGAACTCAAAAGTTTATCATATTGCTGTGATGATAGTTGAAATTTCTGAAGTTTCACTGTAGTAGATGCATGATCTCACATGGATTTTGTTAATGTGGTGGTCAAATCCTTTTGTAATGAATTGATTTTGACCTGATAAAGTTTATGTTCTCTTACATGAGGTTTATTTAAAAGCATAGTTTCTTTGACTTTATCAGTCAATTGTTGAGCATGAACCTTATATCTTTCAACCTCATCAACACATTAGGAAGAACATAACCTTTCTCTTACCTCTCTGGGCATTGGAGGAACTTTTTTTTCCAAGTTTGCCATCAGTGCTTGATTTTCCTCTTGCACTTCCTTCTTATACATGCTCCAATCACAAGTTCCATCCTGTAAAATAATCAAACTAGTTTCTTTAGAGTTACTAGTACATGTTAAAGAACATGTGGCTGGTGGGGATGAGTTTGTTAGCTAAGGTTGCTTGAAGCTTCTTTGATTTGCTTGTCTTGTGTCTGTTGTTGATTGCTGGTTACTGTTGCATTCCCTTGAGAAGTGTCCATACAAAATGCATTTGTAACACCTTAGTTTTGATTTGTCAACACTAATCTTTGTTGTTCTTCCTGTAATGGATAGTCCTTTGTTCCTTCTCATGTACATCTTGGCCCTGTAAGCAATAATGGCCATTTTCCATTGTAGATCCATCTCTTCCACTTTATCAGGATGAAGTTCTTCAAGGTCTTGCTGACAGAAGTAGGCAGGAGTCAAGGTACTTCCCAAGTAAGCTTGAAACCTTGAGCTGAAGGCTGCAAAGGATGCCTTCTGTTCTTCTGATTCTAGAACTGTAACACCCGAAAATTTTGAAAGAAAAGAAAAGAGAAGTATAGAGAAAGAAAGGTGAAATAACCCAAGTTAAGGGGTTAAAGTTGTGCAAGAGGCAAACTTTATTATTATTATGTATAAAAGGTGGGCATGGCCGCCCACACCTCTGCTCACCAACTGCTTCGACTGCAAAAAGAAAAGAACAGAGTTTTTCCATCAGTTTTAGAGAGAAGAAGAAGAATCAGCTTGAAGGTTAGTTTTGGTGTGTTTTGTTCGGTTTCAGTTGAATTTTTAGCTTGTGGACCGAGTCTTATGTGTTCCTCTATGTTCCGTTGGGTGTTTTTGGTGTGTTTAGGTGTTTGAACTCCAAGTGCTCTCGAGTTTGAAAGAGTTTTACTCGAAGGCTGCTGTAGGTGAGTTCTAGATCCCCGGTTTTTCTATTTTAAACCTGTTTTGGGGCTGAAATGCATATAATTTATCATTTTACAACTTTTAGTATGTTAAAACCATATGTGTAACCTCGGTTTATAGTGGGTGTGTGTATTTGTGAATGTTTGACTGAATTATGTGGTTGTATGCTTGTTTTATGAGCTTAGTATGCTAGATTTGGGCTAGGAATATGTTAGGATGATGATCGGGAACTGAAATTAGTATAAGTTAGAACTGGCATAGTACCCATGCACCCAAACTGCCAATGTGCCAAAGTGTTTGCTCATGCGCCTAAGTTTTCCCATGCGCCCAAGTACCCATGCGCCTGCATGGTACTCGTGCGCCTGCATAGTACTCGTGCGCCTAAGTTTTTTTGCCCATACGCCTATGTTTGCTCATGCGCCTAAGTTTTTTTTGCCCATACACCTGTGTTTGCTCATGCGCCTAAGTTTTTTTTGCCCATATGCCTGTGTTTGCTCAAGCGCCTATGTTTTCCCATGCGCCCAAGTAGCCATGCACCTGCAAGTGCTCATGCGCCTGCATAGTACCCATGCGCCTATGTTTTTCCCATATGCCTAAGTGCAGGACCGTTAAAGGGTACTTAATCTTGCACTTAGTTAACACACTTAGGAGGATCTTAAGATCGCCTAACAATTCAAATAGGGAACTGTGAACCTTTTCTGAAGATACGAGATAAACACAAGTAAAACAAGAACAAGAGAACAATATAAAGTTTTTAAGGAAGTTGTATATTGTTTCTCTAGTTCTATTACAAGTGTTATACAAGTATATTTTAAATACAAGAACCGGATACTACTTATACTACATCCTACAACCGTCAATATGCAAAAAGATAGTTGGAAGTGACTAATCTAGACAACAAGATCAGCCTAAAGTCAAAAGGCAGATTGCCTTTTGACTAGTGACTATGACAAGCCATAGCTCACTGACTTTCCTATTACAAAAAGCCAAGAAGGAACAAAAACAAAAACTTGCAGGCGAAGACCTTATCTACTTTATCATAAAGTATGGAAGTTTCACCTACTAGTGATAGCAGGTGAACTACCAGAGCATGCAGTGGAGAGTAGGTTACTTTATGATAAAGTTGATGGAAAAGGTATATTTTCTCTCTCTTCAGAGGAAAATCAGTCTTGTCTTTAAACAGCTTCAGAAGACTTCATCTTTTACCTTCAGAAGAGTTGAGTCCTTGGCTTCGGAAGACTTTACACTTAGAATATTTTCCAAGTTCAGTGTAAAGCTTCCGTAGCAGTTTCTTCTGAACTTTGGCTTCGGAAGATTTTACACTTAGAATTTTTCTTGAGTATGTAAAACTTCCAAAGCTAGTTCACCTTTGTTCCAAAGTGCATGTTGGAAGACTTGGTTGTTTTGGTATCTTTTGGTTGCATCAGCCTCTTAACTTCAGGGGTTCCTACAAACTCCCCCTAGGCTGATGCTACCAAAACAAAGAGGTTCTTCAGACTGGGATAGTCCATATGAGGATCTTTAGAATTCCTTTCTTCATCAGTAGATCTGGATTCTTTAGACTTATGAAGTACCTTCTCATGTCATAGAGATCATGCAGAGGGAGTTCAAGCATGTCACTTGTGAAGTAGACATGTTGTTCTCCCTGATCTCTAGTGACATACCATCTGTCTGGATCTTCAGCAAAAGTCTAGGACAGAATTTGTCTTCCAACAGAGAGGGGCTCTACTATGATAGGAGTTGGTTGAGAGTCCTCTTCATGCACTTCCTCAGGATGTTCTGACTCATCCTGAGGTTAGGAGGAGGATGCCTTTCTTCTTTTCTTCTTTGAAGATGATCTTCTTTTGGCCATCCTCTTTTTCCTCCCTGATGATTTTAACTGAGAGGGATAGTCTTTAATATGAAGTTCTTCAGTGGATTACCTCTCAATTGGGATCTCCTCTCTCCCAGTTTCAGAAGGAGAGGGAGGAGAATCCTGCTGTGGGTTAGAAGATGAAGTTGGCTGTTGTACAGCTTCAGGTGCAGGTGGTGTTGTCTCTGTAGGTTCCACCTTTTTTTCAACTTCAGGTTGAGCTTGACTTGATGATGAATGAAGGTACACAAGATCTCCCTTTTTTATCTTTTGCTTGATCACCCTTAAGTGCTCATCCATTATGGATAGAGACATGGGACCAAGCCTCCTTCCGGAGAACCCATACAGCTTCAAGAAGCTCATCATCCTTTGCCTATCTGTAGACTTTTTCTGACTTTTCTGGATGATGGCTCTTGATTTTGCAGCTTCTTCCCTTTGCCTCTTCTTTGCAGCTTGCCTTTCTTTCTTGGCTTGCTCTTCTAGCTGCTTATTGTATTCAAATAATATATAATCATAAGGCAAGGGAAGGAGTGCGGGTGCCTGATAGAGACCTGTGGCACTCTGGTAGTTGATCATTTTTAATCTTTATTCTTCATCAACTACTTGAGGTTTTTCAGCAGCCACAGTCTCTGACTCAAGACTTTCTTGAACTGGGGAGAGGACAGGAATGTTCTTGTAAAGCCTTTTTCTCCTCATTTCTTCCTTGTGGTTGAGGGTCAAGGCTGCATCCTCTGCTTCCTTCCTCTCCTTTGACAATTCAATGTCAGCCAGTTCATTTAACTCCTCTAAGGGGAGAGAGATGATTTCATCTATGTTGTAGTTCCTGGTCCCCAGATAGTTGAGCCTGGCTGCCCTTAATTCATCTTGTTGAGTGTTTGGTACAGGGGCAGCCAGAATTACAGCTTGCATGAATCCTGGGGAATCACTTGAACTCTCTCCCCTTAGCTTCATCTTCCTCTCTCTCTTTTCTTCTTCAATCTCTTCAGGAGTCATCTTTCTTTTGCCTTTGTCAATTGTAGATCTTGATGACTCAGTCTGAGGAGAGCTTTGGCCTTGATTGCTTGATTCAGCAGTCAAGCTCTGGCCAGAGAGAGGTTATGAAGCACCATCACCAGCTGGTGCCTCACTGAGGGTATGGGGTGCTGGAGGATATCTTGTCTCAAGGTTCATAGTCTCAACCTCTGGGCCTTCAGTCAAGGCTTTCCCTTCGAAGCTAATCTTGGGGTCTACCTCAACATCCAGTTGACCAAAGGCTTCAACTGCTAGCCTCTGTTTATAAAATGCAGTTCTCCTTTTGAATTCTGCCAACACCCAGTCTTGAATTTGATTGGCTAATCTGATAGCTTTTTTGTTATTGCTTGGGTTGACAAGTACCAGATCTACCAAGTTTATATTCTCATAGAAACTCAGGGTGGAGATGTTGAGAATTTCCTATTGACCCTGAGCTCTAGAGATCATAAGAGCTTTCCTATCATTGTCATACCCCCAACCCCAGATTGGGTTCTCAGATGGGGCAGACATTGCTCTTGGTACTCCCTCCTCAAACAGTTGTTGAATGAGCAGTTCTAGATCACTGTCTAGAGGAGGTTACTGAGTATGGACAACTGCAAGATAGGATGGTGAGTCCTATATGTCCATACTTGAGGAAGAACTTCCAGGTTCTGTGGCTGTCAGAATTTCCTCCCCCTTTTTGGTAGCATCACCCTCATGCATAGGTTAGCTAGGGAAGTGATCCATAACATCCATAGGTTCTTGTGGACCTGGATGAGTTTGTCCTGTTGGTCTCTCAGCTAACTGGCCCTTGAGATCGGTGATCTCAAGTTGCTGATGATGGACCCTCTTTTGCAAGATAGTCACCTGTGATTCAAGGTGAGCTGTATGTGAAACCAGTTGGGTGCAGATGTCTTCGAGTTGGTGCACCCTAAGTTTCAAACTCCCCTCATCATCAGTTGAAGAATCATTGGGGGATGAAGGAGGTGAATTAAGGTCTGCTCCTTCACCACCAGCATGGGGTTCTTGGCTGCTGGATTTCCCCGCCCAATGACAGTGTCAAGAGGCTGGGTTGCTGTGGTTGAGGTCTTAAGGATGTAATCACAGGCAACAGTGAGAGCCTCTTCCATATGGATCTCTTAGACAATCACAGGAGGATCCACCTTAGTTTGGGGTGTCTGATGTGGGCTAGACATGGGTGAAGTAGGAGTACTCATCTCCCCGTGAGTATGGGTAGACAGGGGAGAGTCATGATACTCACTGAAACCTAAATCTTCATCAGAATATAAGTCAAGGCTAGGAATGGGTTGGTTAAGATCAAGAGGCTGGGGATGGTAGCTTTCCCCTGAAGGTTGATCACTAGAGTGTTGAGACTCAGAGTGATGGCTTAAGGCTGTTTGTGGAGTGGTGAGCTCATCAGGCTGAGCATGAGGAACCTCAGCATTGATTGTTTGAAAAATGGGAGTGGTTTGCTCCTCAGAGGAAGTAGGAGCTCGAGTGTCCACTTCCTCCTGTGTGGGTTGTGATATGGGGGCCTGCACATGCTCAATAGCAAGTGCAGGGGTTCCTTTAGATTCTCTAGTGTATGTGAGGGTAATTGTTGGCCTTGATGGTGGTTGAGAAGTAGAGGGTATTGGTTCATCACTAGACTTTTGCAGTTAGGATGTCACCCTGAGCAATGAGCTTAAACATTTTTGGGACAAGGGCTGTTTCTACCCCGAAGAACCTAACAGTTGGCTTTTTCAATTCACAGTTGAGAATGTGTTGAACATACCAGGGGAACATGTAATATTCTAAGGAATCCAAATTCGCTAGTAAATTTGTAAATACAAGCTGAGAGTACATGAATTGACCCCTTTAACCATCCCATGGACAATGAAGGAGAGGTCTTCTTGAATTTGGTCCCATCCTCCATGTTTGTTGGATAAGCTATGAATGACGACATGGAGGAGGTATTTCCATTGAAATGAGACCTTCCCCTTCCTGAAGGTCTTGACTGAGAAGTCACCTTCATATCCCATCTGCTCAAAGGATTGGTTGACAGCAGTTTTTGGGAAAGACAGTTCACCTGCTTCATCATCCAGCTGAAGATGGGTGTTGATAATGGCTGGAGTGATGAAAACTGTCCTCCCCTGCACTGTGGCAGACAGTGCCTTCTCCCCGTCCATGGTGACCTCTTGACAGGTCCGCCAGAACTCAAGCAACTGATCCTCATAGAGAGGAGGATCGATTGTAAGGGAGGTGAAGTAGTGAGAGAAAGAAAGATACCTACACACTTCTGAGAAGCTTGGATCCTTCTCAAAGTTTAACAGAGCAACTTGATTGTGTTGCCTGTGTAGGTGCATGGTGAAATCAGGGTCGTTACGATGATCAAGATTGGCCATTTAAAGAAGCTTGGTAGTGAAGGAAAGAAGAAGAAGATGAAATTTGGGGGTAATTTTAGGTTAAGGAAAAATGAGAGAAGAGAGATGAAATAGAACCGTTTGGAAAGATATACTATGGATTTGAGACAAAGTTATGACAAAAAGATAAACTTTGAAATCCGCAAGTGGGTCCTACTTCTGAAAAAGGAGCCCAAAAAGTTAGTTTTCTTGGAAGTAGAAAAATCTGTTGGGTTTTTACAAGTTTTAACAAGGATGTTTAACCATTTAAACATAAAAACGCAGCGGATGTATGGAGTTTAAAACTTGTGTTATATTCTGAAAATAAACATTTATATGTTCAAGAAAACAAACCCAAGAACAAGGATCATATATATGTGAAAAGAAATGCTATCAAAACCAACCATAGGATGTACATGAATACTACCTTTCTTGAACAAGCAAGTTGGATACGGATAAGAGGAGGAAGATGATGTTTCTTTAACGTCTAGTCTTCAAAAGAGAAGACCTCAAGCTTGTATACCCCAAGCTGCTAACACAACACCTTGTTTGCTAGGATTTTGGCACTTGCACTACACCAAAAGAATTCTTCTTGTTCCTCCTTGTTTCAGCCGTGAGTTTGAGAGAGGAGAGAAGAAGGAGTGTTTTGGTTAGAGAGCTTTTGCATGTAGAGTGGTTGGGTGGTAGAAAGGGGGTGTTCCAAGAACATTTAATACAAAACGAAATTCAAAAGGGATGGGATTTTCCCTCTCTAATTTTCGGCCACCCAATTCTAATCACCTTTTAATTGTTTTAAACACTTTAAAACAAAATAAACAACATGTTAATTAGATACAAGTTTAATTAAAACATGTATCATATAGACATGATATTGGTTACATGCAATATGTCATAACCATTATCATATACATATTATTTAACCAACTTAAATAATATCATAAGATAATCTGTATAAATAAATTATCCATATAATTTATTTATTCCTCAAGTGCAAATATTTAGAAACCCATTTTCTAAATATCATAAGTGTTAATATTTGATTGTTAGATCATATCTTACAATAAATATTATGGTGTTTGTCTAGCTTGCTATTGGGTATGACCCGACTTGGATCATAACGTACTAACCACATCAATCTTGTATGTGTCTTGGGCATATAAGATCCAACAATCTCCCACTTGCACAAGATTCATAGAAGATTGATGCAAGCAGTAAATACCGCCTAACAACGGTTTACTACCCTTAACACGTATGACTAAGTGCCATTCAATAACATCATCCCCTTCAAGTATCTTACTCGAAAATGTTTTAGGTGAATCAATCATCTATCCTTTTGTCACAGATGTCATGTTAAATCTTAGAGACACAGAATGATCATTCTCCAGTGACTTAACTTTAGCAGGCCTTAGACATCTTACTCTCAACGAATAAGAGGAACAAATCCCATCTTGATTACATACGTCTCTCACAATCACCTCGTGCTATACCCGAATTTAGTCTTATGTACTGCCATGTTTCAGAACAGCGAAGAACTAAGTCAAAGTATAATACCCGGTGAATATCAAGACCCAATATGTATCTCAGGTCAGAGGATACCAAATGATATTCGCCTTTACTCAAATTTACTTATGATCAATCAAGAAGATTCCATGTAGTAATATTTGAAATGCGGGCCAGTCCAATATTTATATCTCATAAATATCTATGAACTTTGGCAGCAACCCTTTGCTATATATTCATCCAAATGAATATCTACCAATCCAAGTTCATAATAGTCTTACCCTCATACTTGTTCCCACAGGCATGAACGACTACGGACGTTTAGAGTAAATGATTTACTCATGGATTAAACATGCAAAATTGGAACATTAGTTGAAACATTATAATCATATAATTCATTCAAGTAATAAAAGGTTCAATATCCAAATACAAGATCACAAAATCAAATCCAGTCACTAGAATATCGAAGTCCCATGGCACAAGTATGACCCTCATGCTTTGCCTTTTCAAGAAGCTTCGTGAGTGGATCCGCAATGTTTTGATCCGTGTGAACTTTGCGAATACATATTTTTCCCTTTTCAACTTCATCCCTTATGTAGTTGAATCTCCGCTCAATGTGCCTAGTCTTTTGATGTGCACGGGGTTCCTTGATTTGAGCAATCGCACCCTCATTATCACAAAGAATTTCTAGGGGGTCCTGAATGGAAGGGACAACCCCTAGATCGGCAATGAATTTCTTCAACCATGCAGCTTCTTGAGCTGCTAATGAAGCGGCGATGTATTCTGACTCTGTAGTTGATAATGCCACCACATCTTGTTTAGAGCTCTTCCAAGAGACTGCTCCTCCATTTAGGATGAAAATGTATCCCGATTGTGATCGTGAGTCATCCCGATCAGTTTGGAAACTCGCATCCGTGTAACCTTTTACCACAAGTTCCTCCTCACCAGATCCATAGATTAGGAACATATCTTTAGTCCTCCTTAGGTACTTAAGTATGTTCTTAACAGCCATCCAATGACTATTTCCAGGATTTTGCTGGTATCGGCTTGTCATGCTCAAGGCGCATGACACGTCCGGCCTAGTGCATATCATTGCATACATGATGGATCCTATAGCAGATGCATACGGGATTCCCTTCATTTTATCTTGCTCATCCTTTGAGCTTGGACATTGAGTCGTACTCAATATCGTTCCTCTTTGAACAGGTACTGTACCTTTCTTAGAGTTCTCCATCTTGAACCTTTTCAAGATCTTGTCAATGTATGCACTTTGATTTAAACCTATCAACCGCCTCGATCTATCCCTATAGATCTTTATTCCCAAAATGTAGGCGGCTTCACCAAGATCCTTAATGGAAAAACAGCTTCCAAGCCAGGTTTTTATACCTTCCAAGGTTGGAATGTCATTTCCAAATAGTAGGATGTCATCGACATACAATACTAGGAAAGTGATGATGCTCCCACTAGCCTTTTTATACACACAAGCCTCATCAGCATTTTTGATGAACCCAAATTTAATTACCTCTTCATCAAAACGGTGATTCCAACTTCTTGACGCTTGCTTCAATCCATAGATTGATTTCTTTAACTTGCATACTTTGTTAGGATGTTTTGGGTCGACAAAACCTTCAGGCTGAACCATATAGACATCTTCCTCAAGATATCCATTTAGAAAAGCGGTTTTGACATCCATTTGCCAAATCTCATAATCATAATGAGCAGCTATGGCAAATAATATCCTAATAGACTTTAGCATTGCAACAGGCGAAAAAGTCTCATCATAATCAACCCCTTGAGTTTGAGTGAAACCTTTTGCTACAAGTCTAGCTTTATAAGTATCCAAGTTTCCATGCATATCGGTTTTCTTCTTGAAAACCCACTTACTTCCAACTACCTTGGAGTTAAGAGGTGGTACAACCAAGTCCCACACTTGGTTGTCATACATGGATTGCATCTCAACATTCATGGCTTCAAGCCATTTGTCACAATCCAAATTGGACACTGCATCATGGTATGTGATTGGTTCATCGGAATCAACCACATAGCACCCATCCATGAAAAATCCATATCTTTCAGGTGGATTACTAGTTCTACCAGATTTGCGAACGTTTTGTGTGTGTTGATCAACCATTTGATCATTCTCAACATCCTCATGTTGAGTGCTAGTGTCAACCAAACGTGTATCGGGTTGTGGACCTTGATCCTCCTCAAGATCCACTGTTCTACTGCTAGCTCCTTCCATAAGGAACTTGGCTTCCAAGAACTCACCCTTCTTGGCAACAAACTCCTTTTGTTCCAATGGATCATAGAAATAATATCCCATAGAATCTCTAGGATATCCAATAAAAATACACTTAGTGGAACGTCTTTCTAACTTGTTTGAGGTGGGAGTCTTTACATAAGCCTCACATCCCCACACCTTTAAATATGATAGAGATGGAACCCTTCCATGCCATATTTCAAAAGGTGTCCTTTCCACTTTCTTGGTTGGGGCCATATTCAAAATACGGGCCGCAGAGAGCAAAGCAAAGCCCCAAAATGATAGAGGCAATGAGCTTCCAGCCATCATAGATCGAACCATATCTAATAGAGTTCGATTTCTCCTTTCGGACACACCATTGTGTTGTGGTGTTCCAGGTGGAGATAGTTGTGAGATAATCCCACAACTTCTAAGATGATCTCTAAAAGCATCACTCAGGTATTCACCTCCTCTATCGGTGCGAAGAATTTTTATTGATTTGTTGAGTTGATTTTCTACTTCTTTTGGAAGGTTTTGAACATTTCAAAAGCTTCATCTTTGTGTCTTAACAAGTACACATACCCATACCTACTATAGTCGTCGGTAAAGGTAATGAAGTATCTTTCATTATACCTAGTCATTGGCTTAAAAGGACCACATACATCCGAATGTATGATACCTAATAAATCTTTTGCCCTTTCGGTTTTGCCACTAAAAGGCGCCTTAGTCATTTTGCCTTGTAAACAAGATTCACATACATCAAATGAATCATATTCACTTGCTTTTAAAAGACCATTCTTTTGAAGAGTTTGTATGCGCTTCTTGTTTATATGACCAAGACGGCAATGCCAAAGATAGGTGTCACTCAAATCTAATTTGAGCTTCTTGGTGGTGGTTTGGTACAACGAGCTATCATATAATGTGTTTTCATGAACCAATTCATAAATACCATTAATAGGAGTAGCTTTAAAATAAAAGATGTTATTTAAAGAAACATGAATTTCATTTTCAATAAACATCAAAACATAACCATATTGTCTTAATTGTGCAACTGAAATAATGTTCCTAGTCAAACTAGGAGCATACAAAACATTGTTCAAAATTGCTTCCAAACCATTTGGAAGCTTCAGGATGTAGTCCCCTCGGGCTTCAACTTGAACTTTTGCCCCATTCCCCATGTAGAGGCTAACATCCCCTTTGTTGAAGTTTTTACTTCTTTTGAACCCCTGCAACAAATTGCAAATGTGAGTCCCACATCCGGTATCCAATACCCATGTGTTAGAGGATATTATATTTAGATCAATATGAATCATGAAAATTGTACCTGAGGTCTGCCCGGCATCCCTCTTTGCTTTCAACTCTTTGAGATGGACAGGACAATTTCTTGCCCAATGTCCTATCTCCCCACACTTAAAGCATGGGTCATCCGAAGCAACCTTTTGCTTCTTCTCCGCTGGTTTTGGTGGTGGCACTTTTACCACTCCCTTTCCCTTTCTCCCAACGTACCCTTTACCTTTGGCAACACTTGCCTTGGATGCGGGGTGAGGCCTCTTCTTGTTCCCACCTTCATTGATGGTGAGAACGGGTAAACTCCTTTTACCCATGGCCGCCTCGGCTGTCTTGAGCATAGAGTGAAGCTCAGTTATGTTCTTGTCCCAACCGTTCATGTTATAATTCATAACAAAATTGTCAAACCTTTTTGACAAAGAGTTGAGGATCAAATCCGTAGCCAACTCTTTCGAGACGGGACAATTCAGCCTTTCGAGGCGGTCTATGTGGCTCTTCATCTTAAGTACATAAGATGAGACCGATTGGGTATCATCCATACGACATGCATGGAGTGCTCGAACCGTTTCGAAGCGCTCTACCCTTGCTTGTTGTTGGAACGTTTCCTTCAACTGGGTTATCATGTCGTATGCTCCGTGATGTTCGTACTCCTTTTGGAGATCCGGAGTCATACTTGCCAACATGAGGCAAGACACTTGGACCGAGTCCTCAGTGTATTTCACCCAATTCAAGTAGGCCTCTTCATCTTCCTCATTGGGTTCATCGGGAATCGGATCGTCTAAGATATATGACCGTTTCTCTTGCTTGAGAACAATTCTCAAGTTTCGAAACCAATCAATGAAATTGTTATGGTTTAGACGCTCCTTTTGGAGAATGGTTCTTAGTGATAGGTTGTGAGCGGATGGAATATCATTATTTTCATTGTTGTTGGTGGCCATCTACAAAATTTAACAAGGTTCAATTTTAGTATTTACGATATTATCATTTTAATTATAAATTTCTTTTATGTGTCATACACAAAATGAAATTCTAGAATCCAACGTCACATTTAAATAGTGGTTAGGTGATCTTTATCCCATTATTTAAATTAACAAGTAGTCAACGTTTGACAATTGCAACCCTTTGCAACTTCTAGAGGTATGGGATCGACTTAAACATCATATGTATAGTCGGCATGTTAATCCCATCAACACCTTTTGTAAACCATATTGTAGGTGATCCATTTAACATGGTTTGCAAATCAAGTTACCCTACTTACACACACATGTGAGTTTACCAATATAAGTGGTTAGGTGATCTTTATCCCACAAATACGGCATTCCCACCTTAAATCACAAGTTCCCTCAAAATGGTTAGGTGACCTTTATCCCATTAAGAGTTTTCAAGTGACTTAAGTGTTGTGTAAAAGGATGGTGATAAACTTGTTTTCAAAAGACATTTTAAGTTTTCATAATTCTAGTTTAGAAAACTCTATGTACCTTGCATTTGCATGCTTTCAAATACATGGTACCCTATGGTTCTTTTAATAAAACCCCTTTTATTTAAAATCATTAATCCTTTTAATAACCTTTTATTAACCACTTAATGATTAAGAACCATTTATTTTCAGCTTGTTATGTTTATAAATTTGTTAGTTATGCATATCCATATATCAAACAACCAACATAAAACAAAACAACCAAACAAGCACAACCATTCAATCATATGTGCATAACCATAGCCACTAAGGTGACCACACTTGTTTGCCATCACAAGTGTTGTCACTAGGTCTTTCCTAAGGGTTAATAATGACACATTAAAATGTGTCCAAGAACTCCCACTCGAATCCACATCCAAATGCTTCAAGTGTCCATGTCTTTTGAGTTCTTCCTTTGTATCTTTCCTTGAGTCTCCAACTTGTGCATCTTCTTTTACAAAATCATATCCTAATACAATTTTTCTAATAAAAGAAATGCACCTAATCTATTTATTACATAACCAATGAATAAATAAATTACAACCCAAAAGATACAAACACCAAAATTATTATTACAACCCTTTAATGAATAAAACTAAACATGACAATCACATTCATCCAAAACCAAAACACATAAGGTCAAGGCTATGTTATGCACCAAAATATGTATCAAATACAACATCCAAGAACAACCATGAACTCCCTTTTTAACCCTTAAAGTTTCGGCCAACATAACCCAAACTTTAGGGTTTAGTCCAAACAAAACAATCAACCACTTGATGTTAATCTTTCAAGGTTTATTCTAAAGCATGTGAGATAAAACTTTGAAAGATAAGGGATTCATTTATCCATATCAAAACAGCCCCTAATGGGTTGAAAAAGTCCAACAAAACTAACTTTTCTTGGACTTTTGAAGCAAGTTTTCCACATAACCGGCTCTAGATGCCATTGTTGGGTTTTTACAAGTTTTAACAAGGATGTTTAACCATTTAAACATAAAAACGCAGCGGATGTATGGAGTTTAAAACTTGTGTTATATTCTGAAAATAAACATTTATATGTTCAAGAAAACAAACCCAAGAACAAGGATCATATATATGTGAAAAGAAATGCTATCAAAACCAACCATAGGATGTACATGAATACTACCTTTCTTGAACAAGCAAGTTGGATACGGATAAGAGGAGGAAGATGATGTTTCTTGAACGTCTAGTCTTCAAAAGAGAAGACCTCAAGCTTGTATACCCCAAGCTACTAACACAACACCTTGTTTGCTAGGATTTTGGCACTTGCACTACACCAAAAGAATTCTTCTTGTTCCTCCTTGTTTCAGCCATGAGTTTGAGAGAGGAGAGAAGAAGGAGTGTTTTGGTTAGAGAGCTTTTGCATGTAGAGTGGTTGGGTGGTAGAAAGGGGGTGTTCCAAGAACATTTAATACAAAACGAAATTCAAAAGGGATGGGATTTTCCCTCTCTAATTTTCGGCCACCCAATTCTAATCACCTTTTAATTGTTTTAAACACTTTAAAACAAAATAAACAACATGTTAATTAGATACAAGTTTAATTAAAACATGTATCATATAGACATGATATTGGTTACATGCAATATGTCATAACCATTATCATATACATATTATTTAACCAACTTAAATAATATCATAAGATAATCTGTATAAATAAATTATCCATATAATTTATTTATTCCTCAAGTGCAAATATTTAGAAACCCATTTTCTAAATATCATAAGTGTTAATATTTGATTGTTAGATCATATCTTACAATAAATATTATGGTGTTTGTCTAGCTTGCTATTGGGTATGACCCGACTTGGATCATAACGTACTAACCACATCAATCTTGTATGTGTCTTGGGCATATAAGATCCAACAAAATCTTCCAAAGACAATTTTGGATTCGGAAGCTGTGCAATCAAAGCTTCCGAAAGCAATTTTGCTTCGGAAGATATTTCAAAGTGTTTTGAAAATTTTGGCTTCGGAAGAAGTAAATGAGTCTTCCAAGACTAAATTGCTTTTGGAAGAAATTTGTTCCTAAAAAGCATTCAAGTACTTATACCAAAATTTAAGCTTCGGAAGATACTTCAAGAATTTCTTCCGAAGGTAAATCTCAGATAAGTTGTTTAAACGATTTAGACATAAATTTCTTCCGAAGGCAACTTTTGCTTCTTCCGTTCTAAGAGATATCATTCTAAAAGTTCATTTTTCTTCCAAAGAGAACTGGGCTTATGAAGTGATCTAATAGACAACCTAGGACACACAGTTTTAAGATATAATATTGATTAAGTTATTAAGAAAAATTTACTCAAAGTTAATCATCCCAATAGCTGATACAAGATATTTAAATCTCTGTTCATCAAAAGCTTTTGTGAACAGATCGGCATATTGTTCATTTGTATTAACTTTGATTAGTTTTATCAATCTCTTTTCAAAATTATCCCTAATCAGATGATACCTGATGTTGATGTGTTTGGTCCTTGAGTGCTGGACAAGATTCTCTGTAATAGAGATGGCACTGTTGTTGTCTATGTGGATGGGAGTCTCTTTGAAATTGAACCCATAGTCTAGCATCTGATTTTGAATCCAAAGCACTTGAGCACAGCAGCTGGCGGCAGCAATGTATTCAGCTTCAGCAGTTGATGTAGACACCAGGATTGCTTCTTGCATTGCCAAGAGACTATCCTTCCACCCAGGAACTGACACCCCCCAGATGTGGACTTTGCAGTCATGTTGCAGCCACCATAATCACTATCTGTATAGGCATATAGATTGAAGTCTGAATTCTTTGGATACCAAAGGCCTAGATTTGGAGCACCTTTAAGATATCTAAGGATCCTTTTGACAGTGATTAGGTATGACATCTTGGGGTTGGCTTGATATCATGCACATATGCATGTGGCAAACATGATATCAGGCCTGCTAGCAGTTAGATACATAAGTGACCCAATCATAGCCCTGTAGAAATGTTCATCAACACACTCCCCCTCAAGACCAGGACCAAGGGAGTGGTTTCTGGCTATGGGTGTCTTTGCAGCCTTACAGTCAGTCATTTTGAATCTTGTAAGTATGTCCTGTACATACTTTGACTGATTGATGAAGATGCCATCTTCAAGCTGCTTCACTTGAATTCCTAGAAAGAAATTGAGTTCCCCCATGGCACTCATTTCAAATCTATTCTTCATCAGCGTCTCAAAGTCTTTGCAGAGCTTTGGATTAGTTGAACCAAAGATGATGTCATCCACATATATCTGAACTAGTAATATGTCATTTCCTGTTTCTTTGATGAAGAGAGTCCCATCAATAGTACCTCTTTTGTATCCATGATGACAGAGGTATGTTGATAGTGTCTCATACCACTTTCTTGGAGCTTGATGCAGTCCATAAAGGGCTTTATCAAGCTTGCAGACATAATCAGAATGATCTGGGTTTGCAAAGCCAGGTGGTTGTTTAATATAAACTTCTTTATCAATCACCCCATAGAGAAAAGCGCACTTCACATCAAGCTAGTAGACCTTAAAATCTTTGGATGCAGCATAAGCCAGAAATATTCTTACAGCTTCAAGTCTTGCAACAGGAGCAAAGACATCAGTGTAATCAATTCCTTCTTCTTGAGTGTATCCTTGGACAACAAGTCTAGCCTTGTTCTTGATGATGATCCCTCTATCATCTTTCTTGTTCCTGAATACCAATTTGGTTCCTATGACACTCTTCCCTTGAGGAAGAGGACATAAGTTCCAAACCTTATATCTTCTGATTTGAAGCAGCTCATCTTGCATAGCTTTAATCTAGTTTCCATCCTTCAAAGCCTCATCAACCTTCTTCGGTTCTATCTGGGATAAGAAATAAGAATGTATACAAACATGGTTGTCATGAGCTTGTCCTCTTGTTCTTACCCCTGAGTCAACATTTCCAATGATGTTTGTGGTGGGATGTGACTTGTGGATCTGAAGTTG
Source organism: Flaveria sonorensis (assembly GCA_025506505.1). Taxonomy (NCBI): domain Eukaryota; kingdom Viridiplantae; phylum Streptophyta; class Magnoliopsida; order Asterales; family Asteraceae; genus Flaveria; species Flaveria sonorensis. The sequence goes on along the minus strand of CM046440.1, from coordinate 42,518,560 downwards.
AGGGATCACAACAAGTTGGTTAGACAGATCTAAATTTGAGAAATTCTGATATGGCAATGAGGTGTCTCCCACAACATCAGCACACTTATCAAGAGAGACTTGATCCAATGAGTGTGTAACATCATTCATGTTGTCTTCAATGGAGTGGTTTTCAGCATCAAGAAATTCTTGATCACTGTCACCACCACCAGTTCCTCCTCCTGCATTTGAAGTTCCTTCTCCTGAATTCTGAACCTCTGAGCTGGAATTTGAAGGCAGTTCATTTGAATCAGCATTATTTGTCATGCTAGTGCTGATGGGAGCTTCAGTTGCAGGGTTAGTCACCACAGGAGCTGAAGTAGTCTTCTTGTTTGGTCTTCTCAGCTCAAATCTTGGATCATGATCTTCTGTTGATCTGTTATCTGTAGATCTTGAAGCATTCTCACAAGATTTATTAAAACAGTTAGTAACTAAGTCAAGATCAAATAGCTAATCCAGACCAGAACCTTTTACACAGGGTGTGTGTTCATTGAAAGTCACATTGGCTGACTCCTTAATGATTCTAGTCCTGAGATTGTATACTCTATAAGCCTTAGCTTGAGAAGAGTACCCAACAAAGTGTCCATCATCTGATTTCTCAGCAAACTTGGCTATTTGATCTTTGGTATTCAAGATGGTGCAAGAGCATCCAAATGTTCTGAGAAAACCAATAAATGGTCTTCTTTTGTGCCATAGTTCATAAGGAGTCTTACCATGTGTCTTAACTACTAAACCTCTGTTTTACACATAGCAGCCTGTGTTGACAGCCTTTGCCCAGAAGGTGATGGGCAGGTTAGAGTCAGACAACATGGTTCTTGCAGTTTTAATAAGTGTCCTGTTCAGCACACCATTTTGCTGAGGAGTCCTGGGAGCACTGTATTGTCTTGAAATACCCTTTTCATCACAAAATGTATCAAGGATTTGGTTTTTGAATTCGGTTCCTTGACCACATCTTATGATTTTGATCTTGTGATCAGATTGATTCTCAATTTTTAGAATGAAATTCTTTAAGATTTTAGGAGTTTCATCTTTAGTTCTAAGGAAAAACACCCAAGTAAATCTTGTGAAGTCATCTCTGATCACCAAACAATATGAGGTCCTTCCCAAACTCATTACACTGGTGGGGCCAAACAGATCCATATGTAACAAGTGTAGGGGAGTAGTGATAGAGTTCATTTCCTTTGGCTTGTGAGACACTTTGTGTTGCTTTCCTTTCAGGCATGGATGGTTCATGCTATGTAGCAGTGACACACAGCTGATCAGTCTTCTTGTTGTTGCTGGAGTGAGTTGAAGCTGAAGTAGAACTCTTGGTACTACAATTCTTGACAGGATCTTCAGCTTTCATCACCTTGAACCCTGTAGAGATAAATACTTGTTTCTGTTTGGGGTCAAAGGTGGTCTTGATCTCTTGAGCTTTTCTGGATCTTCTCTTTGCTCTTCTGATCAAGTTCTTTCTCTTGGTTTTGCTCAAACCATCTTATTTTTCCTCCTTAGGAGCATGATGACCCTTTTTGGATTGACTCTCTTCATTCATCTCAGAGTCATCCCTCACATTCTCCTCTTCATCCTCTTCATCACTGGGGTCTGTGGATGGCAGCTCATCTTGACCAGTTCCACACCTAGGAGATCTGACCAATAGTAGAGTGTGTGGAAGAGCTATCTCACTAGATCCCAGTCCCTGTTTATTCTGATAACACACTTTTGCATCCAGATATGAGGATATCATGTTCTTGAAGGTCTCTTCTTCAAGAACACATTTTTCTGCCCTGGCTTTGCTAATCACAAGCTCAGCTTGGCATTCAGTCAACTTGGTAATGAGATCCTTAATTTGAGTCCTGTAGTTTGTTTGCTCATGTTTAAGAGTTGAAACTGTTTTCTCTTGATCTTCTATCTTAAGTTTATAGTCATTTTCAGCTCTTTTAAAATCATCTTTTAAAACATTTAAAGACTCAATATCAGATCTCATTTCCAAGTTTTAGGACCTGTATCTATTTACTTTAGCAATACATTCAGGAGAGCAAAGATGTTCAAGTACCTTGGCTTCATCATGATCAGCCATGAGTGCTTGGTTTGGAGATGCATCTTCAGCTTGAAAGCTCCAGTCAAAGCCTCCTTCTTTAACAGCCACTGCAGCTTGCTGTCTTGGCTCTTATTCTGGTTCCCTCCTTCAGTGTAGTTTGGCCGGGATGAAGCTTGGCCACCATTTGACTTAGGTGCCTTGCATTCTCTAGCAAAATGTCCCATTTGGTTATAGTTGTAACACTTGACTTTGCTCTTGTCCAGCCCAAACTTGCCACTGGCAGCATTGCTAGGAAACCTTCTTCCAGTCCTCTTGTAGAACTTCTGGGCTCTGTGAGTGAGAAGAGCCATTTGCTGGACGATCTCCATGTACTCCAGATCATCTGGATGGATACAGTCCAGGTCTTCAAGAGTGAAAAGAAAGTTGCCTATACTTTCATCAGTGGAGACAAAATCTTGAGAAGAACTTGTCTTTTGGAAGGGACTTCCTTAGATGTAGCTCTCTCTGGGTGTCTTTGGGAAGGTGATGAAAGGACCTTTTTTTGAGTTTTCAGGGTAGCAGATGAGATGATGTTGTGGTTCTCTGCTATCCCTTTCAACCACATGAAGGGCTAAACTCTGTTGAGTGTTAGAGTTACCAGATGAATTTTGCATGTTCATCTCCATCTGGTATCCGCTGAGTATCCCATACAACTCATTGAGAGTAAGGGTCTTGAGGTTTTCAGTCCACTTAATGACCACACAGTAGTGTGTCCATTGTCTGGGAAGAGAGGACATGAACTTCCTTACAATATCCCAGTTCATAATAGTTACCCCAACATCAACCAGAGTATCCACAATCTCAACATACCTGAAGTATTGTCGAGTCATGGTCTCACCAGTCTTGAAGGTGAAATTTTCAAACTACTGCTTTGGGAGATCCTTCTTGTTCTCCTTGGCTTCATTTGATCCCTCATACATCAGTTTTAGTGCATCCCATAGCTGTTTAGCGGTCTTGCACTTCTTGAAACCTCTGTAGATGGAGTTTCGAAGAGCAGTTTGGAGAGCTGTCATGGCTTTCTGATCAACATCAATTCATTTCCAGTCTTCATCAGAAAAGTCAGCCCTCTCCTTTGGTATCATGCCACCACTAGCAGTAGCTGAAGAGGTGCATGGTACATGAGGTCTATTGACAACAGACTCCCACATCCTGGAATCTTCAAACTTGATAAAACCTTCCATTCTTTGACACCAAGTGTCAAAATCCTTAGGAGTGATCAGTTGGGACTTTGTCATGGTTCCAGTTTCCATATCAGCTTTGGAGATAGCTGCCATTTGAAGAGTTAAGTGGTATGTGTAACTAAGAGGATTTGAAGATGGTGAGATCTTACAATCAAGAGCCTGGAATGCTCTGACCAACTGCAGGACCATGAAAGGGTACTTAAGCTTGCACTTAGTTAACACACTTAGGAGGATCTTAAGATCACTTAACAATTCAAGTAGGGAACTGTGAACCTTTTCTGAAGATACAAGATAAACACAAGTAAAACAAGAACAAGTGCACAAGATAAAGTTTTCAAGGAAGTTGTATATTGCTTCTCTAGTTCTATTACAAGTGTTATACAAGTATATTTTAAATACAAGAACCGGATAATACTTATACTACATCCTACAACCGCCAATATGCAAAAAGATAGTTGGAAGTGACTAATCTAGACAACAAGATCAGGCTAAAGTCAAAAGGCAGATTGCCTTTTGACTAGTGACTATGACAAGCCATAGCTCACTGACTTTCCTATTACAAAAAGCCAAGAAGGAACAAAAACAAAAACTTGCAGGCGAAGACCTTATCTACTTTATCATAAAGTATGGAAGTTTCACCAACTAGTGATAGCAGGTGAACTACCAGAGCATGCAGCGGAGAGTAGGTTACTTTATGATAAAATTGATGGAAAAGGTATCTTTTCTCTCTCTTCAGAGGAAAATCAGTCTTGTCTTTAAACATCTTCGGAAGACTTCATCTTTTACCTTCGAAAGAGTTGAGTCTTTGGCTTTGGAAGACTTTACACTTAGAATATTTTCCAAGTTCAGTGTAAAGCTTCTGCAGCAGTTTCTTCTGAACTTTGGCTTCGGATGATTTTACACTTAGCATTTTTCTTCAGTGTGTAAAACTTCCGAAGCTAGTTCACCTTTGTTCCAAAGTAAATGTTGGAAGACTTGGTTGTTTTGGTATCTTTGGTTGCATCAGCCTCTTAACTTCAGGGGTTCCTACACTAAGTTTTTCCCCATGCGCCCAAGTGTTCTCATATGTACAACTATTCCGTGCACCTGCATAGTGCCCAGGCTCCCGCATAGTGCTCATGCGCCTAAGTTGCCTTAGAATTTTTTTAAAATTTTGGGAAAAATGGAAATTAATGATTAAGCTCTAGAATGTTTTGGTAGGTTATGTTTGTTCATGTTGTGCATCTTTGTGGCCTGTTATTATTGTTCCTTATTAAGTATTATTACATGACTTTACGTGGTGTGTTAATGCTCTTGTACATAAAGTATTATATAATGAAAGTGAAAGACATCGTTAACAAAGTGGAACATAATGAAAGAATGTAAAGTCTTGCAAGCAACTGAAAGGAGATTCACAACTCATTGAGGGGTTGTTAGCTCAACTGTGTGCGCTTTAGCTAACCCATGAGGATGCACACAGGGGTCAAACTTTGTGATTGACCAATATGTACGAAACGAGACCCTTTTCGCTTGCCTCGATACTGGAGTCAGCTTCGTGCACAATGTTAGGGGTATATTTATAGACTTCGGCCCAGTACCAGCTTCGTGCACAATATTTGGGGTATAGCATAAGACATTGGTCTAGATGAAAGTGAAAGATAATGATGAAAGTACGAAATGTATGAAAAGAATGTTGAAAGATAAAAATGATATTATCAGGATGTATGTATGTTGTGTGATTACGAACAAAAGTAAAGCAAAGGTTTTTACTAAAGGTAAAGTATTTTATTATATAAAACTAGAACTCGCTCAGCAACACTAACTTTTATACATTTTCAGTTGGCAGGTAGTTTGTTGCTGATGATGGCATGAGGGTGTAGCTAATTGGCGGGCAAGACTGGCATCCATCTCATGCAATAATAATAATGTTGTTTTGTAATACAACTAAGTGATAGTTTGTAATCTTTTAAACGACGATGTATTACTTGGCAAATGTATTTATTAAAGCATGAAATGGTTTTTGATGAATTATTTCGCTGCAATATTTTATTTACTTAATAAATCTTAATATGTTTTGATATAAATGAGGTTGTGATTGACCAACTATGGGGTTCCCAGGAACGGGGATTTTCAAGTTGTTATCAGAGCCAAAGTTTAAGAGAAATAGGTAAATATTTTCAAAACCTAAACTTAAACTGAGAATGGGACCGAATGGAGGGATGCCAGCCCAAGTAGCTACGTGTCATCAGGTTATTTATTATTTCTTATGCTTAACCGGTATTATGTGCGTGTGCTATCTGATTTATGTGCTCTTAGTAGATTTGGATACCGATATAGTCAGGATAGGCAATGCTTGGGGGATGAAAGTAAAGTAAGTGGCTAATCACAACTGGCCACTGTAATTAGGGACTTACTATACTTGAAATACTCTTAGCTATTACCTTGAATGACCGTGTTGGTGTTTGAATCTTATAGTGTTTAGAGGATGGCGGGTCTTTGAAGGCTTCTCGAGGAGGTGTACAGGGTGGTCGTGGTGCTAGACCACGTGTCACCAGGAACAAGGCTAAGGCTGCTATGACGGCTCCTGCAGAGCCCGAGCTTTATCACCAGGAAGGCAGTGATAAGAGTGCTAATCAGAGAGCCTCTGTGAAAGAGGATGTTGTGGAGGAAGTTCATCAGGTCATGCAGACGATCCTGCCGTCTGTGGTGACCGAGGTTATTCGTGCTATGAGGGAGGATGAAAAGAAATAGAAGGAGGAGAGGAGGAGGACCGTTGGGAGAGGTTCAGGTGAAGGGGAGCAACCAAAAACTGAGAGGGTCATCTCCAGCGATGAAGAGGAAGAGGAAGAGGTATAGGAAACAACCAACGGGTGTAGTTATGGGGAATTTCAAAGGTGCAAGCCCTGACTTTTAATGGTGAGGGAAAGGGAGGCCGTGTTAGAGATCAGCGAATGTAGGGAGGATCAAAAGGTGAGTTTGCTGCTCACTCATTCGTAGACTCGGCTTTATGTTGGTGGGACAATATTGTATAGGCCGAGAGCAGCAGGGCAGTTGGGAGGATGAGGTGGAGTGAACTGAAGAAGATGGTGATCAAGGGGTTTCGTCCTCACAGGGAGCTTGACAAGATTGAGAGAGAGTTCCTACAGCTGGAGGCGAGAAATTATGACACACCAACAATACACGAATAAGTTCAACGAGATGGCAAGGCTGGTGCCAGAGACTCACCCTGCGTGTTTGTCATGGAGTCAGGTAAAAGAATATAATTGTCATTATAAGGTGGGTTGACCTTATTATATCCTAAACCTAAAAGGTCTTTGAATACCCTTTGCTGAGTAAGAAGTTCTTCAAACTTCTTGTTGCTCACCTGAAATTCCTAAAATTTCACTTTAGTTTCAGCCTGTATAGTTTTTGTCAAAGTCAAAGATTCAGAGAGTTGCTCTAATTGAGCTGCTAATGTTAACTTTTCAAACATTAATTTGCCCAAATCATTTTGTAATGAAAGAATTTTTGCTCCATATTGTTTTTGTTCAGGTTTTAGACTTTCATTTAAAATGTTTGATTTAATTACTTTCTTGGAATGTTTGTTTGCATGTTCTCTGTATCTGTTGACATCATCAATGCATGCTTGTGTACAAAGGTTATCCCTTACCTCTTTTGGGATTTCTAAAATCTTATCTTCTATGTTTTCCATGAGTGCATGATCAGAAGATTGGATCTCAGCCTCGTACATACTCCAATCACACACACCATCTTGTTTGATAATAATTGCTGATGATTTAGAGTGTTGATTTGGACTGTATTATGTGATTTGAGGTGGAGTTGATGCAGCTGGAATATTGATTGAAGGTGGGATTTGTCTGTTTGAATGGTAGCTGCTAGATGCTTGTGTTTGATTGTTGTTTCTGTCAACTCTTGGTTGTTGGCATTCTCTTGAGAAATGACTATACACTTGACAGTTGTAGCATTTCACCTTCATTTTATCAAAACCATTTTTGGTTTTCTTGTCCATGCTCAATCCTCTATTTCTCTAAAGAAACCTTTTGATCTATAGGCAATCATTGCCATAGACCACTAAAGATCCATTTCTTCAACCATGTCTGGTGGTAGCTCATCCAGGTCCTGTTGGATGATTTGAGATGGTGTAAGACTTGCACCCAAGTATGCTTTAAAGCTAGTTGAGAAAGTTGCATAGGCTGCTTTCTGCTCTTCACTTTGTAAAATGATAGTGAGAGCATTGATGGGTTTCTCACATTTGTGCATGTTTTGATTCTTTGGCTGTTGTTGTTTGCTAGAACTAGATGTGTGAGGATTATGTTTGCTTTGTGGTGTTGCTTCATAGGAAGCATGAACACCAGTCTTTTTAGACTTTTGCTTGGTACTGGATGATTCACGAGCTGAGAAGAAGGATGTTTTAGTTGTATCTAAAAAGTTTTCATCTTCATCTTCTCCAGTGCATGTTAAAAATGCACTGTCTATTTGTTGTAGTTCCTTGAACTTGTAGGATTCTATGTGTCTGATTATGCTGTTATTCCTGGATCTTTCGTCTAGTTCTAATGCTTCAACTTTAGCAACTAGAGCATCTAGTGATAATGCTTCAAGATCCAATGGTGCTTTCATCAGAGAGACTGATTGAGTCCAGCTCTCTGGTAGTGTATGCAACATCTTTTTGTTGATCTCTATAGATTCATACGTGAGACCATAGACAATCATCTCATTTACTAACTATACAAATCTGTGAAGCTGTTGTGGAATTGATTCTCCCTGAACATGGTGGATGGTTTCATACTAGGTCCTCAATTTTTCTTTCTTGATTTCCCTGATTTCCTTACTTCCTTCACACATTGTGTGAAGTACCTTCCATAGTTCATGTGCTGCTATGAAATTTTCAACCTGTGTTAAAATTCCAAATGGAAAAGTCATTGCCAATATGTTGTATGCTTTCATGTCTGTTTTGACCCTCTTGAGGTCATCACCAGCTATGTTTTTCAAGCTTAATGGTTTTTGTATGTTATAATCAGGCCCAAGAGGTATGAATGGTCCATAGGTTATGGATGTCCATAGGTTCGGGTCTTGGAAAATTATCAAATTTTTTAACATTATTTTCCACTGTTTGAAATCAGCTTTCTTCTTGAGTATTGATGGTTTGAGACCACTATTTGTTCCTGAGATTTCATCAGACATGTTTGTAATTTTTAACTTATCGTTTTAAGTCAAATTTCTTTGATAATTTTAGCTCGGTGCTAAAATTTGCTTTTATCCTAAAGTCACTAGGATTTGTTTGTTAATGTGTTTGTTTTTTACCGAATAAAGGAAATTAATTAATTTTATTTTCGAATTAATTAATGTCCAATGTTAAGTCACTTTCAAATCTCGTTGAAAAGAAAGGAGTATTCTGTTAGGGAATGTTAACTTTTAATGATGTCAGTCAATAAAAGTCAAACCCCTAAAACACAGAAAATGTTTTAACAGTTAACTTTTTGGATCAAAAAGTAACTTTTTTCTGAAAATTCAAAGAAGATTATGTTTCTTCTTTGATTTTGATGATTAACCAACAAAAATCACCGTAGATTTTTGAAGGATATGTATGAACAAAAAACTAGGGTCTATCGTAGGGTTTGTTGGCGCTTGTGAAAACTTGATCAAAACAACAATCGGTTTGTTGTTTGCATAAGATTAATTACCTATTTTGAGTGATGTTTAAATACAATGAACAGATTCAAAGTATTCAAATGAGTGTTTGTTTGATGAAAACTGATAGAATAATAACCGGTACTGTTTTATTCAAAAACCCTTAGAAACCGATGAGGTTTACTGAGTTTTGTGATGAACACGTGTGAAAATTGTGTATGAATGATGTTTAGAGCTGTAAACACACAAAATCTTCTACAAAATGAATGAAAACAGATTATTCAATCATGTTTTGAACATTTGATGAATTTTTAAGTAGAAGAAGGTTTTTGTGTAGATTTTCAGCTCGAATATGTATGTTTTGAAGTTAATGAACTACAGATATCATATTGTTGAGTGAGAGGATCAAAAATTAGTGTATGATTTGAGCCAATGCTATGATACCACCAGATGAAATCAACCCCAACAGTGTGATGTTTATGAACTTAGACAACCTTTGAAGGACATAAATAGGTTGATTCCTCCCAAGGAAATTTTTAAATCTCTTAAACAAGAATATAACAACAGATTGTTATACTTGTATTCAACAAACAATAATCATGGGGTGGAAACCCATGATTAATGCTATGATATCTATGTGTGTGTGTGTATGAATGCTAGTGATTTCTAGTGCTTGAATGATAATAACTGCTTGTTTGTATTGATTGTTCAAAAGCTTACAAAGGACTAGGGTAGTATGCTATTTATAGCCTATACACAAAGCTATATACAATTACTAAACTACCCTTATGTAATTAAAAATTACATAAATAATCCTAAGTCTATAAGCTGTCCGCTGTGGATGATTAGCTGTCCACTGTGGATGTTAAGCTATCCGCTGTGGAAGTCAGATAACATGTCTGCTGTGCCTTGGATGCTGTCCGCTGCTAACACTTGTGTGTTTGCTTGTATGTTGTCCGCTGTGGAATGTTCATCCGCTGTGGATGAACATCCGTTGTGAACACTTGTGTGTTTGCTTGAATGTTGTCCGTTGTGGAATGTTCATCCGTTGTGGATGAACATCCTCTATGAATAGTTCATCATTTATCGACTTAGGCATCCGTTGTGTGTGTTGTTCATCTGCTGTGGGCACTTGGACTTGATCTTCATCCGCTGCGTCTTCTTAGTCATCTGCTGTGGAAAACTCTTCATCCGCTGCCGACACTTAGCAAAAATTCCTTTTTTATCTAAAAACCAGAAAACGAAATTTAAGCAATATTAGTATATGTTATGAGTGTTAATGATACTAATGTGTTAGTTAATGATTGTTTGAATGTTAAACAAATTATGTTTGACTATGGCAAGCATTATCCTTTTTAAGCATTAATCTATTAATGCACTTGTTAAGTCCAACAGTTGTGTTGAGTACAAACCTAGCTGACCTTGCACTAGAAGTGCTAATGCATGCCAAAAAGGAAAAGAAAAGAATCCCAATATGGATCAAAGCTAAAAGAATCCCAATGAGGATCAACCTCCAAAGCGAAGTGTAAACGAATCCCAAAGTGGATCATATCATGAGAATTTATACTCTAAGTAGCCTGGTTCAAGTTGTGATAAAGTGCCACCTTGCATTTCATGAGGAGGGTTATTCTTCCATACTTCTGAGTGTGGGGTACTCAATTAGCATATCTAATCAAACCTAAACTTGCTAAATATCACAAAGAGTTGAAAATAGATCCTTGCAAGAGTTTAAGTGGACAAACATACTTACATTCAACTTTGTTCTTTGTCTATGTCTATTCAAACTTTAAACATTCTTAGATGTAGAGGATTTTGGATTAGTATGATCTCATTGCAATTGATGGATTCATCCTAAAATTAAAAAATATCAAAAATATTGAAAAATCTAAAATTCCAAAAAGATTTGTCATTTTTAGTATTTTTCTTAGTTTGGGCAGATTTACATGTGTTATTGATTTAGGAGTGAAACTTCCATGTAATACCTCTACCGAGAGGATTTAGACTTTTGCATGTGATGAATTACACAACATGCCTTAGTTTCTTATTCAGTTCATGATGTCAAGTGAACACTCCTGCTTCCTTCAAAGATCTCCTTCCAGTTTTTGAGAACTAAGAATCCTCCTCTTGGTGTCTCATACACAAAAGTTCCTCACCCTCCAAAGCTTTTGTTGAGGGAGAGTATATGTCAAGTCTGAAGAATGTCTGATGCTTCTGCTTCACTTTTGAAGTTGAGATAAAGCTGCTGATATTGTTACCTGTGCAATCCATAGTGTTTAAAAATGGGTGTATTTTCAAGTCTTCAAAATGAGACAAGAAGATCAAGCTGATGAAACATCCATCATATGCCGAAACAGTCTTTTTTCTCAATGCCTTTTTCTGAACCCTCTAAGAAGATGCTACCAAAAAGGGGGAGAAGACTGCACTTCAAGACTGCACATCAATCAACATCCAAAGGTTTGATAATCATGAGGTTTTGGTAGCATCATCTTTGGGGGGGTATTGTTGGACTATTTGAAGATGATACTTACCAAAACCTAAGTGCCGAATCTCATGATGTTTACCAAAACCGACACGATAAAGTGCTGAAAGAAAAAAATTTACCAAAGTCAAACTTGGTCAACCATGGTCAAAGTCAACACTCAACATCAACGTTCATCCCGAATGATGTCAACACCCGACAGCCAGACATCAGCAACAGAGAATTTATCAGACTTAGAACAATATTTGTGTAATTAATTGGGCTTAAATGTAATTTTGTTCATTTATGTAAAGAGTATAAATAGACTAAGTGTAGTCATTTTATACTCGAAGTATTTCAAAGCATTACCAAGCATTGCTAAGCATTGCAAAGCATTATAAGCACAACAATACCAAACATGAGAGAATTAGTCTAATGAGAAAAACAATTAGGTTGAGTGCAAACAATTAGGTTGAGTATGTGTGAGGGAAAATTTTCTTACAAACTCCTAAACTCCCTTTGTAATCTACTATCATCGCCATCCATATGAATGAATGAAATTTTTATGAATATGTGTTCTTGATTGTTCATCATTCATTCATCATCATACATTAAATCTTGCAACAGGTCTTCACTTGAAATCATCAACAGGTCTGTGAGATTTTGCATCACAGATTTGATAAACGGCAACAATATGATTGCAATATTCAATCCATCAATATCGATTTTCCACATTATAACACTTCACTTTGCTTTTATCCACTCCAAACATTCCACTGGTTAAATTGTTTAGGAACTTTCTTGTTGTTCTCTTGCAGAACTTCTTGGCTCTATGTGTGAGAAGATCCATCTGCTAGACTACCTCCATATACTTGAGGTTATCCGGATGGATGCAGTCCAAGTCTTTAAGAGTGAAGAGAAAGTTGCCACAACTTTCATCTGAAGACACAAAGGCTTGAGATGAGCTTCGTTCTTGAAATGAACTTCCTTGAGGGTAGCTCTCCCTTGGTGTGTTTTGGGAAGGTGATGAAACGGCCCTTTTATGAATTGTTAGGGTAGAGGATGAGATGATGCTATGGTTCTCTGCTATCCCTTTCAATCACATGAAGGGATGAACTCTGTTGATTGTTGGAAGAGCTGCTGGATGGATTTTGCATGTTCATCTCCATTGGGTAACTGCTCAGGATACCATACAGATCTTTGAGAGTAAGAGTAGAGAGGTTTTTAGTTCTCTTAATATCCATATAGTAGTATGTCCATTGTCTAGGAAGAGAGAACATGAACTTCAGTGCATCCCGTAGTTCAGCTTTAGTGCATCAGCTTCAGTGCATCCCGTAGTTCTTTTGCAGTCTTGCATATTTTGAAGCCTCTATAGATAGAGTTTGGTATAGAAGTTTGAAGAGCAGTCATGGCTTTCTGATGTATATCAATTTTCTTCCAATCTTCCTTAGAATTGTCAGCCACATGCTTTGGTATCATCCCACCACCAGCAGTTGCTAAAGTAGTGCTTGGGATGTGAGGTCTTGAGACTACAGATCTCCACATCCTATTGCCTTGTGACTTGATGAAGCCTTCCATCTTCAAACACCAAGTACCAAAATCATCACGAATGATTAGTGGAGATTTAGTCATGGCGCCAGTTTCCATATCAACCTTAGTGAGAGCTGCCATTTGAGCTAGTAAGTGTTTTGTGAAACTAAAGAGATTTAAAATGGTGAGATTTTACAATCAAGAGCCTAAAAAGCTCTGATACTAGAAGAATAGAAAATTGCAAGTGTTCTCTTGCATTAAGTAATGCGGGAAATAGTAGTCAATGCAAAAGAGTAGTTTGTTTAGTCGGATTTGTTGATGCGATGAATAGTACCAAATGCGAACTACTATACGCTATGTGAAATTTTAAAAATTTACATCCATATTTGTCACTAACACTTGCAAACTTTCAAATAACTATCTAAACAAACTTATGCCTTCTATTTAATACTTTTTCAAATTATTATTATGAAAGCGTGTGTGTGTGTTTGAAAGTGTGTGATTATTATGTGTTCATCCTTTCAACATCCAATCCATCATATAAACAGACTCAAATTTCGATTTGAATCTTATTTCGATCCCTATCAATGTAGTATCAATTATAAGGTGAATATTACAATTCGATTTAATCCAAATGCAAACTGACTTGAGTTCTTGTTAACGAAGACACTAGACATAAACCCTAGTTTCTAAATCAAATAGGGATGTATAAAACATGTTGAAATATCTAATTTGTACTCAAATCAACATGTAATGATGATTATAAGAAACGTTATTTAAAATCATAAGTTCAAATATTAAGCGTATGAACTAGAAGATCTCAAAAACATGAAATGAACTTAACATAATCAATGGTTTGAAATAAAACATGAGTCAACCATCACTTTAATAGGACAATCATCAATAACCTAAGTTAATGATGAAGTTTGCACATATTAAATCAAACAATGAAATGAATCCCTTTTGACTTTTCTTAGTCAAATGTTGACCTAAAAAGTCATAAGTCAAATTGTTTTAATCCTTTGAATTCAAAACCATGTCAAATAATTTTATATATTATTCTTGTGTGTAGAAAATGGCAAACCTAACCTGGAGCAAGTTACACAATGTTAGTGTATTCTTAGATCTAGATGTAACTGAAGATAAAGGTGTGAAGGACATGATCAAATTCATCTAGACAATAAGAATAGCTTATGCTATCATTGTTAGACCATTTATCTAGGAAAGTTTCCAAAGATCATTTTGGAACTCTACTTAACTGACATTGGTGGACAATATGCCAAGGATAACATGGATGATGAATGCTCCGCACAAGTTTAAATGATGAAGTTTGAACATATTGAACCAAACAGTTGGTCAAATGAAACAATTTTGACTTTTCTTAGTTAAATGTTGAACTAGAAAGTCGTAAGCTAAATTGTTTTATTCCTTTGAATTCAAAACCTTATCAAATCATCTTATATATTAGTCTTTTGTGCAGATAATGGCAAACCTAACCTGGAGCAAGTTACATTATGTTAGTGTATTCTTAGATCTAGATGTAACTAAAGCTGAAGGTGTGAGGGACATGATCATATTCATCTAGACAAGAAGAATAGCTTATGCTATCACTATCAAACCATTTATCTATAAAAGCTTCATAAGATCATTTTAGAACTTTGCTAAACTGACATTGGTGGACAATATGCCAAGGATAACAGGGATGATAGATGCTCAGTTCAGCTTGTCATTACTAAACAAATTATTAGACAATGTTTATAGTTTGGTGAGGATGCTTGTCAACCAATTGAGTTTGAAGAGGATGATATTCTGACTTTCTTTAAAAACATAGGCCATGAAGGAGGTTTTGAAGGGAAATAGAGCACTAAGGGTTTGGTAGTTACATGGAGATTCCTCATTAATGTTACATTACATGTCTAAGAGAAAGACTGGCTGGAATGATTTCCTTATGACTACATCTTCTGTCATATGTACCATTTGTACTAATAGACAATTCAACATGTCTTCTTATGTATTCAGTGAGATTAGGAAGAAAGCAAATGTTCCTCATATATCCAAGATTCATTCAGTGCCTAATTATTTCAGCCTTTCTAAACTTGTGGGAGTTGGACCAGAGATGAAACGCCAACACTTTGATGCCAAGTCTTACCTCTACATAAATAAGAGAGATACTAAGAGTTAATATAGTAGAAACTTCTTTACATTACTCTAATGGACGCTTAAATAAATTAGGAAAGGTTATGCACTACAATGTAACGATGTAGCTGAACAAGATGTGGATAAGATCCCACAACATATTGATCTCAATTTTCCTATTGAAGAAGAAGAGGCTCGAGTGCCTTTAGAGAGTCAACAATCAATGTCACATAGGCTATAGAAGGTGGTGATCTTCACATTGCCTCCCTTGAACATATAGTTTCTCCTACTTATTCAGCTCATCTATCTCCATTACATATGTCTTCTTCTCACTCAACTCATCTATCTTCATTATATATGTCTCCTGCACATTTAGCTTATTTATCTCCATTCTATATGTCTCCTGCTAATGCTGCTCAAACTTCAAGTACTAGTGAATGTACTAGTTCATCTAAAGATTCTTAATTTTCACCTGATGAGGAGGGCATTCAGATACAACAAGAAATCCTTATGAGACAAGAAACATCAGAGTATGTTCCCTTTAAAGAATCTCAAAAATCAGTTGCACCAGTTCATGTTGAACCTAATCAGAAAAGGATGAAGTGATATATGAGTTGTAACTAAAAGTCAAGATAATGGAAAAGACCACGCAAAGGAAAGCTAAAAGAGTTGGTTAAAATTTAGATGTGTAACACCTCGTGTTTTCAAGTTAAGTTCGTAACCTAAACTCTCATCATTGTAAACTAACCTAATTCATTAAACGAATAATATAAATAAATTAAACTAATATTCTTTTCTATTAAAAACCCAAACCATTACTGACCCCTCCCCCTATCTTATATTTCATCTCCATCTCCCTTCCCGATCTCTTCACCCTTCAAGAACCCTAACCCCACTAAAAAACTCATTCAATCTTACAACCGGCGACAGCAGCGGCCACCACCAGTAACCTCCCCACTCCCAGCTCAGTATCTCTGCAGAATACAATCCTCTTTGAGAAACCCTAGTGAAGGTAGTCTTCCCTCACGGCCTCTAATCTCCGGCAAACCGTTTACACCTCATTTAGCAATGTATTCCTCCGTTCGAGTTCTTATGTCTCTCATAAATTGTTCGGTATGATTTTTTCTTCTCATCATTTGATACGGCATGTATAGTTTCAATTTTGGTTGTTGTTTTGTAGTTTTGAGCTTTGAATGGGATGGTATTGCATGGGTTTTGATCGTGAATATCGGTGCGTGATTCATGGTGTGTGCATTTTGGTTTGCGAACCAAACATTTACACTTGTAATATCTCATTGTGATTTTGAATTACCTTATCCTTGATATGTGTTTTCTTAATTTATAAACTCATATATCCAGTTCTCATAAAAAATTTAATATTCTTTTAGAGTGTCTTCTCATCAAAATCATTCTCGTTCTAATAGCTCAAGGGCAAGATTGCTATTATTGTTGCTTTGGAAGTTGATGAAGTCATCCCAGTACTGTTAATAGATCTAAATCAAGGCACTAATGTTATTCCAAACAATGGTGCTCCTAATCATCCATCAGCTTGTACTTTCAAGCAGTTTAGCTTTTGCAACCCCACCAAACTCAGTGGGAGTGAAGGACCCACTAGTCTTTATAGTGGTTCAAGAGCAATGAGAACACTTTCTTGTCAGTGAGTGTCCTGAGAATCTAAAGGTCTCTTATGCTACTAGTGTTCTTGAAAATAGATCACTCACTTGGCTGAACAAGGACAATCATATTGTGGAACTGATGTTGCAATGGCTTTGACTTGGGATGAAGTCAAGGAGTGCAAGACCAGTACAGGGGAGTAATACAACAGTTTCACAAGGTAGGAGAGAACAAACTAGAACACTTAACAGATTAAATAGGGAACTAGGTTATGAAACACTGATCTAGACAATATTTGGTTTTCAAGAATGATGTATATTGCTCTCAAGTGTTTTATGATCGTTAGAAGGCTTAGTTCAAGGAATTGGTACATGAGATATTTTATACTGCATACTACAGCCGGCCATACTTTAAAGGTTAGCTGGAACACTAATCTAGACAATAAGATTAATGTAAAGTCAAAAGGCGTATTGCCTTTTAACAAGTGACTATGAGATGCATAGCTCAAATCCTTATCTATTACAAAAAGGATAAAAGTACAAAGTAGAAATTTAAAGTCTCTAATACCTTAATCTACAGTTCATAAATGTATGGAGATATCACCAACTTGTTTAAGTTGGTGAGTGATCAGAGATGGCAGCGCATAGTTGTTCAGGTTTTCTCAAAAGCATGTAAGAGAAAGCATATTTTCTCTGTCTTCAGAAGAAATCATTTTAGCTTTGGAAGACTTTGTGTTGAAGCTTTGGAAGACTTCATCTTTGGCTTTGGAAGAAATGGTTATTTGGCTTCAGAAGATTTGGCCTTTGAGTATTTCTTAGTGCTTTCATCAAATCTTCCGAAGTAACTTTCTTTGTACTTTAGTATGCATGCTGAGAGCACTTTGGTTGCATCAGCCTCTAAGTTAACTCTTTCAAACTCCCCCTAGGCTGATGCTATAAAAAACTTAAGGATAACTTTGATTCTTGATCTTCATCTTATGACAGTGCTCATCAGAATCGAGACCATTCCCTTTTTAATCAGTTGGTCTGGATTCCTCAGACTCTCAAAGTATCTCATCATGTCAAAGAGAACATACAGAGGAAGGTCAAACAAGTTTTTCCAGAAGTATACATCTTGCCCCCTTGATATCTAGTGACATACCATCTGTCTAGGTTTGTAGCAAAAGCCCAAGACAAGACGTATCTCTCAGCAGCAAGAGGCTCTACTTGAAAGGGAGTTTGATGATCAGCCTCTTCTTGTTCACCCTCAGGATATTCTGACCCATCTTGAGGTGCAGAGGTGGATGCCTTGGACTTTTTCTTTTTCTTCTTCTTGTCCCTTCTTATGGCCATCCTCTTGCTCTTTCTATAATTTAACTGAGAAGGTTGGTCTTGAGTACCAGATGTTCCTTCTTTATCCTTCTGAGTTGGGTCATTTCCTTCACATGCTTAGAAAGATAAGGTTCAGGACCCTATTATGTGTCAGAAGATAAAGTTTGCTGAATTGCAGCACTAGGTCCAGGTTGTGTTGTCTTCTTAGGGTTCAACCTTGACTTCAGCTTCAGGTTAGAGAATGCTAGTCTACCAACTCACCGTTCTTAAACTTCCGCTTGATCACTCTAATGTGCTAATCCATAATGGATAGAGAAATTGGACCAAGTCTTCTTCTGGAGAACCCATACAACTTTAAGAAGCTCACCATCTTCAATCTGTCAGCAAACTTCTTCTTATTAGCTCGGATGGTGGCTCTTGACTTAACAGCCTCTTCCCTTATCTTCCTCTTAGCAGCTTTCTTTTCTTTTAAGAAATCTTGCTCTAGCTGCTTGAGGTACTCAAACTCAATGTACTCATATGACAAGGGAAGTAGGTCTGCTGCCTCATAGAGACATGTGGCACTCAGGTAGGTTATCATGTTTTGTCTATATTATTCCCTACCTACCTGAGTTTCTTGTTCAACATACACAACCTCTACTTAAGGACTTTCTTGAGCTGGAGAGAGGACAGGAGCTTTATAAAGTCTTTTTCTTTTTCTTTCTTCCTTGATCTTGTGGAGCAACTTTGTAGCATCATCCTCCTTCCTCTCTTTTGACATTTAACTATCAGCCAATTCATGTAAATCATCCAAGGGAAGAGAGATTATTTCATCAATGTTGAAGTTCCTAGACCCTAGATAATTCAATCTGGCTACTCTTAACTCATCTTTCTTAGTGGTTGACCTAGGGGCAGCCCTGATTGTAGCTTGAATGAAGCTGGGGTCTCACTTGTTCTCTTTACCCTTGCCTCTCTCTTCCTCTCCCTTTTCTCCTCCTCAATCTCTTCAAAGGTCATGATCCTCTTCCCTTTGTTAGTCATTGGCCTATATGACTCAAGGTGGAGAGAGCTTAAGGCTGTGAGACACCTTCACCAGCTGGTGTCTCACTAAGGGTACCGGATGCTGAAGAACTTCCAATCTTAAGGTTCATAGTGTCAACTGCTAGGCCTTCAACTGAGGTTTCCCCTTTGAAGCTAATCTTAGGGTCTGCCTTAATATCCAGTTGACTAACAGTTTTCCCTACTAGCCTCTGTCTATATAGCTTTGATCTTCCCTTAAACTCTACAAGCACCCTCATCTGAATCCTCTTAACCAACCTTTAACTTACCTATTATTACTTGGGTTGGCAAGTGGCGGGTCAACCAGAGGAAAACTCTCATAGTATCTCAGGGTTTGAAAATTGGATAATTCTTATTGCCCTTGAGATCTAGAGAGTACTAGGGCACTTTTATTAGTGTCATAGCTCTATCCTACTATTGGATTGTCAGCAGGGTATGATGGGGGTAGACATAGGCCTTGCTATTCCCTCCTCAAATAAGCTTCGAATCAGGACATTCACATTGATATGAGCCTTAGGAGGTTATTGAGTATAGACAACTACAAGTGAGTATGGTGAGGCCTCCATGTCCACACTTTGGGCAATGTTCTTAGTTTCTGCGATTGTAGTTAAGACGTTCTCCCCCTTTTTGGTAGCATCACCCACTTGCATAATTGAGATAGAGGTTAGGTCCACCACATCCATAGGTTCTTGTGGACCTGATTGAACATGCTTGGTAGGCCTTTCACCTAGCTTGCCCTTGAGATGATGATCTCAAGTTACTGATTAAGGACATGCCTTTGCAAGGTAGCCACTTGAGATTCTAGGTGACTTGCTTTTGAGACTAAATAGGTGCATGTTATGGATAGGTTTTGCACCTTTAGTTGTAGACTACCCTCCTCTTCATTAGAAGAATCATGGAGAGATAAGAGATCATAACCGAAGTCATCTCCCTCACCACCAGCATGTGGTTCTTGGTTGCAGGATTTCCCCTGCTCCATGACAGCTTCAAGAGAGGTGTTAAGGGGTACGTTTCCATGGTTGAGGTATTAATGATGTAATTACTTTTAAAAGTGAGAGCCTCTTCCATATGGACTTCCTAAACATGTTCAGGTTAGTACACCTCAGTTTGGGAATTTTTAAGGAACATGTAGTACTCTAAGGAGTCCAAGTTGGCAAGCAAGTTCATGTAAACAAACTGGGAGTACTTGAACTTGACCCCTTGAACCATTCCATGGACTATATAGGATAAGTCCTCAGGAATTTGATCCCATCCTCCATGTTTATGTGATAAAGACTAAATAATAACATGGAGGAGGTACTTCCATTGGTAGGAGACCTTACCCTTCTTGAACGTTCTAACTGTGAAGTCCCCTTTTGTAGCCTATCTGCCTAGATGATTCATTGATAGTAGATTTGGGGAAAGAGAGTTTGTTGCCTTCATCATCCAGCCTTAGATGAGTGTTGATTGTGGCTGGAGTGATGAAAATTGTCTTCCCATCCATTGATGCAGACAATGCCTTCTCACCATCCAAGATGACCTCTTGGCAGGTCCTTTATAACTCTAGTAGTTGTTCTTCATAGAGGATAGGGTCTACTATGAGCATGGTGAGGTAAGATGATTGAATAAGAAAGCAGCAAACGTCTTAGAAACCAGGATCTTTCTCAGACGTCAACAGAGCAACCTGGTTGTGTTGCCTGTGATGGTGCATGGAGAAATCTGGCTGGTTTTAGGGTTCAAGGTTGGTCATTTGAGAAAGCTTTGGAACGAAGAAAGCTAAGAACAATAAGGGTTTGTGGGTGAATTTAAGGTTAGAAATTTACAGATGAAGAGGAAGAAAAAAGAGAGGGAACCTTTGTAAGGCTATATATATATGGTTTGATGTGAGACAAAGTTAATGTAAAAGAATAAACTCTGAAATCTAAATGTCGGTCCCACCTCTGAAAGAGTACCCGAAAAGGTAGTTATCTTGGAAGCAGAAAATCTTCCTAAGGTAAATTGTCTTTGGAAGTTTTGGGAAAGCTTTCGAAGCCAATTTGACTTTGGAAGATATTCCTTAGTTTGACAAGAATTGCTTCGGAAGAAAAATACTTAGAGTAATTTTTCTTTCAAGACATATTTGGTTTCGAAAGATATTAAACTTCAAAAATTTTATTCAAAGGATGAATAAAGCTTCCGAGACATAATTGCTTTCGAAAGAAAACTGTCATTCAAAACATACAAGTACTTATAAGCATATTTAAGCTTCGGAAGATATATTAGAATTTATTCTAAAGGTAAATTTCTTAGTCAGTAGTTATTAGTTTTGAAGGCGTAATTTTCTTCCGAAGTCAACTTAAAACACTCTAAGGAATATCATTTAAAAAAAATTTCTTCCAAGGTAAACATGGCTTATACGAGTGATAATTTAGACAAATTTAAAGACACATATTTGAAAAAATAATCTTGAAATTAATTTAAGAAAATCTACTCAAAGTTAATCATCTCACTAGCTAATACAAGATATTTATGTTGGACTCAACATGTATATAAAAAGGATAATGCTTGCCATAATCAAACATAATGTGTTTTAACATTCAAACTATCATTAACTAACACAATAGCATCATTAACATTCATAACATACACTAATTATTGCTTAAATTTCTTTTTAAGGTTTGTAGATAAAAGGAATTTTTGCTAAGTGTCCACAGCGGATAAAGATCTGTCCACAGCGAATGTTCAAGTAGCTGCACCGGAGAACAAGTCTAAGTGTCTCCAGCGGATGACCATCACAAACATAGCAGATGACCATCAAACACACAGCGGATGACCAAGTCTATAGCTGATGAATAGTCCACATCGGATTGTCATCCATAGCGGATTAACACTCCACAGCGAACAACTATCATGCAAACACACAAGTGTTCATAGCAGACAACATCCAAGACACAGCGGACATGTTATCCAACATCAACAGCAGACAACTTAACATGCATAGCGGACAGTTAATCATCCACAGCAGACAACTTATACACTTAGGATTATTTGTAATTAGTTTTTACATAAGGGTATTTTTGTAACTGTACATAGCTCTTTGTATAGGTTATAAATAGCATTATACCATAATCCTTTGTAAGCTTTTGAACAATCAATCAACAAGCAGTTTATTATTATCATTCAAGCATTCAAGCATACAAACACACAATCATATACACACACATAATATCATATCATTAATCATGGGTTTCCGCACTAGGATTAATGAGTATTGATTATAAACAACTTGTTATATTTGAGAGATTGAAATCGATCATTGGGGGAATTCATTATTTTGTTCTTGTTTTTCTAAGTTCAAAACCCCGAATTCCATCAATTTAAATCTCTGTTCATTATAAGATTTTGTGAATAGATTAGCATATTGTTCATTTGTGTTAACTTTGACTAGTTTTATCAATCCCTTTTCAAAATTATCTCTCCAATTCAGTGCATCCCGTAGTTCTTTTGCAGTCTTGCATATTTTGAAGCCTCTATAGATAGAGTTTGGTATAGAAGTTTGAAGAGCAGTCATGGCCTTCTGATGTATATCAATTTTCTTCCAATCTTCCTTAGAATTGTCAGCCGCATGCTTTGGTATCATCCCACCACCAGCAGTTGCTAAAGTAGTGCTTGGGATGTGAGGTCTTGAGACTACAGATCTCCACATCCTATTGCCTTGTGACTTGATGAAGCCTTCATCTTCAAACACCAAGTACCAAAATCATCACAAATGATTAGTGGAGATTTAGTCATGGCGCCAGTTTCCATATCAACCTTAGTGAGAGCTGCCATTTGAGCTAGTAAGTGTTTTGTGAAACTAAAGAGATTTAAAATGGTGAGATTTTACAATCAAGAGCCTAAAAAGCTCTGATACTAGAAGAATAGAAAATTGCAAGTGTTCTCTTGCATTAAGTAATGCGGGAAATAGTAGTCAATGCAAAAGAGTAGTTTGTTTAGTCGGATTTGTTGATGCGATGAATAGTACCAAATGCGAACTACTGTACGCTATGTGAAATTTTAAAAATTTACATCCATATTTGTCACTAACACTTGCAAACTTTCAAATAACTATCTAAACAAACTTATGCCTTCTATTTAATACTTTTTCAAATTATTATTATGAAAGCGTGTGTGTGTGTTTGAAAGTGTGTGATTATTATGTGTTCATCCTTTCAACATCCAATCCATCATATAAACAGACTCAAATTTCGATTTGAATCTTATTTCGATCCCTATCAATGTAGTATCAATTATAAGGTGAATATTACAATTCGATTTAATCCAAATGCAAACTGACTTGAGTTCTTGTTAACGAAGACACTAGACATAAACCCTAGTTTCTAAATCAAATAGGGACGTATAAAACATGTTGAAATATCTAATTTGTACTCAAATCAACATGTAATGATGATTATAAGCAACGTTATTTAAAATCATAAGTTCAAATATTAAGCGTATGAACTAGAAGATCTCAAAAACATGAAATGAACTTAACATAATCAATGGTTTGAAATAAAACATGAGTCAACCATCACTTTAATAGGACAATCATCAATAACCTAAGTTAATGATGAAGTTTGCACATATTAAATCAAACAATGAAATGAATCACTTTTGACTTTTCTTAGTCAAATGTTGACCTAGAAAGTCATAAGTCAAATTGTTTTAATCCTTTGAATTCAAAACCATGTCAAATAATTTTATATATTATTCTTGTGTGTAGAAAATGGCAAACCTAACCTGGAGCAAGTTACACAATGTTAGTGTATTCTTAGATCTAGATGTAACTGAAGATAAAGGTGTGAAGGACATGATCAAATTCATCTAGACAATAAGAATAGCTTATGCTATCATTGTTAGACCATTTATCTAGGAAAGTTTCATAAGATCATTTTGGAACTCTACTTAACTGACATTGGTGGACAATATGCCAAGTATAACATGGATGATGAATGCTCAACACAAGTTTAAATGATGAAGTTTGAACATATTGAACCAAACAGTAGGTCAAATGAAACAATTTTGACTTTTCTTAGTTAAATGTTGAACTAGAAAGACGTAAGCTAAATTGTTTTATTCCTTTGAATTCAAAACCATATCAAATCATCTTATATATTAGTCTTTTGTGCAGATAAAGGCAAACCTAACCTGGAGAAAGTTACATTATGTTAGTGTATTCTTAGATCTAGATGTAACTAAAGCTGAAGGTGTGAGGGACATGATCATATTCATCTAGACAAGAAGAATAGCTTATGCTATCACTATCAAACCATTTATCTATAAAACCTTCATAAGATCATTTTAGAACTTTGTTGAACTGACATTGGTGGACAATATGCCAAGGATAACAGAGATGATAGATGCTTAGTTCAGCTTATCATTACTAAACAAATTATGAGATAATGTTTATAGTTTGGTGAGGATGCTTGTCAACCAATTGAGTTTGAAGAGGATGATATTCTGACTTTCTTTAAAAACATAGGCCATGAAGGAGGTTTTGAAGGGAAATAGATCACTAAGGGTCTGGTGACTACATGGAGATTCCTCATTCATGTTACATTACATGTCTAAGAGAAAGACTGGCTGGAATGATATCCCTATGACTACATCTTCTGCCTTATGTACCATTTGTGCTAACAGACAAATCAACATGTCTTCTTATGTATTCAATGAGATTAGGAAGAAAGCAAATGTTCCTCACATATCCAAGATTCATTCAGTGCCTAATTATTTCAGCCTTTCTAAACTTATGGGAGTTGGACCAGAGATGAAACTCCAACACTTTGATGCCAAGTCTTACCACTACATAAAGAAGAGAGATACTAGGAGTTAATATAGAAGAAACTTCTTTACATTACTCTAATGGAAGCTTAAATAAATTGGGAAAGGTGATGCACAACAAGTTAACGATGAAGCTGAACAAGATGTGGATGAGATCCCAACAACATATTGATCTCAATATGCCTATTGAAGAAGAAGAGGCTCGAGTGCCTTTAGAGAGTCAACAAGCAATGTCACATAGGCTGTAAAAGGTGGTGATCTTCATATTGCCTCCCTTGAACATATAGCCTCTCCTACTTATTCAGCTCATCTATCTCCATTACATATGTCTTCTTCTCACTAAGCTCATCTATCTTCATTATATATGTCTCCTACTTATTTAGCTCATTTATCTCCATTCTATATGTCTCCTGCTAATGTTGCTCAAACTTCAAGTACTAGTGAATGTACTAGTTCATCTAAAGTTTCTTAATTTTCACCTGATGAGGAGGGCATTCAGGTACAACAAGAAATCCTTATGAGACAAGAAACATCAGAGTATGTTCCCTTTAAAGAATCTCAAAAATTAGTTGCACCAGTTCATGTTGACCAAATCAAAAAAGGTTGAACTGATATATGAATTGTAACTAAAAGTCAAAATAATGGAAAAGACCATGCAAAGGAAAGCTAAAAGAGTTGGCTAAAAATCAGATGTCTAACACCTCGTGTTTTCAAGTTAAGTTCGTAACCTAAACTCTCATCATTGTTCTTTTCCGTTATTTTATATTTTTAAGATTTTATTTTTATGAATGAAAATTACTAATATTTATATAACTTATGTAAACTAACCTAATTCATTATACGAATAATATAAATAATTAAAACTAATATTCTTTTCTATTAAAAACCCCAACCATAACTGACCCCTCCCCCTATCTTCTATTTCATTCAGTCTTACAACTGGCGGCAGCAGCAGCCACCACCAGTAACCTCCCCACTCCCAGCTCAGTCTCTCTGCTGAATACAATCCTCATTGAGAAACCCTAGTGAAGGTAGTCTTCCCTCACGGCCTCTAATCTCCGACAACTGTGTGCACCTCATTGAGCAATGTATTCCTCCGTTCGAGTTCTTATGTCTCCCATAAATTGTTCGGTATGATTTTTTCTTCTCATCATTTGATACGACATGTACAATTTCAATTTTGGTTGTTGTTTTGTAGTTTTGGGCTTTGAATGGGATGGTATTGCATGGGTTTTGAACGTGAATATCGGTGCGTGATTCATGGTGTGTGCATTTTGGTTTGCGAACCAAACATTTACACTTGTAATATCTCATTGTGATTTTGAATTACCTTATCCTTGATATGTGTTTTCTTAATTTATAAACTCATATATCCAGTTCTCATAAAAAATTTTAATATTCTTTCAGAGTGTCGTCTCATCAAAATCATTCTCGTTCTGATAACTCAAGTGCAAGATTGCTACTATTGTTGCTTGGGAAGTTGATGAAGTCATCCCAGTACTATTAATAGATCTAAATCAAGGCACTAATGTTGTTCCAAACAATGGTGCTCCTAATCATCCATCAGCTTGTACTTTCAAGCAGTTTAGCTTTTGCAACCCCACCAAACTCAGTGGGAGTGAAGGACCCACTAGTCTTTATAGTGGTTCAAGAGCAATAAGAACACTTTCCTGAATAGTGAGTGTCCTGAGAATCTAAAGGTCTCTTATGCTACTTGTGTTCTTGAAAATAGATCACTCACTTGGTTGAACAAGGACAAGCATATTGTGGAACTGATGTTGCAATCGCTTTGACTTAGGATGAAGTCAAGGAGTGCAAGACCAGTACAGGGGAGTAATACAAGAGTTTCACAA
This sequence comes from Flaveria sonorensis, assembly GCA_025506505.1. Taxonomy (NCBI): domain Eukaryota; kingdom Viridiplantae; phylum Streptophyta; class Magnoliopsida; order Asterales; family Asteraceae; genus Flaveria; species Flaveria sonorensis. The sequence continues at coordinate 42,491,978 of CM046440.1, read as the reverse complement.
GGTTGGAGAGAACAAACTAGAACACTTAACAGATTAAATACGGAACTGGCTTATGAAACACTGAACAAAATTAAAGAACACAAGTAGAACACAAGTATTTGGTTTTCGTGAATGATGTATATTGCTCTCAAGTGTTTTATAATCGTTAGAAGGCTTAGTCCAAGGAATTGGTACATGAGATATTTTATACTACATACTACAGCCGGCCATACTTTAAAGGCCAGCTGGATCTTTTTAAATCTTAAAGTGAAGTGTAAAAGAATCACAAAGTGGATCATATCATTAGACTTTATACTCTAAGTAGCCTGGTTCAAGTTGTGATAAAGTGCCACCTTGCATTTCATGAGGAGGGTTATTCTTCCGTACTTCTGAGTGTGGGGTACTCAATTAGCATATCTAATCAAACCTAAACTTGATAAATATCACAAAGTGTTGAAAATAGATCCTTGTAAGAGTTTATGTGGACAAATATATTTACATTCAACTTTGTTCTTTGTCTATGTCTATTCAAACTTTAAACATTCTTAGATGTAGAGGATTTTGGATTAGTATGATCTCATTGCAGTTGATGGATTCAGCCTAAAATTGAAAAATATCAAAAATATTGAAAAATCTAAAATCCCAAAAAGATTTGTCATTTTTAGTATTTTTCTTAGTTTGGGCAGATTTACATGTGTTATTGATTAAGGAGTGAAACTTCCATGTACTACCTCTTCCTAGAAGATTTAGACTTTTGCATGTGATGAATTGCACAACATGCCTTAGTTTCTCATTCAGTTCAAGATGTCAAGTGAACACTCCTGCTTCCTTCAAAGATCTCCTTCCAGTTGCTGGAGAACTAAGAATCCTCCTCTTGGTGTCTCATACACAAAAGTTCCTCACTCTCCAAAGCTTTTGTTGAGGGAGACTATATGTCAAGTCTGAAGAATGTTGATGCTTCTCCTTTGCTTTTGAAGTTGAGATAAAGCTGCTGATGTTGCTACCTGTGCAATCCATAGTGTTTACAAATGGGTGTATTTTCAAGTCTTCAAATTGAGACTAGAAGATCAAGCTGATGAAACATCCATCATGTGTCGAAACAGTCTTTTTTCTCAATGCCTTTTTCTGAACCATTTAAGAAGATGCTACCAAAAAGGAGGAGAAAACTGCACTTCAAGACTGCACATCAATCAACATTCAAAGGTTTGATAATCATGAGGTTTTGGTAGCATCATCTTTCGGGGGGTATTGTTGGACTATTTGAAGATGATACTTACCAAAACCTAAGTGTCGAATCTCATGATGATTACCAAAACCGACACGGTAAAGCTATGCTGAAAGAAGAAAATTGCCCAAAGTTAAACTTGGTCAACCATGGTCAAAGTCAATAGTCAACATCAGCGTTCGTCCCGAATGACGTCAACACTCGACAACTAGACATCGGCAACAGAGAATTTATCAGACTTAGAACAATATTTGTGTAATCAATAGGGCTTAAATGTAATTTTGTTCATTTATGTAAAGAGTATAAATAGACTAAGTATAGTCATTTTATACTCGAAGTATTTCAAAGCATTGCCAAGCATTGCTAAGCATTGCAAAGCATTATAAGCACAACAATACCAAACAGGAGAGAATTAGTCTAGTGAGAAAAACAATTAGGTTGAGTGCAAACAATTAGGTTGAGTGTCTGTGAGAGAGAATTTTCTTACAAACTCCCAAACTCCCTTTGTAATCTCCTATCATCACCATCCATATGAATGAATTAAATTTTTATGAATATGTGTTCTTGATTGTTTATCATTCGTTCATCATCATACATTAAATCTTGCAACAGGTCTTCACTTGAAATCATCAACAGGTCTGTGAGATTTTGCATCACAAATTTGATAAATGGCAACAATATGATTGCAATATTCGATCCATCAATATCGATTTTCCACATTGTAACACTTCACTTTGCTTTTATCCACTCCAAACTTTCCACTAGTTAAATTGTTTAGGAACTTTCTTCTTGTTCTCTTGTAGAAATTTTTGGCTCTATGTGTGAGAAGATCCATCTGCTAAACTACCTCCATATACTCGAGGTTATCTGGATGGATGCAGTCCAAGTCTTTAAGAGTGAAGAGAAAGTTGCCATAACTTTCATCTGAAGACACAAAGGCTTGAGATGAGCTTCGTTCTTGAAATGAACTTCCTTGAGGGTAGCTCTCCCTTGGTGTGTTCCGGGAAGGTGATGAAACGGCCCTTTTATGAATTGTTAGGGTAGAGGATGAGATGATTCTTTGGTTCTCTGCTATCCCATTCAATCACATGAAGGGCTGAACTCTGTTGATTGTTGGAAGAGCTGCTGGATGGATTTTGCATGTTCATCTCCATCGAGTAACTGCTCAGGATACCATATAGCTCTTTGAGAGTAAGAGTGGAGAGGTTTTTAGTTCTCTTAATGGACATACTACTATGGCCATATAGTAGTATGTCCATTGTATAGGAAGAGAGAACATGAACTTCCTCACAATGTCCCTATTCTCAAGTTTAACTCTAACATCCATCAGACTATCTACAATCTCAACACACCTGAAGTATTGTTGAGTCATAGTTTCACCTGCTTTGAAGGTGAAGTTCTCAAACTATTGCTTCATGAGATCTTTCATGTTTTCCTTGGCTTCATCAGACCCCTCATACATCAGCTTCAGCGCATCCCGTAGTTCTTTTGCAGTCTTGCATATTTTGAAGCCTCTATAGATAGAGTTTGGTATAGAAGTTTGAAGAGCGGTCATGGCCATCTGATGTATATCAATATTCTTCCAATCTTCCTCAGAATTGTCAGCCACATGCTTTGGTATCATCCCACCACCAGCAGTTGCTAAAGTAGTGCTTGGGATGTGAGGTCTTGAGACTACAGATCTCCACATCCTATTGCCTTGTGACTTGATGAAGCCTTCCATCCTTATACACCAAGTACCAAAATCATCAGGAATGATTAGTGGAGATTTAGTCATGGTGCCAGTTTCCATATCAACCTTAGTGAGAGCTGCCATTTGAGCTAGTAAGTGTTTTGTGAAACTGAAGAGATTTAAAATGGTGAGATCTTACAATCAAGAGCCTAAAAAGCTCTGATACTAGAAGAATAGAAAATTGCAAGTGTTCTCTTGCATTAAGTAATGCGGGAAATAGTAGTCAATTCAAAAGAATACTTTGTTTAGTCGGATTTGTTAATCCAAATGCGAACTACTGTACCCTATGTGAAATTTTAAAAATTTACATCCTTATTTGTCACTAACACTTGCAAACTTTCAAATAACTATCTAAACACACTTATGCCTTCTATTTAATACTTTTCAAATTATTATTATGAAAGCGTGTGTGTGTTTGAGAGTGTGTGATTATTATGAGTTCATCCTTTCAACATCCAATCCATCATATAAATAGACTCAAATTTCAATTTGAATCTTATTTCGATCCCTACCAATGTAGTATCAATTATAAGGTGAATATTACAATTCGATTTAATCCAAATGCAAACTGACTTGAGTTCTTGTTGACGAAGACACTAGACATAAACCCTAGTTTCTAAATCAAATAGGGATGTATAAAACATGTTGAAATATCTGATTTGTTCTCAAAACAACATGTAATGATGATTATAAGCAACGTTAATTAAAATCTTAAGTTCAAATACTAACCGGATGAATTAGAGGTTCTAAAAAACATGAAATGAACTTAACATAACCAATGGTTTGAAATAAAACATGAGTCGACCATCACTTTAGTAGGACAATCATCAATAACCTAAGTTAATGATGAAGTTTGCACATATTAAATCAAATAGTGAAATGAATCACTTTTGACTTTTATTAGTCAAATGTTAACCTAGAAAGTCATAAGTCAAATTGTTTTATTCCTTTGAATTCAAAACCATGTCAAATAATTTTATATATTAGTCTGGTGTGTAGATAATGGCAAACCTAACCTGGAGCAAGTTACACAATGTTAGTGTATTCTAAGATCTAGATGTAACTGAAGATAAAGGTGTGAGGGACATCAAATTCATTTAGACAACAAGAATAGCTTATGCTATCATTGTTAGACCATTTATCTAGGAATGTTACATAAGATCATTCTGGAACTCTACTTAACTGACATTGGTGGACAATATACTAAGGATAACATGGATGATGAATGCTCCGCACAAGTTTAAATGATGAAGTTTGAACATATTGAACCAAATAGTTGGTCAAATGAAACAATTTTGACTTTTCTTAGTTAAATGTTGAACTAGAAAGTCGTAAGCTAAATTGTTTTATTCCTTTGAATTCAAAACCTTATCAAATCATCTTATATATTAGTCTTTTGTGCAGATAATGGCAAACCTAACCTGGAGCAAGTTACATTATGTTAGTGTATTCTTAGATCTAGATGTAACTAAAGCTGAAGGTGTGAGGGACATGATCATATTCATCTAGACAAGAAGAATAGCTTATCCTATCACTATCAAACCATTTATCTATAAAAGCTTCATAAGATCATTTTAGAACTTTGCTAAACTGACATTGGTGGACAATATGCCAAGGATAACAGGGATGATAGATGCTCAGTTCAGCTTGTCATTACTAAACAAACTATTAGACAATGTTTATAGTTTGGTGAGGATGCTTGTCAACCAATTGAGTTTGAAGAGGATGATATTCTGACTTTCTTTAAAAACATAGGCCATGAAGGAGGTTTTGAAGGGAAATAGAGCACTAAGGGTTTGGTAATTACATGGAGATTCCTCATTAATGTTACATTACCTGTCTAAGAGAAAGACTGGCTGGAATGATTTCCTTATGACTACATCTTCTGTCATATGTACCATTTGTACTAATAGACAATTCAACATGTCTTCTTATGTATTCAGTGAGATTAGGAAGAAAGCAAATGTTCCTCATATATCCAAGATTCATTCAGTGCCTAATTATTTCAGCCTTTCTAAACTTGTGGGAGTTGGACCAGAGATGAAACGCCAACACTTTGATGCCAAGTCTTACCTCTACATAAATAAGAGAGATACTAAGAGTTAATATAGTAGAAACTTCTTTACATTACTCTAATGGAAGCTTAAATAAATTAGGAAAGGTTAGGCACTACAAGGTAACGATGTAGCTGAACAAGATGTGGATAAGATCCCACAACATATTGATCTCAATTTTCCTATTGAAGAAGAAGAGGCTCGAGTGCCTTTAGAGAGTCAACAATCAATGTCACATAGGCTTTAGAAGGTGGTGATCTTCATATTGCCTCCCTTGAACATATAGTTTCTCCTACTTATTCAGCTCATCTATCTCCATTACATATGTCTTCTTCTCACTCAACTCATCTATCTTCATTATATATGCCTCCTGCTCATTTAGCTTATTTATCTCCATTCTATATGTCTCCTGCTAATGCTGCTCAAACTTCAAGTACTAGTGAATGTACTAGTTCATCTAAAGATTCTTAATTTTCAGCTGATGAGGAGGGCATTCAGATACAACAAGAAATCCTTATGAGACAAGAAACATCAGAGTATGTTCCCTTTAAAGAATCTCAAAAATCAGTTGCACCAGTTCATGTTGAACCTAATCAGAAAAGGATGAAGTGATATATGAGTTGTAACTAAAAGTCAAGATAATGGAAAAGACCACGCAAAGGAAAGCTAAAAGAGTTGGTTAAAATTCAGATGTGTAACACCTCGTGTTTTCAAGTTAAGTTCGTAACCTAAACTCTCATCATTGTAAACTAACCTAATTCATTAAACGAATAATATAAATAAATTAAACTAATATTCTTTTCTATTAAAAACCCAAACCATTACTGACCCCTCCCCCTATCTTATATTTCATCTCCATCTCCCTTCCCGATCTCTTCTCCCTTCAAGAACCCTAACCCCACTAAAAAACTCATTCAATCTTACAACCGGAGACAGCAGCGGCCACCACCAGTAACCTCCCCACTCCCAGCTCAGTATCTCTGCAGAATACAATCCTCTTTGAGAAACCCTAGTGAAGGTAGTCTTCCCTCATGGCCTCTAATCTCCGGCAACCGTTTACACCTCATTTAGCAATGTATTCCTCCGTTCGAGTTCTTATGTCTCCCATAAATTGTTCGGTATGATTTTTTCTTCTCATCATTTGATACGGCATGTATAGTTTCAATTTTGGTTGTTGTTTTGTAGTTTTGGGCTTTGAATGGGATGGTATTGCATGGGTTTTGATCGTGAATATCGGTGCGTGATTCATGGTGTGTGCATTTTGGTTTGCGAACCAAACATTTACACTTGTAATATCTCATTGTGATTTTGAATTACCTTATCCTTGATATGTGTTTTCTTAATTTATAAACTCACATATCCAGTTCTCATAAAAATTTAATATTCTTTTAGAGTGTCTTCTCATCAAAATCATTCTCGTTCTAATAGCTCAAGGGCAAGATTGCAATTATTGTTGCTTTGGAAGTTGATGAAGTCATCCCAGTACTGTTAATAGATCTAAATCAAGGCACTAATGTTGTTCCAAACAATGGTGCTCCTAATCATCCATTAGCTTGTACTTTCAAGCAGTTTAGCTTTTGCAACCCCACCAAACTCAGTGGGAGTGAAGGACCCACTAGTCTTTATAGTGGTTCAAGAGCAATGAGAACACTTTCTTGTCAGTGAGTGTCCTGAGAATCTAAAGGTCTCTTATGCTACTAGTGTTCTTGAAAATAGATCACTCACTTGGCTGAACAAGGACAATCATATTGTGGAACTGATGTTGCAATGGCTTTGACTTGGGATGAAGTCAAGGAGTGCAAGACCAGTACAGGGGAGTAATACAACAGTTTCACAAGGTTGGAGAGAACAAATTAGAACACTTAACAGATTAAATAGGGAACTTGGTTATGAAACACTGATCTAGACAATATTTGGTTTTCAAGAATGATGTATATTGCTCTCAAGTGTTTTATGATCGTTAGAAGGCTTAGTTCAAGGAATTGGTACATGAGATATTTTATACTACATACTACAGCCGGCCATACTTTAAAGGTTAGCTGGAACACTAATCTAGACAATAAGATTAATGTAAAGTCAAAAGGCATATTGCCTTTTGACAAGTGACTATGAGATGCATAGCTCAAATCCTTATCTATTACAAAAAGGATAAAAGTACAAAGTAGAAATTTACAGACTCTAATACCTTAATCTACAGTTCATAAATGTATGGAGATATCACCAACTTGTTTAAGTTGGTGAGTGATCAGAGATGGCAGAGCATAGTTGTTCAGGTTTTCTCAAAAGCATGTAAGAGAAAGCATATTTTCTCTGTCTTCAGAAGAAATCAGTCTTTTAGCTTTGGAAGACTTTGTCTTGAAGCTTTGGAAGACTTCATCTTTGGCTTTAGAAGAAATGGTTATTTGGCTTCAGAAGATTTGGCCTTTGAGTATTTCTTAGTGCTTTCATCAAATCTTCCGAAGTAACTTTCTTTGTACTTTAGTATGCATGCTGAGAGCACTTTGGTTGCATCAGCCTCTAAGTTAACTCTTTCAAACTCCCCCTAGGCTGATGCTATAAAAAACTTAAGGATAACTTTGATTCTTGATCTTCATCTTGTGCATGTGGCACTCAGGTAGGTTATCATGTTTTGTCTATATTATTCCCTACCTACCTGAGTTTCTTGTTCAACATACACAACCTCTACTTGAGGACTTCTTGAGCTGGAGAGAGGACAGGAGCTTTATAAAGTCTTTTTCTTTTTCTTTCTTCCTTGATCTTGTGGAGCAACTTTGTAGCCTCATCCTCCTTCCTCTCTTTTGACATTTAACTATCAGCCAATTCATGTAAATCATCCAAGGGAAGAGAGATTATTTCATCAATGTTGAAGTTCCTAGACCCTAGATAATTCAATCTGGCTACTCTTAACTCATCTTCCTTAGTGGTTGACCTAGGGGCAGCCCTGATTGTAGCTTGAATGAAGTTGGGGTCTCACTTGTTCTCTTTACCCTTGCCTCTCTCTTCCTCTCCCTTTTCTCCTCCTCAATCTATTCAAAGGTCATGATCCTCTTCCCTTTGTTAGTCATTGGCCTATATGACTCAAGGTGGAGAGAGCTTAAGGCTGTGAGACACCTTCACCAGCTGGTGTCTCACTAAGGGTACCGGGTGCTGAAGAACTTCCAATCTTAAGGTTCATAGTGTCAACTGTTAGGCCTTTAACTGAGGTTTCCCCTTTGAAGCTAATCTTAGGGTCTGCCTTAATATCTAGTTGACTAATAGTTTTCCCTACTAGCCTCTGTCTATATAGCTTTGATCTTCCCTTAAACTCTACAAGCACCCTCATCTGAATCCTCTTAACCAACCTTTAACTTACCTATTATTACATGGGTTGGCAAGTGGCAGGTCAACCAGAGGAAAACTCTCATAGTATCTCAGGGTTTGAAAATTGGATAATTCTTATTGCCCTTGAGATCTAGAGAGTACTAGGGCTCTTTTATTAGTGTCATAGCTCCATCCTACTATTGGATTGTCAACAGGGTATGATGGGGGTAGACATAGGCCTTGCTATTCCCTCCTCAAATAAGCTTTGAATCAGGACATTCACATTGATATGAGCCTTAGGAGGTTATTGAGTATAGACAACTACAAGTGAGTATGGTGAGGCCTCCATGTCCACACTTTGGGTAATGTTCTTAGTTTCTGCGATTGTAGTTAAGACTTTCTCCCCCTTTTTGGTAGCATCACCCACTTGCATAATTGAGATAGAGGTTAGGTCCACCACATCCATAGGTTCTTGTGGACCTGATTGAACATGCTTGGAAGGCCTTTCACCTAGCTTGCCTTTGAGATGATGATCTCAAGTTACTGATTAAGGACATGCCTTTGCAAGGTAGCCACTTGAGATTCTAGGTGACTTGCTTTTGAGACTAAATAGGTGCATGTTATGGATAGGTTTTGCACCTTTAGTTGTAGACTACCCTCCTCTTCATTAGAAGAATCATGGAGAGATAAGAGATCATAACCGAAGTCATCTCCCTCACCACCAGCATGGGGTTCTTGGTTGCTGGATTTCCCCTGCTCCATGACAGCTTCAAGAGAGGTGTTAAGGGGTACGTTTCCATGGTTGAGGTATTAATGATGTAATTACTTTTAAAAGTGAGAGCCTCTTCCATATGAACTTCCTAAACCTGTTCAGGTTAGTACACCTCAGTTTGGGACTTTTTAAGGAACATGTAGTACTCTAAGGAGTCCAAGTTGGCAAGCAAGTTCATGTAAACAAACTGGGAGTACTTGAACTTGACCCCTTGAACCATTCTATGGACTATATAGGATATGTCCTCAGGAATTTGATCCCATCCTCCATGTTTATGTGATAAAGACTAAATAATAACATGGAGGAGGTACTTCCATTGGTAGGAGACCTTACCCTTCTTGAACGTTCTAACTGTGAAGTCCCCTTTTGTAGCCTATCTGCCTAGATGATTCATTGACAGTAGATTTGGGGAAAGAGAGTTTGTTGCCTTCATCATCCAGCCTTAGATGAGTGTTGATTGTGGCTGGAGTGATGAAAATTGTCTTCCCATCCATTGATGCAGACAATGCCTTCTCACCATCCAAGATGACCTCTTGGCAGGTCCTTTATAACTCTAGTAGTTGTTCTTCATAGAGGATAGGGTCTACTATGAGCATGGTGAGGTAAGATGATTGAATAAGAAAGCAGCAAACGTCTTAGAAACCAGGATCTTTCTCAGACGTCAACAGAGCAACCTGGTTGTGTTGCCTGTGATGGTGCATGGAGAAATCTGGCTGGTTTTAGGGTTCAAGGTTGGTCATTTGAGAAAGCTTTCGAACGAAGAAAGCTAAGAACAATAAGGGTTTGTGGGTGAATTTAAGGTTAGAAATTTACAAATGAAGAGGAAGAAAAAAGAGAGGGAACCTTTGTAAGGCTAATGTGAGACAAAGTTAATGCAAAAGAATAAACTTTGAAATCTAAATGTCGGTCCCACCTCTGAAAGAGTACCCGAAAAGGTAGTTATCTTGGAAGCAGAAAATCTTCCTAAGGTAAATTGTCTTTGGAAGTTTTGGGAAAGCTTTCGAAGCCAATTTGACTTTGGAAGATATTCCTTAGTTTGACAAGAATTGCTTCGGAAGAAAAATACTTAGAGTAATTTTTCTTTCGAGACATATTTGGTTTCGAAAGATATTAAACTTCAAAAATTTTATTCAAAGGATGAATAAAGCTTCCGAGACATAATTGCTTTCGAAAGAAAACTGTCATTCAAAACATACAAGTACTTATAAGCATATTTAAGCTTCGGAAGATATATTAGAATTTCTTCTAAAGGTAAATTTCTTAGTCAGTAGTTATTAGTTTTGAAGGCGTAATTTTCTTCCGAAGTCAACTTAAAACACTCTAAGGAATATCATTTAAAAAAATTTTCTTCCAAGGTAAACATGGCTTATACGAGTGATAATTTAGACAAATTTAAAGACACATATTTGAAAAAATAATCTTGAAATTAATTTAAGAAAATCTACTCAAAGTTAATCATCTCACTAGCTAATACAAGATATTTATGTTGGACTCAACATGTATATAAAAAGGATAATGCTTGCCATAATCAAACATAATGTGTTTTAACATTCAAACTATCATTAACTAACACAATAGCATCATTAACATTCATAACATACACTAATTATTGCTTAAATTTCTTTTTAAGGTTTGTAGATAAAAGGAATTTTTGCTAAGTGTCCACAGCGGATAAAGATCTGTCCACAGCGAATGTTCAAGTAGCTGCACCGGAGAACAAGTCTAAGTGTCTCCAGCGGATGACCATCACAAACATAGCAGATGACCATCAAACACACAGCGGATGACCAAGTCTATAGCTGATGAATAGTCCACATCGGATTGTCATCCATAGCGGAGTAACACTCCACAACGAACAACTATCATGCAAACACACAAGTGTTCATAGCAGACAACATCCAAGACACAGCGGACATGTTATCCAACATCAACAGCAGACAACTTAACATGCATAGCGGACAGTTAATCATCCACAGCAGACAACTTATACACTTAGGATTATTTGTAATTAGTTTTTACATAAGGGTATTTTTGTAACTGTACATAGCTCTTTGTATAGGTTATAAATAGCAGTATACCATAATCCTTTGTAAGCTTTTGAACAATCAATCAACAAGCAGTTTATTATTATCATTCAAGCATTCAAGCATACAAACACACAATCATATACACACACATAATATCATATCATTAATCATGGGTTTCCGCACTAGGATTAATGAGTATTGATTATAAACAACTTGTTATATTTGAGAGATTGAAATCGATCATTGGGGGAATTCATTATTTTGTTCTTGTTTTTCTAAGTTCAAAACCCCGAATTCCATCAATTTAAATCTCTGTTCATTATAAGATTTTGTGAATAGATTAGCATATTGTTCATTTGTGTTAACTTTGACTAGTTTTATCAATCCCTTTTCAAAATTATCTCTCTAATTCAGTGCATCCCGTAGTTCTTTTGCAGTCTTGCATATTTTGAAGCCTCTATAGATAGAGTTTGGTATGGAAGTTTGAAGAGCAGTCATGGCCTTCTGATGTATATCAATTTTCTTCCAATCTTCCTTAGAATTGTCAGCCACATGCTTTGGTATCATCCCACCACCAGCAGTTGCTAAAGTAGTGCTTGGGATGTGAGGTCTTGAGACTACAGATCTCCACATCCTATTGCCTTGTGACTTGATGAAGCCTTCCATCTTCAAACACCAAGTACCAAAATCATCACGAATGATTAGTGGAGATTTAGTCATGGCGCCAGTTTCCATATCAACCTTAGTGAGAGCTGCCATTTGAGCTAGTAAGTGTTTTGTGAAACTAAAGAGATTTAAAATGGTGAGATTTTACAATCAAGAGCCTAAAAAGCTCTGATACTAGAAGAATAGAAAATCGCAAGTGTTCTCTTGCATTAAGTAATGCGGGAAATAGTAGTCAATGCAAAAGAGTACTTTGTTTAGTCGGATTTGTTGATGCGATGAATAGTACCAAATGCGAACTACTGTACGCTATGTGAAATTTTAAAAATTTACATCCATATTTGTCACTAACACTTGCAAACTTTCAAATAACTATCTAAACAAACTTATGCCTTCTATTTAATACTTTTTCAAATTATTATTATGAAAGTGTGTGTGTGTGTTTGAAAGTGTGTGATTATTATGTGTTCATCCTTTCAACATCCAATCCATCATATAAACAGACTCAAATTTCGATTTGAATCTTATTTCGATCCCTATCAATGTAGTATCAATTATAAGGTGAATATTACAATTCGATTTAATCCAAATGCAAACTGACTTGAGTTCTTGTTAACGAAGACACTAGACATAAACCCTAGTTTCTAAATCAAATAGGGACGTATAAAACATGTTGAAATATCTAATTTGTACTCAAATCAACATGTAATGATGATTATAAGCAACGTTATTTAAAATCATAAGTTCAAATATTAAGCGTATGAACTAGAAGATCTCAAAAACATGAAATGAACTTAACATAATCAATGGTTTGAAATAAAACATGAGTCAACCATCACTTTAATAGGACAATCATCAATAACCTAAGTTAATGATGAAGTTTGCACATATTAAATCAAACAATGAAATGAATCACTTTTGACTTTTATTAGTCAAATGTTGACCTAGAAAGTCATAAGTCAAATTGTTTTAATCCTTTGAATTCAAAACCATGTCAAATAATTTTATATATTATTCTTGTGTGTAGAAAATGGCAAACCTAACCTGGAGCAAGTTACACAATGTTAGTGTATTCTTAGATATAGATGTAACTGAAGATAAAGGTGTGAAGGACATGATCAAATTCATCTAGACAATAAGAATAGCTTATGCTATCATTGTTAGACCATTTATCTAGGAAAGTTTCATAAGATCATTTTGGAACTCTACTTAACTGACATTGGTGGACAATATGCCAAATATAACACGGATGATGAATGCTCAACACAAGTTTAAATGATGAAGTTTGAACATATTGAACCAAACAGTAGGTCAAATGAAACAATTTTGACTTTTCTTAGTTAAATGTTGAACTAGAAAGACGTAAGCTAAATAGCAGCATACCGTAATCCTTTGTAAGCTTTTGAACAATCAATCAACAAGCAGTTTATTATTATCATTCAAGCATTCAAGCATACAAACACACAATCATATACACACACATAATATCATATCATTAATCATGCGTTTCCGCACTAGGATTAATGAGTATTGATTATAAACAACTTGTTATATTTGAGAGATTGAAATCGATCCTTGGGGAAATTCATTATTTTGTTCTTGTTTTCTAAGTTCAAAACCCCGAATTCCATCAATTTAAATCTCTGTTCATTATAAGATTTTGTGAATAGATTAGCATATTATTCATTTGTGTTAACTTTTAACCAGTTTTATCAATCCCTTTTCAAAATTATCTCTTATTAAATGATACGTGATGTTGATGTGCTTTGTCTTTGAGTGCTGCATATGATTCTTTGTGATAGAGATAGCACTGTTATTGTCTATGTGGATAGGAGTCTCTTTGATATTGAATCCATAGTCTAACATCTGATTCTGAATCCAAAGAACTTGAGCATAGCAGCTTGCAACAACAATGTATTCAACTTCAGCAGTTGATGCAGACACACATGATTGTTTCTTGGATTGCCATGAGACTATTCTTCCACCAAGGAATTAACATCCCTGTGATGTAGACTTTATAATCATGTTGTAGCCACCATAGTCACTATCTGAATATGCATACAGATTGAAGTCAGAATTCTTTGGATACCGAAGTCCTAGCTTCAGAGCTCCTTTGTGGTATCCAAGAATAGGTGTGACATCTTGGGATTGGCTTGAGACCTTGTACATTTGCATGTGGCAAACATGATATCTGGCCTGCTAGCTATGAGGTACATAAGATACCCAATCATGGCCCTATAGAGATGTTCATCAACATACTCCCCCTCATAATAAGGTCCTAGGGAGTGGTTTCTGGCTATGTGTGTCTTAAAAACTTTGCACTCAGTCAAATGAAATCTGGTTAGTATGTCTTGCACATACTTTGATTGGTTTATGAAGATGCCATTGTCAACATGCTTCACTTGAATTCCTAGAAAGAAATTGAGTTCCCCCATGGCACTCATTTCAAATCTATTCTTCATCGGCTTCTCAAAGTCTTTGCGGATCATGGGATTAGTTGACCCAAAGAGGATGTCATCTACATAAACTTAAACCAGCATCAAGTAATTCCATGTTCCTTTAATGAAGAGTGTGTTGTCAATAGTACGTCTCTTGTAGCCATATTGGACAAGGTACTGTGACAGTGTCTCATACCACTTCCTTGGAGCTGGATGTAGCCCATAAAGAGCTTTGTTAAGCTTGTAGACATAATCAGGATGATCTAGGTCTGCAAAGCAACGTGGTTATTTGACATACACTTCCTTATCTAACACTCCATATAAAAATGAACACTTGACATCAAGTTGGTAGACCTTGAAATCCTTTGATGTAGCAAAAGCAAGGAATATCCTTACAGCTTCAAGTCTTGCCAGAGGAGCAAAAGCATCTGTGTAGTTTATCCTTTTTTCTTGAGTGTACCCTTGAACAACTAGTCTTGCCTTGTTCTTGATGACAAGTCCTCTATCATTCTTCTTATTCCTAAAAACCCACTTGGTACCTATTGGAGTCTTCCTATGAGGAAGAGGGCATAGGTTCCAAACCATTTGTCATTTGAATTGAAGCAACTACTTCTGCATTGCTTCAACCTAACATCCATCTTTCAAAGCAAGATCAACTTTCTTTGACTAAATCTGGGGCAAGAAGCAAGAGTATAGACAAACATTTTTATTATGACCCCAGTCTTAACATCTCCAATTATGTTTGTGGTGGGATGGGACTTATGGATTCTCAGTTGAGGAATCATAGCAAGTTGGTTTCATAAACATAAATTTGTGAAATATAGATCTGGTGATTGAGTATCACCCACCACATCAACATACTTATCAAGTGAAACTTGATCCAATGAGTGTGTGACATCATTGTTATTGTCTTAAGTGGAGAGGTTGTCATCATCATTGAATTCATGATCACTTTCACCATCTCTATCTCCTCCTAGATTGGAAACCCCTTCATTTGAGTTTAGTGCCTTAGTGCTAGAATTTATAGGCACCTGAGATGGATCAGCTAAAGAGTTTGTCATGGTTGTGCTGACAGAATTTCCATTTGCAAGGTTTGTTACCACTAGAACTGAAGGAATTCTATCACTTAGTCTTCTCAGCTCAAATATTGGATTAGGATCTCCTGCTGATGTGTTACCTGTAGATCCTGAAACATCTTTACAAGATTTGTTAAAACAATTGGTAACTAAATCAAGATCAAATAGCCAATCAGGACCAGAACCTTTCATACTGGTAGTGTGCTCATTGAGGGTCATATTGGCTGATTCCTTAACTATTCTAGTTCTGAGATTGTATACTCTATTAGCCTTAGCTTGGGAAGAGTATCCAATGAAGTGTCCATCATCTAATTTCTTAGCAAATTTGGCTATATGATCTTTGGTATTCAAGATGGTGTATGGACATCCAAATGACCTGAGGAAACCAATGAAAGGGCTCATTTTATGCCATAGTTCATAAGGAGTCTTACTATGAGTATTGACTAGTAAAACTCTCGTCTGCACATAGAAAGCAGTGTTGACTGCCTCTGCCCAGAAGGTGATGCGCAGTTTAGAGTCAAACAGCATGGTTCTTGAAGCCTCAATAAGTGTCCTATTTCTCCTTTTAGTAACACCATTCTATTAAGGAGTTCTAGGAGCACTATATTGTCTTGTAATACCTTTTCATTACAAAATGTATCAAGGAATTGGTTCTTGAATTCAGTTCCTTGATCACATCTAATGATCTTGACCTTGTGATCACATTGATTCTTAATTTTCAAAATGAAGGATCTCAAGATTTTAGGGGTCTCATCATTACTTCTAAGAAAGAAGACCTAATTATATTTTATGAAGTCATCTGTGATCACCAAGTAATATGAAGTTCTTCCTAGACTCATTACACTGGTAGGGCCAAAGAGATCCATATGTAATAAGTGTAGGGGAGTAGTGATGGAGTTCATTTTTTTGGCTTGTGAGACACTTTGTGTTGTTTACCTTTCAAACATGCAACATAATGGTCATCACTTTTAAACTCTTTCTTTGGCATTCCAGTTACCAAATCATCTTTAATTAATTTATTCATGTTCTTAAATTTTACATGGCATATTCATTTATGCTAGAGGAAAGATTCATCACTATTAGCTTTAGATAGAAAGAAAGAAACTTCTCCAGATGGGGAGGTTTCTTGCAGGCCCATCTTGTACATGTTCCCTTTCCTGGGGACTCTGAACAAGATATGCTCTTGAGGAATGACCACCCCGGGCTTGAGAACAATGCACTCATGCTAAGTGAAGAGCATGTTATGTCTCTGATCACAAAATTGGGATACACTCAAGAGATTGTATCCAAGCTCTTTAACATAGTTTACCTTCTCAATGCTAAGCTTACCATTTGTGACTCTGCCCCTTCCAGTGATATAACCACTTGATTCTCCTCTAAAAGCAACTGGCCCTCCATCAATTTTCTAAAAGTTCTGAAGCAAAGACCCATTGCCTGCCGTGTTCCTTGAATAACCACTATTAATGATCCATACATTTCTTTTGGTATTTAGATGTTCCTACACATGAAAAAGAGATGGTTAGTTACATCTGGAAACCCAAGCCTCGTTGGTCTTGGGATCATCAAGATGAACTAAAGATAGTTCAATAGTTATTCATCCTATATGTATGCTTTGAGGATCCTTGGCTGTTGTTGATGAAGAAACTTTAGTCACATGGCCTTCCTTCATCTTCCACACCATATTTGGAAGATTAGACTTGGCCTTTTAAACTTCAGAAGTTTTGATGACTTCAAAAGTTTTGAAGACTGAACCTTAGGAAGCTTTTGCATCCACTACAGCAGACTTCAGTGCTTTAGAAGCATTCCTTTTTTCCGAGACCAAATTTTTTTTCAAAGGAAGTTTTCCACCTATCATTTTCTTGTTCACATTGGAGCTTCCGAGGGAAAGTGATTTTCCTTCCGAAGCTATCTTCTTCTCCTCTCAGAAGTCTTCTCCTTATTCATGTGGATGGTAGTTTTAGGATTAAGATGCAATCCTTAGCAAAGTAAGTAGCATCACCACACATGATGCATTCAACAGGCATACTTCTAAGGGTCTTCTTCTAAGGAGAAGGTTATGCTTGATCTCTTTCCACTCCTTCATCTTCAAAGATGATGCAATAGGCTCCTGAGGGTGAGGCATGCTTTTGGAACTAGATGGTTCAGGATATGCAGTAGTGGTGTACATTTGATCAATGTTCTTTTCTTGACCGAGATGGTTTGAACTTGAACTAGGACCCCTAGTACTAAAGTCCATAGTTGAGTCTTCAGTCTTCACCACTTCAAATCTAGTAGAAATAAGGACTTGTTTTTGCTTGGAATTGAAAGTGGCCTTGATTCTTGGGCTTTCTTTGACTTTCTTTTGGCTGCCCTGATCAAATTCTTCCTAGTAGACTTGGACATCCTTGGTTCTTTCTTCTCTCTGGGAGCATAGTGACCCTTCTTAAGATGATCTTCCTCACTCAATTCCGGTTTATCCTTCACTATCTCCTCTTCATCTTCACCCTCTCCTAGGATAAGTTCAATGAGTGGCAGCTTATCTTGACTAGTTTTATACCTTGGAGATCTTACTGATAGTAATATGTGTAGAGGATCTATCTCACTTGAACCTAGTCCCTACCTGTTTTGATAACAAATCTTTGCATGCAAGGATGAAAATATGATGTTCTTAAAGGTTTCTTCTTCAAGAACACACTTTTCTGCCCTGGCTTTGCTGATCACAAGCTCAGCCTGGCATTTAGTTAACTTGGTAATGACATCTTTGATTTGAGTCTTGTAATTTATGTGATCATGCATAAGAGTTGAAATTATTTTCTCTAGATCTTCTATTTTAAGTTTATAGTCATTTTTAGCTTTTTTGTAATCAGCTTTTAAACAATTCAAAGACTCAAGGTTAGATCTCATTTCCAGGTTATAAGACCTATACGTATTTACTTTAGCAATGCATTCTGGTGTATAGAGATGTTTTAATACCTTGGCTTCCTCATAGTCAACCATTAGTGCTTGATTTGGAGAAACATCCTCTACCTGAAAGCTCCAGTTAAAGCCAGCTTATTGTTTTGGATGGCTTAGCTTCTCAGACCTGGGAGCTGTATCAGAATAGCTTGGTCTGGATTTTGCTTGGCCACCATTATTACATGGTGCCTTTCACTCCCTAGCAAAGTGTCCCATCTGGTTACAGTTGTAACACTTTATTTTTTATCCAGTCCAAACTTTCCACTGGTTACATTGCTTGGAAACTTTCTTCCGGTTCTCTTATAGAATCTCTAGACTCTATGAGTAAGAAGAGCCATTTGTTGGACAATCTCCATATACTCCAGGTCATCTGGATGGATACAATCCAAGTCTTCAAGAATGAAGAGAAAGTTACCATAACTTTTATCAGCATACATGTAAGGATCAACGGTTAACGGTCAGATCGATCTCGCGACCAGAACGCAAAATATAATCATCACGGTAAGAAGATTGAATAAGAAATAAGATGAACACAATTCTAAATAAACTTTGTTTTAATTTCTCTCTGATTTTAAGGATTACAAAATACATGCAAAAACAGGAAATGACAAAACGTCTACTAAATTACATCAACTAACAACTATTTATACAAAACATAGAAGTTCTCGCATAGTTCTCGCGTGACTTCCTAGTTCTCGTGCGAGAAGAACTTCTCATGTGGCAACTTCAGGTTCATGAACGACTTGATCTTTGATATCTTGATTTGATTTTCCGAGTCTCTAGGTTCAATTCCTACAATCCCCCTAGGCTCGATGAATCAATGCTTAGAAGTCCACGTCTACAACCTTGTAACTGCCCCCATAAGCGTACGTCCTGTTGTCCAGGGCCTTCGTAATCAACCAACCAAACTGCGCCACCAAAAAATGAATAGACTCATCAGCTATAATTGGACTAGCCTGCAACCTCATCAAATCATCCCTTCCAAACTTAATCAAATCCACAAGGTCGATGATATGGTAATCTTTATCTACATAATGTATCAACGCATGTCTCGTCTCCTTCTTATAACTCCACCACATTAGCTTAGACAAGTTGTTAACTAGCATAGGAGTGTGTATAGGGATCTTCCTTGCATATCTTGGATGTTTAAATACCCGTATCTTTATCGGCTTGTTATTATTTGGGTCTATAAGTGTCTTATCTTCAGTGACTTTGGATTTAGCAGTTTTAAAGTCTTTGAAATTGGTCTTACTTTGCCTCCAGATTATGTTCCTTATCCATAGTAGGAACAGTGGTAGATGGCTCTTGATCAACATCAGCAATCTCTGTTGTCCTTCCGGTCATAATAGGATCAACATCATGCTTTGTAGCATTAGCAAGATCTTGAGCAGCTTCAGGATCAACTGAGTGCTATCCACTCAGTTCTCCAACTTCTATGGTTCGTTGCTGAGCAAACGAAGATGGAATATGAGAAGTGAGGTCTTTGATGTTCTGCTCCATGATCTGAATATAGCTGAACATAAACTGTTGCTAATGTTCAAGACTCTTTATTCTTTCATCCTTCTCTAACATATTCTGATATAAATCATCAATCACTTGAGTTTTCTCCATCATTTCTTTCTCCAATACCAGAACTCTTTGCTCAAGACATACCATTGTGTGTGAATCAAGTGCAGACTCAGTATGTTGTCTTGGCTCAGGAGTAGTATTGATTAAGTCATCCATTCTAAATCTGTCATTGTGCCCTTGATCCCTTGGTGGTGTGCTCAACACATCATAAGTAGTGGGCATAGCAGATGATGTTACAGTTATTGATTCTGTAACAATCACTGGTGTTTCATATGGAATAGCCTCACTAGCTATGACTGGAGTCTCAGACACAATAATTTCAGAAGTAGTCGACATAGTGGTCATCGAGGTTCGACCCTTACGTAAAACTCCTCGTCCTCTACCCCTCCCACGTGGACTAACATCAGAATCAACCCGTTTCCTTTCCATCCTATTCTTTCTCCTCTGAGTAGATGGAGAATCTTTAGGAACAAAATTATCATCTCTTTCCTTAGCAATGTTTTTTGTAGAAGTTTCCTGCACTTTTGGTCTTTCTTAAAGCACATATGGGACATTCCTAATCTAGTCACTATGACTCTCACTATCTGTGAACCAAGTGTTCACCTCATCTTCTACTAAAATCCTTGCACCTTGTGAACTTCCTGGAGCATCCTAAGGTGTACTAGAAGATGGACCAGCTTGATCAGCCTGATGAGTTTCAGCCTCACGTTGTTGGCCAGTAGAATGATCTCTTCCTGTATATCCTTCAACGAATCTGCCAAGCTTGGCAAACTTAGTACCATACCAAGCATTTCCACGAGCTCCTATCAAATAAGTGAGTATGTCTTTCTTCAACGCCATAACAACATAGGTGGATGAATCAGACACTACTAACTCTGGATGAGCAATATTCATAATCATCTGTATGAATTTGGGGTACATCATGAACTTCTTTCCTGCAGCAGCAATCACATTCTTTTGCATCTCAGCAAACATAGCCTTGGATATGCTATATGGTAAATCATCAACAAGTGATACTAGCAGGGATTCGAATATAGTAGTTAGGCTATCAATTCCAGCCTTCAAGTTACTCAAGGAATAAATCACCACGTGAAATAAATACTTCCAGAATGAAGGTAAGTGTTTCTTCTCCAGTGAAAGATATCTATGATCATAACCCATCATCTTCAGACAATCTCTTGCCATATCATCATCAATCTTTACTGGAGCATTAGGCTGATCTTCTAATAATTAGAAACTGTTAATCACCTCTGTAGTAATAACCACTCACTTCCCCTTGACAGTAGCATAAATATAGGGTTCTCCCTGAGAGTCTCTCTCATTTACAACATTAATCCAAAACTAATCAATAACATCTGTGTAAATAGTGGGATTAGCCGTAACAGCATGATGTATCCGAGAGGTCTTAAGACCATCAATCAGAGACCCGAACAAAGCTTTATCATCAGGAACGTCTTCGAGAAATGCTATTGCATTATGGTTTTTAATAAAATCCATTTATCAAGCCATCTGAAAAATTATTGTAGACAAAGATTAATTAGTTACTCATAAACAATAATTCCAGACTTAGAAAAATTTTGAATTTGAAAAATTGAACTTTTTGCACAAATACTACTATTCGCATGCGAATAGTTACATTTCCAAAGTTGACCTTTCGCATGACAAGATGACTAATCGTATGAACCTGAGTTTGACCAGAGGTCAACTATTCATGCGATAAGTCAAGATGCCATGCGATTAGTTCGGTGCAATTTGAAACTTATCGCGTCTGTTCAAGTTCCAGGTTCTTTTCGCATGCGACAAGTCTAAATTTTTAGTTTTTCAAATTAAGCATTTTCAGGGTGTTTTAACCATTAATACAAGTTCATTAAGTGTCGATTAGGTCATTATTAAGGTTTCATATGTTTAATTTTGTTCAATTTTAAGTATATTTGCCCTTAAACAACCGGTCATGATTCGAACACACATAAAACCAATCAAAAACCATTAACCTACCTTATCAGTCACTAAATAATCAATGGACGATCTCAATGAACAAGTATTGTAAAGATAACAGGCTTAACACCTAGAAAATTTTTGAGAGAGAAATATGAGAGTTGTCGTGTGAATGGTTGATGGAATTCAAGTTTCTGGGTTTTGAACATAGAGCAAAAGAACAAAACAATGAATTCCCCAAGGATCGATTTCAATGTCTCTAAGATAACAACAAGTTGTTATTGATTCAATACTCAATAATCACAGTGCGAAAACCCATGATTAATGATATGAGATCTATGTGTGTGTATGATTGTGTGTGTTTTTATGCTTGAATGATAATAATAACTGCTTGTTTGATTGATTGTTTAAAAGCTTACAAAGGATTAGGGTATACCGCTATTTATAACCTATACGATGATCTATTTACAGTTACAAAAATACCCTTATGTAAAAAAATTACATATAATCCCAAGTCTATAAGTCATCTGTTGTGGATGATTAGCTATCCGCTGTGGATGATAAGATGTCCGTTGTGGAAGTTTAACAACTTGTCTGCTGTGCCTTGGATGCTGTCCATTGTGAACACCTGATGTTTGCTTTGTTGTTGTCTGCTATGGAGTGTGCATCAGTTGTGGATGTACATCCGCTATGGACAGTTTATCAGTTGTGGACTTGGCCATCTGCTGTGTATGATTGATCATCCGCTGTGGGCATTTAGACTGTGTTCTTCATTCATTGAATCTTCTTGTTAATCCGCTGTGGACAAATCCTCATCCACTATGGACACTTAAGAAAAAATTCATTTTTATCTACAAACCTGAAAAAGAAATTTAAACTTAATTAGTGTATGTTATGAATGTTAATGGTGTTTATGTGTTAGTTAATGGTTGTTTGAAATGTTAGAACACATTATGTTTGATTATGGCAAGCATTATCCTTTTATACACTTGTTGAGTACAACAATACTCCCCCTAAGGATGATGTTGCCAACCTTTAATGTTTGCTTGTTACTGCTTTGTTTGTTAGTGATACTATGTTTGTTTATGTTTGATTTGAATGATTGCATGATTTCAATTATAGTGAATGATTTGATTGATTGTTTGTATGATTTGTTACTTGCATGATTGTTATTATGTTTGGTAATATGTATAATACACATGAATGATTGATGTTCTGATATGTGAGTTATGTTTGTTATGTATGATTTGATGTTTTGATTGTTTAAGTGGTTAGATATGTATGATTGTTTTTTTGACTGATTGATTGTTTGAAACCTTTAAGAATGAGATGGTCCAGCTTCATTTACACTCTTTTGCACTTTAGAGGTAGCTTTCAAAGACTCTTCAACATCTTTCTCAGTGATGAGATCCTTTTCAGCTTCCTTTACTTGATCCGCCAAGGGTGTGATCTTCAAAGCACTAAGGCAGTTCACTATGTGTTTAATGAAGTATTGACTTGCACTCTTCTGATCATCATACTTGAACTTGATTGGTAATTACACCCTCTATTCCAGGGTGGTTTGATCAAGGCTTTGCACTACAATGTTCCTAACCAGAGTGGTTACAACATAATCACCCTTAAGAACTTCAGGTATGTTGTTTTCTGAGATCCTGAGGCTTGTTATTCCTTCAATATATGTCAGTGGCTGCTGGTTTGTCTCTAACCTTTGCTTCAAGGTAGCATTCAAATACACGGTGCCTAGAATTCTCAACATATGTATAAAATAACAACAGTCACCCTTGCACAATACATATTCAATGACAAGGAATGACATTGTCTTAAAAAATGATACATATGATGGATGTAGCAGCTTTATCTCAACTGGATCAAATAATCTGCTATCAGCTGCTTCTTTTCTCTCCAACTTTCTCTCTAACACCACTTCAAAGTGGGTTTTATCATATAACCATCTAGTGATTGGATGGTTATATTGATTACCATCAATCTTTTTCATGATCAGCTTTAAGTCTGATGGCCTCATAGGATATCT
Organism: Flaveria sonorensis; assembly: GCA_025506505.1. Classification (NCBI taxonomy): domain Eukaryota; kingdom Viridiplantae; phylum Streptophyta; class Magnoliopsida; order Asterales; family Asteraceae; genus Flaveria; species Flaveria sonorensis. Next base: position 42,468,242 of record CM046440.1, on the reverse strand, counting down.
AACTCTCTCTAGCAGTTCACCATCTAGATGATCTGTTTGCTCTTTGCTTGCTTGTTTCTGCTTGCCAGTTGCTTGTTGTTTTCTTCTAAGTTTGGCAATGTGAAGTTTGTCTTCTCTATCAGCTTTGATCTTCAACTCATGATGCTACCTATTCATGTATGATCTCATGATATGATAAAAATTAGCACCTCTAGGATTGTTTGTATGAGTGACCATTCTCAACTGCATTGGGTCCAATCTGTCTTCCTAAGAATATGATCCTAGTTGGGATATGTATGATAAGTATTGGACAAGTCTAGATACTCTCTTGATAATCACTTAATCCCGTACTTCATCATATTTCCATGCCACAATCTTTCTTTCATCTACTGATGCTGTGATTGTTATTCTATCATAGAGATTAACAAAATTTGTGTTCTCATTGACCATTTCCCTCATTTCATTTCCTTCCGGCCATAGCTTGTGAGGCATGAATTTCCTTAGCTCTTCCATGGGATGAAGCTCAGGTGGAGCTTGATGATAAGTGGATAATGAAGCAGCTGGATGAGGTCTAGTGACTTGTGGCTTCAAAGCACTTGTGAGCATGTTCTTGTATATTTCTAGTGCAAGGTCTTTCTTCTGGGATAAAGATCTACCAGCATATGACTTGTATGGCATCCTGGTATGGCTCATCCAGCTATTCACCTGGGAGTAAGTTAGCTTCTCTATTTGAGGATCCTTGGGAAAAATTCTTCTGAAACTCTTGCTATTCCTTGATCTCTTTGTACATATTGTGTGTTTGCTCAGACTCATTCTTCATTACATCCTGAAAGTCCTTGAGCAAGTCTTTGACCTCAGATAGGTTAAGATGCATGAATGTATCATATGGAAAACCTCTTGATGCTAACTCTATTCATATAAGTGTTTCTGGATCATCTGGAAATAAGTCTTGATTGTTCTCAATCTCCTCTTCATCCTTATCTTCTTCTTCTTCTTCTACATCAGAATCTATGAGGAAAATAATTAGCTCTTGCTGCTTGTCATGAGATTGACCAATTTCTCCTTTTCTAAACCAACAGCCTTATATTCTTTCTGTTTGGGATCATCTTCATCAACAGGCTCTGCTTTAACTTTAATAAGCTTTAGAGGTGGAGACTCAGGTTCTTCTTGTTCTTGTACCTTTTGTTTTCCCTTCCTCAATTATGCCAGGTATAGTCTCTTCCTCTTCTTTTCAAAGGTTTTCAATTGAGGTTCTGATGATGATGATGCTTGATGTTTGGATAATTCGGGTTGCACTTTTAATGATTCAACAAATTGTCTGATTAATTCCTTTTGCTTTTCAATTTAAGGATTTACTGGAATAATGCTTGATTGTGATGGATAAGCATCTGGTGTATGAAAATGTTGTCTTAGAATGGGTGAATAATGAATGTTTTCAAATGGAATAGCTTCACCAAACACCTGATTCATTGAGTAAGTCTCCTCAAGGATGATAATTTCTTGTTCTGTTTCCCTTATGCTATTGTCTTTAACAAGAGACATTGCTTGATCAATAAATTCTTCACTCAATGCCTGTTCTTGACCTTCTGAATGTTCTTCCTCATTCAACTGAGTGTCTACATTCTCTAATTCTCTATTCAAGCTTTTAAATTCTTCATTTTGCTCAGAGATAATCTTCCTTAGCTTATCAATCTCATTATATTTACAATCTGTCTGGTAAGTTAGGTAAGTAATGTCAAGTCTTGCACTGCTCAAATCTTGGTCTTTTACCTTCACTTCCGCCTTTGATTTTTCAAGATGTTGTTCCAAAACTAAACAATCAACTTCTAAGCCTTTTGATCAGCTGTGAGCTTCTCTATCTCTTTATCTTTTCTCTTGAGTTTCTCTTTTAACCTTTATGCTCTGTTGTTTAACATCTCTATCAGATTGTTGTACTCAGTGAATAGAAACACCTTTATGTACTCAATTTCTTCAATAGGCATTTCACTTGCTTGTTTGTTTGGTTCTGTATGCTCAACATGAGTGCTCTACTCTTCTTGCTCATACCTATGTAAATATGATGTTCCAACTTCTTCAACATGAGTTTCTTGTGTTGCCAAGGTTGCATCAATATCTCTTAACCGAGATGAAAGAGTCTGCTGATCTGAAAGATTAAGGAATTATGGTTGAGAAGGTATGTGATGCTCAAAGTGAAACTATTCTTGTTCTTGGGCTTCTTCTTGAACTTGTTCATGCTCTTGATTGATTGGTTCTGGTTCAGGTGCAAATGTATCTTCTTGATGAATGATTAATACATGCTGAAAAAAAATGATCTTGGTGAATCATATTTTGGAACCAGATGTGTAGTTCACCTTTACCAGGAATCCTCAAAAACACTTTAGGTACAGGGAGATTATGATCTATCATGTGAGGTGGCACAACAACTTCCAAACCTTGGTATAAACTTGATTTGATCCTGTTCAACACATGTTCATTGAAATGAACAGGCTGAAATATTGCTCCCTCTCTTGGTATGTTTGGTAAAAGATCATCAATAATCATCTGACGGAATCTGGGATACATCTGAAACTTGTTCCTTACTTTAGTAGGATTGTATATCATTCCATTTAGCACTTGAGCAACAAAATTAAAAGGCCTCCTTGCTATAATACTAGCAATTGCAGATGAGCTTCTTACTGATGTTGTATCCCAACCAGTCTTCCTGTTGGTCATAGTCTTCTGATATGTGTGCATAAGGAATCTAAATTGAGCACATATATAAGACTTCTTGATTTGCTTTCTCTCAATAGTACCAGTATTGCCTATCTATCTAAACACATGTAGAACATAGTTCTCATCATACTCTATTGGGCCTTCTGCATCTTCATCACCTAATTGCAGTACTCTTCTTATCACTTCTTCTGAGATAATGATTTGTTGATCATGGATAATGGAAACCACAACTTATTGATCTTGTATCTGCTCTAGATGAGAATTTTTCCGAAATTGGACAATGTGGTCTTCATATATCTCATCTCTAGCAGTCATGCCATGTACAAGCCTGGTCTGTCTGATGGCTTGTATAATATCTTTGTAATTCTCAGCCATTGGTGAATCAGGGTTGAGATATGCACAAAGATTGTGATCTCTAACAAACACAAGGTTTGCCATATCTGCAAATAAGAAGAGTATGTTAGTAACTTGTATGATTGTAATGCATGATGTTAATATGATTAAATTTTGATTATGTGTTCACTGGGCATTTGTATGATATGAGATGATGAATCATGTATGTTGAACACGTTGATTATGTCAAAGTGTTTGTTACTTGATGATTACCAATTTGAACGGTTTGACTTTTAAGAAGTCAAATTTTATCAATTTTGATCTTGCAAATCTTGCTAATTTCAAGTTTTTTTGATCGAAATTTATTTGGATTATGTTTGATTCATAACAATGAGATATTTTGGTTAAATCATACAGTGATTATGTCTCATAACAGTATGTTCATGAATTTCAGTTGACTTTTGAAGTCAAAAGATATCATTTAATGCACATTGAATGTATATGCATTCAATGTTGTTGTGTTTAATGTCATGCCAAATTAACTAATTTTACATGTTAGTTACTGAACTTTGAACATGTTTGCTAAGTTATAACACATTTTAAATCATTTTCAACTTTTTCAAAGGACAACCAATTTTTTGAATGTTTTGACATGAACACATTTACCGATAAACACTTAATCAAAATTCATCATATAAACAGGTCTAATACATGCGACAATGGATGTTAAACATGTATTCAATGAATGATTTCACTCATAACATCAAATGATTTCACTTTCCTTCGTTTCATGATTCGGCTTAGGGTTTATCAATTTTCAAATAAAAAACAAGCAAACGTGTGTTTTGTTGATTGTTTAATGATTAACTACATGTTATTATACCTATTTGAACAAATGTTAGTGATGAAATCAAATAGAACTATAGTTTTGAATGATCAGGGTTTATCACACTATAGCAACGTTTAGAAATTTGATTTTACCTCGCACACTCGTGATGAATGTGAAAATGACAAGTGTTGATCTCTATATACAACAGAAAAAATGAACGTCCGCTATGTATACAGTGTGTATATGTGCTATGTAAACAGTTTAAACTTATATTTTAGTTTTAAGTCATGCGCTGTGAGTTACACATACGCTGTATGAATAGTTCCTCCGTTGTACAATTTTAAATTGTACACTGTGGACCCTTGAATGTTTTTCTGTGTTCATTGCGGATGACCATTTGGTCATGTGATATGCAGACTTGTGTGAAATGAAAATTCACAACTGATGACTAAAAGTCATACACTGTGTGTTTGACCGTTGTTCACAAAGTGGATGAACATTTGTTCATGCGCTGTGTATGCTTGATTGATTGTTTGGTTATTCACAGCGGATTACAAATTTGTCATGCGCTGTGTACACTTTGATTGTTTGATATGTTCACACCGGATGACTTATTGTCATGCGCTGTGAACACTTGTGTGATTGTGTACAGTGTATGCTTACCTGTGTACATACGCTATGTACACATGCACTGTTTTAACAATGGATGACCAAAAGTAGTCATGAGCTGTGAAAAGTTAATGTATTCACAGCTTATGCTTTGCTAACATCATGCGTTGTGAATACATGTATGTTCATTCATGCATAGCGGATGCATGTTTGATTGTCCGTTATAAACACTTAATATATTTGGCATGTTTATTGGTTAAATTTAGCTACAACAGATGTATGTTTGTATGTTCGGTGTGTCCACAGTTGTCACAAATTTAAAATTTTGTTTGTTTTGAAAATTTTGTTCATCAGTTATGCAACTTAATACATAAGTTGTAAAGACATAGGTTTCTATTTTTGCTTAAAAAAAGTTTTGAAACGTTTCAAAAATTGAATGTTTGTTAAAATTTTATAATTTTAACATGATTAATATATGGATGATAAGATATCACTCACAAGCAATATTGTGCATGTATATCTATCAAACTGCTGTTTATTGAGTGCTGACTTGACTTGGCTTTAATTAAAACTCAAAATTTAAAATCCTCAAAATTTAAATATTTCAAATTTCAAATTATATGATTATGCACATATTCTACTGCCTTTGATATTTCCATGTTCATTTTTCTCCCCCTAAATGTTTGCATATTTATAAAGACTTTTTATAAAATGACAAAAATTTGAAATTGTTTTAATGGAAATTATCAAAGTCTAATTTAATTGTTTGTATGATAACCTTTTAGAAAGATAACACATTATCTAACTAAGAAATGTATGATTTTCATGCTTTGACATGAATCATTTTCACATGACACGGGATCATACTAGTCTTAAATCCTTAATGAGTTGAGTTGATGATTTTGAGAATAGACATAGACTAACACAATGTTGAATATAGATATTGTGGTCCACTTGAACTCATGCATGTTATTAATGATTGATTTAAACAGTGAGTGATTATCATGTTTTGGGTGTATTAAGATGATTTGTATATACCCTACACCTGATTGTATGTTATGATCAATCCTCCTAAAGATATACTAGAAAGCACTTTCAATACTTATGACCTAGCTACTTAGGAGTATAAATGCTGAATTTGATCCATATTGTTAGATCCACATTGGGATTATTTTTTACTTCTGTTTAGAAGTTGATCCTCTTTAGGACTCTTTTGATTCATTCATAAGGATTGTAGTCTAAAAGACTTTATTGATTGTTCATCTAAGATGGATGTGTTCCTCATTGGAAATCTTTTTTCGGATCAGGATGTAGGTCATTCAGGTCTGTGCTTAGCACAACGAAGAATGCCTTAGTGTACTCCAGGTTTATGATAATCATAACAAAGGAGACACTTGTATGATTGAGCAAATTTATAAACTATTTCACTTGGTGTATAGGAGTTACTTTATAAGCAATCTATATTGGATAGACCAATACTCACCATAAATCACGATGGGTGTTGCTTACCACACAATCATGAGAATTTAGTTCTTCATTATTATATGTGATGTTAGGTGTCCCATGCTGAGCCAATCCATAAATCAAACAAGGTATTGTCAAAAGTTATTAGGTGCAAAATGACTCAAGTAAAGAAGTAATCTAGTGTACTATCATTTCTCATGAGTGGTCATGTGTGATTCAAACTTGTTTGTCATTCCGATAACATGAATGTTTGTTTGATATCTTGATTTTGAAAAGATGAATGTTTGATGTTAAACTTGGACTTTAACGAAATCAAGATTGTATGAATTTAAAGATTTAAAAACATTACTTGTTTGGTTCATAGTTGATCATACCAAGTGACTGAACCAGGAATTGAAATCTTGTTGAATCAAATGGTTTTGTAAATAGGTCTGCCAATTGATTTTCACTATGGACCTTGATCAAATTTATTAGACCCATTTCTGAGCAATCGTTTTATCTGATTTCTATATGCTTTGTTTTTGAATGTTGAACAAGATTATTAGTTATGAACATGGCAGCAGAATTGTCTATGTGTATGGGTGTTTTGAGAAAATAAAAACCATAATCACACATTTGGTTTTGAATCCAAAGCACTTGAGAACAACATGCAGAAGTAGCTATGTATTCTGCCTTAGCTGTTGACATCTTGTTGAATCAAATGGTTTTGTAAATAGGTTAGCCAATTGATTGTCAGTATGCACCTTGATCAACTTTATCAGACCCATTTCTGAGCAATCATTTTATCTGATATATATATGCTTTGTTTTCAAATGTTGAACAAGATTATCAGTTATGAACATGGCAGCAGAATTGTCTATATGTACGGGTGTTTTAAGAAAATTAAAACCATAATCACGCATTTGGTTTTGAATCCAAAGCACTTGAGAACAGCATGCAAAAGCAGCTATGTATTCTGCCTCAGCTGTTGACATAGATACATTTGTTTGTTTCTAGCACTGCCAAGAGATCAATCTTGATCCAAGGAACTAACATCATCCTCTTGTGGATTTTCTGTTGTTGTTGCATCCACTATAATCACTGTTAGTGTATGCAAATAAAGAGAAATCTTCATCTTTAGGATACCATAGGCCAAGTGATAGTTTGGCTTTTAAGTATTTGAAAATTCTCTTTACAACATTTATGTGTGATTCTTTTGGATCTGCTTGGTATCCGGCACACATGTAAACTGCATACATGATATCTGGTCTGCTTACAGTTAGGTACATCAGTAAGCCTATCATGGATCTATAGAGCTTTTGATCAACTAATGTTCCTTGTGGATCGGGGCCAAACTTCAATCTAGTTGCAAATGGTGTTTTGCTTGATGTGCATTCAGTCATGTTATATTTCTTCAAGATCTAACTCACATACTTGCTTTGAGTGATAAAAATTCCCTCAACATATTTTTGAACTTGAAGACCAAGAAAGAAGGTGAGTTCTCCTATTGAACTCATTTAGAATTCTGATTGCATAAGAGCCTCAAACTCTCTGCAAAGCTATATGTTGGTGGAACCATATATGATGTCATCCACATAGACTTGTACAACTAACAAGTCTTGTCCTTTTCTCTTTAAAAACAATGTCTAGTCAATCTTCCCTCTAGTATACCCATTCTATAGTAGAAACTTAGATAAAATTTAATACCACTTCCTAGGTGCTTGATAAAGACCATACAGAGCTTTATCTAACTTGTAGACTCTGTGAGGGAAGTCTAGGTCTTCAAAACCTGGTGGTTGAGCAACATATACCTCTTCATCTATCTTTCCATAGAGGAAAGAACATTTCATATCCATTTGGATGACAGTGAAATTCTTTGATGAGGCATATGCAAGGAACACTCGGATGGCTTCTAGTCTATCTACTGGAGCAAAGGCATCATCATAATCAATACCTTCCTCTTGACTATAACCCTAGGCAATGAGCCTTGCTTTGTTTCTGATACCAATCGCTCTGTTATTCGCTTTGTTTCTGAACAGCCATCTTGTGCCAATGGCATATTGACCTTCTGGGAGGTCAATTAACTACCACACCTCTTGCTTCCTAAATTGCTATAGTTCCTCTTGCATGGCTTCTATCCAACTGTTGTCTTTGAGGGCTTCTGTGATGTTTTTAGGTATAGTTAGTGATAGAAAGCAGGAAAACATGCAAATGTTTGCTGTATCAGATTGACTGCGTGTCAATTTGACATTGAGATCACCTATGATATTCTCTGAAGGATGATATCTGTGAGCTCTTGTGGCTTTAATCTGATTAATAGGGATAGTTGAATCAAGATTTGTGATTGGTTGATCGAGTGTTGATAGTGAGCAAGGGTATTTGATGCTGTGGGATTATCTGGCTGTGTAGGCTCATGGAATGTTTATGGGGAATCATGAAAGAAATCTAAGATTTTATCATCATGATGAGTATCTGGTAGGTGATGGTAGTCATCATCTTCTTCAGCTGTGTTTGGATGTTGTGACCTTGTATGTTAGCTTGGTTAGTGGTCAACTAAAGCTTGTGGTTGATTGGTCACAGGAGTTGATGATTATGGAGTGTTTGTTTGTTGTTCTTCTTGATGTGTTAGTTTGATCTGGAGGAGTTGTAACTGACTGGGTCCGACATGGGAATCTCAGTTGATGTGACTCAACTAGGATCGAATATGATGATTAAGTCAATGATTAAGTAGCGGGAATACTAAATCAAAGAACATTAAATGCTAAAAATACTAATAAAAACTTTGTATATTGATGTTGGTAAACAAGATACAAAGAATGCTAGGGTTTGCATCATAAAACAATACTTCTGTGTAACTTGTGGGAATATTTTTGTGAAACTTACAAAAGAAGTGTATTCTATTCTATTTATAGGCTGATACAATGCCAGTACAAAATGACTAAACTACCCTGACAACTATACATCAGAATACTAGTCTAAGTACAAAAGATGATCTGCATTTGTAAATGTTCATCCGCATTAGTTAATGAGGATGTGATGTCTTCTTCAGCATTTCTTCTATTATGCTTCAGCATCGACTGTGTCATCCGCATTAGTAAATGCGGATGAACAAATACTTGACCATAATTGTTCTTTGGTCTTCCGCATTTACTAATGCGGACACCCAACACTTGTCTTTTTCTTCTGAAATCTTCACCCATATTTCTTCTTAGACTTGTGGGATTTCCAACCAGGACAACCTTTAACCATCTCTTGAACTGGCATGTATGATCCTTTCACGGTCCAACAATACTCCCCCTAAGGATTATACAGCCTATGTACTTCAAGGGTTTGAGGGTGGTGGAGGTTGTGAAGATTCTGGTGGTTCTTCAAGAGCTGGTGCTTGTCTTTCTTGGACTGATGATGGAGTTGGTGCTGGTTCAGTCTCTGCAGATAGTTAAGGTTCAGCCACTGAAGGATCCAAAATAGCCTTGATCATGTTGGAGAATTCTTTAGCCTCATTCATCTTGTCTAGGCTAAGGACATGAATCTTCATTTAGCTCATATTATGAATTGCTTCAATAGGCATCTGTCTCAGAGATATTGGTTCCCACACAGATCTAGTGGAAAGCATATCTCTATGAATCAACAGTGAACCATCAACATCTACTTCTAACTTTACTATGTTTCCCAGTTGGAGAAGAACTTTCTTTCTTTTTCTTTGTTCTTTTTTTTGTTTATTTTGTCATAGGCTATCTTTAGAGTTTTGAAGCATTTCAAAAAGAAATACAATCATCTTCTCTAAGCTTGTCATCTATTTCTTTGAAGTGTATTGTAAATATGTAGTGGATATAGGATTCATCTAATAATCTCACCTCATATCCACTAAACAGCCTAATGTCAGATTCTTCTTTTCCTCCCCATTTTCTTTCAATAACTAACTCATACGTCTTTTCATCATAAAACACATTTGAGATTGGCTTTGACTTGTGGGTTCCAGCAACCATCTTTCTTTTTAATGATTCAGTTGGTTTTAGATTCAGTTCTGGAAATACCAACTCTTTAGTTTCTTTCTTCTTCTTCTTTTCAAAAGGATTTCTGAAAGATTTATCTTTCCTTGTGCAGATTGCTATCAGAGATTTGAAGTTGTTTGTTTTCTTGAACATCTTTAGAATTTCTTCAAATTCATATCCTTTATACATAGCATGATGATTGATCAACTCTAGCTCAACTAGTTCTTTCAGATCATGAATCTGCAGGGAGTTCACCAGAGCAGTGTACTCTGTGAAGAATTTAACTAGACCTGAGATCCTTTTCACCATGAACATGTTCCAATCACTATCATACTTCCAGGCAATTATTTTAACATCCATTTTGCCTTCTGGAGAAGACACCCTTTATCATCTCTAAAGTGGTTAACCCTTCCTGCAGCTTCAATTGAGAGGGTTCAATAAACCTTTTAGGATTTCTGTGTAGCATGGGTGCCAAGACATCATGTTCTTTGGTAGCGAGTTGGATATTCTGAGCTGAAGTTCTTGATCTAGGTTTCCTCCCTACAACTTCTTCTTTAATAGCCATTAATCTTTCTATCTCGTCTTTGACTATTTTGAGAATTGCAGCTCTGAGGGAATTTGTCTTCATATTACCTAGTTTTCTTTTGGTGAATCCTTGAGCAGATAGATAACCCTTCATTTCCCTATCTATCATGCTGTAGGGATCAGGATAATAGGACTGAGGCTGTTGAGACTGAGTAGGAGTGAATGTGACTGGGACCTGACTGTCTTCTTTTCATAGTCAGTCACATAATTAGGGTCAAGAAGCTTTTGCATCATTTTAACTTCTTCAACCATTCCTTCATATGTCATTCCAAAAACTTCATCAGCATCATACCCGTGATTGATTAGAAACAATGCTTTAATCATAAAATCATCAGCTTGTGCCTTCTTAACCATTTCCTCAACAGATGACTCCACCTTTGTAGGACTGTCCCTGATCAAAGTGTCATCAAGGATGCTTTCATCATATCCTCCCTCTATCTCTCCTTCTTCCGAAACAATCACTTTAAGTTTCTTCTTTAATTATTCCTCAGCCTTCTCATGCTCTTTCAAAAACTGAACAATAGCAGCAAGGCTTCTTGTATCATCCTTCTGTTTTTTTTTTTGAGATGGTTCCTCTTCTACCATAGGAAATTTTCCTTTGGCCTTTTCTGATAGGTATTTCCTCTTTCTGGAGTATGTGTGCATACGGGGACCAGAGGATGAGGGAACAAAGGCTTCAGCTTCTTGTTTCTTCTTTTCTTTTTCAATCTTTTCAGCTTCTTCTTTATGTTTTTTAGCAGTTTCTATTTCTTTAAGCTATTCACACAGCTTCCTGACAAGTTCCTTTTGTTCATCAGTTAAGGTGACTGCAGGAACAAGCTGTAAGCTTAATTCTTCTTCTAATGGAATAGGGTTGAGTGGAATCACAACTATTGGTTCTACTGGAGCTCTGAGTTCTTTGATAAAGTCCCAAAAGTCATCATCAATGATGAAATCTCCAGATGAATACATGTCTATGTCTTCAATTAGCTCTTTCATTTCAGGTTCCTCATCAACTCTTTCTTCAGAGGATGGATCAGAATAGACAACCATAGCTAAACTTTCTTCTTCATCCCTAACCTTACTATGTTGAGCTTTCTGAGAGGTTTTAGACATTCTCAGTCTCTTTGATGGTGGAGAGTCATCATCATCATTACTTCTCTCACCAGAGACACTTCATCTTCTTTTAATTCTTATTCTATTTCAGCCTCATCATCACCTTTATCATCCTTCTCTTTTGCCACTTCTTCTTTAATCTTGATCACTATCTCCATTTCAAAAACTCTCTTTGTTAGAACTTTTATCTGTCTATAAAGATCAGCTATAATATCAGTTTGGACATCAAGAAGATTTTCTTGTTCTTCCATAGCATTGGTTTGAATGGTAGCAGCATCTAAATGTCCATTGATTTCTTCTTTGGCTTGATTTAGGCTGCTTTGAGTCTATCAATCTCTTTTTCTTTTTCTACTTAATCAGACTCATATTTGGCCCTTAGTTCTTTAATTTCTTTTTCTTTCTCATCTAGCTCAAGCAATCTATCTCTTATGATACCAGACCTTTTATCCAACAATTTCTCCATTCTTGCTACTTTTTATAAAAGTTTAGAAATAATTTCATCCTTGACATCAGGATGGTTAACTTCAGATTCTGCAAAGCTTTCTGAAGGACCAATCTCTGGGTGTACTTGTCTCTTAGGCCTTTGAAAATCAGGATGATGATCCTCCTCATCTGAAGATGATTCAGACTCATCTGATGAACTGGTAGATTCACCAGATTCAACAGATGCAGTAGCAAGTTCAGGTGAAGAATGGATATGAGATACATGATGAGCTTGAACAGGAGAAAATGGACAAGAATAAGCAGGTAATGCTCTAAAAGGAGACGAGATTTTTGTTTCTTGAACTAAAGGCAAAGTATGAAGATCACCACCTACATCAACCTATGGTGACACTTGCCTTAGTTCTTCTTCAGCTGTTTCAGCATGCTCTTTAATAGTTTGTTGATCATGAGTAGCTAGTTGTTCTTCTACAGTCTCAAGCACTTCAGAAGGAACATCATCATGTGCTTGTTCCTCAACATCAGGAACAACTTCCTCAGCTTCTTCTTCTTGAACTTCTTTTGGATTGATCTGCTGTAACATTTATGGAAGTAATGGAAAGAAAGTTCCACTATAGAAGTTCCTCGGATCTCCCTTCTTAATATACTTGTAAGATTTGGCATTGTGGTGAGGAATGTCCATCATAGGGCCTTCAGGTACAGATAAGCAAACATGTTGAATTGTCTGTTAGTGCATAAGGCACAGATAGCTGATGATGTAGTGATGGGGATGTCATTCCAACCAGTCTTCCTCTTTGACAAACAATGTTGGAATACATGTATCAGGAATCTCCACTGTAAGTCAACTAACCCCTTGACAATTTATTTTCCTTCAAAACCTCCTTCATATCCAATATTGGCAAAGAAAGTCATAATGTCATCTTCTTCTAGCTCTTGGGGAGAGTTGGCATCATCACCAAATTGTAGACATTGTCTCACAGTTTGTACAGAGATGACCAATGTGTGTTTATTAGTAATCCTTCCTGATATTGTCCTCACAGCATTAACTTCATTTACTTTCGCTATTCCCCAGAATGATCTAATGAGATTCTCATAGATGATGGGTCTGACAGTGATAGCATGTGCTACTCTTGTTGTGGAGATGAATCTGATCATATCTCTTAATCCTTCAGATTCAAGCACATCTAGGTCAAGATATCCACTGACATTATGGAGCTTGCTCCAAGTGAGGTTTGCCAAAGATTTTGTAATAGAGACACATGTGTTAGTAATGTACTAACAATTATCAGATCATACAACAAGGGTCATATTTGACTTTTCTCAGTTTGATTTTCTCAGGTCAAAATTGAGAGTTCAATGGTTACTATTGTATAGGAATTTGACCTATCTTGATTTTGTGATGAAAAACCATTTGTGTTATGTTTTATGCTTATTTTCAATCATCTTTACTGTTTCAAATATCTTTTTACGCTTAAGCATTGGATTTGACTTCAACATTTTCAAGATTCGGTTCTGCTGTTTCATTGCGATTAACCTAGGGATTGTAAATTGGTTGTTCTTTATTATTCACATAAACATCTGTTTTATTGAACTCGAGAGTGCCTTGGAAATCCATTTTTCCTGGTAAATTTCATGAATTTCCTTAAACCTAGGGTCCTATGTTCATCACCGGTTCGATGTTTGAAGTTAACAAAATCATCGAGAATCACCTTGTTTTGATACTACTTTGGCTGAGAATCGAAATCAATATGAAATGGAGTTGGATGAACAATCGACACACAATATTTGAGATGGTTTGGATGATTTATGAAGAACAGTGAGAAAAACGCTCGTCGCACTGTAGGTTTACTCAAATTTCAAAAGTATTAAATGATTCTCATGAATGTGTTTAAATAATCCATTTAATGACTTACTCAAACTTTGCAAGTATGTGAACAAAAGCAGAGGTTTTAATTTTAATAATGTAGCAAATGCGGATGTTTAATTTGTATGCATTTGTTTACTGTGCCAAATGCGGAAGTACAAAACATGCCAGCATTTGATCCTTTAGCAAATGCGTAAGAACATTTGAACTTGATCGCATTTTCTTTAACAAATGCCGATGAACAATTAGTTGTCTGCATTTAGTTACACTGATTTTTCATGCACAAAACTAATACCCGCATTGGTTATATGCCAGGGTTACCTTCACCCGCATTAACCAATACTCTTACCCGAATTAAAATTTGAACTTATCAAGAATTTATGTTTTTGCAGAGAATAGTTTTGACTGTTTCTGCACTAATGTTCTGATTTGTATGAAGATGAGTCTGTTGCTTTGACTTTTATGAAGTTTTGACTGTTGCTTGGATTGGCAATTCTTGCTTGGATTGAATTGTATATCCGGTGTGATACAAATTTCCCAGATTTAACTGATCTTTGACTTTTGTGCTTCCAAACATCTGCATACACTGAGATATTATGGCATAACTTCCACACCAACACACTCATTTTTTTTATTTTATATCAAAGAAAACATGTTGCAAATTTTTATGTTTTTATGAATATTTTCTTTTAAATTTTAAGTTCTCCCCCTAACGTTTATATCCATATAGGATAAAAACTTTAAATATTTTAAAATTTTGAAAGGAAAATATTTTTGTAATTTTTGAGTTTCTTATCTGTACATGAAGAGGAAGTATATCTTACTTGGGATCATATCAATCTTACCTTTCACAAGTGCAAGCAATTGTTAGTAAAGTAGACATATTCATAAACATATTGATTGTAGGTATGTTTGTCCTCTTAAACTCATGCATGGTTATTGTTTTGATGCATGTGATCATTATCATGTTTTGAGTGAATTAAATATTCAACATGTACCTCACACTCAAAAGCATGGCAAGATCAACCACCCGCATGAAATGTATGGTAGAACTTTTTCACAACTTACATGACCAGGTCATTTAAATTATGAAATCTCATTTGGTTTTGGGTAAGGGGGATCCTCATTGGGATTTTTTTTACTTTGATCCTTATATTTATTTGTGTAATTTTTTATTAATTCATCCAGGTTGGAAGTGTTCCATATTAGAATCTTTTTGGATCATGACAACAGCACTATGTGCCTATTTCTCTAGATCTTTGCTCACCAAAACAGAGGAGAAACTGATGTGGGTGAATAAGATTCATAAGGTATCATTACCTAGTGTGTTCAGATTACTACACACACACACACTAGGATAAGCTAAATACTTACACACACCTTGAGATGATGGCCTCACAGTTGAATATGATCTTTAGTTTATCACAGCATGTATCGTCTTTTCCAAGATGAGCCTACCCGCATATCAGATAAGTCATCTTAGTCTTTCAAGATTTTGAAATAAGCACTGTGAATGATATAACGACTGAAATTATATCATTTCCCCTTTGGAGTACATTTCATATACTTCAACAAAATTAACTTCTTTTTGTACTTTTATAATTTTTGAATGTTTTTGCAGATTTTGATTTTTACTCAAGGTTAATCATGCCAATTGATCGGACTAAGAATTCAAACCGACTAGGGTCAAATGCCTTAGTGAACAAAGCAGCTAACTGATTGTCTGTATGAACCTGAATCAACTTGAATAACCTTTTTTCAGCATAGTCTCTCAAAAAGTGATATTTTATTTCAATATGTTTGGTTTTTGAGTGCTAAACTAGATTGCTTGTTATGAATATGGCTGCTGTGTTGTCAATGTGAATTGGAGTGTGCAAGAAGTTATAACCATAATCAAGCATCTGGTTTTGAATACAGAGAACTTGAGAGCAATAGGCTGATGCTACTATGTACTCAGCTTCTGCTGTTGAAACAGATATATTTGTCTGCTTCTTGCACTGCCAGAAGACCAGTCTGGGACCAAGAAATTGATTAACTCCAGAAGTGCACTTTCGATTGAAGTTGCATCCCCCGTAGTCACTGTCTATGTATGCATAGAGATTGAAATCCCCTTCCTTTGGATACCATAATCAAAGTGCAGGCTTGCCCTTAAGATATTTGAATATCCTCTTCACAGCATTCACATGAAATTCCTTGGGATCTGCTTGATATCTATCACAAATACATACACCAAACATAATGTCAGGTCTACTAGCTGTTAGATACATAAGTGACCGTATCATTGATTGATAGAGAGTCTGATCCACTGATTTTCCATCTGAGTCTGGACCAATCTTCATTTTTGTATCCATAGGAGTTCTGATAGACTGACAGTCAGTGAAATAAAATTTCTTCAACAATGATTCCACATATTTTGATTGATTGATGAAGATTCCATCTGCTGCCTGTTGTACTTGCAATCATAAAAAGAAAGTGAGCTCTCCCAGAGTACTCATTTGGAACTTCGAGTGCATAAGGTTTTCAAAATCCTTACAAAGTTGCTTCTTTGTTGAGCCAAAAATGATATCATTCACATAGATCTGGACAACCAATAGTTCATGTTCTTTTCTCTTTCTAAATAAAGTCTGATCAATCTTTCCTGTTTCGTATCCGTGAGTAAGAAGGAAAGATGATAAAGTCTCGTACCACTTTTGAGGGGCTTGATGCAAACCATACAAAGCTTTGTCAAGCTTGTACACCCTGTGAGGGAAATCTGGGTCCTCAAAACCTGGTGGTTGACTCACAATGACTTCTTCTGATATTTTGCCATAAAGAAAATCACACTTTACATCCATTTGATACACAGTGAATTTCATAGATGCAGAGTAAGCATGAAAGAGTCATATGGCTTCTAATCTGGCAACGGGAGCAAACACCTCATCATAGTCTATTCCTTCTTCTTGAGTGTAGGTTTGTGCAATTAATCTTGCCTTGTTTATGATGACAATGCCCCTGTCATCAGTCTTGTTCCTGTATAGCCATCTGGTACCGATAGGATATTGTCCTTCAGGAAGGTCTACCAGCTGCCATACTTCTTGTTTCTTGAACTAGAGCAATTCTTCTTGCATTTTCTCAATCCAGCTGTTGTCTTAAAGAGCCTCTTTAATATTCTTGGGTACAGTTTGACATAGAAAACAAGAAAATAAATAAATGTTTGCAATACTTGACTTTCTTCTAGTCACCCACTTATCTTGATCACCAATGATGCTTGACACTGGATGACTCTTATGTATCTTGGTAATCGGAATTGAGTCACCAGCAATGGTTACATCAAGATTGGAGACATTCAGATCATCTTGGTGAGAGGCACCTTTAGTTTGTGATGTAGGAGAATGGTGAAAGTAATCAAATGCTTCAACATCTTCAGCTTTAGCAGCACTTTGAAGACTTTCATCATTTGCATTCCGTTTAGTTTCAACTGGTACAGAAGCTGATTTTGTATTTCTAACTTCAGTAGATGGTTCTACTGAAGGAGTGGGCATTGAACAAGGACCAGCCTCAGTTGAAACACTCTGATATTGTACATCTTGTCTGACAGGATCAGCTTGTAATGGAACTTCTTCATTAAATTGATCAGCAGAAGAAGGAGGAATCATTGGAAAGTCATTTCTTCCCTTTACTGTTTTAGAAGATCCAGCCGATTATAGGTTACCTGCATTTGACAAGTGAAACTGATCAAAAGATCTAGTAAATGACTCAATATCAAACAACTAATCGGGACCATATATTGACTTAGGAAAGGAGTGCTCATTGAATTGAGATAGAGGAATAACCTATAAAGAATCCCTTATTAGACTTAGGAGCAAACTTTCCTAAATGGTCTCGGGTGTTTAATATTGAGACAGGATAACCAAATGACTTGAAGAAATGAATAAATGGTTTTCTAAGAAAAAGAAGTTCATATGGTGTTCTGTTGCTTTCTTTAACGATCAAAGTTTGATTTTGCACAAAGCATGATGTGTTGACTGCTTCTACCCAGAAGGTAATTGGCAGTTTAGCATCGGCTAGCATTGTTCTTGCTGCTTCAATCAGTGTTCTATTTCTTCTTTCAGCTACCCCATTTTGTTGAGGAGTTCTAGTTGCACTGAATTGATGAACAATGCCTTTCTGTGTGCAAAATGAACTTTGATCTTCATTTTTGAATTCAGTCCCGTTATCATTTCTGATTAATTTTACTTTTTGATCAAGTTGATTTTCAATTTTCATGATAAAATATTTTATTATTTGGGACGCTTCGTTTTTATGAAGTAAAAAGAAGACCCATGTGAATCGTGAAAAGTCATCAATGATCACCAAACAATACTGCTTCTTTCTAATACTCATGACATGAGTTGGTCCAAAGAGATCCATATTAAGTAACTTCAATGGAGAATTGTTTGTGATCACAAGCTTTGGCTTATGGGAAGATTTATGTTGTTTCCCTTTGGGACACGCAAAACAGTGGTCAACAAAATGAAATTCTTTTTGAGGTAAATTTATCACATGATTTCTTTTAACCAGTGTGTTCATGTTTTTGATATTTGTGTGTCCCAAACGTCTATGCCAAAGCTGTGACTCATCAAATGATGCTTTAGACAAAAGACATGTTTCTTATGAAGGTAGTGCAGAATTAAAGTTCAAGACATAGGTATTATTCTTTCTTGGAGTCTTCAAGACAACCCGTTCTTCATGAATTTGAAATCCTGGTTTCAAAATGTAGCTGTGAGTGTCTCTGAAGTGACTAGAATATTTCTTTTCGTAGATCTGAGACACGCTGAGGAGATTGAAGTTCACTTGCTCACAGTAGTTGACTTTATCAAAACTCAGAAGTCCATTCATCATAGATCCTTCCCCAATAATTCTACCACCTTTTGAGTCTCCACCAAATGCTACAATACTTCCTTGTATATGCTTGAAGTCATGAAGCAGTCATGTGTCGGAAGCATCCACTGTCCAAATACCATAAGCTGTTGGACCTGTATGGACAACCCTCAGTTGGCATTGGAGCTGGAGCATCATTGATGTGAGCCATGAGAGCATGATTTTGAAGTTGAGGTTTGGCTTCCTCTGCATATAGGCTCCAATCACAAACTCCATCTTGTCTGATGACAATTGCATTAGAGGTTGGTTGGCTACTTCCTTGAGCTTGATGGGTCAGTTGAGGCCGACTTTGATGAGTGTGCTATTACTAATTTTAATGCTGGTACTAATGTTGATTACTTGACTGATAGCTTGAATTGGGTTGTGATGATGGCTGACCATGTGAAGTTCATTGATAGTTGTTGTTACTTTTTCTGGGAGCATTACATTCCCTAGTGAAATGGCCAGTCATACCACAATTAAAACACTTTATTTTGGAATTGTCATATCCAAGTTTTGTGTTTTCATTCTGACTTAGCTTCTTCCCTTTTCGAAAGAATTTCTTGGCTCTTATTGCAATCATGGCCATCTGCCATTGCAAGTCCATTTATTCAACATCATCTGGATCCATCTCCTCTAGATCTTCCTGAATTAGATGAGCTGAAGTGAGTCTTCCTCCCAGATAAGCTTCAAAACTAGCAACAAAGGCATTGTAAGTTGCCTTTTGCTCTTCATATTTTTTATCACTAGGCATGCTGGTGGGTGTTGCTGTAAATGGAGTTGAAGATGATGGTTATTTTGTTGGGAAACAGCACAGAATCCCATAGTTCTAGCTTGATCTCTTGATGATAGAAAATCATCTTCTTCAGTCACAAAGGCATTTTCAATAGAATGAGTTTCAGATGGAAACTTGTATGCCTTAATGACTTGAAGTCCACTGAGATTTTTGCTTCTCTCATCTAACTCAAGAGCTTCAATCTTAGCAATGATGATGTCTAAGCTGGTGCTCTCCAAGTCAAGAGTGTTCTTCAACATAGTGACATTCTATTTCCAGCTTTCAGGAAGACTGTGCAGCATCTTCTTGTTCATTTGTTTCTCTTTGTATGTAACCCCCATGATATCAAGATCATTTACCAACTGTACAAAATGTTGTAGTTGCTTGGATATTGATTCACCTTTGGTATGATGGAAGGTTTCATATTGATTCACCAGTTTGTCTTTGTTTATCTCTGTCACCTCACTGCTTCCTTCACACATGATTTGCAGTGCATCCCAGACACCTTTGGGTATTCCATACTTTTCTAGTCTTTTGAGGACATCCATTTTCAAAGCTTGAGTCACAATGGAGTAGGCTTTGAGATCTATCTTGATTTTCTTATATTCATCATCATCAAGATTTAGATTAGGATCCTCAATAGGAATTCTAACAGTTCTGTACTGAGCAGCTTTATCAGCATTGAGAGACACAGGAATGTAGGGTCCTTTGTAAATGGAAATCCAGTAGTCGGGATCCACACCTGTAATGTAATTTCTAAACCTTATCTTCCACTGCTTAAACTCAGACTTGTGTTTAAGCATTGGAGGTTTAGGCGCATGACCAAGTTCAGAAAAATTAGCAGAATCCATTATGATAAACTGATTTTAAATGATTTGAATATTGATTAAGTTGATTTTATGTCCAAAATGTTCACACAGTCCAATGTCCTGGTAATCTTGTATGGTTTTGTTGAACAGTAGTGTCAGTATAGTCGATTTTATGAATAGTTCACAGTATAGTCGATTTTAAGTTGATATTAGAGTTAAGATTTTGATTTTGAGAGATTTTTGACTGATTTTTGTTTGAGATTCAACAAACGAATAGTCTTCTTATGTTTGTCGGACAGAAGCATAGTGGTGGTTGATGAAGTTTCATGTATTTTTAGTATGAATGCTTATTAGAAGCATAACACTTGCTAATAAACAACTCAATCACCAGTTCAATTGATTTTCATTCAAGATCTGCACTGATTTTGAGACGAATTCAAGAGCCAAGGCTCTGATACCAATTGACTGGGTCCAAGATGGGAATCTCAGTTGATGTGACTCAACTAGGATCGAATATGATGATTGAGCCAATGATTAAGTAGCGGAAATACAAAATCAAAGAACATTAAATGTTGAAAATACTAATAAATGCTTTGTATATTGATGTTGGTAAACAAGATACAAAGAGTGCTAGGGTTTGCAGCACAAACAAGTACTTCTGTGTAACTTGTGTGAATATTTTTGTGAAACTTACAAAAGTAGTGTATCTATTCTATTTATAGGCTGATACAATGCCAGTACAAAATGACTAAATACTTAGTCGTATTTGTTTTGCTGGTCCGCATTAATAAATGCGGATGAACAAATACTTGACCATATTTTTCTTTGGTCTTCCGCATTTACTAATGCGGACACCCGACACTTGTCTTTTTCTTCTGAAATCTTCACCCGCATTTCTTCTTGGACTTGTGGGATTTACAACAAGAACAACCTTCAACCACCTCTTGAATTGGCATGTATGATCCTTTTAGGGTCCAACAGTAACTATTGTACAAATGTTTGTTATCCTTGGAGGGTCAGTAGTTAAAGAAAGATCAATGTTTGGTGGACTAACCATTGGATATTCAATGTCATCCTTAGTACCTGAAACATCAAAATAAGATGTGTCAAATGATTTTGTTAGTGAATCAATATTAAACAACCAGTCTGATCCAATGACTTTCTTAGTGAAAGAATGTTCGTTGAAAAAAAAAAATCATTGTTTCTTCCACTATGTTCAGTCTTGGATTGTATATTCTGTAAGCTTTTGAGCTTCCATAGTATCCAACAAAAAATCCATCGTCTGCTTTTGGAGCAAACTTAGATAAATGTTCTCTAGTGTTTAATATTAATACATAACATCTAAATGCTTTAAGAAATCCAATGAAAGGTTTTCTTTAAACATTAATTCATATAGATTTTTGGTATGTTCCTTAATTATTAATATTTTGTTTTGAATATAGCAAGCTATGTTGATTACCTTAGCCCAAAAGGAGATGGACAATAGAGAGTCAGCTAGCATATATCTAGCAGCTTCTATCAATGTTTTGTTTCTCCATTCAACAACTCCATTCTACTGAGGAGTCCTTACCATACTAAATTGATGACTTTCTCTGCATAAAAGGAAGAAATAATATCAATCTTAAATTCAGTACCATTATCACTTCTTAAGGGTATTACTTTAAGGTCTAATTGATTTTCAATTTTAGTGACAAATGATTTGATGATTTCTGTTGTTTCTGGCTTGTCTGATAGAAAGAAAACCCAAGTGAATCTAGAGTAATCATCTACTATTACAAGATAGTATTGCTTATTTCCTATGCTTAAGATATTTGTAGGGCCAAAAAGGTCCACGTGAAGCAATTTGAGTGGTGTGTTGTTAGAGTTTACCAATTTTGATTTTTGAGATACTGTATGTTGTTTGCATTTCAGACATGCAGTGCAGTGGTCTGTATAGAAGAATTCTTTTTGTGGTAAACCTATTACTAAGTCACCTTTTACTAGTTGATTCATTTTGTTAAAATTTGAGTGTCCCAATCCTCTATGGCATAATTGGGAAATATCTTCTGATGTTATTAATAATAAACAAGTTTTAGGGGTTGATGCTGAAACTATGTTTATATCAACAATGTATATGTTGTTTTGATGTGGAGTTTTCAAAAGGGTATGGTCTTTAAGTATTTGAAAGTCTTAAGGATGTAGCAACTGAGAAGATTAAACTGGAGGTCAGAACAGTAATTGACATTTTCAAAACTGATCAACCCATTGGATACTGTCCCTTCACCAGTTATCTTTCCATTTGTCTTGTCACCTCCAAATGCTACATTTCCTCTATGTTTGCTCTTGAAATTCCGAAGGAGGGAACAGTTGCCAGTCATATGTCGGGAGCATCCACTATCAACATACCAGATGTTGTCAGGCCTTCTTTGATGTCCCTGCACAGACAAATAAATTAATTACAGGGTGCAACCCAAACCCAGATGGTCTTGGGTTTTCCGTATTCTCCTATAACACAAATTTCTTTTAAGGTAGCATTTTCTGCTGGCTTAGGAAATTCTCGGTACACTAGATTTTCTTTTCATATTTTAGCTCTGTCGGGACAAGTGCTTTGAGCTCTTCTCCTTTGAGTGCTAATGATTGATTGGTATCTGTTTTAAGACTTATGTCTCCTGTCTGTTTGTTTAAAGTTGTCATAAAATGTTTTGTCATTGTTTAAAACAACTTTTGTATATGGATTTTGTTGTGGTACTCCTCCCTTGTTCTTGTTAGGAACATGTCACACCCCGAAAAGCACATCGGAATAGCACACATGTGACGGAGATAACGGAAGTTGGATTATTTCCAACAATTATCAAGCAAACAAATCATGGATACCAAAGTACTTTACTAATATAAAAAATTATTACATTGTTACGCTTAGAAGTCTTAAAATAAAAACTTAAGTAGTCATAACATAAATTTTTTTTAAACATTAACACAAGATCTTAATCGGCAGCGGAATTTGGTCCCAAATATGGTATCCAAATTTGATAAGTTTGCCATGCATGCTTAATCACTTGAAAAACATGCCCAAAAGTTTATCATCAAAAAGCTGATGATTTCATAGGTTTATATACAAAAGTTTATCATTATTTCCCTCTTGTTGAACATAACAAGTGCATTAATAGGATAATGCTTAAAAGGATAATGCTTGCCATAATCAAGCATAATGTGTTCTAATATTCAAACAATCATTAACTAACACACTAGCATCATTAACATTCATAACATACACTAATTATTGTTTAAATTTCATTTTCAGGTTTGTAGATAAAAGAAATTTTGACAAGTGTCGGTAGCGGATGAAGAAATGCCCACAGCGGATGACCAAGTCCATGCAGTGGATGAAGAACAACTTCCAAGTGTCTACAGTGGATGACCAACTCACATAGTGGATGACCGAAGTCCACAGCTGATGAACAATCCACAGCGGATGTTCAATCCACACCGGTTGAACACTCCATAGCGGACATCTAACAAGACAAACATACAACAAGTGTTCACAGTGGACAACATCCAAGACACAGCGGACACCTTATTCAACATCCACAGCGGACGACTTAGCATCCACAGCGGACAGTCTATCATCCACAGCGGACAACTTAGACTTAGGATTTTTAAATAATTTTCATTTATATAAGGGTATTTTTGTAATTTTAGATAGCTATCTGTATAGAATATAAATAGCATAATACCCTAATTCTTTGCAAGATTTTTGAACAATCAATACAATCAACCAGTTTATTATCATTCAAAGCATTTCAATCACTAGAAATAACACACATACTGATATCATAGCATTAATCATGGGTTTCCGTACTATGATTATTGTTTGTTGAATACAATATAACAATCTGTTGTTATATTTATTGAGAGATTTGAAAAGATCCTTGCGGGAATCAACCTGATTATGCTCTTATTGTTCTTAAAGTTCATAATCAGCCTTTGTTGATTTCATCATGTGGTATCAGAGCCTTGGCTCAAATCATACACTGATTTTCGATCCTCTCATTCAATAAAATGATATATGTAGTTTATTAGCTTCATAACTTACATTTTGAGCTTGAAATCATCACACATTCTTCTTCAACATCATACATTCAACAAATGTTCAAAAACATGAGTTAATCATCTGTTTTCGCTCATATTGAAGAAGATTTTGTGTTTTTGGTGCTAACAAAGCTCTCAAAATCATTCATACACTGTTTTTGAAACAGAAACATCACAAAATCATTGAAATCTCATTGGTTTCTAAGGATTTTCGAGAAAACAGTATACAGATATTATTCTATCATTTTTCATCAAACAAACACTCATTTGAACACTTTGAATCCATTCATTGTATTTAAATATCATATTTGAGTTGCTTTCACTCAAATTAGGCAATTAATCTTCTTCAAACAACAAACCAATTGTTGTTTTGTTGAAATTGTTACAGCCGCCAACAAATACTAGGATAAACCTTAGTTTTTTCTCACTCACAAACCTTCATAATCTTAGGTGATTGTGTTGGTTCATCATCAAATCAAAGAAGAAACATAATCTTCTTTTGAATTTTCATAAAAAAGTTACTTTTTGATCTGAAAAGTTCACTTTTTAAAACAAAACAATTGTTTCTAGGTTTTTGACTTTTGTTGACTTGACATCATTAAAAGGTTTTGACTGTTGATTGACATCCTCAACAGAATATTACTTTCCTTACCGAGAATTGAGTGTGACTTATCATTAGACATTAATTAATTAATTTAATTAATTCATTTTATTTGGTAAATCAAATTAAAAGGTGACATCGTTAACAAACAAATCCTAGTGACTTTAAGATAAAGACAAATTTAGCACCTAGCTAAAATTATCAAACAAATTTGACTTAAAATGCTAAGTTAAAAATTAACAAAAATGTCTGATAAAATTTCAGATCAAACAGTGGTCTCGAACCACCAAGACTTAAGAACAAAGCAGATTTCAAACAATGGAAAATTATGTTCAGAAATTGGATTATTTTCCAAGACCCAGATCTATGGACATCCATAACCGAGGGACCATACATAACATTGACTCTTGGGCCTAACTATAACATACAGAAACCAGTAAGCCTGAAAATTATAGCTGGTGATGACCACAAGAAGGTCAAATCAGACATGAAAGCATACAGTATATTGGCAATGACTTTGCCATTTGAAATTTTGACACGGGTTGAAAATTTCAAAACTGCTCATGAACTCTGGAAGGTACTTCACACCATGTGTGAAGGAAGTGAGGAGATATGGGAAATCAAAAAGGAGAAATTCAGGACCCAATACGAAGCTTTCCACCATGTTCAGGGAGAATCCATTCCACAATAGCTCCACAGATTTATTCAACAATCAATGAGATGAGAGTCTATGGTCTCAAGTATGAATCCATGGAGATCAACAAAAAAATGTTGCATACACTGCCTGAGAGCTAGACTCAGTCAGTCTTATTAATGAAAGCAACATTGGATCTTGAAGCATTATCTATAGATTCTCTAGTGGCTAAAGTTGAAGCACTAGAACTAGATGAAAAATCCAGAAACAACAGTACAATCAACCATGTGGAATCATACAAGTTTAAGGAACTTCAAAAAACAGACAGTGCATTCTTGAGCTACACTGGTGAAAATTAAGATGAAGAATTTTTGAATTCAACTGAAACTTCTTTTTTCTCTGCACCTGAATCATCTAACAATAAATAAAAGTCTAAGAAGACTGGTGTTCATGCTTCCCATGAAGCAACACCCCAAAGCACACCACATCCTCACACTTCCAGCTCTAGCAAACAACACCCATCAAAGGCTCAAAACATTCATAAATTTAAGAAACCAATGGATGCGTTAACAATCATATTGCAAAGTGAGGAGCAAAAAGCAGCTTTTGTAGCCTTTTCAACAAGCTTTGAAGCCTATTTTGGAGCTAACCTCACACCATCACAGGTCATACAGCAAGACTTGGATGAATTGCCTCCTAATATGATTGAAGAAATGGATCTTTAATGGTCAATGTCAATGATTACATACAGATCCAAGAAGTTCCTACAAAGGAACAGAAGGTTAAGCATGGATAAGAAAACCAAAATTGGTTTTGATAAGACAAGGTGAGATGCTATAACTGCCAACTCTATGGACATTTCTCTAGAGAATGCCAACAACCTAGAGTTGCCAGAAACAATAACCAAACACAAGCATCAAACAACTACCATCCAAACAGACAAATCCCACCTCCAATCAGTATTCCTGCTACACCAACTCCACCTCAAATCACATAGTATAGTCCAAATCAACACTCAAAATCATTTGCCATGATTATAAAACAATATGGTGAGTGTGATTGGAGCATGTACTAGGCTGAGATCCAATCTCCTGATCATGCCCTCATGGCAAATATAAAAGATGAGATCTCTAAAATCCCAAAAGATATGAGGGAAATCCTTTGCACACAAGCATGCATTGATGAAGTCAATCGATACAAAGAACATGTAGACAAACTTTCAAAGAAAGTAATTGAAACAAACATTTTAAATGAAAGTCTAAAACAAGAACACCACTCAAATTGCTTCACATGGACCTTTTTGGCCCAACAAACATCCTAAGCATATCAAAAGAAGTAATACTATCTTGTGACAGTAGATGATTACTCACGATTCATATGGATTTTCTTTCTTCTACACATGTCAAAAACATCAGAAATCATCAAATCCTTTAACACTAAAATTAAGAATCAATTAGATCTTAAAGTTAAATATTTAAAAAGTGATAATGGTACTAAATTTAAAAATGACTATATTTCATCTTTTTGTGCAGAGAAAGGAATTAGTCATCAATCCAGTGTAGCAAGGACTCCTTAGCAAAATGGAGTTACTGAAAGGAGAAACAGAACATTAATAGAAGCTGTTAGATCTATGCTAGCTGACTATCTATTACCCATATCCTTTTGGGCTGAAGCAATCAATACAGCTTGCTACATACAAAACAGAACAATAATAATCAAAGAACATTCCAAAACACCATATGAATTAATGTTTAATAGAAAACCTTTCATTGGATTTCTTAAAGCTTTTGGATGTTCTGTCTCAATATTAAAAACCAGAGAACAATTATCTAAGTTTGCTCCAAAAGCAGATGACGGATTTTTTGTTGGATACTCTTATGCAATCAAAATTCCAAATGAGTTGAATGGGAGAACTTACCTTCTTCCTTGGAATACAAGTTCAACAATCTGTTGAAGGAGATTTTATCAATCAGAGAAAGTATGTGAATCAGATATTAAAGAAATAGAACATGTCTGATTGTGCATCCAGCAAAACACCATTTGCAACTGGATTGAAATTTAGACCCGATCCAGAATGACCATCAGTTGACTAGAAGCTCTACATATCAATGATAGGCTCTCTGATGTATCTAATAACATACATGTGTGCCGGATACCAAGCAGATCCAAAAGAATCACACTTAAATGCTGTAAAGAGAATCTTTAGATACTTAAAAGGCAAACTAGCACTTGGCCTATGGTATCCAAAAGATGGAGATTTCTCTTTATATTGTGACATCCGGTAATTTTCCGTTACCAAACTCCGTTAGTTCCGTTAAGTCTTGCATACACGTGTCGGGAGCACACACTAGTTGTCGTTGAACGTTGGTGACTTAATAATAATTAATAATGTTAAACAAATAATTACTATGTTGATTATTAGTCGTGATTATGTGATCTAAATGTTTATTGTAAATTTTATCGCATAACGTGGAAACGTGTGTATTTAATTCGTGCATTGTGTGACTAGTAAAGATAAAGTATATAATTGTTATTATTAGTTCATATGTTTATTATTGTGGTTATAAACATCTTAAAAGGGTGTTAAAAGCTTAATCTTTACAAAATACAAAGTGCAAGGGTTAAAAGGTAATTATGCAAAACTTTGTTGATTAAAACACAAAAACCCAACCCTAAACACCCCATTCGGCCGCGACCTGCACTCCCTCACCCTCACCATCGCGAATTCAGCTAAGAACAACCATTCACATTCGAATTTGGATCGATTTCAAGGCACACAACAAGTTAGAATCATCAATTGCAAGCCATTACACGTTTAAAGGTTAGATTTTTACATGTTTTTGATGGTTTTTCAAGGTGGCCGAACCCTAGTTCGAAAATCTGCAATTGGATGTTAATTCTTGTTTGTTTGGTGATGTTATGATGTTAGTTAGGTTGTATTGATGCTAGTTAACGTTGATTATGCAAGAAAGTTTGGATTTTGGTTGTTTATTCATATGATCATTCTTGGCCGTGAGTTTGAGGCTATTTTGGATCAAATTGGATGTTGAATGATGGTTGTTTGATGTTGTTATTATGTTAGTTGGATTGTATATATGCAAGTTAACGTCGATAATGCAAGAAAGCTATGATTTTGATACTTTGTTCATAGGTTACTAATAATAGTAACTTTATTTTGCATGAATTGATGATTGGTTGATGTATGAATGTTATGAATGTGTTTGTAATGATGTTTAGATGCTAGATGGTTGATATGAATGTTAGGAATTCAAGAATGCATGTTGTAGTTCATACCTTACTAAAGATAGTAACTTTTGGGTATGAAAGTTGATGAATCATGATGATTAGGTGTTGTTGATCATGTTTAGATGTTGTCATGGACTTGAATGGGTATATAATTGATGAATTCATGAATGTAGTGTGAGTTTGATGAATTTGGGATGAACTTTCCCAAAAGGGAAACTTTAATTGTGCAAATCCTTGAATTGGATGATTTGAGCATGTTTGGGATATTAGGATCATGCTAGTGTGTTCATGGATGATTTCTAAGTTGATTAAATATGTTGTCTAGGTTATATGAATGTTGATTTGGTTTGTTACCTGTTTTGGCATGTTGTGATTCGCATGACTTGTGTGATATCTAGTTGTATGATGATCTAGGTAGTACATGTGGTTAATGAAGTGCTATATGTAATCAAGTTGTATGTGAACATGTATGATATGCTGTTGTTTAGTATTAACGAATTATCACCTATAATGTCACCAACGGGTCAAACGGGTCAACTGGGTCAAATGTGTCTTGTCTTTCTTAAACCTTGAGTTCCTTGGTTTGTAGAGAACTTAGGGTTTCGTGTTGATTTTGTATACACGTACTTATGTACTCTTGTGTTCTAGGTGACCTTTGAAGGTTGTCTTTTTCTTTCAAGTTAAGCTCTAGGTTAATTCTTGCGCGCATCAGGTGAGTTCTTGCCCCACTCATTTTACATCATCTCTTTTGGGGGAGATAGCATACTGTTGATCACAAACGCTTTTGTTTATGAGTGTGTATAATATTGATATAGTGTTGTTTACCATGGAAAGTCCTCACACTTTCGGATTGTTAATATTGAATAGCGGGGAAATCTTGGGTAGTACTACTGGGTCTGACGAGCCCCACCTGTGCGACTCGAGGTCAAACGGGTGCAATTTTTCCTAACACATATTCGTCACGACCTGGTAAGTCGTGACGGGAGGCAACAAACGTAACACAGTCAGCTTCGATCGCGAAATCACTATGATTAATATTTTTATGTTAATAGACTAGCTATCTATTGCAATACACTACTTATGCTCTGGAAACTATTGATTGGTTATATTTTAACGCAAACTCTTGAACTCACCAACCATGTGTTGACTTGTTTAGTATGCTATTCTCAGGTTAAGGTTGCCAGTTGCCTAGGAGCACGCACACCAGCATCGTTGAGTTGTCTACATTGTTTGTTTACACATTTGGGTTTATTTTTCCTACTAAACATTTGTGTTTGGGGCGCGTATGTTTTGCGCATTCTCTTTACATACTACTTGTTTTGGGTTTTCTAGTTTTAAAAACGCTTCCGCAGTATTTTAAACGTTAACTCTGGTTTTGTTTATTTATCATATAGAGTCGTTCTTGGTAACTAATGACTGAGATCCTGGTATGTCACGCGCCTCGCGGTAAAACCCCGCTCGCGGATTTTGAGGGTGTGACAGATTGGTATCAGAGCCATTGGTTATAGGGAACTAGGTTGCATACACACACTAGACTATAACCGCACAGTTGTTAGTTACTTATCGCTTACTCTCCTTACTGTATACTCATTGGCATACGCAACACGTACTTCGCAGCATGGCATCGTCGTCCAGGAATTTAGGCAAGAGACCTGCACGATCTGAGTCACCTCCTACTTCTCCCGTACCGGATAGGGGATTTAACTGGCCACGACATCCTTATCCTCCTAGCGAGATAGACTGGGATCAGCCTTTCATACCTCCTGAGCTCGATCCTCCGCGTAACTGGGATTTCTACCCCACTTACATAAACCGTATGGCTTATAGAGAGCGCGTACCACCAGTAGCACCTACACGACCTAGGACTAGGTCATCAACCGCCTCTACTTTGCCTACACTTCCTACCTTGAGCATCCCTCTGGAGCAGGCATTTGCAGCTTTGGTAGCCACACTGGACACAGAGCGACAGCGGATTAGAGGACTCACTGATGAGAACTCTGCATTACGATCTGAGATGCGTCAGCTGCGTTTCCAGGTAGATACGCTTCAGGAGCGACTTTCGATGGCCATTGGTGGACATCATACTCTGGCAGGCAACGTGGTAGCACTTAGTGAGCGCATGGACGCACAAGATCACCATAATATGGAGATCGATAATAGGTTTGCTGATTTAGAGGCACAGCTAGCAGCACTCCAGATTGCTGAAGCTCCTGCACCTTTGGTGGACCCTGATGAGGAAGACCCAGAAGAAGAACCCGAGGAAGCCCCCGAAGAAGAACCAGTAGAGATGGATGAGGACAGTGACGGATCTGACGTACTGGACTGATCCTACCTTTTAAATGACTTGGACTATGTAGTGTTTCTTTTCTTTGAAACCTATGTGGGAAGGGTTGTTTCCCACCCAACTGACAAACTTAAATTTTGACATTGATGGAATATTTTGTGACTCAATTGCAAATTATTTATCTTTGATTATTATTTCTGTTATAAATGTTGTGGTTGTGGTGAATGCATTATTTCTTATTGTTTACTGTACCTTGATGAGATTAATGTGTTGGATGTTACTCATTATTGTAATTGTGAATTTTAAAGTGAAATATGGACGCACGTGGACGAGGACGTGGGCGTGGTCGTGGACGTGGCGCCGGAGGCCGTGGAGCCGGAGCCATAAACATGACGCCTGCGGAATTGGCGGCATTAATTAACGAACATGTTCAGGCGGCAGTGGCTGCTGCCCAACCGGGACAACCAGCAGGTAAATGATAACAAGAGGTTAAACTGATTATCCTAGTTATTTGTCTAGGATATCTGACTAATGTTTGGGTTGTCAAAACAGGACCACCACCATGTACCTACAAGTCCTTCATGGACTGTAAACCCCATACCTACAGCGGGACGGAAGGAGCTGTAGGGCTTGTAAGGTGGTTTGAGAAGACAGAGTCTGTCTTCGCGAAATGCAACTGCCCCCTGCTGATCAGGTGAAGTATGCCACCGGGACATTGGAAGGCGCAGCACTTTCCTGGTGGAATGCCCAGGTACAAATGCTGGGTCAAGCCATGGCCAATGAACTACCTTGGGATGAATTCAAAGAAATCATGACTGAAGAATATTGCCCCCGGAATGAAGTGCAGAAACTGGAGATTGAGTTCTGGCAACTCAAAATGCAAGGCTCAGAAATTGAAGCCTACACGACTCGTACTCATGAGTTAGCCACTTTATGCCCAGGGATGGTGAATGAAATGCACAAGAGGGTGGAGCATTATATACGGGGATTGGTGCCTGAAATTCAAAGTATGGTAACTGCTTCTAACCCCACTACCATACAACAAGCATCCGAACAGCCCACAGGCTGACTGACCAGGCAGTTGAGCAAGGTCGGTTACCTAAACGGGGTGCGGTGGCAAGCGTGCCCGACCAGAAACGCAAGTGGGATGGTTTAAGCAACAAGGGATCGTCATCCAGTAGCCAATCTCAACCTCAACAACAGCAGCAAAGTCAGCAACAGCAACGGAAGTTCGATAACAACCGAAGCTTCAACCAGGCGCACTCAAATCAAGGACCCGGCGGGTATGGTGGAAGACTGCCGAAGTGCAACCGGTGTAACTACCACCATGTGGGTCGGTGTGATAACTTCAAGTGTCAACGTTGTGGGAAGATTGGTCATGCAGCCAAAGACTGTCGGGGTGAATGATGAAGAAGCCACAACAATCACAAGAAACTCCGAAAGGTTGTTTTGAATGCGGAAAAGAAGGCCATTACAAACGCAACTGTCCCCAGCTTAAGAGGAATGGTAATGGTAACAACAACAATGGGAACAACAACAATAATAACAATGGCAACAACAATAACAACAACAATGGTAATGGCAACAACAATGGTGGAAACAACAATGGAGCCAAAGGAAGAGCCTTCGTCATTGGCTCAGGTGAGGCTCTAAACGACCCTACAACAGTAACTGGTAAATTTTCGGTTAATGGTTGTTTTGCTACTGTATTATTCGATACCGGAGCCGATAGAAGTTTCGTGTCCACTAGGTTCTGTAGTCTTTTAAGTGATATGCCCTCAGCCTTAGAATCTAAATACACCGTAGAGTTAGCTGACGGTACACAGATTCACGTAACGCATATTCTTAGAGACTGCAAGATAGAGCTTGCTGGTCATACATTCACCATAGATCTCATGCCTGTTACACTAGGAAGTTTTGATGTGGTAGTAGGCATGGATTGGCTTTCCGATAAACAAGCAGAAGTCATATGCCACGAGAAGATCATACGGATTCCCCTTGGTGAAGAAGTCCTTACGGTCAGAGGTGATAGGAGTGGTGCGGTGATAGGCATCATCTCGTTTATGAAAGCACAGAAGTTGTTACGAAAGGGTCGACTAGCCATATTGGCACTCGTCACAGATAAACAGATCGAGGAAAAGAAGATAGAGGATATCCCCGTAGTTCGTGAGTTTCCTGAGGTGTTTCCGGAAGACCTGCCTGGATTACCGCCTCATCGTCAAGTTGAATTCCAGATTGAGTTGACTCCAGGAGCCGCTCCAATTGCGAGAGCACCGTACCGGTTAGCTCCGAACGAACTGCAGGAATTATCTGCCCAACTACAAGAGTTGTTGGATAAAGGGTTCATCCGACCGAGTTCGTCGCCCTGGGGAGCGCCAGTTCTATTTGTGAAGAAGAAGGATGGTACATTTCGAATGTGCATTGACTATAGGGAACTGAACAAGGTTACTATCAAGAATAGATATCCCTTACCTCGTATCGATGATTTGTTTGATCAACTGCAAGGATCAAGCTATTACTCTAAGATTGATCTGAGGTCTGGGTATCATCAGCTGAGAGTTCGAGAAGAGGACATCTCGAAAACTGCTTTCCGTACACGATATGGTCATTATGAATTTTTGGTCATGCCATTTGGGTTGACGAATGCACCAGCAGTATTCATGGACCTCATGAATCGCGTGTGCAAACCCTATCTTGATCAGTTTGTTATCGTCTTTATTGATGACATACTGATATACTCAAGGACCGAGGAAGAACATGAGAAGCACTTACGTTTAATCTTGGAATTACTTAGAAAGGAACAACTGTACGCAAAGTTTTCTAAGTGTGATTTCTGGATACGTGAGGTACAATTCTTGGGTCATATTGTCAACGAGAAGGGAATACATGTTGATCCTGCTAAGATTGAAGCGATAAAGAATTGGTCTGTTCCTAAGACACCGAGTGAGATACGACAATTCCTTGGATTAGCGGGATATTATCGACGATTCATTGAAGGATTCTCTAAGATTGCACAACCTCTCACAGCCTTGACTCACAAGGGAACGACGTACAAATGGGGTGAGAGTCAGGAATCTGCTTTTCAGTTGCTGAAACATAAATTGTGTAGCGCACCAATATTAGCGTTACCGGATGGTAGTGATGACTTCGTAGTCTACTGCGACGCTTCTATTCAAGGACTTGGATGCGTCCTGATGCAGCGGGATAAAGTGATAGCTTACGCCTCTAGACAATTGAAGATTCATGAGAAGAACTATACCACCCATGACTTGGAACTGGGTGCGGTAGTTTTTGCCTTAAAGATCTGGAGACATTACTTGTACGGTACCAAATGCACCATCTACACCGATCACAAGAGTCTTCAGCACATCTTTGAGCAAAAAGAGTTGAACATGAGACAAAGACGCTGGGTGGAATTGTTAAACGACTATGATTGTGCTATTAAGTACCACCCGGGGAAAGCAAATGTAGTTGCTGATGCGTTGAGTAGAAAAGAGACTGCTAAACCTCGACGTGTGCGAGCTCTGCAACTAACGATTAGTACGCAATTACCTGAACAAATCCGAGAGGCTCAAACAGAAGCTTTGAAAGCAGAAAACATTGGGTCTGAATCGTTAAGGGGTATGGAAAAAATTGGAAGTAAAAGCGGATGGAATTCGTTACTTCATGGATAGACTATGGGTACCTCTACATGGAAATCTGAGAGATTTGGTCATGAGTGAGGCTCACAAGTCCAAGTATTCTATACATCCTGGATCTGACAAGATGTACCACGATTTGAAGGCGCACTATTGGTGGCCTAACATGAAAGCAGATGTAGCTACTTATGTGAGCAAGTGTCTGACCTGCTCGAAGGTTAAAGTGGAGTATCAGAAACCATCTGGTCTACTACAACAACCCGAGATCCCTATGTGGAAGTGGGATCAAATATCAATGGATTTTATTACTAAGTTACCTCGCACTTCTACGGGTTGTGATACAATATGGGTTATCGTGGATCGATTAACAAAATCTGCTCATTTCCTAGCGATAAAGGAAACAGATAAGATGGAGAAGTTAACCCGACTTTATCTGAAGGAGATCGTTTCGAGGCATGGAGTACCGATCTCAATTATTTCTGATCGCGATTCTCGTTTCACATCACACTTCTGGCAGTCGTTGCAGAAAGCTTTAGGTACGCGATTGGATATGAGTACTGCTTATCATCCACAGACTGATGGTCAAAGCGAGCGTACTATACAGACTTTGGAGGACATGTTACGTGCTTGTGTGATTGACTTCGGGAATAACTGGGAAGTTCACCTACCATTGGTGGAATTTTCTTACAA
This sequence comes from Flaveria sonorensis, assembly GCA_025506505.1. Taxonomy (NCBI): domain Eukaryota; kingdom Viridiplantae; phylum Streptophyta; class Magnoliopsida; order Asterales; family Asteraceae; genus Flaveria; species Flaveria sonorensis. The sequence continues at coordinate 42,432,737 of CM046440.1, read as the reverse complement.
CAACAGTTATCACACTAGTATAAAGGCAGCACCTTTTGAAGCTTTATATGGGAGAAAGTGTAGATCACCAGTTTGCTGGGCTGAAATTGGTGATAGTCAATTAACGGGTCCCGAGTTAGTACACGAGACAACTGAGAAGATTGTTCAGATAAGAAACCGCATGGCCGCAGCGCGAGACAGACAGAAAAGCTATGCTGACAAACGACGAAAACCTTTGGAATTTCAGACAGGTGACAAAGTTTTATTAAAAGTCTCACCGTGGAAAGGCGTAGTTCGGTTTGGTAAGCGAGGAAAGCTAAATCCGAGATACGTTGGACCATTTGAGATAGTGGAAAGAATTGGTCCAGTGGCTTATCGACTAGCCTTACCTGATTCATTGAGTGGAATCCATGATGTATTCCATGTTTCAAACCTAAAGAAATGTTTAACGGATGAAACGATGGTCGTACCACTGGAAGAAGTTCAAGTAGATGAACAACTACGCTTCATTGAGGAACCGGTCGAGGTGATGGATCGTGAGGTGAAAACGCTTAAGCAAAGCAAGATACCCATCGTCAAAGTTCGTTGGAACTCGAGACGTGGACCAGAATTCACGTGGGAACGTGAAGACCAAATGAAGCTTAAGTATCCTCAGCTATTCGAAAGGACGATGCCAGCCGGCGAAGGTACTGATTAAATTTCGGGACGAAATTTCTTTCAACATGGGGATGATGTGACAACTCATCCAAAACTCACACGATTTCGATTTCCTTGTGCCAATGCAGTAGACCAGTGATGGAACACTCACCATGTAACGCAATTTTCGGGACGAAAATTCTTTCAACATGGGGATAATGTGACATCCGGTAATTTTCCGTTACCAAACTCCGTTAGTTCCGTTAAGTCTTGCATACACGTGTCGGGAGCACACACTAGTTGTCGTTGAACGTTGGTGACTTAATAATAATTAATAATGTTAAACAAATAATTACTATGTTGATTATTAGTCGTGATTATGTGATTTAAATGTTTATTGTAAATTTTATCGCATAACGTGGAAACGTGTGTATTTAATTCGTGCATTGTGTGACTAGTAAAGATAAAGTATATAATTGTTATTATTAGTTCATATGTTTATTATTGTGGTTATAAACATCTTAAAAGGGTGTTAAAAGCTTAATCTTTACAAAATACAAAGTGCAAGGGTTAAAAGGTAATTATGCAAAACTTTGTTGATTAAAACACAAAAACCCAACCCTAAACACCCCATTCGGCCGCGACCTGCACTCCCTCACCCTCACCATCGCGAATTCAGCCAAGAACAACCATTCACATTCGAATTTGGATCGATTTCAAGGCACACAACAAGTTAGAATCATCAATTGCAAGCCATTACACGTTTAAAGGTTAGATTTTTACATGTTTTTGATGGTTTTTCAAGGTGGCCGAACCCTAGTTCGAAAATCTGCAATTGGATGTTAATTCTTGTTTGTTTGGTGATGTTATGATGTTAGTTAGGTTGTATTGATGCTAGTTAACGTTGATTATGCAAGAAAGTTTGGATTTTGGTTGTTTGTTCATATGATCATCTTGGCCGTGAGTTTGAGGCTATTTTGGATCAAATTGGATGTTGAATGATGGTTGTTTGATGTTGTTATTATGTTAGTTGGATTGTATATATGCAAGTTAACGTCGATTATGCAAGAAAGCTATGATTTTGATACTTTGTTCATAGGTTACTAATAATAGTAACTTTATTTTGCATGAATTGATGATTGGTTGATGTATGAATGTTATGAATGTGTTTGTAATGATATTTAGATGCTAGATGGTTGATATGAATGTTAGGAATTCAAGAATGCATGTTGTAGTTCATACCTTACTAAAGATAGTAACTTTTGGGTATGAAAGTTGATGAATCATGATGATTAGGTGTTGTTGATCATGTTTAGATGTTGTCATGGACTTGAATGGTATATAATTGATGAATTCATGAATGTAGTGTGAGTTTGATGAATTTGGGATGAACTTTCCCAAAAGGGAAACTTTAATTGTGCAAATCCTTGAATTGGATGATTTGAGCATGTTTGGGATATTAGGATCATGCTAGTGTGTTCATGGATGATTTCTAAGTTGATTAAATGTGTTGTCTAGGTTATATGAATGTTGATTTGGTTTGTTACCTGTTTTGGCCTGTTGTGATTCGCATGACTTGTGTGATATCTAGTTGTATGATGATCTAGGTAGTACATGTGGTTAATGAAGTGATATATGTAATCAAGTTGTATGTGAACATGTATGATATGCTGTTGTGTTAGTATTAACGAATTATCACCTATAATGTCACCAACGGGTCAAACGGGTCAACTGGGTCAAATGTGTCTTGTCTTTCTTAAACCTTGAGTTCCTTGGTTTGTAGAGCACTTAGGGTTTCGTGTTGATTTTGTATACACGTACTTATGTACTCTTGTGTTCTAGGTGACCTTTGAAGGTTGTCTTTTTCTTTCAAGTTAAGCTCTAGGTTAATTCTTGCGCGCATCAGGTGAGTTCTTGCCCCACTCATTTTACATCATCTCTTTTGGGGGAGATAGCATACTGTTGATCACAAACGCTTTTATTTATGAGTGTGTATAATATTGATATAGTGTTGTTTACCATGGAAAGTCCTCACACTTTCGGATTGTTAATATTGAATAGCGGGGAAATCTTGGGTAGTACTACTGGGTCTGACGAGCCCCACCTGTGCGACTCGAGGTCAAACGGGTGCAATTTTGTCCTAACACATATTCGTCACGACCTGGTAAGTCGTGACGGGAGGCAACAAACGTAACACAGTCAGCTTCGATCGCGAAATCACTATGATTAATATTTTTATGTTAATAGACTAGCTATCTATTGCAATACACTACTTATGCTCTGGAAACTATTGATTGGTTATATTTTAACGCAAACTCTTGAACTCACCAACCATGTGTTGACTTGTTTAGTATGCTATTCTCAGGTTAAGGTTGCCAGTTGCCTAGGAGCACGCACACCAGCATCGTTGAGTTGTCTACATTGTTTGTTTACACATTTGGGTTTATTTTCCTACTAAACATTTGTGTTTGGGGCGCGTATGTTTTGCGCATTCTCTTTACATACTACTTGTTTTGGGTTTTCTAGTTTTAAAAACGATTCCGCAGTATTTTAAACGTTAACTCTGGTTTTGTTTATTTATCATATAGAGTCGTTCTTGGTAACTAATGACTGAGATCCTGGTATGTCACGCGCCTCGCGGTAAAACCCCGCTCGCGGATTTTGAGGGTGTGACATATATGCATACACAGACGGTGATTATGGTGGATGCAACAGCAATAGAAAATCCACTACTGGAGGTTGTCAGTTTCTTGGATCGAGATTGATCTCCTAGCAGTGCAAGAAACAAACAAATGTCTCTGTGTCAACAGCTGAAGCAGAATACATAGATGCTTCTGTATGTTGTTCTCAAGTTCTTTGGATTCAAAACCAAATGCTTGATTATGGCTTTAATTTTCTTAAAACAACCATAGACATTGACAATTCTGCTGCCATTTTTATCAATGACAATCCAGTTCAACATTAAAAAACAAAATACATAGATATCAGATATCACTTTTTGAGAGATTGCTCAGAAAATGGTCTGATACAGTTGATCAAAGTCTATACAGACAATCAATTGGCTGACCTATTTACTAAACCATTTGATTTAACAAGATTTGAATTTCTGGTTCAGTCACTTGGTATGTTCAAAACATTTGTTTCAAACAAGCTTGATTTTGACAAAGTCCAAGTTTAATATCACACAAGCATCTTTCAATATCAAGATATCAATCAAACATTCATGTTTTCCAATTAACAAACAATTTGAATCATACATAACCACTCATGAGAAATGATAGCACACTAGATTATTTATTCAATTGAGTCATTTTCCACTAATAAAGACTGACAATACTTTGTTTGATATGTGGATAGGCTCAGCATGGGACATCTAACATCACATACAACAATGAAGAACTAAATTCTTATGATTGTTTAGTCAGCAACACACATCTTGGTTTATGGTGAGTATTGGTCTAACCAGTATAGGTTGCTTGTAAAGTAACTACAATACACCAAGTGAAACAGTTTATAAATTACTCAATCATATAAATGTCTCTTCTATTATGATTATCATAGACCTGGAGTACACTAAGGCATTCTTTGTTATGCAGAGCACAGACCTCAGTGACCTAAATCGTGATACAAAAAGATTTCCAATGAGGAATACATCAATTAAGGATTAACAATCAAAAGAATCCCAAAGAGGATCACCTTCCAAAGTGAAGGGAAAAAGAATCCCAATTTGGATCAAACAATATGGATCAAATTGAGCATTTATACTCTTAAGTAACTAGGTCATAAGTATTGAAAGTACTTTCTAGTATATCTTGAAGAGGATTGATCTTAACATACAATCAGATGTGGGGTACATACAATTCATCTTAATACACCCAAAACATGATAATCACTCACTGTTTCAATCAATCATTAATACCATGCATGAGTTTAAGTGGATCACAATAGTTGTAATCAATATTGTATTAGTCTATGTCTATTCTCAAAATCATTCAAACAACTCAGTGAGAATTTAAGACTAGTATGATCTCATGTTATAGGTAAATGATTCATGTCCAAACATGATAATCATTTATTTATTAGTTAGATAAAGTGCTATATTTCCAAATGTTTATCAAGCAAGCAATCAAATTGGACTTTGATAATTTCCATTCAAACACATTAAAATTTTTATCATTTTATAAAAAGTTTTTATAAATATGAAAAAATTTAGGGGGAGAAAATGAACATGGAAATATCAAACACAACAGAATATGTGTGTTGGGTTCAACAATTGATAAACTGAAGCTTCTCAAACCATAATCAAAGCCAACTGAAGATCTCATTGTACAAGTTCAAAGACCAAGTTCATAAACAGAACAAAACAAACACAAGACAAAGTCAACATCAAGACCACAAGAAAAGTCAAAATTAGGTCATGATGTAATAACACTATAAATAGAACCACTAGAGCTACTTTGTAAAGGTGTGGTTTTTGTAAAGTGTGTGAGTGGCTAGTAGTTCTTAAGTGTGTGTTTTTCATGGTGTAAATCACCACCCAAGGAGAATTTCTCTCCTTTGGGTGGGTTTGATGTTCATCCATCTTTGTATATGTTTCTTCATTGTAATTTGTTATTCAACATCAATGAAATCATAACATTATACATGACACACACGTCCTTGTTCTTCGATTCACACACTTCCACCCGTCTTTAATTTTGAATTCTCAGATCTTAAAATGATGAATCCTAAGATCCAAGCTCAACGAATCTGAAATATTGATTCATCAAAATGGTATCAGAGCAGTTGGTTGATGGGTTCATGTATGTTTTAGATCTATTTTCATCTTTAAAGTTGTTTACAACAAAGAAGAAAATCAAAGAAATTAAAGAATACGTCTCTGTTCATCTTCATCATCATCTGTTCTTCAGCAAAATCAACAAAATCAAGAAATCTGTTCTTATTTGGATTGAATTGAAGATGATAAAACATTCAACATCTTATCACTTCAAATTCGGTGCATTTGTAACAGATTCAAATCAAATCCGTGAAGAACATGGACTCGAGCAGAATACATTCGGTTTCCTCTTCAAAAATAAAAGTAGATCAATGCTACTGCCAATGTGTAAATCGAGCGAATTACATGTAATTCAAGCGAATTACATGATTTCAAGAAAACCACATGATTTCGAGCAAATTAAATGAACTCGAATAGATTACAGCAGCAGACAAACCACAGAATTGTTCTGCCCAGTAAAGAAATGCACATGAAAGGCAAGGCATCCGCATTAGTTCATGGAAATGTGGTTGTGTATTCAAGAAATACGGACAACACACAACCCATCCGCATTTCTTTAAAAGAAATGCAAATATTATTTAAAGAAATGCGGATGCCATGTAAACAAATGCGTATGTTGATTAAACAAATGCTTATGTAGAACACATCAATGCAGATGAGTTCCTGTGTTGACAAAACAAATGCGGCTGACTTGTGCCCAATGCCGTTGAGTTCAAGTATCCAAAAAGAAATGCGGCTGTTATGTGCCTTAATACGGATGTGATGTCAACAAATGCTGTTGAAGAACAAACAAATGTTGATGTTAACTTAAAGAAATGCGGTTGTCTTGTGAAACTAATGCTGATGCATCAAGTGATCAAATGCGGATTTGTTGATCACAAATGCGGTTATGCAATCAACAAATACGGCTTTTATGCTCATTTAATTCCTCAAATGCGGATGAAACTTAAGGCACCCGCATTTCATTTAAAGCACACGCATTTTTTCTATGGCATCCACATTTCTTCAAGGCATCCGCTATTCACTTAGTGACTTAAAACTAATGCGGATGTGTTGGCACAAGGAGATGTTTCACAACTAATGCAGCTGCTTATCTCAACAAATGCGAATGTCTTTGTTTTAAACAATGCTGACAACATCAACATCAACAACATCATCAACAATAGAAACAATGAACAGATGATGAACAGATGACAACAATAACAAGAAATACAATAAAGATTATGAACAGATGACTACAACAATAAGAAAACAAAAAACATGATGAATACGGATGATTGCAACCAACAGGCACATCCATTTTCACATTCAACAACATCAACATAAACAACAACATCAACAACAACAACATCAACAACATTAACATCAACATCAACATCAACAACAACAACATCAACAACATAAACGTCAACATCAACAACAACATCATCAACAACATCAACATCAACAACAACATCATCAACAACAACAATACCGATGAACAGATGATGAACAGTTGACAATAACAAACAAGAAATCAACCTTGGTCACATAATCACTAATCCAATCAAGGATTTGTACAACTGTTAGAAACTCTTTCTAAAGTACTTGGAACCATCCATCATCAAGTTAATTCAGAGATTCAAAGAGTTAAAGTGTCTTCAAGACTGACTTATGTTCCTGATGCTGTTTATTGAAGTTCAAAGCCTCATCATATGCCTAATACATTCTAATCCTTTGAGTGTGATAAGAACAAACAGTAATCCAAAAGTGATACACCTCATATCCAATACGTTAAGTATTCTCAAAGATATTCTATCCTTTATTAGAAATACATTAGGAGAAGCTTAATCTGAGGGGGAGAACTACAGTGAACTGTTTCAGAACATCAGTTGATCAAGAAGACATGTGACAGAGAAGATCTTCAAATCAAAGTTTAGCAAGCATCAGTTTAGGGGGAGTATTGTTGGGTTCAACAATTGATAAACTAAAGCTTTCCAAACCACAATCAAAGCCAACTGAAGATCTCATTGTACAAGTTCAGAGACCAAGTTGATAAACAGAACAAAACAAACACAAGACAAAGTCAACAAGATAAAGGCAACATCAAGACCACAAGAAAAGTCATAATTAGGTCATGATGTAATAACACTATAAATAAAACCACTATTGCTACTTTGTAAAGGTGTAGTGATTGCAAAGTGTGTGAGTGGATGGTAGTTCTTAAGTGTGTGTTTTTCATGGTGTAAATCATCACCCAAGGAGAAATTCTCTCCTATGGGTGGGTTTGATGGTCATCCATCTATGTATATGTTTCTTCATTGTAATTTGTTATTCAACATCAATGAAATCATAACATTATACATGACACACACGTCCTTGTTCTTCGATTCACACACTTCCACCCATCTTTAATTTTGAATTCTCAGATTTGAAAATGATGAATCCTAAGATCCAAGCTCAACGAATCTGAAATATTGATTTAGCAATGTGCATAATCATATATTTTTAAAATTTGAAATATTAAATTTTGAGTTTTAAATAAAGCCAAGTCAAGCCAGCACCCAAACACAGTAGTTTGACACATATACATATGCATAATATTACACAAATATTGTTTGTGAGTGATTTTTTAACAACCATATATTGATCATGTTAAAATTCCATAATTTTAAGAAACATTCAAATTTTGAAACATTTCAAAATTTTATCAAACATGCTTCGGAAGAAAAATTTTCAAAATTAGCTTCGGAAGAAATCATTTCAAAACAAACAGAATTCATAAAAATTTATTTCGGAACAAAAACAAACAAAATTTGCTTCGGAAGAAAAACAATCAACATTTGCTTCGGAAGAAAATTAATCAAGTTTTCTCAAAAATTTTGAAAATTTGACAACTGTTGTCACAGCGGACACACAAACATACATCCGTTGTAGCTACAGTAACCATCATAACATGCAAAATACACGAAGTGTATATAGAGGACAAAACAAACATACATCCGCTATGCACTAGTGATTATACAAGTGTTCACAGCGTATGATGTTGGTAAGACATCCGCTGTAAATACAGTAACATTCTACAGCGCATGACTAACACTTGTCATCCGTCGTTGAAACGGTGCTAGTGTACATAGCGTATGTACACAGGTAAACATACGTTGTACATCATCATTAACATTCACAGTGCATGACAATAAGTCATTCGATGTGAATATATCTTGAACACACAAAGTTTACACAACGCATGAACAAATGCTCATCCGCTATGTATAACATAACAAACATAGACCATACAGCACATGAACAAAATGCTCATCTGCTTTGTGAACAGGGAACAACAAAACAATCATTCAAAGTGTCTACAGGACAGGTTAAGGGATGGTCAACACAATCAGTCGCACAATGAGGAGAGTGTTAGAAAACTTAAGAGATCAAATGAGGAACTGGGTTTATATAAATGATAGTAAGAACACAAGTAACGAAGACAGAACTAAGAACAAGAATAAAGTAATATGGTTTTCAAGAATGCTGTATATTACTCTCAAGTTCTTTTACAAGTGTTACAAAGCATAAAAAGAAACACAAGGACTTGAGACACTTTATACTATATCCTACAGTTAGTTATACTTGGAAAACCAGCTGAAATTTACCACTAAACAAATACTAAATTTCTAGAACTAAAGTATCTAAGATAAAATATTATCCTAGATTAGGTAGTCATGACAGGTCCATGAATTATCTTTTGTCAGCAACTAAGTATGGTAACTCTACTAACTGATAAAGGTGAACAGTGGATTAAAGTATGGTCAACTACATGGGCGTGGGAAAGCGCCATGCAGTATATCAGAGTTGGCAGCGGATGTCAAACAACCCATACTTATGTCCACTGGTTCGTAGTTGATTCTTCTGAAGGCAAATGGCTTCGGAAAAATAAGTTCTTTCGAGGCCATTTATACTTCGGAAGAATCAACTTCTTTCGAGTCTTCTGCAAGTCTTCATGACTTCATTCTTTGGAAGACTTTGTCTTGGATCTTCTAAGTGTTAATGCTTCGAAAGGAGAACTACTTGGTCTTGGAAGACTTGGTTCTACCTTTGGAAGTTCTTCATATGCTTCGGATGGAAAACTACTTAGTCTCGGAAGACTTAGTTTTCCTTTGGAAGTTCTTCATACATAAGCTTCGGAAGATCTTCAATTTGTCTTCGGAAGAGCAGCTTTGTCTTCGGAAGACTTCTTCAATTGTACTTCAAAATGCTTTAAGTGTTGTTTTGGTTGCACCAGCCTCATAAGACCCAACAAAACTCCCCCTAAGCTGATGCTACCAAAATATAGAAGTTATTAAGATGTTGACAGTCCTCATTAGGATCAAGACCATACCTTTCTTTATCATCTGGTAAAGATCCCTCAGACTCTTATAATATCTTCTCATGTCATGGAGATCATGTAGAGGAAGATCAAGCATGTCTTTCTAGAAATAGACATCTTGACCTCCTTGATCTCTAATGACATACCACCTATCTGGATTAGCAGCAAAAGTCCAGGACAAGATGGGTCTTCTAGTTGTAAGAGGCTCCTCTTTGAGTTGGAGTTGGTTGACCAGCCTCTTCTTGCACTACCTCAGGATGCTCTAACTCGTCTTGAGGTATAGAGGTGGATGCCTTGGTCTTCTTCTTGGAAACACTCTTCATGGTCATTATTTTCCTTTTCTTTGAAGTCTTTAACTAAGAGGACTGGTCGTCAACACCAGGTTGTTCTACTGTGTCTCTCTCATTTGGGTTTTCTTCTCTCACAGGTTCAAAAGGAGAGTGAAGAGGACCCTAATATGGATCAAAAGATGAAGCTAGCTGAGATTCAACCCTAGGTCTAGGTTCCGTTGTCTCAGGGGCTTCAACCTTGACAACCTCAAGTTGAGTTGGACTTGGTAGAGAATGCAAGTCAACAAGCTCTACCTTTTTAATCTTCTGCTTGATCACTCTAATATGGTCATCCATAGTGGATAGAGATATTAGACCAAGCTTCCTTCTAGAGAATCCATATAGTTTCAAGAAGCTCATCATCCTTTGTCTGTTAGAAGACTTCTTTTGGCTCTTTAGGATGATGGCTCTTGACTTTCTTGAACTGGGGAGAGGGTAAGAGCATGCTTTTAGAGCCTTTTCTGTCTTCTTTCTTCCTTGTTCTTGAGGAGCAATACGGCATCCTCTACCTCCTTCTTCTCCTTGGACAATTCCTTGTCAACCAGTTCATTCAGTTCTTTTAAGGGGAGAGAGAGTAGTTCATCCACATTGTAGTTTTTGGTCCCCAAGTAGTTTATCCTGGCTGCCCTCAACTCATCATCCTGAGTATTGGCCTGGGGGAAGCCCTGATGGTAGCTTTTATGAAGCCTGGAGACTCTCTTGAACTTTCTCCTTTTAGCTTCCTCTTCCTCTCTCTTTCATCCTCCTCAATCTCCTTAGAAGTCAGTTTCCTTTTCCCTTTGTCACTCACAGGCCTTGGTGACTTAGGGTGGAGAGAGCTTTGGCCTTAATTGCTTGATTCAATAGTCAAGCTCTAGCCAGATAGAAGTTGTGAAGCACCTTCACCAGCTGGTGCCTCACTGAGGGTAATGGGTGCTGAAGAAGTTCCTGTCTCAAGGTTCACAGGTTCAACTTCTGGGCCTTTAGTCAAGGCTTCCCCTTTGAAGCTAATCTTAGGGTCCACCTTAACATCTAGTTGACCAAAAGTCTTACCTACTAGCCTTTGTTTGTATAGTCTTGACCTCAGCTTGAATTCTTCAAACACCCTTTCTTGAATCCTATCTGCTAATCTTGCAGCTTGTCTGTTTTGACTTGGGTTGACAAGTGGAAGATAAATCAGATGGATGCTCTCATAGAAGCTCAAGTTGAAAAAGTTGAAAATTTCCTGTTGACCTTGAGATCTAGAGATGACAAGAGCTCTTTTATTAGTGTCATACCTCCATCCCATGATTGTATTCTAAGAGTGATGAGATAGGGTAGGCATAGCTCTAGGAATACCTTCCTCAAACAAACTTTGTATGAGTGAGTCCACATCCATGTAGACTTGGGCAAGTGAGTCCATATTCATGTAGGCTTGAGGAGGTTGCTGAGTATGGACCATTGTAAGTGAGGGTGGTGAATCCTTAAAGTCCATACTCAATGAAGAACTCCCAGGTTCTATGATTTTTTGGATTTCTCCCCTTTTTAGTAGCATCACCTTCTTGCATAAGTGATCTTGGGGTTGGGTCTGTCACATCCACAGGTTCTTGTGGACCTGGTTGAGTTCTCCTGAGTGATCTCTCAGCTAACTAGCCCTTGAGATCGGTGATCTCAAGCTGCTGGTCATTGACCCTCCTTTGTAAGACAATCACCTGAGATTCCAGGTGACTTATCTTTAAGACTAAATAGGTGCATGTTTTTGTTAGTTTTTGCACCTTTAGTTTCAGACTCCCCTCATATTCATCAGAAGAATCATAGGGGGATGAGAGAATAGGACCAAGGTCTTCTTCCTCATCACCAGCACTTTGTTCTTGGCTTCTGGATTTCCCCTACATCATGACAACTTCAATAGAAGTGTTAAGAGGCTGGGTGGCCATGGTTGAGGTTTAAATGATGTAATCACTTGCTGAAGTGAAAGCCTCTTTCATATGGACCTCCTGAACAAGTTCAGGGAGATCCACCTCAGTAGTAGGTGGATGATATGGGCTAGACATGGGAGAAACATGAGTACTCATCTCTCCTTGAGTAGGGGTGGAGAAGAGAGACTCATGATACTCACTGAAGCCCATGTCTTCATCATCATAGAATTCAAGTTTTGGGACTAGTTGGTTTATATCAAGAGGCTGGGGATGGTAACTTTCCCCTAAAGGTTGTTCACTAGAGTTTTGAGACTTTGAGTGTAGGCTTAAGGCTGTGGGGGTTGTGAGCTCATCAGGCTGAGCATGAGGAACCTCAGCACCGATCATTGGTGTGATGGGAGTGGTTTGCCCCTCAGGATAAGTGGGAGCTCTAGTGTCCACTTCCTCCTATATGGGTGATGATATAGGGGCTTGCACAAACTGAGTAGCATGTGCAGGGGCTTGTTTGGATTTTCTTTGGTAGATGATGTTTATTTTTGGTTGTATTGGTGGTTAAGAAGTAAAAGGTGTGGGTTCAACACTAGTTGGTGCTGCTAGAATGTCACCTTGAGAAATAAGCTCTAACATTTTTGGAACAAGGGTTGTTTCTACCGCTGAGAAGCCAGCAGTTGGCTTCCTCATAGTCTTGAAGATGTCGGGCTTCATTTTTCCCATTTGGAAAACCCAAGCCTTGGTTTTGGGCTTATCATAGTGATTCGAAGACAATTTAACAGTAACTAATCGTATGTTCAAGCTTTGAGGATCATCAGCTATTGTTGATGAAGAACTTTTAGTCACTTGGTCTTTCTTCATCTTCCACACCATCTTTGAAAGATAGGACTTAACTTTTAACACCTTGGAATTTTTGACAAAATTCGAAAGTTTTGGAGACTGGACCTTCGAAAGATCTTGCTTTCACTGCATTAGGCTTCAGTACTTCGGAAGCATTGCTTTCTTTTGAGACCAAATTTCTTCTGAAGGCAAGTTTTCACTTGTCTTATTTTTCACCTTGGAGCTTCTGAAAGAAAAGGATTTTCCATCCGAAGCTACTTCTTCTCAAAAGTTTTCTCTTTAATCATGTGAATAGTACTTTTAGGATTGTAGATGCAACCCTTAGCAAGATGAGAAGTACTACCACACATGATGCAATCCATTTGCTTCATTCTGAGAGTCTTCTTTTGAGAGAAAGACTAAACTTGATCACTTTCCGCCTCCATCTTCATCTTCACAGATGATGCAGCAAGCTTCTTAGGGTGAGGCTTGCTCTTGGAAGTAGATGGTTTAGGCTATTTAGTAGTGATACACAGCTGATCAGCTTTCTTCTCTTTGCTGGGATGATTTGAACATGAACTAGAACTCCTAGTATTAGAGTTCATAGTTTAGTCTTAAGCCTTCACCACTTCAAATCCTGCAGATATGAACACTTCTTTCTGCTTAGAGTTGAAAGTGGCCTTGATCTCTTGAGCCTTCTTTGATTTTCTCTTTGCTTTCCTGATCAAGTTCTTCCTCTTAGACTTGGTCATCCCAGATTCTTTTCTCTCCTCAGGAGAATAGTAACCCTTTTTAGGATGATCTTCTTCACTCTTCTCATAATCATCCTTCACTATCTTCTCTTCATCCTCTTCATCAATGGGGTCTATGAGGAGAAGCTCATCTTCACAAGTTCCACACCTTGGAGGTCTTACAGACAATAGAGTGTGTGGAGGAGCTATCTCAGTAGATCCCAGTCCCTGCTTATTCTGATAACAAACTTTTGCATGCAAGGATGAGGATATCATGTTCTTGAAGGTCTCTTCTTCAAGAACTTGTTTTTCTGCCCTGGCTTTGCTTATCACAAGCTCACCCTGGCATTCTTTTAACTTAGTGATGAGATCTTTTATCTGAGTCCTGTAGTTGGTATGTTCATTCTTAAGAGTTGAAATGGCTTTCTCAAAATCTTCTATTTTAAGTTTGTAATCATTTTCAGCTCTTTGAAATCAGCTTTTAAAATGTTTAAGGTCTCAAGATTAGTTCTCAACTGTAAGTTATAGGACCTATATCTGTTAACTTTAGCAATACATTCATGTGTACAAAGATATTCCAATATCTTGGCTTCTTCATGATCTTCCATCAGTGCTTGGTTTGGAGATTCATCCTTAACCTGAAAGCTCCAGTCGAAGCCTCCTTCAACAGCAACTACAGCTTGCTGCTTGGGCTTCTCATTCTGGGGAGCTTCATTAGTGTAGTTTGGTCTGGTTTATGCTTGGCCACCATTTATCTTTGGTGCCTTGCACTCTCTAGCAAAGTGTCCTATTTGGTTACAATTCTAACACTTCACTTTGCTTTTGTCCAGCCCAAATATCCACTGGTTGTATTGCTAGGAAACTTCCTCCTTTCCTCTTGCAAAACTTCATGGCTCTATGAGTGAGAATAGCCATTTGCTGGACTATTTCCATGTACTTAAGATCATCTGGATGGATACAGTCTAGCTCTTCAAGGGTAAAGAGAAAGTTGCCTGTGCTTTCATCAGTAGACTCAAAGGTTTGTGAATAGCTTGTCTCTTGGAATGCGCTTCCTTGGATGTAGCTTTCTCTTGGTGTCTCCGGGAAGGTGATTAAAGGACCCTTTTGTGAGTTGTTAGGATAGCAGATGAGATGATGTTGTGGTTCTCTGCAATCCCTTTCAACCAGATGAAGGGCTAAACTTTGCTGATTGTTGGAGTTACCACAATCTCAACAGTTACTCCAACATCCATTTGAGTATCCACAATCTCAACATACCACCACCAGCAGCAGCTGAAAAGGTGCATGGTACATGAGGTCCATAGACAACAGATCCCTACATCCTAAAGTCTTGAGACTTGATGAAGCCTTCCATTCTTTGGCACCAAGTATCAAAGTCATCAGGAGTGATCAGTAGAGACTTTGTCATAAACCCGATTTCCATATCAGCCTTTGTGATAGCTGCCATTTGAGTTGTTAAGTGTTTTGTGAAACTAAAGGATTTAAGATGGTGAGATCTTACGATCAAGATCCTACAAAGCAGTGACACCAATTGCAAGACCAGTTAAGGGATGGTCAATACAATCAGTCTTACAATAAGGAGAGTGCTAGAACACTTAACAGATCAAATGGGGAACCAGGTTTATGTAAATGAAACTAAGAACACAAGTAACTAAGACAGAACTAAGAACAAGAATAGAGTAGTATGGTTTTCAAGGATACCGTATATTGCTCTCAAGTTCTTTTACAAGTGTTACAAAACATAAAAAGAAATATAAGGACCTGAGATACTCTATACTACATCCTACAGCCTACTTGGAAAACCAGCTGGAATTTACCACTAGACAAATGTTACATTGATAGAAGTAAAGTATCTAAGATAAAATATTATCCTAGATTAGGTAGTCATGACAGGTCCATGACTTACCTTTTGTCACCAACTAAGTATTGTAGGTGAACAATGGATTAAAGTATGGTCAACTACATGGGCGTGGCAAAGCGCCATGCAGTATATCAGAGTTGGCAGCAGATGTCAGACAACCCATACTTATGTCCACTAGTTTATAGTTGATTCTTCTGAAAGCAAATGGCTTTGGAAGAATAATTTCTTCCAAGGCAATTTATACTTCGAAAGAATCAACTTCTTCAAAGTCTTCTGCAAGTCTTCATGACTTCTTTCTTTGGAAGACTTTGTCTTGGATCTTCTATGTATGAATGCTTTGGAAGGAAAACTACTTGGTCTCGAAAGACTTGGTTCTACCTTTGGAAGTTCTTCATATACTTCGAAAGGAAAACTACTTAGTCTCGGAATACTTAGTTTTCGTTTGGAAGTTCTTCATACTTAAGCTTCAAAAGATCTTCAATTTGTCTTCAGAAGAGCAGCTTTGTCTTCAGAAGACTTCTTCAATTGTACTTCAAAATGCTAAGTGTTGTTTTTGTTGCACCTGCCTCATATGATCCAACAATGTCCACAGCTCATGAACAAATGTTCATCCGCTTTGGAAACGGTGATCATCTACAGCATATGACTTTTTTGTCATCAACTGTAAAAATTTCTAATTTCACCCAAGTGTGCACAACGCATGACCAAATGACCATCCGCTATGAACACAGTCAAACATTTAGAGTCCACAGCGTATGAACAAGCAGTCTTCCACTGTATACTCAGTCAACCAGTCAAAGGGGTCCACGGCGTACAAGTTTGAAATTATATAGCGGACGCACTGTTCACACAGTGCATGTGTATTTTATAGCGCATGACTTAAAATTGAAATTTTAAGCTACACTGTTCACACAGCGTATAGGTACACTGTACCCACAACGGACAGTCATTTTGTTCGTTGTATATATACATCAAACAAATCAAACATCCAACCATTTATAACAGACAATAAATACATCAGAACGTCAATCATACATATAAATCATACATAATTATCACACATAACAAAAAATCAGACAAATAACAAATCACACCAGCAAACATACAAATCAAACATTCAAAGCGATCAGATTACACAAGTGTAATCAGTGAATCATACATGTAAACATTCATTTAATCAGAAAAACATTCAATCATTCATACATATAATCAAATAATCATTCAATCATGCAAACATGCATAACACTGAACCATTTAATCAAACAAACAAGTAACCATTCAATCAGACATGAAATCATACAAACATACATGTAATCATACGATCATACATGTAACCAAGCAATCAAACATGTAATCAGAACATCCATCATACATCTAAATCATGCATAACATACAAACATCCAATCAAACATTTTAAGTCAATCATATAACCATTACAATCATTCATATCAAACACAAGCACACACTTATTATTACTAACAAACAAAACCTTAACAAGCAAACATTAAAGTGATGGCAACATCATCCTTAGGGGGAGTATTGTTGGACTCAACAAGTGCATTAATAGGATAATGCTTAAAAGGATAATGCTTGCCATAATCAAACATAATGTGTTCTAACATTCAAACAATCATTAACTAACACATTAGCATCATTAACATTCATAACATACACTAATTATTGGTTAAATTTCTTTTTCAGGTTTGCAGATAAAAGAAATTTTGACAAGTGTCGGCAGCGGATGAAGAAATGCCCACAGCGGATGACCAAGTCCATGCAGCGGATGAAGAACAACTTCCAAGTTTCTACAGCGGATGACCAACTCACACAGCGAATGACCAAAGTCCATAGCTGATGAACAGTCCACAACGGATGTTCAATCCACACCAGAAGAACACTCCACAGTGGACATCTAACAAGACAAACATACAATAATTGTTCACAGCGGACGGCATCCAAGACACAGCAGACAACTTATTCAACATCCACAGAGAACGACTTTGCATCCACAGCGGAAAGTCTATCATCCACAGCGGGCGACTTAGACTTAGGATTTTTTTGTAATTTTCGTTTACATAAGGGTATTTTTGTAATTGTAGATAGCTATCTGTATAGGCTATAAATAGCATAATACCCTAATCCTTTGTATGTTTTTGAACAATCAATACAATCAAGCAGTTTATGATCATTCAAAGCATTTCAATCACTAGCAATCACACACACACACACACACACTGATATCATAACATTAATCATGGGTTTGCACACTATGATTATTGTTTGTTGAATACAATATAACAATCTGTTGTTATATTTATTGAGAGATTTGAAAAGAACCTTGGGGGAATCAACTGATTATGCTCTTATTGTTCTTAAAGTTCATAATCAGCCTTTGATAATTTCATCACCTTTATAAAATGATATGATTATCCCGGAATCAACCCCTGGATCTTCAAGGACTAGCTAGGTCCACTGACTATGATCGCAACCAAGAGCCTCATAATCAAACCAAGACACAAAGTCCCTCAAATCCTTTCAACATATATTCCCTCCGTATAAACTGACTGGCGCTATCGATCACGAGGGGCGATTGTCAAACCTAATAGATCTACCAGTTAATGATTATGGAAGAGGGCAGTCATGCACAAATAATAAAACAACTCAAGGCCATCTAAAGATCATGTTATTCCATAATTAAATCATATCACACATAAAACGTTATGTGTTCCCCCCAAAATAGTTAAACAAAACGTTATTTAAAAACAGGGGCTGTGAAACCTCATCTTAAAATATGATAAGGAGATGGTCTATGCAAAATCGAGCCTGGTGGATATAAATGACCATTAAACGCCTTATACACAAAGGACCTATTAATTGTCGAGTAATAAGTCTAATACGAAAGTTGTTTACCCAACTTACTAGACTTATCTTGAAATCCATTTTTAAAATACCCGTTGGTGACTTTCGGTTTAACTTAATAATGTATATTATAAGTGACAAATATTAATTTATCCCTTAAATGACAACCACATAACACACACTCAAAATAAACACATAAAAATTTATAAAAAACATATACATAAAATTTACTAAATTATGTACTAAACATATAAATAAATATATATATATATAAACAAATAATTAATTAAATAAATATTAATTCATAATAATATTTTATTTAAGATTAAAAATAAGATATATTTATAATTTTGTTCTTGTTAAGAAAACGGTTTCTTATTTTATTACCTTATTTGACATAAGTCGGCATTGATTAATCATTTTAATAAATAATTTTATTTTCGTTAGTAAAACATGTTTAAAATTATTTTTATACAAGTTTTATTATAAAAATGTGTTGTATTATATTTAACCCAAATTCACCAGTATATGGTGATTTTTAACCCGAAAATGCACGGTTTTACGCGCATAAACCGTACATCAACCCATATATACCTTTTGACCATTATATGTGTTTTAGAATTACTCTTTTATACCAAAAACATTCTGAAATATTTTGTTAAAAATCTGTGAATCCAAGGATCGAAACAGAAATTATCAGTTTGATTTAGCAAATAAAGATCGCGGAATTATCAATATTTTTTTTTCTAATTAATTGTTTATGAAATTGAAATCGACTAAGAACAGAAGAAGCAACTTGAAAACACAATAATATAATGCAATAGAAAGATTGTTTTAATTTGTTTTCATTGTTAATAAATCGATTACAATGGCTATTGATGCTTGGATGATCTGGTATCTCCAATGATGTTCTGGTGTTCTTGATGTTTTGCTATGTTTTGCTATTTTTAGTGATTGATTGATTGATATTGTTTCTATGAATATGAGAAACTTTATTTTTGTATTGATATCGCTCAATCGCCTACTCAATCACCTCAATAATTGAGTGCATCCATGCCTTATATTTATAGGCAGAGGGATTCACCTTTTACAATGAAAACTGTAACTTTCCTTATTGTGATAAGAAAGTTACAGCTGTAATATTCCTAACGTGACATCCTAAGTCCTCTGACAGAGTCAGTCTTCCATAGATGTTAACTGATGACATCACTTCAGTCAGCTTGATTTGTTGACTTTGTGTTGTACTTGATGAGTGCTCATGCAAATTGTTCTTCCGTAGGAAGTTGCTCTTCCTTAGGAAATTGGTCTTGCGAAAGTAATTGGTCTTTCGAAGGAAATCGGTCTTGCGAAGGAATCTCTGATCATCTTGAACTTCATCCTCAGGAGCAAGCTCTTCTTCAGCAGCAGCACTTGACCTTTGGACTGTTCAACAGATGTTGTTGTACATTCGTAGGAGATCTACAGATGCATGTTCGTTCTTGTGTTCCGCAGAACATCTACAGAAGAACAAACTTGTTCATCCGCAGATGTTCTTGCACTTAGTCAATTTTCCAAATTGACCAAGCATGATGATTTCCTGTAATTACATGAAATCAACACAAATAATAATTTGGGTTAACTTATAAATCATGTCACACCCTCAAAATCCGCTTGCGGGGTTTTACCGCGAGGCGCGTGACATACCAGGATCTCAGTCATTAGTTACACTGAACGACTCTATATGAGCTAACATTCAAAATTAGAGTTTAACTATAAAACATGCGAAAGCGTTAAATAAACGAGTAAACCCAAAACAATGTAACATGATTTAAAATGCGCAAACATATGCGCCCGAGTATTATGCAAAACCAAAACACGATGTATAAACAATCATAATCCAAAACAATGTTTCATAACGTGCTGACAAACACCATGATGCTGACCCGTGTGACGTCCACCTAGGCAATAGCAACCTTAACCTGAGAATAACATACTAAAAGAGTCAACACAACGGTTGGTGAGTTCAAGTGTTTGCGTTTAAACATAAACCAGTAACAGTTGCAAAATATAAGATGTGTATTGTAATAGATAGCTAGTCTATAAACAAATAGTAATAATCATAGTGATTTCGCAATTGAAGATGACTATGTTACGTTTGTTGCCTCCTGCCACGACTTACCAGGTCGTGACAAATGTTTGTTAGGACAATATTGCACCCGTTTGACCTCGAGTCGCACAGGTGGGGCTCGTCAGACCCAGTAGTACTACCAAAGATTTCCCGCTAACCATCATTATTAACAATCCGAAAGTGTGAGGACTTTCATGGTAATCAACACTATATTATACCATACACAACTTATCATGATAAAGCGTTTGTAAAAAAACCAGTATGCTATCTCCACCAAAAAAGAGTAAGTAAAAGACTGGGCCATGAACTCACCTGATGAGCGCAAGAATTAACTTAAAGCTTAACTTGAAAGAAAGAGTGGAAAGACATCCTTTAAAGGTCATCTAGAACACATGAGTACATAAGTATGTGTACATAGAATCAATATGAAACCCTAAGTGCTCTACAAACCAAGGAACTCAATGTTTAAGAAAGACAAGACATATTTGACCTAGTTGACCCATCATTAAAGGTGAAATTTCATTCAAACAAGCATAACAGTACATCACACATGGTTAACATACAAACTGATTACATATAACACTTCATTTACCACATGTACTAACTAGATCATCATACAGCCAGATATCATACAAGTCGTGCGAATCTCAAACAATTATCATGCTCAACATAGCTATAACACAACCAATGTATCATACATAGAATCAAATCATGGACAGCATGCCATGTGAAATCACTCACGACTTCACACCCTAAACCCTGCCAATCCTACTAAGTAGGGGCCTCAGATTCGCACGCGTGTATGATGATCATCAACATACCATTTAATAGAATCATATCATCCAAAATGTTCAATCATGATCAACCACATACCAACAATAGTCCTAACATACCCATATGAACCATTACCATGAATTCCCACAAACAGGCCCAATCAGATAACTAACCAACTAAACATTCATACAACCCAAACAATACATTCTACCACCTTAGAAATCATCCATGAACATGCTAACATGATCCTAATGTCCCAAACATGTTCAAATCCTCATACTCAAGCATTTATGCAAATAAAGTTTCCCTTTTTGGGAAAGCACATCCCAAAATCTAGCAAACATCCAAGATATTCATGGATTCATCAATAATATACCAATTCAAGCTCATGATAACATCTAGACGTGATCAACAACATCCAATTATCACAATTCATCAACCTTCCTAGCCAAAAGTTACTATCTTTAGTAAGGCATGAACTACAACATCAATTATCAAAAATCTAACATCCAAATCAACAATCTAACATCCAATTATCATCACAAACACATCAACAACATCAACTAATCATCAAATCATGAATTCCAAGAACAAAAAGTTTCCTCTTAAGGCAATGTATGAACTACATGTTGAATCCATGGATTTCTGGCAAAATCAACATAATCTAACATTCATACAACCTAACTAACATCATCTCAACATCTAAAAATCATCAATTTCATATTTTCATCATCAATTTCGAATCTAGGGTTCATCAATATCAAAACTATGAAAAACCAATCAAAACTAACCTTTAGATGTGTAGAAATCAACAATTGGACTTGTAAAACACCTTGTAATCACTTGAGTCACTCAAAATCCGAATGTTTGTATGTGTTGAAGGTTGAATTCGCAAGGTAGGGGTGTGGGGATGGGGTTGGGGCCGAAAATTGGATTTGGGGGGGATTAGGGTTGTATTTTAGGTATGTTTTTGGTTTAGAATAATTACAAGGTAAACCCCTTTAATTATATTTTATAAAAACCAATCTTTTTAACACTTTTAACTACAAATTATAAGTATTATTTCTCAATAATAATAATCATCAACATTTACAATAAGTCTCACAACACATGAAATATGCATATAACACGTTGTCACATTATCGCGTAAATTCACAAAATAACTATTTAAAATTCTATAAATTCATGAATCACATAATCACAACCAATAATCAACATTATTAATTAGATTATTATTGTTTATCATATATTATTATTATTGAGTCACCAACGTTCAACGACAACTAGTGTGTGCTCACGACACGTGTATGCAAGACTTAACGGAACTAACGGAGTTTGGTAACGGAAAAATTACCGGATGTCACATTATCCCCATGTTGAAAGAATTTTCGTCCGGAAAATTGCGTTACATGGTGAGTGTTCCATCACTTGTCTACTGCATTGGCACAAAGTAATCGAAATCGAGTGAGTTATGGGTGAGTTGTCATATCATCCCCATGTTAAAAGAAATTCCGTCCCGAAATTTAAATCAGTACCTTCGCCTGCTGACATCGTCCTTTCGAATAGCTGAGGATACTTAAGCTTCATCTGGTCCTCATGTTCCCACGTGAATTCTGGTCCACGTTTAGAGTTCCAATAAACCTTGACTATGGGTATCTTGCTTTGGTTAAGTGTCTTCACCTTACGTTCCATCACTTAGACCGGTTCCTCAATGAAGCGTAATTGTTCATCTACTTGAACTTCTTCCAGCGGTACGACCATCGTTTCATCCGTTAAGCACTTTTTCAAATTTGACACATGGAAAACATCATGGATTCCACTTAGCGAATCAGGTAGGGCTAATCGATAAGCCACTGGACCTATTCTTTCCAAGATCTCAAATGGTCCAACGTATCTCGGATTTAGCTTTCCTCGCTTACCAAACAAAATCATGCCTTTCCATGGTGAGACCTTCAGTAAGACTTTATCACCAACCTGAAATTCTAGGGGTTTCCGTCGCTTGTCAGCATAACTTTTATGTCTGTCGCGCGCTACAGCCATACGTGTGACATCCGGTAATTTTCCGTTACCAAACTCCGTTTGTTCCGTTAAGTCTTGCATACACGTGTCGTGCACACACACTAGTTGTCGTTGAACGTTGGTGACTTAACAATAATCAGTAATGTTAAATTGATGATAACTAAGTTAACAATGTGATTATTAAGTTATGCTTATGTGATTTAAATGTTAACTGTAATTTTATCGCGTAACGTGAAAACGTGCATATTTATTTCGTGTGTTTTGTGATAAATGGGAATTATGCATGATTGTTATTTGTGATTAATAATAATTGTGTATAGTAGTTAAAAACTATTTAAAAACTATTCAAAAAGCCTAATCTTTATAAAATACAAATTATAAGGGTTAAAAGGGTAATTATCATTAATAAAATTTAATCAAAAACCAAAATCCCAAACCCTAACCACCTACGGCCGCGACTTCATTCCCTCTCCCTCTCCCTTTGCGATTTTCGGCCAAGAACACTCACAAAGCATCGAAATTGATCGATTACAAGGCATACAACAAGTTAGGATCATCAATTGCAAGCCATTACACGTTTAAAGGTTAGATTTTTGTATGTTTTTGATGAGTCTTCATGTTGGCCGAATGTTTCATGCGAAAACTGCAAATTGGTGGTTGATTGATGCTTGTTGTTGTTGTTAATGTGTTTGTTAGATAGATTACATGTTAATTAACGTCAAGTATGCAATAAAGGTTGGATTTTTACAAGTTTTTATGGGATTTACATTAAGGCCGAAACCCTAGTTCGAATATTGCAATTGAAGGTCAATTTTTGGTTGTTTGTTGATGTTATTATGTTAGTTAGGTTAGATTGATGCTAGTTAACGTCGATTATGCAAGAAAGCTATGATTTTGATACATTGTTCATAGGTTACTAATAATAGTAACTTTATTTTGCATGAATTGATGATTGGATGATGTATGAATGTTATGGATGTGTTTGTGATGATGATTAGATGCTAGGTTGATGATATGAACAATTGAAAATCAAGAAGATGTGTTATAGTTCATACATTGCTAAAAATAGTAACTTTTGGTGTTGAATGTTGATGAATCATGATGATTAGGTGTTGTTGATCACGTTTAGATGTTGTCATGGACTTGAATTGGTATATAATTGATGAATTCATGAATGTAGTGTGAGTTTGATGAATTTGGGATGAACTTTCCCAAAAGGGAAACTTTAATTGTGCAAATCCTTGAATTGGATGATTTGAGCATGTTTGGGATATTAGGATCATGCTAGTGTGTTCATGGATGGTTTCCAAGGTGATGAAATGTGTTGTTTAGGTTATAGGGATGTTGATTTGGTTTGTTATCTGATTTGGCCTGTTTGTGGGAATTCATGGTAATGGGTCATATGGGTATGTTAGGACTATTGTTGGGTTGTATGTTGATCATGTATGATATGCTGTTGTGTTAGTGTTAACGAGTTATCACTTATAATGTCACCAACGGGTCAAACGGGTCAACTGGGTCAAATGTGTCTTGTCTTTCTTAAACCTTGAGTCTCTTGGTTTGTAGAACACTTAGGGTTTCATGTTGATTCTGTGTACACGTACTTATGTACTCTTGTGTTCTAGGTGACCTTTGAAGGTTGTCTTTCCCTCTTTCTTTCAAGTTAAGCTCTAGGTTAATTCTTGCGCGCATCAGTGAGTTCTTGCCCCACTTATTTTAATAATCTCTTTTGGGGGAGATAGCATACTGTTGATCACAAACGCTTTTATTTATGAGTGTGTATAATATTGATATAGTGTTGTTTACCATGGAAAGTCCTCACATTTTCGGATTGTTAATATTGAATAGCGGGGAAATCTTGGGTAGTACTACTGGGTCTGACGAGCCCCACCTGTGCGACTCGAGGTCAAACGGGTGCAATTTTGTCCTAACACATATTCGTCACGACCTGGTAAGTCGTGACGGGAGGCAACAAACGTAACACAGTCAGCTTCGATCGCGAAATCACTATGATTAATATTTTTATGTTAATAGACTAGCTATCTATTGCAATACACTACTTATGCTCTGGAAACTGTTGATTGGTTTATATTTTTAACGCAAACTCTTGAACTCACCAACCATGTGTTGACTTGTTTAGTATGCTATTCTCAGGTTAAGGTTGCCAGTTGCCTAGGAGCACGCACACCAGCATCGTTGAGTTGTCTACATTGTTTGTTTACACATTTGGGTTTAATTTCCTATTAAACATTTGTGTTTGGGGCGCGTATGTTTTGCGCATTCTCTTTACCTACTACTTGTTTTGGGTTTTCTAGTTTTAAAAACGCTTCCGCAGTATTTTAAACGTTAACTCTGGTTTTGTTTATTTATCATATAGAGTCGTTCTTGGTAACTAATGACTGAGATCCTGGTATGTCACGCGCCTCGCGGTAAAACCCCGCTCGCGGATTTTGAGGGTGTGACAGATTGGTATCAGAGCCATTGGTTATAGGGAACTAGGTTGCATACACACACTAGACTATAACCGCACAGTTGTTAGTTACTTATCGCTTACTCTCCTTACTGTATACTCATTGGCATACGCAACACGTACTTCGCAGCATGGCATCGTCGTCCAGAAATTTAGGCAAGAGACCTGCACGATCTGAGTCACCTCCACTTCTCCCGTACCGGATAGGGGATTTAACTGGCCTCGACATCCTTACCCTCCGGCGAGATAGACTGGGATCAGCCTTTCATACCTCCTGAGCTCGATCCTCCGCGTAACTGGGATTTCTACCCCACTTACATAAACCGTATGGCTTATAGAGAACGCGTACCACCTGTAGCACCTACACGACCTAGGACTAGGTCATCAACCGCCTCTACTTTGCCTACACTCCTACTTTGAGCATTCCTCTGGAGCAGGCATTTGCAGCCCTAGTAGCCACACTGGACACAGAGCGACAGCGAATTAGAGGACTCACTGATGAGAACTCTGCATTACGATCTGAGATGCGTCAGTTGCGTTTCCAGGTAGATACGCTTCAGGAACGACTTTCGATGGCCATTGGTGGACATCATACGCTGGCAGGCAACGTGGTAGCACTTAGTGAGCGCATGGACGCACAAGATCACCATAATATGGAGATCGATAATAGGTTTGCTGAGTTAGAGGCACAGCTAGCAGCACTCCAGATTGCTGAAGCTCCTGCACCTTTGGTGGACCCTGATGAGGAAGACCCAGAAGAAGAACCCGAGGAAGCCCCCGAAGAAGAACCAGTAGAGATGGATGAGGACAGTGACGGATCTGACGTACTGGACTGATCCTACCTTTTAAATGACTTAGACTATGTAGTGTTTCTTTTCTTTGAAACCTATGTGGGAAGGGTTGTTTCCCACCCAACTGACAAACTTAAATTTTGACATTGATGGAATATTTTATGACTCAATTGCAATTTATTTATCTTTGATTATTATTTCTGTTATAAATGTTGTGGTTGTGGTGAATGCATTATTTCTTATTGTTTACTGTACCTTGATGAGATTAATGTGTTGGATGTTACTCATTATTGTAATTGTGAATTTTAAAGTGAAATATGGACGCACGTGGAAGAGGACGTGGGCGTGGTCGTGGACGTGGCGCCGGAGGCCGTGGAGCCGGAGCCATAAACATGACGCCTGCGGAATTGGCGGCATTAATTAACGAACATGTTCAGGCGGCAGTGGCTGCTGCCCAACCGGGACAACCAGCAGGTAAATGATAACAAGAGGTTAAACTGATTAACCTAGTTATTTGTCTAGGATATCTGACTAATGTTTGGATTGTCAAAACAGGACCACCACCATGTACCTACAAGTCCTTCATGGACTGTAAACCCCATACCTACAGTGGGACGGAAGGAGCTGTAGGGCTTGTAAGGGGTTTGAGAAGACAGAGTCTGTCTTCGCGAAATGCAACTGCCCGCCTGCTGATCAGGTGAAGTATGCCACCGGGACATTGGAAGGCGCAGCACTTTCCTGGTGGAATGCCCAGGTACAAATGCTGGGTCAAGCCATGGCCAATGAACTACCTTGGGATGAATTCAAAGAAATCATGACTGAAGAATATTGCCCCCGGAATGAAGTGCAGAAACTGGAGATTGAGTTCTGGCAACTCAAAATGCAAGGCTCAGAAATTGAAGCCTACATACTCGTACTCATGAGTTAGCCACTTTATGCCCAGGGATGGTGAATGAAATGCACAAGAGGGTGGAGCATTATATACGGGGATTGGTGCCTGAAATTCAAAGTATGGTAACTGCTTCTAACCCCACTACCATACAACAAGCTATCCGAACAGCCCACAGGCTGACTGACCAGGCAGTTGAGCAAGGTCGGTTACCTAAACGGGGTGCGGTGGCAAGCGTGCCCGACCAGAAACGCAAGTGGGATGGTTTAAGCAACAAGGGATCGTCATCCAGTAGCCAATCTCAACCTCAACAACAGCAGCAAGGTCAGCAACAGCAACGGAAGTTCGATAACAACCGAAGCTTCAACCAGGCGCACTCAAATCAAGGACCTGGCGGGTATGGTGGAAGACTGCCGAAGTGCAACCGGTGTAACTACCACCATGTGGGTCGGTGTGATAACTTCAAGTGTCAACGTTGTGGGAAAATTGGTCATGCAGCCAAAGACTGTCGGGGTGAACTGATGAAGAAGCCACAACAATCACAAGAAACTCCGAAAGGTTGTTTTGAATGCGGGAAAGAAGGCCATTACAAACGCAACTGTCCCCAGCTTAAGAGGAATGGTAATGGTAACAACAACAATGGGAACAACAACAATAATAACAATGGCAACAACAATAACAACGACAATGGTAATGGCAACAACAATGGAGGCAATAACAACAATGGAGCCAAAGGAAGAGCCTTCGTCATTGGCTCAGGTGAGGCTCTAAACGACCCTACAACAGTAACTGGTAAATTTTCGGTTAATGGTTGTTTTGCTACTGTATTATTCGATACCGGAGCCGATAGAAGTTTCGTGTCCACTAGGTTCTGTAGTCTTTTAAGTGATATGCCCTCAGCCTTAGAATCTAAATACACCGTAGAGTTAGCTGACGGTACACAGATTCACGTAACGCATATTCTTAGAGACTGCAAGATAGAGCTTGCTGGTCATACATTCACCATAGATCTCATGCCTGTTACGTTAGGAAGTTTTGATGTGGTAGTAGGCATGGATTGGCTTTCCGATAAACAAGCAGAAGTCATATGCCACGAGAAGATCATACGGATTCCCATTGGTGAAGAAGTCCTTACGGTCAGAGGTGATAGGAGTGGTGCGGTGATAGGCATCATCTCGTTTATGAAGGCACAAAAGTTGTTACGAAAGGGTCGACTAGCCATATTAGCACTCGTCACAGATAAACAGACTGAGGAAAAGAAGATAGAGGATATCCCCGTAGTTCGTGAGTTTCTCGAGGTGTTTCCGGAAGACCTTCCTGGATTACCGCCTCATCGTCAAGTTGAATTCCAGATTGAGTTGACTCCAGGAGCCGCTCCAATTGCGAGAGCACCGTACCGATTAGCTCCGAACGAACTGCAGGAATTATCCGCTCAACTACAAGAGTTGTTGGATAAAGGGTTCATCCGACCGAGTTCGTCGCCCTGGGGAGCGCCAGTTCTATTTGTGAAAGAAGAAGGATGGTACATTTCGAATGTGCATTGACTATAGGGAACTGAACAAGGTTACTATCAAGAATAGATATCCGTTACCTCGTATCGATGATTTGTTTGATCAACTACAAGGATCAAGCTATTACTCTAAGATTGATCTGAGGTCTGGGTATCATCAGCTGAGAGTTCGAGAAGAGGACATCTCGAAAACTGCTTTCCGTACACGATATGGTCATTATGAATTTTGGTCATGCCATTTGGGTTGACGAATGCACCAGCAGTATTCATGGACCTCATGAATCGCGTGTGCAAACCCTATCTTGATCAGTTTGTTATCGTCTTTATTGATGACATACTGATATACTCAAGGACTGAGGAAGAACATGGAGAGCACTTACGTTTGATCTTGGAATTACTTAGAGAGGAACAACTGTACGCAAAGTTTTCTAAGTGTGATTTCTGGATACGTGAGGTACAATTCTTGGGTCATATTGTCAACGAGAAGGGAATACATGTTGATCCTGCTAAGATTGAAGCGATAAAGAATTGGTCTGTTCCTAAGACACCAAGTGAGATACGACAATTCCTTGGATTAGCGGGATATTATCGACGATTCATTGAAGGATTCTCTAAGATTGCACAACCTCTCACAGCCTTGACTCACAAGGGAACGACGTACAAATGGGGTGAGAATCAGGAAACTGCTTTTCAGTTGCTGAAACATAAATTGTGTAGCGCACCAATATTAGCGTTACCGGATGGTAGTGACGACTTCGTAGTCTACTGCGATGCGTCTATTCAAGGACTTGGATGTGTTCTGATGCAGCTGGATAAAGTGATAGCTTACGCCTCTAGACAATTGAAGATTCATGAGAAGAACTATACCACCCATGACTTGGAACTGGGTGCGGTAGTTTTTGCCTTGAAGATCTGGAGACATTACTTGTACGGTACCAAATGCACCATCTACACCGATCACAAGAGTCTTCAGCACATCTTTGAGCAAAAGGAGTTGAACGTGAGACAAAGACGCTGGGTGGAATTGTTAAACGACTATGATTGTGCTATTAAGTGCCACCCAGGGAAGGCAAATGTAGTTGCTGATGCGCTGAGTAGAAAAGAGATTGCTAAACCTCGACGTGTGCGAGCTCTGCAACTAACGATTAGTACGCAATTACCTGAACAAATCTGTGATGCTCAAACTGAAGCTCTGAAGGTAGAAAATATGAGTTTAGAAGGGTTACGAGGAATGGAAAAGCAATTAGAAGTAAAAGCGGATGGGATTCGTTACTTCATGGATAGACTATGGGTACCTCTACACGGAGAACTGAGAGACTTGGTGATGAGTGAGGCTCACAAGTCCAAGTATTCTATACATCCTGGATCTGACAAGATGTACCACGATTTGAAGGCGCACTATTGGTGGCCTAACATGAAAGCAGATGTAGCTACTTATGTGAGTAAGTGTCTGACCTGCTCGAAGGTTAAAGTGGAGTATCAGAAACCATCTGGTCTACTACAACAACCCGAGATCCCTATGTGGAAGTGGGATCAGATATCAATGGATTTTATTACTAAGTTACCTCGCACTTCTACGGGTTGTGATACAATATGGGTTATCGTGGACCGATTGACAAAATCTGCTCATTTCCTAGCGATAAAGGAAACAGACAAGATGGAGAAATTAACCCGACTTTATCTGAAGGAGATCGTTTCGAGGCATGGAGTACCGATCTCAATCATTTCTGATCGCGATTCTCGTTTCACATCACACTTCTGGCAATCGTTGCAGAAAGCTTTAGGTACGCGATTGGATATGAGTACTGCTTATCATCCACAGACTGATGGTCAAAGCGAGCGTACTATACAGACTTTGGAGGACATGTTACGTGCTTGTGTGATTGACTTCGGGAACAACTGGGAAGTTCACCTACCATTGGTGGAATTTTCTTACAACAACAGTTATCACACTAGCATAAAGGCAGCACCTTTTGAAGCTTTATATGGGAGAAAGTGTAGATCGCCAGTTTGCTGGGCTGAAATTGGTGATAGTCAATTAACGGGTCCCGAGTTAGTACACGAGACAACTGAGAAGATTGTTCAGATAAGAAACCGCATGGCCGCAGCGCGAGACAGACAGAAAAGCTATGCTGACAAACGACGAAAACCTTTGGAATTTCAGATAGGTGACAAGGTTTTATTAAAAGTCTCACCGTGGAAAGGCGTAGTTCGGTTTGGTAAGCGAGGAAAGCTAAATCCGAGATACGTTGGACCATTTGAGATAGTGGAAAGAATTGGTCCAGTGGCTTATCGACTAGCCTTACCTGATTCATTGAGTGGAATCCATGATGTATTCCATGTTTCAAATCTAAAGAAATGTTTAACGGATGAAACGATGGTCGTACCACTGGAAGAAGTTCAAGTAGATGAACAATTACGTTTCATTGAGGAACCTGTCGAAGTGATGGATCGTGAGGTGAAGAACTTAAGCAAAGCAAGATACCCATTGTCAAAGTTCGATGGAACTCGAGACGTGGACCAGAATTCACGTGGGAACGTGAAGACCAAATGAAGCTTAAGTACCCTCAGCTATTCGAAAGGACGATGCTAGCCGGCGAAGGTACTATTAAATTTCGGGACGAAATTTCTTTCAACATGGGGATGATGTGACAACTCATCCAAAACTCACACGATTTCGATTTCCTTGTGCAATGCAGTAGACCAGTGATGGAACACTCACCATGTAACGCAATTTTCGGGACGAAAATTCTTTCAACATGGGGATAATGTGACATCCGGTAATTTTCCGTTACCAAACTCCGTTTGTTCCGTTAAGTCTTGCATACACGTGTCGTGCACACACACTAGTTGTCGTTGAACGTTGGTGACTTAACAATAATCAGTAATGTTAAATTGATGATAACTAAGTTAACAATGTGATTATTAAGTTATGCTTATGTGATTTAAATGTTAACTGTAATTTTATCGCGTAACGTGAAAACGTGCATATTTATTTCGTGTGTTTTGTGATAAATGGGAATTATGCATGATTGTTATTTGTGATTAATAATAATTGTGTATAGTAGTTAAAAACTATTCATTCAAAAGCCTAATCTTTATAAAATACAAATTATAAGGGTTAAAAGGGTAATTATCATTAATAAAATTTAATCAAAAACCAAAATCCCAAACCCTAACCACCTACGGCCGCGACTTCATTCCCTCTCCCTCTCCCTTTGCGATTTTCGGCCAAGAACACTCACAAAGCATCGAAATTGATCGATTACAAGGCATACAACAAGTTAGGATCATCAATTGCAAGCCATTACACGTTTAAAGGTTAGATTTTTGTATGTTTTTGATGAGTCTTCATGTTGGCCGAATGTTTCATGCGAAAACTGCAAATTGGTGGTTGATTGATGCTTGTTGTTGTTGTTAATGTGTTTGTTAGATAGATTACATGTTAATTAACGTCAAGTATGCAATAAAGGTTGGATTTTTACAAGTTTTATGGGATTTACATTAAGGCCGAAACCCTAGTTCGAATATTGCAATTGAAGGTCGATTTTTGGTTGTTTGTTGATGTTATTATGTTAGTTAGGTTAGATTGATGCTAGTTAACGTCGATTATGCAAGAAAGCTATGATTTTGATACATTGTTCATAGGTTACTAATAATAGTAACTTTATTTTGCATGAATTGATGATTGGATGATGTATGAATGTTATGGATGTGTTTGTGATGATGATTAGATGCTAGGTTGATGATATGAACAATTGAAAATCAAGAAGATGTGTTATAGTTCATACATTGCTAAAAATAGTAACTTTTGGTGTTGAATGTTGATGAATCATGATGATTAGGTGTTGTTGATCACGTTTAGATGTTGTTCATGGACTTGAATTGGTATATAATTGATGAATTCATGAATGTAGTGTGAGTTTGATGAATTTGGGATGAACTTTCCCAAAAGGGAAACTTTAATTGTGCAAATCCTTGAATTGGATGATTTGAGCATGTTTGGGATATTAGGATCATGCTAGTGTGTTCATGGATGGTTTCTAAGGTGATGAAATGTGTTGTTTAGGTTATAGGGATGTTGATTTGGTTTGTTATCTGATTTGGCCTGTTTGTGGGAATTCATGGTAATGGGTCATATGGGTATGTTAGGACTATTGTTGGGTTGTATGTTGATCATGTATGATATGCTGTTGTGTTAGTGTTAACGAGTTATCACCTATAATGTCACCAACGGGTCAAACGGGTCAACTGGGTCAAATGTGTCTTGTCTTTCTTAAACCTTGAGTCTCTTGGTTTGTAGAACACTTAGGGTTTCATGTTGATTCTGTGTACACGTACTTATGTACTCTTGTGTTCTAGGTGACCTTTGAAGGTTGTCTTTCCCTCTTTCTTTCAAGTTAAGCTCTAGGTTAATTCTTGCGCGCATCAGGTGAGTTCTTGCCCCACTTATTTTACATAATCTCTTTTGGGGGAGATAGCATACTGTTGATCACAAACGCTTTTATTTATGAGTGTGTATAATATTGATATAGTGTTGTTTACCATGGAAAGTCCTCACACTTTCGGATTGTTAATATTGAATAGCGGGGAAATCTTGGGTAGTACTACTGGGTCTGACGAGCCCCACCTGTGCGACTCGAGGTCAAACGGGTGCAATTTTGTCCTAACACATATTCGTCACGACCTGGTAAGTCGTGACGGGAGGCAACAAACGTAACACAGTCAGCTTCGATCGCGAAATCACTATGATTAATATTTTTATGTTAATAGACTAGCTATCTATTGCAATACACTACTTATGCTCTGGAAACTGTTGATTGGTTTATATTTTAACGCAAACTCTTGAACTCACCAACCATGTGTTGACTTGTTTAGTATGCTATTCTCAGGTTAAGGTTGCCAGTTGCCTAGGAGCACGCACACCAGCATCGTTGAGTTGTCTACATTGTTTGTTTACACATTTGGGTTTAATTTCCTATTAAACATTTGTGTTTGGGGCGCGTATGTTTTGCGCATTCTCTTTACATACTACTTGTTTTGGGTTTTCTAGTTTTAAAAACGCTTCCGCAGTATTTTAAACGTTAACTCTGGTTTTGTTTATTATCATATAGAGTCGTTCTTGGTAACTAATGACTGAGATCCTGGTATGTCACGCGCCTCGCGGTAAAACCCCGCTCGCGGATTTTGAGGGTGTGACAATACGGTTCCTTATTTTCACAATCTTTTCAGTAGTCTCGTGTACTAACTCAGGACCCGTTAGCTGGCAGTCACCAATTTCAGCCCAACAAACTGGTGATCTACATTTTCTCCCATACAACACTTCAAAAGGTGCCGCCTTTATGCTAGTGTGATAACTATTGTTGTAAGAAAATTCCACCAAAGGTAGGTGAACTTCCCAGTTATTCCCGAAGTCAATCACACAAGCACGTAACATGTCCTCCAAAGTCTGTATAGTACGCTCGCTTTGACCATCAGTCTGTGGATGATAAGCAGTACTCATATCCAATCACGTACCTAAAGATTTCTGCAGTGATTTCCAGAAGTGCGATGTGAAGCGAGCATCGCGGTCAGAAATAATTGAGATCGGTACTCCATGCCTCGAAATGATCCCCTTCACATAGAGTCGGGTTAATTTCTCCATCTTGTCTGTTTCCTTTGTTGTTAGGAAATGAGCAGACTTTGTTAATCTATCCACGATAACCCATATTGTGTCGCAACGAGTAGAAGTTCGAGGTAGCTTGGTAATGAAATCCATTGAGATCTGATCCCACTTCCACATAGGGATCTCAGGCTGTTGCAATAGTCCAGACAGTTTCTGATACTCCTCTTTAACCTTTGAGCAGGTCAGACACTTGCTCACATATGTAGCTACATCCGCCTTCATGTTAGGCCACCAATAGTGCGCCTTTAAATCGTGGTACATCTTGTCAGTTCCAGGATGTATAGAATACTTAGACTTGTGTGCCATACTCATGACTAAGTCTCTCAGATTTCCGTGTAGAGGTACCCAAAGTCTATTTATGAAGTAATGAATTCCATCCGCTTTTACCTCGAGCTGCTTGTCCATTCCTCTTAAGGATTCGAACCTAATGTTTTCTGCTTTCAAGGCTTCCGTCTGAGCCTCTGGGATTTGTTCCAGTAACTATGTGCTAATGGTAAGTTGCAAAGCTCGCACGCGTCGAGGCTTAGCAGTTTCTTTCCTACTCAGCGCGTCAGCGACTACATTTGCTTTCCCCGGATGATATCTGATGGCACAATCATAATCGTTCAACAATTCCACCCAGTGTCTTTGCCTCATGTTCAATTCTATTTGCTCAAAGATGTGCTGAAGACTCTTGTGATCAGTGTAAATAGTGCATTTGGTACCGTACACGTAGTGTCTCCAGATCTTTAAGGCAAAAACTACCGCACCCAGCTCCAAGTCATGGGTGGTATAGTTCTTCTCATGAGCCTTTAGTTGTCTAAAGGCATAAGCTATTACCTTATCCAGCTACATCAATACACACCCAAGTCCTTGAATAGAAGCGTCACAATAGACTACGAAATCATCACTACCATCCGGTAACGCTAATATTGGTGCGCTATACAATTCCTGTTTTAGGAACTGGAAAGCATGTTCCTGACTCTCACCCCATTTGTATGATGTTCCCTTATGAGTCAAGGCTATGAGAGGTTGAGTAATCTTAGAAAATCCTTCGATGAATCGCCTATAGTATCCCGCTAATCCAAGGAATTATCGTATCTCACTTGGTGTCTTAGGAATTGACCAATTCTTTATCGCTTCAATCTTTTCAGGATCAATATGTATTCCCTTCTCGTTGACAATATGACCCAAGAATTGAACCTCACATATCCAGAAATCACACTTAGAAAACTTTGCGTACAGTTGTTCCTTTCTAAGTAATTCCAAGATTAAATGTAAGTGCTTCTCATGTTCTTCCTCAGTCTTGGAGTAGATCAGTATGTCATCAATAAAGACAATAACAAACTGATCAAGATAAGGTTTGTACACGCGATTCATAAGGTCCACGAATACTGCTGGTGCATTCTTCAACCCAATTGGCATGACCAAAAATTCATAGTGACCATATCGTGTACGGAAGGTAGTCTTCGAGATGTCCTCTTCTCGAACTCTCAGCTGATGATACCCAGATCTTAGATCAATCTTAGAGTAATAGCTTGATCCTTAAAGTTGATCAAACAAATCATCTATACGAGGTAAAGGATATCTATTTTTGATCGTGACCTTGTTCAGTTCCCTATAGTCAATGCACATTCGAAATTTACCATCCTTCTTCTTGACGAATAGAACTGGCGCTCCCCAGGGCGACGAACTCGGTGGGATAAACCCTTTATCCAACAACTCTTGTAGTTGGGCGGATAATTCCTGCAGTTTGTTCGGAGCTAACCGGTAAGGTGCTCTCGCAATTGGAGCGGCTCCTGGAGTCAACTCAATTTTGAATTCAACTTGACGATGAGGCGGTAATCCAGGAAGGTCTTCCGGAAACACCTCGGGAAACTCACGAACTACGGGGATATCCTCTATCTTATTTTCCTATGTCTGTTTATCTGTGATGAGTGCCAATATGGCCAGTCGACCCTTTCGTAACAACTTCTGTGCCTTCATAAGCGAGATGATGCCTATCACCGCACCACTCCTATCACCTCTGACTATAAGGACTTCTTTGCCAATGGGAATCCGTATGATCTTCTCGTGGCATATGACTTCTGCTTGCCTATTGGAAAGCCAATCCATGCCTACTTCTACATCAAAACTTCCTAGTGTAATAGGCATGAGATCTATGGCGAATGTATGACCAGCAAGCTCTATATTGCAGTCTCTAAAAATATGTGTTATGTGAATCTGTGTACCATCAGCTAACACTACGGTGTATTTAGATTCTATGGCTGAGGGCATATCAATTAAAAGACTACAAACTTAGTGGACACGAAACTTCTATCGGCTCCGGTATCGAATAATACGGTAGCAAAACGACCATTAACCGAAAATTTACCAGTTACAGTTGTAGGGTCGTTTAGAGCCTCACTTGAGCCAATGACGAAGGCTCTTCCTTTAGCTCCATTGTTGTTATTGCCTCCATTGTTGTTGCCATTATCGTTGTTGTTGTTGTTGCCGCTGTTATTGTTGCTGTTGTTGTTGGCATTACCATTC
This sequence comes from Flaveria sonorensis, assembly GCA_025506505.1. Classification (NCBI taxonomy): domain Eukaryota; kingdom Viridiplantae; phylum Streptophyta; class Magnoliopsida; order Asterales; family Asteraceae; genus Flaveria; species Flaveria sonorensis. The sequence goes on along the minus strand of CM046440.1, from coordinate 42,395,797 downwards.
CTCTTGAGCTGGGGACAGTTACGTCTGTAATGGCCTTCTTTTCCGCATTCAAAACAACCTTTCGGAGTTTCTTGTGGTTGTTGTGGCTTTTTCATCAGTTCACCCTGGCAGTCCTTTGCTGCATGCCCAACTTTACCACAGCGTTGGCATCGGAAGTTGTCACACCTGCCGGTGTGATGGTAGTTGCATCGATTGCTCTTGGGACTTTTCCCCACATAGCCTCCTTGTCCCTGCGATGCCGAGGATGACTAATTGAAATTTCGATTGTTATCAAACCTCCTTTGTTGCTGGGGAGGTTGCTACTGCTGTTGTACCTGTTGCTGCTGTTGTTGTTATGGCTGGTTGCTGGAGGATGAACCTTTGTTACTAATGTTCTCCCACTTTCGTTTGTTGTCGGACACACTAGCAACCGCGCCCCGATTGGGTAACCGTCCTTGCTCAACTGCCTGGTCAGTCAGCCTGTGGGCTGTCCGAATAGCCTGCTGTATGGTAGTGGGGTTGGAAGCAGTTACCATACTCTGAATTTCAGGCACCAGTCCACGTATGTACTGCTCGACTCTCTTGTGCATTTCATTGACCATTCCAGGGCATAGTGTGGCCAACTCATGCGTACGGGTCGTGTAGGCTTCAATCTTTGAGCCTTGCATTTTGAGTTGCCAGAACTCAATCTCCAGCTTCTGTACTTCATTTTAGGGGTAGTATTCTTCAGTCATGATTTCCTTGAATTCATCCCAAGGCAGTTCGTTGGCTATAGCTTGACCCAGCATTTGAACTTGGGCGTTCCACCAGGAAAGTGCTGTGCCTTCCAATGTCCCAGTGGCATACTTCACCTGATCAGCAGGCGGGCAGTTGCATTTTGCAAAGACAGACTGCATCTTCTCAAACCACCTTACAAGCCCCACAGCTCCTTCCGTCCCACTGTAGGTATGGGGTTTACAGTCCATGAAAGACTTGTAGGTACATGGTGGTGGTCCTATTTTGACAACCCAAACAATAGTCAGATATCCTAGACAAATAACTAGGATAATTAGTTTAACCTCTTGTTATCATTTAAATGCTGGTTGTCCCGGTTGGGCAGCAGCCACTGCCGCCTGAACATGTTCATTGATTAAAGTCGCCAATTCCACAGGCGTCATGTTTATGGCTCCGGCACCACGGCCTCCGGCGTCACATCCACGACCACGCCCACGTCCTCTTCCATGTGCGTCCATATTTCACTTTACAATTCACAAATACAATAATGAGTAACATCCAACGCATTAATCTCATCAAAGTATAGTAAACAATAAGAAATAATGCATTCACCACAACCATAACATTTATAACAGAAATAATAACCAAAGATAAATAAATTGCAATTGAGTCACAAAATATTTCATCAATGTCAAAATTTAAGTTTGTCAGTTGGGTGGGAAACAACCCTTCCCACATAGGTTTCAAAGAAAAGAAACACTACATAGTCTAAGTCATATAAAAGTAGAATCAGTCCAGTACGTCAGATCCGTCACTGTCCTCATCCATCTCTGCTGGTTCTTCTTCGGGGGCTTCCTCCGGTTCCTCTTCTAGGTCTTCCTCATCAGGGACCACCAAAGGTGCGAGGGCTTCAGCAACCTGAAGTGCTGCTAGCTGTGCCTCTAGATCAGCAAACCTATCACCGATCACTATGTTATGGTGATCCTATGCGTCCATACGTCCAGTAAGTGCTACAACATTGCCTGCCAGGGTATGATGTCCACCAATGGCCATCGAGAGTTGCTCCTGAAGCGTCTCTACCTGGTAGCCAACTGACACATCTCAGATCGTAAGGCAGAGTTCTCATCAGTGAGTCCTCTAATCCGCTGTCGCTCCGTGTCTAGAGTGGCTACCAAAGCTGCAAATGCCTGCTCAAGAGGGATGCCCAAGGTAGGAAGAGTAGGCAATGCAGAGGCGATCGATGACCTAGTCCTAGGTTCTGAAGGAGCTACTGGTGGTACACGCTCTCTATAAGCCATACGGTTTATGTAGGTGGGGTAGAAATCCCAATTCCGCGGAGGATCGAGCTCAGGAGGTATGAAAGGCTGATCCCAGTCTATCTCGCTAGGAGGTTAAGGATGTCGGGGCCAGTTAAATCCCCTATCAGGTACAGGAGAAGTAGGAGGTGACTCAGATCGTGCAGGTCTCTTGCCTAAATTTCTGGATGACGATGCCATGCTGCGAAGTACGTGATGCGTATGCCAATGAGTATACAGTAAGGAAATAAGTGGCAAGTAACTAACAACTGTGCGGTTATAGTCTAGTGTGTATGCAAATGAGTTCCCTATAACCAATGGCTCTGATACCAATCTGTCACACCCTCAAAATCCGCGTGCGGGGTTTAACTGCGAGGCGCGTGACATACCAGGATCTCAGTCATTAGTTACATAGAACGACTCTATATGAGCTCAAATTCAAAATCAGAGTTTAACTTTAAAACATGCAGAAGCGTTAAATAAACAAGTAAACCCAAAACAATGTAACATGATTTAAAATGCGCAAACATATATGCCCAAGTATTATGCAAAACTAAAACACGATGTATAAACAATCATAATCCAAAACAATGTTTCATAACGTGCTGACAAACACCATGATGCTGACCCATGTGACGTGCTCCTAGGCAATAGCAACCTTAACCTGAGTATAACATACTAAAAGAGTCAACACAACGGTTGGTGAGTTCAAGTGTTTGCGTTTAAACATAAACCAATAACAGTTTCAAAATATAAGATGTGTATTGTAATAGATAGCTAGTCTATAAACAAATAGTAATAATCATAGTGATTTCGTGATTGAAGCTGACTGTGTTACATTTGTTGCCTCCTACCACGACATACCAGGTCGTGACAAATGTTTGTTAGGACAATATTGCACCCGTTTGACCTCGAGTCGCACAGGTGGGGCTCATCAGACCCAGTAGTACTACCCAAGATTTCCCACTAACCATCATTATTAACAATCCAAAAGTGTGAGGACTTTCATGGTAATCAACACTATATTATACCATACACAACTTATCATGATAAAGCGTTTGTAAAAAAACCAGTGTGCTATCTCCCCCAAAAGAGAGTAAGTAAAAGAGTGGGGCATGAACTCACCTGATGCATGCAAGAATTAACATAAAGCTTAACTTGAAAGAAAGAGTTCAAAGACAACCTTCAAAGGTCAACTAGAACACATGAGTACATAAGTACTTGTACACAGAATCAATATGAAACCCTAAGTGCTCTACAAACCAAGGAACTCAAGGTTTAAGAAAGACAAGACACATTTGACCCAGTTGACCCGTTTGACGCGTTGGTGACATTATAGGTGAAATTTCATTCAAAAAAGCATAACAGTACATCACACATGGTTAACATACAAATTGATTACATATAACACTTCATTTACCACATGTACTAACTAGATCATCATACAGCCAGATATCATACAAGTCGTGCGAATCTCAAATAATTATCATGCTCAACATAGCGATAACACAACCAATGCATCATACATAGAATCAAATTATGCACAGCATGCCATATGAAGTCACTCACGACTTCACACCCTAAACCCTGCCAATCCTACTAAGTAGGGGCCTCAGATTTGCATGCGTGTATGATGATCATCAACATACCATTTAACAAAATCATATCATCCAAAATGTTCAATCATGATCAACCACATACCAACAATAGTCCTAACATACCCATATGACCCATTACAATGAATTCCCATAAACAGGCCAAATCAGATAACTAACCAACTAAACATTCATACAACCCAAACAATACATTCTACCACCTTCGAAATCATCCATGAACATGCTAACATGATCCTAATGTCCCAAACATGTTCAAATCCTCATACTCAATGATTTGTGCAAATAAAGTTTCCCTTTTTGGGAAAGCCATCCCAAAATCTAGAAAACATCCAAGACATTCATGGATTCATAAATAATATACCAATTCAAGCCCATGATAACATCTATACATGATCAACAACATCCAATTATCATAATTCATCAACCTTCCTAGCCAAAAGTTACTATCTTTAGTAAGGCATGAACTACAACATCAATTATCAACAATCTAACATCCAAATCAACAATCTAACATCCAATTATCATCACAAACATATCAACAACATCAATTCATCATCAAATCATGAATTCCAAGAACAAAAAGTTTCCTCTTAAAGAAATGTATGAACTACATGATAAATCCATGGATTTCTTGCAAAATCAACATAATCTAACATTCATACAACCTAACTAACATCATCTCAACATCTAACAATCATCAATTTCATATTTTCATCATCAATTTCAAATCTAGGGTTCATCAAGATCAAAACTATGAAAAACCAATCAAAACTAACCTTTAGATGTGTAGAAATCAACAATTGGACTTGTAAAACACCTTGTAATCCCTTGAATCGCTCAAAATCCAAATGTTTGTGTGTGTTGAAGGTTGAATTCGCAAGGTAGGGGTGTGGGGATGGGGTTGGGGCCGAAAATTGGATTTGGGGGGGATTAGGGTTGTATTTTAGGTATGTTTTTGGTTTAGAATAATTACAAGGTAAACCCCTTTAATTATATTTTATAAAAACCAATCTTTTTAACACTTTTAACTACAAATTATAAGTATTATTACTCAATAATAGTAATCATCAACATTTACAATAAGTCTCACAACACATGAAATATGCATATAACACGTTGTCACATTATCGCTTAAATTCACAAAATAACTATTTAAAATTTTATAAATTCATGAATCAAATAATCACAACCAATAATCAACATTATTAATTAGATTATCATTGTTTATCATAGATTATTATTATTGAGTTACCAACGTTCAACGACAACTAGTGTGTGCTCACGACACGTGTATGCAAGACTTAACGGAACTAACGGAATTTGGTAACGGAAAATTACCGGATGCCACAAATCATGCATTACATTATCAAAAAGAGATTTACAATGATTTATTACATGAGTTGACTAAGTCAGTTAAACCTATACATTGAATCTAGTCCTAACATTACTCCCCCTTCGGTTTAGCCTCTTGTAGTCATCTGTTCAGATCTCTCAATTCTTGAACTCGAGCCAAAATATTTGTATTGAAGTATCCAACAGCTTCTCTATGATGTTGATAAGGATACTTAATCTTCATTTTGCCTATTTTCTTCAATGTTTTATAATTCAGACCAAGTATGTCCTCTTCAGTGGTTAGTGTTGCTACTACACTGTTATGAGAAACCACTTCCAGTTCATCTTTTTCAGACATTCTGAGCTCAGTAATAGTGGGAATTATAGATGTCATAAGCTAACCAACCTCAAATTTTATTCTTTTGTATGCTTTTGCATGGAGCTTGTCTATTACTTGAATGATGTGTACATACAGGCATAAGTCATCTTGATCTACTTTGTCATTCATCTTTGGAAAGTATTTATCATGCAGATAGGATGTGTAGCTTGGATGAAGCAGCTTTATCTCCATTGGATCAAATAATCTTATGTCGGATGCTTTCTTGTGAGGATCATTCCTTTACAGCACAAGCTCTTTTGTTCTCTCCACATATCCCCATTTAGTGATAGGGAGTGAGTACTGATTTCCTTCGATTGTTTTAATTGCTTCTTCAGCCTTGTCTTCATATCCAATTCTCCTTAAAAATTCATCATCAATAAGTTGAGAAGAACTGGAATGAGACCTTTTCTGCCTCTATCTTCTTTGTTTGTGTTCAGCATCCTCTCTCTTTGCTTCCTTTAATACATCACCTTTAAACTTGTTTCTGAGTTTTGTAATCAGTACAGAAAAATCTCTTCCCGTTGGACTGATTGGGTAGTTGGTGATAAGGATGTTTTGCAAAGTATACAGGTCTGCATCTGGGAGTGATAGGATTGTCTCCATCCAATAAAAGTCTTGCACCATCCCAGATGCCCTCATTATCACAGCATAATCCCATTCTGAATCAAACTTCCATGCTACAATCTTGTTGTCTTCTGATGATCTTGGGGTGGTCATGTGATCAAACATTTGAATCAGAGAAGATTTTTGTTCTATTATTTCTCTCACAGCAGTTCCCAGAGGCCAGATTTTGTTGGGGATTACATCCCTTAGCTCCTTAATCAGTTTTTCTTTTCCCTTATGCATGTCTTTGCTTTCTACAACTATTGGCTCCACAAAAGATTATTTTGATTGTTGTTTGTAAGAAGGATTTGAAGCTCCAGTTCTAAATCTTACACCAACTTCTAGCTCAACCTACATCACATGATCCATCATGGCTCTTAATTCTCCTACTGATCTTCCCTTAAGCTAATAAGAGCCATAGTTATGACTTTGCAACCAACAAGTCATGTTATACTTTCTCAGCTTCTTGGAGTCAAAGTGTCCCAAATCTTTCTTGATCTTCTCAATTGCTTTGAATTTTGAGAAGGTTTCATAGTTGCATATTAGAAGCATCTATCTAGCAACATCAAATTCTTTCAGCACTTGAATCCTCTCAGCCATGTTCATCTTCTCAACCATGTCATATGGAAAGCCATTGTTTATAAAATCCATAAACATGGAAGATTCTGCTCTTTTTTCAAAGATATCTTCAGTGGATAGCAGGTCACCAGACTTTGTTTCTTCAGTAGCTTTATCAGGCTCTTCTTTTATTAATTTCTCCCATTCATCATCACTTTCTTCTTCAGTGTGTTTAATTGGTTTAAGTGTTGAAAGATCAGCTGATGGTCTATGTTCTAGAGACATGGTTTTTGTTCTCTTTGGGGTGTCTCCAATTTCAATAACATCTTCTTGGGGTTTTCCCAATTTCTTTTCCTATGATACTTGATTGTTGGTTCCTTTGATTTGATCATAGGAAAGACAGCAGCTTCTTTGATTGGCTCTTGTTGAGTAATTCCTTCTTGTTTAGCCACCTTCTTCTTTAGTCTCTCTATCTCATTATCTTTAACATTCAATAGCACTGACTGTTCAGAAATGGTTTTCAATGCATTGTTGTGCTCAGTTAAGACTTTTTCTTTCTCTTGTTTTTCTTTCTCAAGAGATTCATAGGACTCAGTTGAAAGTTTATCCATAGCATGAATCACTTCATTGTTAGTTTCAATCTCTTCTCATAGCTTTTTGATTGTCCCTTCTAGTTTTGAGATTTTCTTAACTTTCACCATCATCTCTCGTTTTAATTTCCTTAAATTTTGCCAACTTTTTATTGCTCTTGATGATGAGATTGTTGTATTTTACCATAAGAAACTTTTTCTCACATTTATCTCTTCATCTCTTAAATCATTTTCATCATAGGCAACTATGTCAACAAAGTGATTTTCATTTTTCAACTTCTAAACAAATCGCTTCTGTAGCAACATTTTTCATAACATCGTGCTCATAATCCTCATCAAGGTTGAGTATTTTAGTATATGTTAGGCTTTTAGTAGGTGAGGTTGGTTCATTAGGTGTGGGTGAAGAAGTTGGTTCTATTGTTGGATGTGTAGGTGTTTGAGTGAGATAGGGTGAGATAGATTCTGTGGCATCAGTGTGCAGTGATGATTGAGATTGGGCAGGTGAGAGAGGTTAGGTATGCTCACTGGAAGGTGATTCCAGTTGAGCTGGTGGTGTTAGTTGTGATGGTGATTGTTGAATGTTATCAAATGTGAACACTTCTGTTACAATAGAGTTCATTGATATATGGGAAAGTGGAGGAGATAAGGGTTGTGAGTGTTCACTTGGTGGAGATATAGGATGGATAGGTGGTGTATCTGATATGTTGCTAAAGGATGGTGGTGAAGGACGATTAGGTTCTTGATGTTGTGGTTCAAGGGATTCAGCTGGTGGTGTTTGTTGTTGTTGTTGATCAGAAGACTCTGCTAATGATGTTTGTGGTTGTTGTTGTTCAAGGTATAGCAGCTCTTGAGGAATGTCAGCATTCTCATCAACCACATATGCAAACATCTCCATTTCTTCACCTTGGTACTGCCCACTTATCTTGTTAAGCACGGATCTTCCAAGGTGAGATTGAACAAACACTTCACCTTTTCTTTCAATGTTGGGCATTACTTAATTAATGATCAGCTGAATGAATCTCGGAAACATGTACATCTTGTTTTCCTTCTGCACTTATGTGGTCACATAAACATCCAAGAATGTACTTAGCATAATTATATGTCCTCCCTTCAAATACACCAATGATTCCTGATGAGATGTGCCTTGTGAATCTATCCAACCCAGACTTACTATTGGACAAACATTTTAATTACATGTGACACAGGAATCTGTAGGGCTTGCACAGCCTCCCCTTTTTGATTTCACCATTTCGATAGTCACCATCATAACCCATTAAGTGAAATACTTTTTGAATGTATTCATGACCGAATACATCAGGGTGGCCCTCTTCTTGTTCTCCAAATTCCAACACCCTCCTGATTGTTTGTTCATCCTTCCTCAACTCTTCATTTCTTATCATAGCGAAAATCACATGTTCATCATTTTCTTCCTCAATCCTGGCTGTGTTCCAGAAATCTACGATGTGCGATTGATAGATGATAGGATCCGCAGATAAAGCATAGAATAATCTTGGTCTTCTCAGATAGCTGATAATATCCCTGTTTCCCTCAGCTACTGTATCCTCTGGATTAAGAAAGGCACAGACATTATGATCTTTTTTGAATCAATTGGCCATATTGATTATGTTGTTTGAGTGATGATTTAGGTAAGGATTGTTGTGTGGAATGAAAGATTTGAATGTTTGCGGATAAGGGGTTTATGTTTTGAGTGTTTTTCTAGGTCTAAAAAAGTGTTCTAAAAAAGTGAATAGAAATGCCAACTGTCAAGGTATCCTTTATACACTCTTAGACAATTTAAAAACCTCTTATTTAATGTTAAAAACCTCTTATTTAATGTTATGGGTCCCATATCCCTCTTTACCCTTCCGTAGTTATATGGATAGTTAATTCTTCCACAGAACATCTACGGAAGGCAAAACTTTCCTGGTTTCAAGTTAATTCTTCCACAGAACATCTATGGAAGGCAAAACTTTCCTTGTTTCAAGTTAATTCTTCCATAGAACATCAACAAAAGTTAAAATTTATGTTTTTCTTCTGAAGGTAATTTTGATAAAATTTTCTTCCGAAGCAAATGTTTTTGCTATATGATCCTAACATATTATTAGATCATTTGTTGTTTGCTGTTGGACCTTGTTGACTCTGCTTCATGGCAAATGTGCAAAATTGATTTACTTAAAAACTTCAGATATCCTGCAGCCAAGTTGGTGCTCAAGATCCAATTTTCTTCATTTAAAAGAGTTAAACTTAGTTTTCATGCTGATGACTACTCCCCCTAAATTTTTGATTAATCATGAAATTATGCAGTTATCAGAAATTTATATAGAGAATAGCATGAAAAGCAATTATATGTCCATCTTATTATCAAAGAAAAGAACATAAACGAAATCTATTTACAAGCAGAAACTTAAATGTATTTACAATCATTTACATCATACAATGGGATCATACTATGACATTAAGTAACTTCCTGATGATAGTTTTATTTGATAATAGTAGACATAGATCTGGTGTTGATTGCAAGTATTATGATCCACACATTCAAGCAAGAATATAGTTTCAACTTGTGATGTTGTTTACCATGTTTTGGTATTGATTAAAGATAGACAAATATGGACTATACATTCAATTCACATTAGAGTTTGTCCTCCGTTTATGAGTCAATTTATCACTTTTTCACACATAAAACTATGTTCTGTAAGTTATAAGCTCTATCTTAAGATTTCTTTGAAATCTCATTAATGTTGATATGATTTTTAAGCTTTGAATTAATATACAGTTGATCACAATGGATTCTTTTAGAGCTATTCCTTTTTGGAACCTTTTGATGATCAGTATCAGGACACCAGGTCTTTACTCACGTAAAACAGAGGTGCCTAAGAACTTAGGTCTCTGCTTATGCAAAACAGAGAGTTCATGATGAGCAAAGATAGAGGTTATAAAGTGTTACAACATAGTGTGCTTAGGTGAGTAAGTTGATCATAGCAGGATAAGACTTACTTGCTTGCTCCTCAAAATGGAATTGTCCACAATCTGTCACTTTGACATTATATTATGCATGAACTTGTTTATTTTCAACTCAAGCTGAACTTACTCGCATATCAAATCACATCTGATCAGTCTGTATTGTTTGTGTTAAAAACAGGAAAGTAAATAAAGGTATAGTGTACTATCATTTCCCATAATATGAACTGTTTATTCAAGAAATCATAAAAATAAGACAATATTTTTTTTTGGAATTTTATTTGTTTTATGACTGTTTTTGGCTTTTTCATATTAAAAAATTTGAAGGACAGATCATGCGTTTCTTTGTGTTGATTATTTAATCTAAATTGATCATGCCTAGGGACTCAATTAAGAAATTAAATCTTACTGAGTCAAAGGCTTTAGTGAATAAATCAGCAAGCTGATTTGTTGTGTCCATTTTGATCAACTTGATTAAACCCTTTCCTGAGCAGTCTCTCAGAAAATGGTATTTGATTTCAATTTGTTTTGTTTTACTATGTTGCACTGGATTAGCAGTGATGAACATAGCAGCTGAGTTATCAATATGTATTGGTGTTTGAAGAAAACTGTAACCATAATCAAGTAGTTGGTTTTGCAACCATAAAACTTGAGAGCAACCAGCTGAAGCAGCAATGTACTCAGCCTCAGCTGTGGATACTAAAACATTTGTTTGCTTTTTGCACTGCCATGAAACTAGTCTTGGTCCTATGAATTGACAACCTCCAGTGGTTGATTTTCTATTGTTGTTTCACCCTCCAAAGTCACTATCAGAATATGAGTAGAGGTTGAAGTCTGCTTCTTTAGGATACCAAAGTCCAAGAGCTAGCTTCCCTTTAAGGTATCTGAATATCCTCTTAACTACATTAAGATGTGACTCCTTTGGATATGATTGATACCTAGCACAAACACACACAACAACATTATGTCAGGTATGCTGGCAGTTAAGTACATTAATGATTCTATCATGGATCTATATAATCTTTGATCAACTGACTTCCCTTTAGGGTTAGGTACAATCTTATCTATTGTTGATGCTGGTGTTTTGCATGAAAAAGACTCAGCAAGGTTGTACTTCTTCAAGATTTGATTCACATACTTTTCCTGATTGATGAAAATGCCATTTGGTTTCTGATGAACTTGCAAACGAAGGAAGAATGTTAATTCTCCATTGGAACTCATTTGAAACTCAGATTTCATCCAAGATTCAAAGTCTTGACACAATCTTTTGTTTGTTGACCCAAAGATGATATCATCCACATAGACTTAGACAACCAAGAGGTCTTGATGATCATGCTTGAGAAAAGAGTCTGATCAATGGTTCCCCTGTTGTAACCATGCTTGAGTAAGAAGGATGACAATGTGTCATACCATTTTCTTTGGTGCCTGATAAAGACCATACAAAGCTTTGTCAAGCTTGTATCTATGTGGGTAATCAGGATCTTCAAAGCCTGGTGGTTGGGTAACATAGACCTCTTCATCAATTTTACAATGTAAGAATGCACATTTTACATCCATTTAGTAAAAGTGAACATCTTATATGAAGCATAGGCTAGAAAGAATCTAATGGCTTCAATCCTTGCAACTGGGGCAAAGACTTCATCATAGTCTATTCCTTCTTCTTGAGTATAGCCTTGTGCTATCAGCCTTGCAATGTTTCTGATGATGATACCTTTTTCATCTAGTTTGTTCTTGAAAAGCCATCTTGTACCAATTGGATATTGGCCTCCAGGAAGATCAACTAGATTCTAAACGTTCTACTTTTTGAACTGCTAAAGCTCTTCTTGCATTGCTTCAATCCAGCTGTTGTCTTTCAATAATACAGATATGTTGGCTGGAACCACTTGTGAAAGAAAAGGAGAACAGACAAATATTGGCTGCTCCCCCTTGACTTCTTGTGGTTCTTTCATTAAGATCACCAATAATGTTTTCTATTGGATGATACTTATGAATTCTTATTGTTGGTATTGATTCAACTTGAATAGATGATTCTAAGTTGGTGATGTTGGTTGATGGAGATGGATCCAGCTGAGATGGGGAATCATCAAAGTGGTCAAAATCCTCATCATTTTGCTCTTCTGATGCTAAATGAATTCCATCTTCATGATTTTGTGTTTTCGTAGATGTAGGTATAACTTCTGCAGCAGTTACAGGAACAACTACGGATGTTGTAGTTTGTTGATCTGCAGATGTGAATGTTGTTGGAATGTTTTCTGATGGATTGGGAACTACAGATGAAGGAAAAAAATTATCTCCAGAAGTAGGAACATCTACTGATGTAGAAGGAACTTCTGCGAAAGCATTGTTAACTTCTACTGAAGTTGAATTTCCATTTCCATTAGAATTGTCATTGCTTGTTTGAGATGAAGGGCCTGGATCAGCAACATTTGAAGTATGAGTTTGGGTTATTCTTGGAGGATCAGCTGTCAATAACACTTCACTCAAGCTTGGTGGTACATAAGGATAAAAAGTATCCACAGGACCTGCAACATTCAAATAACCAATGTTAAATGAGTTTGTTTGTGCATCTATATCAAACAACCAAGATGATCCTTTTACAGATTTTGGAAATAAGGATTCATCAAAAGATACATTAGGTGTTTCCTCCACAATGTTGTGATGAGGAATGTAGACTCTATATGATTTAGATGTTGATGAGTAACCAACAAAGAAACCATCATAGGCTTTTTCATCAAACTTTCCTAATTGATCTTTGGTATTTACAATAGACACATGACACCCAAAAGCTCTAAGATAACCTATAAATGGTTTCCTTTTAAACAAAAGTTCATAAGGTGTTTTATTATGTTCTTTGACAATTAAAGTTCTGTTCTGAACATTGCATGCTGTGTTCACTGCTTCTGCCCAAAATGTTATAGGCAACTATGAATCAGCTAGCATTGTTTTTGCTACTTCAATTAAAGTCCTATTTCTTCTTTTAGCAACTCCATTTTGTTGTGGAGTTCTTGGTGCACTAAATTTTCTGGCTATGCCTTTGTTCCTGCAAAAGGAATCTAAAACATGATTAACAAATTCAGATCCATTATCATTTCTTATGATTTTGATCTTTAAATCAAGTTGATTTTCACTTTTATGTTTTAAGTTAAAAACTGAATCTAGTGAAATCATCAACAATCACCAAACAATATTGCCTTTTACTGATACTCAACACATTGGTTGGACCAAAAAGATACATGTGAAGCATTTTGAGTGGTGTTGAGTTTGTGTTGATTGTTTTGGACTTGAGCGACACCCTATGCTGTTTTCCTTTATAACATGTTGAACAATGATTAGAACAGTAAAATTCTTTCTTGGGAAGGCCAATGACTAAGTCATATTTGACCAACTTATTCATGTTCTTTATTTTTGAATGAACCATTCTTCTATGCCACAGTTGAGCTTCATCTTCTGATGACTTAGAGATCAGGCAGATTGCTTGTTAGAGAGGTGTTGTTCATGTCCAAAAATATGTGTTGCCTTTTCTTGGTGCTTTAAGAAGGATCTAGTCTGCTAGAATTTGAAAACCTAGCTTAAGAATGTAACAATAAGTGTTATCAAATAAAGTGGTATAATTTTGATCACAAATTTGAGGTACACTTAACAAGTTGAATTGTAAATTTTCACAAAAGTTAACTTTCTCAAATTTGAGTACACCATTTGTTACCATTCCTTCACCAACAATTTTACCTCCCTTCTTATCCCCACCAAATGCTACATATGAAGCATTTTTATGGTTGAAATCATGGAGGAGAGAACAGTGTCTTGTCACGTGCCTGGAACAACCACTATCAACATACCACTTGTTATCAATCCTCCATGGATGTTCCTGAAAAATAATGAAATCAATTAGAAAGTGGAGCCCAAGCCTTAATGGTCTTGGGCTTGCTATTGTTTTGTAGAATAGTTACTCTATCATGAATAAGCCTAGATGTCTCAAGATTGTTTTTACACTCAATTAATTCATTATGTTATGTTTAGGTTAAGGATGATTCTGTTGAAGATGAACTTGAAGCACTTTGATCTTGTTTCACGGTCACTTCCTTTGTCATTTCTTCTTTGATTACCTTTTTCTTCAAACTCGAAGATGACACTTTGTTAGAAAACGTTTCAGCATCTTTTGTAATTGTTTGAGGTACATGATTACCTTTTTAAACAGATCAAAGAAAGCTTCATCTTCCTGTAACACTACCTTCTTGTGAGGTGTATTGCTTTGCGGATGTTGTTTCTCCTTCTTCTTCTTTGATTGATCAGCAGCAGTTGTTGGCTTCTTTACCTTTGGCACCTTTTGTTTTGGTTGTTGCTTCTTTTGTTTTTGCACCTTTAATTCTTCATTGTCAGAAGATTGTGAGTCTGATTTAGCATTATCCGATTGTTGCTTCTTTGGCACTTTAGTTTTGTTCTTTTTGTTGAAGTAGCATTCTTGAGTAGAATGGTTCTTCTTGTTACAAATAGCACAGTGCTTGTTGAAGTAACTATCAGCTGTCATGTGATTGTTCATTTGCATATGGAGCAGTAACTGCTGAAGTAACAGTCAACTGTGTTGTGGTTATACATGTCACACCACTTTATTTGTCTTCAAGTTCACTCTCAGACTCCACTATCTTTTTCTGCTACTTTTTCAATTCTCTTTCAATCTTCGCAGCTGAAGGATCTTCTTCTTATTGCTGAGAATTCACAACTCTTTGTTGTTTCATGACTTTCTTGACAGTTTGAGATTCAGCAGATGTTTTCTTCTTCCGTAGATCTCCTACGAATGACTGTTTTGAATCAGATGATTGCTTCTTCCGCAGATCTTCTACGGATGTTGCTTTTGGAACAACATTTTTCCTTTGCTTTTCTACGGATGTGTGAGAACCAGTTTTATTCTTTTGCAGGTGTTCTGCTGAGGTGTTTTTCTCTTCTTCCTCTGTAGTTCTTTTTGCTCACTGACTTTTATGCTTTTTGTTTAGCTCTGAATTCCTTCATTTAGCTGACCAATTCTTGTGTAGATAGTCTTCAACAAATTTCTTTGTTTGGGAGGATAAGGTTGCTTGATCTCCTCGAGGACTTTGGGAATTATAGGTTCAATTACCACATTTTTACCCCTACCCAAACCAGCACATTCTTAATCATTAGGCTCATCAACATCATCCAAATCATCACAGTCATCAAAGTCAAATTCTGATTCATTTTGTTTTGAAAATTTTGATTCAGATGAATCAGTTTCACTGATTTGAGTATCTTCACCATTTACCACTTCATTATTATCAATTTTTGATTCAGTTTTGGTGCTAGATACAAAATGATTTGACAGACTATTGGTCATGGACTCAGGTAGGGTGGAGTAGTTATTATTCATTAGTGGTGCAACAGCATTAAATCCCAACCCATACATGTTCTTAGATTCAATATGAGAATTTAACACTTTTTCATATTACTGTGATGATAATTGGAACTTTTGAAGTTTCACTTCAGTAGATGCATGATCAGACGTTGATTTTGTTAAAGAGGTGGTCAAATGCTCAACTTTTGCTTTAAAATTATAATTTTCAGAAACAAGTTTGTCCAAATCGTTTTGTAAGGAAGTGATTTTGACCTGATATAATTTATGTTCTCTTACATGAAATTCATTCAAAATCATTGTTTCTTTGACTATATCAGCCAATTGTTGAGCATGGACCCTGTATCTTTCTTCCTCTTCAACACATGTTGGTGAACATAACCTGTCCCTTACCTTTTTGGCCATGGGTGGAACTTTGTTCTCCAGGTTTGCCATCAAAGCTTTATTCTCCTCTTGGACTTCCTTCTCATACATGCTCCAGTCACAAGTACCATCCTGCTAAATAATCAAACCAGTTTCTTTAGAATTACCGGTACCTGTTGCAGAACTTGAGGCTGGTGGGGATGAGTTTGTAAGCTGAGGTTGCTTGAAGCTTCTCTGATGTGCTTGTCTGGTGTTTGTTGTTGATTGCTGATAGTTGTTGCATTCCCTTGAGAAGTGACCATACAAATTACATTTGTAACACCTCACCTTTGATTTATCAACACCAATTTTTGTTGTTCTTCCAGCAACAGATAGTCCCTTGTTTCTTCTCATATACATCTTAGCCCTGTAAGCAATCATGGCCATTTGCCATTGTAGATCCATCTCTTCCACTTTATCAGGATGAAGTTCTTCCAGGTCTTGTTGGCAGATGTGAGCAGGAGTCAGAGTACTACCCAAGTAAGCTTGAAAGCTTGAACTGAATGCTAATGTTGCTTTCTGTTCTTCTGATTCTAGAACCACAGTGATTGGTTCAGATTTGGTGTTGCTTTTGCTGGGCGATGATCCCTTTGCTACTGAACTTTTAGAATCATCAGATTTCCCTATCTTCTTGTTGTTAGAACTGCTTTGAATGTTAGATTTAGAAGACTTTGCTGCATAGAAACTAGCTTCTTCTTTATCATCACTCTCAACACAAGAGCTTCCTTCATTAGTATTGGAAATAAAAGCACTTCCAGCACCCTTTGTTTCTTTGAATTGGTATGGTGCTATTGATGCTTTTACACTCTTATTCCTTGTTTTCTCATCTAACTCCAATGCTTCTACCTTGGCTACCAAAGTATCTAGTCCAATTGCCTTTAGATCAATGGTATTTTTGAACATAGACATAGTTTGGGTCCAACTTTCAGGCAAGGTATGTAGCATTTTTTGTTCAGTTCCTTATTACTGTACTTCAACTCGAAAATATTCATCTCAATAACAAGTTGCATAAATCTGTGGAGTTGTTGAGGAACTGATTCACCCTAAATATGATGGAATGTCTCATACTGTGAACGCAGGGTATCGTTCCTGATGCTTTTAGTCTCATCACTTCCCTCACACAAAGTGTGAAGAATTTTCCATAATGAGTTTGCTATTTTGTATGCTTCACACCTGATCAAGAGGTCTTCAAGTAAAGCCATAGTAAGCATACTATATGCCTTGATGTAGACTTTGACTTTCTTGGCATCATCAGGAGACAGATTTTTCAAACTTATGGGCTGATTGTTGTCATTATAATCAGGTCCTAAAGCAGGTGGAATGTAAGGACCTTTAGTAATTGACACCTATAAATCAGAATCTGTATAGTTGACGTGGTTCCTGAATCTAATTTTCCATGTTTTGAAATCAGATTTGTTCTCCAACTTTGGAGGTTGATAAGCTCCAACCACATAATTGCTCATGTTGATGTCTGTGTTAATTATCAAAATATCAGTTGATCTTATATCGTATGAATGTGTAAAAAAAATGCAAACACACTAAATCAGCAATAACAAATCTCTGATAATATTGATATGAAATCAACTAAGACAAAATTCCTTGGAATTAATGACTTATGTTGTGAATGAACTAATTAATAACACTCTCTTAATTAAATAAGAAGATGTGATCAAAATTAGTCAAATCGCTCAATTTATCCTTAGTAAATTTGAAATTAAGATGTTATATGATGATGAGATTTGTTCAAACTTGTTTGAATAGCCTTGCAAAATCGAACAATAACACAAATCCATGAATCAAAAGCGATTCTGATGCAAATCAAAATTAACCGAGCAATGGAACAGGGAATAATGATCGATATAACAAGGTTTTGATGATTTAATGAAATAAACAATCAATTTAAAATATTCACCAATTGATCTAGATGAATGAGCATGAGGCTCTGATACCACCTGTGAATCCAAGGATCAAAACAGGAATTATCAGTTTGATTTAGCAAATAAAGATCGTGGAATTATCAATATTTGTTTTTCTAATTAATTGCTTATGAAATTGAAATCGACTAAGAACAGATGAAGCAACTTGAAAACACAATAATATAATGCAACAGAAAGATTGTTTCAATCTGTTTTCATTGATAATAAATCGATTACAATGACTATTGATGCTTGGATGATCTGGCGATCTCCAATGATGTTCTGGTGTTCTTGATGTTTTGCTATGGTTTGCTATTTTTAGTGATTGATTGATTGATATCATTTCTATGAATATGAGAAACTTTATTTTTGTATCGATATCGCTCAATCGCCTACTCAATCACCTCAATAATTGAGTGCATCCATGCCTTATATTTATAGGCAGAGGGATTCACCTTTTACAATGGAAACTGTAACTTTCCTTATTGTGATAAGAAAGTTACAGCTGTAATATTCCTGATGTGACATCCTAAGTCCTTTGATAGAGTCAGTCTTCCATAGATGTTAACTGATGACATCACTTCAGTCAGCTTGACTTGTTGACTTTGTGTTGTACTTGAAGAGTGCTCATGCAAATTTTTCTTCCGTAGGAAGTTGATCTTCCGAAGGAAATTAGTGTTCCGAAGGAAATCGTTCATTCGAAGGAATCTCTGATCATCTTAAACTTCATCCTCAGGAGCAAGCTCTTCTACAGCAGCAACACTTGATCTTTAGACTTGTTCAGGAGATGTTGTTGTGCTTTCGTAGGAGATCTACGAATGCATGTTGGATCTTGTGTTCCGCAGAACATCTACGGAAGAACAAACTTGTTCATCCGCAGAAGTTCTTGCACTTGGTCAATTTTCCAAATTGACCAAGCATGATGATTTCCTGCAATTACATGAAATCAACACAAATAATAATTTGGGCTAACTTATAAACCATGAATTACATTATCAAAAAGATATTTACAATAATTTATTACAAGATTTGACTAAGTCAGCTAAACCTATACATTGAATCTAGTCTTAACCCGAAATTATCGGTTTTTGGCTTTTTCGCATGTATAAAGTCATCACAGAAGACCATGCTTTTTATGGATTTGTTATATACTTGAAAATATAAGTTTTTAACTTAATACACAATATTATTTTCTCTCCAAAACCGTACTTGTGCAAAAACACTTGTTTTAGACCCGAAAACATCGTTTTTAACGTGTTTTTAAACGTAAAACGTTTACGATATTAAACCCAATCATCAAAATTTTTATTTTCAGTAAGATTATTTACCTTTAACTTATATTTAATATGTTTTAACCTTATTTTTCCAGATTTACAAAGATACTTGTCTTGTTGGTAATTATATTTTATGAAATCATTACTTGTAGTTATGTCCCATCTATACTTGATTACCATTAATTCTAACTTGTTTTTATCTTTTCTTTAAATCAAAAGTGAGTAAAAATCTAAAAGTTTCCAGATCATGATCACCATATACATGGATCATTTCAATCATTTCTAAACTCATAAGTCAAGAACAAATCAAGAATAAAAGTGTCAACCATACATACATACATATACATGATTTTATACATACATATATAATCCAAATCATTATCTTGTATTCTTAGTTTTATTTCAACAAAACACACTTTAAAAGCCAAATGATTTCATATCATGATCACCATTATTCATGGATCATCTTAATCATTTATGAAATCAAAGAGCAAGATGAGTTTAAGAACATCATACACACATACATTCATGTATCACCCATTTTTATCATTTTTGAGAAACTCCTTTGGAGATGGGTTTCTTATGATGTTCATAAACACAAACCAAAGTTTTATCATCTTGTATGCAAGAGAAATCAACAAAATATTAAAAGATTATCAATAGCACAAAACCATCAAACACACACACACACATTCACGGTTCACATACACACACATAAACATAATTTTTACAACCCATATTTCTTGATTAAAAACTATTGTTGGAACCTTGGATTTCAAGAAAATCTAGTTTTTAGTGAACAAAACTTGCAACAATCATTCATAAGTCATGTTGCAAGAGGTTTTTGAAGAAAACAAATCTTACTAAAGATGAACAACTTACAAAATGTGAATGATTTCTTCTCCTTGGAGTTGGATTTATGCAATTTTTTGCACCAAACTCACTAAGAGATCCTTGAAATCAGATTTTGATGCTTGAAACAAAATTGGAAGATCAAAATTTGGAAATGGTGAGGGTGTTTGGGCGGTGCTCGGCCGAGGGGTAGAGAGAGGGGAGAGGAGAATGTTTTAGTGAGAGAAAAGGTACGGTTGAGTGTGAAAAATGGGTGGAGTGTAGTGTTGTTTATATATGATAAAGCAGGATTATTGTGTGCTAATCATGTCATTAACTTAATAAATTGGCTGGTGGATTTCCAAGTGAGATGTCACCCGGTGTAAAGCGGGTGTCGGTCTCGTTAATTTTTTTTGTAAAAATTTTAAACGTTCGGGTTTTTACGCGAAAATATTTTATAAAATTATAGTATTAATTTGAGTCTTTCCAAGGGCTCACAACATTTAATAATAATGACCAAAAGTCAAGAATAAAAATATACACGGTTTAACACAGCATGCAACGGACTGTACGTTGCATCAAGGCAATATTTAAAAGTTTTAATTTTACTCGATCAAGGTTAATAATAATAATTATTATTTTTCATGACCAATGATATTTTCACTTTAGATATATCAAATTATAAATTTCAAAAGATAATAACCAAATTTAATTAACCAGATTATCATGAACGCTCGTTAAAAGTTTTATCACAATGCGACCCGGTAATTCTCAAAATTACCGATTATAAAATTTATGCACAAAGGGGCTTTGCTAGACCTTTTTGACAACCTTAATTATCAGGAAATTTAGCCTTATAATGCATTTAATTATTTTATTATGTTTTATTAATGTACGGATATTAACCTGGAAACACGAGATGTCACAGAACAACTGTTTGTTTCTCAGTTGATTTCTCAACTTCAGATTGTTTGTTTTGCTTCTTGTTTTTCTTATTGAAATAACAATTGGCTGTACTATGATTGTTTCTTTCACAAATTGAACAATAATTATGAAAATGACATGTTTTTGTACTATGATTGTTCATATCATAGTATTTGCAGTACTTACCATATTTGCACTTTTCTATGGTGTGGGTGTATGGATCACACCACTCACCGTAAGGCAAATTTGCAGTACTTTATTTGTTGAAAACCTTTGATTTTAAGTTTGACTTTAAAGGAATATCAAAAGCTATAGTTGGTTGTTTTGGCTAAATGGGGGCTTTTCCTTTCCCTTTGTTTGTTCTTTTGGGAGAGACAGTGGAAGACTCAACCTTTCTTCTACCTAAGTAGATATCAAAACTTGTGTTTGCTTTGGTTGTTTAGGTAAGGGTTGAACCTAGAGACTCGGGAAATCAAATCAAGATAAGAAGATCAAGCCTTTGCGAGAAGTTAAGTTGTCGCGCAAAAACTGGTTCTCGAACGACAACATCAAGTCGTGCGAGAACTCTTAA
Source organism: Flaveria sonorensis (assembly GCA_025506505.1). NCBI lineage: Eukaryota > Viridiplantae > Streptophyta > Magnoliopsida > Asterales > Asteraceae > Flaveria > Flaveria sonorensis. The sequence continues at coordinate 42,374,493 of CM046440.1, read as the reverse complement.
TTTTGTATAAATAGGAGTTTTGTAATTTAATTAGTAAGCTTTTGTTCATTTCTAGATTTTGCATTTGCTGTAACTTGTAATCAAATCAAAGAGCAATACTACTCGAAGTTATTTACATCTTGTGTTCATATTCATCCATTGATTCAATCTTATTCGTAATGTCAATATTCCGCATTTTCATTACGAGATCGATCTGCATATTGTACTGATCCTTACAATTCGTATCAGAGCATGGTTGCTCTAGATCGAATAATTTTAAGATTGAAATGAGACTTTTGGAGTGTTCTTGAACCTTATTCTTGAAGATATTCTTGATTGCTACAAACTTTGATTATATTTAAAGATGGAGAAACTTATAATCTCGGTATTTGAAGATTTGAAGATGTTTTTGACCTTAATCAAGCTTGATTGAATTAATTAGAGACAACTAGGATCATTATTTGAACCTAAATCACTAATTGAACGTTTGATTAATCAAACTTTAATCAATTTGGTGAAAACTTCAAGCTGAAAATCTTCGAAATTGCACAAATGGATCAACCGAAAGGTTGGTGATTCCGTGCGAAAAGTGGATATTCGGGCGAAAAGTATTAGTTTTGGCAGAAGTTTGTTACAAAAAGATTCCTTTCACGCAAGAAGTTGAGGTTTTCGCAAAATTCAGTTTTAGAACTTTCCGCGCGAAAAGTTTTTCAGATTTCACGCGAGAACTTGAGTATTCGCGCGAAAACTCCTAGTTTGAAGAATTTTGAAGAAGTTGATTTCAAGTTTTGAAAGATGGCTAATCTGAATCATATTACGGCTACACTCAATCTCTACAATGAGATCGGAACTAGCACAAAGCCTCCCCGACTTCTCAGCGAGGAAGACTAACCTGATTGGGTCTATTTCTTTGAGAACCATGTAATCTACACGGAACCCAGGATGATGAGATTTATTAAATAGGGTCCATACATTCCAATCTACACTAATGGCAAGAGAGACTTAGTGCCAAAGCCTGAGCATCTATGGGATGAGGAAGACATGAAAAAGAGAGAGCTTGATGTCACACCCTCAAAATCCTCGTGCGGGGTTTTACCGCGAGGCGCGTGACATACCAGGATCTCAGTCATTAGTTACCAAGAACGACTCTATATGATTAATAAGCAAAACCAGAGTTAACGTTTAAAATACTGCGGAAGCGTTTTTAAAACAGAAAACCCAAAACAAGTAGTATGTAAAGAGAATGCGCAAAACATACGCGCCCCAGACACAAATGTTTAATATGAAAATAATCACAAATTTGTAAACAAACAAATGTAGACAACTCAACGATGCTGACGTGCGTGCTCCTAGGCAACTGGCAACCTTAACCTGAGAATAGCATACTAAACAAGTCAACACATGGTTGGTGAGTTCAAGAGTTTGCGTTAAAATATAAACCAATCAACAGTTTCCAGAGCATAAGTAGTGTATTGCAATAGATAGCTAGTCTATTAACATAAAAATATTAATCATAGTGATTTCACGATCGAAGCTGACTGTGTTACGTTTGTTGCCTCCCGTCACGACTTACCGGGTCGTGACGAATGTGTTAGGACAAAATTGCACCCGTTTGACCTCGAGTCGCACAGGTGGGGCTCGTCAGACCCAGTAGTACTACCCAAAATTTCCCCGCTATTCAATATTAACAATCCGAAAGTGTGAGGACTTTTCCATGGTAAACAACACTATATCAATATTATACACACTCATATATAAAAGCGTTTGTGATCAACAGTATGCTATCTCCCCCAAAAGAGATTATGTAAAATGAGTGGGGCAAGAACTCACCTGATGCGCGCAAGAATTAACCTAGAGCTTAACTTGAAAGAAAGAGGGAAAGACAACCTTCAAAGGTCACCTAGAACACAAGAGTACATAAGTACGTGTACACAGAATCAACATGAAACCCTAAGTGTTCTACAAACCAAGAGACTCAAGGTTCAAGAAAGACAAGACACATTTGACCCAGTTGACCCGTTTGACCCGTTGGCGACATTATAGGTGATAACTCGTTAATACTAACACAACAGCATATCATACATGATCAACATACAACCAACAATAGTCCTAACATACCCATATGACCCATTACCATGAATTCCCACAAACAGGCCAAATCAGATAACTATCCAACTAAACATTCATACGACACAAACAACACATTTAGTTACCTTAGAAATCATCCATGAATACACTAGCATGATCCTAATATCCCAAACATGCTCAAATCATCCAATTCAAGGATTTGCACAATTAAAGTTTCCCTTTTGGGAAAGTTCATCCCAAATTCATCAAACTCCCACTACATTCATGAATTCATCAATTATATACCAATTCAAGCCCATGACAACATTTAAACATGATCAACAACACCTAATCATCATGATTCATCAACTTTCATACCCAAAAGTTACTATCTTTAGTAAGGTATGAATTACAACATGCATTCTTGAATTCCTAACATTCATATCAACCATCTAGCATCTAAACATCATTACAAACACATCCATAACATTCATACATCAACCAATCATCAATTCATGCAAAATAAAGTTACTATTATTAGTAACCTATGAACAATGTATCAAAATCATAGCTTTCTTGCATAATCGATGTTAACTAGCATATATACAATACAACTAACACAATAACACCAACCAACATCCACAAATCGATCCCCAATTGCAAGTTTCGAATTAGGGTTTCGGCCCTAATGTAATTTCCATAAAAACTTGTAAAAATCCAACCTTTATTGCATACTTGACGTTAATTAACATGTAATCTATCTAACAAACACATTAACATCAACAAACAACATGTAATCGACCTCCAAATCACCAAATCGAACCTACCATTCGGCCATAGTCAAATACATGAAAGGAACACCAAAAACTAACCTTTAATCGGTAATGGCTTGTATTTGACGCTTGCTAACTTGTTGTAATGCTTGAACTCAATCAAATCGATGTTTAATTGGATGATCTTGGCCGAAATCGCAAGGGAGAGGAGAGGGAGGTCGCGGCCGATTATGGGGAGGTTAGGGTTGGGATTTTGGTTTTTGGTTTAATTTTATTAATGATAATTACCCTTTAACCCTCATAATTTGTATTTTATAAAAATTAAGCTTTTTGAATAGTTTTTAAATAGTTTTTAACTACTAAACACAATTATTATTAATCACAAATAACAATCATGCATAATTCCCATTTATCACAAAACACACGAAATAAATATGCACGTTTTCACGTTACGCGATAAAATTACAGTTAACATTCAAATCACATAAGCATAACTTAATAATCACATTGTTAACTTAATTATCATCAATTTAACATTACTGATTATTGTTAAGTCACCAACGTTCAACGACAACTAGTGTGTGTGCTCGACACGTGTATGCAAGACTTAACGGAACAAACGGAGTTTGGTAACGGAAAATTACCGGATGTCACATTATCCCCATGTTGAAAGAATTTTCGTCCCGAAAATTGCGTTACATGGTGAGTGTTCCATTACTGGTCTACTGCATTGGCACAAGGAAATCGAAATCGTGTGAGTTTTGGATGAGTTGTCACATCATCCCCATGTTGAAAGAAATTTCGTCCCGAAATTTAATCAATACCTTCGCCGGCTGGCATCGTCCTTTCGAATAGCTGAGGGTACTTAAGCTTCATTTGGTCTTCACGTTCCCACGTGAATTCTGGTCCACGTCTTGAGTTCCAACGAACTTTGACAATGGGTATCTTGCTTTGCTTAAGCATTTTCACCTCACGATCCATCACTTCGACAGGTTCCTCAATGAAACGTAATTGTTCATCTACTTGAACGTCTTCCAGTGGTACGACCATCGTTTCATCCGTTAAACATTTCTTTAGATTTGAAACATGGAATACATCATGGATTCCACTCAATGAGTCAGGTAAGGCTAATCGATAAGCCACTGGACCTATTCTTTCCACTATCTCAAATGGTCCAACGTATCTCGGATTTAGCTTTCCTCGCTTACCAAACCGAACTACGCCTTTCCATGGTGAGACTTTTAATAAAACCTTGTCACCTATCTGAAATTCCAAAGGTTTTCGTCGTTTGTCAGCATAGCTTTTCTATCTGTCTCTCGCTGCGTCCATGCGGTTTCTTATCTGAACAATCTTCTCAGTTGTCTCGTGTACTAACTCAGGACCCGTTAATTGACTATCACCAATTTCAGCCCAGCAAACTGGCGATCTACACTTTCTCCCTATAAAGCTTCAAAAGGTGCTGCCTTTATACTAGTGTGATAACTGTTGTTGTAAGAAAATTCCACCAATGGTAGGTGAACTTCCCAGTTATTCCCAAAGTCAATCACACAAGCACGTAACATGTCCTCCAAAGTCTGTATAGTACGCTCGCTTTGACCATCAGTCTGTGGATGATAAGCAGTACTCATATCCAATCGCGTACCTAAAGCTTTTTGCAACGACTGCCAGAAGTGTGATGTGAAACGAGAATCGCGATCAGAAATGATTGAGATTGGTACTCCATGCCTCGAAACGATCTCCTTCAGATAAAGTCGGGTTAACTTCTCCATCTTATCTGTTTCCTTTATCGCTAGGAAATGAGCAGATTTTGTCAATCGGTCCACGATAACCCATATTGTATCACAACCCGTAGAAGTACGAGGAACTTAGTAATAAAATCCATTGATATCTGATCCCACTTCCATATAGGGATCTCGGGTGTTGTAATAGTCCAGATGGTTTCTGATACTCCACTTTCACCTTCGAGCAGGTCAGACACTTACTCACATAAGTAGCTACATCTGCTTTCATGTTAGGCCACCAATAGTGCGCCTTCAAATCGTGGTACATCTTGTCAGATCCAGGATGTATAGAATACTTGGACTTATGAGCCTCACACATGACCAAATCTCTCAGATTTCTGTGTAGAGGTACCCATAATCTGTCCATGAAATAACGAATCCCATCCGACTTTACTTCTAGTTGCTTTTCCATTCCTCGTAACCCTTCTAACCTCATATTTTCTACCTTCAGAGCTTCAGTTTGAGTATCACAGATTTGTTCAGGTAATTGCGTACTAATCGTTAGTTGCAGAGCTCACACGTCGAGGTTTAGCAGTCTCTTTCTACTCAGCGCATCAGCAACTACATTTGCTTTCCCCGGGTGGTACTTAATAGCACAATCATGTCGTTTAACAATTCCACCTAGCGTCTTTGTCTCATGTTCAATCTTTTTGCTCAAAGATGTGCTGAAGACTCTTGTGATCGGTGTAGATGGTGCATTTGGTACCGTACAAGTAATGTCTCCAGATCTTAAGGCAAAAACTACCGCACCCAGTTCCAAGTCATGGTGGTATAGTTCTTCTCATGAATCTTCAATTGTCTAGAGGCGTATGCTATCACTTGATCCCGCTGCATCAGGACACATCCTAGTCCTTGAATAGAAGCGTCACAATAGACTACGAAATCATCACTACCATCCGGTAATGCTAGTATTGGTGCGCTACACAATTTATGTTTAGAACTGAAAAGCAGTTCCTGACTCTCACCCATTTGTACGCGTTCCCTTGTGAGTCAGGCTGTGAGAGGTTGTGCAATCTTAGAGAATCCTTCAATGAATCGCCGATAATATCCGCTAATCCAAGGATTGTCGTATCTCACTTGGTGTCTTAGGAACAGACCAATTCTTTATCGCTTCAATCTTAGCAGGATCAACATGTATTCCCTTCTCGTTGACAATATGACCTAAGAATTGTACCTCAAGTATCCAGAAATCACACTTAGAAAACTTTGCATACAGTTGTTCCTCTTTAAGTAATTCCAAGATCCAACGTAAGTGCTCTCCATGTTCTTCCTCAGTCCTTGAGTATTCGTATGTCATCAATAAAGACGATAACAAACTGATCAAGATAGGGTTTGCACACGCGATTCATGAGGTCCATGAATACTGCTGGTGCATTCGTCAACCAAATGGCATGACCAAAATTCATAATGACCATATCGTGTACGGAAAGCAGTTTTCGAGATGTCCTCTTCTCGAACTCTCAGCTGATGATACCCGACATCAGGTCAATCTTAGGTAATAGCTTGATCCTTGCAGTTGATCAAATAAATCATCGATACGAGGTAAGGGATATCTATTCTTGATAGTAACCTTGTTCAGTTCCCTATAGTCAATGCACATTCGAATGTACCATCCTTCTTCTTCACAATAGAACGGCGCTCCCAGGGCGACGAACTCGGGAGGATAAACCCTTATCCAACAACTCTTGTAGTTGGGAGGATAATTCCTGCAGTTCGTTCGGAGCTAACCGGTATGGTGCTCTCGCAATTGGAGAGGCTCCTGGAGCCAACTCAATTTAGAATTCAACTTGACGATGAGGTGGTAACAGGCAGGTCTTCCGGAAACACCTCAGGAAACTCACGAACTACGGGGATATGCTATCTTCTTTTCCTCGATCTGTTTCGGAAAGCCAATCCATGTGAAGTAACAGTGCATGAGATCTATGGAATGTATGACCAGCAAGCTCTATCTTGCATAAGAATATGCGTTACGTGAATCTGTGTGCCGTTAGCTAACTCACGGTGTATTTAGATTCTAAGGTTGAGGGATATCACTTAAAAGACTACAAACCTAGTGGACACGAAACTTCTATCGGCTCCGGTATCGAATAATACGGTAGCAAAACACCATTAACCGAAAATTTACCGTTACTGTTGTAGGTCGTTTAGAGCTCACTGAGCCAATGACGAAGGCTCTTCCTTGGCTCCATTATGTTTCCACCATTGTGTTTCCATTACCATTGTGGATTGTGTTTGCCATTGTTATTGTTGATGTTGTTCCATTGTTGTTGTTACCATTCCATTCTCTTAAGCTGGGGACAGTTGCGTTTGTATGGCCTCTTTTCCGCATTCAAAAAACCTTTGGAGTTTCTTGTGATTGTGTGGCTTCTTCATCAGTTCCCCGACAGTCTTTGGCTGCATGACCAATCTTCCCACAACGTTGGCACTTGAAGTTATCACACCGACCCACATGGGGTAGTTACACGGTTGCACTTTGGCAATCTTCCACCATACCACCGGGTCCTTGATTTGAGTGAGTCGCCTGGTTGAAGCTCGTTGTTATCGAACTTCCGTTGTGTTGCTGACTTGGCTGCTGTGTTGAGGTTGAGATTGGCTGCTGGATGACGATCCCTTGTGCTTGAACCATCCCACTTGCGTTCTGGTCGGGCACGCTTGCCACCGCACCCCGTTAGGTAACCGTCCTTGCTCAACGCTGGTTAGTCAGCCTGGGCTGTTCGGATAGCTTGTGTATGGTAGTGGGGTTAGAAGCCGTTACCATACTTTGAATTTCGGGCACCATCCCGTATATAATGCTCCACCTCTGTGCATTTCATTCACCATCCTGGGCATAAAGTGGCTAATCATGAGTTCGAGTTGTGTAGGCTTCAATTTCTGAGCCTTGCATTTTGAGTTGCCAGAACTCAATTTCCAGTTTCTGCACTTCATTTCGGGGGTAGTATTCTTCAGTCATGATTCTTTGAATTCATCCCAAGGTAGTTCATTGGCCATGGCTTGACCCAGCATTTGTACCTGGGCATTCCACAGGAAAGTGCTGCGCTTCCATGTCCGGTGGCATACTTCACCTGATCAGCAGGCGGGCAGTTGCATTTCGTGAAGACGACTCTGTTTCTCAAACCACCTTACAAGCCCTACAGCTCCTTCCGTCCCGCTGTAGGTATGGGTTACAGTCATGAAGGACTTGTAGGTACATGGTGGTGGTCCTGTTTTGACAACCAAGCATTAGTCAGATATCCTAGACAAATAACTAGGAAAATCAGTTAACTCTTGTATCATTACCTGCTAGTTGTCCCGGTTGGGCAGCAGCCACTGCCGCCTGAACATGTTCATTAATAATGCGCCAATTCCGCAGGCGTCATGTTTATGGCTCCGGCTCCCGCCTCCGGCGCCACGTCCACGACCACGCCCACGTCCTCGTCCACGTGCGTCCATATTTCACTTTAAAATTCACAATTACAATAATGAGTAACATCCCACATTAATCTCATCAAGGTACAGTAAACAATAAGAAATAATGCTCACCACAACCACAACATTATAACAGAAATAATAATCAAAGATAAATAATTGCAATTGAGTCAAAAATCCATCAATGTCAAAATTTAAGTTTGTCAGTTGGGTGGAAAAACCTTCCCACATAGGTTTCAAAGAAAAGAAACACTACATAGTCAAGTCATTTAAAAGTGGAATCAGTCCAGTACATCGGATCCATCACTGTCCTATCCATCTCTACTGGTTCTTCTTCGGGGGCTTCCGCGGGTTCTTCTTCTGGGTCTTCCTCATCAGGGTCCACCAAAGGGCAGGAGCTTCAGCAATCTGAAGTGCTGCTAGTTGTGCCTCTAAATCAGCAACCTATCATCAATCACTATGTTATGGTGATCTTGTGCGTCCATGCGCTCACTAAGTGTTACACGTTGCCTGCCAGCGTATGATGTCCACAAGGCCATCGAAGCGCTCCTGAAGCGTATCTACCTGGTAACGCAGCTGACACATCTCAGATCGTAATGCAGAGTTCTCATCAGTGAGTCCTCTAATCCGCTGTCGCTCTGTGTCCAGTGTGGTACAGAGCTGCAAATGCCTGCTCCAGAGGGTGCTCAAGGTAGAAGTGTAGGCAAAGTAGAGGCGGTTGATGACCTAGTCCTAGGTTGTGTAGGTGCTACAGGTGGTACGCGTCTCTATAAGCCATACGGTTATGTAAGTGGGGTAGAAATCCAGTTACGCGGAGGATCGAGCTCAGGAGGTATGAAAGGCTGATCCCAGTCTATCCGCTAGGAGGATAAGGATGTCGTGGCCAGTTAAATCCCCTATCCGTACGGGAGAAGTAGGGGTGACTCAGATCATGCAGGTCTCTTGCCTAAATTTCTGGACGACGATGCATGCTGCGAAGTACGTGTTGCGTAGCCAATGAGTATACAGTAAAGATAGTAAGCGACGAGTAACTAGCAACGGTGTGGGTATAGTCTAGTGTGTGTATGCAACCTAGTTCCCTATAACCAATGGCTCTGATACCAATCTGTCACACCCTCAAAATCTGCGTGCGGGGTTTTACCACGAGGCGCGTGACATACCAGGATCTCAGTCATTAGTTACCAAGAACGACTCATGATAATAAGCAAAACCAGAGTTAACGTTTAAAAATGCGGAAGCGTTTTAAAACAGAAAACCAAACAAGTAGTATGTAAAGAGAATGCGCAAAACATACGCGCCCTAAACACAAATGTTAATATGAAAATAATCCAAATTGTAAACAAACAAATGTAGACAACTCAACGATGCTGACGTGCGTGCTCCTAGGCAACTGGCAACCTTAACCTGAGAATAGCATACTAAACAAGTCAACACATGGTTGGTGAGTTCAAGAGTTTGCGTTAAATATAAACCAATCAACAGTTTCCAGAGCATAAGTAGTGTATTGCAATAGATAGCTAGTCTATTAACATAAAAATATTAATCATAGTGATTCGCGATCGAAGTGACTGTGTTACGTTGTTGCCTCCCATCACGACTTACCGGTCGTGACGAATGTGTTAGGACAAAATTGCACCGTTTGACCTCGAGTCGCACAGGTGGGGCTCGTCAGACCCAGTAGTACTACCCAAAATTCCCCGCTATTCAATATAACAATCCGAAAGTGTGAGGACTTTCCATGGTAAACAACATATATCAATATTACACACTCATATATAAAAGCGTTTGTGATCAACAGTATGCTATCTCCCCCAAAGAGTTATGTAAAATGAGTGGGGCAAGAACTCACCTGATGCGCGCAAGAATTAACCTAGAGCTTAACTTGAAAGAAAGAGGGAAAGACAACCTTCAAAGGTCACCTAGAACACAAGAGTACATAAGTACATGTACACAAATCAACATGAAACCCTAAGTGTCTACAAACCAAGAGACTCAAGGTTTAAGAAAGACAAGACACATTTGACCCAGTTGACCCGTTTGACCCGTTGGCGACATTATAGGTGATAACTCGTTAATAATAAACAACAGCATATCATACATGAAACATACAACCCAACAATAGTCCTAACATACCATAGACCCATACCATGAATTCCCACAAACAGGCCAAATCAGATAACACCAATAAACATTCATACGACCAAACAAACATTTAGTTACCTTAGAAATCATCCATGAATACACTAGCATGATCCTAATATCCCAAACATGCTCAAATCATCCAATTCAAGGATTTGCACAATTAAAGTTCCCTTTTGGGAAAGTTCATCCCAAATTCATCAAACTCCACTACATTCATGAATTCATCAATTATATACCAATTCAAGCCATGACAACATTAAACATGATCAACAACACCTAATCATCATGATTCATCAACTTTCATACCCAAAAGTTACTATCTTTAGTAAGGTATGAATACAACATGCATTCTTGAATTCCTAACATTCATATCAACATCTAGCATCTAACATCATACAAACACATCCATAACATTCATACGTCAACCAATCATCATTCATGCAAAATAAAGTTACTATTATTAGTAACCTATGAACAATGTATCAAAATCATAGCTTTCTTGCATAATCGACGTTAACTAGCATATACAAACAACTAACACAATAACACCAACCAACATCCACAAATCGATCCCCAATTGCAGTTTCGAATTAGGGTTTCGGCCCAATGTAATTTCCATAAAAACTTGTAAAAATCCAACCTTTATTGCATTGACGTTAATTAACATGTAATCTATCTAACAAACACATTAACATCAACAAACAACATGTAATCGACCTCCAATCCAAATCGAACCTACCATTCGGCCTAGTCAAATACATGAAAAACACCAAAAACTAACCTTTAAGTGTAATGGCTTGTATTGATGCTTCTAACTTGTTGTATGCTTGAACTCAACAAATCGATGTTAATTGGATGTCTTGGCCGAATCGCAAGGGAGAGGGAGAGGGAGGTCGCGGCCAATATGGGGAGGTTAGGGTTGGGATTTGGTTTTGGTTTATTTATTAATGATAATTACCTTTTAACCTATAATTGTATTTTATAAAAATTAAGCTTTTTGAATAGTTTTAAATAGTTTTTAACTACTAAACACAATTATTATTAATCACAAATAACAATCATGCATAATTCCCATTTATCACAAAACACACGAAATAAATATGCACGTTTTCACGTTACGCGATAAAATTACAGTTAACATTCAAATCACATAAGCATAAATTAATAATCACATTGTTAACTTAATTATCATCAATTTAACATTACTGATTATTGTTAAGTCACCAACGTTCAACGACAACTAGTGTGTGTGCTCGACACGTGTATGCAAGACTTAAGGGAACAAACGGAGTTTGGTAACGGAAAATTACCGGATGTCACACTTGATGACAAAGCATATGCTGCCATCACTATGGCTCTTACAACTGAGATAGCCCAAAAATTCAAGGACTAAAGGAAGGCAAAAGATTTATGGGATGCTATGGAAGAGCAGATAATAGGAAACAAAGACATGCGGGAAAGTGGGAAAGACATGCTTAACCAAGAGTTCAATACGTTCAATCATATTCTTGATGAAACATTGGAAGCCTAGATGTCTCGGTTCATCAAACTCATAACCAAAATAAAGAGTGCATGAATTACATTGGAGAACATTTCAGGACAAGAAGTTGTTGAACTCACTACCGTATAGCTGGAACAACAACTGCACTACCATCAAGAGAACCAAAGATTTGTTTACATTATCCCTGAGCGATCTAATCTTGACCATCAAGTCCTATGACATGGATGACAAACAATGGGCTGTCAATTATATCAACACAATAGGAGCTGAAGCATATTCTTAGTAATCCGAATTACTATGTCAGCTACTCCTAGTTCTGTTAGTAACAGCAACAATCAGCATCAGGTCATTCAAATGTCAAAGTTCAATCTTTGCCTCAAGTTCAACCATTTATCCATCCTATCCTCAAAGTCAATCATCTCAACCTGTACAACAAGCATTTGTTGTCAATTCCCAACCAAAAAAGCAGAAAATTCAGATAGCAGAAGAACACCTTGCTCTTTTTACCTCATTCATGAACAACTATGAAGCTTTCTCTGCTGGAAGACTCAATACACCAAACATCATGGTTGATGATCTGCAACAAGTCAACCCAGATGATGTAAAAGAGAATGACATAAAATATCAGATGGCCACAGTGGTGTATCATGTTAAGAATTTTGCAAGAAGAACTGGGAGAAAAGTTTTTGGTCTAAACAACTCTAGCAAAATCAGGTTTGACAAATCAAACTTGAGATGTTACAACTATGACAAACCTGGTCATTTTGCTAGAGAATGTACTGAGGGAAGGTCTGTTCAAGGTGATAATGGAAAGAAGATGGTCACGGTGGAGGTTGAAACTAAAGGAGATAAGGCTAGTACATCTAATTCCAAAGCACTGGTATCTCAGACCAAAGGAGAGTATGACTGGTCCGACCATATGGAGGTGTTAGATATGAAGCATTCTACTACCCTGTTAGCAGAAATATAGAGTGTTGAAGATCAAGTTAAAGAGAATATGTTGGCTGAGTTTGTGTCTGAAGAGTTGCTAGAAGGAGTGTTTGAGATAGTGGAAGTTAAGAAGGTTGAAATTGTGAAAAAGAATGCTGAAGTAGTAAAGAAAAATAAATGTTGAATTGACTCCAGCTTATTCAACCAAGATCAATGTGAAGGAAGTTGAGATGAAAGAAAAGACTGGTGAGATCACTCCAGTCAAAATTGAAGAATTTGTTAATGCTGTTGAGTTCACTCCAGCATTTGCATGCAATGAAAAGAAAAATGCTATTGAGATCACTCCAGCAATCAAAGCAGAAGAGAAGATGGTGCTAAAGGCCTTCATGGTACAAGTTGTGCTTGAAGAGACAAAGAAACAAGAAGAAGTTGAAGAGGTACATTCTAATCTTTGTTCTGATAATTGTATAGAAAAGGTAAACAGATATAGAGTTCACAATGAACGCTTGATCTTGGAAGTTGAAAAACTTCAATATCAAGCTCGTAAATACAAATCTGGTGAGAAATTTTTTAAATAAAAGACAGATGGTTTAAATATATCAATTTATCAATCAAAACTAAATCTTTATGATAAAGAGTGTAATATAAAAGATTTGACTACATGAAATGATGAATATCTTTAGAAATTAACAAACTCAACAGTAAACTCTTATCTGCAAAATTAGTTGTTGAAAAATTTGAGCTTTCATCGAACATGGTTGAAGGAATAATCAAGTCTTAGATGACATAAAAAATTAATGGTGGTAAAAGTGGAGTTGGTTATGCTAACATTGCACCACCAATTAATCATGATTATACATCTCTGCCTTCATCAATTACAACTCCTAATAAAGAGACCTATGGATTAGGTTTTCAACCAAACACTGACTTCACACCTTCAGTCAATGTTTCACTGACTGTTGACCGTGTTACAAAAACTATAGTTAATATTAATCATGTCAATTTTTTGCATAAAGTGTGAAGATAGAAGGGTTGGTTGAAGAGTGGGAGAGCGATGATGAAATAGACTTTAAGGAAAATAAGATTTGTAATGAAAAACAATCTTTTAATTCATTATCTATCATAAATGAAAGATTAGCAGTTTTGTTGATTCAAATGTATGTTCAAAAATGTCAAATAAAGAAATGAAAAAGGAATCAAAAATGAACTTTAAGAATAAAGAAAGTAAACATGTCACAACATCCATATCTAACTTGAAAACTGATTTCAAGAATAGATTTCTTTCTATAGGCAACATTGATAAGGAGGATCATATTTTTAAAGAAACCAATGCTAGTTTCTTTAAAAATAAATCTTCCACTATTGCTAACTCTGTGAAACAAGATGTGTGTAAAACAGGTTTGAAAGACACTGGTCCTACTCTAGTACAGATGATTCATATGGATAAAGTCACAAATCGTGCTACATCAGCATCAGTAGTGAATCTAAAACCTAGGACCAATACCTCATTTTCTCCAAAATCATCTCGAACAATTCATAATGTAACACCCAGAAATTTAAAAGAAAAGAAGAATAAAAGAAGAAAGGGTGAAATGTCCCAAGTCAAGGGGTTAAAGCTGTGCAAGTGGCAAACTTGCATCTTTATGTGATTTAAAAGAAGTATGACAGTAACACTTCTCCCTTTACTAATATTTCTTTGCTGCTAGAGAGAGAAAGGAGCTGCAAACCGATTTCTAGAGAGAGAAGGAGGAAGATCTGCTTGTAGGTAAGGTTTTCTTGCATTTCCTATTTGGTTTCAGCTGTGTTCGAGCTGCTGGACTAATTATTGTGTGTTTCTATGTGTCCGGTTGTGTGTTTTTATGTGTTTACGTGTTCGAACTCCAGGTTGCTCACAGGTCTGAAGAAGTCTTACTCGTAACCTGTTAAGATGAGTTTTAGATCCCGGTTTTACTTGTTTTTAAACTTGTTTGGGGCTGAAATGCATAGTACCTACTGTTTTACAACCAACATCATGATCTGATTTGTGTTTTTGCACCCGTTGTGAGTGTGGGTGTGTGTTTTCAAATGCTTGATTGAGTTTTGTTATTGTATGCTTGTTCTAAGTGTTTAGCATGCTAGATCTGGGCTAAGAATGTATAAGAATGAGGATTTGTAACTGAATATAGCATAAGTTGCAACTGCAGGTTGGTTTAGTTCATCCGCATTTAGATTTGAATATTTGCATGTGTTTTGTTCAGGTGCATTTGCTACAGTGATCATGCGCAATTCTTTTGATCATGCACAATTCTTTTGTTCATGCGCATTTGCTACAGTGTTCAGGCGCATTTGTTTCAGTCATCTGCATTTGGTTCATGCGCATTTCCTGACACTTAGAATATTTATGAGTATGAACATCCGCATTTAGTTCATGCGCATTTCCTGACACTTAGAATATTTCTGAGTATGAACATCCGCATTTGTCTATTCATCTGCATTGGTTTGCTCATCCGCATTTGTCTGTTCATCCACATTGGTTTGCTCATCCGGATTTCCATAAGGACTTAGAATTTTCTGAGATTTGGGGAAGTAGAATTTAAGTGCTAAGAAATGATGTTTTATGGTGGCTATTGCTTGTTTATATGTATGCATTGTATGATGATGTTGTCCCATGTTATGTATGATGCAACTTTACGTGGTGTGTTAGGCATATGAATGTAAAGTATTATATAATGAAAGTGGAAGACAATGTTAACGAGATGGAACATAATGAATGAATGAAAGTCTTGCAAGCAAATTAAAAAGGGAGTTCACAACTCAATGAAGGGTTGTTAGCTCAACTGTGTGGGGTTTAGCTAACCCATGTGAATTCACACAGGGAGGTCAGTCTTTGTGACTGATCAAGACCTGCGAAAATGGGATCCTTGTCGTGTTAAAGCTCTTAAAAGATATCATTTTGTCTTTATGTGTTTTTGTCATAGTATAGGGACTTATTTTATAAATATATGTTCCTTAGTTTTTTGATAGTATAAATAGGATATTTTATGTAATGTGCAGGTACACCAAAGATGAGAGAATATAGACGTTGATGAACGAACTGTAACCCTTACACATTGTATCCTGTGCATTTGCTATCAATGAAATCTATGAATTTTTTGATGTAATTGCATGTGTTTGATTACTTTGTGTTTGAATTGATCATTGCACCATGATATCATCATAGATTCGATCCTTTTGAACTGATCCATTGGAATCAAAGCCTTCGGTTCAGTGATCAGAGCATATCGACATTGTTGAGCTCTTTGAATTACTTGAAATCTGTGTTTATTGCAATTTGATCGATTAATTGTTGTTTTTAGTTGTGTTTCATCCATAGAAACATGATTTGAATCATAATTTGGTGTTCAATTCGTTCAGATCTGAGGAATTGATCAAATTTGTGTTCGAAGGGTGTTATTCATTTTCGGACTTCAATTCAATCAGAAAACTAATTTGTAGGTGTTGTTTGATCAAATTGAAGATTAAGGATTGTTAATCGACCTAATTACTACCAAATTGGATGTTTTTAGATCAATTGAACAAGTTTTGAAGATTTTCATGAGATCTGAGTTCCTTGGAGAAGATGAATTAGGTTCATGTGGTTGAAAAACTGCTGAAAATTGACCAAGTGTCTAGACGCATCACAATTGTTTGGGCGTTATAGCACTGTTTAGGCATTTTTCAGTTCAGGCGTTTTACCACTATTGGGATGCATTGTGACTGTTTGGTCACATTGAGACTGTTGAACCAAGTAATTCTAGGCGCTTGAGAACTGTTTGGGTGTTTTTAACCCACACATTTGACAACTGTTCTGGCGTTTGACAACTGTTCTGGAGCTTCATCACCGGGTGGAACCCAAGCATTTCATAACTGTGTGGGCGTTTGAAAACTATTTAGGCGCATCATCAGTTGGGCATTTTAGAATTAAACTAAGGCATTCCTAAGGTGTTTCTACTTCAAAGTCAGGCATTTCAGAACTATTCAGGCGCTTTAGTATTCAGGCACTTCACCACTGTTTGGGTGGTTGATAACTATTTAGGCGCTTGGACACTCAGACTTATTATAAAACACTTAGAAATTTTTTCAGAAACTTAAAAGAAACAAAAACAAGTCATTTTCTTAAATTCAAAAATACAAAATGGTTAAGTCTGAAGATTCTGAGAACAGGGTTCCAAAGCTAAATAACAGAGCTGATTTTCATAACTGGTCTTTAAGGTTGAAGCATCATCTAAACTCTATTGATACTGACTTATGGAAGTCAATAGAGAAATGACCTTATATTCCAATCACATCTGATGGTCTTGACAGAGGATTTGTTTATACAAAAGACTCTCCAGAACCTTATCCAGAGGATGGTCTGCAAGGTGATGACTTAAGAAAGGCGAAGAATGACATCAAAGCTTACTTATTGATGTGCAAGGGATTACCATTAGAAGTCTTGACTAGACTTGATGGTTATCAAACTGGGTACACTATGTACAAGGCTTTGAAGATTATTTGTGAAGGTGGTAAAGAGGATTCAGAAGAAATTGCACTTATAGCTTTGTCTGACCAAGCAAAGGTTGAGAATCTATCATCTGACTCTAAGACTTCTTCTTCAAGTTATCCTAAAATTCCTGTCAAAGTCAGAGAGAAAATGTGCACAAAAGCATGTTTTGACCAAGTTGAGCATTATAGAACATATTCATTCAAAATCTATGACAAACTTAACAAGAAGAATAATGCAAACATACTGAAAAATGATCACAAAATCTCTGATGAAAAGATCCTATCTCTATAAACCTCATAGAACAAAACTCCAAAAGAACTTGAACTTGTTAAAAAAACAACTTGAAGAGATGACTAAAAATTTAGAAGAGGAAAAAATAGCTCATGCTGCAACTCAGGTTGATCTAGCTAAAGTTAAAAGTTCTAAAACTATTGTAGAACAACTAGTAAGTGAGATGAAAGACAAAAACAAAACAGGTCTATGTTTTACACATGAACCAATGCCTGAATCTATCATAAACACTCTGCCAAAAAACTTTAACACACATGATCACTCACCTAAAAACAAAGCTAAGCTAAAAGCCTTTCAAAACAAGAAAAAGAATTTTGAAAGTGATGAAGACAAAACAAATGTTGATATATTTGAGGAACAAGATTCTGAAAAGATTAAAAAGATTAAAAATGGTCATCTAGTGAAAGTTAAATCTTACGAACCACGACCAAAGAATAAGAAAATGTTTGTTCCCAAAGAGCATGTTGTTGAAGAAATCATTGTTAAGAATGACAAACAAAACTCAAAGAATAAAGAGAAAGCAAAACTAGATGAAGTAACATCTGAAGATTCATTTTCTTACGGATTGAACAATCCAGACTTTATCAAATGGTAGAAATAACAAAAAGATAAAGAAAATGCAAAAGAGTCTTCTACTGAAGATGTTCAATCCCAAAGCAAACAAAGATCATCAAGATCGAGAAACCAAAGAAGGAGAAGAAAAAATGTTAAATCTAAAACATCTCAAAATAAAAGTCAAAACAATCAAACTCAAAGAACAAATCAAACAAATCAGTTCAAACCAGTAAAGTTTGTATCTGCGAGTACTTTTGACATGAACAAAATTCTAGAAATCAAATCTAACTCAAAGAACAAATCTAACTCCAATCTAAAAACAGGTTCAGGTCCTAAGTCTTCTCCTGTCAACAAAAGATTTGTATCTAAAGAGTCAAGAAATGGTGTTAATGAGCAAAAGTCAAAACCCAAATTTCAAAAGAACAAACTTTTCAATCAAAAACAATAGATTCACTTTTCAACTCCTAAATCAAAGCAAGGATCAAATGTGTCCTCCACATCTAAAGTTAATCAACAGTTGTTTAAATCACAACAAAGGTACTATGATATATGTGATATGTATAATCATAAGACTGAAGAATGTTTCTTTAACAGGTATTGCCACATATGTGATATGAAAAATCATTCAATAGCTGATTGTTATTTCAACAAATATTGTACCTATTGTGACGAAATAACTCATAAAACTGAGAACTGCTACTTCAGAAAGAACTCGCCAAGAAATGGATATGTTAATCCACAGTTAAGGAATGGATATGTCAATCCATAATTTCAAAGAAATAAAAGTGTTGGTTTTAAAAGATTGACAAAACAATCTTCCTTAGGCTTGAGATCTTTTCGAAGGAATGATTCTGATTATGATGATTCTTATGCTGCAAAAACAAAGCAGTATAATAAAGGAAAATTCATTCCACGATCTGTGAGAATGAACAATGGGAAGGTTGGTAAACAAAACTTTTCTAAAATGGTTTACTCGGATGGGTTGAATTATCTTGATGATGATCTTAAAAAACGTTATCATGCTTTAAGAACTAGACAAATCAAAGATAATCAAAAATTTGTCAGGAACGGAATTGGTAAATTTGTCAACAATAAGCCTGATTTGAAAAAGCTTCACTTTAAACAGTTAATAATTGTTGATAAATTTGGCAAGCCCAAGACCATCTCCGTTTGGGTTGATAACTCAACTTAATTCTTTTTGAAATGCAGGTATGCCCAAGAAGACCTAATAACACATGGTATGTTGATAGTGGGCGTAGCCGGCATATGACAGGCAACCATGCCTTGCTGCAAGATTTTAAGTTAAAAGATGGTACTTAGTTTTTAGGTCCCAGATTAGTCTCGTGGCAATGGAATAAACAAAGAAATGTCTCCGTTTCAACCGCAGAAGCTGGGTACATAGCTGCTTCAGCAGGATGTTCTCAAATCCTTTGGTTACAAAACCAACTGCTAGATTACGGGTTCAATTTTCTTAAAACTCCTATTTACATTGATAACACTGTTGCTATGTTTATTACAGCTAATCCTGTCCAGCGCTCAAAAACAAAACATATCAAAATTTGATATAATTTTCTCAGAGTAACTTTGAAAAAGGTTTAATTATTTTGATTCAAGTCACAACCGAAAAATAATTGGCTAACCTATTTACAAAAGCCTTTTTACTAGGTCAATTTGAATATTTGGTCGAGTCAATTGGACTTATTAATCATGTTTAACAAAACTGGTTTTGAGTTTAATTCAGTTGTCTGATTCATTAAAAATGATAAGAACCCTCCCTTAGCTTAATCTTGAATATAGAGAAACTATCAAAGTTAACTGCCTGATTGTATATATTGTGTGTGTATGTTCAATAGAATATGAAAAAACAAATACAAAAATAGAAACTTGCAAAATCAAAATAGAAAAATATAAAACAAAAACTATAAAAATAGAGTTCTTTGTTAGTTCATTAATTAGGACTGAATCTGTCTTTGTTTGTGAGAAATGATAGATACATTAGTTTTGATCAGTTGCATACTTCGCTCACTACTAAAGTCTAATGTAATCAGATACGATTTGCACGTAAGCTCATGCATTTATACTGAAAAGGTAAATTCTTATGATTAAACTAAATCAATCATGCATTCATGTTTGTCCATTTTAGTACCTATGAGAAGTGTTGACTTCTCAGATTGATTGCTTGTAAAATCATAAACTCACACCTGGTGGCGATATAAATAACCATTGAGCTCTAATTACATAAAGCATCTATTCACTTCTCTGTTATGACTCATCATAGACCTGAGTGTTAGGGTTTGAACAAATTTATCAGAGCTATTTTATCCATATAAAATAGAAGACGTAGCGGAATTTCAGTTTAAAACTTGTTACAGTTAGCATATATATAAAACATTTTATATTTATCTGTTAAAACCCCATATGGATCGATATATGAACAACATGCTTACAAACAACCATAGGGTGTTTAAAAATACAAACTTTGTAGAAGAATGGGAGGGAGATCAGATGAAAGCAAGTCTTCAAAGCAGAAGACCTCAAGCGGTTCTACCCACAAGCCACCAACAGACACTCGGTTGCTAGGATTTTCACTTTGAACAAACACTCCTGATTTTTGCTCTTGACCGATCGAGAGAAAAAGAGAGTTTGGAGTGTTCAACACTTTTTGCGTTTGTGTAAAAAGTTATATTAGAGAGAGATCAGATGTAATCATATATTGCATGTCCTTGGAAACTTAAAATTCAGGAGATAGAAAAGTAGGTGGGACCCAGCCCCTTAACCCATCAGCATTTCTCAACATCATCCGCATTAGTTAATGCGGATGCATGTTCTTCTCCCGCATTTGTAAATGCGGATGAAGAAAGTTCATCCGCATTTCCAAATGGTCATCCGCATTTGTAAATGCCGTTGAACAGTTTATCAGCATTTCCAACAAATGCTCATTCGCATTAGTTAACACACAAATACGGATAGTTATCTTCATCCACATAAGTAAATGCGGATGAGTTCTCTTCATCCACATTTCTTTAACCACATCAAATGCGGCTGTTATAAGCAAATGCGGATGAATTATATACATTCTCTCTCTAAAATAAATTATCCATATAATCTATTTACAACACAAGTAAAAATATTTAGAAACCCAATTTCTAGATATTCTAAGTGTTAATATTCATTTATATGATCATATCATAAAACAAATATTGTAGGTGTTTGTCTAGCTTGTTATTGGGTATAACCCGACTTGGATCATGACGTACTAGCCATATCAATTCAATATGTATTTTGGGCAGACCATTTCCAACAATCTCCCACTTGCACAAGATATATAGAGGATTGATGCAAGTAGCAAATACAGCCTAACAGTGGTTTACTACCCCTAATAAGCATGACTAAGTGCCATTCAATAACATCATCCTCTTCAGGTCTTTTACTTGAAATGATTTAGGTGAATCAAATCATATATCCTTTTGTTTCAGATGTCATGTTAAATCCAGAGACACAGAATGATCATTCCCTGTTGATTTAACTTTATCAGGCCTTAGACATCTCAACGAATAAGAGGAACAAATCCCATATTGACTACATACGTTTCTCATAATCACCTTGTATCACACCTGAACATAGCCTTGTGTGCTGTTCATTATTTCAGAACAGCGAAGAACTAGATCAAGGTACTATATTTGGTGAATATCAAAACCCAATATGTATCTCAGGTCAGAGGATACTATGATATTCACCTTTACTCAAATTTACTTATGATTTATCACAAGATTCCATGTAGTAATATTTGATGGCGGGTTAGTCCAATATTTATATCCTATAAATATCTACGAACATTGGCAGTGAACCCTCGCTCTATATTCATACCTTATGAATATCCACCAATCTAAGTTCATGATAGTCTTACCTTCATATTTGTTCCCACAAATATGAGCGACTACAGACATTTAGAATAATTAACTTATTCACGGATTTAAACTTGCTAAAATGGAACATAACTCAAAGTATCATAATTATACAAAAGAGTTAAAATTTACAATCGTTCCGATATTTAAATACTTAAAAGAACAAATCCAATCACTAGAATATCGAAGTCCTAAGGCACAAGTATGACTCTCATGCTTTGGCCTTTCAAGGAGCTTCGTGAGTGGATCCGCAATGTTTTGATCGGTGTGAACTTTGTGAATACATATCTTTCCTTTTTCAACTTCATCCCTTATTTAGTTAAGTCTCCGCTCAATGTGCCTCGTCTTTTGATGTGCTCAGGGTTCCTTGAGGGTCCTGAATGGTACAGACCACCCCTAGGTCGGTAATGAACTTTCTTATCCATGCAGCTTCTTGAGCTGCCAATGAGGCAGCGATGTATTCCGATTCAGTGGTGGACAATGCTACCATATCTTGTTTTGCGCTCTTCCAAGAGACTGCTCCACCATTCATAACAAAAACATATCCCGATTGTGATCGAGAATCTTGATCAGTTTGGAAACTCGCATCCGTGTAACCCTTTACAACGAGATCCTCCTCACCAGAGCCATATATTAGAAACATATCCTTAGTCCTTCTAAGATATTTCAATATACTCTTAATAGCCATCTAATGGCAATTTCCCGGATTTTGCTGGTATCTGCTTGTCATGCTCAAAGCGCATGACACATCTGGTCTAGTGCATATCATAGCATACATGATGGATCCTATAGTCGATGCATATGGGATTCCTTTCATTTTCTCTTGCTCATCCTTTGAGCTTGGACATTGAGATGCACTCAATATTGTTCCTCTTTGAATAGGCACCAAACCTTTCTTAGAGTTCTCCATCTTGAACCTTTTCAAGATTTTATCAATGTATGCACTTTGGTATAAACCTATCAACCGCCTTGATCTATCCCTATAGATCCTCATTCCCAAAATGTAGGCAGCTTCACCAAGATCCTTGATGGAAAAACAACTTCCAAGCCAGGTTTTTACACCTTCCATGGTTGGAATGTCATTTCCAAACAATAGTATGTCATCAACATACAATACTAAGAAAGTAATGATGCTCCCACTAGGTTTCTTATACATACAAGCCTCATCAGCGTTTTTGATGAATCAAAATTTCTTGACTTCATCATCAAAACGGTGATTCCAACTTCTAGATGCTTGTTTCAATCCATATATTGATTTCTTTAACTTGCATACTTTATTAGGATGTTGTGGATCGACAAAACCTTCGGGCTGACATATAGACATCTTCTTCAAGATATCCATTTAAAAAAGCAGTTTTGACATCCATTTGTCAAATCTCATAGTCATAATATGTGGCAATGGCAAATAGTATTCTAATTGACTTTAGCATTGCCACGGGCAAAAAAGTCTCATCATAATCAACCCCTTGAGTTTGAGTAAAACCTTTTGCTACAAGTCTTGCTTTATAAGTATCCAAGTTTCCATACATATAGGTTTTCTTCTTGAAAACCCATTTACTTCCAACCAGTTTGGAGTTAAGAGGTGGTGTAACCAAATCCCATACTTGGTTGTCATGCATGGATTGCATCTCAACGTTCTTGGCTTCAAGCCATTTATCACAATCGGATTGTGATATTGTATCATGGTATGTGGTGGGTTCATCTGAATCTACCATATAGCATCCATCTATGAAAAATCCATATCTTTTGGGTGGATTACTAATTCTACCAGATCTTCGAACATTTTGTGTGTCTTGATCAACCATTTGATCACTTTCAACAACCTCTTTGTTGAGTGCTAGTATCAACCAAACGTGTATCGGCTTGTGGTTCTCGATCGTCCTCGAGTTCCACCATTCTATCAGTTCCTTCCATAAGGAACTTAGTTTCCAAGAACTCAGCCTTTAGAGCAATGAACACCTTTTGCTCGGTTGGGTTGTAGAAGTAATATCCCACAGAGTCTTTGGGATATCCTACAAATATACACTTAGTGGATCGAATTTCAAGTTTGTTTTGGGAGTTGCGTTTGACATAAGCCTCACAACCCCATACCCTTAAATATGATAATGATGGAACCCTTCCATGCCATATTTCAAAAGGTGTCTTGTCCACTTTCTTGGTTGGGGCCATATTTAAAATACGAACTGCCGAGAGCAATGCGTAACCCTAAAATGATAGAGGCAATGTGCTTCTAGCCATCATAGATCGAACCATATCCAATAGAGTTCAATTCCTCCTTTCGGACACACTATTATGTTGTGGTGTTCCTGGTGGAGTGAGTTATGAGATGATTCCACAACTCTTAAGATGATCTTGAAAGGCATCATTAAGGTATTCACCTCCTCTATCCGAACGAAGTACTTTGATGGTTTTATTGAGTTAATTCTCAACTTCATTTTGGAAGACTTTGAACATTTCAAAGGCTTCGTCTTTGTGTCTTAACAAGTACACATACCCATAATGACTATAATCATCAGTAAAGGTAATGAAGTATCTTTCACCATTTATTGTCATTGTCTTAAAAGTCCCACATACATCCGAATGTATGATACCTAATAAGTCTTTTACCCTCTCATTAGTTCCACTAAAGGGTTTCTTGGTCATCTTTCCTTGTAAACAAGACTCATACTTATCAAATGAATCTTCATTTGATTCCAAAAGACCATTCTTTTGAAGTGTATGTATGCGATCTTTGTTTATGTGACCAAGGCGACAATGCCAAAGATAAGTCTTACTCAAATCCATTTTGAGTTTCTTGGTGCTTGATTGGTACAACGAGTTATCCAATGATGTGTTACACGGCATAGCTTTAAAATAAATGCCATTACACAGCATAGCTTTAAAATAAAAGACATCATTCTTGAAAACACAAATACCATTGTCAACAAACTTCAAATCATAACCATATTGTCTTAAAAGATAAATGGAGATAACGTTCCTAGTCAAACTAGGAGTATACAAAATGTTTTTCAAAACAACTTCCAAACCATTTGGAAGCTTCAAAATGTAGTCTCCTTGGGCTTCAACGTCAACTTTTGCTCCGTTGCCCATGAAGAGACTTGTATCACCTTTCTTGAAATTTTTATTTATTTTGAACCCCTGAAATAAATTGCAAATATGAGTTCCATATCCGGTATCTAACACCCATGTGTTAGAAGAAATAACATCTAGATCAATATGGATCATGAAAGTTGTACATGAAGTTTGCCCCGCATCCCTCTTTGCTTTCAACTCCTTGAGATAGGTTGGACAATTCCTCTTCCAATGTCCTATCTTACCGTACTCAAAGCATGGACCGTTCTCTGTCACCTTAGGCTTCTTAAGCTTTGGTTTTGGAGGTTCGGCTCTAGCTTTTCCCTTACCTTTCCCTTTGATGTACCCTTTGCCTTTGGCAACATTTTCCTTGGGATTGGGGTATTGCCTTTTCTTGTTGCCTCCCTCATTGATCGTGAGGACCGGTAAAACCCTTTTACCCATCCCCGCCTCGGCTGTTTTGAGCATTGCGTGGAGTTCACCAATGCTCTTGTCCCAACCATTCATGTTATAATTCATGATAAATGTCTCAAACCTTTTGGTTAGACCATTGAGGATCAAATCTGTGGCCAACTCTTTTGAGACAGGACAATTCAGCCTTTCCAGGCGATCAATGTGGATCTTCATCTTAAGCACATAAGATGATACCGATTGAGTTTCTTCCATGCGACATGTGTCACACCCCTGGCCCAGGTAGGGTGGAACGTCACAGACTAGCAACAACATATTGCAGTGGAAATAAACCATCATAAGAGCACAAAAGGAGAGAACATCACATGGCATTATACTTTAAAAGACACCGGGCCAGAAGTAGGCCTAGCCCCCAATACAAGTACATAAATTCAACAATACAAATTGTTCCATGATAACCAAATTTAACATGTTCCAAATGTTTTAAAACTAATCAAAGCAAATGCCATGGGTCACGGTGCTAGTTCGTCATAAGTCTTCTACGAAAGCCAGACCTTCATCACGGGTTACCTGAAACATGCTCAAAGAAAATTTTGTCAACTAAAAAGTTGGTGAATTCAAGTGCTTAAAGTTTAGACACAAAAGGATTCAATAAAATCCACATTTGATTTAAAAGTCATAGTTTCATTGTTGTGGGGATCACAATCAACCCTGCACTCAGTCCCGGCTAGCTTCTTCAAAAGTTATGTTTTACCGGTTAATCCCGAAGGAAGAACTAAGCCTCAAACAGTGGACCATACCTGCCGGATGGTTCACCCTAGTATCTTACAAAAACCTGTCACATGACACAAATGACCCCGCAGGATCTCAGTGTGGTACCCTTTCGTTCATCACGAAAGGCACTGTGTGTGGGGGATTCCCCAAGTAGATCTACCCATATAAAACAAGCGCTTCACACAAGAATTAATGATCGTGATAAAAGTAAAAGCAGGTTATAACATTTCCACAACATATAGCATCATAATATAGCATAGAAATAGTTCAGTTTAAACAGAGCATGCTTCATCCCAAAAACAGTAGTTAAAAGGGAACACTAGAACTCACCTTAAGTTTCAAGCAACGGGTTCTTTGAGTACCGGGAAAGTTTCAAGTCTAGCACCCTACCATCAAGATTAAGTGATAAGCCACTAATTCTAAGGTCACACAAGGTGGAAAAAGTGTGTTAAGAAGTTAAATGTTCAAGTTGACGGAATTGATCTGCCCAAAATACATATTGAATTGATGTGGCTAGTATGTCATGATCCAAGTCGGGTCATACCCAATAACGAGCTAGACAAACACCAAAGATATTTGTTTTATGATGTGATCATAAAAATAAATATTAACACTTAGAATATTTGGAAATTGGGTTTCCAAATAAACTTACACTTGTGTTGTATATAAATTATATGGATAATTTATTTCAAAGAGAGAGGAATATTAATTCATCCGCATTCGTTTTACACAGCCGCATTTGATATGGTTGAACAAATGTGGATGATGTTTACTCATCCGCATTTACAAATGCGGATGAACAAACCCTCTCTGCATTTGTTTTGGAACAAATGCGGATGAGCATTTCTGGAAATGCTGATAGAAACATACATCCACATTTACTAATGCGGATGACCATTTACTAATGCGGGAGAACAACTTCTTCCGCATTAACTAATGCGGATGTTGTTCTGAGAAATGCGGATGGGTTAAGGGGTTGGGCCCCACCCACTTTTCTCTCTCCTGAACTTTATGTTTCCAAGGACATGCAATATAAGATTGCTTGCAGATCTCTCAAGATATACGACTAAAGAACTTCTTTCTCTCGATCAGTCTAGAGAAATTAAAAGAGAGTTCTATAAGTGAAAAATCCTAGCAAACGGTTTTCTTATTCGTGTCTCGTGGGTAGTCCAGCTTGAGGCTTCTTGCTTTAGGAGCTGCCATCCTTGTTCACCTCCTGCTGACCTCATCATTGAAGGTAGTTCTTCGTACCTTCTATGGTTGTTTGTAAGCATGATTTCATATATCGATCCATATGGGTTTTGACTGATTTTATATAAAAATGTTTTATATATAAATTAGCTCACTGTAACAAGTTTAATATATATATTCCGCTCGTTCTTCTATTTTATAAGGATAAAATAGATCTGTTTAACTTGTGAAAACCCTTCAATGGCATCAAGAGCCGGTTATATGGATACATGCTTTATTTGGACTGAAAACTCGGTTTCTTGGTGATGATTCACTAAAAGCCGAGAGGCTTCAGCCCTGGTATCCCCTATTTTTTCAAGATCTATTTAAACATGCATATAGGAATCTTGGAAAATTTATATCATTTGGATGATTTCGTTTTGGAAACAAAACCATGGTTCTCGGCTGTTTAAGCTTCAGCCGAGAATCTATGGTTCAAGGGGATGCTTTTGGTTTTTGCTTACATATGTGGATATGTATTTTATTTGTTCATAACCAAAGCCGAGACCTATGGATGAATGTGTTGTGATTTATTTTAATTATTCAAATGGTTTGTAATAATTAAACTTGTTTATTTTTCCTTTTGGTATGTAAATAAATAGGCTAGTTACACTTTACTTTTACTAGAAAAAAATGTATTTAGGATATTGTTGGGGTTCAACAATGGAATAAACTGAAGCTTACCAAATCATAATCACAGCCAAATAAAGATCTCATTGTACAAGTTCAGAGACCAAGTTGATCATAACAAAAAACAACAATACAAGACAATTCAACATGACAAAGTCAACATCAAGACAATTAGAAAGTCAAACTTAGTCCATGTTGTAATAATAATATAAATAGACCCACTAGTGCATTTTTGCAAGTGTGGTTCTTTTGTGTGTGTTTCTCATGGTGTAAATCACCACCCAAGGAGAAATCCTCTCCTTTGGGTGGGTTTGATTTCATCAGCCATCTATGATTCTCATTGTAACTTATTTATCAACATCAATGAAATCATAACATTATTACCATCCATCTCTTTGTTCTTTGATTCACACACATACACCCATCTTAATTTTGATTTCTAGATCTGAACGTGATGAATCCTAAGATCCAAGCTCAACGAATCTGAAATATTGATTTAGCAAAATGGTATCAGAGCTGTTGGTTGCTGGATTTATCTAGTTTTCAGATCTGATTTCATCTTTAATGATGTCAAGAACAATGAAGAAAAGAAGAAAAATGAAGAACAAAGTCCCTGTTCATCAAAAACCTATCTGTTCATACCCAAAATTAGAAGAAAAACCAACAAATCTGTTCAACTATGGTACGATTTGAAGAATCGTGAACATGTTCATGATTATTCCTTCAAAATTCGATGCAAATTGAATAAGATTATCATCAAAAATGAAGAAAACCCATCTGTTCATCTCAAAATCAAGAAGAGAAATCATTAGATCTGTTCTAATATGGTACGATTTGAAGAAATATAATCATTCCCTGGATTATTCCTTCAAAATTCGATGCAATTGAACATGATTATCATTAAAAACAAAGAAAAGATGAATAAATAGAAGCTACTGCTGATTTCTCGACCTGCACTGCAGTGTGAAATCGAATTTTGTTCAAGTCTCGAAACAAATGCGGATGAACAAAAACAAATGCGGATGAAGCTTGATCAAATGTGGATGAATTACCCATAAATGCGGACGTGTTATACACAAATGTGGATGTGTTATCCACAAATGCAGATGTGTTATACACAAATGCGGATGTGTTATACACGAATGCGAATGACTTGTCACCAAATGCGGATGACTTGTCAACAAATGCGGATGCCTTGTCACCAAATGCGGTTGACTTGTAAACAAATGCGGGTACTTTAAGCACAAATGCGGATGCATTGAAAACAAATGCGGATGCCTTGCAAACAAATGCGGATGTTTTCAAACAAATGCGGATAAGTTAGCAAAGAAATGCGGATGAGTTGCAAGAAATGCTTATGAACAGTTGATGAACAGGACTTGAAAAAGAAAAGAAAAACATGAATGTGGATGATTGCAACCAACAGGCACGTCCATTTGATCATGAAAGCAAAAAAAACAAAAGTATAGAAATCAACTTTGGTCACTTTTTCGCAAATTCATCCAGGGACTTGTACAACTATCAGATGTCCTTTCTGAAGTACTTGGGCTCACATTCATTGATGATGTTTTGCACCCGTATCTGACTACTGAGCGGACAGTTAGCCAAACTTTAATCAAGGGGAGTACTCATTATCTGATGAATGTCATTTATCAACTTATTTCAAAAGAGTGGAAGTGTGTTCAACATTGATTCATGTTCTTGATGTAGTTTATTGAAGTTCAAAGCCTCACCATATGCCTAATACATTCTAATCCTTGAGTTGTGATATGAACTGTAATCCAAGAGTGATACAACCCATATCCAATACCAAGAAGTATTCTCAAGAGATTCTAACCTTTGTTAGAAATATATTAGGAGAAGATTAATCTGAGGGGGAGAACATCAGTGAACTGTGTCAGAACATCAGTTATCAAGAAGACATGTGACAGAGAAGATCTTCAAATCAAAGTTTGGCAAGCATCAGTTTAGGGGGAGTATTTTTAGGGTTCAACAATGGAATAAACTGAAGCTTACCAAATCATAATCACAGCCAACTAAAGATCTCATTGTACAAGTTCAGAGACCAAGTTGATCATAACAAAAACAACAATACAAGACAATTCAACATGACAAAGTCAACATCAAGACAATTAGAAAGTCAAAATTAGGTCATGTTGTAATAATAATATAAATAGACCCACTAGTGCATTTTTGCAAGTGTGGTTCTTTTGTGTGCGTTTCTCATAGTGTAAATCACCACCCAAGGAGAAATCCTCTCCTTTGGGTGGGTTTGATTTCATCAGCCGTCTATGATTCTCATTGTAACTTGTTTATCAACATCAATGAAATCATAACATTATTACTATCCATCTCTTTGTTCTTTGATTCACACACATACACCCATCTTAATTTTGATTTCTAGATCTGAACGTGATGAATCCTAAGATCCAAGCTCAACGAATCTGAAATATTGATTTAGCAGATATGTTTTTGTAAAAGAAGATGCAACAAGATTATCTTTCTCGGTTTTAACCGAAAGGAGAAGATGAAGGCCCAAAGGAGTTTGGTGCTGAAGTCAAAGCCTAAATGGAGACCCAAATGGATTGGAAGAGTCACAACACAAGGTGGACACTTGAAGCATTTGGATGTGGGATCAAGTGGGAGTTCACCTGCACAAATGTTGTGTCAATTCACCCTTAGGAATGACCTTATTAACTCACTTGTTTCGGTCAATAAGTGATGTTAAGCTTAGATGGCTACGGTTATGGACTCATGTGATGCTTGTGTGCTTGTTTTATTATTGTTTTGTGATATATGGATATGCATGTTTAAACAATTTAAAATCAACAACAAGCATAAAATTGGTTCTTATAAAACATTAACATGGGTAATAAAAGGGTTTATTAAAAGTTAATGTGTTCACAATAAAATTGGTTTTATTGAAAGAACCTTGAAAATTGTTTCACACTGGTACCACACATATGAATGCATGCAAATGTTAGGTGCAAAATTGTTTTCAAAACTAGAATTAATGAAAACTAAAATCCCTTTTGAAACAAGTTTAACACCATCCTTTTACACAACACTCGAATCACTTGGGAACTATTTGTGGGATAAAGGTCACCTAACCACTCTTAGGGAACTTATGTGTTTGAGTTGGGGTTAACATA
Source organism: Flaveria sonorensis (assembly GCA_025506505.1). Classification (NCBI taxonomy): domain Eukaryota; kingdom Viridiplantae; phylum Streptophyta; class Magnoliopsida; order Asterales; family Asteraceae; genus Flaveria; species Flaveria sonorensis. The sequence goes on along the minus strand of CM046440.1, from coordinate 42,343,391 downwards.
TTTGTGGGATAAAGGTCACCTAACCACTTGTATGTGTAAACTCACACGTGTGTGTAAGTAGGACCACTTGAGTTGGAAACCATGTGAATAGGGTCACCGAAGCATGGTGTACAATGGTGTTGATGGGATTAAACATGCCAACTAAACATAAAGATGTTTAACCGATCCCGTAAAACTAGAAGTTGCAAAGGGTTGCAATTGTCAAGAGTTGATTACCTTGTTAATTTAAATGATGGGATAAAGGTCACCTAACCATTATTTAAATGTAACGTTGGATTCTAGATTTTAATTATTAATTGTCTATGAGACGTGAAAAGGTTATTAATAATTAAAGTTTTATTTTCGGAAATACTAAAATTGAACTTTGTTTGTAGTAATGGCCGCCAACAGCAACGCTCCCACCCCGACCGTCCATAACCTATCACTAAGAACTATATTAGAAAGGGATCGTCTTAACCATAATAATTTTATGGATTGGTTTCGTAACTTAAGAATCGTTCTCAAGCAAGAAAAGAAATCTTATGTACTAGACGATCCCATTCCTGACGAACCCGATATTGATGATGTTAAGGCCTATAACGATTGGGTTAAGCACACTGAGGATTCTGTGCAGGTTTCTTGCCTCATGTTGGGAACTATGATTCCCGAGCTCCAAAAGGATTTAGAGCATCATGGGGCATACGACATGATCACCCAGTTGAAGGAAATGTTCCTTCAAAAAGCAAGGGTAGAACGCTTCAAAACGGTTCGAGCGCTTCATGCATGTCACATGGAAGAAACTCAATCGGTTTCATCTTACGTACTTAAGATGAAGAGCCACATTGATCGCCTTGAAAGGCTAAATTGTCCCGTCTCAAAATAGTTGGCCACGGATTTGATCCTTAATGGCCTAACTAAAAGGTTTGAGACGTTCATCATTAATTATAACATGAACGGGTGGGAGAAGAGCATTGGTGAGCTTCACGCAATGCTCAAAACTGCCAAGACGGGGATGGGTAAAAGGGTTTTACCCGTCCTCATGATCAATGAGGGAGGCAACAAGAAAAGGCAACACCCAATCCCAAAGCAAATGTTGCTAAAGGAAAGGGATACATCAAAGGACAGGGTAAGGGAAAGGCAAGAATTGAACCTCCAAAACCAAAGCTTAAAAAGCCTACAGTAATGGAGAACGATCCATGCTTTGAGTGTGGTGAGGTAGGACATTGGAAGAGGAATTGTCCAACCTATCTCAAAGGGTTGAGAAACAAGAGGGATGCTGGGCAGACCTCAAGTACAACTTTCATGATTCTTATTGAATTGAATGTTATTTCTTCAAACACATGGGTATTGGATACCGGATGTGGAACTCATATTTGCAATTTGTTACAGGGGTTCAAAAGAAATAAGCATTTCAAGAAGGGAGACACAAGTCTCTACATGGGCAACGGAGCAAAAATTGATGTTGAAGCCCAAGGAGACTATGTTTTGAAGCTTCCAAATGGTTTGGAAGTTGTCTTGAAAAACATCTTGTATGCTCCTAGTTTGACTAGAACATAATTTTTGTTTCCCTTTTAAAACAATATGGTTATGTATTAAAGTTTGTAAACAATGGTATTTGTGTTTTTATGGATGTTGTATTTTATTTTGAGGCTATGACTTATAATGGTATCTATGAATTGGTTCATGATAACTCATCATTTAATAACTCGTCATACCAAGCAAGCACCAAGAAAATTAAAATGGGTTTAAGTGATTTATATCTTTGGCATTGTCGTCTTGGGCATATAAACAAGTATCGGATTCAAACACTTCAAAAGAATGGTCTTTTGGAAACAAATGAAAATGGTTCATTTAGTAAGTGTGAATCTTGTTTACAAGGAAAGATGACCAAGTTGCCCTTTAGTGGTATTAATGAAATGCCAAAGGATTTATTAGGAATCATACATTCGGATGTATGTGGTCCTTTTAAGACAATGACAAGGAATGGTGAGAGATACTTCATTACGTTTATCGACGATTATAGTCGTTATGGTTATATGTACTTGTTGACACACAAACATGAAGCTTTTGAAATGTTCAAAATCATTAAGAATGAAGTAGAAAATCAACTCAATAAAACAATCAAAGTTCTTCGTTCAGATAGAGGAGGTGAATACCTAAGTGATGCTTTTCAAGATCATCTTATGAGTTGTGGGATTGTCTCACAACTTACTCCACCTGGAACGCCGCAACATAATGGGGTGTCTGAAAGGATAAACCGAACCTTATTGGATATGGTTCGATCTATGATGGCTAGAAGCTCACTACCTCTATCATTTTGGGGTTTCGCATTGCTCTCCGCGGCTCGTATGTTGAATATGGCCCCAACCAAGAAAGTGGATACGACACCTTTTGAAATATGGCATGGAAGAGTTCCATCACTATCATATTTAAAGGTATGGGGTTGTGAAGCTTATGTGAAGCGGAACACCCAAAACAAGTTAGAAAGTCGATCCATTAAGTGTATATTTGTTGGATATCCCAAAGACTATATGGGATATTACTTCTTTGATCCAACCGAGCAAAAGATATTTATTGCTAGAAAGGCTGAGTTCTTTGAAACTAAGTTTCTTATGGAAGAAACGACGTATAGAATAGTGGAAATTGATGAGAATCGAGAACCAAAAGCCAATACACGTTTGGTTGAAATTAGCGATCAACAAGAGGTTGTTGATAATGATCAAATGGTTGATCAACACACACAAAACGTTCGCAGATCTGGTAGAATTAGCATTCCACCTGAAAGATATGGATTTTTCATGAATGGATGCTATGTGGTTGATTCGGATGAACCAACTACATACCATGATGCAATGTCCAATTCGGATTGTGACAAATGGCTAGAAGCCATGAACGTTGAGATGCAATCCATGTATGACAACCAAGTCTGGGAATTGGTTGAACCACCACTTAACTCCAAACTGGTTGGATGTAAGTGGGTTTTCAAGAAGAAAACCGATATGCATGAAAACTTGGATACTTATAAAGCAAGACTTGTAGCAAAAGGTTTCACTCAAACTTAAGGGGTTGATTATGATGAAACATTCTCACCTGTGGCAATGCTAAAGTCAATTAGGATATTATTTGCCATAGCTGCATATTCTGACTATGAGATTTGGCAAATGGATGTCAAAACCACTTTCCTAATGGACATCTCGAAGAGACTGTCTATATGGTTCAGCCTGATGGTTTTGTCTATCCAAAACATCCTAATAAAGTATGCAAGTTAAAGAAATCAATCTACAGATTGAAACAAGCATCGAGAAGTTGGAATCAACGTTTTGATGAAGAGATTAAGAAATTTGGATTCATCAAGAACGCTGATGAAGCTTGTGTGTATAAAAAGGCTAGTGGGAGCATTATCACATTCTTAGTGTTGTATGTTGATGACATACTACTATTTGGAAATGATGTTCCAACCATGGAAGGTGTTAAAGCCTAGCTTGGAAGTTGCTTTTCCATAAAAGATCTTGGTAGAGCCGCCTATATTTTGGGAATAAAGATCCATAAGGTTAGATCAAGATGGTTGATAGGTTTAAACCAAAGTGCATACATTGATAAAATCTTAAAAAGGTTCAAGATGGAAAACTCTAAGAAAGGTATGGTACCTATTCAAAGAGGGACAATATTGAGTACATCTCAATGTCCGAACTCAAAGGATGAGCAAGAAAGAATGAAGGAAATCCCATATGCATCTGCTATAGGATCCATCATGTATGCAATGATATGCACTAGACCGGATGTGTTATGCACATTAAGCATGACAAGTAGATATCAACAAAATCCATGTAATAGCCATTGGATGGCTGTTAAAAGTATATTGAAATACCTTAGGAGGACTAAGGATATGTTTCTAATATATGGATCTGGTAAGGAGGAGCTCGTTGTAAAAGGTTACACGGATGCGAGCTTCCAGACTGATCGAGTTGATTCTCGATCACAATCAGGGTATGTCTTCATTTTGAATGGAGGGGCAGTGTCCTGGAAGAGCTCGAAGCAGGACGTGGTAGCATTGTCCACTATAGAATCCGAATACATCGCCGCTTCATTGGCAGCTCAAGAAGCTGCATGGTTAAAGAAATTTATTGCCGATCTAGGGGTAGTCTTTACAATTGAAGACCCCCTAGATATCTTTTGTGATAACGAGGGTGCGATTGCTCAAATCAAGGAACCCCGTGCTCATCAAAAGACAAGGCACATTGAGCGGAGATTCAACTACATAAGGGATGAAGTTGAAAAGGGAAAGATATGTATTCGCAAAGTTCACACAGGTCAAAATATAGCGGATCCACTCACGAAGCTCCTTGAAAGGGCAAAGCATGAGAGTCATACTTGTGCCTTAGGACTTCGATATTCTAGTGATTGGACTTGATCTGTTTTGTATTTTAACTTTGGAACAAATTAAATACTAACTCTTTGTATAAATTATGACATTTTGAGTTATGTTCCATTTTAGCATGTTTACATCCATGAATATGTTTATTATTCTAAATGTCCGTAGTCGGTTATATTTGTGGGAACAAATATGAATGTAAGACTATTATGAACATGGATTGGTAGATATTCATAAGGTATGAATATAGAGCAAAAGGTTGCTACCAGGGTTCATAGATATTTGTGGGATACAAATATTGGACTGACCCGCTCTCAAATGTTACTGCATGGAATATTATAATTGATCATAAGTAAATTTGAGTAAAGGCGAATATCATAGTGTCCTCTGACCTGAGATACATATTGGGTTTTGATATTCACCAAATATTATACCTTGATCTAGTTCTTCACTGTTCTGAAATAATGGACAATACACAAGGCTATATTCAGGTATGATACAAGGTGATTGTGAGAAACGTATGTAGTCAAGATGGAATTTGTCCCTCTTATTCGTTGAGAGTATGATGTCTAAGGCCTGATAAAGTTAAACTAACAGGGAATGATCATTCTGTGTCCCTGGATTGAACATGACATCTGAAACAAAAGGATATATGATTGGATTCACCTAAATCATTTCATGTAAGGGACTTGAAAGGAATGATGTTATTGAATGGCACTTAGTCATGCATATTAGGGATAGTAAACCGTTGTTAGGCGGTATTTGCTACTTGCATCAATCCTCTATGTATCTTGTGCAAGTGGGAGATTGATGGAATTGATCTGCCCAAAATACATATTGAATTGATGTGGCTAGTATGTCATGATCCAAGTCGGGTCATACCCAATAACGAGCTAGACAAACACCAGAGATATTTATTTTATGATGTGATCATATAAATAAATATTAACACTTAGAATATTTGGAAATTGGGTTTCCAAATAAACTTACACTTGTTTTGAATATAAATTATATGGATAATTTATTTCAAAGAGAGAGGAATATTAATTCATCCGCATTCGTTTTACACAGCCGCATTTGATGTGGTTGAACAAATGCGAATGATGTTTACTCATCTGCATTTATAAATGCGGATGAACAAACCCTCTCTGCATTTGTTTTGGAACAAATGTGGATGAACATTTCTAGAAATGCTGATGGAAACATACATCCACATTTACTAATGCGGATGACCATTTACAAATGCGGGAGAACAACTTCATCCGCATTAACTAATGCGGATGTTGTTCTGAGAAATGCGGATGGGTTAAGGGGCTGGGCCCCACCCACTTTTCTCTCTCCTGAAGTTTATGTTTCCAAGGACATGCAATATAAGATTGCTTGCAGATCTCTCAAGATATACGACTGAAGAACTTCTTTCTCTCGATCAGTCTAGAGAAATTAAAAGGGAGTTCTATAAGTGAAAAATCCTAGCAACCGGTGTTCTTGTTGGTGGCTCCTGGGTAGACCAGCTTGAGGCTTCTTGCTTTAGGAGCTGCCATCCTCGTTCACCTCCTGCTGACCTCTTCATTGAAGGTAGTTCTTCGTACCTTCTATGGTTGTTTGTAAGCATGATTTCATATATCGATCCATACGGGTTTTGACTGATTTTATATAAAAATGTTTTATATATAAATTAGCTCACTGTAATAAGTTTAATATATATATTCCGCTGTGTTCTTCTATTTTATAAGGATAAAATAGATCTGTTTAACTTGTGAAAACCCTTCACAACTAGCTTATATTAGCTAAAGCTTGCATTTAAAAGTTTTCTTTTATAGAAAGCTAGGGTTTCTTAAGGGGAATTCATGTTTTTTACACTATTAGGTCATTGAAACAAGTTAAATTAAGTTTATCAAGTGATTACCAGTCCAAGGGGTCGGTGTATTGAAGTTTGGCAGACTTTACAGTTTAGTCCTTCAAGTTTTAGAATTTACATTTTCTACCCCAAAGTTTGCTTCTTTACATTTAATGACCTTTATGGCCAAATAACAGATTTTTAGAGTTAATTAATACATATTACATAAGTTAAATTCCCAATTTTTCAGAATTTAGATTCGGTTCATTAAACTTATGTTTTACGTTACCGGTTACGGTAAAACCGAAGGTTTTTAACGGTTATGTAATAAATATTACGGTTTTAAGTCTTTAGAAATTTCAATATTATTTTAAGGACTTTTAATAAGTTTTATAATCTGTTGAGAATGTATTTTTAAGCCTCTTTTAATTGAAAGCCTCATTTTTAGGTTTAACCCGTTAAAGTGCTTTTTTACCCGAAATTGACTGTTTAAAAAGTTGTTTGACCAATATTTCACCATCATTAAGTCTTATAGTTCCTAAATTACTTAAATAATATATTTTTCATAGATTTTTAGGTTTATCCTTTATTTCCAAGTCTTTCCTCCAAACGTTACCCGGTTAATACCCGTTTTTAACTAAAAATTCCATTTAAAGCATTTTTGACCACTTATTCAACAAATCTGATTTAAATCACTTTATTAACTCTTTTAGAGCCTGGAATTATTTTTAACATGGTTATACTCTAATTTCTCTTACATTTATGGTCAATTTACCACCTTTCGGGTCCCCGAATATGTTCAAAATGCTTACAATCCCTACTATTATTATTTTTCAGCCTTTGACATCACCTCATACACCCAATAAAATCTAAAACCTACTGAAATAATGATTCTAACTCATGGGTTTAACATATAACCAAAGAACAAATTGTAGAATTATGATTTCACCATTTTCACCCATTATACATATGTAAAACGTTATAGATCATGCTTAAACATTACCAAATCCTTTTGTAACTTTAAAAACAGGTTATTAAAAGGTTAGAAAACTATTTTTGAGCAGGTTACAATCTTTACTTCGGAGGGTTACAAGATGTGCAAGTTAGATGGTGCAAACATCACCCAAAAAGAGGGTTTTCGTGGTGTAAATCGAGTTCCACCCATAGAATGACTAATATATCGAATAAGATACCTTCAGGGATGTTAGAAGCTCCTCAAGAACATGGTGATAGCAGTATGTTTATGTTAGAATAAAGAATGTAAGGTTTTTGGTAGATTAAAAAAAGAATACCACATGACATAGCTTGTTTGGGGTAAGATGAAGCTTACTCTTTGTGTGGTTCACGATTTGGAGAGTGTAGAGGGACAAGAATGATCTGGAGATCTCGAACAAAGGCTGGAGAAGTCGAAGTTGTAAGAACCGTGCACCAACATCCACAAGATAGCACCTTCTTGCTTGTTTGAAGCTTGGATGATGCTAGATTGTTGTTGTTCTTCGAAACATGGCTGAAATGGTGCTGGAAATTGTGGTGTGTGTGTGTGTTTTCTGATGAAAGAAACTAAGAGAGAAGAGGGAGAGAATGAGGGTGTGAGAATGAGAGGTGTGTGGGTTCCATGCATGAAATGGGAGTGGAGGAGAGGGTGGTGGTGTCTAGTGGAGGAAATGGGAGGGGATTGGTGGTCAAGGGGCAGCCGATCCTTAGATTTTTGTGGGGTGATTTATTTTAAATTTTTATTAGTAATTGTTATTATGTAGTATTATTTTGTAGTGTAGTGTAGTATTTTTATGGTAAACACTAGTTAGGTGTTAAGCATTAAGCATGCATAGGAGTGTGTTTCAACCGTGAATTATGTGTATATATACACATTTTAATTGTTTCAACTAAGATTTAAATTTGCAAGGGTGACTAATTAACTTTCCCGAAACACGAAGTTATTCTATGCTAAGGCTAGACTTAGCTAAATCATTTCAAATGGCACATAAAATAATAAGAATGACCGTAGTAGTAGTAACAACATAACACTACTACAATAATAATAATGATATTAACATTAATATTAATCGTGTGGATAATGATGCAGGAGGTTAAAGGTTAGAATTATGACCTAGAGGTCGGTTGTCACAACATGCATGAAGCGCTCGAACCGTTTCGAAACGCTCTACCCTTGCTTGTTGAAGGAACATTTCCTTCAACTGGGTAATCATTTCGTATGCCCCATGATGCTCCAAATCCTTTTGGAGCTTGGGAATCATAGTTCCCAATATAAGGCAAGAAACTTGCACAGAATCCTCTATGTGCTTAACCCAATCGTTATACGCATCAACATCATTAACGTCAGGTTCATCGGGAATGGGATCGTCTAATACATAGGATTTCTTCTCCTGCTTGAGAACAATTCTCAAGTTTTGAAACCAATCCATAAAATTGTTGTGATTAAGATGATCCCTTTCTAAGATAGTTCTTAGTGATAGGTTATGGACGGTCGGGGTGGGAGCGTTATTGTTAGCGGCCATTTCTACAAATATTAACAAAGTTAAATTTTAGTATTTTCGAAATAGAAATTTTTATTATTAATACCCTTTCACGTCTCATAGACAATTAATAATTAAAATCTAGAATCCAATGTTACATTTAAATAATGGTTAGGTGACCTTTATCCCATTATTTAAATTAGCAAGGTTGTCAACACTTGACAATTGCAACCCTTTGCAACTTCTAGTTTTATGGGATCGGTCAAACATATTTATGTTAAGTTGGCATGTTTAATCCCATCAACACCATTGTACACCATGCTTTGATGACCCTATTCACATGGTTTCCAACTCAAGTCGTCCTACTTATACACATGTGTGAGTTTACACATACAAGTGGTTAGGTGACCTTTATCCCACAAATATGTTAACCCCACCTCAAATGCACAAGTTTCCTAAATGTGGTTAGGTGACCTTTATCCCATAAATAGTTCCCAAGTGATTCGAGTGTTGTGTAAAAGGATGGTGTTAAACTTGTTTAAAAGGGATTTCAGTTTTCATTAATTCTAGTTTTTGAAAACCTTTTGTCCCTAACATTTACATGCACTCAAATGTGTGGTACTATTATGAAAACAATTTTCAAGGTTCTTTCAATAAAACCCAATTTTTATTATGAACACATTAACTTTAAAAAAAAAACTTTTATTACCCATGTTAATGTTTCATAAGAACCAATTTTATGCTTGTTGTTGATATTAAATTGTTTAAACATGCATATCCATATATCACAAAACAATAATAAATCAACCATACAAGCATCACATGAGTTCATAACCGTAGCCTACTAAACTTAACATCACTGTTAGATCTTGGAATAATAGGTCTAGATCACTTTGTATAGGCTTAGAACTTTAATCAATACATGTAATGAATATTTGTAATTCATTATGCATATATATAGGTTAACCCATATGTGTGTTGATTTATGTGTATGTTTACACATACAAACATTATACTTGATCAATTTCTGAAATTGACTTTGAGTGTAAGAAACATCTATGGCTGAACATTTTTGTTCTTCTGTAGATATCTTTCTTACAAGACATTCATCAGCAGATCTTCTACGGATGAATATGGGTATTCACTGATGAACAAACACCAGATGAACAAAGTTAACTGCTGAAGATCAAGTAGCTGCGGAAGAACCAAGTAACTGCGGAAGATCAAGTAGTTGCGGAAGAACAAAGTAACTACGGAAGAACCAGACACGTAAATCAAACAAGTATTTCGAGTCAACAAGTCAACAAGTCAATCACAGACTCCAAGAGATTCATTGTTTCCTTAACAGAAACACGCGTGTCTATAAATATGGGTTCTAGGTTTCATATCAAGTACACAGAACAAAACGGCGACAAACATACCATCACATCGTTTTTACACGATCAACACAAACCCTAGCATCCATCACATCGACACACCAAAAATCATAAACACAATCATAGCATAGAATTTTGTTAGCAATTATTATTTGATTCTTTGTAATCATTAATCAGTTTTAATGAATTACGTTTGATTCAAAACATTATTCTTTGCATATTGTTGATATCGTTTGAGCATTTATTGTTTATTTTCCCTGGCATCGATATTTATTAATTAATCAATTAAACAACGATTAATGAAAATTCCATGATCATTAATTCGAAACCAATCTAACACTGATAATTCCTGATTGCTATCCTTGGATTCACAGGTGGTATCAGAGCCTAGTGCTCATTGATCAAGATCGATTGGTCTATCGGTGTTAGAATTGTTTAATTCGAAAACTAGGTCTATCAGTTTTCTGACTAGATCTATAATTTTTTTTAAGAAAAAGTATTTGGTGTGAAGATTTGAAATTCAATAAATCAGTGATTTGTTATTCAGCAAGTATTGTTACATTGCTCGGTTAACATTGATCTATATTCAAATTAATTGAAACATAGATCTGTGTTATTGGCCGACTCTCATCAACTGTTCATAAGAAATTTTTTTTTAGTTAAAAATTTAATATTTGACTAAAATGAGTAGCTTTGTTGGTGGATCATCGTACCAGCCTCCAAAGTTGGAATAAAAGCAGACTTTAAATCTTGGAAGATCAAGTTCAGAAATCATGTGAACTACACTGATTCTGACTTATGGGTATCAATAACTGAAGGTCCTTATATTCCACCCACCCTTGGGCTAGATTATAATGACAAAAATCAACCCATAAGTACAAAAGATCTGTCACCTGATGATGTTAAAAAGGTTAAAGTTGATATTAGAGCATACAGTTTGCTTAGTATGGCTTTACCAGAAGAAATACTAATCAGGTCTGAGAATTATAAAACAGCAAATTCATTATGGAAGATACTTCATACTCTTTGTGAAGGGAGTGATGAAATCAGAAGCATTAGGAAGGACACACTTCGCTCACAATATGAAACATTTCATCATATTGAGGGTGAATCAATTCCTCAACAACTCCATAGGTTTATGCCATTGGTAACCGAGATGAACATCATGGAGTTGAAGTATACAAATGAGGAACTGAACAAAAAGATGCCCCATACATTGCCTGAAAGTTGGAAGCAAACTGTGTCCATGTTCAAGAACACCACTGATCTCAAAGCAACTGGCTTAGATACATTGGTAGCTAAAGTTGAGGCTCTTGAAATGGATGAAAAATCAAGAAACAAGAGTGTGAGAACACATGTCACACCTTATCATTTTAAAGAAACCAAAAGTGCTGGAAGTGCTTTTATCTCTAACAATGATAGTGACAACTCTTGTACTTTGAGTGAAGATGAATAAGAAGTGAGCTTTTATGCATCAAAGCCTTCAAATAAACCTTCTCAAAGTAAATCGGGAAAAGAAAAAAGGAAGACCTGATGATAGAAAAGATGCATCTACATCAGCAGCAAAGTCTTCAACAAACAACAACCAAGAAGAGCCCATTACTGTGATTCTGGATTCTGAAAAACAAAAAGCAGCATTTGCAGCTTTTAGTTCAAGTTTTCAAGCCTACTTAGGAAGCACCTTAACACCTGCAAATATCTGCCAACAAGACTTGGAAGAACTACATCCAGATGTAGTAGAGGAGATGGATCTTCAATGGCAAATGGCAATGATTGCTTATAGAGCTAAACAATACCTGAGAAGAAACAAAAGTTTGGCTGCAGCAAGCAAAACATCAAAGATTGGTGTTGATAAGTCAAAGGTAAGATGTTTCAAATGCAATCTCTATGGGCACTTCTAAAAAGAATGTAATCAACAATCAAATCCTGACATGAGACAACAACAGCAACATCAGTCTCATCAGCATCAATCTTATCAAACAACAACATCTCAGAGATCTTATTGACAACCACAGCTAACCAACTCATCCCCACCAGCCATAAATGCATCAGCAGGACCTAGTAATTCTAAAGAAACCAGGATGATCATTCTCCAAGATGGAACCTGTGACTGGAGCATGTATGAGAAGGAAGTTTTGGATGAAAATCAAGCTTTAATGGCCCACATGGAGAACAAAGTTCCACCTATGGCTAGAAAGGTAAGAGATAGATTGTGTTCATCAATGTGTGTTGAGGAAGTTGAAAGATATAGAGTCCATGCTCAACAACTGGCTAATAAAGTTAAAGAAATAATGATTTTGAATGAATCTCACGTAAAGAACAAAAATTATATCAATTCAAATTAACTCTTTACAAAAGGATTTAGATAAATTTGTTTCAGAAAATTACAGTTAAAGCCCAAGTTGAGCATCTAGCTTAACTAAATTCCTTAACTAAATCCATGGCTGATCATGCATCAACTGAAGTGAAACTTCAGAAATTTCAACTTTCATCTTAGCAATATGAGAAATTATTGAATTCTCATATTGAATCAAAGAACATGTATGGGTTGGGATATAATGCTGTTGCACCTCCTTTGAATGATAACTATACACCTTTGCCTGAATCAATGACAAATAGCTTGTCAAATCATTTTGTGCCATGCACCAAGTTTGAAACAAACTCTACTGAACAAGTTAATAACAATGAATCTGTGGTGAGTGAAACTGAGTCTTCTGAATCAGATAAAATCAAACAAAATGAATCAGAATTTGACTTTGATGGATGTGATGACTTGGATGATTTTGATGAACATGATGATATCTGTACGGATCAACTGAACATTGGTAAGAATGTTTCAGTTGAAACAATCATTCCCAAAGTACTTGAGCAAACAAAGTTACCATATCCTCCTAAGCAAAGAAACATGTTGAAGACTATTTGCAAGAGAATAGCTCAGCTAAATGAATGTCTTCAAGTACTTCATCAGCAACAAAAACCTTCAACTGAAGTGATTGATAAGTGTACTTCTACTGTTCACAAATCTTCCTTAGAAAATGGAAAGAAGCGAGTATCAGCAGAACTTCTCCAGAAGAAGAAACATTCTTCTGTAGCAGATCTGTGGAAAAACAAATCTACTGAATCAGTAGATGATCTGCGGAAGGCAAAAGAAATGACCAAAAAGAAAACTCAAAAAGGTGTGAGCTCAAAGCAACAAACTTCAGCTGATAAACATGAACCTTTTGACATCATGTCAGGAAAAGGAAAGGAGTCAGCTTCAGTAAAGTTTGAGAAGGAGTTAAAGACTCAAAAACAGCAAAAGAAGAAGAAATTATTTGAGTCTGATAATGAGTCAGAAGAAAAGTATTGCAAATGGTTGGATATGAAAAATCACAACACTGAAGACTGTTACTTCAGCAACTATTGCTCCATCTGTAATATGAACAATCACATGACTTCAGATTGTTACTTCAATAAACATTGTGCTATTTGTAACAAAAATAACCATTCCACTCAGGAATGTTATTTTAACAAAAAGAACAAGACAAAGAGCACAAAGAAGAAACAACCTGAGAAGGATGAATCAGAATCTCAATCAAGTGAAGATCAAAAAGATTCAAGATTAAAGAAACAACAAAAACAAAAACAAAAGGTGACAAAACCACCAGAGAAATCATCAGTTGATAGTGAACCTTTGAAGAGAAGACAACCTAAACAGAAATCAAAGACTCTTCAACAGTCAAAGACACCATATAAAAAGTTGGATTTGAACAATAAGAAGTCAAATGCTAAAGATACTTTCTTTGATAATTTTGAAAAAGGAACTCATGTTTCACATTCAAAATGAAAGGATGATGAAACTTTCAACAATCAAGGATCGTCATCAAAGTCAAAACAACAAACAAAGAAAGAGAAGATACTTGAGGAAGAGTTTGAACAATCAGAACAAAATTCCACAAGTTCATCATCAACAGAATCATCCTCACCACAAATAACACACAATGAATCAATTGAATCTAAAATTAATACTGATCTTCAAGACTCATTCATGAGGAAGTTCAAATTTTAGACTCCACAGGATCACCTAAGATCATTAAGACTTGGGTTTCCAAATCTAATTGATTTCCTTAATTGTGCAGGAACAATCTTGGAGAGCTGACAACAAGTGGTATATTGACAGTGGTTGTTCCAGACATATGATAGGAAACTGTTCTCTTCTCCATGACTTCAAACATAAAAATGCTTCTTATGTGGCATTTGGTGGGGATAAGAAGGGAGGTAAAATAGTTGGTGAAGGAATGATAACTAATGGTGTGCTTAAATTTGAAAAAGTAAATTATTGTGAAAATTTGAAATATAATTTATTGAGTATGTCTCAAATATGTGATCAAAATTATACCACATTATTTGATAACACTAATTGTTACATTCTTAAGCCAGGTTTTGCAGTTCCAGAAGATTGGATCCTTCTTAAAGCATCAAGAAAAGGAAACACATATGTTTTGGATATGAATAATATAGCACTCACAAACAATGAAACATGCCTGCTATCTAAGTCATCAGAAGATGAATCTCAGTTGTGGCACAGAAGGCTTGTTCATTCCAACTTGAAGAACATGATTAAATTGGTGAAAAATGACTTAGTCATTGGATTGCAAAAGAAAGAATTTTCTTGTTCAAACCACTGTTCCTCATGTTATAAAGGAAAACAATATAGAGTGTCACATAAATCAAAAACAATGAACACAAACACTACACCACTCAAATTGCTTCACATGGATCTCTTTGGTCCAACTAATGTGATGAGCATTGGAAAAAGGCAATATTGTTTAGTGGTTGTGGATGACTTCACTAGATTCACATGGGTCTTTTTCTTAAAGCTAAAGAGTGAAACATCAGAAACATTAATGGAGTTCGTCACTAAGATTGAGAATCAACTTGATTTAAAAGTTAAAAATTTTAGGAGTGACAATGGGACTGAATTTGTTAATACTGTCTTAGATTCATTTTATAGGAATAAAGGCATAGCAAGGCAATTCAGTGCACCAAGAACTCCATAACAAAATGGAGTTGCTGAAAGAAGAAACAGAACTCTCATTGAAGCAGTAAGAACGATGCTAGCTGATTCACAATTGCCAATCACCTTTTGGGCTGAAGCAGTGAACACAGCATGCAATGTTCAAAACAGTACATTAATTGTCAAAGAACACAATAAAACACCTTATGAGCTTTTATTTAAAAGAAAAACCTTACATAGGATATCTTAGAGCTTTTTGGGTGTCATGTATCTGTTTTAAACACAAAAGAACAATTGGGAAAATTTTCAGAGAAAGCCTATGATGGTTTCTTTATTGGATATTCTTCAACATCTAAATCATATAGAATTTACATTCCACAACAAAACATTGTGGAAGAAACTCCTAATGTGTCGTTTGATGAATCCTTATTTCCTAAATTTGTAAAAGGATCATCATGGTTGTTTGATATAGATGCACTTACAAACTCATTTAACTCTGGTTATTTGAATGCTGTAGGTACTGAGGATACATGCTATCCGTTTGTTCCTCCAAACATGAATGAAGTGTCATTATCTGCTAATCCTCCAAGAATACAAACTTCAAGTATCATGGAACAAGGAACACCAAATAATGTCAATAATGCAGTACAAGACCAAGCAAATGGATCTACATCCTCAGATGCAAACACTTCATCAGTAGCTGCTGACTCTGCATCCGCAGATGAGTGTCCTACATCCGGAGATGTGATTATTGGATCAGCTGATGTTCCATTCACATCAGTAGATATTCCACATATTGGAGATGGTCCATTGCATTCAAAAGAGTCATTGTCAGCAAGTCAACAAAATACATCCGTAGATGTTCCTGTAACTCCTGCGGAAGCACAAAAGACATCCGTAGATGTTCCTGTAACTCCTGCGGATGGCACTCACATTGTAGCTGATGTACAAAACGAAAATCATTCCGCTTCCAATGATGATCAATTTGATTACTTCATAAATTCATCATCTCAGTTGGATATATCTGCATCAATGCATATGTCTAACTTGGAATCATCTATTCCAGTTGAGTCCATTCCAAAAACAAAAATTCATAAGACTCATCCAATAAACAACATCATTGGAGATCTCAATGAAAGAACCACAAGAAGCCAAGGGGGAGCTTCAAACATATGTCTTTTCACTTGTTTTCTTTCATAAGTTGTTCCTCCAAACATTACAGCTGCACTAAAAGATGATAGCTGGAATGAAGCCATGCAAGAAGAACTTCAACAATTCAGAAAGCAAAAGGTCTAGAATCTAGTTGATCTTCCTGAAGGACAGCATCCAATTGGCACAAGGTGGTTATTCAAAAATAAACTAGATGACAGAGGTATCATTGTGAGAAGCAAAGCTAGGCTGATTGCTCAAGGATATACTCAAGAAGAAGGGATAGACTATGATGAAGTTTTTGCACCAGTTGCAAGAATTGAAGCCATTAGAGTATTCCTAGCCTATGCATCATATAAGAAGTTCACTGTTTATCAAATGGATGTGAAGTGTGCCTTTTTATATGGGAAAATTGATGAAGAAGTCTATGTAGCTCTACCTGTAGGTTTTGAAGATCCTGATTACCCACATAGAGTATACAAGCTTGACAAAGCTTTGTATGGTCTTCATCAGGCACCAAGAAAGTGGTATGAAACATTATCATCTTTTTTGTTCAAGCATGGATACAAAAGGGGAACTATTGATCAGACTCTCTTTCTCAAACATGAACATCAAGACCTCTTAGTTGTTCAAATATATGTAGATGACATTATATTTGGATCAACAAACAAGAGACTGTGTGAAAGCTTTGAAGAGTTGATGAAATCTCAGTTTCAAATGTGCTCAATGGGAGAATTAACTTTCTTTCTTGGATTACAAATTCATCAGAAAACAGATGGCATATTTATCAATCAAGAAAAGTATATTCATCAAATATTGAAGAAGTACATTCTTGCTAATACATCTTTATACAAAACACCTGCTTCAACAATTGACAAAATTGTACCTGATCCTGCAAGAAAATCTATTGATCAAAGATTATATAGATCAATGATAGGATTTCTTATGTATTTAACTTCCAGCAAACCTGACATAATGTTTGCTGTATGTGTGTGTACTAGGTACCAAGCAGATCCAAAAGAGTCCCATCTGAATGCTGTGAAGAGGATTTTCAGATATCTCAAAGGGAAACCAGTCATTGGTCTATGGTATCCAAAAGATGGAGACTTCTCTCTCTACTCTTATTCAGACAGTGACTATGGAGGATGCAACAATAATAGAAAATGCACAACTGGTGGATGTCAATTTTTAGGACCAAGACTTGTTTCATGGTATTGCAAAAAGCAAACAAATGTATCTGTATCCACAGCTGAGGCTGAGTTCATAGCTGCTTCAGTTGGTTACTCTCATGTTCTTTGGTTGCAAAACCAATTGCTTGATTATGGTTACAATTTCCTTCAAACTCCAATTCATATTGACAATTCAGCTGCTATGTTTATCACTGCTAATCCAGTTCAACATAGTAAAACAAAGCATATTGAAATCAGATACCATTTTCTGAGAGATTGCACAGAAAAAGGTTAATCAAGTTAGTCAAAGTGGATACAACAAATCAGCTTGCTGACTTATTCACTAAAGCCTTTGATTCAGTTATATTTAATTTTCTAATTAAGTCTTTAGGCATGATTAACTTAGATTAATCATCATCAACAAAGAAAAGCATGTGACTATCCTTGTAAATAGTAATAAATAAAAGCCAAAAACATTCAGAAAATCATACAAAAATACAAAAATATTGTCTTTCTTTATTGTGTCATTTGATTTAGCTTGACATCTGTATGGGAAATGATAGTACACTATGCCTTTGCTTACTTCTTGAGTTCTTAACTTACCTTACATCTAATCAGAAGTACTTTGATATGTGAGTAGGTTCATCTTGAGTGGAAACTATACTAAGAGCATGCCTAACATAATAAAATGGTGACTGTCTGTGGGAAACTCCATTTTGAGGATCAAGCAAGTAAGTCTTATCCTGATATGATCAACTCATTCACCCAAGCACACTATGTAAAACACTTTATAACTTCTATCTCTGCAAATCATATTCCCTCTGTTTTGTGTAAACAAAGACCTGGGTTTATGAACACCTTGGTATACTTCTGTAACCAACTGGTGAATAGAGTATGATACTCATCATCCCTTTGTTTTGTGTAAACAATGACGTGGGTTAAAGGCATCTCTATTTTACAAAAGTAAAGACCTGGTGACCTGATGATAATCATATCTAAGCTCTCAAAAGAATCCATTGTGATCAACTGTATATTATCTAAAGAGCTTTTGCATCAAAGCATTAATGAGACATCAAATTTGTCTCAAGATAGAATTTATAACTTAATGTACATAGTTTCTAAGTGTGAAAAAGTGATGAATTGACTCACAAACGGAGGACAAACTCTAATGTGAATTGAATGTGGAGCCCATAATAGTTTATCCCTAATACACATGAAAACATGATAAACAGCATGTCGAGTTGATTCCATACTCTTGTTTGGATTTAAGTGGACAAACATACTTGCAATCAGGACTAGAATCAGGTCACAATTCAACAATCAACTCAATCAGGAAGTAGTTTAGTGTCATAGTATGATCCCATTATATGTGTTTATAAGCATGTACATATTTTTAATTCAATTTTATTACTTTTAGTTTATTTATTGTGTGTAATCTTTGGACTGTCATGTGCCTTTCATGCTATTTACTTCATAAATTTATGATGAATGCAACATCTTATCATTAATCACAAATTTAGGGGGAGTAGTTAATGCATGAAAACATAAAATCTGAATTTTCCAAACAAAAATCAAATGAAGGAATTGGAGCTTGAGCACTAACTTGGCTGCATGATACATGAAGTTTTTCAAACTATAAATTTCTTGTGCACAAATTGTCATGAAAACAAAGTCAACAAGGTCCAATAGCAATAAATGGTTCGATCAGTTGATTAGGACCATACAATCAAAGAAGTTTCAAACTGTGCATTTTTAAAATCAGCAGAAGCTACTGTGCATTTTTAGCATCAGCAGAAGCTACAGTACATTTTCCTGTTCAGTTGATGCTACAGTGCGAAAAAGGAATATGACCATCCGTAGATTGGTAACCTACGGATGTGGTAGTATTTAAAAGTATAATAGTTCCATAGACTGGCAATCTATGAAAATTCAAATTATACTTCATCAAAAATCAGTTTTTAATTCTAAGTCATCCGTAGATGATCTATGGAATAACTAAAATCTGCGGAAACAATAAAATTGGTAATAAGGATAGGGGGTCCCAGCTCATTTAATAAATGAAATTAATATATCCAAGGGAGTAAAAATGATGTTTTTGACTTGTCAATTCCATTCACTTTTTCAGAACATCATTTTCAACCTAGAAAAACGTTCAGATAAACCCCCGTCTGACAATATTCAAAATTACCAATAACCTTTACACATTGATTGATTCTTGATCTCTATTCACTACAAGTTCAATAATATCAAGATGGCTAATCTTTTTTTAAGAGAGCACAATGTATGTGCATTCTTAAATCCTGAAGACCCTGTAGCAGAAGGATGTCGAGATATCATCAGATACCTATGACGATCCAGGCTTTTCTATGCTTTATCAGCAGAGCCTATGATTCATCAAGCACACATCATTGATTTCTAGAATTCAGCTCGAATAGAGCAAGTTGGAGAATCTGAGAAGATCGTTGCTGAAATCAAGAATGAAAGGAAGATCAGTGGGAGAGCTTAGAAGGATGATGGAGCATGT
This sequence comes from Flaveria sonorensis, assembly GCA_025506505.1. Lineage (NCBI taxonomy): Eukaryota > Viridiplantae > Streptophyta > Magnoliopsida > Asterales > Asteraceae > Flaveria > Flaveria sonorensis. Next base: position 42,323,515 of record CM046440.1, on the reverse strand, counting down.
AATGAAAGTTGAGCTTGAAACTGGTGTGAAATTCCGGACTGAAGCTCCAAATCCAGCTGCTGAGCATCACAACATAGTCCATGCTGAGCCTGTCACTGTTGAAAGTAAAGACCAACATAAAGGAAAAGATAAATTGATTAGAGAACCAAGAGAAGTGATACCTAGCAAAGTATGGCGACTTGGAACAACAGTCAGAGAAATAACTGAACAGAAGTCTACCTTGATAGAGTTGTTTGATCACCTCACAACTCCCAACTCTATGGAAGACAACAGGATTATGGCCTAGAAATATGATCAAGAGTGGGATTGTGCAGCCATAAAGAAATCAACTGGAAGGGTGCAGTACTTTCATGATTTAGTACAAGTCCTGTGCATGCCTGAATGTGACATCAGAGATCTACAAAGCCTAATCATGACTAACTATCTAATTCACCCAAGAGGAAGAGACTTCTCTGTATTTGTGGGTAAGTTAAATACAAAATGCAGAGATGATGTTCTAAAAGAAGCTAGGAGAGAGGATGATGAGCACAAAAGAAGAATAGAGAGAATGAAAAGATCAAAATCCAACTCATCTACATTGGTAGATGATGAGTTTCTAAAGAGGGTTGGATACCAAAACAGGAAGGAAGAAACTACTAAAAGTTTTAATGGTAATCAATATACATTACCCATAACCAAATGGGGATATGTTGAGAAAACAAAAGAGTTGGTGCTGTTGAGGAATGCAGAGAACAAAAGAGCTGATCGAATCAGGATCTTTGATCCAGTGGAAATCAAGCTACTCCATCCCAGCTACACTTCATACTTACATGACAAATTCTTCCCAAAGCTGACTGATGAAAGAGCTTAGAATGATCTATGCCTACATGTTCATATGATTCAAGTGATTGATAAACTGCATGCCAAGGCTTACAAGAGAAGAAGATATGAGGCAGGGATTTTGAGAGGATCAAACATCAAGGAAGTGAGTAAGCTGAGGATCTCAGAGCAAGATGAGTTAGAGATAGTCCACAACAATAATGTTTTGGAAACTCTTACAACTGAAGAAGATGTTCTGGGTCTCAGTTTTGAAACATTACAAAAAATTAGAAAAATGAAGATCAACTACAAGTATGATGATCAGAAGACCGCTGTCTCATACTTCTATAACAAAATTATAGCAAGAGTGAAAGAGCTTTCAGCCTTGAAGAACTGATTACAAGTTTCTAAGCCTAAGGGGGAGTATTGTTAGATCTTGGAATAATAGGTCTAGAATCACTTTGTATAGGCTTAGAACTTTAATCAATACATGTAATGAATATTTGTAATTCATTATGCGCATATATAGGTTAACCCATATGTGTGTTGATTTATGTGTATGATTACAGGTACAAACATTATACTTGATCAATTTCTGAAATTGACTTTGAGTGTAAGAAACATCTACGGATGAACATTTTTGTTCTTCCATAGATATCAGGCATTGAATATGTCTTCGGATGAAGTCCTGATGATACAGTCGAGTACACACCATTAGACCCTGCTACAGAAGCGAACTATGGAAGAGAATTCTATACATTCCAGCAAAAGATCATTGCTGAGGAAAAAGGAGAAGAGTGTGAGAATTTTGATGACTTAGAAAAGGGAATAGAGTATACAGATATATTCAGAAACAGTCTTAAAGACTTTTTTTCAGATACTTTGATTGAAGAGGGAAAGATCATAGGAGAGAAGAGCAATCAACCAAAGACTGATGAGACAGCTGATATTACTGGTCAAAGTGTTGTGCGTTAGGTCGGAAACTTAACTGTTGCAGTTCCTCCTCCACCGGCTTATATTCACACGCTGAGGCATTCCAAACCTTTCACAAGGTACGGGAACTCAGAACCTATTATCAGCTGGGCTTACGATGAAGAAAAGAAGGTGTATGTAGTGAAGAGAAAGGGTGGAGCGATTGAGTATTTCCTAGACGAACACGACTTTCATACCCTACGAGCATCAGATTTATATGCCATGGGTCGTGTTCCATTCATAAACCCTAGTAACTACAGCAAGGCAAACTGGATCCGAAATATGATATGGAAGCAAAGTAAACCCAACTTCAATGACTTCAAAACTGCTAAATCTAAAGTCATTGAAGATAAGACCTGTATTGATCCAAACACTAACAAGCCTATAAAGATAAGGGTTTATAGACATCCGAGGTATGCGAAGAAGATCCCTATTCATGCTCCCGTGCAAATTAATAGCTTGTCAAAGCTTAAGGGGTGGAGTTGTGAAAATGAGACGGGTCATGCGTTGATAAAGTGTGAAAATAAAGAATACCGTGTCATCGACCTTGGGTATTTTCTCAAATTTGGAAAGGAATATTTGATGAAGTTACAGGCTTGTCCAATTACAGCTGATGAATCTATATATTTCATAGCAGCATAGTTTGGTAGGATGATCACGAAGGCCCTGAACAACAAGATGTACGCTTATGGGGGCAGCTATCAGGTTGATTATGTTGATTTCTAACAACATTGATTTACCGAGCCTAGGGGGAGATTGTAAGGGTTGAACCTAAAGGCTCAGGAAATCAAATCAAGATAAGAAGATCAAGCCTTTACGAGAAGTTAAGTTGTTGTGTGAAAACTGGTTCTCACGTGACAACATCAAGTCGTGTGAGAACTAGTTACTCGCTCGAGAACTCTTAATTTTGTATAAATAGGAGTTTTGTAATGTAATTAGTAAGCTTTTATTCATTTCCTGATTTTTCATTTGCTATAACTTGTATTCAAATCAGAGAACAATACTACTCGAAGTTATTTACATCTTGTGTTCATGTTCATCCATTGATTCAATCTTATCCGTAATGTTAATATTCCGCGTTTTCATTACGAGATAAATCTACATATTGTATTGATCCTTACAGTTCTGGTGTTGTATCAACCACACTGGAAACCTTTTTAGTTTCAGTAATTGGTTGATCTAACTCATCATATAGTAGATCGTTATCATCTTAATCTGTTGTGTATACATCAAATTCATTGTTTTCCCCTTGATAGAAATCTGTTGATTTTATTTGTGGTGGTTCTTGACTTTCAACAAATTTTATTAGAGGTGATTTTGATATTAATGATGATTTCGATGATGATGATGATGGTTTGGAGTTATCTATCTTGTCATGATGGTCAAGTGATTCCCCATGTTTGTTGGTCATTGAGTCAGGTAGTGGGATATAGTTGTCACTATAAGGTGGGTTAACTCTATTATATCCTAAACCTGAAGGGTATTTGAATGCCCTTTGTTAAGTAAGAAGTTCTTCGAACTTCTTATTGCTCACCTAAAACTTTTGAAGTTTCACTTCAGTTTCAACTTGTAGTGTTTTTTACTGAGTCAACGATTTAGAGAGTTGCTCAACTTGAGCTGCTAGCGTTAGTTTTTCAGACAACAGTTTGTCCAAATCATTTTTCAGTGATAGAATTTTAACCTCATACTGTTTTTATTTTGATTTTAAATTGTCATTCAAAATGTTTGTTTCAGTAAATTTCTTGGAAAGTTAGTCAACATGTTCTCTGTATCTTGTGACTTCGTCAATGCATGCTTGAGAACAAAGATTCTCCTTTAACTCTTTTAGGATTTTAGCGATTTTATCCTCTACATGTACCATGAGGGCATGGTCAGAAGATTGTATCTCTACCTCATACATACTCCAGTCACACACACCATCCTGTTTGATTATCATTGCAGAGGACTTGGAGTTTTGATCGGTGCTATACTGTGTGATTTGTGCTTGTGTTGGTGCAGCTGTAATACTGATCGGAGGTGGAACTTGTCTGCTTGTATGAGAACCACTTGAAGTTTGTAGTTGTTGGTTGTTTTTGTTAAACCTAGGTTGCTGACATTCTCTAGAGAAGTGACCATAGAGTTGATAGTTGTAGCATCTCACTTTGGACTTATCAAAACCTATCTTTGTTTTCTTTTCCATATTCAACCTATCCTTGTTTCATTGCAGAAACATCTTTGATGTGTTTGCTATCATTTCCATAGACCATTGAAGATCCATCTCTTCAACCATATCTGGTGGCAATTCATCCAAGTCTTGCTGGATGATTTGTGATGGTGTAAGATTTGCACCCAAGTGTGCTTCAAAACTTATGGAGAAGGCTACAAAGTCTGCCTTCTGCTCTTTACTTTGCGGAATGATTGTGAGAGCATCCATGGGTTTCTCAAATTTATGTATCTTTTAGGTCTTTGTATAATGTTGTTTGCTAGAGCTAGAAGCATGTGGTTGTTGTTTGCTTTGAGGTGTTGCTTCATATGAAGCATGAACACCAGTCTTCATAGACTTCTATTTGTTTTGTGGTGATTCTGGAGTAGAAAAGAATAAAGTTTCACTTGAAACAAGAAACTCCTCCTCTTCTTTTTCACCAGTGCAAGTTAAGAATGCACTATCTGTTCTTTGCATCTCCTTGAACTTGTATGATTCCACATGTCTAACTATACTGTTGTTTCTAGATCTCTCATCTAGTTATAGTGTTCTAGTTTGGCCACTAGTGCATCTAATGATAATGCTTTTAGATCCAGTGTTGCTTTCATCAAAGAGACCGATTGAGTCCAGCTCTCTGGAAGGGTATGCAACATTTTCTGGTTGATCTCCACAGATTCACAGTTGAGACCATAAACAATCATCTCATTTACCAGCTATACGAATCTATGAAGCTGTTCTGTATTGACTCTCCTTGAACATGGTGAAACATTTCATACTGGGTCCTCAATTTTTCTTTCTTGATTTCCCTGATTTCCTCACTTCCTTCACACATTATGTAAGCACCTTCCATAGTTCCTGTGTTGTTTTGAAGTTTTCAACTCTTTTCAGTTCTCAAATGGTAGAGTCACTGCCAGAACAATGTAAGCCTTAATATATGTTTTGACCTTTTGCAGATCATCACCAGCTACACTCTTTAAATTCACTTGTTTCTGAATGTTGTAATCAGGACAAAGAGTCAAAGGTATGTATGGTCCCTCAGTTATGGAAGTCCTCAGACCCGGGTCTTGAAAAATAATTTAGTTTCAAAACATTATTTTCCATTGTTTGAAGTCATCTTTGTTCTCTAGTCTGGGTGGTTTGAGACCACTGTTGGAACCTGAAATATCACCTAACATTATTTTTAAATTTTGAACTTAACGGTTTAAGTCAAATTTGTTTGATTATTTAGCTTGGTGCTAAATTAGTTTTATCCTAAGGTCACTAGGATTTGATTGTTGTTTTAGTCACTTTTGATGTTTACCGAATAAAAGTGATTAATTAATTTGAAATGAAAGAATTAATTAATATCCATGGAATTGTCACAGTCAATTCTTGGTTGAACAAGGGATATTTCGTTTAAGGAATCTCGTTCAAACAATATCCTTTAGTGAAATATCCTTTAGTGATGTCAGGCAAAAAGTCAAAACCCTAACAACAATTAATATGTTTTAAAAGTTAACTTTTTGGATCAAAAAGTGTCTTTTTCAAAAATTTCAAAAGAAGAATTAGTTTCTTCTTTGTTTTTGATGAAAAACCAACAAAATCACCGATGATTTTGAAGGTTGTGTATGAATGAAAAATTAGGGTTTATCCTAGTGTTGTTGTAGCATAAATAACTTCAATGAAACAACAATTGGTTTTTTGTTTGAAGATGGTTACTCGCCTGATTTGAGTACAAAATAACTCAAATACGATCTTTAAATATAATGAGTGGATTCAAAGTATTCAAACCAGTGTTTGTTTGATGAAAACTTGATAGAACAGTACCCGTGTACTGTTTTATCGAAAAACCCTTCAACCGATGACGTTTTAGAGGTTTTAAGATGTTTCTCTTTTGAAAATAGTGTGTGAATGATGTTTAGAGCTTTAAAAACACAAAATCCTTTTCACAATGTACTAAAACAGATTATTGAATCATGTTTTGAACATTTGTTGAATGTTTGATGTAGAAGAGGGTTTTTTTGACAATTTTCAGCTCAAAAAATGGTTGATATGAAGTTAATGAACCATAGATGTCAGTGTATTGATTCAAAGAATCAAAAATCAGTTGATTGATTTAAGACAAGGCTCTGATACCACCTGATGGAATTCATGTTTTGGGTTTTAAACTTATAACACAAGAACAAAACAATGAATTCCCCTAAGGATCTATTTTAATATCTCAAAGATAACAATAAGTTGTTATTGATTCAATACTGATTAATCATAGTGCGGAAACCCATGATTAATGATATGAGATCTATGTGTGTGTATGATTGTGTGTGTTCGTATGCTTGAATGATAATAATAACAGATTGGTTGATTGATTGTTCAAAAGGTTACAAAGGATTAGGGTATACTACTATTTATAACCTATACAATGATCTATGTACATTTACAAAAATATCCTTATGTAAACAAAATACATATAATCCCAAGTCTATAATTTGTCCGCTGTGGATGACTAGCTGTCCGCTATGGATGATAAGATGTCTGCTATGGAAGTTGAATAACTTGTCAGCTGTGCCTTGGATGCTGTCCGTTGTGAACACTTGATGTTTGCTTTGTTGTTGTCTGTTGTGGAGTGTGCATCGGTTGTGGATGTACATCCGATGTGGACTGTTCATCAGTTGTGGACTTGGTCATCCGTTGTGTATGATTGATCATTCGTTGTGGGCACTTAGATTGTGTTCTTCATCCGCTGCATCTTCTTGTTCATCCGCTGTGGACAAATCCTCATCCCCCGTGGACACTTAAGCAAAAATTCATTTTTATCTACAATCCTAAAAATGAAATTAAAACATCATTAGTGTATGTTATCAATTTTAATGATGTTTATCTGTTAGTTAATGGTTGTTTGATATGTTAGAACACATTATGTTTGACTAATGCAAGCATTATCCTTTTATACACTTGTTGAGTCCAACAATAGTCAACCTTTCACACGACTGCACACTTTATAGCAGTCAGACTTCTCGCATGCGATTAGTTTAACTAGTCCCACCAGTTAACCTTTCGCATCCTTTAAACTTCTCGCATGCGAGAAGTTCAATTTCTTTTGAACCTTTAAAATTGTTTTCAACTTTTCAATTTTATTCATTTGATTAGAGCTTATGATTTATTATGTTTAAAATCATGTTTAACCAAGTCTTAATAATTAACCAAAAACCCTTCAATTTTTGTAAAACTTTTGCTAATCAAAAGCCGAATGTAAGAAAACACGAATTTTATCAAAACTAAAACCAAAACAAAATTGGTTACGCTGATTATCAATATGTTGTATCCATTTTAAACATAGACTTCAATTTTTACTTGGACACATATGTTGTGATATTTATCATGTTTTGATTAAGTTATATGAAGTCAATGTATCCCATAATCAAAAGTCATGTAGAACCCTTATGCAGCTTCAAGACATTTTTAAGATTTCAAGTCACCCCAATTTGATTTAAATCTTTTACCTCTGACCAGCATTTTAAAGATTATTTTTCACTCTTATAATATCTATTTAGAGCATAACTAGCCTGAGAAACGTTTCTGAACAAAAAATATGAACAAGTTTTAGGACTTATTAACTGCTAGTCAGACTTATGTTTGGCCCTCGCAAGACGTTTCGGACTTATATGTCAATTCGGATTTACGTGCCCCATCTTTTTATTTTGCCTCCTGTGTCAGAACATATTGTAAAAAATAAAAATATTTATTATATAGTATGATGTCTTTGACATGTATTTTATTATTATGCACATTGATATCTTTTATTCCTATATGGCCTTATAGCATCTTTTTGCTCTTTTTGATTATTTTTTTTTGTTTTTGCCTTTCATATCTTTTTCATCTTCTTTTGAACTTTATATATATATAGTGCTTTTGAAAACTACAGAATTAGAAAGTAATTGGCTTGAGTATGACTAGACTGTAACCCTCAGTCTGTTTTAGCATGGAATCAACGTTACCATAAAACCTTGATGAGTAACCCACTTCAGTCATAAAGATTTTACTTTTAGTGCATTACTGATCATAGTGCTTTTTATTCTTGAAAGTCAAGCCTATCAACATATCAAACATAATCCAGGTTATTTTCTTTTAAGCCTTAGTATGTTATATATCAAAATCAAGAAATATACTATCATTTCCTATGTAACCTTTAAAATTTAATTTTTTGAAGTTTTTAAACAAAATCTTTTTGTAAGTTTTCTTCAAACTTTACTCCCCCTAAGAACAAAATCTTTTTCACGATATTTTCATATTTTCTCCCCATTAAATTGTGATTAACGAGAAAGAAAATAACAATTTTAACGAAAATGAATAGAAAAAATATTTTTGAAAGGGTATAAGGTTAATCTTTAACCAAAGTTAATCATTCCCAGCAATTAAACCAAAAATTCGAATCGGTAATGATCAAACGTCTTAGTAAACAAATCAACAATTTTTTCATCTGTTTTGTTTTTGAATGTTGGATAGGATTCTTAACTATGTTCAATACTACAGAATTGTCACACCAAATCTTGATGTTGTAGGGATTGAACCTAGAGGCTCAGAAAATCAAATCAAGATATCAAAGATCAAGTCATGCGAGAACTAGGAAGTCTAGCAAGAACTACGCGAGAACTACGCGAGAACTTCTATGTTTAGTATAGATAGTTGTTAGTTGATGTAATTAAGTAGAGCTTGTGTCATTTCCTATTGTCGCATGTATTTGTAATCTTTCAAATCAGAGAGCAATACAAAACGAAGTTTATTTACACTTGTGTTTATCTCATTTCTTATTCAATATTTCGCGCTCTTGTCACGAGATCGATCTGATTGTTAAGTGTTGATCCTTAGAGGTGTTATAAATGTTAAGACCATAATCAAGAACTTGTTATTGAATCCAACCGATCTGAGAACAACAACTTGATGCAGCCTATAAGGTTTATACTTAAAGGCTGATACAACCAAAGCATCCAAAGAGCTCTCAGCATGCATGCATGAAGTACAGAGTAAAGTTACTTTGGAAATTTTACACAACTCAAAGGAAATAAGCTAAGTGAAAATTCTTCCAAATCCAAATAATAAAATCTTCTGAAGCCAAAGATGAAGTCTTTCGAAGCTTCAGAAACAAAGTGTTTTGAAGCCAAAGACTAATTTCTTCCAAAGATAGAGAAGACATGCTTTCTCCGATCACCTTTTGACAAAAGCAGAACAACTTTCCGCTACCAATCTGAAGACTCACCAACTTATATGAGTTGGTGAAGAGGTCCATGCTTTTGTCAACTTTAGATTATGGTCATTGGTCTGTAACTTTTTACTTTTGTATCTTTTATCCTTTTTGTAATATATTAGGATGTGAGCTTTGGCATGTCATAGACATAAGTCAAAAGGGAATCTGCCTTTTGACTCTAGATTGATCTTGTTGTCTAGATTAGTGTTTTTAGCTGGCCTTTAAAGTATGGCCGGTTGTAGGATGTAGAATAAAGTGTCTCAAGTACTTGTATCTTTTATGTATCCTTTGTAACACTTGTAAGATCTCGATAGCAATATACATCATTCTTTAAAACCATATTTGAGTGTTTTTGTTCTTGTTCTTTCACATGTGTTCTTTGTATCATCTAACCATATTTCAGGCTCTTGATTGTAAGATCTCACCATCTTTGATCACTTCAGTTTCACAGAACACTTAACAACTCAAATGGTAGCTCTTGCTAAAGCTGATATCGAAACCAATATTATGACAAAGTCTCCACTGATCACTCCTGATGACTTTGATACTTGGTGCCAACGTATGGAAGGGTTCATCAAGTCACAAGACAGTAGGAGGTGGAGATTTGTTGTAACAGGCCATACATTCCATGCACCTCTTCAGCCACTGCTGGAGATGGCATGATACCAAAGGAAATGGCTGACTATTCTAATGAAGACTGGAAAAAAATAGATATAGATCAGAGGGCCATGAATGCTCTTTAAAATGCTCTTCCTAACTTCATATACAGAGGCTTCAAGTAGTGCAAAACTGTTAAGCAACTGTGGGATGCACTGAGGATGATGTATGATAGATCTGATGAAGTCAAAGAGAACAAGACGGATATCTTGAAGCAGCAGTTCGAAAATTTCACCTATAAGATAGGTGAAACCAAGACTCAACAATACTTTGGGTATGTTTACATTGTGGATACTCTTATTGATGTTGGTGTAAAGTTGGAGAATAGGGATATAGTGAGGAAGTTTATTTTCTCTCTTCCCAAACAATGGACACACTACTGTGTGGCCATTAAGAGAACTAAGAACCTCTCTATTCTTACTCTCATAAAGCTATATGGTATCCTTAGTGGACACTAGATGGAGATAACTTGCAAAATCCATCCAGTAGCTCTTCTACCAACCAGCAGAGTTCAGCCCTTCATGTGGTTAAAAGAGAAAGCATAGAACCACAACATCATCTCATATGCTTCCTTGAACTCATAAAAGGGTCCTTTTATCACCTTTCCCATGAGACCAAGTGAGAGCTACATCCAAGGAAGCCCATTCCAAGAGACAAGCATTGCACAAGCCTTTGTGTCTACTAATGAAAGTTATGGCAATTTTCTTTTTACTCTTGAAGACTTGGACTATATCCAACAAGATTATCTTAAGTACAAGGAGATAGTCCAACAAATGGCCCTTCTTACTCACAGGGCCAAGAAGTTCTATAAGATGACAGGGAGAAGGTTTCCCAACGATATGGCCAGTAGAAAGTTTGGACTAGACAAAAGCAAAGGGAAGTGTTACAATTGTAACCAGAAGGGCCACTTTGCTAGAGAGTGCAAGGTACCAAGGAAAAATGGTGGCCAGGCACAGCCCAGGCCAAACTACACTGATGCAGCTCCAAGAACTGAGAAGCCAAGCCAGCCCAAACAACATGCCGCTATTGCTGTTAAAGAAGGGGGCTTTGACTGAGATTTCAGGTGGAAGATGATTCTCGAAACCAAGCACTGATGGATGATCATGAAGAAGCTACATATTGGAATATCACTGTACACCTGAATACATTACAAAAGTTAACATGCATAGGTCCTATAATTTGGAAGTGAGATCTGACCTTGAGTCCTTGAACATCTTAAAAGCTAACTTTAAAAGAGCTGAAAATGATTATAAACTTAGAATAAAAGATTTAGAGAAAACCATTTCAACTCTTAAACATGAACACACAAATTATAAGACTTAGATTAAGGATCTCATTACTAAATTAACTGAATGCCAAGCTGAGATTGTGATCAGAAAAGCTAAGGTAGAAAAATGTGTTCTTGAAGAGGAAACCTTCAAGGACATAATATCTTCATCCATGCATGCAAAGATTTTTTTATCAGGATAGGCAAGGATTAGGTTCAAGTGAGATAAACATATTGCTATCTGTAAGATCTCCAAGGTGTGGAACTTGTCAAGATGAGCTGCCCTCCATTGATCCCATTCAAGAAGAGGATGAAGATGAAGAGGAGGTAGTAAAGGATGTAGTTCAGATGAGTGACAAGGGTTATCCTAAGAAAGGACACTATACTCCTGGAGAGAAGAAAGAATCCAGGATGACAAAATCTACAAGGAAGAACTTGATCAGGCAGCTAAGAGTAAATCTAAGAAAGCCCAAGAGATCAAGGACACCTTCAACTCCAAACAGAAGCAAGTCTTTATCTCTGCTGGATTTGAAGTGGTAAAAACTAAGGACACAACCATGGACTCTAGTACCAGGAGTTCTAGTTCATGTCCAAGTCATCCTGATTCAAAGAAGAAGGCTGATAAAATGTGCACCACTGCTGCACAGCTTGAACCATCTAATTCCAAGAGCAAGCCTCATCACAAGAAGCCTACTGCATCATTTGTGAAGATGATGAAGGAAGTAGAGAGTGATCAGGTAAAGCATCCCTCTTAGAAGAAGATTCTAAGAAGTATGCAAATTGAATGCATCATGTGTAGTAGTACTTCTCACTTTGCCAAGGATTGCTTCTACAATCCCAAAAGTACTATCCACATGAACAAGAAGAAAACTTATGAGAAGAAGAAGAAGAAAATAACTTCAGAAGAAAAATCTCTTCCTTTTAGAAGCTCCAAAGTGAAGAAGAAGATAAGTGAAAACTTACCTTCGAAAGAAATTTTGGTCTCGGAAGAAAGGAATGCTTTCGAAGTACTAAAGTCTGCTGTAGTGGATGCAAAAGATTTCGAAGGTCCAGTCTCAAACACTTTCGAAGTCATCAAATCTTCAAAAGTATTGAAGGCCAAGTCTAGTCTTCCAAAGATGGTGCGGAAGATGAAGGAAGGCCATATGATTGAAAGTTCTTCATCAACAATAGCAAATGATCCTCAAAACATGCATATAGGATCAATAACTATTGTATTATCCTCCATTCACTTTGACAAGCCCAAGACCAATGAGGCTTGGGTTTCCAAATGTAACTAACCATCTTTTTTTGTGCAGGAATAGCTAAAGACTAAAGGAAATGTATGCATCATTGATAGTGGCTGTTCCAGGCATATGACAAGCAATGGCTCTTTGCTTCAAAATTTTGAAAGAATTGATGGAGGGCTAGTTGCTTTTGGAGTGGATTCTAGTGGTTACATTACTGGAAGGGGTAGGGTCATAAATGGTAAGCTCAGCATTGAAAAGGTAAACTTTGTTAAGGAGCTTGGGTACAATCTTTTGAGTGCATCCTAATTTTGTGATCAGAGACACAGCATCCTCTTTACTGAGCATGAGTGCATTGTTCTCAAGCCCCGGGTGGTCATTCCTCAAGAGCATATCCTACTCAAAGCCCCTGTAAGGGAACATGTACAAGATGGACTTGCAGGAAACATCCCCTTCAAGATAGTTTCTTGCTTTCTATCTAAGGCCAATAGTGATTTGTCTTTCCTTTGGCATAAAAGAATGTGTCATGTAAACTTTAAAAAAATGAATAAACTAATTAAGAATGATTTGCTAACTTGAATGCCAAAGAAAGAGTTTACAAGTGATGATCATTGTGTTGCATGCCTGAAAGGGAAGCAACACAAGGTATCTCACAATCCAAAGGAAATGAACTCCAACACTACACCCTTACACTTATTACATATGGATCTCTTCGGCCCCACCAGTGTAATGAGTTTAGGAAGGACCTCTTATTGCTTGGTGATCATAGATGACTTTACAAGATACACTTGGGTCTTCTTTCTTAGAACTAAGGATGAGACCCCTGAGATCTTGAAGAGCTTCATTCTGAAAATTTAGAATCAATGTGATCACCGGGTCAAGATCATAAGATGTGATCAAGGAACCGAATTTAAAAACCAAATCCTTGATGCATTTTGTGATGAAAAAGGTATTACAAGACAATATAGTGCTCCCAAGACTCCTAAGCAAAATGGTTTTACTGAGAGGAGAAACACGACACTTATTGAAGCTGCAAGAACCAAGTTGTCTGACTCTAAATTACCCATCACCTTCTGGGCAGAGGCAGTCAACACTGCCAGCTATGTGCAAAACAGAGTTTTAGTGGTTAAGACTCATGGTAAGACTCCTTATAAACTATGGCACAAAAGGAGACCTTTCATTGGTTTCCTCAGATCATTTTGATGTCCTTGCACCATCTTGAATACCAAAGATCAAATAGCCAAATTTGTTGAGAAATCAGATGATGGACACTTTATTGGATGCTCTTCCCAAGGCAAGGCTTATAGAGTTTACAATCTGAGAACTAAAGTAGTTAAGGAGTCAGCCAATGTGACCTTCAATGAGCACACACCCAGTGTGAATGGTTCTGGTCCTGATTGGCTGTTTGATCTTGACTTAGTTACCAATTGTTTTAACAAATATTGTGAGAATGTTTCTGAATCTACATGTATCTTATCAACAAGTGATTCTAATCCAAGATTTGAGCTGAAAAGACCAAGTGTACAAATTACTTCAGCTCCAGTGGTAACTAGCCCTGCAGTTGGAAATCCTGTCAGCATAACCATGACAAATACTTCAGCTGACACATCTAAGGTGCCTATAAATTCCAACACAGAGGCATAGAACTTAGATGAAGGAGTTTCAAATGTAGGAGGAGATAGAGGTGGTGATAGTGATCAAGAGTTTCTTGATGCTGATAACCACTCCATTAATGACAACATCAATGATGTAACACACTCTTTGGATCAAGTGTAACTTGATAAGTGTGTTGATGTGGTGGATGATTCTCAAGCACCAGATCTAAAGTTCACCAATTTAGATCTAGCCAAACAACTTACCATGATTCCTCAACTGAGAATCCACAACTCCCATCCCACCACAAACATCATTGGAGATGTTAAAACTAGGGTGAGAATAAGAGGACAAACCCATGATAAACATGTTTGTCTTTAGTCTTGTTTCTTGTCCCAGATAAAGCCCAAGAAGATTGAAAATGCTTTGAAAGATGGAAGTTGGGTTGAAGCAATGCGGGAGGAGCTGCTTTAATTCAAAAGATAGAATCTTTGGAATCTCTATCCTCTTCCTCAAGGAAAGACTACCATAGGTACCAAGTGGGTATTTAGAAACAAGAAGGATGATAGAGGACTTGTCATCAAGAGCAAGGAAAGACTAGTTGTTCAAGGATACACACAAGAAGAAGGGATTGACTACATAGATGTTTTTGCTCCACTAGCAATACTTGAAGCTGTTAGGATATTCTTGGCTTTTGCTACATCCAAGAACTTTAAGGTCTACCAACTTGATGTCAAGTGTGCCTTTTTATATGGGGTGATTGATGAGGAGGTGTATGTCAAACAATCACCTACCTTTGTAGACCCAGATCATCTTGATTATGTCTGCAGGCTTGACAACGCTCTCTATGGACTGCATCAGGCTCCAAGGAAGTGGTGTGAGACACAATCACAGTATCTCTGTATGAACAGATACAAAAGAGGGACTATTAATGGAACACTCTTCATCAAAGGAACCTGAAATGACATGATGCTGGGTCAAGTTTATGTAGATGACATTATCTTTGGGTTAACTAATCCAAAGCTCTGCAAAGACTTTAAGAAGCTGATGAAGAATAGATTTGAGATGAGTGCCATGGGGGAAATCAATTTCTTTCTAGGAATTCAAGTGAAACAGGTTGACAATGGAATCTTCATAAATCAGTCAAAGTATGTACAAGACATGCTTACCTAGTTTCACATGACTGAGTGCAAGGTTGCTAAGACACCCATAGCCAGAAACCACTCCCTTGGACTGGATCTTAAGGGGGAGTGTGTGATCATATATACAGGGCTATGATTGGGTATCTTATGTTCCTCACAGCCAACATGCCTGATATAATGTTTGCTACATGTATTTGTGAAAGATATCATGCCAACCCTAGACTGACACACCTAGTTGCTGTCAAGAGAATTATCAGATATCTTAAGGGTGCTCCCAAATTGGCCTTTGGTATACAAAGAATTCTGACTTCAATCTGTATGCATATACATATAGTGACTATGGTGGCTGCAACATGACTACAAAGTCAACATCTGGGAGATGTCAATTTCATGGTGGAAGGATAGTCTCATGGCAATACAAGAAACGATCTTGTGTATTTGCATCTGTTGGATCTTATATGCCCAAGACACATACAAGATTGATGTGGTTAGTACGTTATGATCCAAGTCGGGTCATACCCAATAACAAGCTAGGCAAACACCGTTAAACATTTATTTGTTGATCATGATCAAGCAAATAAATTATGACACCAATTTAGAAAATGGGTTTTCTGAATTATTGCATTTGAGATAGAACAAATTATATGGATATTTTGTTCATGAGATATCATTTGTAATGTTGTTTAAATAAGTTAAATAACATCAAATATAAGAGTGTTTAAGTTATAAGATTAAAATTAGTTTAATTATATAACTTAATGGGTGATTAAAATGAATTAAAAGGGTGTTGTTTTAAAATGGGGGGAACCCATTTTAAACTAAAATTTTCGGCCGCCCCTTTGCTTCTTCTTGGGATTCCTTGTCTTGTTTTAAGACAAGACTTTAATCCCTTGGAACAAGACACAAAAACACTCTCTCTCTCACACATGCAAAGGACTCTTTCTTCTCCATTTTTCTCTTCACTTTCACGGACACAAGAGCTTGGAAAGAAAGGCTTTGGGTGTTAACTTCCTAACAAGTTTGGTGCTTTGCAAGAGCTTGTGGGTATACAAGCTTGAGGTCTTCTCTTTTGAAGACTAGACATTCAAGAAACATCATCCTCCTCATCTTATCCGTATCCAACTTGCTTGTTCAAGAAAGGTAGTATTCATGTACATCCTTGGTTGGTTTTGATAGCATTTCTTTTCACATATATATGATCCTTGTTCTTGGGTTTGTTTTCTTGAACATATAAATGTTTATTTTCAGAATATAACACAAGTTTTAAACTCCATTCATCCGCTGCGTTTTTATGTTTAAATGGTTAAACATCCTTCTTAAAACTTGTAAAAACCCAACAATGGCATCTAGAGCCGGTTATGTGGAAAACTTGCTTCAAAAGTCCAAGAAAAGTTAGTTTTGTTGGACTTTTTCAACCCATTAGGGGCTGTTTTGATATGGATAAATGAATCCCTTATCTTTCAAAGTTTATCTCACATGCTTTAGAATAAACCTTGAAAGATTAACATCAAGTGGTTGATTGTTTTGTTTGGACTAAACCCTAAAGTTTGGGTTTATGTTGGCCGAAACTTTAAGGGTTAAAAAGGGAGTTCATGGTTGTTCTTGGATGTTGTATTTGATACATATTTTGGTGCATAACATAGCCTTGACCTAATGTGTTTTGGTTTTGGATGAATGTGATTGTCATGTTTAGTTTTATTCATTAAAGGGTTGTAATAATAATTTTGGTGTTTGTATCTTTTGGGTTGTAATTTATTTATTCATTGGTTATGTAATAAATAGATTAGGTGCATTTCTTTTATTAGAAAAATTGTATTAGGATATGATTTTGTAAAAGAAGATGCACAAGTTGGAGACTCAAGGAAAGATACAAAGGAAGAACTCAAAAGACATGGACACTTGAAGCATTTGGATGTGGATTCGAGTGGGAGTTCTTGGACACATCTTAATGTGTCATTATTAACCCTTAGGAAAGACCTAGTGACAACACTTGTGATGGCAAACAAGTGTGGTCACTTAGTGGCTATGGTTATGCACATATGATTGAATGGTTGTGCTTGTTTGGTTGTTTTGTTTAATGTTGGTTGTTTGATATATGGATATGCATAACTAACAAATTTATAAACATAACAAGCTGAAAATAAATGGTTCTTAATCATTAAGTGGTTAATAAAAGGTTATTAAAAGGATTAATGATTTTAAATAAAAGGGGTTTTATTAAAAGAACCATAGGGTACCATGTATTTGAAAGCATGCAAATGCAAGGTACATAGAGTTTTCTAAACTAGAATTATGAAAACTTAAAATGTCTTTTGAAAACAAGTTTATCACCATCCTTTTACACAACACTTAAGTCACTTGAAAACTCTTAATGGGATAAAGATCACCTAACCATTTTGAGGGAACTAGTGATTTAAGGTGGGAATGCCATATTTGTGGGATAAAGATCACCTAACCACTTATATTGGTAAACTCACATGTGTGTGTAAGTAGGGTAACTTGATTTGCAAACCATGTTAAATGGATCACCTACAATATGGTTTACAAAAGGTGTTGATGGGATTAACATGCCGACTATACATAAGATGTTTAAGTCGATCCCATACCCTAGAAGTTGCAAAGGGTTGCAATTGTCAAACGTTGACTACCTTGTTAATTTAAATAATGGGATAAAGATCACCTAACCACTATTTAAATGTGACGTTGGATTCTAGAACTTTATTTTGTGTATGACACATAAAAGAAATTTATAATTAAAGATGATAATATCGTAAATACTAAAATTGAACCTTGTTAAATTTTGTAGATGGCCACCAACAACAATGAAAATAATGATATTCCATCCGCTCACAACCTATCACTAAGAACCATTCTCCAAAAGGAGCGTCTAAACCATAACAATTTCATTGATTGGTTTCGAAACTTGAGAATTGTTCTCAAGCAAGAGAAACGGTCATATATCTTAGACGATCCGATTCCCGATGAACCCAATGAGGAAGATGAAGAGGCCTACTTGAATTGGGTGAAATACACTGAGGACTCGGTCCAAGTGTCTTGCCTCATGTTGGCAAGTATGACTCCGGATCTCCAAAAGGAGTACGAACATCACGGAGCATACGACATGATAACCCAGTTGAAGGAAACGTTCCAACAACAAGCAAGGGTAGAGCGCTTCGAAACGGTTCGAGCACTCCATGCATGTCGTATGGATGATACCCAATCGGTCTCATCTTATGTACTTAAGATGAAGAGCCACATAGACCGCCTCGAAAGGCTGAATTGTCCCGTCTCGAAAGAGTTGGCTACGGATTTGATCCTCAACTCTTTGTCAAAAAGGTTTGACAATTTTGTTATGAATTATAACATGAACGGTTGGGACAAGAACATAACTGAGCTTCACTCTATGCTCAAGACAGCCGAGGCGGCCATGGGTAAAAGGAGTTTACCCGTTCTCACTATCAATGAAGGTGGGAACAAGAAAAGACCTCACCCCGCATCCAAGGCAAGTGTTGCCAAAGGTAAAGGGTACGTTGGGAGAAAGGGAAAGGGAGTGGTAAGTGCCACCACCAAAACCAGCGGAGAAGAAGCAAAAGGTTGCTTCGGATGACCCATGCTTTAAGTGTGGGGAGATAGGACATTGGGCAAGAAATTGTCCTGTCCATCTCAAAGAGTTGAAAGCAAAGAGGGATGCCGGGCAGACCTCAGGTACAATTTTCATGATTCATATTGATCTAAATATAATATCCTCTAACACATGGGTATTGGATACCGGATGTGGGACTCACATTTGCAATTTGTTGCAGGGGTTCAAAAGAAGTAAAAACTTCAACAAAGGGGATGTTAGCCTCTACATGGGGAATGGGGCAAAAGTTCAAGTTGAAGCCCGAGGGACTACATCCTGAAGCTTCCAAATGGTTTGGAAGCAATTTTGAACAATGTTTTGTATGCTCCTAGTTTGACTAGGAACATTATTTCAGTTGCACAATTAAGACAATATGGTTATGTTTTGATGTTTATTGAAAATGAAATTCATGTTTCTTTAAATAACATCTTTTATTTTAAAGCTACTCCTATTAATGGTATTTATGAATTGGTTCATGAAAACACATTATATGATAGCTCGTTGTACCAAACAACCACCAAGAAGCTCAAATTAGATTTGAGTGACACCTATCTTTGGCATTGCCGTCTTGGTCATATAAACAAGAAGCGCATACAAACTCTTCAAAAGAATGGTCTTTTAAAAGCAAGTGAATATGATTCATTTGATGTATGTGAATCTTGTTTACAAGGCAAAATGACTAAGGCGCCTTTTAGTGGCAAAACCGAAAGGGCAAAAGATTTATTAGGTATCATACATTCGGATGTATGTGGTCCTTTTAAGCCAATGACTAGGTATAATGAAAGATACTTCATTACCTTTACCGACGACTATAGTAGGTATGGGTATGTGTACTTGTTAAGACACAAAGATGAAGCTTTTGAAATGTTCAAAACCTTCCAAAATGAAGTAGAAAATCAACTCAACAAATCAATAAAAATTCTTCGCACCGATAGAGGAGGTGAATACCTGAGTGATGCTTTTAGAGATCATCTTAGAAGTTGTGGGATTATCTCACAACTATCTCCACCTGGAACACCACAACACAATGGTGTGTCCGAAAGGAGAAATCGAACTCTATTAGATATGGTTCGATCTATGATGGCTGGAAGCTCATTGCCTCTATCATTTTGGGGTTTTGCTTTGCTCTCTGCGGCCCGTATTTTGAATATGGCCCCAACCAAGAAAGTGGAAAGGACACCTTTTGAAATATGGCATGGAAGGGTTCCATCTCTATCATATTTAAAGGTGTGGGGATGTGAGGCTTATGTTAAGACTCCCACCTCAAACAAGTTAGAAAGACGTTCCACTAAGTGTATTTTTATTGGATATCCTAGAGATTCTATGGGATATTATTTCTATGATCCATTGGAACAAAAGGAATTTGTTGCCAAGAAGGGTGAGTTCTTGGAAGCCAAGTTCCTTATGGAAGGAGCTAGCAGTAGAACAGTGGATCTTGAGGAGGATCAAGGTCCACAACCCGATACACGTTTGGTTGACACTAGCACTCAACATGAGGATGTTGAGAATGATCAAATGGTTGATCAACACACACAAAACGTTCGCAAATCTGGTAGAACTAGTAATCCACCTGAAAGATATGGATTTTTCATGGATGGGTGCTATGTGGTTGATTCCGATGAACCAATCACATACCATGATGCAGTGTCCAATTTGGATTGTGACAAATGGCTTGAAGCCATGAATGTTGAGATGCAATCCATGTATGACAACCAAGTGTGGGACTTGGTTGTACCACCTCTTAACTCCAAGGTAGTTGGAAGTAAGTGGGTTTTCAAGAAGAAAACCGATATGCATGGAAACTTGGATACTTATAAAGCTAGACTTGTAGCAAAAGGTTTCACTCAAACTCAAGGGGTTGATTATGATGAGACTTTTTCGCCTGTTGCAATGCTAAAGTCTATTAGGATATTATTTGCCATAGCTGCTCATTATGATTATGAGATTTGGCAAATGGATGTCAAAACCGCTTTTCTAAATGGATATCTTGAGGAAGATGTCTATATGGTTCAGCCTGAAGGTTTTGTCGACCCAAAACATCCTAACAAAGTATGCAAGTTAAAGAAATCAATCTATGGATTGAAGCAAGCGTCAAGAAGTTGGAATCACCATTTTGATGAAGAGGTAATTAAATTTGGGTTCATCAAAAATGCTGATGAGGCTTGTGTGTATAAAAAGGCTAGTGGGAGCATCATCACTTTCCTAGTATTGTATGTCGATGACATCCTACTATTTGGAAATGACATTCCAACCTTGGAAGGTATAAAAACCTGGCTTGGAAGCTGTTTTTCCATTAAGGATCTTGGTGAAGCCGCCTACATTTTGGGAATAAAGATCTATAGGGATAGATCGAGGCGGTTGATAGGTTTAAATCAAAGTGCATACATTGACAAGATCTTGAAAAGGTTCAAGATGGAGAACTCTAAGAAAGGTACAGTACCTGTTCAAAGAGGAACGATATTGAGTACGACTCAATGTCCAAGCTCAAAGGATGAGCAAGATAAAATGAAGGGAATCCCGTATGCATCTGCTATAGGATCCATCATGTATGCAATGATATGCACTAGGCCGGACGTGTCATGCGCCTTGAGCATGACAAGCCGATACCAGCAAAATCCTGGAAATAGTCATTGGATGGCTGTTAAGAACATACTTAAGTACCTAAGGAGGACTAAAGATATGTTCCTAATCTATGGATCTGGTGAGGAGGAACTCGTGGTAAAAGGTTACACGGATGCGAGTTTCCAAACTGATCGGGATGACTCACGATCACAATCGGGATACATTTTCATCCTAAATGGAGGAGCAGTCTCTTGGAAGAGCTCTAAACAAGATGTGGTGGCATTATCAACTACAGAGTCAGAATACATCGCCGCTTCATTAGCAGCTCAAGAAGCTGCATGGTTGAAGAAATTCATTGCCGATCTAGGGGTTGTCCCTTCCATTCAGGACCCCCTAGAAATTCTTTGTGATAATGAGGGTGCGATTGCTCAAATCAAGGAACCCCGTGCACATCAAAAGACTAGGCACATTGAGCGGAGATTCAACTACATAAGGGATGAAGTTGAAAAGGGAAAAATATGTATTCGCAAAGTTCACACGGATCAAAACATTGCGGATCCACTCACGAAGCTTCTTGAAAAGGCAAAGCATGAGGGTCATACTTGTGCCATGGGACTTCGATATTCTAGTGACTGGATTTGATTTTGTGATCTTGTATTTGGATATTGGAACCTTTTATTACTTGAATGAATTATATGGATATAATGTTTCAACTAATGTTCCAATTTTGCATGTTTAATCCATGAGTAAATCATTTACTCTAAACGTCCGTAGTCGTTCATGCCTGTGGGAACAAGTATGAGGGTAAGACTATTATGAACTTGGATTGGTAGATATTCATTTGGATGAATATATAGCAAAGGGTTGCTGCCAAAGTTCATAGATATTTATGGGATATAAATATTGGACTGACCCGCATTTCAAATATTACTACATGGAATCTTCTTGATTGATCATAAGTAAATTTGAGTAAAGGCGAATATCATTTGGTATCCTCTGACCTGAGATACATATTGGGTCTTGATATTCACCGGGTATTATACTTTGACTTAGTTCTTCGCTGTTCTGAAACATGGCAGTACATAAGACTAAATTCAGGTATAGCACGAGGTGATTGTGAGAGACGTATGTAATCAAGATGGGATTTGTTCCTCTTATTCGTTGAGAGTAAGATGTCTAAGGCCTGCTAAAGTTAAGTCAATGGAGAATGATCATTCTGTGTCTCTAAGATTTAACATGACATCTGTGACAAAAGGATAGATGATTGATTCACCTAAAACATTTTCGAGTAAGATACTTGAAGGGGATGATGTTATTGAATGGCACTTAGTCATACGTATTAAGGGTAGTAAACCGTTGTTAGGCGGTATTTACTGCTTGCATCAATCTTCTATGAATCTTGTGCAAGTGGGAGATTGTTGGATCTTATATGCCCAAGACACATACAAGATTGATGTGGTTAGTACGTTATGATCCAAGTCGGGTCATACCCAATAACAAGCTAGGCAAACACCGTTAAACATTTATTTGTTGATCATGATCAAGCAAATAAATTATGACACCAATTTAGAAAATGGGTTTTCTGAATTATTGCATTTGAGATAGAACAAATTATATGGATATTTTGTTCATGAGATATCATTTGTAATGTTGTTTAAATAAGTTAAATAACATCAAATATAAGAGTGTTTAAGTTATAAGATTAAAATTAGTTTAATTATATAACTTAATGGGTGATTAAAATGAATTAAAAGGGTGTTGTTTTAAAATGGGGGGAACCCATTTTAAACTAAAATTTTCGGCCGCCCCTTTGCTTCTTCTTGGGATTCCTTGTCTTGTTTTAAGACAAGACTTTAATCCCTTGGAACAAGACACAAAAACTCTCTCTCTCTCACACATGCAAAGGACTCTTTCTTCTCCATTTTTCTCTTCACTTTCACGGACACAAGAGCTTGGAAAGAAGGCTTTGGGTGTTAACTTCCTAACAAGTTTGGTGCTTTGCAAGAGCTTGTGGGTATACAAGCTTGAGGTCTTCTCTTTTGAAGACTAGACATTCAAGAAACATCATCCTCCTCATCTTATCCGTATCCAACTTGCTTGTTCAAGAAAGGTAGTATTCATGTACATCCTTGGTTGGTTTTGATAGCATTTCTTTTCACATATATATGATCCTTGTTCTTGGGTTTGTTTTCTTGAACATATAAATGTTTATTTTCAGAATATAACACAAGTTTTAAACTCCATTCATCCGCTGCGTTTTTATGTTTAAATGGTTAAACATCCTTCTTAAAACTTGTAAAAACCCAACAGCATCAACTGCTAAAAGTGAATGCATTGCTGTTGCAAGCTGATGTGCTCAAGTGCTTTGGATTCAGAATCAGATGCTAGACAACGGATTCAACTTCAAGGAGACTCCCATCCATATAGACAACAACAGTGCTATCTCTATCATAGAGAATCCAGTTCAGCACTCAAAGACAAAGCACATTAATATCATGTATCATTTAATTAGAGATAATTTTGAAAAAGGATTGATAAAACTTGTAAAAGTTAACACAAATGAACAATTTGCTAATCTATTCATAAAAGCTTTTGATGAGCAGATATTTAAGTATTTAGCATCAGCATTTCGGATGATTAATTTTGAGTAGATTTTTCTTAAACTAAACTCAATATTATTTCTAAAATATGTGTGTCTTAAGTTGTCTATATCCTCACCATATAAGTCTGGTTTACTTTGTAAGTAAACTTTTCAAAATGATATCCCTTAGAATTTTAGATGTATTTTCATTCAAAAGACATCAAGTTGTCTTTGGAAGAAAATTATGTCTTCAAAAACAAATAACTACTTGTGAGAAGTTATCCTACAGAAGAAATTTGAATATATCTTCCAAAGCTTATATTTGTCACTAAGTACTTATATATATATTGAAAGACCATTTTCTTTCGAAAGCAATTAAGTCTTGGAATACTTATTTTCTTAATGAATAAGATTTTTGATATTTGATATCTTTCGAAGCAAAATCTATCTAGGAAATGAAAATACTCTAAGTATTTTTCTTCCGAAGCAAAATTCTTAGAAAACTAAGGAATATCTTCCGAAACCAAATTGGCTTCAGAAGTTTTTCTCAAAACTTATGAAGACAAATTATCTTCAGAAGATTTAGACTTCTAAGAAAACTAACTTTTTAGGCACTTTTTCTGAGGTGGGACCGACATCCGGATTTCAAAGTTTATCCTTTTGCCTTAACTTTGTCTAAAATCTATACCTTATATATTTGTACAACAATTCCCCCTCTTTCACTTTCTCCTTCATCCACAAAGATTCAAACACTAAATTCACCCACAAACCGACTTTGTTCTTACTTTCCATCATCTTAAAGCTACTTAAAATGGCTAACCTTGATCCACAAAACCAGCCCGATTTCTCCATGCAACTACACATACAACATAATCAGGTTGCTCTATTAGTTTCTGAGAAAGATGCAGGCTTCTCAGACATTTGCCATTTCTTGACTCTATCCAACTATTTCACCTCCCTCGCCATAAATCGTCCATTATATGAAGATTAGCTTCATGAGTTTTGGAGGACCTGCCAAGAGGTCTTATCGATGGGGAGAAGGCACTGTCTACCACAGCACAAGGTAAGAAAATTTTTATCACTCCAGCCACCATTCATACTCATTTTTGGCTGGATGATGAAGAAGGAGAATTGTCCTTCCCAAACTCTGCTATGAACCAGTCCTTCAGGTAGATGGGCTATAAGGGTGATTACTCTATAAGAACCATCTAGAAAGGGAATGTCTCCTCCTAATGGAAGTACCTCCTCCATGTTGTCATTCACTGTCTATCAAACAAATAAGGAGGTTGGGATCAAATTCCTGAAGACCTTTCCTACAGTCCATGGATTGGTACAAGGGGTCAAGTTCAGGTACTTACAATTTGTTTATACTAATTTAGTTGAAAACATGGACTCCTTAAAATATTATATGTTCCCTAGATATGTCCAGTACATTCTTAACTATGAACCGGGCTCACAGTTACAAGGAACAGGTAATGTTCTTAAATTAGGATAGATGAAGCCCAGCATCTTTAAAACAATAAGAAAGCCAACAGTTGGCTTCTCAGGGGTACAAACAGCCCTGGTCCTAAAATGTTAGAGCTCATTGCTCAAGGTGACAACTTAGCAACACAAGCTAATGTTGACCCCACACCTTCCACTTCTGCACCACCACACAGCCATAAATCACCTTCACATACCAAAGAAAATCCAAATGAACCCCTGTGCAAGCTACTCAGGTTATGTAGGCCTCCATATTCTCACCCACACAGGAGGAAGTGGACACTAGAGCTCCCACTTCCCCTGAGGAGCAAACCACTCCCATCACTTCAAGGATCAGTGATGAGGTTCCTCATGCTCAGCCTGATGAGCTCACTATACCAACACCAGCCTTAAGCCTTCACTTAGAGTCTTAAAACTCTAGTGAACAACTTTCAGAGGAAATTTACCATCCTCAGCCTCTAGACCTCAATCAACCTATATGCAACCTTGAATTCTATAATAATGATGACATGGGATTCAGTGAGTACCATGAGTCTCTCTTCTTCATTATTTCTCGAGGAGAGATGAGTGCTCCTGACTCAACCATGTCTAGCCCACATCATCCACCCACAACTGAGGTGGACTTCCCTGAACCAGTTCAAGAGGTCCAAATGGAAGAGGACCTCAACCATGGCAACCCATCCCATTGACACCTCAACTGAAGCTATCATGGTTCAGGGGAAAACCAACAGCCAAGAACCTAAAGCTAGTGATAAGGAAGAAGACTTTGGTCCTATTCTATCATCCCCTGTGATTCTTCAAATGAAGATGAGGAGAGTCTGAAACTAAAGGTGCAACAACTGACTAAAACCTGCACCTATTTAGTCTCAAAGGTCAGTCACCTGGAATCTCACATGACTACCTTACAAAAGAGGGTCGATGACCAGCAACTTGAGATCACCAATCTCAAGGGCAAGTTAGCTGATAGACCCATCCAGAGGACTCAACCAGGCCCATAAGAACCTGTAGATATGGTAGACCTAACTCCTAGCTCCTTTGTGTAAGAGGGTGATGCTACCAAAAAGGGGGAGAAAGTCTTAATTACAATCATAGAACATGGGAGTTCCTTTCAGAGTATGGACATAGAGGAGTCACCACCCTCACTTTCAATTGCCCATACTCAACAACCTCCTCAAGTCCATATTGATGTGGACTCACTCATACAAAGTCTATTTGAGGAGGGTATACCAAGGGCTATGCCTACTCCATCTCAAAACAGGAAAGCTGCAAGGTTGACTGATAGGATTCAACAAAGGGTGCTTGAAGAGTTCAAGCTGAGAACAAGGATATATACACAGAGGCTAGCAGGCAAGATTGTTGGTCAACTGGATGCTGAGGTGGACCCTAAGATTAGCTTTAAAGGGGAAACCTTGGCTGAAGACCTAACAGTTGAGCCTGTAAACCTTGAGATGACAGGAACTGCTTCAGTGCCCATTACCCTTAGTGAGGCACCAGCTAGTGAAGGTGTCTCACAGCCTCTCTTTGGCAAGAGCCCAAGTGAAGAACCTACCAATAAAGGCCAAAACTCTCTCCAACCTGAGTCACAAAGGCCTATGAGTGACAAAGGTAAAAGGAAGATGACTCCTGAGGAGATTAAGGAGGAAGAAAGAGAAAGGAAGAGGAAGCTAAGGGAAAAGAGTTCAAGTGGGTCCCCAGGCTTCATGGAAGCTACAATTAGGGCTGCCTCCAGGCCAAACACTCAAGATGATGAGTTAAGGGCTGCCAGATTGAACTACTTGGGGACCAGAAACTACAACATTGATGAACTCATCTCTTCCCTTAGAAAAGTTAAATGAACTGGCTGACATTAAGTTGTCAAAGGAGAGGAAAGAGGTAGACGATGCAGAACTGCTCCTCAAGACCAAGGAAGAAAGCCCTGAGACATAGGTTGTGGCAAGTGAGCAACAACCTCAGGTGGACAAAGAAGTAGACAGACAAAATATGTTTAACTAAGTGCCATAACCTCTATCAGGCATCTGCACTTCTTCCCTTGTCATATGATTACATAGAGTTTGAGTAACTCAAGCTGCTTGAGCAACAAGTAATGAAAGAACAAAAAGCTACTAAGAGGAAGATGAAAGAAGCTACAAAGTCAAGAGCCATCATCTAAAAAAGTCTAAAGAAGTCTGTTGATAAGCAGAGGATGATGAGCTTCTTGAAGCTGTATGGATTCTCCTGAAGGAGGATTCATCCAATTTCTTTATCCACCATGGATGAGCACATTAGGGTGATTAAGTAGAAGATTAAAAAGGGTGAGCTCATTGACTTGCATTCTCCACCAAGTCAGGCCGAACCTGAAGTTGAGGTCATGGTTGAACCACAAGAGACAACAAAACCTAGACCTAGCACTGGACCATAGCCAACTTCATCTTCTAATCCATAACAGGGTCCTGATCCCTCTCCTTTTGAACCTGTGTGGGAAGAGGACCCAACTAAGAAAGACACATAAGAACAACCTGGTGCTAAAGGCTAGTCTTCTCAGTTGAAATCTAGAAAGAGGAAGAAAAGGATGGCCATCAGAAAGGACAAGAAGAAGAAGAAGAAGTCCAAGGCATCCACCTCTATACCTTAGGATGGGTTAGAACATCTTGAGGGTGATCAAGAAGAGGCTGCTCATCAAACTCCCATTCAAGTAGAGCCTCTTGTTATTAGGAGACCTATCATGTCCTGGATCTTTGCTGCTAATCTAGATAGATGGTATGTCATTAAAGATCAAGGAGGTCAAAATGTCTACTTCTAGCAAGACATACTTGATCTTCCTCTGCATGATCCGTATGATATGAGGAGATACTATGAGAGTTTAAGGGATTCTAACCTAATGATGAAGAAAAGAATGGTCTTGATCCTGATGAGGACTGTCAATAGATAAGTAATCTCTTCTATTTTGGTAGCATCAGCCTACGGAGTGTTTGTAAGGTTTATACTTAAAGGCTGATGCAACCAAAGCATCCAAAGAGCTCTCAACATGAATGCATGAATTACAGAGTAAAGTTACTTTGGAAGTTTTACACCACTCAAAGGAAATAAGATAAGTTTAAAATCTTCCAAAGCCAAATGACAAAATCTTCCGAAGCCAACGATGAAATCTCCTGAAGCTTTAGAGACAAACTCTTTCGAAGCCAAAGACTGATTTCTTTCAAAGACAGAGAAGACATGCTTTCTCTGATCACCTTTGGCAAAAGCTGAACAACTTTCCGCTGCCACTCTGAAGACTTGCTAACTTATATGAGTTGGTGAAAAGGTCCATACTTTTGTCAATTGTAGATTATGGTCATTGGTCTGTAACATTCTACTTTTATACTTTTTATCCTTTTTGTAATATATTAGGATGTGAGCTATGGCATGTCATAGTCATAAGTCAAAAGGCAATCTGCCTTTTGACTTTACTTTCATCTTGTTTTCTAGATTAGTGTTTCCAGCTGGCCTTTAATGTATGGCCGGCTGTAGGATGTAGTATAAAGTGTCTCAAGTACTTGTATCTGTTATGTATCCTTTATAACACTTGTAAGAACTTGAGAGCAATATACATCTTGAAAACCATATTTGAGTGTTCTTGTTCTTGATCTTTTACTTATGTTCTTTGTATCATCCAACCGGTTCCCTATTTGATCTGTTAAGTGTTGCATATCTCTCCATCCTTGTGAAACTATTGTATTGACCACCCTTCACTGGTCCTGCCCAGCCACATATTCAGCTTCTGAAGTGGATGTGGATACAGTCTGCTACTTCTTGCATTGCCAAGAAATCAACCTATTTCCAAGAAATTTACATCCACCTGTTGTTGACTTCCTGTCCAAACTACATCATGCATAATCATTATCAGTATAAGCATATAAATTGAAATTGGAATTTTTAGGATACCAAAGTCCATGTTTTGGTTGGACCTTGAGGTATTGGAAAATCCGCTTGATAGCTTTCGTGTGTGACTCCTTTGGATTACTTTGATATCGTGCACATTAACATACAGGAAACATGATGTCTGGTCTGCTAGTAGTGAGATACATCAGAGATCCAATCATTGATTGATGCATATGTTAATCAACATCTTCATCCATGAGATCAGGAGTTAAAGTAGAACGAGAAGACATTGGAGTTGGTGCAATCTTGGTGTCTTGAAATTTTATTTGTCCAGAATACTATGACCATATTCCACTAGATGTATCAGTATACCCTAGTCATCTTGCTTGAGTCGTATACCCAAGATGTTAAGAACATGCTCCTAGCCAATACACAACAATCACACACTCACAATAACAAGATTTTCGTATTAGGGTTTTTCCAAAAGTTAATTATAATAAGAGAAACAAAGAGTATATAAATAGACTACAGTTTCGGTGATAGTTTCGCTGGGCAGAAAAACTGTCTTGACCCAAAATCTAGTTTCACCTGGTTACGAAATATGGTTTCGCTGGGTGACACAAACACGCTAACTACGAGCGAAACTCAGTTTCGCTCGTAGTTTCGCTAAGACAAAAACTACTAAATTACATACCAAATAAACTAACATTTGTCCTATTACAATAATAACAAAACATAAACAATATTGGTGAGTCCAACCTATTCTTGATCATCAATACTCCCCCTAGGTTAGACCTCACCCTTTCGATCTTCTGTTAGAGCTCCTTTTGTTTCTTCAATACTCCCCCTAGGTTGGACCTCACCCTTTGTGTTGGACCAAAAGAACCAATGAGCCTGATCAGAAAAACCTTTAAGTCCCACGGACATTACAACAACTGAAGTAGTCTGCAACAGCTGAAGACATCAGCTGATAACAAGGTCTGAAGACAAAGTCTGAAGTGAAAGAGCTAAAGACAAAGTCTGAAGTGAAAGAGCTGAAGACAAAGTCTGAAGTGAAAGAGCTGAAGACAAAGTCTGAAGACAAGAGCTGAAGACAAAGTCTGAAGTAAAAGAGCTGAAGACAAAGACTGAAGACCAAGTTTCAGATGATTGTCACAACAGCTGAAGAAGACCTCTTCAGTAGTTGTGATGGTTTCCTTTCAGTAGTTGTATTTTCTTTTCTGTACTTGTAGTTTCAGTAGTTTTATGTTTCTTCATGTACTTAGAATACTAGAGATGTTCTCAGTTGTTGTGAACGTTCTCAGTAGTTTGCTTACGTTCAGTAGTTTGTAATAATTCTGTTAGACGTCACTATCAAGTGACATCAGCAGACGTCACATTCCTTTATATAAGGAATGCTGACCTAATTGTAATCGGTGCAGCTTAGGAAAACCTAGCAGCCGCCATACCGAAGCATGTGTGCATGAATGTTATTATCCCAATGCAGAAAACCCTATTTCTATATAACCGTGTACTGTTCCATTGAATATTTATTGTGTTCTTGCTATATTTGCTTAATTCTTGCTCTAATTCCGCTGTGATCAAACTCTAATTGATCAAACTTAGATCACTGATCCTAACAAATGGTATCAGAGCAGGTTAATCATTGATCGGTTTAACAATTGATCATTGAAACTGCTATTTTGATATCTATAGTTTGATCGAATTAGCATATGTGCAAGAATTGGTTATAAAGATTGATTTTCTGCTGCTTCTGGTTATTTAAATTGAGTTTCTTCTTGGTTCTTATTGAGTTTGTTGTGTTTTTGTGCTAAATCTTTTGAAACTTGATTGATTTGGTTTGAATCTGAGAATGACTACTCCATCTAATGATCCTCACAATACTGGCTCCTCAACCAAGCCTCCGATGCTGGTTAGGAGTGAGTATAACATATGGCAACGAAGAATGCTCCATCACCTGTCTGTTAACAGTTCAGGTTGTTGGACATCTGTGGTTCACGGTCCACACAAGCCTATGGTGAACAATCCGGAGACCAATCAAATGGTTCCGAAGAAGAAGGAGCAATACTCAGATGAAGATCGTAAACTGTTTGAGATTGATGCTAAAGCCCATGGAATTCTGGCCATGGCACTGCCGAATGAAATCTATTCTGGGCTTATGCATCATGAAACTGCTCATGACCTCTGGAATGCTTTGAAGGAACAATTCGGAGGAACTGATGAGGTCTTAGCAAACAACAGAGAAATCCTCGCCCAACAATATGAGACATTCTCTCATAGGAAGGGTGAGACACTGACTCAACAGTTTGAGCGTTTCTCCTGCTTGATCTCTGAGCTGAAAATGGTCAAGCATGAGTATACTAACAGCCAGATGAACAACAGATTCCTCAGATCACTGCCTGAGAGATGGGACACATACACCATTGTCCTACGCTCCAGTGCAAATCTGGATAGCCTATCTCTCACCCAACTCCATGGGAAACTGCTTACATTTGAAAGAGAGATAGAGCAGAAAAGGAAACTGGCATCATCAGGAAAGCTCTCTGATGACTTTGTACCAGGTAACACTGCCTTGGTCGGTCATGAGTCAGAATATGCTGGATCAGAAAGTCATTATGATGAGCATATAGATTTCTCTTCAAACAGTTCTGATCATGCATTTGTTGGTGTTGACAGTCATTCTGGGTGTAATAGTGATAATTTATGCTTTATCATGGATGATTTGCAAGGTATTGCTGATGATGATTTAGAAGAGATGGATATTTTGAGCCAAATGGCCCTGATCAATATCAGATCTCAAAAGTTCTACAAGAGAACTGGTAGGAAATTTCCAGGACTCTCTGGCAAAACCAAAGTTGGTTTTGACAAGAGTAAGTTGAGGTGTCACAAATGCCACAGGCTTGGGCACTTTGCAAGAGAGTGTAGATCAACTGGATCTAACTCCTCTGCACCCTTTGTGACCTTTCCAAGCAATAGCTCACAAAATAAAGGGCAACATCCTGCTAGTTCTGGTCATCACTCACAACCTCAATCTCCTGCATACTTTGTCCCTCAGGGTCCAATGCCATATCCTTATCCCTGCTATTACATGCCACAGCCAAATCCAGTTCATGTCCCTATAGCACAACAACCTCAAGCCCTACCTGAGCCTCAACCATCTCCATCACAATCTCAACCTCATCACAGCTTCTTCACACCAGGAGTTGTTGACTGGAGCAGCTTACCAGATGATCTTTCTGGTTTCAATGAGCAATTATCTGCTGGTGCTGGTCAACATGGTGGTGAACATCCTTTTGGGAATCTTGCTCTCATGGCCCTGGAGTCTACTGAGGGTTCCTGCTCCGATGCTTCATCTTCACAGGTAACCCAGGTATCTTCTGAGGCTAAAGCCAAGTTATGTTCTGAATCATGCATAGCTGCCTTTGTCTCTATTAGAGAGGCAAATGTAGCTTTAATCAATCAAAATCTTGAGCTTGAGAAAACTATTTCCAAAAGAAAAGATGAGTATGTGTCTGCACTTAATGACAAAGATGATGAGATTTACAAGCTTAAATGCCAACTTAATGATGAAAAGGCTAAGGTAGAGGTCATACTCGAGAACCACAGAAGTCTCAAAGAGACACTTGCAGCTACCCAAGTTGAGTGTGACCGCTGGGTAACATCCTGCAAGGGATTTGAAATGCTTCTCAGCAAGCAAACAGCTTCAAATGTGAAGTTTGGAATAGGTTACAATCATACTGCACCACCTACTGATTTTACTTCAAAAGTAATAGTAAAATCTGAAGGTGAAAGTAATTTCCAAACCACATCATCATGTGATTCATCCTCAAATGATAATACAAAATTAGAGGATGAAGTCAGTGTTAAGATCTCAGCAAATCAATTGCCTGATGGTTTAAATGCTGATAAACACATGAAGCTGAGAAATTCAGATGTTGTCCCTCAAAGTACTCCAAGTACTGAAGGGCAAGTCACAACATCTGAAAAGCATTTCAAATCTGACGAAATAAAAGGATTAACAACTGCTGAGGAATCTATCATACGTCTTTCAGGACGGATAGAGAACAGCTGAAGAACAAGTCTTCAGTTGTTACCGATCCTTCAGTACTTAACACAAGTACTGAAAGGAGGAAAGTACTGAAGATCACACCTTCAGTAGTTTCCACTTCAGCAGTTGATCAATCCAAGATGAAGAATAAGCCATGTGAAATATGTGGTAAATTCAATCATCTATCTGATGAATGCTGGTACAAAAAGGGTTCCAAACTCAACAGAGATAAGCTCATTAAAGAAGAGATAAATAAAATGAAAAATGAGTTTGAAACCAAGTTTGTACCACAGTCATCTCAAACTGATAAACCCAAGGCCTCACCAAAATCCAAAAAGAAGGATGGGGTTTATCAGAAAACAGCTGATAGTGTTCTCATGATAAACATCAGACGAAGTCTGTGAATTTCAAGGAGGAAATGGTGGGTCACAGGAACTCATCAAAAACAAGTACTGATGTGTCAAATGAGCTGAAGGCTTTAGCAACAAATCAGACACAACTTGTTATGATGGTTCAGCATTTGTTGGGGAGAGTTAACCAACTAGATGCACCTGTGATCAAACCACTGAAAAGGAAATCCAAGCCCAAATCTAAGAATTCCATTTCAGCACCATCTCCACCTTCATCAGCTGTTAATCATGAGAAACAAGTTATGGTTAAATCTGTTGATGAAAACAGACCCAAAACCAAAAAGGTTTGGGTCTCTAAAGCTAACTAGTTTCTTATGATAAATGCAGGGTTCTTCAGCATGCCAAAGAAGCATCTGGTATGTAGACAGTGGAGGATCTATGCATATGACTGGGAGCAGTTCTCTTCTTAATGACTACTCTCAAGGAAAGAAGGGATTTGTCTCATTTGGAAATGATGCTAAGGGTTACATCATCGGGAAAGGATTTGTGTCAAATGGAGAAATCAGATTTGATGATGTTAACCATGTGGAGAATCTCAAGTATAATCTACTGAGTGTCAGTCAGATGTGTGATAAAGGGCATGTTGCACTTTTCACAAGCCAGAACTGCCGGATTCTGTCTTCCAAAGTTCTGAGGCTGATTGACAAGGTATTGGATGAACATACTCTCCTGAAGGCCAACAGGATAGGAAGAGTATATGCCTTGGATTTGTCAAAGAAGATTGCGTTAAAAGGTCATCCTTGCCTGTTCTCCAAGGCCTCTCCTCAGGAATCTAAACTGTGGCATAGAAGGCTGGGTCATGTTAATCTCAAAAACATGAATCAGCTGATCCACAATAGTTTAGTAAGAGGTCTACCAATAAAGGAGTTCCTCTGTGATGAAACCTGCACTGCTTGTTTAAAAGGAAAACAACACAAAGTCTCATTCCCTCCTATAGAAGAACCAAAGTCCACTGCCTGCTTGCAATTACTGCACATGGATCTCTTTGGTCCTGTGAGAGTAATGAGCATGGCAAAGAAGAAATACTGTCTGGTAATTGTGGATGATTACTCCAGATTTGTATGGACCTTCTTCTTGCATTCAAAGGATGAGGCTGCTCAGACAATTATTAACTTTGTGTTGTATGTTGAGAAGCAGTATTCCCTATCAGTCAAGTGTATAAGAAGTGATAATGGAACTGAATTTAGAAACCATACACTTGATGATTTCTACCTTTCAAAAGGAATCAAGAGGCAGTATAGCATCCAAGGACTCCAGAACAAAATGGAGTAGTGGAGAGAAAGAACAGGACCCTAATTGAAGCTGCAAGGTCCATGTTGGCTGACTCTGGTTTGCCACTGACCTTTTGGGCTGAAGCTGTCAACACAGCATGCTATGTGCAAAATAGAGCTTTAGTGAATCAGAGGTTGATGAAGACTCCTTATGAAGTTCTACATCATTTGGCTCCTCTAATTTCATTCTTCAGAGCATTTGGGTGTCCTTGTTACATTCTCAACACAAAGGATCAACTCCAAAAGTTTGATTCTAAGGTGGATGCAGGGTATTTTGTTGGGTACTCATCCACTTGCAAGGCTTACAGAGTGTTCAACTGTAGAACAAAGATGGTTGAAGAAACCTTGCATGTGAAGTTCAATGAATCTCCTAAGGACAAAATCCCACAAAACCCTGTGGAGTTGTTTGATCTGGACATACTGCAATATGTTCCTTATCAGCCTCCAGCTGTTGCAGATCATGTGAATTCATCACCTTCTGCAGCTAGTCATCCATCTGGTGGTACTGATGTTCATGATGATCCCAGTACTCACCTATTCAAGTTTAGTGATCAACTGCCTGAGTCTACTCAACTTGATGTTCCTGTAGCTTCAGTAGCACCATCCACAACAAATGCTGATGAGATTTCTGAATCCTCTACTTCATTTGACCTGCCATCTAACACTTGGTTTCAAGAATCTGGATCAACATCTGTTGCTGCTGAGCGTGCTACAAACACTTGCACAGATCTCATAGTGTATCCAGAGCTGAAGAATCACCCAACGTCTCAAATCATTGGTGATATCAATGCTGGTGTCTCAACTAGAAGTCAATTGTCCAACTTCTGCTTCTATGCTCTTTTCATCAGTCAGCAAGAGCCAAAGAACTATCATATTGCATTAAGAGACAATGGATGGGTTGATGCCATGCAGCTTGAGCTTCTTCAGTTCAAAAAGCAGCAAGTGTGGGAACTGGTTCCTCTACCCCCAGGTAAGTGTGCAATAGGCACTAAATGGGTGTTTAGGAATAAAACAGATGAAAATGGGCAAATTGTCAAGAACAAGGCCAGACTGGTTGTCCAGGGGTTTTCACAAGAAGAAGGTATTGATTATGATGAAACCTTTGCCCCTGTAGCCAGACTGGAGGCAATTAGATTGTTCTTAGCCTATGCTGCATTCCACAATCTTAAAGTTTTTCAAATGGATGTCAAAAGTGCATTTTTATATGGTAAAATAAAAGAAGAGGTTTATGTGTGTCAACCACCAGGTTTTGAGGATAATAAACATCCTGATTGGGTGTATAAACTTGATAAGGCTCTTTATGGGTTGAAACAAGCTCCTAGAGCCTGGTATGAAACACTGTCAAACTTTCTTCTTCAGAATAATTTCACTAGAGGCTCCATAGATAAAACTTTGTTCATTAAGAAAGTGGGTCAGCATAAGCTCCTTGTTCAAATTTATGTTGATGATATTATTTTTGCTTCCTCTGATCCACAGTTGTGTGATGCATTTACAAAGTTGATGCAACAAAAATTCGAAATGAGTGCCATGGGAGAATTACAGTTCTTTCTAGGTTTGCAAATCAAACAAAAGGCTGATGGAACTTTCATTCATCAGTCAAAATACACAAAAAGTCTTTTGGAAAGTTTGATTTACAACACTGTAAGCCCTGTTCTACTCCCATGTGCAGCACCACACAACTGGATGCAGATCAGAAAGGTAAAGCTGTTGATGAAACACTTTACAGATGTATGATTGGGTCCTTGATGTACTTAACAGCTTCTAGACCAGATATTATGTTTGCAACTTGTGTTTGTGCTAGATTTCAGGCTGCTCCTAAAGAGTCTCATTTGATTGCAGTCAAGAGGATCTTTAGATATCTGCAAGGTACTCAATCTCTAGGTCTTTGGTATTCCACTGGGCACTCTTGCAAATTAGTTGCTTTTTCTGATAGTGACTATGCAGGGTGTAAATTAACTAGAAAATCAACTTCTGGTGGATGTCAATTCCTAGGCAACTGTTTGGTTTCTTGGCAGAGTAAGAAACAAACATCTGTTGCTACATCCACTGCTGAAGCCGAGTACATTGCTGCTGCAAGTTGTACATCTCAGGTACTCTGGCTTCAGAATCAATTACTGGATTATGGCATTACAGAGACTAAGACTCCATTACTAATGGATAGTGCTTCAGCTCTTTGTATTGTCAAGAATCCAGTCCAGCACTCTAGGACCAAACATATTGAGATCAGACACCATTTTATTAGGGATTGTTTTGAAAAAGGTCTGATTGATCCAAAGTTTGTTCCTAGTGCTGATGAGCTTGCAGACATATTTACTAAGCCTTTGGACAGTTCAACTTTCCAAAACCTAGTGTTAAGGCTTGGTATGCTGCAGCTAGAATAAGTGACAACTACTGATGATCTCAGTCAACAAGTACTGATGAGCATTCGTATACTACTGTCACAAATAAGTACTGAAGTTCTTTTATCCTCAGTAGTTTTCATAACTACTGAAGACTAAATTACTTAAAAGTACTGAAGTACTCATCTGTTGAAAAGAACTGATGTGGTTACAACTACTGCTGTAGTTACAACTGCTGATGTCAGAATAACAGATAAGTACTGATGACCTATGAAACATCTGAAACTCAGACAAAGTCTGATGAAGTGTTGAGGTCAGAATGAAACAGCTGATGAGCTAAGAATTGACGACAACAGCTGATGAGAAATTTTTCTCTTCAGTTGTTTCTACAACTGCTGCTTCACTTCAAACAACTGAAGCCAAAACCATGTCTTCAGTAGTTTCACAACTACTGATGACTAATACCAAGTCTTCAGTTGTTACTTCTGAAAGTTAAAACCAGGTCTTCAGTTGTTTTCAAACAACTGATGACAGCACCAACACTTTCAGTCGTTTTATATCAGTTTTTTTTACCCTATAAATACCTAAACCTACTTTCAGACGTTTCATTAGCCGTTTTCCGTCCTTCACTCTCTCAACAATGGCGACCATGAAACTCAAACCCAGACACAACTGTGTTGCCTACCTCTCGAAATCGGCCTTCTGGAACAAATTTGATAACGCCATCGATCTTATGGTAGATTCCCAGTACCGAACCGCGTTTCTTCTGAATCCTACCATCTACCCCGATTCCCTAAGCCAGTTCTGGACCAACGTCTCTGTGCAAACTAGTGAGAATGATAGCCAAATCACTCTCCAGTCGTTGGTCAACCAGAAACAGGTGGTCATCACTCCGGACATCATTCGACAAACCCTAGATCTACATGATGCCACCTGTGTCACAGAATACCCGAAAGGCACAACCGATATGTCTTTCATCAACAACGGGTATGAAGGAGACTTAAGTGCTACCACCATTCTGAAGAAGCACTTCCATGATGCTGAACGTCTTATATTCCACATGGTGAATGTCTGCCTTGCACCAAAAACCTCCTCATGGGATCAAATGTCTTCCCGATGGCAACAGGTATTATACTCTATCTTTGAACGACAAACTTTAAATTTTTCTGAGATAGTGTTTATGGAACTAAAGGATCTGGCCTTGAAACCTGTGGCAAACAGATGGATATTATATCCCAGGTTTCTCATGGCCATAATTTTAACACAGCTAAAATCAGACGGCCTTGTTGGCCTTGGAGTCCCTGCTCCGGCTGTATTGCCTGAAGTATACTCCAGGCACAACTCTGACCCTACAATGAAAGGGGCTGCCCGGCTGCTCAAACCCAAGCAGCGGGAACCCACAGCCTCCACTTCCAGATCCAAAGTCCCCACCAAACCCAAAACCAAAAAGCCCAAAAGGCTACTCAGGGAGATGAGTCCCCTGAGGATGCCCCTGTAACACCAATACAGGTAACACTTACTGGTTCTAACCCCCCAGTAGTGTCCAAGACTCCACCAACCCTAGCCGCTCAGGCATCCTCTCAACAGGATCCTGATGCAACCAAAATTGGGGATACCACAATGCTGGAACCTATCTCAATTGAGAAGGTTACCATTGAAGAGCACCAGTCACCCCGGGTGCAATCTGCTTCAAACCTATCTCCAAATGCAACCGCCCCTCAAAGCCCAACATTTATTGTTGCACAAGTGTTGAGTCAGCTGCATTCCTCTCCTCCTCCCCAGACACCAATTACAATGGGGAGAACCTCACAGCTGAGGAAGAGGACCAAAATGCTGCTGATAACCCACAGCACAGGGGTTATAATGTTCAATCTCCCCGTGTAGAGGAGGAGGTTAGAACATCTGGTGAGGCTGCCACTTCTACTGATTCAGCAAATGAACAGGATGAAGTTGGTAACATCTCTAAGACCTCACCAGAGGCAACTGCCGATGAAGGACTCAGTCCTGAGGCAGGAAGTCCCCAGAACCAAGAACAAGGGGCACATGCTACAACTGATCTACACTCAGGGCATGTACATCCTGATTCAATCAGGAGGTCAGATGATTCAGCAAAGACTGATGATGACCTGGGCTTTTTCTTTGATGTTTTAGCCCATAACACAATCCTTGAGGCTGAGGTGAGCAGACTCAAAGAACTGCTTGCCAAAATGTCTCAGGATCAAAGTCCATCTGCCCCAATAAACCCACAGATGGCACCTTCATCTGAAGGTTTACCAAACACTCAGCCACTACACTCAACTGAGCCACCAGCCACTGTTTTTGGCACCACCTCTCAGGGACAGAACCCCTCTGAGCAGATGGTTGCTACATTTCAAAATTCCTTATCTCTCATCACTCCCATCATCAATGAGATTGTGCATAAAGCCATTGATGAGAGGATTTCCTCAAATCTACAAACACTTGTTGATGATGCTGTGCAAAGGAAGCTTTCTGCCATTCAAACCCCTGAACCCAATGCACCCAAAAAGGGGGAGTCTAAGGC
The DNA here is from genome assembly GCA_025506505.1 of Flaveria sonorensis. Taxonomy (NCBI): domain Eukaryota; kingdom Viridiplantae; phylum Streptophyta; class Magnoliopsida; order Asterales; family Asteraceae; genus Flaveria; species Flaveria sonorensis. Next base: position 42,283,763 of record CM046440.1, on the reverse strand, counting down.
AGTGAAAGAAAGAAAAAGAAAGAGTGTGGAAAATGAGAAACAAGAGAAAGAAAAGGAAAAACAGCTGATCACATACAAAGAAAGAAAAGTGCTGAAACTCAAAAGCCTGATGAAGAGAAATCATTGGAAGATCTGATTAAAGAAGCCGATGAAGCTCACAGCAGATCAATGGACAGAATAATAGATCAACTCTTCAGACAGGGCTTTGATACAGCCACATTAGACACTGAGATCAGAAAGCTGGAGATTGAAGAGATACAAGAAAAATGGGCCAGTTATAGTGTGATGGAAAGGGAGAGGTTGGAAATAATGATCAGGTTTACTGCAAAATACTTGGGAAGATCATTAATTGAGATTAAATCATGGACCAGAGACAGTATTCTGGCAATAACCACCAGAATCTGTACTTCTGAAGCATTCAATAAGGGGTTAATTATCGAAGCACTAGATGAAGCAGGTGCTGGGAAGAGAACTGATATGGCCAAGCTTTCCAAAGCCAAACTCACCATAAAAATGCTAGATCAGCCTTCCCAAACTCCCTCTCAAAAACAACCAACCCCACAACTCTCCAAATCAACTCAACCCTCAAAACCAACTCCCTTACCCCAAAAACCACCTCAAACCACATCCAGTGATGCACCCAGAAGGAGGAGAAGGGTGTTGAGGATGGTAGAAGATGAAGAAGAAGATGATGAAGAAGATAGTCTGCCAATCTCTGCTGTTCTGAAATTACCTGAGCCCAGAAGTCAACAAATGATCACACCAGACTTTCAGAGGCAAATGGTGAAAGTTAAGATTGAAGAAGAAGAACAGCAGAAACAGCACGATGAGCAACTTTTGAAGATGATTGACAAAGAGTTTCCTCAGTCATCATCTATACAAGCGATGAAGAAACATGCTCAAAGGCTGTATGCTCTCAGGTATACCTTTCAATATCAAAAGGAGAGAGTAAGGATTTGGCCAGACCCCAGGGTTAGTTCTAGAATTCATAAGAAATCCATACCAAGTAGATACAATGGCCAAGTGAGAAAGACCATAGATGCTGCTATTATGTTGGCCATTGTAGTCTCACCCTGGGAAATACTTGAAGACTTCAAGAGAGCCTACAAGTCAAAGATGACCCCTCAAACTCTAATGGAGAACAAAATGGTCAAGAAGGGGTTGTTATACAAGAGGCTTGAAGAGATCAAGAAAAATGAACTCCAGTTGTTATTAGAAGGGACTCACCCAGATGAATTTGCTTACAGAGAGATAACAACTGTTGAGTTGAAAAATGGAAAGACGATAAAGTACTTATCAGAGTACTATGGCCCAGAGTTCTTCTTCGAAGGAGAAGCAGAAGAACTCACTAAGGAGGAACAAGTTGTTCTCCTTGAGGCCTACGTCAGAGAGTCTTATAGACTCATCAATGGGAAGTAGGTTTCATGGTTGGGATAACGGCTCTGTGTCCAGTTCCCCAAGACAGAGTTCCCTTCCATCCTTTGACATTCACATCTACTGAAACCTGTTCCCTGGCCTGTGCTTATCCTATATCTCTAAAGCTGATCAAGAGAGTATTTCTGCCAAGAATAAGTGGGACCTCAATAAGCTTAAAGGTTTTGGCTGCATTGGTTCAGGGGGAGTTTGTTGGACCAAAAGAACCAATGAGCCTGATCAGAAAAACCTTTAAGTCCCACGGACATTACAACAACTGAAGTAGTCTGCAACAGCTGAAGACATCAGCTGATAACAAGGTCTGAAGACAAAGTCTGAAGTGAAAGAGCTGAAGACAAAGTCTGAAGTGAAAGAGCTGAAGACAAAGTCTGAAGTGAAAGAGCTGAAGACAAAGTCTGAAGACAAGAGCTGAAGACAAAGTCTGAAGTAAAGAGCTGAAGACAAAGACTGAAGACCAAGTTTCAGATGATTGTCACAACAGCTGAAGAAGACCTCTTCAGTAGTTGTGATGGTTTCCTTTCAGTAGTTGTATTTTCTTTTCTGTACTTGTAGTTTCAGTAGTTTTATGTTTCTTCATGTACTTAGAATACTAGAGATGCTCTCAGTTGTTGTGAACATTCTCAGTAGTTTGCTTACGTTCAGTAGTTTGTAATAATTCTGTTAGACGTCACTATCAAGTGACATCAGCAGACGTCACATTCCTTTATATAAGGAATGCTGACCTAATTGTAATCGGTGCAGCTTAGGAAAACCTAGCAGCCGCCATACCGAAGCATGTGTGCATGAATGTTATTATCCCAATGCAGAAAACCCTATTTCTATATAACCGTGTACTGTTCCATTGAATATTTATTGTGTTCTTGCTATATTTGCTTAATTCTTGCTCTAATTCCACTGTGATTAAACTCTAATTGATCAAACTTAGATCACTGATCCTAACACTTTGGATCTTCTGTTTGAGCTCCTGTTGTTTCTTTAACTTGTTGAACATCTTCTGCAGCTTTGTCAGTTGTTTCTTTTTCAGCTCCACCTGTACTCTCTTCCTCTGCCCTTGCACTAGCCTTTTCTAATTGTCTTGTCAATCCTGCACATTCATTCTTTGTTCGTCAGCTTGAAAGACTTTATCTGCAAGCTCCCTAACCTCAGCATTTACCCTACGATCCTTGTTTTCAACCCTGATAAATAGGCTGGCTTAAGTTCTGGTTTCAGCTCTGGCTACTACCTTGATGTGGTTCTCACACAAAACCACAAGATCTTTGAAGGACCGTTAAAGGGTACTTAAGCTTGCACTTAGTTAACACACTTAGGAGGATCTTAAGATCACTTAACAATTCAAATAGGGAACTATAAACTTTTAGTGAAGATACAAGACAAACAAAAGTAAAAGCAAGAGCAAGAACACAAGATAAAATTTTCAAGGAAGTTGTATATTGCTTCTCTAGTTTATTACAAGTGTTGTACAAGTACCTTTTGAATACAAGAATCGGAGACTACTTATACTACATCCTACAACCGTCAATATGCAAAAAGATAGTTGGAAGTGACTAATCTAGACAACAAGATCAGCCTAAAGTCAAAAGGCAGATTGCCTTTTGACTAATGACTATGACAAGCCATAGCTCACTGACTTTTCTATTACAAAAAGCCAAGAAGGAACAAAAAAAGAAACTTGCAGGCGAAGACCTTATCTACTTTATCATAAAGTATGGATGTTTCACCAACTAGTGATAGCAGGTGAACTACCAGAGTATGCAGCAAAAAGTAGGTTGATTTATGATAAAATTGATGGAAAAGGTATCTTTTCTCTCTCTTCAGAAGAAAATCAGTCTTGTCTTTAAACAGCTTCGGAAGACTTTGTCTTGAGAGATTCGGAAGACTTCATCTTTTACCTTCGGAAGAGTTGAGTCTTTGGCTTCGGAAGACTTTACACTTAGAATATTTTCCAAGTTCAGTGTAAAGCTTCCGCAGTAGTTTCTTCTGAACTTTGGCTTAGGAAGATTTTACACTTAGCATTTTTCTTGAGTATGTAAAACTTCCGAAGCTAGTTCACCTTTGTTCCGAAGTGCATGTTGGAAGACTTGGTTGTTTTGGTATCTTTTGGTTGCATCAGCCTCTTAACTTCAGAGGTTCCTACAACTCCCCCTAGGCTGATGCTACCAAAACAGAGAGGTTCTTCAGACTGGGATAGTCCATTTGAGGATCTTCAGAATTCCTTTCATCATCAACAGATCTGGATTCTTCAGACTCATGATGTACCTTCTTCATAAAGCATGCAGAGGGAGTTCAAGCATGTCACTTGTGAAGTAGATGTTGTATTCCAACAGAGAGAGGCTCTAATATGATAGGAGTTGGTAGAGAGTCCTCTTCATGCACTTCCTTAGGATGTTTTGACTCATCCTGAGGTTGGGAGGAGGATGCCTTTCTCTTTTCTTCTTTGAAGATGATCTTCTTTTGGCCATCCTCTTTTTCCTCCCTGATGATTTTAACTGAAAGGGTTGGTCTTCAGTACCAGGTTCTTCAGTGGATTCCCTCTCCGTTAGGATCTCCTTTCTCCTAGTTTTAGAAGGAGAGGGAGGAGAACCCTATTGTGGGTTAGAAGATGAAGTTAGTTATTATGCAGCTTCAGGTGCAGGTGGTGTTGTCTCTGTAGGTTCCACCTTTACCTCAACTTTAGGTTGAGCTTGACTTGATGATGAATGAAGGTCCACAAGCACTCCCCTTTTTTCTTCTACTTGATCACCCTTATGTGCTCATCCATTGTAGATAGAGACATGGGACCTAGTCTCCTTCCGGAGAACCCATACAGCTTCAAGAAGCTCATCATCCTCTACCTATCTACAGACTTTTTCTGACTTTTCTGGATGATGGCTCTTGATTTTGTAACTTCTTCCCTTTGCCTCTTCTTTGCAGCTTGCCTTTCTTTCTTGGCTTGCTCTTCCAGCTGCTTATTGTATTCAAATAATATATAATCATAAGGCAAGGGAAGGAGTGTAGGTGCCTGATAGAGACCTATGGCACTCAGGTAGTTGATCATTTTTAATCTTTCTTCTTTATCAACTACCTGAGGTTGTTCAGCAGCCACAGTCTCTGACTCAGGACTTTCTTGAACTGAGGAGAGGAAAGGAATGTTCTTGTAAATCCTTTTTAACCTCATTTCTTCCTTGTGTTTGAGGGTTAAGGCTGCATCCTCTGCTTCCTTCCTCTCCTTTGACAATTCAATGTCAGCCAGTTCATTTAACTCCTCTAAGGGGAGAGAGATGAGTTCATCTATGTTGTAGTTCCTGGTCCCCAGATAGTTGAGCCTGGCTGCCCTTAATTCATTTCTTAATTGTTTGGTACAGGGGCAGCAAGAATTGCAGCTTGCATGAATCCTGGGGAACCACTTGAACTCTCTCCCCTCAGCTTCCTCTTCATCTCTCTCTTTTCTTCTTCCATCTCTTCAGGAGTCATCTTCCTTTTGCCTTTGTCAATAGCATATCTTGATGACTCAGTTTGAAGAGAGCTTTGGCCTTCATTGCTTGATTCAGTAGACAAGCACTGGCTAGAGAAAGGTTCTGAAGCACCATCACCAGCCGGTGCCTCACTGAGGGTATAGGGTGTTGGAGGAGATCTTGTCTCAAGGTTCACAGTCTCAGCCTCTGGGCCTTCAGTCAAGGCTTTCCCTTTGATGTTAATCTTGGGGTCTACCTCAACATCCATTTGACCAAAGGCTTCAATTGCTAGCCTCTGTCTATATGATACAGTTCTCCTTTTGAATTCTACCAGCACCCAGTCTTGAATTTGATTGGCTAATCTAACAGGTTGTCTGTTATTGCTTGGGTTGACAAGTGCCAGATCTACCAAGTTTATACTCTCATAAAAACTCAGGGTGGAGATGTTGAGAATTTCTTGTTGACCCTGAGCTCTAGAGATCACAAGAGCTTTTCTATCACTGTCATACCCCCAACCCCAGATTGGGTTCTTAGATGGGGTAGACATTGCTCTTGGTACTCCCTCCTCAAACAGTTATTGAATAATCAGTTCTTGATTACTATCTAGAGGAGGTTGCTGAGCATGGACAACTTCAAGATAGGATGGTGAGTCCTATATGTCCATACTTGAGGAAGAACTCCCAGGTTCTGTTGTTATCAAAACTTCCTCCCCCTTTTTGGTAGCATCACCCTCACGCATAGGAGAGCTGGGGAAGTGATCCATAATATCCAAAGGCTCTTGTGGACCTGGATGAGTTTGTCCTATAGGTCTCTCAGCTAACTGGCCCTTGAGATTGGTAATCTCAAGTTGCTGGTCATGGACCCTCCTTTGCAAGATAGTCACTTGTGATTCAAGGTGAGCTATCTGTGAAACCAGTTGGGTACAGATGTCTTTGAGTTGGTTCACCCTGAGTTTTAGACTCCTCTCATCTTCAGTTGAAGAATCATTGGGGGATGAAGGAGGTGAACCGAGGTCTGCTCCTTCACCACCAGCATGGGTTTCTTGGCTGCTGGATTTCCCCTGCCCAATGACAGTGTTAAGAGGCTGGGTTGCAGCGGTTGAGGTCTTAAAGATGTAATCACTAGAAACAGTGAGATCCTCTTCCACATGGATCTCCTGGACAATCACAAGAAGATCCACCTCAGTTTGGGGTGTCTGATGTGGGCTAGACAGGGGTGAAGCAGGAGTGCTCATCTCCCCTTGAGTGCGGGTAGAGAGGGGAGAGTCATGATACTCACTGAAACCCAAATCTTCATCAGAGTTAAAGTCAAGGCTGGGTATGGGGCGGTTGAGATCAAGAGACTGGGGATGGCAGCTTTCCCCTGAAGATTGATCACTAGAGTGTTGAGACTCAGAGTGATGGCTTAAGGCTGTTTGTGGAGTTGTGAGCTCATCAGGCTGAGCATGAGGAACCTCAGCACTGATTGATTGAAAGATGGGAGTGGTATGCTCCTCAGGGGAAGTGGGAGCTTGAGATTCCACTTCCTCCTATATGGTTATGATATGGGGGCCTGCACATGCTAAATAGCAATTGTAGGGGTTCGCTTGGATTTTCTTTGGTTGGTGATTCTGATGGTTGGTTGTATTTGAGGTGGGTGAGAAGTAGAGGGTGTTGGTTCATCACTAGCTGGGGCTGGTAGGATGTCACCCTGAGCAATGAGCTCAAACATTTTTAGGACAAGGGCTATTTCTACCCCTAAGAACCCAACAGTTGGCTTTTTCAATATCTTGAAGATGCCGGGCCTTATATATGCAAGTTTAAGAACATTACCTGCTCCCCTCAACTGTGGTCCCAATTCACAGTTGAGAATGTGTTGAACATACCTGGGGAACATGTAATATTCTAACGAATCCAAATTTGCTAGTAAATTTGTAAATACAAACTGAGAGTACCTGAATTAGACCCCTTGAACCATCCCATGGACAATGAAGGAGAGGTCTTCTCGAATCTGGTCCCATCCTCCATGTTTGTTGGACAGGCTATGTATGATGACATGGAGGAGGTTTTTCCATTGGAATGAGACCTTCCCCTTCCTGAAGGTCTTGACTGAAAAGTCACCTTCGTAGCCCATCTGCGCAAAGGATTGCTTGACAGCAGGTTTTGGAAAGGATAGCTCACCTGCTTTATCATCCAGCTACAAATGGGTATTTATAATGGCTGGAGTGATGAAAACCGTCCTCCCCTGCACTGTGGCAGACAGTGCCTTCTCCCCATCCATGGTGACCTCTTGACAGGTCAGCCAAAACTCAAGTAATTGATCCTCATAAAGAGGAGGATCAATTGTAAGGTAGGTGAAGTAGTGAGACAAAGAAAGATACCTACAAACTTCTGAGAAGCTTCGATCCTTCTTAGAGTTTAATACAACAACTTGATTATGTTGCCTGTGTAGGTGCATGGTGAAATCAGGGTCGTTACGACGATCAAGATTGGCCATTTGAAGAAGCTTTGTAGTGAAGGAAAGAAGAAGAAGATGAAATTTGGGGGTAATTTTAGGTTAAGGAACAATGAGAGAAGTGAGATGAAATAGAACCATTTGGAAAGATATACTCTGGATTTGAGACAAAGTTATGACAAAAAGATAAAATTTGAAATCCTCAAGTGGGTCCTACTTCTGAAAAAGGAGCCCAAAACGTTAGTTTTTTTGAAAGTAGAAAAAACTTCCGAAGGCAATTTTGGTTTCGGAAGCTTTGCAATCAAAGCTTCCGAAAACAATTTTGCTTTGGAAGATATTTTAAAGAGTTTTGAAGATTTTGGCTTCGGAGGAAATAAATGAGTCTTTCGAGACTAAATTGCTTTCGGAAGAAATTTGTTCCTAAAATGCATTTAAGTACTTATACCAAAATTTAAGCTTCGGAAGATACTTCAAGAATTTCTTCTAAAGGTAAATCTCAGATAAGCTGTTTAAATGATTTAGACATAAATTTCTTCCGAAGGCAACTTTTGCTTCTTCCGAAGGTAAATTTTTATCATTCTAAGAGATATCATTTTAAAAATCTATTTTTCTTCCAAAGAGAACTGGGCTTATGAAGTGACCTCATAGACAACCTAGGACACACAGTTTTAAAAAATAAGAAAAATCTACTTAAAGTTAATCATCCCAATAGCTGATACAAGATATTTAAATCTCTGTTCATCAAACGCTTTTATGAACAGATCAGCATATTGTTCATTTGTGTTAACTTTGATTAGTTTTATCAATCCCTTTTCAAAATTATCCTTAATCAGATGATACCTAATGTTGATGTGTTTGGTCCTTTAGTGCTGCACAAGATTCTCTGTAATAGAGATGGCACTGTTGTTGTCTATGTGGATGGGAGTCTCTTTGAAATTGAACCCATAGTCTAGCATCTGATTCTGAATCCAAAGCACTTGAGCACAGCAGCTGGCATTAGTGATGTATTCAGCTTCAGCAGTTGATGCAGACATATAGGATTACTTCTTGCATTGCCAAAAGACTATCCTTCCACCCAGGAACTGACACCCCCTAGATGTGGACTTTGCAGTCATGTTGCAGCCACCATAATCACTATCTGTATAACCATACAGATTGAAGTCTGAATTCTTTGGATACCAAAGGCCTAGATTTGGAGCACCTTTGAGATATCTAAGGATCCTTTTGACAGTGATTAGGTGTGACATCTTGGGGTTGGCTTGATATCTTGCACATATGCATGTGGCAAACATGATATCAGACCTGCTAGCAGTAAGATACATAAATGACCCAATCATAGCTCTGTAGAGATGTTCATCAACACACTCCCCTTCAAGATCATGACCAAGGGAGTGGTTTCTGGCTATGGGTGTCTTTGCAACCTTACAGATAGTTATCTTGAATCTTGTAAGTATGTCATGTACATACTTTGACTGACTGATGAAGATGCCATCTTCAACCTGCTTCACTTGAATTCCTAGAAAGAAATTGAGTTCCCCCATGGCACTCATTTCAAATCTATTCTTCATCAGCATCTCAAAGTCTTTGCAGAGCTTTGGATTAGTTGAACCAAAGATGATGTCATCCATATATATCTGAACTAGCAATGTGTCATTTCCTATTTCTTTAATGAAGAGAGTCCCATCAATTTTTATCCATGTTGACAGAGGTATGTCGATAGTGTCTCATACTACTTTCTTGGAGCTTGATCCAGTCCATAAAGGGCTTTATCAAGCTTGCAGACATAATCAGGATGATCTGGGTCTGTAATGCCAAGTGGTTGTTTAATATAAACTTCTTCATCAATCACCCTATAGAGAAAAGCACACTTCACATCAATCTGGTAGACCTTGAAATCCTTGGATGCAGCATAAGCCAGAAATATTCTTACAGCCTCAAGTCTTGCAACCGGAGCAAAGACATCAGTGTAATCAATTTCTTCTTCTTGAGTGTATCATTGGACAACCAGTCTAGCCTTGTTTTTGATGATGATCCCTTTATCATCTTTCTTTTTCCTGAATACCCATTTGGTTCCTATGACACTCTTCCCTTGAGGAAGAGGACATAAGTTCCAAACCTTCTGTCTTCTGATTTGAAGCAGCTCATCTTGCATAGCTTCAATCCAGCTTCCATCCTTCAAAGCCTCATCAACCTTCTTCGGCTCTATCTAGGATAAGAAACAAGAATGTAGACAAACATGGCTGTCATGAGCTTGTCCTCTTGTTCTTACCCCTGAGTCAACATTTCCAATAATGTTTGTGGAGGGATGTGACTTGTGGATCCGAAGTTGAGGGATCATAGCAAGTTGGTTAGACAGATCTAAATTTGAGAAATTCTTATCTGGCAATGAGATGTCTCCCACCACATTAGCACACTTATCAAGAGAGACTTGATCCAATGAGTGTGTGACATCATTCATGTTGTCTTCAATGGAGTGGTTTTCAGCATTAAGAAATTCTTGATCACTGTCACCACCTGTATTTGAAGTTCCTTCTCCTGAATTCTGTGCCTCTAAGCTGGAATTTGAAGGCAATTCATTTGAATCAGCAGTATTTGTCATGATAGTGCTGATGGGAGCTTCAATTGCAGGGTTAGTCACCACTGGAGCGGAATTAGTCTTCTTGTTTGGTCTTCTCAGCTCAAATCTTGGATCAGGATCTTCTGTTGACCTGTTATCTGTAGATCCTGAAACATTCTCACAAGATTTGTTAAAACAGTTGGTAACTAAGTCAAGATCAAACAACCAATCTAGACCAGAACCTTTTACATAGGGTGTGTGTTCATTGAAAGTCACATTGGCTGACTCCTCAATGATTCTAGTCTGAGATTGTATACTCTATAAGCCTTAGCTTGAGAAGAGTATCCAACAAAGTGTCGTCATCTAATTTCTCAGCAAACTTGGCTATTTGATCTTTGGTATTCAAGATGGTGCAAGGACATCCAAATGTTCTAAGAAAACCAATGAATGGTCTTCTTTTGTGCCATAGTTCATAAGGAGTCTTACCATGTATCTTAACTACCAAAACTCTGTTTTGCATATAGCAGGCTGTGTTGACAGCCTCTGCCCAGAAGGTGATGGGCAGCTTAGAGTTAGACAACATGGTTCTTGCAGCTTCAATAAGTGTCCTGTTTCTCCTCTTAGCAACACCATTTTGCTGAGGAGTCCTGGGAGCACTGTATTGTCTTGAAATACCCTTTTCATCACAAAGGAAAGACTTATCACTATTTTCTTTAGATAGAAAGCAAGAAATCTCTCCAGAGGGAGATGTTTCCTACAAGTCCATCTTGTATATGTTCCCTTTCCTGGGGGCTCTGAGCAAAATATGCTTTTGAGGAATGTCAACCCCAAGCTTAAGAATAATGCACTCATGCTTAGTAAAGAGCATGTGATGTTTTTGGGCACAAAATTAGGACACACTCAAAAGATTGTATCCAAGCTCCTTGACAAAGTTTACCTTCTTAATGCTGAGCTTACCATTTGAGGCCATGCCCCTACCAGTGATGTAACCTCCTGCATCTCCTCCAAAAGCAACTGGTCCTCCATCAATTCTTTCAAAGTTTTAAAGTAAGGACTCATTGCCTGTCATGTGCCTAGAGCAGCCACTATCAATGATCCATACATTTCTGTTTGCCTTTGGCTGTCCCTGCACAAAAGAGATGATTTAGTTACATTTGGAAACCCAAGCCTCATTGGTCTTGGGCTTATAAAGTTTAGATGAAGGCAATGAAATAGTAAGTGATCCTATGTACAGGCTTTGAGGATCATTTGTTGTTGCTGAAGAGGAGCTTTCAGTCTCAAGGACTTCCTTCATCTTCCACACCACCTTTGGAAGATTGGGCTTGACCTTCACTACTTCGGAAGCTTTTGTAGCTTCGAAAGCTTTGGAGACAGATCCTTCGGAAGATCTTGCTTTCACTGTAGCAAGCTTTAGTGCTTTGGAAGCATTCCTTTCTTCCGAGTCCAACTTTTCTTCCGAAGGTAATTTGCTACTTGCCTTCTTCTTCATCTTAGAGCTTCCGAAGGAAACAGATTTTCCTTCCGAAACTGTTTGTTTCTTCTTCTTCTTAGAAGTTTTCTTCTTGATCATGTGGATAGTACTCTTGGGATTGTATTGACAATCCTTAGCCAGATGTGAAGTACTACCACACACAACACAATCCAATTCTTTCCTTCTGAGAGTCTTCTTTCCCAAAGAAGACTGAGCTTGAACACTTTCCTCTTCTTTCTCCACCTTTTCAGATGATGCAGCAGGCTTCTTAAGGTGAAGCTTGCTCTTTGAAATGGATGGTTCAGGTTGTGTAGCAGTGACACACAGCTGATCAGTCTTCTTGTTATTGCTGGAGTGAGTTGAAGTTGAAGTATAACTCTTGGTACTAGAATTCTTGACAGGATCTTCAGCTTTCATCACCTTGAACCCTGCAGAGATAAATACTTGTTTTTGTTTGGGATCTAAGGTGGTCTTGATCTCTTGAGCTTTTCTGGATCTTCTCTTTGCTCTTCTGATCAAGTTCTTTCCCTTGGTTTTGCTCAAACCAGCTTCTTTTTCCTCCTTAGGAGCATGGTGACCCTTTTTGGATTGACTCTCTTCACTCATCTTAGAGTCAATCCTCACCTTCTCCTCTTCATCCTCTTTATCACCGGGGTCTATGGATGGCAGCTCATCTTGACCAGTTCAACACCTAGGAGATCTGACTAATAGTAGAGTGTGTGGAGGAGCTATCTCACTAGATCCCAGTCCCTACTTATTCTGAAAACACACTTTTGCATGCAGAGATGAGGATATCATGTTCTTGAAGGTCTCTTCTTCAAGAACACATTTTTCTGCCCTGGCTTTGCTGATCACAAGCTCAGCCTGGCATTCAATCAACTTGGTAATGAGATCCTTAATTTGAGTCCTGTAGTTTGTTTGCTCATGTTTAAGAGTTGAAACTATTTTCTCTAGATCTTCTATCTTAAGTTTATAGTCATTTTTAGCTCTTTTAAAATCAGCTTTTAAAATATTTAAAGACTCAATATCTAATCTCATTTCCAAGTTGTAGGACCTGTATCTATTTACTTTAGCAATACATTCAGAAGAGCTAAGATGTTCAAGTACCTTGGCTTCATCATGATCAGCCATGAGTGCTTGGTTTGGAGATGCATCTTCAGCTTGAAAGCTCCAGTCAAAGCCTCCTTCTTCAACAGCAATTACAGCTTGCTGTCTTGGCCTCTCATTCTTGTTCCGTCTTTCAGTGTAGCTTGGCCTGGATGAAGCTTGGCCACCATCTGACTTAGGTGCCTTGAATTCTCTAGCAAAGTGTCACATCTTATTACAGTTGTGACACTTGACTTTGCTCTTGTCCAGTCCAAACTTGCCACTGGCAGCATTGCTAGGAAACCTTCTCCCAGTCCTCTTATAGAACTTCTGCACTCTGTGAGTGAGAAGAGCCATTTGCTGGACTATCTCCATGTACTCCAAATCATCTGGATGGATACAGTCCAGGTCTTCATGAGTAAAGAGAAAGTTGCATGTACTTTCATCAATGGAGACAAAAGCTGGAGAAGAACTTGTCTCTTGGAAGGGACTTCCTTGGATGTAGCTCTCTTTGGATGTCTCTGGGAAGGTGATGAAAGGACCTTTTTGTGAGGTTTTAGGGTAGCAGATGAGATGATGCTGTGGTTCTCTACTATCCCTTTAAACCACATGAAGGGCCGAACTCTGGTGAGTGTTGGAGCTACCAGATGAATTTTGCATATTCATCTCCATCTGGTATCCACTGAGTATCCCATACAACTCAGTGAGAGTAAGGGTCTTGAGGTTTTTAGTCCTCTTAATGACCACACAGTAGTGTGTCCATTGTCTTGGAAGAGAGGACATGAACTTCCTAACAATATCCCTGTTCTCAATAGTTACCCCAACATCAGCCAGAGCATCCATAATCTCAACATACCTGAAGTATTGTTGAGTCATGGTTTCACCTGTCTTGAAGGTGAAATTTTCAAACTGCTGCTTCAGGAGATCCTTCTTGTTCTCCTTGGCTTCATTTGAACCCTCATACATTAGTTTCAGTGAATCCCATAGCTGTTTAGCAGTCTTGTACTTCTTGAAACCTCTTTAGATAGAGTTTGGAAGAGCAGTTTGGAGGGCTGTCATGGCTTTCTGATCAATGTCAATTCTTTTCCAGTCTTCATCAGAAAAGTCAGCCCTCTCCTTTGGTATCATGCCACCACTAGCAGCAGCTGAAGAGGTGCATGGCATATGAGGTCCATTGACAATAGACTCCCACATCTTGGAATCTTGAGACTTGATAAAGCCTTCCATTCTTTGACACCAAGTGTCAAAATCCTCAGGAGTGATTAGTGGGGACTTTGTTATAGTTCCAGTTTCCATATCAGCTTTGGAGATAACTGCCATTTGAAGAGTTAAGTGATGTGTGTAACTAAGAGGATTTGTAGATGGTGAGATCTTACAATCAAGAGCCTGGAATGCTCTGATACAAAATGCAGGACCGTTAAAGGGTACTTAAGCTTGCACTTAGTTAACACACTTAGCAGGATCTTAAGATCACTTAACAATTCAAATATGGAACTGTGAACTTTTACTGAAGATACAAGACAAACACAAGTAAATGCAAGAGCAAGAACACAAGATAAAATTTTCAAGGAAGTTGTATATTGCTTCTCTAGTTCTATTACAAGTGTTGTACAAGTACCTTTTGAATACAAGAACCGGAGGCTACTTATACTACATCCTACAATCGTCAATATGCAAAAAGATAGTTGGAAGTGACTAATCTAGACAACAAGATCAGCCTAAAGTCAAAAGGCATATTGCCTTTTGACTAGTGATAATGACAAGCCATAGCTCACTGACTTTCCTATTACAAAAAGCCAAGAAGGAACAAAAACAGAAACTTGCAGGCGAAGACCTTATCTACTTTATCATAAAGTATGGATGTTTCACCAACTAGTGATAGCAGGTGAACTACCAGAGCATGCAGTGGAAAGTAGGTTGCTTTATGATAAAGTTGATGGAAAAGGTATCTTTTCTCTCTCTTCAGAAGAAAATCAGTCTTGTTTTTAAACAGCTTTGGAAGAATTTGTCTTGAGAGCTTCAGAAGACTTCATCTTTTACCTTTGGAAGAGATGAGGCTTTGGCTTCGGAAGACTTTACACTTAGAATATTTTCCAAGTTTAGTGTAAAGCTTCCGCAGCAGTTTCTTCTGAACTTTGGCTTCGGAAGTTTTAACACTTAGCATTTTTCTTGAGTGTGTAAAACATCCGAAGCTAGTTCACCTTTGTTCCGAAGTGCATGTTGGAAGACTTGGTTGTTTTGGTATATTTTGGTTGCATCAGCCTCTTAACTTCAGAGGTTCCTACAATCTTTATCACAGAATGAGGACACTTCCATTAGGTCGAACAATATGATTTCCTCGGCAGCCTTGACTCTTATCACAGCTTCCCCAGTATTGTTATCGTAAAACCACTTTTTAAATTTTTGTATCCTTGGTAGGCTTCAACTTTAATACTATTTTTCCATTGCTAGTCTCCCAATCCATATCTTTCTTTGACCTCATTCTCTCAGTCTTCATATATCCAAAAGTCTTAAAATTTTCATGAAGCCCCTTGCAAATCTCGTGTTCTAGTAGTGTAGCCCGCTCGCTTAGGCCTTGAATCTAGCAAGGGAATCTCAGCTAACCTTCACAAATCCCAACTCGGTAAGGTCTTAAATGCCTTCTTTTTGTATAGATATGAGATTCCCCCCACGCCTCTTAATCATGAATATCTTCAATTCAGGATTGTATTTCCATCTTATGACCTCTTATCAGATTCTTTCCTTGGTGAACCAATCTTCCTTATCCATTTCAATGATATCTCCCTCAGTTGAACTCCTCTATGCCACATATGTCATTGGTCGCTCATCCACCTCATAGAATTCGACTAGGAATCATAGTCCACCAGTTGCTTATTAATATCCTCTTCTTTATCTCATAACATAAACTCTGCATATCTTTTTTCTCCACCTGCCTTCAACATCTCTGATCACTTCATTACCAGTCAATCAACATTTATATCCAACCCCATATCTACAAATCCAGCCTCTACAACCTCATCAACATTTCCTTCTACATCTCCTTATCCACTTCCTCTAACTTTAACAGTTTCAACACCAATTTCATCTCCATCAGCTCCAGATCTACCAACACCACTACCACCAGCTCTAGCCCCATTCATGCCCTCTCCTGCCCTGGTTGAACTACCCACTTTCAGAAAAGAATACTTGGACATATCACTGAGATTGTCCAAGTCTTCTTGGGTTAACTGGTTGGGCAGGCCAGCATTTGCTTTCAGCTTATTTACTTCTCTAAGTAGCTTCTTGATTAGATACTATTGATCCAACATCAATCTCTTCATGCTTTCCATCTCTTTATCCTTCTCCTTCTCTCTTAACTCTTGATTCACCAATTTCATCTTAATCATTCTCAATTCTTTAGCCAACGATGTATTCAATTTCGAATAACATCTTAGTCTAACTCCAAACTAGGATCCCTCCTTTCAGAAGCTTCAGAAAAGACTTGCCTGCTTTTGTTTGGTTCTCCTCTGAGTAACATCAGTTGGCCTTGATCTGCCTTCTTCTTAGTCCTTTTCTCTCTCTGAACCTTAAATTCTTCTTCAACCTCGTTTATCTCATCCTCCAGATTATACTCTTTGTTCTTGGCATATATCTTCCTCTTCTTGATAACCTCAGCCTGCTTTCCCTGGTTTTCTACTGCATCTTTGTTTTCATTTTCTATCAATCTTTTGATATAATTCCACCTTTCAGATGGTACATATTCTCCCAAAGATATGTGATTTTCCCAATGAAATCATGTCTCATAACAGAACAGTCAGTAAAGATTCTGGTGTTCATTTGAACCTGTCTCTTAAAATTTCTTCATGTTTGGGCAAATCAGGCTTCAGATCATCCAACAGCATCTGCAAGAATCTGGGATACAACAACCATTTGTCCTTCTTCAGAGCCATTATGTTTTCAATCATACAATCAAATATAATCTTAGCTATATTGGCCTTCTTTCCTCTGCAGAACACTATTATGGCCCTGGGCCAATGCAGATTCAGTCCATTCGATCCTCATTTCCTATGGTCCAAGCACATGATGAAGACATGTGCAATGTATCTCCATTCCTTAGACAGGAAGGACTTGTTAGTCTCTTTCCTTGAGCCAAAAGGTGGTCCCTCGTATTCGATGCTCCTAAATGCTTCCAAAACTTGTGCCTCAGACATCACTACCTCCTCTTCACAATCCTCCTCTGGCTTCAATACTTTACCAATAGTTTTCATAGTGATAGCAATGTCATGACCATGAACCCTAGCTACGATCTGGTGTGGACTAGTCCTAAGGTCATACTCTGTTGTCCTCCTGAAATCTCTGATGTGAAGATCATAGATAACAGGCATGTAGGATATATCATAACTGATTCGGACTCCTTTAGCCACATGATACAATCTCTAAATCTAATGGTCTTCGGATTGTTGTCATCTAGCAGTGCCATGATATTGGTTCTATCATCGAACTTCAGATTGCCATTTGAACCTTGAGACTTAGAAACAATAAAACGCTACGAAAATCAACAATAAAAGGGTTTGATTGCTACTACTCAAACTAGGGCTTAGTTTTGTCGATTTGTAGAACATTTGAAATCATGTTAATTAGCACTGAGCGAATGTGCTGGCGAATCTATAGATTCGCTTAGCGAAAGAGCTAACGAAACTTAGTTTTGCTAGGACTTAACACTTAACAATTTTTTTTATTTATCTTTTTTTAAATTGTTTTTTGATATTTTTAATTTTTATGAAATTTTTAAGGATTTATAAACCAAAGCTTTCGATAAAAACTTATGTGCCCCATAAAACCAACACAAAAACAAAACAAAATAAAATAGAAGTTAATAAACAAAAACAAAAACAAAAAGAATAAAAGGATATAAGCACTTCTTTTTCAAGAAATTTTCCAGAGAGTCATTGATTGACGGGATTGCTGATATGTTTATCCTTTTAAACCCATGCCTTATTCTTTTCAACACATAATCTGCAGCTGTCTTTATCATATTTTGGGTTTGATTAAAGAAGCTCTAGTAACTTGGTCCCCACAGATATTTGGCAAAAAACTCATCCTGTCCTCATGGTTTATTGAGCAATTTGATAAACACTGCTTGATTTTTTTTAAGATTTCGACAATGATCTTGATTTTAGAAGCATTGTGACTTTATTTTGAGGAATAGATGATGAGAGCTCCAGGTCTATACTCACGTATAACAGAGGAGATAATCATCTGAGCGTGCTGATTAGAGCTCTAGGTCTATACTGACGTATGATAGAGAAGATCGTCACTCCAGGTCAATGTTCACACATAGCAGATGAGAGAAGCACGATATATAATTCTGAAGAACTAACGAGAAGCTTTACTTCATTTTTTGAAGGGCTAGACTAGAAGCATTTTTTGTGCTAACTAGAAGCATCATTTAGGTCTTAGGGATAGGGAGATTTGGGGATTTTGGGGAAATCAAAACAGAGATTTGAAGCTCTCAACCCGTTTTTGACAAGGACTTGTAACTTTGTGCAGGCCAAGATGTCAAGGGGATAATCCTTGTCACCAAGTTCTTGAACTTTAGTTTGGCTACATGATCACTGTTTACTTCATTTTTGGGCTGAGCCTACCATGCATATCCCAACACAAAGCTGTTGACCTCCTTCAAACCCTTTTTCGGGGTTCCTGAAAAGACAAAATTGAAAAACATTAAGAGTTTATTCTTTATTCTCCCCCAAAATTTCTATTTGATTGTCATCTAAGAAAAATTTTTGTTTTGCATATTATATATTATTTTAAAGAGCAAAAAGAGTGAAGAAATATGGGGCACAAAGTTTCTCAAGCCTGAAAAAAAGAAAAGATGAACATAAAAGAACTATTTACACAAAGTTTCTCTGCTTCTTGTTCTACCATGAAACAAGGCGATCCCCAAGATATTGACATCGACCAGTGATGGATTTCCTATTAATTCTACAACCACCATGATCACTATCAGAATAAGCATGTAAATCAAAGTTCCCTCCTTTTGCATAACAAAGACCCAAACGAGAAGAACCTTTAAGTAACTAAAGATGCGTTTAACAACTTTTTCATGTGATTCATTAGGGTTGGCATGATAACAGGCACAATAGCACACGGAAAATGTAATATCCGGATGGCTTGTAGTTAGATACATGAGAGATCCAATCATGGAACGATAACGATGAGTATCCACAGATTTCCCATTATCATTCGGAGTTAAGCAGGTTTCAGCTGTGAATGGAGAGAGTTTTGGAGAAGCATCATCCATCTTGTACTTCTTAAAAATCTCTTGAATGTACTTTTCTTAGTGAATCAGAATACCATCAGGCTTTTGTTCAACGTGCAACCCTAAGAAAAAGCACATCCCCCCATCTTGCTCATTTCAAAGCAATCCTTCTTTGTCTCTTCAAATTCTCTACATAATTTCTCATTTGTTGACCCAAAAATGATATCATCAACATACACTTGAACAAACAACTCACCATGAAGCTCCTTCTTGAATAGTGTCATATCTATAGTACCACGAGAAAAAACTCTTACTAAGCAGATACTATGTAAGTGTTTCATACCAGATGCGGGGAGCTTGATGCAATCCATATAAGGATTTATCAAGTTTATATACTTTCTCTAGAAAATCTTGATCCTCAAAACTTGGTGGCTGACAAACATTAATCTCCTCATCAATGTTCCGGTAGAGAAATGCGCACTTCACGTCCATCTAAACAACTTTAAAGTTCTTGTGAGCAGCGTGAGCAAGAAAGATTTTGATGGCTTCAATGCGGGCAACCGCAGCAAACACTTCAATAAGTCAATTCCCTCCTCCTGAGCAAATCCCTGAACAGCCAGTCTTGCTTTGTTTCTTACTACCATACCTCGATCATCCTGCTTGTTCCTGAATACCCATTTGGTACCGATGGGAAATTTGTTTGGAGGAAAATCAACTAATTCCCAAACTTTCAACTTCCTGAACTGCTTGTAGAAGCCCCTCGAAGATTAACATTTAGTCTTTATTAATAGTTTTGTCATAGTTTAGGGACTTATCTGTAAATATATGTTGCTTTTTGTTTTCTTTGATAGTATAAATAGCATAGATTATGTATTGTGTAGGTAAGCACAAAGACTAGACTAGTGCACCTTAGAATCAGTTGAACGAATTGTAACTGTTCTCTACACTTGTATTTCTATGCTTTCTATCAATGAAAAACTATGAATTTTTCTGATATGTTTGCATTGATTTGATTACTTGTGTTTGTTTTGATTCAATTGCATCACAATATCATCACAGATCGATCCATTTTGATCCTATCAAATGGTATCAAAGCTGTTGGTTTAGTGATTTGAGCTTATCGACATTTTGAGCTCTCTGAATTACTTGAATCTGTGATTGATAAGCAATTTGATCAAATAATTGTTGAATTCAGTTGTGTTTAATTAATAGAAACATGATTTGAATCACAATTTCATGTTCAATTCGTTCAAATATGAGAATTTGACCTAAATTCTGTTCGAACCTATTCTTCATATTCGGACTGTATTTCAATCAGAAGATTGAATTATTGTTGTTGTTTGTTGAAATTGAAGATGAAGGATTGATTATCGACCTATAAACTACCTATTTGGAAGTTTTTAGATCAATTCAACAAGTTTTGAAGATTTTTAGAAGATTTGAGTTCGTTTGAATCTGTTGAATTAAGCGCATTAGGTTAAAACACTGCTGAAAATTGACTAAGTGTATAGCCGCTTGACAACTGTTTAGGCATTTGAACACTATTCAGGCGTTTTTAGTCTACGCGTTTGACCACTGTTGAGACGCATTACAACTGTTTGAACAGTTTGAAACTTTTCAGAAACTAAGTAAATCTAGGCGCATAACCACTATTTAGGCTTATTAGAACTGCTTTGGCGTTCTACAACCCAGGCGCTTGACAACTGTTCAGGCGCATTATCAGTTGGGCGTTTTAGAATTCTACTAAGGCAGTCCCTTAGGCGTTTCTACATCAAAGTTGGGTGTTTGACAACTGTGTGGGCGCTTCATCACTGTTTAGGCGCATCAACTCAACACTTAGAAAGTTTTTTAAAATTTAAAAATCCAAAAATATTTTCAATTCATTGTTTTAATTCAAAAATGTAAAAAAAAACAAAAACAAATCTTTTTCTTAAAAACAAAAATTCAAAATGGTCAAATCTGAAGATTCTAAGAACAGAGTTTCAAAGTTGAAGAACAGAGCTGATTTTAAGAACTGGTCTCTTAGATTGAAACATCATCTTAATTCTATTGACACTGACTTATGGAAGCCAATAGAAAAAGGACCTCATATCCTAATTACATCAGATGGTCCTGATAGAGGTGTTGTCTACACAAAAGACTCTCTAGAACCTTATCCTGAAGATGGGTTACAAGGTGATGATCTAAGAAAAGGAAAGAATGGTATTAAAGCATATTCATTGATGTGTAATGGATTACCACTAGAAGTCTTAACTATACTTGATGGATATCAAACTGGATATACTATGTATAAAGCTTTGAAGATAATATGTGAAGGTGGTAAGGAGATTCAAGACTTCAAGAAGCAGAAACTGAAGAGGCAGTTAGAGCTGTTTGAGCATTTATCTGGTGAAACTATAAACCAAATGATGAATAGATTTGTGCAACTTACAACTGAGATGTCAACTGCTGGCATCAAAAATGATCTCAAAGATCTAAATTTCAGACTTCTCATTGCTTTTCCATCATCATGGAAACAAACAGTGACATTATTGAAGCACACTAAAAAATTCCCTATGGATCTTGATCTATTGATTGCCAAAATTGAGTCAGTTGAGATTGATGAAAGCTCAAGAAACAATGATAGAGCAGCATCAATGTCTCTGTACAAATATGTTGCATCTCCAGCTAGCACAGTGGAGAATGCCTTTATGGAAAAGAATGAGAATTCACCAGAAGAAGAGGGTGATCTGTTTGTTGGAGCAGGGTTCTTTACAGATTCTTCATATACAAGTGCTCCTGCTTATGCAACTCAACCACAACCTCAGTCTCCTCCTAAACCTCAAAACTCTAAACCTCAAAATGAGACTCCATCTTCTAACTCTGTTAAAACTAGCAAAGTTAAAGATGTTATTAACATCCTATTATAGGATGACGAGTCCAAAACTGCTTTTACTGCTTTTATGGCTACTTTTCAAGCTTATCAAGGTAGTCATTTAACACCATTAGATCTTGTTTTGCAGGACTTATTCGAGATGGATCCAGACGATGTAGAAGAGATGGACTTAAACTAGAAAATGGTGATGATTGCATATAGAACCCAGAAATTTTCTTATGTCAACAGGAACTACAAGCCAAGTGCTAACAAGACTGTTGGATTTGACAAATCTAAGTCAAGATGTTTCAACTGCAATAGCTATGGCCACTTCTCATGGGAATGCAAAGCTCCCAGAAACAAAGGAGGGAATGGTCAAGCTAGTTCAAGCAATCAAAGATATCCACAACAGTCTCAGAAGACATTCCAAAAGCCATATCAAAGTCTACCAATGACTGAACTTAAAGATAAATCTAAGTCTTCTGAAGAGCCTAAGAAAGCTCTTGTCGTGAACATCAAGGATGGATATGACTGGAGTGCGTATGCAGAGCAGTTTACAGCTGACTTAACCTCTAGTTTATCACTTATTGCAGAGGTTCAAGGTGAAGACTGTTCAGAAGACAGTGATCCAAAGGCTAAAGATGACTCTGAAAATGAAGAAGAAAAGTATGACTGGAGTGATAAATCTAATCCTAAAGAGGATTCAGAAGAAGTTGCATTAATGGCACAGTCAGATCAACCAAATGTTGAAAATTTATCTTCTAACTCTAAGACTACTTCACCTAAATATTCTGAAATACCAACTGAAGTAAGAGAAAAACTATGCACCAAATCTTGCTTTGAACATGTAGAATAAGAAGAAGAAGAAAATTGACTAGGCTAACGTCAATCTACCAACCAGTCCAGAGGCTAGTTACTAGTATGCATACACACACAAACCTATGAACGGGCCCCATACTCTGATGGTTGAGAGTAGATAAACATGAAATAATATAATAATCTCTTATAGATGATTATTGTGTTATAAACAAAACTGTTACTATGCTCATGATCTGACGTCTTGATTTGCCCAAAATCAAGGAACCAAAGAAGAAGAAGAAAATTGACTAAAGCTAAAACTGATCAAAATAAGAGTCAAGAAAATCAGACAAAGACAACAAATCAAGCAACTCAATTTAAACCAATAAAATTTGTGTCTGCTGGTACTTTGAACATGAACTTAATTCAAGAAGTTAAACAAACTTCTAAGAACAAATCAAACTCTGATCTGAAAACAGGTTCAGATTTGAAGTCTTACGCTGTCGTTAAACGATTTGTTTCTAAGGATTTTAAGAATGCAGTTCATTTACAAAAGTCAAAACCAAATATACAAAAGAACAAATTGTCAAATCAAAAACAAAAGATTAACTTTTCGACGCCTAAATCTAAACAAGGATCAAACGTTGCGTCAACATCAAAAGTTAATAAACATTTGTTTAAAACACCACAAAGGTATTGTGAAATTTATGACATTTATAATCATAAGACTGCTGAATGTTTTTTAACAAGTACTGTCACATATGTGATATGAGAAATCACTCAACAGCAGATTGTTACTTTAATATGTACTGTACCTTCTGTGATGAAAGGACTTACAATACATAAAATTGTTACTTTAGAAAGAGTTCGCCAAGGAAAGGATTTTCCAATACACATTTGAGCAAAGGCTATGTTAATCCTTAGTTTAAAAGAAATCAAACCATTGGTTTTCAAAGATTAACTAACCAACCTTCCTTAGGCTTGAGATCTTTTAGAAGAAATGACTCTGTGAGACCAAAACAATACATTCAAGATCAATTCATTCCAAAGTCTGTGAGAATGAATGATAAAAATTTTGGAAATAAAAATTTTTCAAAAATTGGTCATTCAAATGGTATGAATTTTCTTAATAATGATCAAAACTTTGTGAATAATAGAATTGGTAAATTCATTAAAAACAAGCCTGATGTGAAAAAACTCCATTTTAAACAATTCACCATTGTTGATAAGTTTGGAAAACCTAAGACCATCTCCGCTTGGGTCGATAACTCAATTTAATTTTCTTTGTCTTGCAGGTACGCCCGAGAAGACCTATAAACACATGGTATGTGGATAGTGGGTGTAGCTGGCACATGACAGCAAATCATGCCTTCCTTCAAGAATGTAAGTTAAAAGATAGTACACACGTCGCCTTCGGTGGTGATGCAGGAGGAAAAATCACAGGCAAGGGAAAATATCCAACGGGATAATAAGCTTTGATAAAGTCAACTACTGCTCACAGTTGAACTTTAATTTGTTAAGCGTATCCCAAATTTGTGATAAATCGTATTCTGTTCTTTTTGATGATTCTTTCTATTATATTTTGAAGCCAGGTTTTCAGATTAGCAAAAAATGGGTAGTTGTTAAAGCTGTTCGAGATCGAGATGTATACAAATTAGATATGTCTCAAGTTGATCCTTCTATAGAAACAACATGCCTAATTGCTAAAGTATCAAATGATGAAAGTCAGTTATGGCATAGACGTCTCGGGTATTCCAACTTCAAGAACATGAACAAGCTTGTATCAGGAAATCATGTTGTAGGTCTTCCAACAAAGAAGTTTGCCACAACTGATCTCTGCTCAGCATGTTTAAAAGGAAAGCAACACAGAGTGTCTTATAAGTCCAAGCTGATAAACTCAAATTCCAAACCTCTTCAGATGTTGCACATGGACCTATTCGGACCAACAAATGTTCGAGTATTGGAAAGAAATCTTACTGTTTAGTTATCATTGATGACTTTACAAGATTTTCTTGGGTTTTCTTTTTGCATGCTAAATCTGAAACGACTGAATTATTAAAAGAATTCATCATTAAAGTAGAAAATCAATTAGAACAAAAAGTGAAAATAATTAGAAGTGATAATGGAACAGAATTTAAAAATGCTAATATTGTTAAATTTTATGCAGAAAAAGGTATTGCTCTTTAGTTTAGTGCTCCTAGAACTCCACAACTAAATGGAGTTGCTGAAAGGAAAAACAAAACTTTGATTGAAGCAGCACGATCCATGTTAGCAGATGCCAAAATTCCAATCACTTTCTGGGATGAAGCCATATCCACAGCGTGTTTTGTACAGAATCATTCATTGATTGTGAAAGATAAACAGGAAACTCCTTATGAGTTGATGTTTGACAGGAAACCTAATATAGATTTTCTTAAATCTTTTAGTTGTCCAGTTTTGATTTTAAATTCAACTGATCAGCTAGGAAAATTTGATGCAAAATTAGATGAAGGATTTTTCGTTGTATATTCATCGGTTTCAAAAGCTTTTAGAGTTTACAACTCTAGGACAAATGTTATCCTTGAAACTTTCAACGTTAAATTTCTTGAAAACTCTTTTCCATCAGTTGCAAATGGTCCAGCTTGGTTATTTGATTTAGGTTCTTTGTTAAACTCTTTCAATTATAACTTGTTTGAATCTACAGGTCAGAAGAAGAAACAAGAAGGAGATCTCGGATCATTCAGTGATGATTCTGATTCTGATGATATGGATGACTCAAGCCCAGATTATCCATTTTTCTCTTTTGTGAAAGATCCTATATTTCAGTCGGAAATTCATGATCAATCTCAACAAGCTCAAGAACATTCCTTGTCTGAAAATACCAATGTTTCATAACCTATTCCTAATGATGGTCCTGAAATTATACAACCTGAGTCCGGAACGTCATCGATCTCTAATGATGTAGTTGTTACAGATAATCTTGATTGCTTTATCAACTCACCGACTCAAGTTCCTAATTTCAATCCACATTCTTCGAACTTATTGCATCAGCTTTTTTACTTGAACCAATCAAATCTGGATGTTCATGTTCAATGGAATGAGATTCCAAATTCTCGTATTAACAAGAACCATCCTACATCTCAGATTATCGGTCCATTGAATGAGAGAACAACGAGAAGTCATTCAGAATAAGCAAACCTATGCTTATACTCGTGTTTTCTATCTCAAATTGTTCCTAAAAAGAACACTAAAGCATTAAAGGACAATAGTTGGATTAGAGCAATGCAAGAAGAGTTATTGCAATTTCGTAAACAAGAAGTGTGGAAGCTTGTGGATTTACCGGAAGGAGAAAATGCCATAGGCACAAAATGGTTGTTCCGAAACAAAACAGACGATCGGGGAATTGTTGTTCGCAACAAAGCGAGACTCGTTGCACAAGGTTACACCCAAGAAGAAGGAATAAATTATGATGAAGTATTGCTCCAGTTGCAAGACTTGAATCACTTCGTGTCTTCCTGTCTTATGCATCATTCATGAAATTCAAGGTGTATCAAATGGACGTGAAAGGTGCTTTCTTATATGGACCAATCACTGATGATGTGTATGTCAAGCAACCTCCAGGTTTTGAAGATTAAAAATATCCTCATCGTGTGTACAAGAATCTGGTATGAAACATTATCACAACACTTAATCCAACATGGATACATGCGAGGGAAAATCGATCCTACTTTGTTTATTAAGAAGGATGTTGATGATCTCTTATGTGTTCCAGTGTATCTTGATGATATCATATTTAGTTCTACAAGTCCAAAGTTGTGCAATGAGTTTGAAGAAATCATGAAGTCTCGTTTTCAAATGAGTTCTATGGGAGAATTTATTTTTTTCCTTGATATTCAAGTGAAGCAGTCTGTAGATGGAATTTTTATCAATCAAGAGAAATTCGTTGATAAACTTTTGAAGAAATTTAAACTGAAAGATTGTCAATCCATAAGAACTCCAGCTGACGTAAATTCCAAGATTGAACCTGATCCGAAAGGAAAATCTGTCGACCAAACTTTATACAGATCCATGATTGGTTCTTTGATGTATCTTTTGGCATCTGGACCTAATATAATGTATGCTGTTTGTGTCTGTGCCAGGTACCAATCTGACCCGAAGGAGTCTCATCTAATCGCAGTTAAATGAATATTCATGTATCTCAAAGGAAAACCGGCTTTAGGGATATGGTATCCTATGAAGGAAACTTCGAGTTACATGGACATACAGATAGTGATTATGGGGGATGTTGTCAAGATCGTAACTCTACTACGGGTGGTTGTCAGTTTTTAGGTCCCAGATTAGTCTCATGGCAATGTAAGAAACAAACAAATGTCTCTGTTTCAACCGCAGAAGCTGAGTGCATAGCTGCATCAGCAGGATGTTCTCAAATCCTTTGGTTACAAAACCAACTGCTGGATTACGGGTTCAATTTTTTTAAAACTCCTGTTTACATTGATAACACTGCTGCTATGTTTATTATAGCTAATCCTGTCCAACACTCAAAAACAAAACATATCGAGATTTGATATCATTTTCTCAGAGATAACTTTGAAAAAGGTTTAATCATTTTGATTCAAATCGCAACTGAAAAACAGTTGGCTGACCTATTTACAAAAGCCTTTTTACCAGGTCGATTTGAATATTTGGTCGAGTCAATTGGACTTATTAATCATGTTTAAACACTGGTTTTGAGTTTAATTCAGTTGTTTGATTCATTAAAAATGATAAGAACTCTCCCTTAGCTTAACCTTGAATAAAGAAAAACTGTCAAAGTTAACTGCCTGATTGTATATATTGTGTGTGTGTATGTTCAATAGTAAATGAAAAAGCAAATACAAAAATAGAAAATTTCAAAATCAAATAGAAAAATATAAAACAAAAACACAAAAATAGAGTTTTTCTTGATTAGTTAAGTGTTTAGGACTGAATCTGTCTTTGCAATTTGTGAGAAATGATAGATACATTAGTTATGATCAGTTGCATACTTCACTCGCTTCTAAAGTCTGACGTGATCAGATATGATGTGCAGGTAAGCTCATGCAATTATACTGAAAAACTAAATTCTTATGATCAAACTAAATCACTCATTCATTCATGTTTGTCCATTTTAGTACCAATGAATAGTGTTGAATTCTTAAATTGATTGCTTGTTAAGTCATAATCTCACACCTAGTGGTGATATGAATAACCATTAAGCTCTAATTAATTTAAAGCATCTATTCGCTTCTCTGTTATGAGTCATTATAGACCTGAAGTGACGAGATATTCTTTGTTGTAAGTAATTACAGACCTGGTTATTCTCACTTGATACAAAAAGATACCAATGTGCATAATATCAACATGAGATCTGGTTATAAGTATATGTCAGGTTAACAAGTTGAGAAAGGTGATTTCTTGCAGATCTTTATGAGGGTTGAACCCTCTAAGTCTAAGTGTGACTTACATAATGTCATATCTAATCGTACCTTAACCAATCCAAGAATTGAAAAAAGTGTGCTGAGTATCTTGCCAAAAGCACTCTTTTTCTGTTCTTAGATCTCGTGTCTCCTTTGCTGTAGAAATGCTGACCTGGAACACACTTGATCAGGATTTAATCACTGTCTACGACTATGCATCATTTTTTTTCTATTAATGTGCTGATCTAAACTGATATGATCTCACTGCAGGCATGTGATTCATTTGTATATAGTAGATTTTTAATCTGCTTTAATTTTGATTTTTATTGCATGATTTTCTGTGTGCAGGCATGTTGATAATGATTAGTTTTCTCTTCTTACAAAATCAAAGAAACTTCTAAGTCTGTAAAACTTAAAAGTTTAGGGGGAGTAAAAATGAAAAAGAGAAAATAATTGATTTTCAAAATGTGAAAAAGAAATAAAAAATAAAGTGTTTTGGATGAAAGGATGAAGCTGTAATTTCAAGCATATGTGTGTTTGATATGATGTAAAAAAGAACCTGAAAAAGAATTCAAATTCAGTGGAAAAGCTTCTTGCAAACAAAATGAGATCATTTGTATTTGTAAAAAAATTAAATAGAGACTAAAATAACGAAAAATTAAATTTTTTTGGAAAATTTGAAAAAAAAATAATGGTTTGAAAACAAAAAATAAAAATTTTGAATATCAAAAATATTAAAATTGAGGGTCATAAATGAAAATTTGAGTGTTAGTCAAATAATTTTGACTAAGTGTTGAAAATTGAGTGTGAACAGTGCTAATGTGTTTAAATAGTGTTCAGATGGATGATGAGAAAAGTTCAAGTGTCAAGACCTATGGAAGGATCCTATGCGCCTAAACAGATCTCTTAAGTCCAATTCAAGAGTATGGTGATTTTTAAGAAATTTGCACAAGTGTTGGGCGTTTCAGACAAGCTCATGCGCCTAAACAGTTGTCATATGGCTGAAATTATTGGTTAAGTGTTTGGCGTATCATCTTATGCTCATTCGCCTGAACAGTACCAGGCTTCCAAGGAGTCGGACGTTTGAAGTGAAAAATTTCCAAGTGTTGGGCGTTTCAGTTAGTCCCATGCGCCTGAACAGTGTAAAAGCGCCTAAAAAGTGATTATGTGTCTGAAAAGTGCCCATGCGTGTAAACCCCATGCGCACAAACAGTGCTAATGCGCCTAAATACTTAGTGTAAAAATCAACCCCATGCGCACAAACAGTGCTCATGCGCCTAAAAATTTTCACTTAGTATAAATACAACACTTGTGAATTTCATTTCATGATTCACTCAAACTCTCTGTTCATCACCCGATACACTCCCAAACACCTTCGATTGGTCAGTTCATCATCTCAGATAGTTTTCGTGCATATTAAGTGTTCGATTGATCATTACATTGGATATTAAATGTAAGTTGATGATCAATATCATCAAAATTTAGGTTTTCAAGTTCAAAATTGAACAGACACATAACCTCTATGTGGGCGTTTCAAGCCCTAGATTTGAACTTAGTGAAATTTTGAAAAGATTATTGAACTGATGATGATATTGAATGCTAATCAATGATAGAAATTTGATTTTGAATAGGTTAACTTCGATTGAATCCATGTTCGAAATCAAGCTTTCCTGATGATCCTGTTCATCAACCGAAGCTTTGAAGATGAATAGTCATGAATAAATCTAAAAAAAAGAAAAGAAAAGTTTTTGGTTAAAAAAATTAATTTTGTAGAAAGAGGTTAAGAAAAGTTGAAATCAATTGAATGGAATTAAATTTGTGAATAATATAAAACTTTCTCATAAAAATGAATTTTTAACACATAGGAAATTAAATGATTAATTCAAATTTAAAAATAGATAGATGTTGATAAATTCAAAAATTTCTAACTCAATGTGTTTTATGATTGCAGATGGCTAAACTAAAGTTTGAACCTAAGCATAACGTAGCAGCATTTCTAAACGAAGATGTTTGGGATGCTACAGGCTATGAAGAGATGATTAGATTCTTGTTAAGGACTAAGTATGTCTATGCTATGTGATATCAGCCTGTGATTTATTCCAGAATGATCAAGTAGTTTTGGACTACTACAACTGTTGAGATCAATGAAGAAGGGAGAAAAGTTTTGAGAGGATTCATAACCAATGAAAGAATGATTGAAGTGTCAGAAGAATCCATTAGTGAAGCATTAAGGCTTGGAAACAATGACCCTGAAGACTTAGCAGAACTCTCATTTAATGAATGTAGAGAAACCTTTATTGCTATGGGTCATCCAGATAATTTTCCTAAGACACAATTTTTCAGAGCTTGAGTGTACAATCACTGGAAACTACTATGCTATATATTCAAGCATGGCATGTCAAAAAAAAGTGCGGGTTGGAAATCCTTTCCGGTTGATATAGCCTCACCCATTGTGGCTCTTGCAACAAATAGAAGATTCAACATGGCAAAATGGATTCTTAATGGATTTATTTTCAACTTGGAGAAAGGGATCAGGAATAAATACCTGATGTACCCAAGATTTGTACAGATGATTATAAGTGAAGCAAATCCTCACTTTCAGGCTTATGGAGTTAGTGGAGAAGTTTTATTGCTGGAGCATATGAATGAAATGACTTATAAAAAGTTGGCTATGGTTACTAGTGCTCAAAACATTCCATTGTTTGATTATACGAGAGTTGTTACTCAAGATAATATGAATATTAATGAAGAGCATTTTCATCTTATTGAAGATGAGCTAGTTGACCCAAATGATCTTATTAAAGAAGCTCCTCAAAATGAAGATGATAATGATGAAAATGAAAATGATAATAATGAAAGTTCAAGTTCTGATGATGATGATGATAATAATGATGGTGGTGATGATGGCAATGACATGGAACAAGTAAATGAAGATGTTTATGAAACTGAACAAGTTGAAGATGCTTAGGAAGTTGGGCAAGTTGAAGATAGAAATGAAGAAAGTCAAACTATTGAGGAGATAGTTAATATGATTGATAAACTATTGAAATAGAAGAACAAACTGAAGTTAATGAAGATGTTCAAAACTTTGAAGTATTTGAAGATGTGATACATGATGATCCTGTAAGTTTGAATCAACAGGATACACATGTGGTGGAAGAAACAAACTCTCAGTTGATTATTGATGAATTATTAGAAGAAAATGCTAAGCAAGTGAATCTCATTGAAAAGTTAAGAGAAGAAAATGAGAAATTAAAGGAGGAATTACAAAAGAAAGATAAAGTGATTGCTGATTTGGAAAAAGATAAAGAAACAAACCTGAAAAATTTTGAAGTCATGATGAAAGATTATGACCTAATGGAAGAAAAGTTCAAAAAGTTGAAAGAAAACAATGAGGTTTTAAAAGAAGAATTTGAAAGAATGAAAGATAGTCTAAAATCTCCTTCTCCTGAAGTTATGATAGTTTCTAAAGTTACTTCAATTGATGTTGAGAAGATATCCGAGGTAGATAAAGGAAAAAGAAAAATTGATGATGTAGAGATTTCAGTTCTAGCTAAACCATCAATGAAAATACAAAAGATTGTGACTGAAGGTGAAAGTAAAGATGGAGAGGAAACAGATGTATATGAAAAAATTAAAGCTCTTGATAATTTGGAAACTGAATTTGCTGACGATTGGTATAATGAAGTTCTTGAAGATGAAGACATAGTTGAAGCCAACTACCCACCAATCCAAGAAACAACTGAATTCATACCTGTTGATATTAAAGATAAGTACAATTACTTGATTAGAATTAAATACAACAGAGTATTTTTGGATGGATTAACTGTCTCACAAATAAATGAAGAGTATGAAAAGTGTATAACCGCTGAGTCTGTTGCACCTGTTGATCCGGATGAGATAGTAGTAGAGCATGGAAAGTTGAATCCGCTTCAAGAAAGTATTAATGTTAAAGAACTTTCAACTTTTGATTTACACCATCCTGATCCAGATGATATGAATGTAACTGCTTTAAGGATATGTTAAGATCATCTGAAGATTATGAGGCTGATGTAACCAACAAGCCAGAACAACCAAGTCTTCCATACATGCACTAAGGAACTAAGATGAACTAGCTTTAGAAGTCTTACACTCTCAAATATGTCGTAAGATCTTCTGAAGCTAACAGTTCAGAAGGAGTTACTTCGGAAGTTTCACACTCAAACAGAAAAATACTCTAAGTGTGAAATCTTCTGAAGCCAAAGATGAAATCTTCCGAAGCCAAAGATGAAATCTTTCGAAGCTTCAGAGACAAAGTCTTTCGAAGCTATGAAGATTGATTTCTTCAGAGGACAGAGAAAATATGCTTTCTCTTAATCAACTTTTGATAAAGGTGACACACTTTCCGCTGCCTGCTCTGGTGGTTCACCTACTTTACACAAGTTGGTGAAATTCCCATGCTTTATGAAAAAGTACAAATGGTCTTTGTCTGTAACTTACCTTACTTGTTCTTGTAGACTTTTTACATTAGGAAAAGTCAGTGAACTATGGCATGTCATAGTCACTAGTCAAAAGGCAATCTGCCTTTTGACTTTTGATTGATCTTGTTGTCTAGATTAGTCAAATTCCAACTGTCTTTACATGTAAGTGATGGTTGTAGGTTGTAGTATAAAAGTGTCTCAGGTTCTTGTAATTTCTTTATGCTTTCTAACACTTCTAAAAGAACTTGAGATCAATATACAACATCCTTGAAAACCAATCTTGTGTTCTTGTGTTGTTCTTAGTTCTGTCTTTTTAATTTACTTATGTTCTTAGTATCATCTATTTAAGTTACCAGTTCCCTATTTGAATTATTAAGTGATCTAAGATCTCTCCTCAATGTGAAACTAAGTATTAAGTGCCCTTACCCAGTCTTGCATTTGGTATCAGAGCGTTCCAGGCTCTTGATTGTAAGATCTCACCATCTTTAATCCTCTTAGCTTCACATATCACTTAACTCTTCAAATGGCAGCTATCTCTAAGGCTGATATGGAAACAAGAACAATGACAAAGTCCCCACTAATCACTCTTGAGGATTTTGACACTTGGTGCCAAAGAATGGAAGGCTTCATCAAGTCTCAAGATTCCAGGATGTGGGATTCTGTTGTCAATGGACCTCATGTACCATGCATTTCTTCAGCTGCTGCTGGTGGTGGCATGATACCAAAGGAGAGGGCTGACTTTTCTGATGAAGACTACAAAAGGATTGATATTGATCAGAAAGCCATGACAGCCCTCCAAACTGCTCTTCCAAACTCCATCTACAGATGTTTCAAGAAGTGCAAGACCGCTTAACAACTATAGGATGCACTGAAACTGATGTACGAGGGGTCCAATGAAGACAGTGAGAACAAGAAGGACCTCCTGAAGTAACAGTTTGAAAACTTCACCTTCAAACAGGTGAAACCATGACTCAACAATACTTAAGGTATGTTAAGATTGTGGATACTCTGGCTGATGTTGGAGTAACTATTGAGAATAGGGATAATGTAGGAAGTTCATGTCCTCTCTTCCCAAACAATGGACACACTACTGTGTGGTCATTAAGAGGACTGAAAACCTCAAGACCCTTACTCTCACTGAGTTTTATGGGATACTCAGTGGATACCAGATGTAGATGAACATGCAAAATTCATGTGGTAACTCCAATACTCACCAGAGTTCAGCCCTTCAGATGGGTGAAAGGGATAGCAGAGAACCACAGCATCATCTTATCTACTACCTTGAAACTTCACAAAAGGAACCTTTCATCACCTTCCTAGAGACACCCAGAGAGAGCTACATCCAAGGAAGCCCCTTCCAAGAGACAACTTCCTCTCAAGCCTTTGTCTCTACTGATGAAAGTTTAGGCAACTTTCTTTTCACTCTTGAAGACCTGGACTGTATCCATCCAGATGATCTGGAATTATGGAGATAGTCCCGCAGGTGGCTCTTCTCACTCACAGAGCCCAAAAGTTTTACAAGAGGACTGGGAGAAGGTTTCCTAGCAATGCAGCCAGTGGCAAGTTTGGGCTAGGCAAAAGCAAAGTAAAGTGTTACAACTATAACCAGATAAGACACTTTGCCAGAAAATGCAAGGCACCTAAGTCAAATGGTGACCAAGCATCATCCAGGCCAAACTACACTGAAGGAGGGCACCAGAATGAGAAGCCAAGACAGCAAGCTGCAGTTGCTGTTGAAAAAGGAGGCTTTGACTGGAGTTTCCAAGCTAAAGATGCTTCTCCAAATCAAGCACTCATAGCTGACCATGATGAAGCGAATGTATTAGAACATCTTTGCTCTCCTAAATGTATTGCTAAAGTAAACAGATACATGTCCTACAACTTAGAAATCCGATCTGATATTGAGTCTTTAAACATTTTAAAAGTTGATTTTAAGAGAGATGAAAATGATTATAAGCTTAAAATAGAATATCTAGAGAAAACAATTTCAACTCTTAAACATGAGCAAACAAACTACCAGACTCAAATAAAAGATCTTGTTACTAAGTTGACAGAATGCCTGGCTGAGCTTGTGATCAGCAAAGCCAGGGCAGAAAAATGTGTTATTGAAGAAGAGACCTTCAAGAACATAATATCCTCATCTCTGCATACAAAAGTTTGTTATCAGAATAAGCAGGGACTGGGATCTTGTGAGATAGCTTCTCCACACACCCTACTATTAGTAAGATCTCCAAGGTGTGGAATTGGTCAAGATGAGCTGCCCTCTATAGACCCCAGTGATGAAGAGGATAAAGAGGAGATGGTGAGGAATGACTCTAAAATGAGTGAAGAGAGTCAATCCAAAAAGGGTCACCAAGCTCCTGAGGAGAGTAAGAGGGCTGGTATGATAAAGACAAAGAGGAAGAACCTAATCAGAAGAGCAAAGAGAAGATCAAAGAAGGCTCAAGAGATCAAGGCCACTTTTGACTCCAAGCAGAAACAAGTGTTCATCTCTGCAGGGTTTAAAGTGGCAAAGGCTGAGGAATCAACTACAAACTCTAGTACCAGGAGTTTTAGTACAGTTCCAACTCATTCCAGTAAAAAGAAGGCTGAATTGCTGTGTACCACTGCTACACAGTCTGAACCATCCTCCTCCAAGAGCAATTCTCTCCCTAAGAAAATTGTTGCATCATCTGTGAAGAAGAAGCTAGAGAAAGAATGTGTTCAAGTTCAGTCTTGCTCTCAGAAGAAGACTCTCAAAAGGAGGCAAATGGACTGCATCATGTGTGGTAGTACTTCTCATCTGGCTAAGGATTGCATCTACAATCCTAAAAGTACTATCCACATGGTCAAAGAGATAGCTTCTGGGAAGAAGAAGGAAAAGATAGTTTCGGAATGAAAATGAGTTTCCTTTGGAAGCTCCAAAATGAATAAGAAGGAAAAGAAAATTTGGTCTCGGAAGAAAGGAACGCTTCCGAAGTACTGAAGCTTGCTGCAGTGAAAGCAAGATCTTCCGAAGGTCCAGTCTCCAAATCTTCCAAAGCTGCAAAAGCTTACGAAGCTTTGAAGGTCAAAATTTTTTTTCCGAAGGTGGTGTGGAAGATGAAGGAAGACCGTGTGACTGAAGATTCTTCATCAGCAACAGCAAATGATCCTCAGTGCCTGAATATAGGATCACTTAGTGTTTCATTTCCTTCAACTCATTTTAACAAGCCCAATACCAATGAGGCTTAGGTTTACAAATGTAACTAAATCATCTCTTTTTGTGCAGGGACAACCAAAGGCAAACAGAAATGTATGGATCATTGATAGTGGCTGCTCCAGGAATAGTTAATGGAGGACCAGTTGCTTTTAGAGAAGATGCATGAGGTTATATTACTGGCAGAGGCAAGGTTACAAATGGTAAGCTCAGCATTGAGAAAGTAAACTTTGTCAAGGAGCTTGGATACAATCTTCTGAGTGTGTCCTAATTTTGTGACCAAAAACATCATATGCTCTTTACTGAGCATGAGTGCATTGTTCTCAAGCCTTCTGTTCGGAGCCCCCAGGAGAAGGAACATGTACAAGATGGATCTGTAGGAAACATCTCCCTCTGGAGAAGTTTCTTGCTTTCTGTCTAAAGCAAATAGTGATGAGTCTTTCCTTTGGCATAAAATAATATGCCATGAAAACTTTAAGAACATGAATAAACTGATTAAGAATGATTTGGTAACTGGAATGCCAAAGGAAGAGTTTACAAGTGATGACCATTGTGTTGCATGACTGAAAAGGAAGCAACACAAAGTGTCTCACATGCCAAAGGAAATGAACTCTATCACTACTCCCCTACACTTGTTACATATGGATCTGTTTGGCCCCAACAGTGTAATGAGTCTAGGAAGGATCTCTTACTGTTTAGTTATCACAGATGATTTCACAAGATTCACTTGGGTGTTTTTCCTTAGAGCTAAGGATGAAACCCCTGAAATCTTAAAGAACTTCATTCTGAAAATTAAGAATCAATCTGATCACAAGGTCAAGACCATAAGATGTGATCAAGGAACTAAATTTAAAAACAAAATTCTTGATACATTTTGTGATGAAAAAGGTATTTCAAGACAATATAGTGCTCCTAGGACTCCTCAGCAAAATGGTGTTGCTGAGAGGAGAAACAGGACACTTATTGAAGCTGTTAGAACCATGTTGTCTGACTCTAAACTGCCTATCACCTTCTGGACAGAGGCTATCAACACAGCCTGCTATGTGCAGAACAGAGTTTTAGTGGTTAAGACACATTGTAAGACTCCTTATGAACTGTGGCATAAAAGGAGACCATTCATTGGTTTTCTAAGAACATTTAGATGTCCTTGCATCATCTTGAATACCAAAGATCAAATAGCCAAGTTTGTTGAGAAATCAAATGATGGACACTTTGTTAGATACTCTTCTCAAGCTAAGGCTTATAGAGTATACAATCTCAAAACTAGAATCATTAAGGAGTTAGCCAATGTGACTTTCAATTAACACACACCCTGTGTGAAAGGTTCTGGTCCAGATTGGTTGTTTGATCTTAATTTAGTTACCAACTGTTTTAACAAGTCTTGTGAGAATGTTTTAGGATCTACAGATAACAGATCAATAGAAGATCCTGATCCAAGATTTGAGCTGAGAAGACCAACCAAGAAGACTACTTCTGCTCCAGTGGTGACTAACCCTGTAACTGAGGCTCCTATCAGCACAAGAATGACAAATACTATTGATTCAACTAAATTGCCTTCAACTTCTAGCTTAGAGTCTCAGAATTCAGGAGAAGGAACTTCTAATACAGGAGGAACTAGAGGTGGTGACAGTGATCAAGAATTTCTTGGTGCTAATAACCACTCCATTGAAGACAACATGAATGATGTCACACACTCATTGGATCAAGTTTCTCTTGATAAGTGCTGATGTGGTGGGAGACACCTCATTGCCAGATCAAAATTTCTCTAATTTAGATCTGTCCAACCAACTTGCTGTGATCCCTTAACTTCAGATCCACAAGTCTCATCCCATCAAAAACATCATTGGAAATGTTGACTCAGGGGTAATAACAAGAGGACAAACTCATGACAGCCATGTTTGTCTACATTCTTGTTTCTTATCCTAGATAGAGCCGAAGAAAGTTGATAAGGCTTTAAAGGATCGAAGCTGGATTGAAGCTATGCAAGATGAGCTGCTTCAAATCGGAAGACAAAAGGTATGGAACTTATGCCCTCTTCCTCTAGGGAAGACTATCATAGGTACCAAATGGGTATTCAGGAACAAGAAGGATGATAGAGGAATTATCATCAAGAACAAGGCTAGACTTGTTATCCAAGGATACACTCAAGAAGAAGGGATTGATTACACCGATGTCTTTGCTCCAGTTGCAAGACTTGAAGCTGTAAGAATATTCCTAGCTTATGCTGCATCGAAGGATTTCAAGGTCTACCAGCTTGATGTGAAACGTGCTTTTCTCTATGGGGTGATTGATGAAGAAGTTTATATTAAACAACCACCAGGCTTTGCAGACCCAGATCATCCTGATTATGTCTGCAAGCTTGATAAAGCTCTATATGGACTGCATCAAGCTCCAAGAAAGTGGTATGAGACACTGTCAACATACCTCTGTCATCATGGATACAAAATAGGTACTATTGATGGGACTCTCTTCATCAAAGAAACAGGGAATGACACACTTCTAGTTCAAATATATGTAGATGATATCATCTTTGGTTCAACTAATCCAAAGCTTTACAAAGACTTTGAGTTGCTAATGAAGAATAGATTTGAAATGAGTGCTATGAGGGAACTCAGTTTCTTTCTAGGAATTCAAGTGAAGCAGGTTGAAGATGGTATCTTCATTAGTCAGTCAAAGTATGTACAGGACATACTTACAAGATTCAAGATGACTAACTGTAAGGTTGCAAAGACACCCATAGCCAGAAACCACTCCCTAGGTCCTGATCTTGAGAGGGAGTATGTTGATGAACATCTCTACAATGCTATGATTGGGTCACTTATGTACCTTACTGCTAGCAAGCCTGATATTATGTTTGCCACATGTATATGTGCAAGATATCAAGCCAACCCCAAGATGTCACACCTAATCATTGTCAAAAGGATTCTCAGATACCTCAAAGGTGCTCCAAATCTAGCCCTTTGGTATCCAAAGAATTCAGACTTTAATCTGTATGCTTATACAGATAGTGATTACGGTGGCTATAACATGACTGCAAAGTCCACATCTGGGGGATGTCAATTCCCTGGTAGAAGGATAGTCTCTTGGCAATGCAAGAAGCAATCCTATGTGTCTGCATCAACTGCTAAAGCTGAATACATTGCTGCCGCAAGCTGCTATGCTCAAGTGCTTTGGATTCAGAATCAGATGCTAGACTATGGGTTCAACTTCAAGGAGACTCCCATCCATATGGACAACAATAGTGCCATCTCTATTATAGAGAATCCTGTGCAGCACTCAAGGACCAAACACATCAACATCAGGTATCATCTGATTAGGGATAATTTTGAAAAGGGATTGATCAAACTAATAAAAGTTAACACAAATGAACAATATGCTGATCTGTTCATAAAGGCATTTGATGAACAGAGATTTAAATATCTTGTATCAGTTATTGGGATGATTAACTTTGAATAGATTTTCCTTAATAACTTAATCAACTTTATTTTCTAAAATTGTATGTCCTAAGTTGTCTATTAGATCAACTCATAAGCCCAGTTCTCTTTGGAAGAAAACTAACTTTTAACTAATATTCCTTAGATTGGTGAAAATTTACCTTCGAAAGAACTCAAATTGCCTTCGGAAGAAATTTATGTCTTTAAATCATTTACCAGCTTATCTAAGATTTACCTTCGGAAGAAATTCTTAGAGTATCTTCCGAAGCTTAAATTTGTATATAAGCACTTAAATGCCTTCAAAGAACAAATATCTTTCGAAAGCAACTAAGTCTCGGAAGACTTATTCAGTTCTTCCGAAGCCAAATTTTCAAAATTCTTTGAAATATCATCCGAAGCCAAAATTGTCTTCGGAAGTTTTACAACTTCCAAGAAAACTAACTTTTTGGGCGCACTTTTGTTGGGTTTTTACAAGTTTTGACAAGGATGTTTAACCATTTAAACATAAAAACGCAGCGGATGTATGGAGTTTAAAACTTGTATTATATTCTGAAAATAAACATTTATATGTTCAAGAAAACAAACCCAAGAACAAGGATCATATATATGTGAAAAGAAATGCTATCAAAACCAACCATAGGATGTACATGAATACTACCTTTCTTGAACAAGCAAGTTGGATACGGATAAGAGGAGGAAGATGTTGTTTCTTGAATGTCTAGTCTTCAAAAGAGAAGACCTCAAGCTTGTATACCCACAAACCTTGCAAAGCACCAAACTTGTTAGGAAGTTAACACCCAAAGTCTTCTCTTCCAAGCTTCTATATCCGTCAATAGTGAAGAGAAAAATGGAGAAGAAAGAGACCTTTGCATGTGAGAGAGAGAGTGTGGTTTGGTGTGTCTTTCCAAGGGATTAAAGTCTTGTCTTAAAACAAGACAAGGAATCCCAAGAACAAGCAAAAGGGGCGGCCGAAATTGTTTTAAAATGGGTTCCCACCATTTTAAAATAACACCCCTTTTAAATCATTTTAATCACCCATTAAGTTATATATAATTAAACTAATTTTAATCTTATAACTTAAACACTCTTATATTTGATGTTATTTAACTTATTTAAACAACATAACAAATGATATCTCATGAACAAAATATCCATATAATTTGTTCTATCTCAAATGCAATAATTCAGAAAACCCATTTTCTAAATGGTGTCATAATTTATTTGCTTGATCATGATCAACAAATAAATGTTTAACGGTGTTTGCCTAGCTTGTTATTGGGTATGACCCGACTTGGATCATAACGTACTAACCACATCAATCTTGTATGTGTCTTGGGCATATAAGATCCAACAATCTCCCACTTGCACAAGATTCATAGAAGATTGATGCAAGCAGTAAATACCGCCTAACAACGGTTTACTACCCTTAATACGTATGACTAAGTGCCATTCAATAACATCATCCCCTTCAAGTATCTTACTCGAAAATGTTTTAGGTGAAACAATCATCTATCCTTTTGTCACAGATGTCATGTTAAATCTTAGAGACACAGAATGATCATTCTCCATTGACTTAACTTTAGCAGGCCTTAGACATCTTACTCTCAACGAATAAGAGGAACAAATCCCATCTTGATTACATACGTCTCTCACAATCACCTCGTGCTATACCCGAATTTAGTCTTATGTACTGCCATGTTTCAGAACAGCGAAGAACTAAGTCAAAGTATAATACCCGGTGAATATCAAGACCCAATATGTATCTCAGGTCAGAGGATACCAAATGATATTCGCCTTTACTCAAATTTACTTATGATCAATCAAGAAGATTCCATGTAGTAATATTTGAAATGCGGGCAGTCCAATATTTATATCCCATAAATATCTATGAACTTTGGCAGCAACCCTTTGCTATATATTCATCCAAATGAATATCTACCAATCCAAGTTCATAATAGTCTTACCCTCATACTTGTTCCCACAGGCATGAACGACTACGGACGTTTAGAGTAAATGATTTACTCATGGATTAAACATGCAAAATTGGAACATTAGTTGAAACATTATAATCATATAATTCATTCAAGTAATAAAAGGTTCCAATATCCAAATACAAGATCACAAAATCAAATCCAGTCACTAGAATATCGAAGTCCCATGGCACAAGTATGACCCTCATGCTTTGCCTTTTCAAGAAGCTTCGTGAGTGGATCCGCAATGTTTTGATCCGTGTGAACTTTGCGAATACATATTTTTCCCTTTTCAACTTCATCCCTTATGTAGTTGAATCTCCGCTCAATGTGCCTAGTCTTTTGATGTGCACGGGGTTCCTTGATTTGAGCAATCGCACCCTCATTATCACAAAGAATTTCTAGGGGTCCTGAATGGAAGGGACAACCCCTAGATCGGCAATGAATTTCTTCAACCATGCAGCTTCTTGAGCTGCTAATGAAGCGGCGATGTATTCTGACTCTGTAGTTGATAATGCCACCACATCTTGTTTAGAGCTCTTCCAAGAGACTGCTCCTCCATTTAGGATGAAAATGTATCCCGATTGTGATCGTGAGTCATCCCGATCAGTTTGGAAACTTGCATCCGTGTAACCTTTTACCACAAGTTCCTCCTCACCAGATCCATAGATTAGGAACATATCTTTAGTCCTCCTTAGGTACTTAAGTATGTTCTTAACAGCCATCCAATGACCATTTCCAGGATTTTGCTGGTATCGGCTTGTCATGCTCAAGGCGCATGACACGTCCGGCCTAGTGCATATCATTGCATACATGATGGATCCTATAGCAGATGCATACGGGATTCCCTTCATTTTATCTTGCTCATCCTTTGAGCTTGGACATTGAGTCGTACTCAATATCGTTCCTCTTTGAAAGGTACTGTACCTTTCTTAGAGTTCTCCATCTTGAACCTTTTCAAGATCTTGTCAATGTATGCACTTTGATTTAAACCTATCAACCGCCTTGATCTATCCCTATAGATTTTATTCCCAAAATGTAGGCGGCTTCACCAAGATCCTTAATGGAAAAACAGCTTCCAAGCCAGGTTTTTATACCTTCCAAGGTTGGAATGTCATTTCCAAATAGTAGGATGTCATCGACATACAATACTAGGAAAGTGATGATGCTCCCACTAGCCTTTTTATACACACAAGCCTCATCAGCATTTTTGATGAACCCAAATTTAGTTACCTCTTCATCAAAACGGTGATTCCAACTTCTTGACGCTTGCTTCAATCCATAGATTGATTTCTTTAACTTGCATACTTTGTTAGGATGTTTTGGGTCGACAAAACCTTCAGGCTGAACCATATAACATCTTCCTCAAGATATCCATTTAGAAAAGCGGTTTTGACATCCATTTGCCAAATCTCATAATCATAATGAGCAGCTATGGCAAATAATATCCTAATAGACTTTAGCATTGCAACAGGCGAAAAAGTCTCATCATAATCAACCCCTTGAGTTTGAGTGAAACCTTTTGCTACAAGTCTAGCTTTATAAGTATCCAAGTTTCCATGCATATCGGTTTTCTTCTTGAAAACCCACTTACTTCCAACTACCTTGGAGTTAAGAGGTGGTACAACCAAGTCCCACACTTGGTTGTCATACATGGATTGCATCTCAACATTCATGGCTTCAAGCCATTTGTCACAATCCAAATTGGACACTGCATCATGGTATGTGATTGGTTCATCGGAATCAACCACATAGCACCCATCCATGAAAAATCCATATCTTTCAGGTGGATTACTAGTTCTACCAGATTTGCGAACGTTTTGTGTGTGTTGATCAACCATTTGATCATTCTCAACATCCTCATGTTGAGTGCTAGTGTCAACCAAACGTGTATCGGGTTGTGGACCTTGATCCTCCTCAAGATCCACTGTTCTACTGCTAGCTCCTTCCATAAGGAACTTGGCTTCCAAGAACTCACCCTTCTTGGCAACAAACTCCTTTTGTTCCAATGGATCATAGAAATAATATCCCATAGAATCTCTAGGATATCCAATAAAAATACACTTAGTGGAACGTCTTTCTAACTTGTTTGAGGTGGGAGTCTTTACATAAGCCTCACATCCCCACACCTTTAAATATGATAGAGATGGAACCCTTCCATGCCATATTTCAAAAGGTGTCCTTTCCACTTTCTTGGTTGGGGCCATATTCAAAATACGGGCCGCAGAGAGCAAAGCAAAGCCCCAAAATGATAGAGGCAATGAGCTTCCAGCCATCATAGATCGAACCATATCTAATAGAGTTCGATTTCTCCTCTCGGACACACCATTGTGTTGTGGTGTTCCAGGTGGAGATAGTTGTGAGATAATCCCACAACTTCTAAGATGATCTCTAAAAGCATCACTCAGGTATTCACCTCCTCTATCGGTGCGAAGAATTTTTATTGATTTGTTGAGTTGATTTTCTACTTCATTTTGGAAGGTTTTGAACATTTCAAAAGCTTCATCTTTGTGTCTTAACAAGTACACATACCCATACCTACTATAGTCGTCGGTAAAGGTAATGAAGTATCTTTCATTATACCTAGTCATTGGCTTAAAAGGACCACATACATCCGAATGTATGATACCTAATAAATCTTTTGCCCTTTCGGTTTTGCCACTAAAAGGTGCCTTAGTCATTTTGCCTTGTAAACAAGATTCACATACATCAAATGAATCATATTCACTTGCTTTTAAAAGACCATTCTTTTGAAGAGTTTGTATGCGCTTCTTGTTTATATGACCAAGACGGCAATGCCAAAGATAGGTGTCACTCAAATCTAATTTGAGCTTCTTGGTGGTGGTTTGGTACAACGAGCTATCATATAATGTGTTTTCATGAACCAATTCATAAATACCATTAATAGGAGTAGCTTTAAAATAAAAGATGTTATTTAAAGAAACATGAATTTCATTTTCAATAAACATCAAAACATAACCATATTGTCTTAATTGTGCAACTGAAATAATGTTCCTAGTCAAACTAGGAGCATACAAAACATTGTTCAAAATTGCTTCCAAACCATTTGGAAGCTTCAGGATGTAGTCCCCTCGGGCTTCAACTTGAACTTTTGCCCCATTCCCCATGTAGAGGCTAACATCCCCTTTGTTGAAGTTTTTACTTCTTTTGAACCCCTGCAACAAATTGCAAATGTGAGTCCCACATCCGGTATCCAATACCCATGTGTTAGAGGATATTATATTTAGATCAATATGAATCATGAAAATTGTACCTGAGGTCTGCCCGGCATCCCTCTTTGCTTTCAACTCTTTGAGATGGACAGGACAATTTCTTGCCCAATGTCCTATCTCCCCACACTTAAAGCATGGGTCATCCGAAGCAACCTTTTGCTTCTTCTCCGCTGGTTTTGGTGGTGGCACTTTTACCACTCCCTTTCCCTTTCTCCCAACGTACCCTTTACCTTTGGCAACACTTGCCTTGGATGCGGGGTGAGGCCTCTTCTTGTTCCCACCTTCATTGATGGTGAGAACGGGTAAACTCCTTTTACCCATGGCCGCCTCGGCTGTCTTGAGCATAGAGTGAAGCTCAGTTATGTTCTTGTCCCAACCGTTCATGTTATAATTCATAACAAAATTGTCAAACCTTTTTGACAAAGAGTTGAGGATCAAATCCGTAGCCAACTCTTTCGAGACGGGACAATTCAGCCTTTCGA
Source organism: Flaveria sonorensis (assembly GCA_025506505.1). Classification (NCBI taxonomy): domain Eukaryota; kingdom Viridiplantae; phylum Streptophyta; class Magnoliopsida; order Asterales; family Asteraceae; genus Flaveria; species Flaveria sonorensis. The sequence goes on along the minus strand of CM046440.1, from coordinate 42,239,287 downwards.
GGCGGTCTATGTGGCTCTTCATCTTAAGTACATAAGATGAGACCGATTGGGTATCATCCATACGACATGCATGGAGTGCTCGAACCGTTTCGAAGCGCTCTACCCTTGCTTGTTGTTGGAACGTTTCCTTCAACTGGGTTATCATGTCGTATGCTCCGTGATGTTCGTACTCCTTTTGGAGATCCGGAGTCATACTTGCCAACATGAGGCAAGACACTTGGACCGAGTCCTCAGTGTATTTCACCCAATTCAAGTAGGCCTCTTCATCTTCCTCATTGGGTTCATCGGGAATCGGATCGTCTAAGATATATGACCGTTTCTCTTGCTTGAGAACAATTCTCAAGTTTCGAAACCAATCAATGAAATTGTTATGGTTTAGACGCTCCTTTTGGAGAATGGTTCTTAGTGATAGGTTGTGAGCGGATGGAATATCATTATTTTCATTGTTGTTGGTGGCCATCTACAAAATTTAACAAGGTTCATTTTAGTATTTACGATATTATCATTTAATTATAAATTTCTTTTATGTGTCATACACAAAATAAAGTTCTAGAATCCAACGTCATATTTAAATAGTGGTTAGGTGATCTTTATCCCATTATTTAAATTAACAAGGTAGTCAACGTTTGACGATTGCAACCCTTTGCAACTTCTAGGGGTATGGGATCGACTTAAACATCATATGTATAGTCGGCATGTTAATCCCATCAACACCTTTTGTAAACCATATTGTAGGTGATCCATTTAACATGGTTTGCAAATCAAGTTACCCTACTTACACACACATGTGAGTTTACCAATATAAGTGGTTAGGTGATCTTTATCCCACAAATACGGCATTCCCACCTTAAATCACAAGTTCTCTCAAAATGGTTAGGTGACCTTTATCCCATTAAGAGTTTTCAAGTGACTTAAGTGTTGTGTAAAAGGATGGTGATAAACTTGTTTTCAAAAGACATTTTAAGTTTTCATAATTCTAGTTTAGAAAACTCTATGTACCTTGCATTTGCATGCTTTCAAATACATGGTACCCTATGGTTCTTTTAATAAAACCCCTTTTATTTAAAATCATTAATCCTTTTAATAACCTTTTATTAACCACTTAATGATTAAGAACATTTATTTTCAGCTTGTTATGTTTATAAATTTGTTAGTTATGCATATCCATATATCAAACAACCAACATAAAACAAAACAACCAAACAAGCACAACCATTCAATCATATGTGCATAACCATAGCCACTAAGGTGACCACACTTGTTTGCCATCACAAGTGTTGTCACTAGGTCTTTCCTAAGGGTTAATAATGACACATTAAAATGTGTCCAAGAACTCCCACTCGAATCCACATCCAAATGCTTCAAGTGTCCATGTCTTTTGAGTTCTTCCTTTGTATCTTTCCTTGAGTCTCCAACTTGTGCATCTTCTTTTACAAAATCATATCCTAATACAATTTTTCTAATAAAAGAAATGCACCTAATCTATTTATTACATAACCAATGAATAAATAAATTACAACCCAAAAGATACAAACACCAAAATTATTATTACAACCCTTTAATGAATAAAACTAAACATGACAATCACATTCATCCAAATCCCAAAACACATTAGGTCAAGGCTATGTTATGCACCAAAATATGTATCAAATACAACATCCAAGAACAACCATGAACTCCCTTTTTAACCCTTAAAATTTCGGCCAACATAAACCCAAACTTTAAGGTTTAGTCCAAACAAAACAATCAACCACTTGATGTTAATCTTTCAAGGTTTATTCTAAAGCATGTAAGATAAAACTTTGAAAGATAAGGGATTCATTTATCCATATCAAAACAGCCCCTAATGGGTTGAAAAAGTCCAACAAAACTAACTTTTCTTGGACTTTTGAAGCAAGTTTTCCACATAACCGGCTCTAGATGCCATTGTTGGGTTTTTACAAGTTTTGACAAGGATGTTTAACCATTTAAACATAAAAACGCAGCGGATGTATGGAGTTTAAAACTTGTATTATATTCTGAAAATAAACATTTATATGTTCAAGAAAACAAACCCAAGAACAAGGATCATATATATGTGAAAAGAAATGCTATCAAAACCAACCATAGGATGTACATGAATACTACCTTTCTTGAACAAGCAAGTTGGATACGGATAAGAGGAGGAAGATGTTGTTTCTTGAATGTCTAGTCTTCAAAAGAGAAGACCTCAAGCTTGTATACCCACAAACCCTTGCAAAGCACCAAACTTGTTAGGAAGTTAACACCCAAAGTCTTCTCTTCCAAGCTTCTATATCCGTCAATAGTGAAGAGAAAAATGGAGAAGAAAGAGACCTTTGCATGTGAGAGAGAGAGTGTGGTTTGGTGTGTCTTTCCAAGGGATTAAAGTCTTGTCTTAAAACAAGACAAGGAATCCCAAGAACAAGCAAAAGGGGCGGCCGAAATTGTTTTAAAATGGGTTCCCACCATTTTAAAATAACACCCTTTTAAATCATTTTAATCACCCATTAAGTTATATATAATTAAACTAATTTTAATCTTATAACTTAAACACTCTTATATTTGATGTTATTTAACTTATTTAAACAACATAACAAATGATATCTCATGAACAAAATATCCATATAATTTGTTCTATCTCAAATGCAATAATTCAGAAAACCCATTTTCTATATTGGTGTCATAATTTATTTGCTTGATCATGATCAACAAATAAATGTTTAACGGTGTTTGCCTAGCTTGTTATTGGGTATGACCCGACTTGGATCATAACGTACTAACCACATCAATCTTGTATGTGTCTTGGGCATATAAGATCCAACAACTTTTTCAGAAGTAGAACCCACTTGCGGATTTCAAAGTCTATCTTTTTGTCATAACTTTGTCTCAAATCCACAACATATATCTTCCAAACGGTTCTTTTTCGTCTCTCTACTCTCACTGATCCTTACCCTAAAATTACCCCTAAATTTCATCTTCTTCTTCCTTTCTTCACTGTAAAGCTTCCTCAAATGGCCAACATTGATCGTCGCAACGACCCTGATCTTTCCATGTACCTACACAGGCAACATCATCAGGTTTCCCTGCTACACTCTGGGAAAGATCCAAGCTTCTCAGATATGTGTAGGTACCTTTCTTCATCTCACTACTTCACCTCCCTTACAATTGATCCTCCTCTCTATGAGGATCAATTGCTTGAGTTTTGGAGGACCTGTCAAGAGGTCACCATGGATGGGGAGAAGGCACTGTCTGCTACAGTGCAGGGGAGGATAGTTTTCATCACTCCGGCTATCATAAACACCCATTTATAGCTGGATGATGAAGCAGGTGAGCTGTCCTTTCCCAAATCTGGTGTCAACCACTCCTTTCAGCAGATGGGTTATGAAGGTGACTTCTCAGTCAAAACCTTCAGGAAGGGGAAGGTCTCATCTCAATGGAAATACCTCCTCCATGTCTTCATTCACAACCTTTCTAACAAGCATGGAGGATGGGATCAAGTTCCAGAAGACCTCTCCTTTATAGTCCATGGGATGGTACAAGGGGTCAAGTTCAGGTACTTTTAGTTTGTATTTACTAATTTACTTGCAAACTTGGACTCCTTAGAGTATTACATGTTCCCTAGGTATGTTCAACACATTCTCAACTGTGAGTTGGGACCACAGTTGAGGGGAACATGTAATATTCTTAAAATAGGACAAATTAGGCCCGACATCTTCAAAATCTTGAAGAAGCCAACTGTTGGCTTCTCTGGGGTAGAAACAGCACTTGTCCTAAAAATGTTTGAGCTCATTGCTCAGGGTGAAAACCTAGCAGCACCATCTAGTGTTAAACCAACACCCTCCACCTCTCAACCACCTCAAACACAGCCTAGCATCGCCATCACCTACAAAAGAAAATCCCAACGAACCCCTGCACTTGCTACTAAGCATGTGCAAGCCCCAATATCAGAACCCATACAGGAGGAAGTGGAATCTTGAGCTCCTACTTCCCCTGAGGAGCAGACCACTCCTATCTTTCCACCACCCAATGCTGAGGTTCCTCATGCTAAGCCTGATGAGCTAACAACCCCACAAACAGCCTTAAGCCATCACTCTAAGTCTCAATACTCTAGTGGTCAACCTTCTGGGGAAAGCTACCATCCCCAACCTCTTGATCTAAACCACCCCATTCCCAGCCTTGACTTCTATTCTGAAGAAGATTTAGGCTTTAGTGAGTACCATGAGTCTCTCCTTTCTTTCCATACTCAAGGAGAGATGAGTACTCCTGCTTCCCCCATCTCTAGTCCACATCAGCAACCTCCTACTGAGGTGGATCGTCCTGAACTTATTCAGGAAATCCATATGGCAGAGGCTATCACTTTTGCAAGCGATAACATCACTAGGACCTCTACCATGGCAACCCAGCCTCTTGACACTTCTCTGGAAGTTGTCATTGGGCAGGGGAAATCCAGGGGAAATCCCCCAATGATTCATCATCTAAAGATAAGGGGAGTCTGCAACAAAAGGTGCACAAACTATCACATCTTTGCACCTATTTTGTTTCAAAGATAGCTCACCTGGAATCTCAGGTGACTATCTTACAGAAGAGGGTCAATGACCAGCAACTTGAGATCACTGATCTCAAAGGCAAGTTAGCTGAGAGACCCATGAGGACAACTCATCCAGGTCCACAAGAACCTGTGGATGTCATGGATCAATCTCCCAGCTCACCTATGCAAGAGGGTGATGCTACCAAAAATGGGGAGAAAATTCTGACAATCACAGAACCTGGGAGTTCTTCCCAGAGTATGGACATAAAGGAATCACCATCCACTCTTGCAGATGTTCATACTCTGCAACCTCCTCTAGACAAGAATCTATATTTGCTCATTCAACAACTATTTAAGGAGGGAATACCAAAAGCAATATCTGCCCCTACTGAGAACCCAATCTGGGGTTGGGGGTATGATAGTAATAGGAGAGCTCTTGTGATCTCTAAAGCTCAGGGTCAGCTAGAAGTTCTTAATATTTCACACCTGAGTTTCTATAAGAGCATCAACTTGGTAGATCTACCACTTGTCAACCCAAGCAATAACCGACAAGCAACAAGATTGGCAGAAAGAATCCAAGACAGGGTGCTAGACGAGTTTAAATTGAGATCAAAATTATATAGACAGAGGCTAGCAGGTGAGATCTTTGGTCAACTGGATGTTGAGGTAGACCCAGAGATTAGCTTCAAAGGGAAAACCTTGACTGAAGGCCCAGAGGTTGAACCTGTGAACCTTGAGATAGGATCTACCTCTACACCCATTATCCTTAGTGAAACACCAGCTAGTGATGGTGTTTCACAACCTCTCTCTGGCCAGAGCTTGATAGTTGAACCAAGCAATGAAGGCCAAAGCTCTCTCCAGCCTGAGTCACCAAAACCTGTGGTTGATAAAGGCAAAAGGAAAATGACTCCTAAGGAGATTAAGGAGGAGAAGAAAGAAAGGAAGAGGAAGCTGAGGGGAGAGAGTTCAAGTGGTTCCCCAGAGTTTACGGAAGCTGCAATCAGGGTTGCCCCCAGGCTAAACACTCAAGAAGATAAGTTAAGGGCAGCCAGGCTAAATTACCTAGGAACCAGAAACTATAATGTTGATGAACTCATCTCTCTCCCCTTAGATGAGCTGAATGAACTGGCTGACATAGAGCTGTCAAAGGAGAGGAAGGAAGCAGAGGATGTAGCAATGCTCCTCAAGCACAAATAAGAAATGAGGCTGAAATGACTCTACAAGAACATTCCTGTCCTCTCCCCAGTTCAAGAAAGTCCTGAGCCAGAGACTGTGGCCACTGAACAACCTCATGTAGCAACTAAAGAAGAAAGACTAAAGATGATTAGCTACCTGAGTGCCACAGGTCTCTATCAGGCAGATGCACTTCTTCCCTTACTATCTGAGTACATATTGTTTGAATACAATAAGCAGATAGAATAAAAAGCTAAAAGAGAAAAACAAGCTGAAAAGAAAAGATTAAGGGAAGAAGCTGCAAAGTCAAGGGCCATCATCCACAAAAACCAAAAGAAGTCTGCTGACAGACAAAGGATGATGAGCTTCTTGAAGCTGTAAGGATTGTCCGAAAGGAGGCTTGGCCCTATGTCTCTATCCATAATGGATGAGCATATCAGGGTAATCAAGCAGAAGATAAAGAAGGGAGAGCTGGTGGACTTGCATTCTCCACCAAGTCCAGCTCAACCTGAAGTTGAGGTGAAGGTTGAACCCACTGAGACAACACAACCTAAACCTGGAGCTGCATATCAGCTAACTTCATCTTCTGATCCATAGCAGGGTCCTCCTCTCTTTCCTTCTAAACCTGTGAGAGAGTTGATCCCAACTGAGGGGGACTCAACTGAATAACCTGGTACTCAAGACCAGTCCCCTAAGTTAAAATCATCAGGGAGAAGAAAAAGGATGGCCCGAAGATTAACCTTGAAGAGAAAAAGAAGAAAGGCATCCACCTCCCAACCTCAGGATGAGTCAGAGCGTCCTGAGGGAGAGCATGAAGAGGTCTCTCAACAAATTCCAATCATAGTAGAGCCTCTTGCTGTTGGAAGACAAATTATGTCAAGGTCTTATGATGAAGATCAAGATAGATGGTATATCATAAGAGATCAGGAAGGCATGGATGTCTATTCCTCAAAAGACATGCTCAATCTTCCTTTGCATGATCTCTTTGACATGTGAAGGTTCTATGTTAGTTTGAAGGATCCAGACCTAATGATGAAGAAAGGTATGCTAAGGATCCTAATATGGACTATCAAAATCAGAAGAACTTCTCTATTTTGGTAGCATCAGCCTAGGGGGAGTTTGTAAGATCATCTGAAGATTATGAGGCTGATGCAACCAATAAGCCAGAACAACCAAGTCTTCCATACATGCACTAAGGAACAAAGATGAACTAGCTTTGGAAGTCTTACACTCTCAAATGTGTCTAAATGTAAGATCATCCAAAGCTAACAGTTCAGAAGGAGATACTTCAGAAGTTTCACACTCAAACAAAAAAATACTCTAAGTGTGAAATCTTCCGAAGCCAGAGACCAGCATCTTCCGAAGCCAAAGATGAAATCTTCCGAAGCTTTAGAGACAAAGTCTTCTGAAGCTGTGAAGATTGATTTTATCAGAGGACAGAGAAAATATGCTTTCTCTGAATCAATTTTGATAAAGCTGACACACTTTCCGCTGCCTTTTCTGGTGGTTCACCTACTTTACACAAGTTAGTGAAACTCCCATGCTTTATCAAAAAGTAGGAATGGTCTTTGTCTATAACTTACCTTACTTGTTCCTGTAAACTTTTTGCATTAGGAAAAATCAGTGAACTATGGCATGTTATAGTCACTAGTCAAAAGGCAATCTACCTTTTGACTTTAGATTGATCTTTTTGCCTAGATTTGTCAAATCTCAACTGTCTTTACATGTAAGTGACGGTTGTAGGTTATAGTATAAAAGTGTCTAAGGTTCTTGTAATTTCTTTATGATTTGTAACACTTGTAAAAGAACTTGAGATCAATATACAACATCCTTGAAAACCAATCTTGTGTTCTTGTGTTGTTCTTAGTTCTGTCTTTTTAATTTACTTGTGTTCTTAGTATCATCTGTTTAAGTTACCAGTACCCTATTTGAATTGTTAAGTGATCTAAGATCTCTCCTCAGTGTGAAACTAAGTGTTAAGTACCCTTACCCGGTCCTGCAATATGGTTACAATCACGTAACTATCCTAGGAAGAAATTAAACAGACTTCAAGCAGAATCTTTGAGGAACTTGGTGAGAAGTTTCCAAGAAACCGATAAACAAACAAACAGAATGATAGTCCTCGACATGGACAACCCACAGTATCTTGAGATCACAAAGAGAACAAGAATTCTAAAGCCTGAAGAGATCAAAAACATGGAGTTGATAAGAAGTGGACATGAAAGACGAAAGGAGCTAATGAAGTTGTTTCCAGAAAATGAAAAACAAGCATACCAAGTGTCCATTAAGCAAAAGAAGTTATGGAACAAAGCTCGAACAGCAGGAGATTTGGTACAAAATGTTTTACAAAAAGGACAATCAATTTTAGAACTGCTTAATGCAATGATTGTTCCTGATAAATCAAAAGAAGTTAAAATAGTAGCTTGGAAATATAACGAAGTATTTGATGCCTTTTTTTATCAAGAGAGTAAATGCTATATGTGATGTTTATCACTTTTACTCAAGCATCATTGAACTACCTGTGCAAGACTTGAAAGAGCTGAACAAACTTCCTTTGATTAACCTAACAAAAACTGGTCACGGTGAAAATTTTGTTCAATTGCTAAACCTGGGAATATCAAGGATGAGTTCATTTCATAAAACGAGATGTGATCAGGAAGATAAAGAATACTTTCAATCATTGAAAAGGAAAAGAAAACTTGGAGAAAAAGGTGTAGAAGAAGATGTCTTTTTGGATGCTTTTAGTGATAAATACTTTGATAAAGTAACAAATCCTGGTCTGAAAGTGATTGATGGCTCTCAAACAACAAAACCAATTCTACGATGGTTTTATAATGTTGATACATTTGAATTGAAGCTTGTTAGAAATCTGGATGATTAGGATAAAGATATGATTTCTTTATTTGGAGTATTTGAGCTAAAATTTCTTCATCCAAGTTACATTTCTTTCTTATCAATTCAAAAGTTTGAACGGGTGTCTTCTAAAGTTGCTGAAAATGACAAGTACTTTATGACAATCATTAAAGTCATGAATGCTGCAATTGAAAGAATTGCATTACGCAAAGCGTTAGCGTATGCAAATATTGTGAAGAAAGATATTAAGTCGATTGACTTTATGAAGATTTCGAGCAAAGGGGTGTTAGAAATTCACTCGCAAGAGTTCTCTAAACCTCTGGAGTTTTATGCTAACATTGACATTGCAGGTTTGTCCTAGGATACATTGGAAAGAATGGAAAAGATGGAGATAAAGACAATGAATCAAAGCCTAAGCAAACTATTCTGGCTGAAAAATTCAAGTCAGCAATTACATAAGCATTAAGAGAACAAGAGCTGTACAAGGAGAAGCCTATGTTCAAAGTAAAAGAAGAACCAAAAGATTTCTTTGATGTATGAAGAATGAAGAATGAAGATTGAAGAATGAAGATGAAGATTGGAGAATTTTGAAGACCGAAGACAATGTCAATCTTAGGGGGAGTATTGTAGAAGCCTCTCGAAGATTAACATTTAGTCTTTATTGTCTTTTTAATAGTTTTGTCATAGTTTAGGGACTTATTTGTAAATATATGTTCCTTTTTGTTTTCTTTGATACTATAAATAGCATAGATTATGTATTGTGTAGGTAAGCACAAAGACTAGACTAGTGCACCTTTGAATTAGTTGAACGAATTGTAACTGTTCTCTACACATGTATTTCTATGCTTTCTATCAATGAAAAACTATGAATTTTTCTAATATGTTTGCATTGATTTTATTACTTTTGTTTGTATTGATTCAATTGCATCATAATATCATCACAGATCGATCCATTTTGATCCTATCACTGCTGAAGCTCCAATTGCATAGATTCAACCCAACTTGGGTCTTGAAGTGCTGCTGAGATATTTTTGGGAACAATTTGATATAAGAAACATGCTTGGAGGCATTCATTTATCAATCCAGACTGACTCCGAGTCCTCACACCATCCGTAATAGATCCGATGATGTAATCATGTGGGTGATCTTTTAAGGTTTTGAAATTAGTGGTAAGGGTTAATGGGTTGGATTAAGAAGAAGATGTGGTTTGTGATGGTTGTGAAGGGGAAATTGGTTGTGATGGAGGAATGGTTGTGGTGGAGGCGTAGGTGGAGGATCAAATGGAGGTGGAAGTGGAGGGTCAATTGGTGATTGTGGATGGGGTTTAGGTGGAGGAATGATTTGCATAATGGTTTAAAGAACAACATCATCATCAGATACTGGAAGGTTGAATGATTTGAAGACAGTGTTGGAGTCATAGAACCATTTTGGGTCAGACCCCATGTTTGGTAAATTTGACTCCTGCCAATCAACATAGGACTCCTGCATAATACGCGTTCTTTTGTTGTACACCCTATATGACTTTTGTGAGGTAGAATAACCAATAAAGAAACATTTTTCAGAGACTACACCAAACTTTGACTTCTGAGCTTGAGTATTCAGCAAAGTGCACAAGCAACCAAACGGACGGAAGAAATCAATCAAGGGTTTCCTTTTACGGAGAAGCTCATAAGGAGTCTTCATCTTGTCTTTCACAATTAGAACCCTGTTCAATAAATAGGATGCATAGTTGACTACTTCTACCCATAAAATAATTGGAAGCTTTGATTCAATCAGCATAGTCCTTGCTATCTCAATAAGGGTCCGATTCTTCCATTCAGCAACACTATTTTGTTAAGGTGTCCTAGCAGCACTAAACTGTCTGAGAATCCCTTTGCTTGCATAGAAGGAATCAAAGATATGGTTTCTAAATTCAGTTGCATTATCACTTCTGATGACCATAACCTTCCTTTTGTTGATGGTTTCAATTAAGAGGACCAGCTTCTACAACTCTTTGGTAGTTTCTCCCTTGTGTGCTAGAAATCTTACCCAAGAGTATCTTGAATAATCATCTATCACAACCAAACAATAAGATTTCTTAGCAATGGATTTAACACTAATAGGTCCGAATAAGTCAGTATGTAACAATTCAAGGGGTTTTGAAATTGTATTTTCAAGTTTAAGCTTATGTGGCTTTTTTTGTTGTTTTCCTTGAGCACAAGACATGCACTTTTCTACCATTGAGAAATCTTTAAGTGGTAGCCCGCTGACAACATTGTTCTTAACCAACTTATTGATATTCATAAAATTAACATGTCCTAATCGTTTATGCCACAAAAAGGATTCAAAATATGAAGCTTTTGATAGGACACATGTCATGGTTGAGGTGGATTCTTTTGATCCCATATGCAGCAAATAGGTATCATTCTTCCTTGGAGCACGCATGATCATTAAATCTTCTAGGATAGTAAACTCTAGTTTAAGGAACAAGTATTCATTGGATATAAACAGCACTTGAATACCTTTATCTTAGATTTGTGATACACTTAAGAGATTGAATGCTTGCTCTGGGACATAGTTCACTTTCTCCAAAGTTAAAGAACCATTTGATACTTCCACTTGACCGATCATCTTTCCTCCTTTCTTGTCTCCAGCAAAAGCAATATATCCTCCACTTATTAGATCATAGTTAGTAAGCAAGTCCTTCAACCTGGTCATATGCCTCGAGCATCTACTATCAACATGCCAATAGCTATTGACAGCTTTTCTGGAATGATCCTGACATTTGAAGAAAAACTCTTAAGTGTTGGAAATTAGGACCCAAGTTTTGACTAACTTAGGTCTCGGAACTGAAGAGTTTTTACAAAAAATATTATTGACAAAATGATTAAATATGCGTCCTAATGAACTATTATTTACATTTCTACCAATAGTCTCAGGAAAATATTTAACTACATGATCATCCTTCCTACATCTAAAACAATGAGATTTTAAACCTTTCTTCTTACATTTTGAAATAGGAACTTGATCTATTGATATCTATTCCTCACATTCAGACATGTGTGAAACAGAATCGCTATAAGAGTCATACATTTCTTTTAATTTTCCTTTTATGACCTTAATTTTAGCAGGTTCTGGTTCATTTACATTATTGTTTTTGACATTTGAGGAAGTTTTCTCCTTTTCCTGAGGTTTAGAAATCCTAATTGGTGTAAAGGAAGGAATTGGTTGAGATAAGAACATTTCAAAACAATTTGATTTTGTTTGTTCGTCGAAAACTTTACTCGAACAAGAATCATTTTCATTAACACAATGATTTGAAACATCACGATTTAATTCATAAACATCTGAAGATGAACAGGCTAAACTACAGCTAGAACTACACAAACCATTATCTGTATTAGACTTTTAGGAAACAAATCTTCTTAAACTGTTTTCTGTAGAAGACTTTTCGGAATCATAAGTACTAATGCTAGAGCTGCCAAGGCCACTACTTGCACCATAACCATACTCTTCCCGGATCTCCTTATGATTTACTCCCTCTAAACCTGCATACAAATTGTTAGTATCTTTCTGAATTAATTCATTAGTTGGATGAGGTGTAGGCATAAGAAAATAACAATTAGTACTCGGAGGAGGAAAACATGTGTAGTTTCTTCACTTCCCAAATCAGTCTTAATTCTAGCCCCTGTTGTTTCTTGCAAAGATCCTCATGTTTCATCCCAAATATGCTCCATCATTCAAGTTTGGTTTTTAATTTGTTTGTTTCAAATTCAGCAAGTGCCACACATTCAGTTAAAGCATTTATTTCAACATTTCTTTCCAAAAGATTTTGTTTTAAATGCTTATTTTCCTTTAAAGCCTCATTTAATTTAACAAAATATTTAGACTCATTTGTTTTAAGTTCTTTGTTAATTTGTTTTAATTCTTTTTCATTTTCTAATAACAACCTGTTAGCTTTATAAACCCTTAATAAATGAATTTTGTAGGGAGGAGAACACATGTGTTGAATTACATCATAAGGAAGACCCATAACCACTTTTTCAGCAACTAGGCTTTTTCATATTGACAGACGGGAGTGTGCCTTTTGTATTCTTCCTCCTCAGTAGCTTTCTTCATTGCTTCCATAGCTTGACTTGCCTCTTACTCTTCTTGATCATGAACATCCAGCTTCACTCCACTTGTTTCACTTCCCTGTTACTCCTAAATCTCAGCAGCTTCATTGTTTTGAAATTGAACTACATCCACATTTTCAGCAGCTTCACAAACTTGCACCCTTTAGCTTCACAATAATCCTTATCTTCAAGAACCTCACCAACCTTTACCTCTTGATCTTGAACATGTTATACACCAGCTTCACAAATACCTTCATCTTGAGTTTCACACTTGAACTCCTTGAAAGGATCAAAATCTTCAACTGAATCCACGTCATTATACTCCACATCAGCCACCAGAGCATGATTAACCTCTTCTTCAGTTTCTTTGACTTCAACACTCCAATCAAAGTTTGTGATTAGTGATGTTTCCTTCATTGGCTTGGCTTCTTCTTTGCCGGTGATCGGGATGATTTTTGAAACTCCACTGGTTCCTGATTCAGTGATGATTGGAGATGGACATTCTTTTTTGAAGTAACCCAATTTTTTGTAGTTGAATCATGTCAATATAGACTTAAAATACCCTAGTTTTGAGTTCTGGTTCTGATTGCCAAAGTTTCTCCTGCCAGTTCTTTCCATAAACCTTCTTGCACGTAGTGTGAGCATAGCCATCTGCCACTGAATATCAGTTTCCTCCAAGTCATCAGGATCCACCAGATACATATCTTCCATAATCATTCTTTTGCCTTTAAACTCCCCCGCAACAAAAGCTTCAAAACTATGTACAAACATCCTAAACAGTGCCATAGTATCAGAGGGAACTTGAGTAGTGACTAATGCCTTTAAGTTTGAACCAGCACTTGATGATCCACCACCAGACTTGTCTGATACACCATATCCAAAAGACCCACCATAAGCTGCACCATACGTTGAAGAGTTTGCAGCGGATGAAATCAATGCAACATTTTATGGATAAACTGTAGCTGACACCATGGATTGATTGTATTCCCTTCTTTTCATATCCAAATCGAATGACTTCAGCTTGTTAATAACATCCATGAGTTTATAGTCAGAAAAATTTCTTTCCTATATTAACAGTCTAACTTACAAGCTCCACAGCGGTGGAAGGGAGTCCAGGAGATTTGTGACTTGTTCTTGGCTAGCCAACTGGTCATCATATTTCTTTAAGTTACTTGAGACAGACAGAAATTGGTTGGTAAGATCAGTAAGGCTTTCATTTTTGTGTCCAACAAATGAGTTAAACTCTTTCAGCTTGGGCTTTCTTATCCTTTTTCATATCCTCATTACCATCATAAAATTCACACAATGAATCATACAAGGACTTTGCATTCTTGTGTTCAGCTAAACAGTTGTAGATGTCTTGAGATAAACATAGTGTTAAAGCCTCGTATGCTTTCTGATCACGGTCGATTAACTTAAGGTCTCTTTTTGTAGAGGTTGAAGGATCAGTGTTTGGTGAGGTAACTTGTCCGACAGTGACGGTTGGAGTGCGTGGACCATTGAAAATTGACTCCCACTGGTTGTGATCAATATAGTAGAAGAAAGCTTTCAAACAATGTTTTCAGTCCTCAAAATTGTCACCATTGATAAGCCTCGGTGGCCTATTGGGTGCTACACTTTCCAAATCAGAAATGGTGGTATTTGTTGTTGTCATTTTTGAAACATAAGATAATTACGCTGGGCACATCTACTTTCACTGTTACTTTTGCTCGGGAACAGAAACACACAATCACTGCTAGTTTCTCTCATAAATCGGGTAGCAGTTTCTCTCGAACAGATGCTCAGAAACACTAGTTTCGGCAATAGATTCGCTCGAAACCATTAAAACTTTCATTATGAGGACAATTTAGCAGCATTTTCGCTTGTCTTGGCAAGCAAAAGTCACAAACTTTCGTTCAAAATCAGGTACTTTTGCTAAGTGTCGAAGATCAAATCCCAAAACCATAGATTCTGTAGTTTCACAGAAACAAGGTGTAGTTTCGCTGGAACAATGTATAGTTTCGCTGTTCGAATCAGCGAACTTTTAGAACACGAAATCAACCAAAAACCATCCAAATCATAATGAATTTATGATCAGATGATTGGGATTGCTTCCTATGCAAATAACCAATGATCCTTAATTGTTTTCCATTCCAAAAACACACAAAACAAGATCCAAAATGAATGAAATAGTGTTTTAGCCAAAAAACATTCAAAAACTCAATTGTTGGTCCATGTGATCGATAATCAGTGCAAATGATTTAGAAAACACAATGAATCCCACTGAATAACAATAATCTATCAATCTAAGAAAAAACAAGTTTCAAATATTTGTCCTTAATCTCCAAACAATGACAATAAGGATGAAATAAGGCTCAAAGATGATAACAATATGCGCCTAGCCAATACACAACAATGACAAACTCACAATAACAAGATTTTCGTATTAGGGTTTTTCTAAAAGTTAATTACAATAAGAGAAACAATGACTATATAAATAGACTATAGTCTCGCTGATAGTTTTGCTACCCAGCAAAACTGTCTTGACCCAAAACCTAGTTTCACTCGGCAACGAAACACAGTTTCATCGGGTGACACAAACATGCTGACTACGAGTGAAACTTTGTTTCGGTCGTAGTTTCACTAAGAAAAAAGCTACTAAATTACATACAAAACAAACTAACATTTGTCCTATTACAATAATAACAAAACATAAACAATATTGGTGAGTCCAACCTATTCTTGATCATCATTTTCCATCACAGCTTCAAATTCCTTGCACAAATCATCATTGGTAGATCCAAAATAATGTCATCAAAATATACTTGGATAAGAATGAGATCATCACCAGTCTTCCTTAAGAACAAAGTTTGATCAATAGCACCCCGTGTATAACCATTTGCAAGCGAATGTTCAGTGAGGGTGGCATACCAAGCACGAGTTGCTTGATGTAAGCCATAGAGTGCTTTGTCCAACTTATAAACATAGTCAGGATGATCTGGATCTTCAAAACCAAGTGGTGTACAAACATAGGTTTCCTCTTTTATCTCACCATACAAGAATGTAGTTTTGACATCCATCTGATAAACTGTGAAGTTCTTGTAAGAAGCATATGCCAAAAAAATACGTATAGTGTCAAGTCTTGCAACTGGAGCATATACTTCTTCATAATCAAGACCTTCAACAAGATAGAATCCTTGACAACAAGTCTAGCCTTGTTGCAAACTATCACATACTTTTCATCCGTTTTGTTTCTGAATATCCATTTAGTTCCAATTGGCAGCTTACCCTTTAGAAGTTCACACAAATGCAAAACATTTAGCATCTTGAATTGCATCAACTCATCTTACATAGCCTCAACCCAACTATTTTCCATTAATGCCATTTCAATGTTCTTTAGCACAATTTGAGAGATATAACATGTATAAAAGCACGTATTTAATACTCAAGATTGACTTTGAGTTTGGACACCTTGTGATAATGGACCAATGATTGCTTTAACTGGATGGTCTTTATGAATTCTTAACTGAGGAATGGTATCTTCAGAAATAACTTCATCTAAATTAGAAATATGACCAACTGGTTCTTCAGTAGTATTTCCTCCTTCAAGTTGATACACAATATCTTCCTCTTGATGAATATCATTATCAACAGATAAATCTTCAAATTGAACTTGAATAGTATCAATTGGATCATTTTGTGTAGAAGAGGAACTCTGATAAGAAACCTATGGATCTTGTTCAACGACTGGATCAGAATGAGGTAATATAGATTCATAAACTAATTGTTGAACAGCTAAGACATTAGAAGAAGAAGGTATGTCTGATGATATTTCTATAGCTGATGATGACATAGATCCAACATCATCAGAAAATATCTTGAATGGATGATGAAAAAGGTGGATTAGCTGTAGAAACAATAGAAGATCAATTAAATGTTTCAAATAATGAAGCATAATCGTATACCCATGAAGGAGCAGAACCTGCATCTGTTTTGTTAGATTCATGCCAATCTATATCAAATGACTCAATTATTTGTTTAGATCTTTTATTATAAACCCTGTATGCTTCTTTGTTGGCTGAATATCTAACAAAATAACATTCGTCAGCTTTTTCAGCAAATTTTGAATTTGAATCAAACGTGTGTAATAGAGTAGAACAACATCCAAATGTTTTGAAATATTTGACTTTGGGTTTGTGATTCAGAAAGATTTCATAAGGTGTCATGTTTTCTTGTTTGTAGATTAAAACAAGATTCTAAACATAACATGTAGTGTTAACAGCTTGAGCCCAAAAGAAAGACGGTAATTTGGCTACTGATAACATCGATCCAGCTGTTTCAATTAAAGTTCTATTACGTCTTTTAGTAACTCCATTTTGTTGTGGAGTTCCTGCCGAACTAAATTGTCTAGCTATCCTATTAGAATCACAAAATTCATTCAGAGTATGATTGCAAAACTCTATTCCATGATCACTTCGAATGCATTTGATAGTTTTGTTAGTCTGATTCTCCACTAGAGTCATGAACTTTATCAGCAAATGAAGCGTATCATCTTTAGTTGCTAAAAAGAAAACCCAAGTAAATCTAAAGAAATCATCAGTAATAACCAAACAATATGCACGACGTCCCAAACTCAACACACTAACTGGACCAAATAAATCCATATGTAACAGTTGAAGAATTGATTCAATTTTGGTATAAGCAACTAGTTTATGAGGAAGTGTTTCTAGTTTGCCTTTTGAACATGATAGACAATGTTCAGTAAGTTGAAATTCTTTCAATGGTATGCCCATAACATGATTTCCTTTAACCAACTTGTTCATATATTTGATGTTTACATGTCCAAGACAACAATGCCATAACATTGAATCACTTTCTGAGGCTTTTGACAATAAACAAGATGAAGTTACGAATGAAGGTGAACCATTCATGTCAAGTAAGTATGTGTCTTTATCTCTTGATGTTCTTAACAAAATCCATTCATCAGAAATTACAAATCCAGGTTTTAAAATAAGTTATTCTTTATCAGTGAAGTGCATTGAGTACTTTTTGTCACAAATTTAAGAGACACTTAGCAAATTATGTTTAAGTTCCTCAACAAAATTGACATCTACAAAACATAACACACCATTAGACATTGTACCTTTCTTTGTAATCTTACCACCTTTATCTCTGACAAAGATAACATATCCTCCGTTGTAAGGTTGTATGTTGTTTAACAAAGATATATTACCAGTCATGTGCCTAGACCAACCACTGTCAAAATGCCAAACACTATTGATAACTTGCCTTGGTTGTTCCTGCACATATTAATGAATTTATTCAATTTTAAGAACCCAAGCCATTATAGACTTGAGCATATTGTTATCATCCAAATATGATATGGATTTTAATATCATATCTCTTTATCAATGAAAACATGTAAAGCTATCTTGTTTGAATGCAAATCAATTTTTATTTGAATATTTCTTTTATCCATAAAAGTATTTAACTGATCTTTATTCTTTTTGAAGGCATTTGCAATTTCTAGCCATATGATTTGGCTTGCCACACACATAAGAAGACATTTTATGATATGTATTTGGCTCTCGAGTATTTCCCACGAACTATTTATGATAACTGCCATAGTTATCACAGAATCTGGCTTTAATATTTCCTTGGCCTTGTGATTCTTTAACAGTCTCTCTTTTCTTTCTTTCACTAAGAACATTTCTAGCTGAATCCAAAGAATTGAGGTATTTTTCTTAACAGTTTGATTCATTTATGAAGCCGATGAGCCACGAACTGTAGCTTTAACCTTTTGAATTGTAGGTATTGGAATGGGACTAGTTTCCTTGATACCTGATCTACAAACATCTTGTTTCACAGAGTTAGCAGTAATAGGAGATTTATTTTTAAAGAAACTAGCATTTATTTCTTCAAAGATATGATATTCCTTATCTATGTTGCCTTTTGAAACAAATCTTTTCTTGAAACTAGTTTTCAAGACAGATACAGATGTTGTGACATGTTTTCTTTCATTATCCTTAAAATCTATTATATTTGATTTTAATTTCTTTTGTTTGTTAGACATGTTTGAACAATCATTTGTAGAAACAAAAACATCTGAAATTTCATTGATAACTGGTGATGATTTACATGAGTATTTTTCATTACAACTTTTATTTTCCTTAAAATCTATTTCATCATCACTTTCTCATTCTTCAACCAACCTTTCTTTCTTCACACTTTCTGCAAAAGAATTGTTATTATTAATTTTAATTTTAGTTTTAATGACAGGGTCAACAGTCAGTTAAATATTAACTGGAGGTATTAAGTCTGATATTGGTTGAAAACCTAATCCATAGGTCTCTTCATTTGATGTGGTTATTGATGAAGGTAAACATGTATAATCATGATAATTGGTGGTGCAATATTAGAATATCTAACACCATTTTTACCACCATTAATTTCTTGAGTCATTTGAAACATGATTATACCTTCAATCGTGCTTTAGGACAACTCAAACTTGTCAATAGTGAATATTACAGATAAGAGTTCATTGTTGAGTTTATTGATTACTAAAGATAGTTCATTATTATGTGTTTTCAAATCATTTATGTTAGAATCTTTATCATGAAGATTCAGATTTGATTGATAAATTGATTTGTTTAATCCTTCTATCTTTTCTTTAAAAATTTCCTCATTATTTTTATATTTACGAGCTTAATATTGAAGTTTTTCAACTTCCAAGATCAAGCTTAACTGCCCCAAGAACCCAGCAATTTTCATCCTACGTTTCCTGTTGTAAGATCTAGAAAATTCACTATAAGATCAATCTCAAACGATACACATGGAATGTATATCGTTCGGTTAGATTGAACAAGAAGAGAGATCAAGATGAACACCATGTAAATAACTTTGATTTCTATTCCAGAGAGGAAATTGATTACAAAATGTGAAATATTTCTAGCGTGTTACAAATAACAAAACAAAACAGCTATGTATACTAAATAAGTGTTCTCGCATGAGAACTTCTTCTGGTGCGACAACTAGTTCACACGTAGAAACTTTATCTTCAAAAGCTTGATTTTGATTTCTTCATCCTCTAGGTTTGATCCCTACAATCTCCCCCCAGGCTTGATGAATCAGATCTTCAAAAATCCATGTCTGTAGCTTTAAAATTGCCACCATATGCATACATCTTGATGTCTAGAGCCTTTGTTATCAACCAACCAAATTGAGCTGCTATAAAGTGAACTGATTAATGGGCTGCAATCAGACAAGCCTAAAGCTTCATCAATCATCTCTTCCAAATTTGAGCATATCAATAGGGTTGATGATACAATATTCCTTGTCAACATATTAAATCACAACATGCCCAATATCCTTTTCACAAAACAATCTCATTAGTTTGGATAGACTGTTTATGGGCACAAGTGCATGGATCGAAATCTTCCTTGAACAATTGGGATGCCTAAACACTTTGATCTTCATTGGAGCATTCATGTTTGGATCTATTCATGCCTCATCTTCAATTATTTTTTATTTGGAAGTCTTAAAATCCTTAAAGTTAGATTTGTTGTGTCAACAAAACATGTTTCATATCCACTTTGCTTTGTTGTAATTGCTTGGATTTATAAATGGCATCCTTCTCATAGCATAAAGATCTGAAGCTCTAAGAGTGTGGAAGTCATACTCATCCTGATAATACTCAATAGGCTGGCTTTACTCTTAACGACATACATCTTTTTTCAGTATCATAAGCCCAACTCATCCTATCAAGTCAGAAGTCTTAACAGGATCATTTGTATGCTCAACTCCAGATTCAGAAGGTATTTCTCCTTCTTTCAAAAAGATATCAGAGAATAGACTCTTTAAACTGTTTCTAAAGATATTTGTGTAGTCAATAGGCTCAACTCCATATTCAGAAGGTATTTTTACTGCAAAAAAAAAAGATCTATATGCCAAATTCTCAAAGTGTGAATTCTGGAAAAGAGAAGTACAATTCTTAGGACATGTGGTTAACCAAGAAGGAATTCAGGTCGACCCAGCAAAGATTGAAGCAATTAAGAAGTGGGAAGCTTCGAAAAAACCAACTGAAGTATGTCAATTCTTAGGTTTGACTGTTTATTATAGAACGTTTATAGAAAATTTCTCACGAATAGCTCAACCTTTGATAGAATTAACTCAGAAAAATAAGCCATGTGTTTGGAGAGAAAAACAAAATACTGCATTTGAAACCCTAAAACACAAATTATTTAGTGCTCCTATTTTAGTCCTTCCAGATGGTACTGATGATTTTGTAGTATATTATGATGCATCATATCAAGGTTATGGATGTGTTCTAATGCAACGAGATAAAGTATTTGAATATACGTCTAGATAACTCAGAGGAAGTGAAAGGAATTATACTACTCATGACTTGGAATTAGAAGTAGCAGTATTTGCACTTAAGATTTGGAGACATTATCTATATGGAACCAAGTGTATAATTTATACAGACCATAAAAGTTTGCAACACATATTCAATCAAAAGATGTTAAAGATAAGGCAAAGAAGATGGGTGGAATTACTGAGTGATTATGATTGCGAGATCAAGTATCACCCAGGCAAGGCAAATGTAGTGGTAGATGCTTTATGTAGGAAGGAAAGAAATAAGCCATTACTAGTCCGTGCTATGAGAATGGAATTACACTCGGATTTAATAAGTCAAATTCGAAAAGCCCAACAAAAAGATGAATTGAGAAGTGTGATGGGGAAAAACGAACAACTAGAAGCTACGTTCCATGGAATCCTGAGATTTAGAGGAATAATTTGGATTCCTAATAATAACATGCTTAGAGAAACTATTCTAAAAGAAGCACACAAATCAAGATATTTAGTACATCCAAGAAACAATAAAATGTACAAAGATCTGAAAAATCAGTACTGGTGGCCAGGTATGAAGAAATCCATCGCAAAATTTGTAGGAAAATGTAATACCTGTTCAAGAGTAAAAGCTTAATATCAGAAACCCTCAGGATGTTTGAAGTAACCAGAAATTCCTGAGTGGAAGTGGGACCAGATTACAATGGATTTTATAACCAAGTTACCCAGAACTCCAAGTGATGACAGATTGACTAAGTCAACTCACTTCTTGCCAATCAGAGAAGATTATAAAATGGAAAAATTAGATAGGATCTATATGAAATAAATTATGTCTAGACATGGAATACCAATTTCAATAATATCTGACATAGACAGTAGATTTACTTCAAGATTTTGGCAGACTTTACAAAAAGCATTAGGAACTCGAACAGATATGAGTTCAGCATATCATCCACAAACAGATGGACAGGTGAGAAAACAATCCAGACATTGGAAGACATGTTACGAGCCTGTGGATTTTGGTGGTAACTGGGATGTACACTTACCTTTGATAGAATTTTCATATAATAACAGTTACCATGCCAGTATAGGGGCAGCTCCGTTTGAAGCTTTATACTGAAGGAAGTGTAGAGCACCTTTATGTCGGAATGAAGTAGGGGATAGACAACTTACATGAACAGAACTCATACAGGAAACATCTGATAAAATCTTTGAAATCAAAGACAATTTTAAAAAATGCACATGATAGACAGAAGAGTTATGCTGATAGAAGAAGAAAGCCTTTAGAATTTCAAATCGGGGACAAAGTATATCTAAAAGTATCACTATCTAAAGGAATTATCAGATTTGGAAAAAGGAATAAGTTAAACCCTAGGTATGTTGGTCCTTTTGAAATAATACATAGAATTGGACCTATAGCATACAAGTTAGACCTACCTCAAGAGTTAAGTAGAGTACATAATACCTTCCATGTATCCAACTTGAAGAAATGTTTGATTGATGAGGAATTAAAGATACCAATAAAGGAAGTCAAAATAGATGAGAAACTTCATTTTGTGGAAGAACCAGTGGCAATTATGGATAGAGAAGTAAAAATTTTAAAGAGGAGTAAGATCCCAATAGTAAAGGTCAAATGGAATTCAAAACGAGGACCTGAATTTACATGGGAACGGGAATATGAAATCAAAAGAAAATATCCACATTTATTTAAGGTTAAACTGAATGAAAAGGACAATTATAAAGACAAACTCTCCACATCACCAGATTGTAACAACAGATGAATTTCGGGATGAAATTCTTTTTACAGGGGGAGAATGTGACAACCCTAAAACTAAGGTTAGGCAAATTAAAATTCTAGGAATTATTATAGGTTAGTATTATATATACATACATATTAAATTAAGGATTGCTAAGATGACTTTATTTGATTATAGTTATAAGAGTTTTATACATATGTTTTAGAATGTGTAAGTATGTGTATATGTTTCTTCAACGTGCATGCATGCGTAAATATTTACGTGAGTATGTATGTAAATATTTGAGAATATGAACTTTATAAGTTATTAAGGACATGCATGCAAGTACCAAATCATGTAAGTGCACCATAGGATATTTGATACACAAACATGTTACTATTAAGTATTGAAACAAGATCAAAACTTAAACTAATTTTAACCAAATAATCCTAAGTCTATAATCTATCCGCTGTGGACAATTCACCAGCTGTGGACTAGTCATCTGTTGTGTATGCTTGTTCATCCACTGTAAACACTTGGAAGCTTTTCTTCATCCGCTACAGACTCTTGTTCATCCATTGCAGAAAGTCCTCATCCGCTGCAGACTCTTGTTCATCCGCCACAGACTCTTGTTCATCCGCTATGGAAAGTCTTCATCCGCTGCAGACTCTTGTTCATCCGCTGCAGACTCTTGTTCATCCGCTGTGGAAAGTCTTCATCCGGTGCAGACACTTAGCAAAAATTCCTCTTTATCTACAATCCTGAAAAAGAAATTTAAGCCACATTAGTGCATGTTACGAATGTTAATGATACTAATGTGTTAGTTAATGATTGTTTGAATGTTAGAAAACATTATGTTTGTTAATGGCAAACAATATCCTTTTAATGCACTTGTTGAGTCCAACATTAACAATAAACCTAAAAACCTAAACTAATGTTAGTCACTTGATTACTAAGATATTTACACAAACTAATCCAAATCAATGGATTACTAGAATACTTATTGTAAGGCCCCGCTCCCGGGACGCTTACAGCTGGTCAATCATTGCACATAAAAACATAAAACATATATTTAGGTATACTAAAACAACGCAACGGAATAATTTAATATCATTTCATTCATTGCTTTTTCAAAATAATACAACATTCATAATCGTTACAAAATATTGTTTGTTCGCATTACAATGCAAAACGCCATAATTTAAACAATGAATGCCATCCCAAAAATGCCAAGTAGCTGCCCCGTGCTATCCTCAGCAACATTACCTGCCAACTGGAAAATACGTAAAAGTCAGCGTTGCTGAGTGAGTTCTAGTTTTATAAATAAAATACCTTTCTTTTGTTTAAAACCATACTTTACTTTCGTAAGCGATCATACATCATACGTACAAATAGATAATCTCATTATTATCTTTCATCATCTTCAACTTACATTCATTCATTCTTTTTCTTATCGTATATTTCATTCGATCATTATTACTTTCACTTCTCTATGCTCTAGGCTGATGCCTCGAGCTACACCCCAAACATCATGCACAAGGCGGGAACTGGACCGAAGACTATAAATAGACTTCAAACATCATGCTCGAGGTGGGCCCAGCACCGGGGTATCATCAATTGGGCCAATGCCATGTGCTATACCCCAAACATCATGCACAAGGCGGGTACTGGACCGAAGACTATAAATAGACTTCAAACATCATGCACAAGGCGGGCCCAGCACCGGGGTAAGCGACAATGGTCCCATACGCATGGTCAGTCACAAAGACTAGACCCCAGTGTGCATACTTCTAGGGTAGCTAACCCATACACCATTGAGCTGACACCCTTCATTGGGTGTGAACCTCCCTTCAATGCTTGCAAGACTTTTCCTACTTCAGTTTGTTTATTAGTGCATGCATTCGTTCTTACTTCTCTTTAGTTATCTTCCACTTTCGTTAAGTACTACTTTACATAAGCATATTCATACGTCACACCACGTAAGGTCACGACATAAACATAACATGGAACAACATCATCACAACAGCATACAAAGCATGCAAACCGTAAACAAGCACAGTCCCCCCCATAAAACCTCCTTTCTTAACACTTAAGCTCTCATCCCAAAATCTCAGAAAATTCTGTCTCCTTAAAGAAATGAAGATGAGCAAACAAATGTGGATGAACAGACAAATGCGAATGAATAAACAAATGCGGATGAATACCTCAGAAAATATTCCAAGTGTCCCAAAGAAATGCGCATGAACCAAATGCGGATGACTGAAGCAAATGCGCATGGTCAAGACAAATGCGGATGAACATATAACAAATGCGGATGAACACTTAACAAATGCAGGTGAACAAAATAGTCGATGTGTTCATCAAATGCGGATGAAGACTTAACTAATGCGGATGAACACTTATGCAAATATTCAAACTTAATGCAGATGATCAACTAACCTGAAACCGCATCTTACACTATAATCAGTTCCCAATCCTCATTCTTATACATTCATCGCACCGATCTAGCATGCTAATCTCTTAGAACAAGCGTAAAACCACATAAACCGAGCAAAACATGCAGGCCCAAACACACCCACTAAAGAACAGGGCCAAACTTACGGTACAACATACTGGACATATTAAAAAGTTAGTTACATGAATTTCCAGCCCCAAAACAGGTTTAAAACATAGAAACCAGGGATCTAGAACTCACCTCAGCAGCCTTCGAGTATGACTTCCCTCAAACCCGTTTGCACTATGAGTTCAACCGCCTAGAAACCCACCAAAAACACACACCCGAACACAACAAACACACATAAGCATGCAACCGAGGCATAGGCCGGCCAAGAACAACTTAAAACGACAAATTCTTACCTTGAATTCGAATTCTTCTTCTTCCTTCTCTCTAAAACCGAAGCTCTTCTCTGCTTTCTCTCTCTACAATCCGGTGAAAAGAAAATATGCAGAAAGGTGTGGGCGGCCATGCCCACTTTATGCACCCACTTTTATTCTTTTTGTCCTTTTGACACATTTAGCCCCTCAAATTAGGTTAAATTGTGTTTTCTTTCTTTTCTGCACATTTATTCCTTCTTTCTCGTCTTTTAAAATTTTCTGGGTGTTACAAGTCCACCCCCCTTATATTGGTTTCGTCCCCGAAACATGTTATTCCTTGAACAGATGTGGGTAATACTGCCTCATCTCTTCTTCAGTCTCCCACATAGACTCGGATCCCTTCCTGTGCTTCCACTGTACACGCACCAGGGGAACCGCTTTATTCCTTAACCATTTCTCCTTGCGATTAATGATTGCCACTGGTTGCTCCTCATAATTGAGCCTTTCATCAACTTCGATATCCTCTAGTGATACAACCATATCCTTATCGGCTAAACACTTCCGCAGCTGAGATACATGGAATGTCGGGTGAATTCCACTTAACTTATCGGGTAACTCAAACCTATAGGCCACCCCTCCTACTCGAGCAATAATTCAGAAAGGCCCTATGTATCTCGGGCTCAACTTTCCCCTCTTCCTGAACCGAATGATACCTTTCCAAGGTGAGACATTCACCATAACTCTGTCACCCACCTTGAACTCAATTGGTCTGCGTCTCCTGTCAGCATATGACTTCTGTCTATCCTTAGCTGCCTTCACAAAGGCTTTGATCTTTTCGAGCTTCTCAGTCGTAGCCTCAATCACCTCAATACTTTCCAACTCCTTCTGACCAATATCACCCCAACAACCGGGTGTTCTACATCTCCTACCGTATAGCATCTCATAAGGGGGCATACCAATACTGGCATGATAACTGTTATTGTATGAGAACTCCGCTAACGGTAAGTGGTCATCCCAACTTCCTCCAAAGTCAATGACGCATGTCCAAAGCATATCTTCTAGCGTCTGAATGGTTCTCTCCGACTGACCATCCGTCTGGGATGATAAACCGTGCTGATGTGTAACCTCATCCCCATTGCATCATGAAATCTCTTCCAGAACTTAGATGTAAACCGAGTGTCACGATCAGAAACAATAGACACCGGCACACCGTGACAAGTTACAATCTCCCTGATGAATAGATCCGCTAACTTCTCAGATGAATACGTCTCTTGGATCGGTAGGAAGTGAGCACTCTTTGTCAGACGGTCGACTATCACCCATATGGCATCGTACCCCTTCACGGTACGCGGTAGCTTCGTGATAAAGTCCATGGTGATATGCTCCCACTTCCACTCGGCTATATCCAAAGGTTGGATCTTACCGTATGGCTTCTGATGCTCTGCCTTCACTTGCAAGCAAGTAAGGCACTTACTCACGTACTCCACTATGTCACGCTACATACCGGGCCACCAATAATCTTTCTTCATATCTTGATACATTTTTGTGGCACCGGGATGAATGGAGTATCAAGTCTTATGAGCTTCGTCCATGATATTCCCACGTAGATCCCCGTAACGAGGGATCCACATCCGTCCGAATCGGGTTCTAACACCAAGAGTGTTTTCACCCAACTCCGCAACCATACCTCTCACCCTTTTAGAGTTAAGATGATCTTCCTTCAACACCTTATCTTGAAACTCCTTGACCTTCTTCATCACATCGGAGGTCAAAACCAATTGGTAAACCTTCACCCGGATTGGTTCAGGCCTCTCCTTTCGGCAAAGGGCATCCGCCACTACGTTGGCTTTCCCGGATGGTAATGGAATTCACAATCATAATCCTTTATCAGTTCCAACCATCTCCTTTGCCTCATGTTCAAATCCTTCTGCTCGAAGAAGTACTTCAAGCTCTTGTGGTCAGTGAAGATGGTGCACCTCGTCCCGTACAGGTAGTGCCTCCATATTTTTAATGCAAAGACCACAGCTGCTAGCTCTAAATCATGAGTAGGGTAATTAACTTCATGAACCTTCAATTGTCGGGATGCATAAGCTATAAACTTTCCTCGCTGCATCAGTACGCAACCTAATCTTGAGTAAGAAGCATCTGAATAAACCACCAAATCCTCGCTCCCTTCGGGTAATGATAAGACAGGAGCTTGAGTCAACCTCGTCTTCAACTCTTCGAAAGCCTTCTCTTGCTCTTGACCCCAAACAAACTTCACATCCTTACAGGTCAACTTGGTCAGCTCGTGGTAGTCAATACACATTCTCATACTACTATCCTTCTTCTTTACAAACAAAACGGGGGCACCCCATGGAGAGATACTCGGTCTAATGAACCCCTTATCAAGAAACTCTTGCAGTTTCTTCATCAATTCCTTCAGCTCAGAGGGGGCTAACCGATATGGTGCCTTAGCAATAGGTTGGGCACCGGGTATCAGGTTGATCTGAAACTCAATCTCACGGTCTGGCGGTACACTGGTAAATCTTCTGGGAACACGTCTGGGAAGTCACACACAACCGGTACATCAGACAATCGTGGTCTTGGCGTATCAACATATTTTACGTAGGCCAAGTAGGCACTACATCCACGCCTCATACACCTTCCCGCCAGCACCATTGAAATCACCTTCGGAATCAAAGTAACTCGATCACAGTAAATCGTCACCGAACTCCCGTCAGGCGCTGTCAGTCCAATCATCTTCTTGCTACATACGATATTCGCCTCGTAGGCCCTTAACCAGTCCATTCCTAGGACTACGTCGAAATCGCCTAAGGTCATCACAAATGGTCTAAAAGAAAATTTATGACCTTCTACTTCTATGACACAGCCTTCCATTATCTCAGAAATCCTGGTAGACTTACCTATGGCAGTTTCTACATCAAAGGGCTCGTCAATACTCCTATTCCTTAAAGGCAACTTAGCACAAAAGGCAGCAGAGATGAAGCTCTTACTAGCACCGGAATCAAATAACACGGAGGCAAGAGTTTGACATAACATCGGGGTCCGTCCTAGCCTCCTCCTGGGTCATCGTGAATGCTCTGGCGCTTGCTTTCTGCCATTCGGTTCCGGTCGTCTTCTTCGCTCTGGAACTCTCAGCCCTTGGCTTCTTGCATTCCCTGCTCATGTGACCCTCTCCACCACAGTTAAAACATCTGGCCATACGACAATCCTTTGCTATATGCCCCGTCCTCCCACACAGGAAGCATACATTCAATCCCCACCTACATTCTCCGAAATGCTCCTTTCCATATTTGCCACACCTCTTCGACCCCGACCAGATGTGACCACACGGCGGTCGTCCACCCGTGCACGCTTGTTGTTTGTCGGGGCACCACCCCTACCAAACCTCTTCCCGTTCTAGTTCCGGTCACCACCACCTTTCTTACTCACCTCCACCACCACCACTTCCTGTTCATCATACAGCCTCCCTGCCAGATCAACCACTGACCTAAACGTGCTCGGTCAGGCGGCGATCATGTGCCTGCGGATGTCCGCCAGCAAGCCCTGAATGTATCTCTTAATCTTTCGTGACAAGGGCGTCACCTGATCCGGCACCAGCCGTTCCATCTCATTGAATTTGGTGGTATATTGCTGATGTGTCATGGTTCCCGCCTCCAGCTGTAGGAACTCCCTCTCAACCTTATCGAGCTCTCGGTGAGGACAAAACTCCTCGATCACTAGTTTCTTCAACTCATTCCACCTCATCCTACCAATCGCTCTACTACCCTCGGCCTGGACAATATTTTCCCACCAACATAGGGCCGAGTCCACAAATGAGTGGGTGGCGAACTTCACCTTCTGATCTTCCCGGCACTCGCTGATATCTAGAACAGCTTCCATCTCTCTCATCCACCAGTGAGCAGCAGCCGCAGTGGCATTTCCATCAAAAGTCGGGGGCTTGCATCTTTGAAATGCCCCATAGTTACAGCCTCGTGCTATCCCCTGCACAGGGTCTTCTCCTTCTTCTTCACTAGAGACAACCGTCTCAGTCTCCGGTTGCTCCCTTTCCTCCGCGGGTCTCCTCCTTTCCTTCCTCTCTCCTTCTCGTACAGCCTTAATCACTTCGGTCACCACAGATGGTAGAATCGTCTGCATGACCTGGTGAACCTCTTCCACCACCACCTCCTTCACTGAGGCCCTTAAATTGGCACTCTCATCACCACCCTCCGGATGAGGGGTCTTGGGCTCTTCGTGAGCCACCTCTTCAACCCTAGGCCTTCCTCTCGTGACCCGTGGTCTAGCACCACGTCCACCACGACCTCCACCTTGAGAAGCCTTCGAAGATCTACCAACGGCCATC
This sequence comes from Flaveria sonorensis, assembly GCA_025506505.1. Lineage (NCBI taxonomy): Eukaryota > Viridiplantae > Streptophyta > Magnoliopsida > Asterales > Asteraceae > Flaveria > Flaveria sonorensis. The sequence continues at coordinate 42,209,416 of CM046440.1, read as the reverse complement.
CTCTGACACACTATAAGATTCAAACACCAACAAGGTCATTCAAGGTAACAACTCAGTTTATGTCAATTATAGTAAGCCCCTAATTACAGTGGCCAGTTGTGATTCGCCACTTACTTTACTCTTCATACCCCAAGCATTTCCTATCCTGACTACATCAGTATCTAAATCTACTAAGAAGCACATAAATCACATAACATGCGCACGTAATACCGTTTAACATTAAGAAAATACCTGGTGGCACACAGCTACTGGGACTGGCATCCCTTCCCTTTGTCCCATTCTCTGTTTAAGTTTAGGTTTCTTTTGAAAATATTTACCCATTTCACTTAAACTTTGGCTCTGGTACCAACTTGTATGGCCCCGCTCCCTAGACGCTTACAGCTGGTCAATCATTGCACATAAAAACATAAAACATATATTTAGGTATACTAAAACAACACAGCGGAATAATTTAAAATCATTTCATTCATTGCTTTTGCAAAATAATACAACATTCATAATCGTTACAAAATATTGTTTGTTCGCATTACAATGCAAAACGTCATAGTTTAAACAATGAATGCCATCCCAAAAATGCCAAGTAGCTGCCCCGTGCCATCCTCAGCAGCATTACCTGCCAACTGGAAAATTCGTAAAAACCAGCGTTGCTGAGTGAGTTCTAGTTTTATAAACAAAATACCTTTCTTTTGTTTAAAACCGTACTTTACTTTCGTAAGCGATCATACATCATACGTACAAATAGATAATCTTATTATTATCTTTCATCATCTTCAACTTACATTCATTCATTCTCTTTCTTATTGTATATTTCATTTGATCATTATTACTTTCACTTCTCTATGCTCCAGGCTGATGCCTCGAGCTATACCCCAAACATCATGCACAAGGAAGGTACTGGACCTAAGACTATAAATAGATTTCAAACATCATGCCCGAGGCGGCCCCAGCACCGGGGTATCATCAATTGGGCCAATGCCATGTGCTATACCCCAAACATCATGCACAAGGCGGGTACTGGACCGAAGACTATAAATAGACTTCAAACATCATGCACAAGGCGGGACCAGCACCGGGGTAAGCACAATGGTCCCATACGTATGGTCAGTCACAAAGACTAGACCCCAGTGTGCATACTTCTGGGGTAGCTAACCCACACACCGTTGAGCTGACACCCTTCATTGGGTCTGAACCTCCCTTCAGTGCTTGCAAGAATTTTCCTACTTCAGTTTGTTCATTAATGCATGCATTCGTTCTTACTTCTCTTTAGTTATCTTCCACTTTCGTTAAGTACTACTTTACATAAGCATATTCATACGTCACACCACGTAAGGTCACGACATAAACATAACATGGAACAACATCATCACAACAGCATACAAAGCATGCAAAACGTAAACAAGCATAGTCCCCCCATAAAACCTCCTTTCTTAACACTTAAGCTCTACATCCCAAAATCTCATAAAATTCTGTCTCCTTAAAGAAATGCGGATGAGCAAACAAATACGGATGAACAGACAAATGCGGATGAATAAACAAATGTGGATGAATACCTCAGAAAATATTCCAAGTGGCCCAAGGAAATGCGCATGAACCAAATACTGATGACTGAAGCAAATGCGCATGGTCAAGACAAATGCGGATGAACATACAACAAATGCGGATGAACACTTAACAAATGCGGGTGAACAAAATAGTCTATGTGTTCATCAAATGCGGATAAAGACTTAACTAATGCGGATGAACACTTAGCAAATGCAGGTGATCAAAATAGTCGATGTGTTCATCAAATGCGGATGAAGACTTAACTAATGCGGATGAACACTTATGCAAATATTCAAACTTAATGCGGATGATAAACTAACCTGAATCTTACACTATAATCAGTTCGCAATCCTCATTCTTATACATTCATCGCACCAATCTAGCATGCTAATCTCTTAGAACAAGCGTAAAACCACATAAACCGAGCAAAACATGCAGGCCCAAACACACCCACTAAAGAAAAGGGCCAAACTTATCGTACAACATACTGGACATATTAAAAAGTTAGTTACATGCATTTCCAGCCCCAAAATAGGTTTAAAACATTGAAACCGGGGATCTAGAACTCACCTCAGCAGCCTTCGTGTATGACTTCCTTCAAACCCGTTTGCACTATGAGTTCAACCGCCTAGAAACCCACCAAAAACACACACCCGAACACAACAAACACATATAAGCATGCAACCAAGGCATAGGCCGGCCAAGAACAACTTAAAACGATGAATTCTTACCTTGAATTTGAATTCTTCTTCTTTCTTCTCTCTAAAACCGAAGCTCTTCTCTGCTTTCTCTCTCTACAATCCGGTGAAAAGAAAATATGCAGAAAGGTGTGGGCGGCCATGCCCACTTTTTGCACTCACTTTTATTCTTTTCGTCCTTTTGACACATTTAGCCTCTCAACTTGGATTAAATTGTGTTTTCTTTCTTTTATACACATTTATTCATTCTTTCTTGTCTTTTAAAATTTTCCGGGTGTTACACTTATCCAACCTAATAACTAACCAATTACAATTAACAAACTTATAAACACATTGCATGGGACGATGACACCTATCCCCTTTGACACTAAACACTCTCAGTAGTTTGACACACACACCCCATAATTTGACACACACACCCTACAATTCGACACATACACACCCTACACTATACTAAGCCTAGAGGTAATGATGAAGGTTAAGATTTTTCTCTTCTTTTCTTTTACTGTATGCACAAAAACACCATCACTCACCCTTTTTCTCTCGGTTCTCATATCACCCAAAACCGCTATCAACATCACCATAATACTACCTTAAAACCATCATCTACTAGACATCTTTATGGTATCATCCCAACTCAAGAACATCCGTCAAAAGCTTGGAGGCTTGAAGATTGCCTTTTCCACTCTTTACACTCTTATCCTTTATACAATCAAGGTCAGATTCATAAACTTTTGATTAGAAGCTTACAAAAATTTTGTATGTGTTTACCATACATATAAACCCTTGTGATGATTCACTATCAAAATCTAGTTACAAATTCTACAAAATTCTTTGATTTTCAATAAAAATCAGTAACAAAGTTTATGAAATAGGAAGTTTTGAAGGTTTTATAAAAAGAAAAGTTTTATATTTTAGAACAATTAATAAGAAGGAAATCGAAAGTGATAGCAAAACAGTAGCTAAAATCATGAAAATTTTACATAAATTATTAGACAGTGTATGTGATTTTCAGAATTTTAGGGATAAATAGCTATACCTGCCACTAATTCAAAATATTGTAAAAATTATAGAAAAAAACCTGTAAGGATATATGAACTGAAAATTTTATATAATAATCTTGGTATGAAGGTACTGCTATTGGTAAAATTTTATAATTTTTGGACACTGATAACTATAGTTTTAAGAATTAGAGCTTAATTAATAGTATCTTTAAATATAGGAATAAGTATTTATTCTGAAAAACTATTATTTTATAGGAAATTATTGACAATTGCTTGAACGAAGGTGAGTAAAATAGCCCCTTTTTATTTATAATTTTGAGAGAAAAAACATACTATTTAAGCTATTGTCTAATGCCAATGTAAATAAGGATTTTGTTAAGTTACTGTCATTGACTGCCATAAGTCACAACTATTAATTCGTATAAGAAACCATCAGATAATATAGGTAGCGCTACTTAGGAACATGTTTCCTGCACCGACCGGACCCAATTGAGACTGCCGAATAGGAGTCGTGATGTTATATTATTTGATTCTGTGATTTATATGTGTGATAGTTACGAATCATTTGGCATATAAGTAGGTTTGGTTGTGGACTTGTTTATGTTGCATTAGTTAAGAAAATTATTATTAAGTTACTAAATCTATGTTCTCACCAACTTTATGTTGACTGTTTGAGTATGCTTTTTTAGGTAATCAGAATGTTTTATAATCACATGTATACTTTCACCCTGTACAAATGGATGGTATGAGTATGTAGGGAGGCTATGTGTATGAATAACAGTGCACTTGATGGATCTCAGCATTTACGTGGACGTTCACATCCATATCTAGATGGGAGATTATATGAAGTGGATAAGACAAATCTTTTGATGTAGGGTTACTAGTTCATATGTAAAAGTCTCATAGAGACAAGTTTTGTATGAAACTAAACATGTAACCCACTATATAAAAATATCTAATGAAAGTTATCATTAGATATCGGTTGTGAGTTTATGTTTTTGTAATCAATGTGTTGTGAGCCAAAAGTCACACCCAAGCATTTCATGCTTCCACCAGGATATGACACTTCTATAATAGGTTCTGGATCAGGAGATTGTTGTCCACTTGGTTCTCCATGGGCTGATGTTCTGACTGGTTCAGGTTGACTGGTTTGGAATATAGATTGGATGTTAACATTCAACATAGAAGGAGTCTCTCTTACTATAGTAGATTTAGTAACAATAACATGTATCAGATGATTTATAGCTTGACTAACTCTCTCTTCTGCTTCTAATACTGGAATCTCATTGCTCGGTGAAACGGTTGTCATCAGAGTTTGTGGTTTTTTGATGTAACACCTATCCCTTTGCCTCTTCCACATCCATGGCTTTCAGCAACCACCTTATTTTGAGCAACCGTTTTTCTTTTTGTTTTTTTGTGTTTGTAGAATCTTCAGGAACAAAATCGACATCAGCATCTTCTGTTATGTGTTTAGCAAAAATGACAGGCACTTTAGGTCTTTCCTATAGAATGTAAGGCACATTGCATATGTCATCACTAGCATTCTCAGAATCAAAGCTATCATCAAACCATCTATCAATCACTTCATCAGATGTCTATTCTCTTTGAGGAGCTAAACTACTCAGATCATCATCGGTTGTTCTAGAAGATGTACCAACTGTTTTTGTATGATGTTGTTTCTCTGCTAGCTATTGTAGTTGTTGTGAAGGTTGTGGATCATTAGAAAACCTTCCAAGTTTGGCAAAATGATCATCTTTCCATACATTTCCCCTTGCTCCCATCAAATAAGTAAACACATCCTTCTTCATAATCATAACAGAATATGTAGTAACATTAAGGTTAGCCAAGCATTAACTATTAGTTTATAAACCTAGCATACATGTGAACTTCTTCCCCATAGCTGCAATCATATTTTTCTACATCTCAGCAAATATAGCTTTGGAACTTCTATCTAGAAGATCATCAACTAAGGACACCAACAAAGAACTAAAAACAACACTCAAGCTATCAAATGCAGCTTTCAGATTACTCAAGCTATTTACGACTACATGAAAAAGATATTTCCAAAACAGTGGTAAATGCTTCTCTAGAGATGGATATCTATGATCATATCTCAATCTTCATGGAAAGTTTCTGGCAACCTCATCATTAATCTTTAACAATGAATTGGCTTGATCTCCCAACTAAATTACTCGGTTAATGATCTCATCATTGATCAATAATCTTTTTCCCTTCATAGTAGCTACTATACATTATTCCCCTTATCCGTCTCTTTCATTAGCAGCAAAATTCTAGAAGTCATTGATGACCTGTAAATAGATAATGATTGGCTGAGATAGCATACTAAACACATGAAGTCATTAATCCTTCAACCAATGATTTGAATATAGCTTTATCTTCAGTAACTTCTCCTAAATACATAATAGCATTATGATTTTTATTATAAAACATTGATCTAGCCATCTACAAATCGAAGAAAAATTTTAATCAAATTCAAATTCATCAAAAATAAGTTTGAAAATTTTGTCAAAATTGAACTAATCGCGCAAAAACTAAGTTATCGCATGCAATAGCTAGAAATAATCACATTTGATACTTTGTACAGAAAGTCAACTTCTCATGCGATAGTCAAACTTCTCACGTGCAATTAGTTTCAATAATTCAAAACTTTTCACTTCTATTCATCTTCTGGAACGACTTTTCGCATGCGACAGTTTGAATATCAGATCAAATTCACCCATTTTTAACATATTTTCATCATTAATCAATGATTAGTGAGTCTCATTTGAGCATTATCTTAGTGATTTTAGGTTCAATTTTATCAATTTTACTAATTAGCCTTTTATCAAAAATCGATTCAAATTCAAGCTCATTCATTTCGACAATCAACATGAATAATACCTTGTATACAAACTCACAACACCAAAGCGAATACAATTATCAAAAAGTATCGATTAATTAGTCAAAGACTTGGAGAAATTTTAAGAGCGATTTGAATGTTATGCGATGCGATTAATGAACTACTCGCATGACTGTTCAATTTATATAGCAGTCAAAGTTGTCATGCGACAAGTTATAATTCACACAATTACAGTTTTCACGTGCGACAACATTTGAAAACCTATTTTTGAAAATTTTTAACCTTTTAACTCATTTTCAAATTGTTGTTCAAACATACATAGAATCACTAACCAATAATTTTTTTTTCAAAATATTATCTTACAATGAAAATAGTAAACTTAATATAATCTTTTTGGATCCAAAATCAATTCTATTGTAAATTAAACTTTTTGAGAATTTTTTTTATTATTGGATCATATTTCTCAAAATTGATTATTAAAATTTTCCGGATGTAATTTGAATATGACTGGTTATGTTGATTGCAAATATGATTATTCATTTTTAAATTCAAAATTCATTCTTTACTAAGACAAATATATTGTGGTTTTCATCATCTTTTAATTTCTTTATATGAAATCAATAGATTCTACAATTAGAAATTTTGTAGAGTTATCCAGCTTCAATACACTTTTGAGATTTGAAGTCACTCCAATTTAACTTAAACCTTTCACATCTGATTAGTAACTTTATGATTATTGTATTATGTTAGTGTATCTATTTATGCATAACTAGCCTGAGAAACATTTTTGAACACAAAATATTATCAAGTTTTAGGACTTATTAATAGTCGGTAGGTCTTAGGTTTTGCCTTCTCAAGATGTTTACATGCCAATTCGAACTTACAAGCTCCATCTTTTGATTTTTCCTCTTATGTCAGAACATATTCTTAAATAGAAAAATATTTATCATATAGTATGTATGTCTTTTATATATCCTTTATTTGTGTACATATTGGTATCTTTTATTCCTATATGGTTTTTTGGCATCTTTTTCCTCTTTTGTCATAAACTCATACTATATTTTCTTTGCTTTTCTTTCATTTTCTTTTTGCATATGTATATATATACTCATGAAAGTCACTGAATCAGAAAGTGACGGACTATTGATGACAATACTATAACTCTCAGTTAGTTTTAGCATATAATAGTGTTACCACCAAACTATGATGTGTTCCCTATTTCAGTCATAGCTATTTGAGTTCTTGTGCATCACAAACCATATTACTTTTCATTCTTGTAAGCAGAGTCTATCAACATATCAAACATAATCTAAGTCAGTTCCTTTTTAAGCCTTAGAATGCTATATACCAAAATAAGAAATGTATTATTGTTTCCTATATACACAACAAAATTCATTTTTCTTAACCTTTTATCAAATCTAGCTCCACCTAAATCAAAAATATTTTTCTTTTTATTTTCAAAAGTTTCTCCCCCTAAAATTGTGATTATTGGTAAAAAATAACAATTGTAACAAACAAAATAAGAACAACATGTTTTTGCTGAGAATTACTGTTTAGTTATCCAAACTTAATCACAAAATATTTGACTAGAAAACTAAACCAAGAATGACTAAAAGTCTTGGTGAATAAATCAGAAATGTTTTCATTTGATGTGACTTGTTTAAGATGTATAAGTTTTTTTTATCAAAACAATCATAGATAAAATGCATGTGGATGTGTATATGTTTTGTTTTGAATGTTGAATGGGATTCTTCATGATGTTAAGAATTACAGAGTTATCATACCAAATTATGGTATCAAGGATATTTAAGCCATAACTAAGAAGTTGTTGTTGGATCCAAACAATCTGTGAAAAAAATCTAGATGCAGACACATATTCAGCTTCTATAGTTGATGTGGAAAAAGTGGTCTGCTTCTTGCATTGCCATGAAATTAACCTATTACCAAGAAATTTACAACCCTCTGTAGTTAATTTCCTATGTAAATTACAACCACCATAATCACTATTAGTATAAGCATATAAACTGAATTCAGAATTTCTAGGATACCAAAGTCCGAGTTACGGTTGGCATTTGAGATATTTGAATATTCTTTTGACAGCTTTCATGTACGACTCCTTTGGATTACTTTGATAACATGCACACTAACAATTAGGAAACTTGATATCTAGCCTACTTGAAGTGAGATGCATTAATGATCCAATCATTGATCTATACAAATATTGATCAACATCCATACCTGTAAGATCAGGTAAAAGAGTAGGATGAGAAGACAAAGGAGTTGGAGTGATCTTGGAATCTTCAAACTTATATATTTCAAGAATAGATTGAACATACTTTTCCTGATGTATCAAAATATGCTGGTCATCTTGTTTAACTTAGAAACCCAAGAAAAATGAAATATCACCAAGAGAACTCATCTCAAACTTTTTCTTCATCATAACCTCAGATTCCTTACACATGTTATCATTTGTAGATCCAAAGATAATATCATCAATATATATCTGAACCAGAATAAGATCATCACCAGTCTTCCATATAAAAGGAGTTTAATCAATAGCTCCTATTGTGTAACCATTTGCAAATAAATGTTTAGTGCGAGGGCATACCAAGCACGTGGTGCTTGATGAAGACCATAAAAAGTTTTATCTAACTTGTACACATAATCAAGATGATCTAGATCCTCAAAACCAGGAGGTTGACACATATGGGTTTCTTCTTTCATTTCACCATATAAGAAAGCAGTTTTGACATCCATTTGATAGACTTTAAAGTTCATGAAGGAAGCATAAACAATAAATATACAAATTCCTTCAAGTCTTGCCACTGGAGCATAGACTTCTTCATTGTCACACCCTCAAAATCTGCGTGCGGGGTTTTACCGCGAGGCGCGTGACATACCAGGATCTCAGTCATTAGTTACCAAGAACGACTCTATATGATTAATAAACAAAACCAGAGTTAACGTTTAAAATACTGCGGAAGCGTTTTTAAAACAGAAAACCCAAAACAAGTAGTATGTAAAGAGAATGCGCAAAACATACGCGCCCCAAACACAAATGTTTAATATGAAAACAATCCCAAATTTGTAAACAAACAAATGTAGACAACTCAACGATGCTGGTGTGCGTGCTCCTAGGCAACTGGCAACCTTAACCTGAGAATAGCATACTAAACAAGTCAACACATGGTTGGTGAGTTCAAGAGTTTGCGTTAAAATATAAACCAATCAACAGTTTCCAGAGCATAAGTAGTGTATTGCAATAGATAGCTAGTCTATTAACATAAAAATATTAATCATAGTGATTTCGCGATCGAAGTTGACTGTGTTACGTTTGTTGCCTCCCGTCACGACTTACCAGGTCGTGACGAATATGTGTTAGGACAAAATTGCACCCGTTTGACCTCGAGTCGCACAGGTGGGGCTCGTCAGACCCAGTAGTACTACCCAAAATTTCCCCGCTAGTCAATATTAACAATCCGAAAGTGTGAGGACTTTTCCATGGTAAACAGCACTATATCAATATTATACACACTCATATATAAAAGCGTTTGTGATCAACAGTATGCTATCTCCCCCAAAAGAGATTATGTAAAATGAGTGGGGCAAGAACTCACCTGATACGCGCAAGAATTAACTTAGAGCTTAACTTGAAAGAAAGAGGGAAAGACAACCTTCAAAGGTCACCTAGAATACAAGAGTACATAAGCACGTGTACACAAAATCAACATGAAACCCTAAGTGCTCTACAAACCAAGGAACTCAAGGTTTTAGAAAGACAAGACACATTTGATCCAGTTGACCCGTTTGACCCGTTGGTGACATTATAGGTGATAACTCGTTAATACTAACACAACAGCATATCATACATGTTCACATACAACTTGATTACATATAGCACTTCATTTAGCACATGTACCAACTAGATCATCATACAACTAGATATCATACAAGTCATGCGAAACTCAACTATTATCATGCTCATAACATCCAAAATGTTCATTCTTAATCAATCATCAATCCACAAAAGTCCTAGCTTACCTATATAACTCATACCATGATTTTTCCACTAACAGGCCAAAACAGGTAACAACCCAAATCAACATTCATACAACATAAGCAACACATTTGGTCACCCTAGAAACCATCCATGAACACACTAGCATGATCCTAATATCCCAAACATGCTCAAATTATCCAATTCAAAGATTTGCACAATTAAAGTTTCCCTTTTGGGAAAGTTCATCCCAAATTCATCAAACTCACACTACATTCATAAATTCATCAATTATATACCAATTCAAGTCCATGACAACATCTAAACATGATCAACAACACCTAATCATCATGATTCATCAACATTCAACACCAAAAGTTACTATTTTTAGCAATGTATGATCTATAACACATCTTCTTGATTTTCAATTGTTCATATCATCAACCTAGCATCTAATCATCATCACCAACACATCCATAACATTCATACATCATCAAATCATCAATTCATGCAAAATAAAGTTACTATTATTAGTAACCTATGAACAACGTATCAAAATCATAGCTTTCTTGCATAACCGATGTTAACTAGCATATATACAATCCAACTAACATAATAATAACATCAAACAACCAACATTCAACATCCAATTTGATCCAACATCGCCTCAAACTCTTGGCCAAGATGATCATATGAACAAACAACCAAAATCCAAACTTTCTTGCATAATCAACGTTAACTAGCATCAATACAACCTAACTAACATCATAACATCACCAAACAACCAAGAATTAACATTCAATTGCAGATTTTTGAACTAGGGTTCGGCCACCATGAAAAACCATCAAAAACATATAAAATCTAACCTTTAAACGTGTAATGGCTTGCAATTGATGATTCTAACTTGTTGTATGCCTTGTAATCGATCAAATTCGAAGGTGATTGCTTGTTCTTGGGCTGAATTCGAAGAGGAGAGGGAGAGAGGAGGTCGATCGCGGCCGTAGGGTGGGATTAGGGTTGGAGTTTTTGTTTTATTAATTTAATTTTGCATAAATACCCTTTAAACCCTTGCATTTTGTATTTTATAAAGACTAGGCTTTTTGAATAGTTTTTTTAAATAGTTTTTAACTACTAAACACAATTATTATTAATCACAAATAACAATCATGCATAATTCCCGTTTATCACAAAACACACGAAATAAATATGCACGTTTTCACGTTACGCGATAAAATTACAGTTAATATTTAAATCAAGCATAACTTAATAATCACATAGTAATTATTTGTTTAAAATTATTAATTATTATTAAGTCACCAACGTTCAACGACAACTAGTGTGTGCTCCCGACACGTGTATGCAAGACTTAACGGAACTAACGGAGTTTGGTAACGGAAAATTACCGGATGTCACATTATCCCCATGTTGAAAGAATTTTCGTCCCGAAAATTGCGTTACATGGTGAGTGTTCCGTCACTGGTCTACTGCATTGGCACAAGGAAATCGAAATCGTGTGAGTTTTGGATGAGTTGTCACATCATCCCCATGTTGAAAGAAATTTCGTCCCGAAATTTAATCAATACCTTCGTCGGCTGGCATCGTCCTTTCGAATAGCTGAGGGTACTTAAGCTTCATTTGATATTCACGTTCCCACGTGAATTCTGGTCCACGTCTCGAGTTCCAATGAACTTTGACAATGGGTATCTTGCTTTGCTTAAGCGTTTTCACCTCACGATCCATCACTTCGACAGGTTCCTCAATGAAACGTAATTGTTCATCTACTTGAACTTCTTCCAGTGGTACGACCATTGTTTCATGCGTTAAACATTTCTTTAGATTTGAAACATGGAATACATCATGGATTCCACTCAATGAATCAGGTAAGGCTAGTCGATAAGCCACTGGACCTATTCTTTCCACTATCTCAAATGGTCCAACGTATCTCGGATTTAGCTTTCCTCGCTTACTAAACCGAACTACGCCTTTCCACGGTGAGACTTTTAATAAAACTTTGTCACCTGTCTGAAATTCCAAAGGTTTTCGTCGTTTGTCAGCATAGCTTTTTTGTCTGTCTCGCGCTGCGGCCATGCGGTTTCTTATCTGAACAATCTTCTCAGTTGTCTCGTGTACTAACTCGGGACCCGTTAACTGACTATCACCAATTTCAGCCCAGCAAACTGGTGATCTACACTTTCTCCCATATAAAGCTTCAAAAGGTGCTGCCTTTATGCTAGTGTGATAACTGTTGTTGTAAGAAAATTCCACCAATGGTAGGTGAACTTCCCAGTTATTCCCGAAGTCAATCACACAAGCACGTAACATGTCCTCCAAAGTCTGTATAGTATGCTCGCTTTGACCATCAGTCTGTGGATGATAAGCAGTACTCATATCCAATCGCGTACCTAAAGCTTTCTGCAACGACTGCCAGAAGTGTGATGTGAAACGAGAATCGCGATCAGAAATGATTGAGATCGGTACTCCATGCCTCGAAACGATCTCCTTCAGATAAAGTCGGGTTAACTTCTCCATCTTATCTGTTTCCTTTATCGCTAGGAAATGAGAAGATTTGTCAATCGGTCCACGATAACCCATATTGTATCACAACCCGTAGAAGTGCGAGGTAACTTAGTAATAAAATCCATTGATATTTTATCCCACTTCCACATAGGGATCTCGGGTTGTTGTAGTAGAACAGATGGTTTCTGATACTCCACTTTAACCTTCGAGCAGGTCAGACACTTACTCACATAAGTAGCTACATCTGCTTTCATGTTAGGCCACCAATAGTGCGCCTTCAAATCATGGTACATCTTGTCAGATCCAGGATGTATAGAATACTTGGATTTGTGAGCCTCACTCATCACCAAGTCTCTTAGATTTCCGTGTAGAGGTACCCATAGTCTATCCATGAAGTAACGAATTCCATCCGCTTTTACTTCCAATTGTTTTTCCATACCCCTTAACGATTCAGACCCAATGTTTTCTGTTTTCAGAGCTTCCGTCTGAGCCTCTCGGATTTGTTCAGGTAATTGCGTACTAATCGTTAGTTGCAGAGCTCACACACGTCGAGGTTTAGCAGTCTCTTTTCTACTCAACGCATCAGCAACTACATTTGCTTTCCCCGGGTGGTACTTAATAGCACAATCATAGTCGTTTAACAATTCCACCCAGCGTCTTTGCCTCATGTTCAACTCCTTTTGCTCAAAGATGTGCTGAAGACTCTTGTGATCGGTGTAGATGGTGCATTTGGTACCGTACAAGTAATGTCTCCAGATCTTTAAGGCAAAAACTACCGCACCCAGTTCAAGTCATGGGTGGTATAGTTCTTCTCATGAATCTTCAATTGTCTAGAGGCATAAGCTATCACTTTATCCCGCTGCATCAGGACACATCCAAGTCCTTGAATAGACGCATCGCAGTAGACTACGAAATCATCACTACCATCCGGTAACGCTAATATTGGTGCGCTACACAATTTATGTTTCAGCAACTGAAAAGCAGATTCCTAACTCTCACCCCATTTGTACGTCGTTCCCTTGTGAGTCAAGGCTGTGAGAGGTTGTGCAATCTTAGAGAATCCTTCAATGAATCGTCGATAATATCCCGCTAATCCAAGGAATTGTGGTATCTCACTTGGTGTCCTAGGAACAGACCAATTCTTTATCGCTTCAATCTTAGCAGGATCAACATGTATTCCCTTCTCGTTGACAATATGACCCAAGAATTGTACCTCACGTATCCAGAAATCACACTTAGAAAACTTTGCATACAGTTGTTCCTCTCTAAGTAATTCCAAGATCAAACGTAAGTGCTTCTCATGTTATTCTTCGGTCCTTGAGTATATCAGTATGTCATCAATGAAGACGATAACAAACTGATCAAGATAGGGTTTGCACACGCGATTCATGAGGTCCATGAATACTGCTGGTGCATTCGTCAACCCAAATGGCATGACCAAAAATTCATAGTGACCATATCGTGTACGGAAAGCAGTCTTCGAGATGTCCTCTTCTCGAACTCTCAGCTGATGATACCCAGACCTCAGATCAATCTTAGAGTAATAGCTTGATCCTTGCAATTGATCAAACAAATCATCGATACGAGGTAAGGGATATCTATTCTTGATAGTAACCTTGTTCAGTTCCCTATAGTCAATGCACATTCGAAATGTACCATCCTTCTTCTTCACAAATAGAACTGGCGCTCCCCAGGGCGACGAACTCGGTCGGATGAACCCTTTACCCAACAACTCTTGTAGTTGGGCAGATAATTCCTGCAGTTCGTTCGGAGCTAACCGGTACGGTGCTCTCGCAATTGGAGCGGCTCCTGGAGTCAACTCAATCTGGAATTCAACTTGACGATGAGGCGGTAATCCAGGAAGGTCTTCCGGAAACACCTCAGGAAACTCACGAACTACGGGAATATCCTCTATCTTCTTTTCCTCAGTCTGTTTATCTGTGACGAGTGCCAATATGGCTAGTCGACCCTTTCTTAACAACTTCTGTGCTTTCATAAACGAGATGATGCCTATCACCGCACCACTCCTATCACCTCTGACCGTAAGGACTTCTTCACCTAGGGAATCCGTATGATCTTCTCGTGGCATATGACTTCTGCTTGTTTATCGGAAAGCCAATCCATGCCTACTACCACATCAAAGCTTCCTAACGTAACAGGCATGAGATCTATGGTGAATGTATGACCAACAAGCTCTATCTTGCAGTCTCTAAGAATATGCGTTACGTGAATCTGTATGCCGTTAGCTAACTCCACGATGTATTTAGAGTCTAAGGCTGAGGGCATATCACTTAAAAGACTACAGAACCTAGTGGACACGAAACTTCTATCGGCTCCGATCGAATAATACGGTAGCAAAACAACCATTAACCGAAAATTTACCAGTTACTGTTGTAGGGTTGTTTAGAGCCTCACCTGAGCCAATGACGAAGGCTCTTCCTTTGGCTCCATTGTTGTTTCCACCATTGTTGTTGCCATTACCATTGTTGTTATTATTGTTGTTGCCATTGTTATTGTTGCTGTTGTTCCCATTGTTGTTGTTGCCATTACCATTCCTCTTAAGCTAGGGACAGTTGCGTTTGTAATGGCCTTCTTTTCTGCACTCAAAACAACCTTTCGGAGTGTCTTGTGATTGTTGAGGCTTCTTCATCAGTTCACCCCGACAGTCTTTGGCTGCGTGACCAATCTTCCCACAACGTTGACACTTGAAGTTATCACATCGACCCACATGGTGGTAGTTACACCGGTTGCACTTCGGCAGTCTTCCACCATACCCACCGGGTCCTTGATTTGAGTGAGTCGCCTGGTTGAAGCTTCGGTTGTTATCGAACTTCCGTTGCTGTTGCTGACTTTGCTGCTGTTGTTGAGGTTGAGATTGGCTGCTGGATGACGATCCCTTGTTGCTTGAACCATCCCACTTGCGTTTCTGGTCGGGCACGCTTGCCATAGCGCCCTGTTTGGGTAGCTTTCCCTGCTCCACTGCTTGGTCAGTAAGCTTGTGAGCCAATCGAATAACCTGCTGGATAGTGGTGAGGTTCACAACAGTCACCATGCTTTGTATCTCCGGAACCAAGCCACGCTGATAAAGCTCAATTCATTTGATCGGCGGATTGATCATGCCTGGGCAAAGTATTGCCAAATCGTGAGACCTCATGG
The DNA here is from genome assembly GCA_025506505.1 of Flaveria sonorensis. Taxonomy (NCBI): domain Eukaryota; kingdom Viridiplantae; phylum Streptophyta; class Magnoliopsida; order Asterales; family Asteraceae; genus Flaveria; species Flaveria sonorensis. The sequence continues at coordinate 42,193,642 of CM046440.1, read as the reverse complement.
TGTAAACCTCGATCTCAGATTCCTTCCATCTTTAATTGCCAGAAAGCCTCCAACTTCTGGACTTCATCAGTTCTTCCTCCGGATCTTCTTCTGGTTCTTCCTCATTAGGGTCTTCTGCAGGGGCTCTTCACCTGAAGTGCAGGGGCTTCAACAACCTGAAGTGCTGCTAGCTGTGCCTCTAAATCAGCAAACCTATCATTGATCACTATGTTATGGTGATCCTGTGCGTCCATGCGCCCACTAAGTGCTACCACATTGCCTGCCAGCGTATGATGTCCACCAATGGCCATCGAAAGTCGCTCCTGAAGCGTATCTACCTGGTAACGCAGCTGACGCATCTCAGATCGCAATGCAGAGTTCTCATCAGTGAGTCCTCTAATTCTCTGTCGCTCTGTGTCCAGTGTGGCTACTAGGGCTGCAAATGCCTGCTCCAGAGGAATGCTCAAAGTAGGAAGTGTAGGCAAAGTAGAGGCGGTTGATGACCTAGTCCTAGGTCGTGTAGGTGCTACTGGTGGTACGCATTCTCTATAAGCCATACGATTTATGTAAGTGGGGTAGAAATCCCAGTTACGCGAAGGATCGAGCTCAGGAGGTATGAAAGGCTGATCCCAGTCTATCTCGCTAGGAGGATAAGGATGTCGTGGCCAGTTAAATCACCTATCCGGTACGGGAGAAGTAGGAGGTGAATCAGATCGTGCAGGTCTCTTGCCTAAATTTCTGGACGACGATGCCATGCTGCGAAGTACATGTTGCGTATGACAATGAGTATACAGTAAGGAGAGTAAGCGATAAGTAACTAACAACTGTGCGGTTATAGTCTAGTGTGTGTATGCAACCTAATTCCCTATAACCAATGGCTCTGATACCAATCTGTCACACCCTCAAAATCCGCGTGCGGGGTTTTACCGCGAGGCGCGTGACATACCAGGATCTCAGTCATTAGTTACCAAGAATGACTCTATATGATTAATAAACAAAACCAGAGTTAACGTTTAAAATACTGCGGAAGCGTTTTTAAAACAGAAAACCCAAAACAAGTAGTATGTAAAGAGAATGCGCAAAACATACGCGCCCCAAACACAAATGTTTAATATAAAAACAATCCCAAATTTGTAAACAAACAAATGTAGACAACTCAACGATGCTGGTGTGCGTGCTCCTAGGCAACTGGCAACCTTAACCTGAGAATAGCATACTAAACAAGTCAACACATGGTTGGTGAGTTCAAGAGTTTGCGTTAAAATATAAACCAATCAACAGTTTCCAGAGCATAAGTAGTGTATTGCAATAGATAGCTAGTCTATTAACATAAAAATATTAATCATAGTGATTTCGCGATCGAAGCTGACTGTGTTACGTTTGTTGCCTCCCGTCACAACTTACCAGGTCATGACGAATATGTGTTAGGACAAAATTGCACCCGTTTAACCTCGAGTCGCACAGGTGGGGCTTTTCAGACCCAGTAGTACTACCCAAAATTTCCCCGCTAGTCAATATTAACAATCCGAAAGTGTGAGGACTTTTCCATGGTAAACAGCACTATATCAATATATACACACTCATATATAAAAGCGTTTGTGATCAACAGTATGCTATCTCCCCCAAAAGAGATTATGTAAAATAAGTGGGGCAAGAACTCACCTGATACGCGCAAGAATTAACTTAGAGCTTAACTTGAAAGAAAGAGGGAAAGACAACCTTCAAAGGTCACCTAGAATACAAGAGTACATAAGCACGTGTACACAAAATCAACATGAAACCCTAAGTGCTCTACAAACCAAGGAACTCAAGGTTTTAGAAAGACAAGACACATTTGACCCAGTTGACCCGTTTGACCCGTTGGTGACATTATAGGTGATAACTCGTTAATACTAACACAACAGCATATCACACATGTTCACATACAACTTGATTACATATAGCACTTCATTTAACACATGTACCAACTAGATCATCATACAACTAGATATCATACAAGTCATGCGAAACTCAACTATTATCATGCTCATAACATCCAAAATGTTCATTCTTAATCAATCATCAATCCACAAAAGTCCTAGCTTACCTATATAACTCATACCATGATTTTTCCACTAACAGGCCAAAACAGGTAACAACCCAAATCAACATTATACAACATAAACAACACATTTAGTCACCCTAGAAACCATCCATGAACACACTAGCATGATCCTAATATCCCAAACACGCTCAAATCATCCAATTCAAGGATTTGCACAATTAAAGTTTCCCTTTTGGGAAAGTTCATCCCAAATTCATCAAACTCACACTACATTCATAAATTCATCAATTATATACCAATTCAAGTCCATGACAACATCTAAACATGATCAACAACACCTAATCATCATGATTCATCAACATTCAACACCAAAAGTTATGTATGATCTATAACACATCTTCTTGATTTTTAATTGTTCATATCATCAACCTAGCATCTAATCATCATCACCAACACATCCATAACATTCATACATCATCAAATCATCAATTCATGCAAAATAAAGTTACTATTATTAGTAACCTATGAACAACGTATCAAAATCATAGCTTTCTTGCATAACCGACGTTAACTAGCATATATACAATCCAACTAACATAATAACAACATCAAACAACCAACATTCAACATCCAATTTGATCCAACATCGCCTCAAACTCTCGGCCAAGATGATCATATGAACAAACAACCAAAATCCAAACTTTGTTGCATAATCAACGTTAACTAGCATCAATACAACCTAACTAACATCATAACATCACCAAACAACCAAGAATTAACATTCAATTGCAGATTTTCGAACTAGGGTTCGGCCACCATGAAAAACCATCAAAAACATATAAAAATCTAACCTTTAAACGTGTAATGGCTTGCAATTGATGATTCTAACTTGTTGTATGCCTTGTAATCGATCAAATTCGAAGGTGATTGCTTGTTCTTGGGCTGAATTCGAAGAGGAGAGGGAGAGAGGAGGTCGATCGCGGCCGTAGGGTGGGATTAGGGTTGGAGTTTTTGTTTTATTAATTTAATTTTGCATAAATACCCTTTAAACCCTTGCATTTTGTATTTTATAAAGATTAGGCTTTTTGAATAGTTTTTTTAAATAGTTTTTAACTACTAAACACAATTATTATTAATCACAAATAACAATCATGCATAATTCCCATTTATCACAAAACACACGAAATAAATATGCACGTTTTCACGTTACGCGATAAAATTACAGTTAACATTTCAATCAAGCATAACTTATTAATCACATAGTAATTATTTGTTTAACATTATTAATTATTATTAAGTCACCAACGTTCAACGACAACTAGTGTGTGCTCCCGACACGTGTATGCAAGACTTAACGGAACTAACGGAGTTTGGTAACGGAAAATTACCGGATGTCACATTCATAATCTAAGCCTTTAACTTGATAGAATCCTTGTACAACAAGGCGATCTTTGTTGTGAACAATAGCATCCTTTTCATCCATCTTGTTGCGAACTATCCACTTTGTTCTGATAGGCAACTTATCTATGGGTAATTCACAAAGATGCCATATATTTAGTTTCTTGAATTACATCAACTCATCCTGAATAGCTTTAATCTAACTATTCTCCTTTAACACCATTTCCACATTCTTTTGCACAATTTGAGAAATGAAGCATGAATATAAGCATGTATTGGTTGCTCCTGACTAACTTCTAGTACGTACCCCTTAAGATAATAGACCAAGGATTGCATGAGTTGGATGATTCTTATGAATTCTCAATTATGGAATGTCATCTTAAGAAATAACTTCTTCTAAGTTAGAAATATGATCAGCATGCTCATTCATAGTAATACCTCCCTCAGGTTTATAAACAATTGTTTCTTTTGATAAATATCACAACTATGAGTTTCCAATGGAATCGCCTCAGTAGAAGAATCTTCAAATGGTACTTGAATGATTTTAATTGGAAAATATTTTGTAGTGGATATAGATGTTTCAGTAGACTCAGATACATCTTCAAAAATAGGTTCTTGAGCATCTTAAATAGAATCAAATACTTGTGATAAAACATTATCAGAATCATTACCTTGTTTTGGTTCAGGATTAGAAGATTGAGCAGCTGAAATATTGGATGAAGAAATTATGTTTGAAAAATTCAATGATCTTAAGATGAAGTTTGAAAATCTTTATCAGAGACCACATTAGACAATGTTGAGTTCAATTAATTGAAATCTGTAGAGACATAAGAAGCTCGATTAAAATTCTTGAACAATGATTCATAGTCATATACCCAAGAAGGAGCTGATCATGCATCGGTTTTGTTAAATTCATGCCAATCAATATTAAACGACTTAATAATTTGTTTTGTCCTTCTATAGAAAACCTGATATGCTACCTTGTTATCCGAATAACAAACAAAATAACAATCATCAGCCTTCTCATAAAATTTTGATTTTAAATTAAATGTGTGTAACAATATACAACAACTAAAAACCTTAACGTATTTGACTAGGGTTTATGTTTGAAGAATATTTCATAAGGAGTCATTTGTTGTTACTTATTGATTAAAACATGATATGAATATAACAAATGGTATTGATTGCTTCTAACCAAAAGAATAATAAAATTTTTGTAGAAGAAAGCATTGTTCGAGCAGCTTCAATCAATGTTCTATTTGGTCTTTCAGCAACTCCATTTTGTTCTGGAGTTCCCGCTGCATTGAATTGTCTTTTGATTCACAAAAGTCATTCACGCTTTGATTGCCAAATTCTGTTCAATTATTGCCCTGAATGTACTTTATCTTTTTATCAGTTTAATTTTCCATAAGAGTCATAAAATTTATCAACAAATGAGGCATTTCATCCTTGGTTGTAAAAAGAAAACCCATGTGAATCTAGAAAAATCATCGGTAACAACCAAACAATAAGAACGTCGACTTAAACTTAAAACATTGAGTGACTAAAAAGATCCATGTCTAAAAGTTATAAGATTGAGTCAAATGAGTTATGTGAAATGGGTTAACGAGGATGTTTGAGTTGCTTACCCTTATAACATGACAGATAATGTTAGACTAGTTGAAACTCTTTCATTGGTAAACCAACAACATGATTCCCTGTAACTAATTTTTGTCATGTTTTTTATATTAACATGTCCTAGTCAACGATGCCATAACATTAAATCAATCTTCAAGGCTTTGGATAGTAAGCATGATGCTGTTACCAAAGAATTTGAACTATTCATAATCAAAGAATATGTGTCATTGCCTCTCGGAGTCCTCAATAACCACCATTCATCTAGTATCACAAAACCAGGTTTGATTAATAAACATTCATTTACTGTGAAATGTGTTCAATAGTTTTTATCACATATTTGAGACACACTTAGCAAATTATGTTTTAATTTTTCCACAAAACTAACACCCTCAAAGCTCAACACACCATTAGTTACGATACCCTTCTTGGTAATTTTACCTACTTAATCTCTGGCAAAGATAATATAACCACCATTATGAGGTTGAACATTCTTTAATAATGATACATTACTGGTCATATGCCTAGAACAACCGCTATCAACGTGCCATAAGCTATCAATAGTTCGCCATGGTTGTTCCTGAATTATTTGAAGAATTAATCAGTTTTAGTAACCCAAGCCACGAATGACTTGAGCATATTATTTTCATCTAAGTATGTAAACGCTTATCATTAAAAATACAATCGTCAACATAATTTGAAACTTTTACATTTGCTTTAACATTCGACTCTTGAACTGGTTTTATCCATCTTGTCTCATTTTTCTTTGATTGTGAATTCTTATTGATAGACTAAAACTTGCTTTCATCAACACTTTGTAGTTTAATAACAACATGGATTTTGCTCAAGTTTCAAGAAAAGATTGTGTTTGAAGTGTATATTTGTTAGACCCTGAAAGGATCATACTTGCCAACTTAAGAGGTGGTTGGAGGTTGTTCTGGTTGGATAACATCATTAACAGAAGACAACAAAAGATTACAGAAGACATTATTTACAGAAGACCAAGAAGACATAAAAAGACTAAGTATAGACTAGCCGCATTTGTTAATGTGGATAACTTGTGAACAAATGCTGACAAGTGTTTGTTCACCCGTATTAACAAATGCGGATGAAGACAAGAAATGCTGAACAAGAAGTGTTCACCCGCATTTGTCCATGCGGATGAACTAAAGAAATGCTGACAAGAAGTGTTCACCTGCATTAGTTTATGCGGATGAACAAAAGGAAATGCGGCCAAGACTTGTTCATCTGCATAAACTAATGCGGGTGAGCAAACACATGCTGGTCAAATGCTGCTGACAAGACTTGTTCACCCGCATAAACTAATGCGAATGAACTAAGTTAATGCTGATCACAAGACAACTAATGCTGATGAAGAGTTGTTCATCCGCATGAACTAATGCGGATGAACAACTTATAATGTTTTTACTTATTTTGTACTTAGACTAGATTCTCTTGTATAGATCAAGGTTAGTTTAGTCTTTTGTACAGATTATGTGTATGCCTATAAATAGGGTTGCATACCCTAACTTTGTTAGTTTTTGGTCTTCAATAGTTATAACATCAATATTATACATCTGTGACTTCTATGTTCATGTACTGCATTCACTCAAACATTTATTTCAGGTTCATCTGTTCTATAATATAGTGATTCTACAACTATATTACTGACTCAGTCTGCATATTCGATCCTAGGTTGAGTCACATCAACCGAGAATATCATTCTCAAACCCAGTCAATTGGTATCAGTACATGAACAGATGAACCTGAAATATGCAGACTCAACCTAGGTTGATGTGACTCAACCTAGGATTGAATATGCAAACTGAGTCAGTAATATTGTGAATCTCCTCCAAATGCTATAGTAGTTCCTTGAATATGCTTGAAGTCATGAAGGAGGGAACTGTCTCCAGTCATGTGTCGGGAGCATCCACTGTCCACGTACCATAAGCTATTAGACCTGTATGAATGACCCTACAAGTGCAAAAAGAACTAGTTAGAATGAAGAACCCAAGCCATAATGGTCTTGGGTCGTCCTTTTTCATCAATCACTGTTACCTCTTGGTATTTTCCTCTTGTTTTAGTTTTAATGGAAGATGATTTCAATGCTTTTCTGTTACTTCTTTGGAGTTTGATTTCATCAATTCCATCTGATATGTCAGAAGAGTATACAAACCTTTCCTTTTGATTTTTATGTAAAGGTTGAACAGATTTTTGCTTGTCATTAATCATTTTGATTTTATATTTTTGATGAGATTTCAGTGATTTGTTTAGGTTAGCTTGACTTTTGGTTCTGACCTTGTCAGTTAGAACTGATGAAATGGGCTTGTTTTGTGAACTTTTCAATCCTTTTTGATTAAAGTAACAATCAATTGTACTGTGATTGGTCATATCACACAATGAACAATATTTGTTAAAATGATAGTTTTTCGTTGAGTGATTATTCATGTCACAGATAGAGCAGTAATCAGTGAAGTAGCACTCATCTATATTATGATTTGTCATATCATAGAATTCACAATACATTTGATTGTCCTTTAACTTTGAAACAGAAGTCATATCAGTCTTTAGGGTGCCAACAGATTGTTTCATAATTCTGACTTGCTTTGTTTTTGTGGACTGATGCTGCTTTTTTCTGTATTGTCTTATTTCCCTATCAAATTGTTCTACCTGTTCTTTGTTTAAAATATCAAACTCAATTCCTTGTCTGATATTTGATGAAGATGGTGAATTAGATTTCACTTTAGACTTGTATAAAAGTGGTTTTCCCTTTGGTGACTAAGGGAACTTTGGTTTTATCCTTGAAATTCAATGAAACCTTATCTGATTCGCTTGAATTTTTTGGAGATATGATCTTATAATCAGATCTGCTTTCAGTAGATGGTTTCACTGAGCATTCAGCAGTGTGATTCGCTTTAAGATTTTGAGGAACAAATTTTACAAAAGGCACAATTGATTTGACTGGGCCCTTTGGTTTCTTGATAACCACAGCGGATGACCCAATCTGATTTTATCCTCATCAGTTTCAATGTAAACACCTGGTTTGTTTTGAGGATTTGTTGTTTGAGAAATCATTGATTTGGTTTCAATAATTTTAGATTCTTTTGTATCTGATTGAGTAAGTGACTCAGGCATAACAGTGTAGTTATCATTATATGGAGGAGGACAAGTTTTGTAGCCTATCCCAGTCATATCTTTAGCCCCCTTTTGAGACACAAGTAACTCTTGTAGCTTGACAGTTTAGAGCTGAAACTTTTCAAGTTTCATTTCATTAGCTGATTGCTCAACTTTTGATTTGGTCAACAATTCAGTTAACCTCTCATTTTCAGCCACAAGTGTGTACTTTTCACCATGGAGTGTTTCCATGTCAGAAAATAGAGATTTGATTTTAACTTCATAAATTCTTATTTCTTGTTTTAACATCTCTGATTTCACCTTTTCTTCTCTTATTTTATTAGCCAATTTGTGATTGTGTTCCCTGTACCCCTGTACTTCTAGAACACATTTTTCAAGAACACAGATTAGATTTTACCTCAGATGGCACTGGAGTTGGTCCATCATTGATATGTGCCATAAGTGCATGATTCTGAAACTGTGGTTGGACTTCCTTAGCATACAAGCTCCAATCACAAACTCCATCTTGTTGATGACAATTGCATTGGAAGTTTGTTGATTACTTCCTTGAGATTGATGAGTCAGTAGAGGTTGTCTTTGCTGAATTGGCTGTTGCTGATTCTGCTGTTGGTGTAGATGAGTGTTGCTTGATTGACAGTTGGTATTGTGTTCAGATGAATGTTGGCCATGTGTGGGTCTTTGAAAGTTGGTGTTGCTTCTCCTGGGAGATTTACATTTTCGAGAGAAATGACCAGTCATTCCACAGTTAAAACACTTAATCTTGGATTTGTCATACCCCAGCTTGGTATTCTCATCAAGACACAGTTTCTTCCCTTTATGAAAGAACTTCTTTGCTCTCATGACAATCATGGCTTTCTACCATTGTAAATCCATTTCTTCAACATCCTCAGGATCCATCTCTTCCAGATCCTCTTGAATCAAGTGTGCTGATGTGAGTCTCCCCACAAGATAGGCTTCAAAGCTAGCAACAAAGGCATTGTAAGTAGCCTTCTGTTCTTCAGATCTTTGATCATTGGGTATACTACAGGGTGTTATTGTGGGTTAAGCAGAAGATGAGGGTTTATGTTGTTGAGCAGCACAAAATCCAGTTGTCTTTGACTGGTCACCAGATGAAAGAAAGTCATCTTCTTCAATCACAAATGCATTCTCAATAGAATGAGTTTCTGATGGAAACTTGTAAGCCTTAATGGCTTGTGGTCCACTAAGATTTCTAGTCCTTTCATCCAACTCCATAGCCTCAATTTTGGCAATCATGATATCTAAGCTTGTACTCTCCAAATCAAGGGTATTCTTTAACATAGTGACATTTTGTTTCCAGCTTTCAGGCAAACTGTGTAGCATTTTCTTGTTCAATTCTTTTTCTTTGTAAGTGACCCCCATGATTTCAAGATCATTTACAAGTTGAACAAATCTATGAACTTGTCTTGATATTGACTCTCCTTTGGTGTGATAAAAAGTTTCATATTGGTTTATCAACTTATCTTTGTTAATTTCAGTCACTTCACTACTTCCTTCACACATGATCTGTAGAGCATCCCAAACCCCCTTAGCAGTTCCATATTTTTCTAATCTTTTCAGAACATCCATTTTCAGTGCTTGTGTAAGGATGGAATAAGCTCTAAGATCAATCTTGATATTCTTCATCATCAAGAGTTAAATTGGGATCCTCAATGGAAATTCTTGCAGTTTTGTACTGAGCAGCTTGATCAGCATTTAGAGACAGTGGAATGTAGGGACCTTTGTAAATAGATATCCAGTAGTCAGGATCTACACCTGTAATGTAGTTTCTAAAATGAATTTCCACTGCTTAAACTCAGATTTGTGTTTAAGCATAGGAGGTTTAGAAGCATGCCCAATTTCAAAAAGATTGTGAGAGTCTATGTTAATAAACTGATTTTAACTTGGTTAAGTAAGGTTTTATGTTGATTTTAAGTTTGAGCAGTGAGTTGTTCTCTGAATTTTTGTTCACAGTCTTTACGAGATCTGTTAAGTTCAGATCTGTTAGCCGGAAGGAGTTCTATGTTTTGTTGTTTGTGAGTGTGAAGGTTTATCAACGACAGATCTGTATGGTACCACTTCTTTGTGTATGTTTATCAGAAGTATAGATCTTGCTGATAAACAACTCAGTCTACAGTTCAATCGATTTTCACACAAAATCTGAGAAGATTCTGTGATGAATTCAAGAGCCGAGGCTGGGTTTGAGAATGATATTCTAGGTTGAGTCACATCAACCGAGAATAACATTTATTTCAGGAAATATACTGTTCTTCGTTGATTTTTCTTTGGATCTATTACAATTGCTCCAAAATTGGAGTGATAATGTGAGGAATGATTTATCAACTTCAATTCGAAGCAAACAAGAACATATTTGCTGATTTTGTTTGTGTTTTGTTGATGAACAGATGAGTTTTGATGAACAGATGCTTGTTCCTCAATTTTTTGATGTTATTGTTTGTTGTAAACATCTTTTAAAAATGAAAACAGATCTGAAACATACATGAACCCAGCAACCAACAGCTCCGATACCATTTTGCTGAATCAATTTTTCAAATTCGTTGAGCCTGGATCTTAGGATTCATGTATTTTCAGATCTGAGAATTCAAAATTAAAGACAGGTGGAAGTGTGTGAATCAAAGAACAAAGACGTGTGTGTAACGTATAATGTTATGATTTCATTGATGTTGAATAACAAATTACAATGAAGAAACATATACAAAGATGGATGAACATCAAACCCACCCAAAGGAGAGAAATTCTCCTTGGGTGGTGATTTACACCATGAAAAACACACACTTACGAACTACAAGCCACTCAGACACTTTGCAATAACCACACATTACAAGTGGCACTAGTGGTTCTATTTATAATGTTTTACATCATGACCTAATTTTGACTTTTCTTGTGGTCTCGATGTTGACTTTATCTTGTGTTTGTTTTGTTCTGTTTATCAACTTGGTCTCTGAAGTTGTACAATGAGATCTTCAGTTAGCTTTGATTATGGTTTCGAAAGCTTCAGTTTATCAATTGTTGAACCCAACAATACTCCCCCTAAACTGATGCTTGCCAAACTTTGACTTGAAGATCTTCTCTGTCACATGTCTTCTTGATCAACTCATGTTCTGACACAGTTCACTGTAGTTCTCCCCCTCAGATTAAGCTTCTCCTATTGTATTTCTGATAAAGGATAGAATCTCTTTGAGAATACTTAACATATTGGATATGAGGTGTATCACTTTTGGATTACTGTTTGTTCATATCACACTCAAAGGATTAGAATGTATTAGGCATATGATGATGCTTTGAACTTCAATAAGTAGCATTATTAACATAAGTCAGTCTTGAAGACACTTCAACTCTTTGAATCATTGAATTAACTTGATAATGGATGGTTCCAAGTACTTCAGAAAGAGTTTCTAATAGTTGTACAAATCTTTGATTGGATCAGTGATTATATGACCAAGGTTGATTCCTTCATTTTTGTTGAATGTGAAAATGGATGTGCCTGTTGCTTGCAATCATCCATATTCATCATGTTTCTTGTTTTCTTGTTTGTTGTATTCACCTGTTCATCATCTTTTTTTCATTTCTTGTTGTTGATGTCAACTATTCATCATCTGTTCATTGATATTGTTGTTGTTGATTATGTTGTTGTTGAAGTTGTTGTTGATGTTGATAGATGTGCATTTGTTTGAAGCAAGCTAACATATGCATTAGTTACTCAAAACATGAGCATTTGTGATGCATGTGATTTTTATCATGTTTTGGTTTAGTTAAACATTCAACATGAACCTCACACTCATAAGCATATCAAGATCAACTATCCTTATGTACTGTATGGTAGAACTTTTTCACAACTTTCAATACCTGGTCATTTAAATTATGAAACCTCATTTATTTTGGTAATGGGGATCCACTTTGGGATTCTTTTACCTGATCCTTATTTTGTTTGATCCTCATTGGGATTCTTTTTGCTCTTCACTTTGGAAGGTGATCCACTTTAGGATTCTTTTTGTTATTTTCTGTTTTATTTGTCACCCGTATTGGATGTGTTCCTTATTGGGACTCTTTTTGGATCTAGACATCAGCACGATGTGCTTGTTTCCCCAGGTCTTTGCTCTGCAAAACAAAGGAGAAACTGGTGTGAATGAGATTCATAAGGTATCATGACCTGGTGTGTTTAGGTTACTACATATACATACACTTGGATAGGTTAGATACTTACATGCTCTGAGATGATGCATTCACAGTTGAATGTGATCTTTAGTTTATCACAACATTTATCTTCTGTTCCAAGTTAAGCCTACCCTCATATCAGGTAAGTCATGTCAGTCTTTCAAGATATTGAATTAAGCACAGTGAATGATATAACGACTGTAATTATATCATTTCCTAAAGAAGTACAAATCAAGGACTTCAACAAAAATTGATTTCTTTGTGTAATTTTGTGAATTTTTTTTGATGTTTTTGTAAATTTTGATTTTTACTCAAGGTTAATCATGCCGATAGATTGGACTAAGAATTCAAGCCGACTTGGGTCAAATGCTTTAGTAAACAAATCAGCTAGCTGATTGTCTGTGTTAACCTGAATCAACTTGATTAAACCTTTTTCAGCACAGTCTCTCAAAAAGTGATATCTAATTTCAATATGTTTTGTTTTTGAGTGCTGAACAGGATTGTTTGTTATGAAGACCGCAGCAGTGTTGTCAATATGGATTGGTGTTTGGAAGAAATTATAACCATAATCAAGCATCTGTTTTGAATCCAGAGAACTTGAGAACAGCAAGCTGATGCTGTAATGTATTCAGCTTCAGCTGTCGATACAAAAACATTAGTCTGTTTCTTGCACTGCCATGACACCAGTCTGGGACCGAGAAATTGACAACCGCCTGATGTGTACTTTCTGTTGAAATTGCATCCCCCGAAGTCACTGTTCGTGTATGCATAGAGATTGAAGTCTCCTTGCTTAGGATACCATAATCCAAGGGTAGGTTTGCCCTTAAGATATCTGAAAATCCTCTAGACTGCATTCACGTGAGATTCTTTGGGATCTGCCTGATATCTGGCACAAACACAAACACCAAACATAACGTCAGGTCTACTGGCTATTAAATACATGAGTGAACCAATCATGGATCGATAAAATGTCTGATCCACAGATTTGATGGGTTTTCACAAGTTAAACAGATCTATTTTATCCTTATAAAATAGAAGAACGTAGCGGAATATATATATTAAACTTGTTACAGTGAGCTAATTTATATATAAAACATTTTTATATAAAATCAGTCAAACCCATATGGATCGATATATGAAATCATGCTTACAAACAACCATAGAAGGTACGAAGAACTACCTTCAATGATGAGGTCGGCAGGAGGTGAATGAGGATGGCAGCTCCTAAAGCAAGACTCCTCAAGCTGGTCTACCCATGGCCCACCAACAAGAACACAGGTTGCTAGGATTTTTCACTTATAGAACTCCTTTTTAATTTCTTTAGACCGATCGAGAGAAAGAAGTTCTTCAGTTGCATATTTTGAGAGAGATCTGCAAGCAATCTCATATTGCATGTCCTTGGAAACATAAAGTTCAGAAGAGAGAAAAGTGGGTGGGGCCCAGCCCCTTAACCCATTCGCATTTCTCAGAACAACATCCGCATTAGTTAATGCGGATGAAGTTGTTCTCCCGCATTTGTAAATGGTCATCAGCATTAGTTAATGTGGATGTATGTTTCCATCAGCATTTCCAGAAATGCTCATCCGTATTTGTTCGAAAACAAATGCGGAGAGGGTTTGTTCACCCGCATTTGTAAATGCGGATGAGTAAACATCATCCGCATTTGTTCAACCACATCAAATGCGGCTGTGTAAAACGAATGCGGATAAATTAATATTCCTCTCTCTTTGAAATAAATTATCCATATAATTTATATACAACACAAGTGTAAATGTTTGGAAACCTAATTTCCAAATATTCAAAGTGTTAATATTTATTTATATGATTATATCATAAAACAAATATCTTTGGTGTTTGTCTAGCTCGTTATTGGGTATGACCCGACTTGGATCATGACATACTAGCCACATCAATTCAATATGTATTTTGGGCAGATCAATTCCATCAATCTCCCACTTGCACAAGATACATAGAGGATTGATGCAAGTAGCAAATACCGCCTAACAATGGTTTACTACCCCTAATATGCATGACTAAGTGCCATTCAATAACATCATTCCTTTCAAGTCCCTTACTTGAAATGATTTAGCTGAATCCAATCATATATCCTTTTGTTTCAGATGTCATGTTCAATCTAGGGACACAGAATGATCATTCCCTGTTGATTTAACTTTATCAGGCCTTAGACATCATACTCTCAACGAATAAGAGGAACAAATTCCATCTTAACTACATACGTTTCTCACAATCACCTTGTACATACCTGAACATAGCCTTGTGTATTGTCCATTATTTCAGAACAGTGAAGAACTAGATCAAGGTATAATATTTGGTGAATATCAAAACCCAATATGTATCTCAGGTCAGAGGACACTATGATATTCGCCTTTACTCAAATTTACTTATGATCAATTATAAAATTCCATGCAGTAACATTTGAGAGCGGGTCAGTCCAATACTTTTATCCCACAAATATCTATGAACCTTGGTAGCAACCTTTTGCTCTATATTCATACCTTATGAATATCTACCAATCCATGTTCATAATAGTCTTACATTCATATTTGTTCCCACAAATATAACCGACTACGGACATTTAGAATAATAAACATATTCATGGATGTAAACATGCTAAAATGGAACATAACTCAAAATGTCATAATTTATACAAAGAGTTAGTATTTCATTCGTTCCAAAGTTAAAATACAAAACAGATCAAGTCCAATCACTAGAATATCAAAGTCCTAAGGCATAAGTATGACTCTCATGCTTTGCCCTTTCAAGGAGCTTCGTGAATGGATCCGTAATATTTTGATCTGTGTGAACTTTGCGAATACATATCTTTCCCTTTTCAACTTCATCCCTTATGTAGTTGAATCTCCGCTCAATGTGCCTTGTCTTTTGATGAGCACGGGGTTCCTTGATTTGAGCAATCACACCCTCGTTATCACAAAAAATCTCTAGGAGGTCTTGAATGGTAAAGACTACCCCTAGATCAGCAATAAATTTCTTTAACCATGCAGCTTCTTGAGCTGCCAATGAAGCGGCGATGTATTCGGATTCTGTAGTGGACAATGCTACCACGTCCTGCTTCGAGCTCTTCCAGGACACTGCCCCTCCATTCATAATGAAGACATACCCCGATTGTGATCGAGAATCATCTCGATCAGTCTGGAAGCTCGCATTCGTGTAACCTTTTACAACGAGCTCCTCCTCACCAGATCCATATATTAGAACATATCCTTAGTCCTCCTAAGGTATTTCAATATACTTTTAACAGCCATCCAATGGCTATTACCAAGATTCTATTGATATCTACTTGTCATGCTTAATGCGCATGACACGTCCGGTCTAGTGCATATCATTGCATACATGATGGATCCTATAGCAGATGCATATGGGATTTCCTTCATTCTTTCTTGCTCATCCTTTGAGTTCGGACATTGAGATGTACTCAATATTGTCCCTCTTTGAATAGGTACCATACCTTTCTTAGAGTTTTGCATCTTGAACCTTTTCAAGATTTTATCAATGTATGCACTTTGGTTTAAACCTATCAACCGTCTTGATCTATCCCTATAGATCTTTATTCCCAAAATATAGGCGGCTTCACCAAGATTTTTTATGGAAAAGCAACTTCCAAGCCAGGCTTTAACACCTTCCATGGTTGGAACATCATTTCCAAATAGTAGTATGTCACCAACATACAACACAAAGAATAGGATAATGCTCCCACTAGCCTTTTTATACACACAAGCTTCATCAGCGTTCTTGATAAATCCAAATTTCATGATCTCTTCATCAAAACGTTGATTCCAACTTCTTGATGCTTGTTTCAATCCGTAGATTGATTTCTTTAACTTGCATACTTTATTAGGATGTTTTGGATCGACAAAACCATCAGGCTGAACCATATAGATAGTCTCTTCGAGATGTCTATTAAGGAAAGCGGTTTTGACATCCATTTGCCAAATCTCATAGTCATAATATGCAGCTATGGCAAATAATATCCTAATTGACTTTAGCATTGCCACAGGTGAGAATGTTTCATCATAATCAAGCCCTTGAGTTTGAGTGAAACCTTTTGCTACAAGTCTTGCTTTATAAGTATCCAAGATTCCATGCATATCGGTTTTCTTCTTGAAAACCCACTTACATCCAACCATTTTGGAGTTAAGTGGTGGTTCAACCAATTCCCATACTTGGTTGTCATACATGGATTGCATCTCAACGTTCATGGCTTCTAGCCATTTGTCACAATCCGAATTGGACATTGCATCATGGTATGTAGTTGGTTCATCCGAATCAACCACATAGCATCCATTCATGAAAAATCCATATCTTTCAGGTGGAATGCTAATTCTACCAGATCTGCGAACGTTTTGTGTGTATTGATCAACCATTTGATCATTATCAACAACCTCTTGTTGATCGCTAATTTCAACCAAACGTGTATTGGCTTGTGGTTCTTGATCCTCATTAATTTCCACTGTTCTATACGTCGTTTCTTCCATAAGAAACTTAGTTTCTAAGAACTCAGCCTTTCTAGCAATAAATACCCTTTGCTCGGTTGGATCAAAGAAGTAATATCCCATACTGTCTTTGGGATATCCAACAAATATACACTTAATGGATCAACTTTCTAACTTGTTTTGGGTGTTCCGCTTCACATAAGCTTCACAACCCCATGCCTTTAAATATGATAGTGATGGAACTCTTCCATGCCATATTTCAAAAGGTGTCGTATCCACTTTCTTGGTTGGGGCCATATTCAAAATACGAGCCGCGGAGAGCAATGCAAAACCCCAAAATGATAGAGGTAGTGAGCTTCTAGCCATCATAGATCGAACCATATCCAATAAGGTTCGGTTTCTCCTTTCAGACACACCATTATGTTGCGGTGTTCCGGGTGGAGTAAGTTGTGAGACAATCCCACAACTCGTAAGATGATCTTGAAAAGCATGACTCAGGTATTCAGCTCCTCTATCTGAATGAAGAACTTTGATTGTTTTATTGAGTTGATTTTCGACTTCGTTCTTAAAGATTTTGAACATTTCAAAAGCTTCATGTTTATGTGTCAACAAGTACACATAACCATAACGACTATAATCGTCAATAAAGGTAATGAAGTATCTTTCACCATTCCTTGTCATTGTCTTAAAAGGACCACATACATCCGAATGTATGATTCCTAATAAATCCTTTGCCCTTTCGTTAGTACCACTAAAGGTGAACTTGGTCATCTTTCCTTGTAAACAAGATTCACTCTTATTAAATGAACCATTTTCATTTGTTTCCAAAAGACCATTCTTTTGAAGTGTTTGAATCCGATTCTTGTTTATATGCCCAAGACGACAATGCCAAAGATATAAATCACTTAAACCCATTTTATGTTTCTTGGTGCTTGTTTGGTATAACGAGTTATTAAATGATGAGTTATCACGAACCAATTCATAGATACCATTATAAGACATAGCCTCAAAATAAAATACATCATCCATAAAAACACAAATACCATTGTTTACAAACTTTAATACATAACCATATTGTTTTAAAAGGGAAACAGAAATTATGTTGCTAGTCAAACTAGGAGCATACAAGATGTTTTTCAAGACAACTTCCAAACCATTTGGAAGCTTCAAAACATAGTCTCGTTGGGCTTCAACATCAACTTTTGCTCCGTTGCCCATGTAGAGACTTGTGTCTCCCTTCTTGAAATGCTTATTTCTTTTGAACCCCTGTAACAAATTGCAAATATGAGTTCCACATCCGGTATCCAATACCCATGTGTTTGAAGAAATAACATTCAATTCAATATGAATCATGAAAGTTGTACCTGAGGTCTGCCCAGTATCCCCCTTGTTTCTCAACTCTTTAAGATAGGTTGGATAATTCCTCTTCCAATGTCCTATCTCACCACACTCAAAGCATGGATCGTTCTCCGTTATCATAGGCTTCTTAAGCTTTGGTTTTGGAGGTTCAGTTATTGCCTTTCCCTTACCCTTTCCTTTGATGTATCCCTTTCCTTTAGCAACATTTGCTTTGGGATCGGGGTGTTGCCTTTTCTTGTTGCCTCCCTCATTGATCATGAGGACGGGTAAAACCCTTTTACCCATCCCCGCCTCGGCCGTTTTGAGCATTGCGTGAACCTCACCAATGCTCTTGTCCCACCCGTTCATGTTATAATTCATGATGAACGTCTCAAACCTTTTAGTTAGGCCATTAAGGATCAAATCTGTGGCCAACTCTTTTGAGACGGGACAATTTAGCCTTTCAAGGCGATCAATGTGGCTCTTCATCTTAAGTACATAAGATGAAACAGATTGAGTTTCTTCCATGCGACATGCATGAAGCGCTCGAACTGTTTAGAAGCGTTCTACCCTTGCTTGTTGAAGGAACATTTCCTTCAACTGGGTAATCATGTCGTATGCCCCATGATGCTCTAAATCCTTTTGGAGCTCGGGAATCATAGTTCCCAACATGAGGCAAGAAACCTACATAGAATCCTCAGTGTGCTTAACCCAATCGTTATAGGCCTCAACATCATCAACATCTGGTTCGTAGGAAATGGGATCGTCTAGTACGTAAGATTTCTTTTCTTGCTTGAGAACGATTCTCAAGTTACGAAACCAATCCATAAAATTATTATGGTTAAGACGATCCCTTTCTAATATAGTTCTTAGTGATAGGTTATGGACGGTCGGGGTGGGAGCGTTGTTGTTGGCGGCCATTACTACAAACAAAGTTCAATTTTAGTATTTCCGAAAATAAAACTTTAATTATTAATACCCTTTTCACCTCTCATAGACAATTAATAATTAAAATCTAGAATCTAACGTTACATTTAAATAATGGTTAGGTGACCTTTATCTCATAATTTAAATTAACAAGGTAGTCAACTCTTGACAATTGCAACCCTTTGCAACTTCTAGTTTTATGGGATCGGTTAAACATCTTTATGTTTAGTTGGCATGTTTAATCCCATCAACACCATTGTACACCATGCTTTGGTGATGCTATTCACATGGTTTCCAACTCAAGTTGTCCAACTTACACACACCTGTGAGTTTACACATACAAGTGGTTAGGTGACCTTTATCCCACAAATATGTTAACCCCACCTCAAACACACAAGTTCCCTAAGAGTGGTTAGGTGACCTTTATCCCACAAATAGTTCCCAAGTGATTCGAGTGTTGTGTAAAAGGATGGTGTTAAACTTGTTTCAAAAGGGATTTTAGTTTTCATTAATTCTAGTTTTGAAAACTATTTTGCACCTAACATTTGCATGCATTCAAATGTGTAGTACAAGTGTGAAACATTTTCAAGGTTCTTTCAATAAAACCAATTTTATTGTGAACACATTAACTTTTAATAAACCCTTTTATTACCCATGTTAATGTTTTATAAGAACCAATTTTATGCTTGTTGTTGATTTTAAATTGTTTAAACATGCATATCCATATATCACAAAACAATAATAAAACAAGCACACAAGCATCACATGAGTCCACAACTGTAGCCATCTAAGCTTAACATCACTTGTTGACCGAAACAAGTGAGTTAATAAGGTCATTCCTAAGGGTGAATTGACACAACATTTGTGCCGGTAAACTCCCACTTGATCCCGCATCCAAATTCTTCAAGTGTCCACCTTGTGTTGTGACTCTTCCAATCCATTTGGGTCTCCATTTAGGCTTTGACTTCAGCACCAAACTCCTTTTGGTCTTCATCTTCTCTTTTCAGTTAAAACCAAGAAAGATAATCTTTTTGCATCTTCTTTTACAAAACATATCCTAAATACATTTTTTCTAGTAAAAGTAAAGTGCAACTAGCCTATTTATTTACATACCAAATGGAAAAATAAACAAGTTTAATTATTACAAACCATTTGAATAATTAAAACAAATCATAATACATTCATCCATAGGTCTCGGCTTTGGTTATGAACAAATAAAATACATATCCACATATGTAAGTAAAATCCAAAAGCATCCCCTTGAACCATAGATTCTCGGCTGAAAGCATAAACAGCCGAGAACCATGGTTTTGTTTCAAAAACAAAATCGTCCAAATGATATAAATTTTCCAAGATTCCTATATGCATGTCAAAATAGATCTTGAAAAATAGGGGATACTAGGGCTGAAGCCTCTCGGCTTTTGGTGAATCATCACCAAGAAACCAAATTTTCAGTCCAAATGGAGCATGTATCCATATAACCGGCTCTGATACCATTGATGGGTTTTCACAAGTTAAACATATCTATTTTATCCTTATAAAATAGAAGAACACAGCGGAATATATATATATTAAACTTGTTACAGTGAGCTAATTTATATATAAAACATTTTTATATAAAATCAGTCAAAACCCGTATGGATCGATATATGAAATCATGCATATTTTGAGAGAGATCTGCAAGCAATTTTATATTGCATGTCCTTGGAAACATAAATTTCAGGAGAGAGAAAAGTCGGTTGGGCCCAGCCCCTTAACCCATCCGCATTTCTCATAACAACATCCACATTAGTAAATGCGGATGAAGTTGTTCTCCCGCATTTGTAAATGGTCATCCGCATTAGTTAATGCGGATGTATGTTTCCATCAGCATTTCCAGAAATGCTCATCCGCTTTTGTTCCAAAACAAATGCGAAGAGGGTTTGTTCACCCGCATTTGTAAATGCGGATGAGTAAACATCATCCGCATTTGTTCAACCACATCAAATGCGGCTGTGTAAAACGAATGCGGATGGATTAATATTCCTCTCTCTTTGAAATAAATTTTCCATATAATTTATATACAACACAAGTGTAAATGTTTGGAAACCCAATTTCCAAATATTCAAAGTGTTAATATTTATTTATATGATCATATCATAAAACAAATATCTTTGGTGTTTGTCTAGCTCGTTATTTGGTATGACCCGACTTGGATCTTGACATACTAGCCACATCAATTCAATATGTATTTTGGCAGATCAATTCCATCAAGATTTGCCATTTGAGTCTGGGCCAATCTTTACTTTTGTATCAACAGGTGTTCTGATGGACTGACAGTCTGCAAAGTGAAACTTCTTCAACATGGATTCCACATATTTTGACTGGTTGATGAAGATTCCTATGGATGTTTGTTGTACTTGAGGACCTAGGAAGAATGTTAGTTCTCCCATAGCACCCGTCTTTAATTTTGAATTCTCAGATCTGAAAATACATGAATCCTAAGATCCAGGCTCAACGAATCTGAAATATTGATTCAGCAAAATGGTATCAGAGCTGTTGGTTGTTGGGTTCATGTATGTTTAAGATCTGTTTTCATTTTTAAAAGATGTTTACAACAAACACTAACATCAGAAAATTGTGGAACAAGCATCTGTTCATCAAAACTCATCTGTTCATCAACAAAACACAAACAAAATCAGCAAATCTATTCTTGTTTGCTTCGAATTGAAGTTGATAAATCATTCCTCACATTATCACTCCAATTTCAGAGCAATTGTAACAGATCCAAAGCAAAATCAACGAAGAATAGTATATTTGAGCAGGACATTCAAAATCAAACATCTTGCTTCGATGATGTCAAAATTCTCGAATAGATTTGCTAACTTGAGCCGATTAAATCTAGCCACTGCTTATCCGAGACCACCAGTATGCAAATCGAGCAGGATACATGATTTGGAGCAGGTTACATGATGTCGAGCAGATTTCTAGAGATCAAACAAAATTCAGCTGCAGACACATCATCCGCATTTCATTGACATTGCTGAAATCTGGTAGTGAAGATCAATGCGGATGGAATACAAGGCATCCGTATTTCTCCAATGAAATGCGGATTGAATAAAACCAATGCGGCTGTCTTTGTGATCCAATGCGGATGCATTAACAAATGTGGGTAGTCTATACTTAGTCTTTTTCTATCTTCTTGGTCTTCTGTAAATAATGTCTTCTGTAATCTTCTGTTGTCTTCTGTTAATGATGTTATCCAACCAGAACAACCTCCAACCACCTCTTAAGTTGGCAAGTATGATCCTTTAAAGGTCTAACAATACTCCCCCTAAGGATTATACTGCCTAGGTTCCTCAAGAGTGTGATGGTGGTGGTGGTTGTGATGATTCTGGTTGGTCTTCTTGTGTTGTCTTCTTTTGGATTGATGTTGGGAGGAGAGTTGCAACAGCTTCTTCTAATGTTTCTGGTTGTACCATTGATGGATTGAGAATAGCCTTTATCATGTTAGAAAAATCCCTAGCTTCCTTCATCTTTTCTCTACTGAGCAAATGAATCTTCATCTCACTCATAGAGTGGATTGCAGCAATAGGCATTTGTTTCAAGGAGATGGGTTCCCAAACTGAAATTGATGATAAACCATCTCTATGAATCAGGAGGGAACCATTAACATCCACTTCAAGCTTGACAATGTTTCCCATCTGCAGTGGCAGTTTCTTCTTCCTTCTTTGTCTTTTTTATTGATTATCCTATCAAAGTCCATTTTGAGAATCTTGATACACTTAAGCATAAACTCTAAATCATCTTCAGCAGCCTTATTATTGAGGGGTCTGAAGTGTCTTGTATAGATGTAGTTCACGTAGGATTCATCAAGCAATCTCACTTCATAACCACTAAAGATTCTGATCTCAGGAGCTTCTTTTCCTCCCTATTTCCTCTCAATAACCAATTAATAGGTTTCCTCATCATAAAACACATTGGAAATTGGTTTGGTCTTGTGTGTTCTAGCAATCAATTTTCTTTTTAATGTTTCTGTTGGTTTCACATTCAACTCTGATACCATTTTGCTGAATCAATATTTCAGATTTGTTGAGCCTGGATCTTAGGATTTATGTATTTTCAGATCTGAGAATTCAAAATTAAAGACGGGTGGAAGTGTGTGAATCGAAGAATAAGGACGTGTGTGTAACGTATAATGTTATGATTTCATTGATGTTGAATAACAAATTACAATGAAGAAACATATACAAAGATGGATGAACATCAAACCCACCCAAAGGAGAGAAATTCTCCTTGGGTGGTGATTTACACCATGAAAAACACACACTTAAGAACTACAAGCCACTCACACACTTTGCAATAACCAAACATTACAAGTGGCACTAGTGGTTCTATTTATAATGTTTTTACATCATGACCTAATTTTGACTTTTCTTGTGGTCTCGATGTTGACTTTGTCATGTTGACTTTGTATTGTGTTTGTTTTGTTCTGTTTATCAACTTGGTCTCTGAACTTGTACAATGAGATCTTCAGTTGGCTTTGATTGTGCTTTGGAAAGCTTCAGTTTATCAATTGTTGAACCAAACAATATTTATTAAACTTGGCATTTAAAAAATTATTTTCTAATATAAGAAATAGAATTATGAAATCATGTTGAAGAATACAATTTCTTGCCATATGATTTGGTTTCTCGGAAACAAAACAACATTGTTTATGTAATTTGGCAGAATGATAAAAATCATTCACATGCATGTTACTCTCAAACTGATGATGATAACCACCAAAGTTATCATACAATCGAGTTTTAGAATTGAGGAAATTTTCTTTGGCTATGAATTTAGATCTGTAGACGATAAGGCATAAACTGTAGCTTTTATACTTTGGCAATCATTTGCTGGAATCAGACCAGTCTTTATGACTCTTGAGCTACAAAGATCTTGTTTCAAAGAGTTAGCATGAAGAGGAAGTTTACTTTTAAAGAATCTAGAGATTGTTTCTTTGAAAATATGTTCTTCCTTATCTAGAGTACCCTTAGAAACAAATCTGTTCTTCTAATCCCTTTTCAAATAAGAGAATGTTTTATTTAATTCTTTCCTTTTAAGACTTTATCACTGTGCGCTAATTTAGCTTTAATTTTTCTTGATTTGATAAAGATTTTGAACATTCATTCTTGTCAACAGAAAAACTAAATTTCTCATTTAATTCAAGTGATGGATTACAATAAGATAATTTTTAATTACAAATCTTATTTTTATTTTTCTCTAAAACTAAATCATCATCACTTTCACAATCTTCCATAATTCCATCTTTCTTCACACTTTCTACATAAACGTCAAAATTATAGATTTTGGTTTTAGTTTTTGAGAGGATCAACAGTCAAAGATGTGTTGGCTGAAGGTTTTACATTACATTGTGGTTGTAATTCCAGACCGTTGTTTATATCCTCATCCGTTATGCTAACAGATTAAGGCATACAAGAATAATCATGATTGATAGGATGTGTTATTTTAGTAAAACCAATACCACTTTTCCTCTATTAATTTTCTGTGTCATTTAGGATTTAATTATTACTTTGACTGTGTTGATGAAAGTTCAAAATTTTCAATTGCAAGCTTATCAGATATCAGTTCACTATTATGTCACACCCCTGCTAGTTGCGGAAACACGATGATACTTAAAGGCATTCTCCGTAAATGGGTCATGATGTCGGTCGACACATAGGGTCAGGTGCCAAGTATAGTTAATCCCAAAATGTCATACCGTAATGCATAAATAGTCCAAGGTTCCAATTGGGAATGAATAAGCACAAGGACAAAACAATCCCAAACAGAAATCCAACAATTATGTTGGATCATATGAGGCTGGTGCAACCAATACAATACTTAAAGCATTTTTAATTACAATTGAAGAAGTCTTCTGAAGACAAAGCTACTCTTCCGAAGACAAATTGAAGATCTTCTGAAGCTTAAGTATGAAGAACTTCTGAAGAAAAACTAAGTCTTCCGAGACTAAGTAGTTTTCCTTCTGAAGTATATGAAAAACTTTCGAAGGTAGAACCAAGTCTTTCGAGACCAATTAGTTCTCCTTCCGAAGCATTCACACTTAGAAGATCCAAGAAAAAGTCTTCCGAAGAATGTAGTCATGAAGACTTGCAGAAGACTTGGAAGAAGTTGATTCTTCCAAAGTATAAATAGGCCTCGGAAGAATTTATTCTTTTGAAGCTATTTGCCTTTGGAAGAATCAACTTACCAGTGGACATAAGTATGGATTGTCTGACATCCGCTGCCAACTCTGATATACTGCATGGCACTTTCCCATGCCCATGCAGTTGACCATACTTTAATCCACTGTTCACCTTTATCAATTAGTATAGTTACCATACTTAGTTGGTGACAAAAGGTAAGTCATGGACCTGTCATGACTACCTAATCTAGGATAATATTTTATCTTAGATACTTTACTTCTAGCAATGCAGTATTTGTCTAGTGGTAAATTCTAGCTGGTTTTCCAAGTATAACTGGCTGTAGGATGTAGTATAAAGTATCTCAGTTCCTTGTATTTTTTTTAATGCTTTGTAACACTTGTAAAAGAACTTGAGAGCAATATACAGCATCTTTGAAAACCATATTACTCTGTTCTTGTTCTTAGTTCTGTCTCATTGTTTACTTGTGTTCTTAGTATCATTTACATAAACCCGGTCCCGCATTTGATCTATTAAGTGTTCTAAAACTCTCCTCATTATGAGACTGATTGTATTGACCATCCCTTTACCGGTCCTGCTATTGGTATCAGAGCTTTTTAGGCTCTTGATTATAAGATCTCACCATCTTAAATCCCTTTAATTTCACAAAACCCTTAACAACTCAAATGGTAGCTATCACAAAGGCTGATATGGAAACCGGGTTTATGATGAAGTCTCCACTGATCATTCCTGATGACTTTGATACTTAGTGCCAAAGAATGAAAGGCTTCATCAAGTCTCAAGACTCCAGGATGTGGGGATCAGTTGTCTATGGACCTCATGTACCATCCACCTCTTCAGCCGCTACTGGTGGTGGTATGTTGAGATTGTGGATACTCTAATGGATGTTGGAGTAACTCTTGAGAACAAGGACATTGTGAGGAAGTTCATGTCCTCTCTTCCTAGACAATAGACACACTATTATATGGTTATTAAGAGGACTGAGAACCTCAAGACCCTTACTCTTATTGAGTTGTATGGTACCCTCAATGGCTACCAAATCGAGATGAACATGCAAAATCCATCTGGTAACTCCAACAATCAGCAGAGTTTAGCACTTCATATGGTTAAAAAGGATTCCAGAGAACCATAGCATCATCTCATCTGCTACCCTGACAACTCACAAAAGGGTCCTTTCATCACCTTCCTGAAGACACCAAGAGAGAGCTACATCCAAGGAAGCCCATTCCAATAGACAATCTCTTCATAAACCTTTGTGTATACTGATGAAAGCACAGTCAACTTACTCTTTACCCTTGAAGACCTAGACTATATCCATCCAGATGATTTGGAGTACATGGAAATAGTCCAGCAAATGGCTCTTCTCACTCATAGAGCCAAGAAGTTTTACAAGAGGACAGGGAGGAAGTTTCTTTGCAATACAACTAGTGGAAAGTTTGGGCTAGACAAAAGCAAAGTGAAGTGTTACAACTATAACCATACGGGACACTTTGCTAGTGAGTGCAAGGCACCAAAGACAAATGGGGTCCAAGCACAAACCAGACTAAACTACACTGATAGAGCTCCCTAGAATGAAAAGCCCAAGCAGCAAGCTGCAGTTGCTGTTGAAGAACGAGGCTTTGACTAGAGCTTTCAGGTTGAGGATGCATCTCCAAACCAAGCACTGATGGCAGATCATGAACAAGACAAGGTATTGGAACATCTTTGTACACCTAAATGTATTGCTAAAGTTAACAAATATTGGTCCTATAACTTAAATATGAGATCTGATCTTGATTCCATAAACATTTTAAAAGCTGATTTCAAAAGAGTTGAAAATGATTACAAACTCAAAATAGAAGATTTTGAGAAAGCCATTTCAACTCTTAAGCATGAACATACCAACTATATGACTCAGATAAAAGATCTCATCACTAAGTTAACTGAATGCCAAGCTGAGCTTATGATCAGCAAAGCCAGGGTAGAAAAATATGTTCTTGAAGAAGAGACCTTCAAGCACATAATATCCTTATCCTTGCATGCAAAAGTTTGTTATCAGAATAAGCAAGGACTAGGATCTACTGTGATAACTCCTCCACACACTTTATTGTCTATAAGACCTTCAAGGTGTGGAACTTGTGAAGATGAGCTTCCCTTCATAGACCCTATTGATGAAGAGAATGAAGAGGAGATAGTGAAGGATGATTCTGAGAAGAGTGAAGAAGTTCATCCTAAAAAGGGTCACTATTCTCCTAAGGAGAGAAAAGAATCTGGAATGACCAAGCCTAAGAGGAAGAACTTGATCAAGAAAGCAAAGAGAAAATCAAAGAAGGTTCAAGAGATCAAGGCCAGTTTCAACTCTAAGCAGAAACAAATGTTCATCTCTACAAGATTTGAAGTGGTGAAGGCTGAAGACTCAACTATAAACTCTAGTAACAGGAGTTCTAGTTCATGTCCAACTCATTCCAGCAAAGAGAAGAAGGCTGATCAGCGGTGTATCACTGCTACACACCCTAAACCATCTAGTTCCAAGAGCAAGCCTCACCCTAAGAAGCTTGTTGCATCATCTGTGAAGATGAAGATGGAGGTGGAAAATGATCAAGTTTAGCCTTTCTCTTAAAAAGAAGACTCTCAGAAGGAAGCAAATGGATTGCATCATGTGTGGTAGTACTTCTCATCTTGCTAAGGATTGTATCTATAATCCTAAAAGTACTATTCACATAATCAAAGAGAAAACTTCTGAGAAGAAGTAGCTTCAAAAGGAAAATCCTTTCCTTTCTGAAGCTCCAAGGTGAAAAAGAAGACAAGTGAAAACTTTCCTTCGAAAGAAATTTGGTCTTAGAAGAAAGGAATGCTTCCAAAATACTAATGCCTGCTATAAGGAAAATAAGATCTTCTGAAGGTCCAGTCTCCAAAACTTACAAAGTTTATCAAAACTTCTGAGGTGCTGAAGGTTAAGTACAATGTTTCAAAGATGGTGTGGAAGATGAAGAAAGACTAAGTGACTGAAAGTTCTTGATCAACAACAGCTAATGATCCTCAAAACTTGAACATAGGATAAGTTACTATTACATTGTCTTCAAATCACTTTGATAAGCCCAAGACCAAGGCTTGGGTTTTCCAAATAGGACAGATGAAGCCCAGCGTCTTCAAGACTATGAGAAAGCCAACTGCTGGCTTCTCAGGGGTAGAAACAGCCCTTGTCCCAAAAATGTTAGAGCTCATTACTCAAGGTGACAATCTAGTAGCACCAGCTAGTATTGAACCCATACCTTCTACTTCTCAACCACCTATACAGCCAAAAATAACCATCACCTACCAAAGAAAATCCAAATGAACCCCTGCACATGCTGCTCAGTTTGTGAAGGCCCTTATATCATCACCCATACAGAAGGAAGTAGACACTGGAGCTCCCACTTATCCTGAGGAGTAAACCACTCCCATCTCACCAATGATCAGTGCTGAGGTTCCTCATGCTTAGCCTGATGAGCTCACAACCCCCACAACCTTAAGCCTTTACTTAGAGTCTCAAAACTCTAGTAAACAATCTTCAGGGAAAGTTACCATCCCCACCCTCTTGATCTAAACCAACCAATCGCAAACCTTGAATTCTATGATGATGAAGACATGGGCTTCAGTGAGTATCATGAGTCTCCCTTCTCCACCCCTGCTCAAGGAAAGGTGAGTACTCCTGTTTCTACCATGTCTAGCCCATATCATCCACCTACTACTAAGGTGGATCTCCTTGAACTTGTTCAGGAGGTCCGTATGGAAGAGGCTCTCACTTCAGTAAGTGATTACATCATTCAGACCTTAACCATGGCAACCCATCCTCTTGACACTTCTCTTGAAGTTTCCACGATGCAGGGGAAATCTGGCAGCTAAGAACAAAGTGCTGGTAATGGGGAAGAAGGCCTTGGTCCTATTCTCTCATCACCCTATGATTCTTCTGATGAAGATGAAGGGATTCTGAAACTAAAGGTACAAAAACCGACAAAAACATGCACCTATTTAGTCTCAAAGATAAATCACTTGGAATCTCAAGTGATTGTCTTATAAAGGAGGCAATGAACATCAACTTGAGATCACTGATCTTAAGGGTAAGTTAGCTGAGTGACCACGTAGGAGAGCTCAACCAGGTCCACAAGAACCTATGGATGTGATAGACCCAACCCCAAGCTCACTTATGCAAGAAGGTGATGCTACAAAAAAAGGGGAGAAAGTCCAAACAATCGCAGAACGTGGGAGTTCTTCATAGAGTATGGACTTTGAGGATTCACCACCCTCACTTGCAATGGTCCATACTCAGCAACCTCCTCAAGTCTATATGAATATGGACTCACTTGCCCAAGTCTATATGGATGTGGACTCACTCATACAAAGTTTGTTAGAGGAAGGTATTCCCAGAGCTGTGCCTACCCCATCTTATCATTTTAAGAATCCAATCATGGGATAAAGGTATGACACTGATAGAAGAGCTCTAGTCATCTCTAGATCTCAGGGTCAATAGGAAATTTTCAACCTTTTCAACCTGAGCTTCTATTAGATCATCCATCTGATTGATCTTCCACTTGTCAACCCCAGTCAAAACAGAAAAGCTACAAGATTATCAGATAGGATTCAAGAAAGGGTGTTTGAAGAATACAAGCTAAGGTCAAGACTATATAAGACAGAGGCTAGGAGGTAAGACTTTTGGTCAACTGGATATTGAGGTGGACCCTAAGATTAGCGTCAAAGGGGAAGCCTTGACTGAAGGCCCAGAAGTTGAACCTGTGAACCTTGAGACTGGAACTTCTTCAGTACCCATTACCCGCAGTGAGGCACCAGCTGGTGAAGGAGCTTAACAACCACTCTCTAGCCAGAGCTTGACTACTGAATCAAGCAATAAAGGCCAAAGATCTCTCCACCCTGAGTCACCAAGGCCTGTGAGTGACAAAAGGAAAAGGAAACTGACTTTGGAGGAGACTGAGGAGGAGGAAAGAGAGATGGAGAGGAAGCTAAAGGGAGAAAGTTCAAGATGGTCTCCAGGCTTCATGGAAGCTGTCATCAGGGCTGGCTCCAGGCCACTAGATGACGAGTTGAGGGCAGCCAGGATAAACTACTTGGGGACCAGAAACTACAATGTGGATGAACTACTCTCTCTCCCCTTAGAAGCTGCAAAGTCAAGAGCCATCATCCAAAAGATCCAAAAGAAGTCTACTGACAGACAAAGGATGATGAGCTTTTTGAAGCTATATGGATTCTCCAAATGAAGGCTTGGTCTAATGTCTCTATCCACTATGGAAGAGCACATTAGAGTGATCAAGAAGAAGATTAAAAAGGGGGAGCTTGTTGACTTGCATTCCCCACCAAGTCCAGCCCAACCTGAGGTTATCAAGGTTGAACCCCCTAAGACAAAACAACCTGAACCTAGGGTTGAATCTCTAACTTCATCTTCTGATCCATAGCAGGGTCCTCTTCACTCTTCTTCTAAACCCGTGAGAGAAGAGAACCCAACTGAGAGAGACATAGTAGAACAACCTGGTGCTGAAGACCAGTCCTCTCAGTTAAAGACCTCAAAGAAAAGGAAAAGGATGACCATGAAGAGTCTTTCCAAGAAGAAGACCAAGGCATCCACCTTTACACCTTAGGATGAGTCAGAGCATCTTGAGGTAGTGCAAGAAGATGCTGCTCAACCAACTCCAACTCAAAGAGGAGCCTCTTGCAACTAAAAGACCTCTCTTGTCCTAGACTTTTGCTGCTAATCCAGGCAGGTGGTATGTCATCAGAGATCAAGGAGGTCAAGATGTCTATTTATGGCAAGACATGCTTGATCTTCCTCTTCATGATCTCCATGACATGAGAAGATATTATGAGAGTCTGAGAGATGCTGACCAAATGATGAAGAAAGGTATGGTCTTGATCCTAATAAGGACTATCAACATCTAAATAACTTTTCTGTTTTGATAGCATCAGCCTAGGGGAGTTTGTTGGATCATATGAGGGTGGTGCAACCAAAACAACACTTTGAGAATTTTGGAGTACAATTGAAGAAGTCTTCCAAAGACAAAGCTGCTCTTCCGAAGACAAATTGAAGATCTTCCAAACCTTAAGTATGAAGAACTTCCGAAGGAAAACTAAGTCTTCCGAGACAAAGTAGTTTTCCTTCCGAAGTATATGAAAAACTTCCGAAGAAAGAACCAAGTCTTCCGAGACCAAGTAGTTCTCCTTCCGAAGCATTCACACTTAGAAGATCCAATACAAAGTCTTCCGAAGAATGAAGTCATGAAGACTTGCAGAAGACTCGAAAGAAGTTGATTCTTCCAAAGTATAAATAGGCCTCGGAAGAATTTATTTTTTTGAAGCCATTTGCCTTCGGAAGAATCAACTATGAACCAGTGGACATAAGTATGGGTTGTCTTACATCCACTGCCAACTCTGATATACTTCATGGCGCTTTCCCACGCCCAAGCAGTTGACCATACTTTAATCCACTGTTCACCTTTATCAATTAGTACAGTTACCATACTTAGTTGGTGACAAAAGGTAAGTCATGGACCTGTCATGACTGCCTAATCTAGGATAATATTTTATTTTAGATACTTTACTTCTAGCAATGTAGTATTTGTCTAGTGGTAAATTCCCACTGGTTTTTCAATTATAACCGGCTGTAGGATGTAGTATAAAGTATCTCAGGTCCTTTTATTTCTTTTTAATGCTTTGTAACACTTGTAAAAGAACTTGAGAGCAATATACATCATCCTTAAAAACCATATTACTCTGTTCTTATTCTTAGTTCTGTCTCATTATTTACTTGTGTTCTTAATATCATTTACATAAACATGGTTCCCCATTTGATCTATTAAGTGTTCTAAAACTCTCCTTATTGTAAGACTGGTTGTACTGACCATCCTTTTACCGGTCCTATAAATTACAATCCAACAAACAAGTAAATCCAAAACAAATCCAAAAATCCCATAAAAATGTCTATCACTTCCGTACGACAGTCTTGTCTATGGTCTACAGTCTAAACACCTAAGCATCATTACAAGAAAAGACATGCTCTAAAAGATCAACAAATATTATTCCATGTACTAATTGACAAAACCTTGAATTAGACAATTTGATTATCCCAATTTTTAGTCCCAAAATAGTTAGTTTAGATTTTAATTTTTTTGGTTCAGAGTATTAGTTAATTGGTACATAACTTTGATTCCCCAACGGGTCTATAAATTCTAGAAGCAAGGTTAATGTTTTCAGCAACAATTTTTAAGTCCAAAATGCCCATTATGATCAGGTCACACATGTTTACAATCCACTTTTGATAGATCCAAGAATATACAAAGATTGAGAACTAGGGTTTTACCGATTACAGGGTCCAACACCCAAAATTCCAAGATATTCCTGATCCAACATCCAAAACAGAGAATATAAGAATATTGATGATTTTTTGTTTAGATGATGAATATCATCAATAACAAGATAGAAAAACAAATAAATCATCAAACAAAAATTTTTCTTACCAGGAGATTTGGAGATGAACAAGGCTTGCTTAGAATACAATCTTGAATGTCTTGATTTCTTCAAAAATCTATGGAATGGTGTGAAGATGATGATTTTGTATGGGGATCATGAAGAACAAGAGAGAATTGGGTGATGGTGGCTAGGGTTTTGCAAATAAAGAAACTTGGAAGAAAAGTTTCATAATTGTGAGGAAACAAGGGGGATTCCCCCTTGTCTTGATGGCACTAGTAAGGATTCAATGCCCTAAAAACCTAAGGGTTCCTCCACAAGGTTGTTTCAATCGCAAAACGAAAGGGGCAAGGCCTTTAGGCCCTTGGCCCGTTTCATCCAATCTGGTCTTATCTTAAAATGTATGTCGTCCAATTTTTACGTTTTTAAATTCTGCACACTAAAAAGATTTCAACGAATGATTATATGCCATATAGATTGAATAATTCATACTTTTAAATTATTTTAGGTTTATTTAGTGGGCTTTAGGAAAGGTCCACAAATGTCTGATTTTTGTTGCGTTTTAGCGTATATTTTAGTGTTTCACATTTTGAAAATTCTTGATCAGGCCCAATGCACGAAATCACTGTACTATGACCAGTTCGATAATCAACTCACTGCCAACAACCCTAGGCACATAATATAACATAAGCCAATTAAGCACCATTTTTAGATCAAACACTGATACAACAAACATTTAAGACCAAGCCATAAGTCCAAATCAAAGTCAAAAAGTCAAAGTAATGGTCAACACGTCTGTTTTTGTGATGGATGTCATAGTAACCCCAAGTTAAGAGAATTTTGTCCTAAAATTCAGCCGGAGTTATCAACCGCAATGCTATCTACGAATAGGTGAGGGTGCTCGTTTTAGATTTTCTCTTCTTGTTCCCATGTAAATTCAAGACCACTACTTATATGGTAACTATTAGTTTATGAGAACTCTACCAATGGGAGGTGAGTATCGGAGTTACCCCAAATATAATTTGCACAAGCCCACAACTGATAGGAACAAAATGGATCGATCTGTGATGATATTATGATGCAATTGAATCAAAACAAACACAAGTAATCAAATCAATGCAAACATATCAGAAAAATTCATAGTTTTTCATTGATAGAAAGCATAGAAATACAAGTGTAGAGAAAACAGTTACAATTCGTTCAACTGATTCTAATGCGCACTAGTCTAGTCTTTGTGCTTACCTATACAATACATAATCTATGCTATTTATACTATCAAGGAAAATAAAAAGGAACATATATTTATAAATAAGTACCTAAACTATGACAAAACTATTAATAAAGACAATAAAGACTAAATGTTAATCTTCAAGAGGCTTTTACAATACTCCCCCTAAGATTGACATTGACTTCAGTCTTCAAACTCTTCAATCTTTTGTCTTCGGTCTTCAAAATATTCAATTTTTGCTCTTTTGTATTCAATCTTCATTCTTCATTCTTCAGACATCAAAAGAAATCTTCTGGTTCCTCTTTTACTTTGAACAAAGGCTTCTCGTTGTACAGCTCTTGTTCTCTCAATGCCTTTGTAATTGCTGACTTAAATTTTTCTGCCAGAATTGCTTGCTCAGGCTTTGATTCATTTCTTTTTATTTCTATCTTTTCCATTCTTTCCAATTTCTCCTTGGATAAACCTGTAATGTCAATGTTAGCATAAAATTCTATTGGTTTTGGATACTCTTTTGAATGTATCTCCATCACCCCTTTACTTGAAATTCTCATGAATTCAATAGACTTAATATCCTTCTTCACAATATTTGCATATGCTAAAGCTTTGCGGAATGCAATCCTTTCCATTACAACATTCATGACTTTAATGATTGTCAAGAAGTATTTTTTTTGTCATTTTCAGCAACTTCAGAAGACACCCATTCAAACTTTTGAATTGATAAGAAAGAAATGTAACTTGGATGAAGCAATTTTAGCTTAAATACTCCAAATAAAGAAATCATATCTTTATCCCAATCATCCAAATTTCTAACAAGCTTCAACTCAAATGTATCAACATTATAAAACCAGTCTTTTGAACTTTTGATGATTCAGCTAGAACTGAAATGTCTACATTATCAATTTTTCTTTTTCCTTTATCTATCTTAGATATCTTCTCAACATCAATTGGGGTAATTTCAGAAACTATCATAACTTTAGGAGATGGAGCTTTTAGACTATCTTTCATTCTTTCGAATTCTTCTTTTAAAACCTCATTGTTTTCTTTCAACTTTTTGAACTTTTCTTCCATTAGGTCATAATCTTTCATCATGACTTCAAAATTTTGCAAATTTGTTTCTTTATCTTTCTCCAAATCAGTAATCACTTTATCTTTCTTTTGTAGTTCCTCCTTCAATTTCTCATTTTCTTCTCTTAACTTTTCTATAAGAATCTCTTGCTTGGCATTTTCTTCTTTTAATTCATCAATAATCAACGGAAAGTTTGTTTCTTCCACTACATGTGTATCTTGTTGATTCAAGCTAACAGGATCATCATGTATCAAATCTTTAAATACTTCAATTTGTTCTTCTATTTCAATTGCTTCTTTAATTAGATTAACTATTTCCTCAATAGTTTGACTTTCTTCATTTCTTTCTTCAACTTGATCAACTTCTTGAACATCTTCAACTTGTTTAGTATCAACAACATGTTCATTTAATTGTCCATGTCATTTCCATCATCACCACCATCATTATCATCATCATCATCAGAACTTGAACTTTCATCATTATCATCTTCATTTTCATCGTCATCATCTTCATTTTCATCATCATCATCTTCATTTTGAGGAGCTTCTTCAATAAGATCATTTGGGTCAACTGGCTCATCTTCAATAAGATGAAAATGCTCTTCATTAATATTTATATCATCTTGAGCCACAACCCTCATATAATCAAACATTGGTACATTAGGAGCACCAGTAATCATTGATAGTCTTTTATATGAAGTTTTGTCATATGATCAAGAATTAATCTTTCACCACCAACTCTATAAGCATGATAATCAGGATTGGCTTCATTTATGATCATGTGCAGGAATCTAGGATACATCAGATACTTATTTCTGATTCCTTTCTCTAAGTTAAAGATAAATCCATTCATAATCCAACGAGCCATGTTGAATCTTCTATTTGTTGCAACAGCCACAATGGGTGAAGCTATATCAACTGGAAATGAGTTCCGACCAACATTTCTTTTTGACATGCAATGCTGGAATATATAGCATAGAAGTTTCCAGTGATTGTACACTCGGGCTCTGAAAAATTATTTCTTACGAAAATTATCTGGATGACCCATAGCAATAAAGGTTTCTCTACATTCATTAAATGAGAGTTCAGCTAAGTCTTCAGGGTCATTGTTTCCAAGCCTTAATTCTTTCATTTGTTATGAATCCTCTCAAAACTTTTCTCCCTTCTTCATTGATTTCAACAGTTGCAGTAGTCCAAAACTTCTTGATCAGTCTAGAATAAATGACTGGTTGGTAACACATAGCATAAACATACTTCTTCCTTAACAAAAATCTGATCATTTCTTCATAGCCTGTATCATCCCGAACATCTTCGTTTAGAAACGCTGCTACATTGTGCTTAGGTTCAAACTTAAGTTCTTCCATCTAATTAGACACTTGAGAATTTGCAATATTGAATCAAATTGATATCTATAGAAATATAAATGAAATTATGTTTCAATTCTGTTAACCTAACTTGCACTTTGAAAATTTTCTAAGTGTTCAAGTATTCTGTCAATAAAAACAAAATACATTCAAGTTAAAGTGTAAATGATTTCAAACATATCAATTCATTAAATTTTCTCAAAAACATATTAAAGAATGAATTTGTGATTATTTTTTTTTATTTTTATTAAAAATTCATGAATGTGACTGTTCATATTCAAGAACTTCGACTGATGAACATGAATATCATCATCAAGAATACATTTAATGAAAATCAGATTTGATTATCACAATATGTTCGAAATCAAGTGTATATCATCAATCAATATTCAATTTCAGTTAAACATTTACATTAAAGTCACAGATTTCAAAATTTCAGTCGAACTAGGGTTTATACGCCCGTATAGTCATGAAACGCCCAATCAAATTCAAACTGAAAACTTGAAGTTGTATGAATTTGTTCATGAACTTACGTTTAGAATCTGAAAAAAAAACTATCAATCGCAAGTATTGAACAAATAACACTCAGAAAGATGAACTGAAATAACATTTAAATTTTGACCTTTTTATTTTTGTTTTAAATTTTTTTAAAAAACAATTTCCCGTCATTTTAGTCTCTAATTTTAACAAAAAATCTCATATTAAAATGTTGCAAGAAGCTTTTCCACTTTTAAATGTTTTCTTCAGGTTCATTTTTATATCAAACACACATGCTTGAACTTTTTAGCTTCATCCTATCCATCCAAAACATTTAATTTTGTTTTTCATATTTTGAAATTTGAAAATTTTCTCTTTGACACTTTTATATTTATTCCCCCTAAACTTTTAAGTTTAATAAAACTTAGAAGTTTCTTGAAAGTCACAGGAAGAGCACACTAATCATTGTTAATATGCCTGCACATAAAAAACATGCAAAAATTAAAATTAAAGCATAATAAAAATCTATTATGTACAATTGAATCATATGTCTGCAGTGAGAACATATCAGTTAAGAT
Organism: Flaveria sonorensis; assembly: GCA_025506505.1. Lineage (NCBI taxonomy): Eukaryota > Viridiplantae > Streptophyta > Magnoliopsida > Asterales > Asteraceae > Flaveria > Flaveria sonorensis. Next base: position 42,156,234 of record CM046440.1, on the reverse strand, counting down.
CAGCACATTGAAATAAAAGAAATTGGTGGATAGTCATAGACAGTGAATAAATCTTGATCAAGTGTGTTCCAGGTCAGCATTTCTGCAGCAAAGGAGACACGAGATATAAGAACAGAAAATGAGTGATTTTGGCAAGGTACTCAGCACACTTACTTTTTCAACTCTTGGATTGCTTAAGGTATGATTAGATATGACATTATGTAAGTCACACTTAGACTTAGAGAGCTCAACCCTCATCAAGATATGCAAGAAATCACTTTTCTCAACTTTAAAACCTGACATATACTTATAACCAGATGTCATGTTTAGTTTGAGCACATTGGCATCTTTTTGCATCAGATGAGAATATCCAGGTCTGTAATGACTTACAACAAAGGATATCTCGTCACTTCAGGTCTATGATGACTCATAACAAAGAAGTGAATCGATGCTTTAAATTAATTAGAGCTCAATGGTTATTCATATCTCCACCAGGTGTGAGATTATGACTTAACAAGCAATCAATTTGAGAAGTCAACACTACTCATTGGTACTAAAAAGGACAAACATGAATGCATGAGTGATTTAGTTTGATCACAAGAGTTTACTTTTTCAGTATAATTACATGATCTTACCTGCACATCAAATTTGATCACGTCAGACTTTAGTCGTAAGCGAAGTATGCAACTGATCAAACTAATGTATCTATCATTTCTCACATATTGCAAAGACAGATTCATTCCTAAAAAAATGAATTAAGAAAGAAAAACTCTATTTTTTGTAGTTTTTGTTTTATATTTTTATCTTTTGATTTTTCAATTTTATATTTTTGTATTTTGGTTTGTTAGTCTATGAAACATGCACACACAATATACAATTAGGCAATTAACTCTGACAGTTTCTCTTGTTGTTTCCTATTCAGTTAAGGGAGGGTTCTGATCATTTTAAGACTGAAGTAACTGAAATGCTCAAAAAACCAGTTTTTACACATGGTTAATAAGACCAATTAACTCTACATTGCCATGAGACTAATCTGGGTCCTAAAAACTGACAACCACCCGTAGTAGATTTTGTAACCAAAGGATTTGAGAACATCCTGCTGAAGCAGCAATGTACTCAGATTCTACGGTTGAAACGAAGACATTTGATTGTTTCTTTCATTGCCATGAGACTAATCTGGCTCCTAAAAACTGGCAACCACCCGTAGTAGATTTACGATCTTGACAACATCCTCCATAATCACTATCCGTATATCCATGTAACTCGAAGTTATCTTCATAAGGATACCATAGCCCTAAAGCCGGTTTTCCTTTGAGATACCTGAATATTCATTTAACAACAATTAAGTGACATTCCTTCAGGTCTGATTGATACCTGGCATAGACACAAACAGCATACATTATGTCAGGTCTAGATGCAGTAAGATACATCAATGAACCAATCATAGATCTGTATAAAGTTTGGTCAACTGATTTTCCTTTAGAATCAGATTCAATCTTGGAATTTACATCAGCTAGAGTTCTTATGGATTGACAATCTTGCAGTTTAAATTTCTTCAAGAGTTTGTCAACGAACTTCTCTTGATAAATAAAGATTCCATCTGCAGATTACTTGACTTGAAGTCCAAGAAAGAAATTTATTTCTCCCATAGAACTCATTTGAAACCGGACTTCATGATTTCTTCGAATTCATTGCACAATTTTAGACTTGTAGAACCAAATATGATATCATCGACATACACTTGTACACATAAGAGATCATCGGCATCCTTCTTTATGAACAAAGTTGGATCGATTTTCCCTCGCGTGTATCCATGTTGGATTAAGTGTTGTGACAATGTTTCATACTAGATTCTAGGGGCTTGATGTAGTCCATACATGGCTTTGCTAAGCTTGTACACACGATGTGGAAATTCTGAATCTTCAAAACCTGGAGGTTGCTTTGCATACACATCATTGGTGATCGGTCCATACAAGAAAGCGCCTTTAACGTCTATTTGATACACCTTGAATTTCATGAATGATGCATAAGCCAGAAAGACACGAATTGATTCTAGTCTTGCAACTGGAGCAAATACTTCATCATAATCTATTCCTTCTTCTTGTGTGTATCCTTGTGCAACGAGTCTCGCTTTATTTCTAATAACAATTCCTCAATCATCTATTTTGTTTCTGAACAACCATCTTATGCCTATGGCATTTTCTCCTTCAGGTAAATCCACAAGATTCCACACTTCTTGTTTGCAGAATTGTAATAATTCTTCTTGCATAGCCTCAATCCAACTATTGTCCTTCAATGCTTCGATAAAGTTTTTAGGAACAAGTTGAGAAAGAAAACATGAATATAAGCAAAGGTTTGCTTGTTCTGATTTACTTCTCGTCATTCTCTCATTCAATGGACCGATAATCTGAGATGTTGGATGGTTCTTATGAACACGAGATGTTGGAATCTCATTCACTTGAACATGAACATCCAGATTAGATTGGTTCAAGTTGGAAAGCTGATGCAATAGGTTCGAAGAATGTGGATTGAAATTGGGAACTTGAGTCGGTGAGTTGATGAAGTAATCAAGATTACCGGTATCAACTATATCACCAGAAATAGATGACATTCCAGACTCAGGTTGTACAATTTCTATACCATCATTAGGAATAGGTTGTGAAACATCTTGATCTTCTGAAACTGAATGATCTTCATCTTGATGAGATTAATTGTTATTATTAAACCGAATTGTTGAATCTTTGACAAATGGAAAAAATGGAAAATCTGGGCTTGAGTCATCCATATCATTAGAATCTGAATCATCACTAAAAGAACCGAGATCTCCTTGAAGTTTCTTCTCACCTGTAGAATCAAGCAAGTTAGATTGATTAAACAAGTTAGATTGAAAAGAGTTTGACAATGAATCTAAATCAAATAGCCAAGCTGGACCATTTGAAACTGATGGAAAAGAATTTTCAAGGAATTTAACATTGAATGTTTCAAGTATAACATTTGTCCTAGAGTTATAAACTCGATAGGCTTTTGAAACAGTTGAATATCCAACGAAAAATCCTTCATCAGATTTTGAATCAAATTTTCCTACATGATCACTTGAATTTAAAATCAAAACTGGACAACCAAAAGATTTAAGAAAATCTATGTTTGGTTTCCTGCCAAACATCAACTCATAAGGAGTTTTTAGTTTGTCTTTCACAATTAAAGTACGATTCTGTACGAAACACGCAGTAGATATGGCTTCATCCCAGAAAGTGATAGGAATTTTTGCATCTGCTAACATGGATCGTGCAGCCTCAATCAAGGTTTTGTTTTTCCCTTCGGCAACTCCATTTTGTTGAGGAGTTCTGGGAGACCAGTTCTTAAAATCAACTCTGTTCTTCAACTTAGGAACTCTGTTCTCAGAATCTTCAGATTTGACCATTTTGAATTTTTTGTTTTAAGAAAAAGATTTGTTTTTGTTGTTGTTTTTTTTAAAGTTTTTGAATTAAAACAATGAACTGAAAATATTTTTGGATTTTTAAATTTTGAAAAAATTTCTAAGTGTTGAGTTGATGCACCTAAACAGTGATGAAGGGCCCACACAGTTATCAAACACCCAACTTTGATGAAACACCTAAGGGACTGCCTTATAATTCTGAAACGCCCAACTGATAATGCGCCTGAACAGTTGTAAGCGCCTGAACAGTTGTCAAGCGCCTGGGTTGTAGAATGCCAAAACAGTTCTAATGCGCCTAAACAACGGTTATGCACCTAGAATTGGTTTCTGAAAAGTTTCAAAGTGTCCAAACAGTTGTATGCGCCTCAACAGTGGTCAAACGCCTAGACCAAAAACGCCTGAATAGTGTTCAAATGCCTAAACAGTTGTCAAGCGCCTATACACTTAGGTAATTTTCAGTAGTGTTTTAACCTAATGCGCCAATTTCAACAGATTCAAACCAACTCAAATCTTCTGAAAATCTTCAAAACTTGTTGAATTGATCTAAAAACTTCCAATTAGGTAGTTTATAGGTCAATAATCAATGCTTTATCTTCAATTTCAACAAACAACAACAATAATTCAATCTTCTGTTTGAAATATAGTCTGAATATGAAGAACAGGTTCAACAACTTGTTTGATCAAATTCTTAGATTTGAACGAATTGAACATGAAATTTTGATTCAAATCATGTTTCTATTGATGAAACACAACTGAATTCAACAATTATTTGATCAAATTGCTTATCAATCACAGATTCAAGTGATTTAGAGAGCTCAGAATGTCGATAAGCTCAAATCACTGAACCAACAGCTCTGATACCATTTGATAGGATCAAACTAGATCGATCTATGATGATGTTGTGATGCAATTAAATAAAAACAAACACAAGTAATCAAATCAATGCAAACATATCAAAAAAATTCATAGTTTTTCATTGATAGAAAGCATAGAAATACAAGTGTAGAGAAAACAGTTACAATTCGTTCAACTGATTCTAATGTGCACTAGTCTAGTCTTTGTGCTTACCTACATAATACATAATCTACGCTATTTATACTATCAAAGAAAACAAAAAGGAACATGTATTTACAAATAAGTCCCTAAACTATGACAAAACTATTAATAAAGATAATAAAGACTAAATGTTAATCTTCAAAAGGCTTCTACAACTACATATCCTCAAAAGTCTAAATCGTACGTTCACTCTGACCATCGGTATGTGGGTGATAAGTGGTACTCATATAAAGGCACATCCCCAATGAGTTCTACAAGCATTGCAAGAATTATGATGTGAAACGAGCGTCATAATTGGAGATGATCGGCACTAGTACCCCGTAACTAGCCACAATCTCGCTAATATAAATCCTTGCCAACTTTTTCATCTTAAAGTCTTCGCGAATAGCCAAAAAATGATCAGATTTGGACATCCGATCCTGCAGGACTGGCAAATAGCTAACTTGTGTTCTTTGTTTCATAATGTTAGGAGAGACTTAGAAAACTTAGCAGATCAAATAGGGAACCAGCTTATGATGAAACAAAGAACATAAGTAAAGAATAGATTAAGAATAAGAAGATAATAATATGGTTTTCAAGAATAATGCACATTGCTCTTAAGTTCTTACATAGTGTTACAAAGCTTAAAAAGAGATGACAAGTACTTGAGATACTTTACTACATCCTACAGTCAGCTATACTTTGAAGGCCAGCTGGAAACTAATCTAGATAATAAGATCAATGTAAAGTCAAAAGGCAGATTACCTTTTGACTAGTGACTATAACATGCCATAGCTCACATCCTTATCTAATACAAAAAGGATAAAAGTACAAAAGTAGAAAGTTATAGACTCAAGACCTTAATCTATATTTTGACAAAAGTATGACCTTTTCACTAACTCATATAAGTTGGTGAGTCTTTAGAGGTTGCAACAGAAAGTGGTTTAGCTTTTGTCAAAAGGTGATTCAGAAAAAGCATGTCTTCTCTGTCTTTGAAAGAAATCAGTCTCTTGGCTTCGAAAGACTTTGTCTTTGAAGCTTCGGAAGACTTTTTCTTTGAAGCTTCGAAAGACTTTGTCTTTGAAGCTTCAGAAGACTTCATCTTTGTCTTTAGAAGATTTGGTCTTTTGGCTTTGGAAGATTTGATACTTAGTGTAATTCATTGAGTTGTATCAAATCTTCAGAAGTAACTTCCTTGTACTTCACATGTACTTGCTGATAGCTTTTTGGTTGCATCAGCCTCTAAGTGTAATCCTCACAAACTCCCCTAGGCTAATGCTACCAAAACTGAAGGAGAACTTTGAAGCTTGATCTTCAACTATTGAGAGTCCTCATCAGAATCAAGACCATTCCCTTCATCATCAGTTGGTTAGGATTCTTCAGATATTCAAAGCACCTTCTCATGTCATAGAGATCATGCAGAGGAAGGTCAAGTATGTTTTACCAGAAATACGCATCTTGAACCCCTTGATCCCTAGTGACATACCATCTGTGTGGGTTAGTAGTAAATACAAGACAAGATGGGTCTCGTAGCAGCAAGAGGCTCTACAATGAGTGGACATTGTTGAGCAGCCTATTCTTGATCACCCTCAGGATATTCTGACCCATCTTGAGGTGAAGAGGTGGATGCCTTGGATTTCTTCTTCTTATTCTTATTTCTTCTAATGGCCATCCTTTTCCTCTTTCTATACTTTAATTTAGAAAGCTAGTCTTGAGTACTAGATGGTTCTTTTTCTCCTTCACTGTTAGGTCCTTTTCCTTTACAGACTCAGAAGGAGAGGGATCAGGAACCTATTGTGGCTCAGATGATTAAGCTTGCAGAGATGTAGCACTAGGTCCATGTTGTGTTGTCTCTTGGGGTTCAACCTTGACCTCAGCTTTAGGTGTAGCCTGACTTGGTGGAGAATGCAAGTCTACCAGCTCACCCTTCTCAATCTTCTATTTTATCAGTCTAATATGCTCATTTATAGTGGATAGAGACATTGGACAAGTGTCCTTTTGAAGAACCCATATAGCTTCAAGAAGCTCACCATTTTCTGTCTGTCAATAGATTTCTTCTTTCTTCTGATTGGCTCTAATGGTGGTTCTTAACTTTGCAGCCTCTTCCCTCATCTTTCACTTAGCAGCCTTTTGCTCTTTTAGAACTTCTTTCTCAAAGTGCCTGAGGTATTAAAATTCAATGTATTCATAGGATAAGGGAAGTAGGTCTGCTTCCTGATAGAGGCTTATGGCGCTTAGGTAGGTTATCATGTTTTGTTTGTCTTGTTCCCTACCCAACTGAGTTTGTTGCTCAGTAGCCACAGCCTCTGCCTCAGGGATTTCTTGAACTGGGGAGAGGGTAGGAGCTTTGTACAATCTTTTTCTTCTTCTTTCTTCTTTGATTTGGAGGAGCAACTCTACATCCTCAGCTTCCTTCATCTCCTTTGACACTTTAATGTCAGCCAATTTGTTTAATTCTTCTAAGGGAAGAGAGATGATTTCATCTATGTTGTAGTTCCCAGACCACAGATAGTTCAATCTGGCTGCCCTCAACTCATCTTCCTGAGTGTTTGGCCTGGGGGCAGCCCTGATTGCAGCTTCCATAAAGCTAAGGGTCTCACTCCCCTTGCCTTCCACTTCCTCACTCTCTTCTCCTCCTCAATCTCCTCAGAGGTCATCTTCCTCTTCTATTCGTCAGTCACTGTCCTATGTGACTCAAGGTGTAGAGAGCTTTTACCTTCATTGCTTGGTGTAGCACTTGAGCTCTGGCCAGAGAGAGGCTGTGAGACACCTTCACCAACTAGTGCCTTACTGAGGGTACTAGGTGTTGAATCAATTCTTGTCTCAAGATTCACAGGTTCAACTACGGGCCTTCAACCAAGGTTTCCCCTTCGAAGCTAATCTTAGGGTCCACCTCAGTATCCAGTTGATCAAAGTCTTGCCTACTAGCCTCTGTCTAAATAACTTGTTTCTCTTTTTGAACTCTTCAAGAACCCTATCTTGAATCCTTTTAGCTAACTTCGCAGCTTGCCTATTTTGACTTGGCTTGGCAAGTGGCAGGTCAACCAAATAAGTGCTCTTATAGTATCTTAGATTTTGAAAGTTGAAGACTTCTTGTTGCCCCTGAGATCTAGAGAGTATCAGGGCTCTTTTATCAACATCATACCTCCATCCCACTATTGGATTTTTAGAAAGGTAGGATGGGGTAGACATAGCCCTTTGTATGCCCTTCTCAAATAGGCTTTGAATCAGGGTATCCACATCAATATGGGCTTGAGGAGGTTGTTAAGTATGGACAACTACAAGTGAGGGTGGTGAGTCCTCTATGTCCATACTTTGGTTAGAACTCCCGGGTTCTATGATATTAGATAGGACTTTATCCCCCTTTTTGGTAGCATCATCCTCTTGCACATGGGAGGGGTTAAGTCAACTACATCCATAGGTTCTTATGGACCTGGTTGAGTTTACCGACAAGTCTCCCAGCTAACTTGCCCATGAGATCGGTGATATCAAGTTGCTATTCAGTGACCTATCTTTGTAAGGTAGCCACCTGAGATTCCAGGTGACTTGTAAAAGTGAGAGCCACTTCCATATGGACTTCTTGAACATGTTCAGGGAGGTCCACCTCAGTTGGGGTTGGATGATGTAAGCTAGATATTGGTGATTCAGTAGCACTCATCTCTCATTGAGCAGGGGTGGAGAAGAAAAACTCATGGTACTCACGAAATCCCATATCTTTATCATCATATAATTAAAGGTTAGGGATGGGTTGGTTTAAGTCTAATGGATGGGAATGGTAGCTTTCCCCTGAAGGTTGATCACTTGAGTTTTGAGACTTGGAGTAATAGCTTATTGCTTGGAGTAATAGCTTATTGCTTAGGCAATAAGCTCATCAGGCTAAGCATGAGGAACCTTAGCACTGATCAAAGATGTAATAGGAGTTGTCTGCTCCTCAGGGGAAGTGGGAGCTCTTGTGTCCACTTCTTCCTACATGGGTGGTTGTATGGGGGCCTTCTCAAACTCAGTAGACTGAGTAGGGGTTCGTTTGGATTTTCTAGTGTAGGTGATGGTTATATGTGGCTTTGTGGGTGGTGTAGATGTAGAAGGTGTGGGTTCAACATTGGCTACTGCTGCCAAGTTGTCACCTTGAGCAATGAGCTTTAACATTTTTAGGACCAGGGTTGTTTCTACCCCAGAGAAGCCAACAGTGGTCTTTCTCATTATTGAAGATGCTAGGCTTCATCTGTCCTAATATAAAAGTATTACATATCCCTCTTAACTCTAATCCCAGTTCATAGTTTAGAATGTGTTAAACATATCTAGGGAACATATAGTAGTCTAAGGAGTCCAAGTTAGCAAGCAAGTTTGTATAGACTAGCTGGGAGTACTTGAATTTGATCCCTTAAACCATATCATGGATTATATAGGATAAGTCCTCAGAATCTTATCCTAACCTCCATGTTTGTTAGATAAAGAGTGTATCACAACATGGAAGAGGTACTTCCATTAAGAGGAAACCTTACCCTTCTTGAAGGTTCTAATAGAGTAGTCTCACTCATAGCCCATCTACCAGAATGAGTGATTGACAATAGATTTTAGGAAGCATAACTCACCTTTTTCATCATCCTAGCCTCAGATGAGAGTTGGTTATGGCTGGAGTGATGAAAATTGTCCTCCCCTGCACTATGGCAGACAGTGCTTTCTCATCGTCCAAGATGACCTCTTGGCAGATCCTCCAGAACTCTAGGAGTTTTTCTTCATATAGTAGAGGGTCTATTGTGAGGGCAGTGAGGTAGTTTGAGTGAGATAAGAAGCGACAAAAATCTAAGAAACTTAAATCTTTCTTAGATGATAACAGAGCAACTTGATTATGTTGCCTGTGTAGATGCATGGAAAAATCTGGTTGGTTTCAGGGTTCAGAGTTGGCAATTTTGAGAATAGTGGTGAAGAAAGCTAAGAACAAAGTTGGTTTATGGGTGAATTTAGGGTTTGAACTTTTGTAGATGAGGAGGAAGGGGAAAGAGGGGGAACCGTTGAAGATGTATATATAAGGTTAGATTTGACACAAAGTTAATGCAAAAGGATAAACTTTGAAATCTGGATGTCGGTCCCACCTCTGAAAAGTGCCCAAAAATGTAGTTTTCTTAGAAGTCTAAAATATTCCGAAGATAATTTGTCTTCAGAAAATTTGAGAAAACTTCCGAATCCAATTTGACTTCGAAAGATATTCCTTAGCTTGATAAAAATTTTCTTTGGAAGAAAAATACTTAGAGTATTTTGCTTCCGAGATATATTTAGTTTCGAAAGATATTAAACTTCAGGAAGTTTCATTCAAAGGATGAATAAAGCTTCTGAGACTTAATTTCTTTCGAAAGAGAACTGTCCCACAAAACATATAGGTACTTAGAAACATATTTAAGCTTCGGAAGATATATCAGAATTTCATCCGAAGGTAAATTTCTTATTAAGTAGTTATTAGTTTTGAAGACATAATTTTTTTTCGAAGTCAATTTAATGTCTTCTGAAAGAAAATATATCTTAAATTTCCAAAATTCTAAGGAATATCATTTTAAAAAATTTCTTCCAAAGTAAAATAGGCTTATATTGGTGATAATATAGACAACTTAAGACAGACATATTTGAAAAAATAATCTTGAATTTAATTTAAGAAAATCTACTCAAAGTTAATCATCCCAATAGCTGATATAAGATACTTAAATCTCTATTCATCAAAAGCTTTTATGAACAGATCAGCATATGGTTCATTTGTGTTAACTTTGACTACTTTTATCAATCTCTTTTCAAAATTATCTATAATTAAATGATACCTGATATTGATGTGCTTTGTATTTGAGTGCTGAACTAGATTCTCTGTGATAGATATAGCAGTGTTGTTGTCTATATGGATGGGAGTTTCCTTGATGTTAAATCCATAGTCCAGCATCTGATTTGAATCCAAAGCACTTAAGCATAGCAGCTTGCAGCAGCAATGTATTCAGCTTCAGCAGTTGATGCAGACACCTAGGATTGTTTCTTGCATTGCCATGAGACTATCCTTCCACCAAGAAATTGACATCCCCCTGATGTAGGCTTTTCAGTCATGTTACAACCACCATAGTCACCATCTGTATAAATATACAGATTGAAGTCAAAATTCTTTGGATACCAAATGCCCAGTTTGGGAGCACCTTTGAGATATCTGAGAATCCTTTTGACAGCAACTAGATGTGACATCTTGGAGCTGGCTTGATATCTTGCACAAAAACATATAGCAAACATGATATCATGCCTTCTGGCTGTGAGGTACATAAAAGACCCAATCATATGCCTATAGAGATGTTTATCAACCTACTCCCCCTCAAGAACAGGTCCAAAAGAGTGGTTTCTAGCTATGGGTGTCTTAGCAACCTTGCACTCAGTCAGATGAAATCTGTTAAGTATGTCTTGCACATACTTTGACTGATTTATGAAAATGCCATTGTCAACCTGCTTCACTTGAATTCCTAGAAAGCTCAAGTCTGTATGATCTCATCAGTCAATGTGTCTGTCTTCAAAATCACACTCAAAATAGTTGGGGGTGCAGCAATAGTCACCACACCATGAATTTATGGTACAAAACCCCAGATATAACGTTCAATCCTCTTCGATTTAGGTGTCACTAGATGTGGCAACAGCTTTGCCAATTTGTGACATCGGTCAGTATAAGTAGCATGACCGACCCCACCTTTGAATGATTGCAAAACTCATGCTCTAACTTTTGTATTTCGTTCATAGGACATTAATCCTCAGTTGCCAAAGCTTTGAATTCAGCCCAAGTCTTGGCCATTGTTTCCTCCCTACCATGGGCCTGAACTTTGGTGTTCCACCATGTTAGTTCCTTTCTCGCTAGTGAGCAGGTAGAGTACTTAACCTTCAAATTTTTAACACAGTTGCTGATATCCGTCACAGTTTCCATCTTCTCAAACCAACTGGTCAATGTCATTGCTCCACCCTTCCCATCAAGCTCCTTTGGTTTACAAGTCCTGAACTAAGGTCAAATGTACTAATCTCTATGATCTATAATATTTCAATACTAAAACTAAGGTCAAATGTACTAATCTCTATGATCTCAAGTCAAAGTACTTAAAAGCAATATAATATAAATAGAAAATAGATAGTTAGCAACTTCATGAAGCGTCTCCTGCTCAATCCATCTGATTACTCCATGAGCAAGAAAAAATTCCTCCTCCTTTCATACGACATGCAAACTCTTCTTGCACTTAAGGGCTAGGGGGCAGGCAGGTCACCACCAACATCACAAATAATCGGTGGGTGCATAACTATCTCATAAACAGGTCCCATATGGATCTCATAAGTAGTAACTAATCTTGAAGAGTCAGGTGGTGACTCTAGAATGTCTCTAGCAGATCCTCAGGGTAGTACCTCATCCCTGGGGTGAGGGAAGGTTATGTTCATAGTGTATGCTCCCCTGCATGCTCTAACTTCATAGGGTCTAAAGTACCTCTTCACAGACCCCGTCACTATCCTACGTCCACATATAGATACGTCTCGATTCACCTGCACTGATGGACCAGGTAGCACCTCCTCATACTACGAGTCAAAAGAGATCATAATGATAGAAGGGGAACAAAATGATCACCAAAAGTCATGGCCTACAAAAAAGTATAAGTACTTTTTCTCATAGAAATCAGGTAATACATGTGGCAAAACACCCGAACACAACACATAGCACATAAAACATACACGTGCATAACAATGCACACATAATCCAATTATACATACCATATGTGGGTTCTTAGGTTATAGTCTAAGTCGAGTAAAACATACAGGTATTTAACAATGCACACATAATCCTATTATCCTGTCACACACCCACTAGTAGCGAAAACATGAGGATACGATGGACGAGATTGTCATGACACATTGGGGGTTTAAGAGAATCACTGAGGGAATTCTTCATAAAGGTGTCATGACGTTGCTCAACACATAGGAACACATGCCATGTATAATCAATCAAAAATTTCATACCATAATGCATAAATAGTCTAAGGTTCCATTCAGGAACGAACAAGCACAAACAGAAAAACAATCCCAAATACAAATCCAACAATTACAATCCAACAAATAAGTCAATTCAAAACATACCTGAAAATCCCATAAAAATGTCTATTGCTCCTATAGGAGCGGTCTTGTGTATGGTCCATAGTCCACATTCCTAAGCATCTTTACATGAAAGGCATGATCTAAAATGTCAACAAGTGTTAATGAGTTCACAGGTTTATAAGTTCAAAATATGTTGTTGTGTATAAAATGTACATAAATACGTATGTGAGTAAGAGATTATAGTAGCCATAGGCATCAACATAAGTTTAAAATCAGTCCAAGTCCAATTTACTGGATTATATTCACCCAAGGGCACGCACAGGCCATGTCAGTCTTAGCTAGCATACCGACAACAGGGGTGGGGTGTCAACCTTTTAATACTAACAATACAATTCCATGACAGTCTAGTCCAAGTACAAGTACATACTCATGAACAAAATATATACTCAACCCATGACCCAAACCACATACAATGTTTCAAAATAACTCCTTAAAAAATTGCATAGACCAAGGAAATGAGTAAGCTTTTCCTACAAGTAAAACACATTAAAAAGAGGCCATGAAACTCACCTTAAAATAGTACGGTCCAAAGTCCTCCACGAACAAGATAAGTAGCTAAAAATACAATAAACATAAAAGAATTACTAAAGGTCAAGACGACCATTATAGGTGTAATCCTTGTAGCTCGATCCTTAATACCCATCAAGGTTTTTGTTTTAATGGAAACAAGATTCATTAGATAGTACAAGTTTGACATTAAATTTAACTCCAAGAACCGTCTCGATTTAGGGTTTTAGTTGTCGTCATATATATTAAGTCATTAACGCCATTCGATGTACCTTTATTAGACCATATTCATTGAGTTATAAGCATGATTTTTTCATCTGTTTTTTATGTCTTAAAACTTCATTTTGGATACAACTACTACCTTTATTCGATTTATCCCAATTTTAGTATTTAAGATCACAAAACTATTTCAGCTTGTACAGATGATCACGCATCAGTACTGTGTAGACTATTTGGTGGTCTAAATGGTAACGAGATGTTGCTTAATAGACATAGTTTAAAAGATAAGACTTTAAGTTGAGCCCCAAAAAAATAATCACCTCAAATGGGTCAAGTATGAGAGAGGTATGACCTTATGAACACAGACCAATCATTCTCTCCGAATTTAACAGACCTAACCTTTAGTTTTGTTTACTACATCTGAAGGACCAAACAATATCAAAACGATATAAGACCACTTGGGTTAGTTAAAGGACTCACTGAATTTTTTTTTAATGAAAAGTTTGACCCATTTGGCCTTAATATTATCAAGCTATGACCTGTCCAAAACATCTCATTTTTCTGACAGCAAGCAGCTCATTTTCTTAATCTTGTCCCTTTACTTCCCAAACCTTAATTTTTTACTATTATTGACCCAAGACCTTAAAGAAAATTTATTCCATAAAATAATTGACAAAACCTTGAATTACACATTTAGATTATCCTAATTTTCAGTCCCAAAATAGTAAGTTTAGATTTTAATCTTCCAGTTCGCATTATTAGTTAATCGGTACTTAGTTTTGATTCCCCAACGCGCCTATCGATTCAAGAAGCAAGGCTAATGTTTTCAAAAACAATTTATAAGTTCAAGATGTCCATTATGGTCAAGTCACACAAGTTTACAACCTAATTTTGATAGATCCAAGAATATACAAAGATTGAGAATTAGGGTTTTACAGGTTAGAAGGTCCAACATCCAAAATACCTAGATCTTTGCGACCCAAGATCCAAAATAGAGCATACAAGAATATTAGATGATGATTTTATGTTTAGATGATGAGTATAATCAATACCAAGGTAGAACAACGAATAAATCATAAAACGATGATTTTTCTTACCGGGAGATTAGGAGACGAACAAGGCTTGCTTAGAATACAATCTTGATTTGCCTTGATTTCTTCAAAAATTAATGGAATGGCATGAAGATGATGATTTTCAATGGGGATAGTGAAGAAAAAGAGTGAATTGGGTGATGGTGGCTAGGGTTTGCAAATAGGGAGAAATTTGTAAGAAAAGTTTCACAATTGTGGGGAAACAAGGGGATTCCCCCTTGATGTTTTTGGCCGCAAAAGGGTAGGGGAAAGGGCCTTCAGGCCCTTCGCCATTTCATCTAATCCAATCTTGTCTCGAACTAGGTGTCATCCAATTTTTACATTTCTAAATTTCTCGCGTTAAAACGATTCCAATGAACCATTATATGCAATATAGGAAATAATTTATACTTTTGAATTATTTTATGTTTATTTAGTGGACTTTAGGAGAAGTCTACAGATGTCTTATTTTTATTGCGTTTTAACATAAGTTTTAGTGTTTTACATTTTGAAAATCCTTGATCAGGCCCAATGCACGAAATCACTATACTACGTCCAGTCTGATAATCAACTCACAGCCAACAACTCTAGGCCCATAATATAACATAAGCCCATTAAGTACAATATTCAGATCAAACACTGATATGATAAACATTTAAGACCAAGGCCAAATCAGTCTAAATCAAAGTCAAAAGTCAAAATCAATGGTTAATACACCTGTTTTGGTAATGGATGTTACATATTAATTTATTTCCAAAGCAAGTTCATCATTTTGTTTAGACAAAACATTATACGTACATTCTTTATCATGAAGATTAAGTTATAACTGATAAATTATTTTATTTAAAACGTCAACTTTTTCTTTGAAAATCTTTTCATTTGATTTATGTTTTCGAGCTTGATATTGAAGTTTTTCAACTTCTAAAATCAAGTGTTCATTAAGAAACTTGATATCTTTGTACTTTTTCAAAACATGTATTAATGCACAGATAAGTATATACCTCTGATCTAGCAGCAGATCATCATAAACATGATGCATTTTCTTCACCATGAATGCTATCAGAACTTCCTTTTCCTTCACTGCTTCTTCTATTGAAATTGATGGAGTAGTCTCGACAGCTTCTATCTTTTGAGTATCAACAGTTGCTGGAGTTGTCTCGATAGCATTAGTACACATTCTTTCATTTTAAAGTTTGTTAGAGTAATCTCAATAGCATTTGTAATCTATTAAGCTTCAACCTCTTCAACAAGATCCTTCACTTCTTCAGACTAATGATTACCTCCTTGTTCACTTTCTACACTCTCTTCATGTATTGATTATAACTGATCATCATTTCTTCCTATTTCAACTTCACCACTTTTAGCAAAAACTCCATCAAGTAGATCAATAAAGACAAATTTAGCAAATAAGATTTTTTTATAGCCTGAAGTTCCCACTGTATCAGTCTTGGTTTCAACCTCAATCGTTACCATTTTCTTCCTACCTTCAGTTGGATTGGTTTTTAGTTCTATACCTTCCCTAGCAAAATGCCCAGGTTTGTCACAGTTGTAGCATCTTCAATTTGTCTTATCAAAGCCAATCTTGCTAGAAGTATTTACTCTAAACATCTCCCTCCCAATTGTTCTAGTAAAGGTTTTTAGCATGATAAACAACCAATGCCATTTGATATCTGATATCATTTTCTTCAACATCATTAGGACTAACTAGTTGCAAATCATCCACAAGAACATTAGGTGCACTTAGTTTGCTATCCATAAAAGCTTCATAACTAGACATAAAGGTAGTACAAAATGCAAGATGTTATTTAGCAATCTAGATGGTTTGTTTTGAAAGGCTTTAAGTGGCAACATAAGCTTGCTGAATTTGGTGTTGAGGTTGAATAGATGATTAATTTTAAGATTAAGGATGAACTAATGTGTAATGAGCTTGCATAGGAGAATACTAACTTGCATTAGAAACTTGGAACTAAGAAATTGGTGTCACTTCTACGTATGAATAGTTGGACTTCCTGATAACTGTTGCTGGAACATCTAAGAATAATTCATATAGTAATTTGGTTTAGTCATTGTTTGTCATCCATCTCATATGACTTGTAGAAATCAAATCATTGAATGAAGGTGTAAATAAATCTTTGATTCTTTTAATGGATGTACAGTTGTTGTTCTAACTGTAAGGCAATGAATTTAGGAACTTCTTGTTGATAGTAATGTTTTCCAGGGATATACCAACATTCTTTACTTTAGTTACCAGCTTCACGAATCTAGATATATGAGTTTCCAAAGTTTTACCAACGATGTGATTAAACATGTTGAACTCCTGATTGAACATATCCTTCTTACTTTCTCTTATGTCCTTATTCTCCATAAGAGATATTTAAACTTATGAGATATTTCAGTGGTTAGAGCAATGGTGATAGTGACATAAGATTTATCATCTAGTTTAGACGTCTTCATGTCATCATCATCCCACGCATGTTTGGGTTTTTGAACCTGTAAGGATTATACTTAGAGGCTGATGCAACCAAAGAGCTCTAAACATTCACATGTGAAGTACAAGAAAGTTACTTCGGAAGATTCGATATAACTCAAGGAATTTTAATAAGTACCAAATCTTCCGAAGCCAAAACACCAAATCTTTCGAAGCCAAAAATGAAGCCTTCCGAAGCTTCAAGACAAAGTCTTCCAAAGCCAAGAGACTAATTTCTTTCAAAGAAAGAGAAGACATGCTTTCTCTGACTCGCTTTTGACAAAAGCTGAACCACTTTTTGTTGCCACCTCTGATGACTCACCAACTTATATGAGGTGGTTAAAAGTCCCTACTTTTGTCAAATGTAGATTAAGGTCTTAGAGTCTGTAACATTCTACTGTTGTACTTTTATCCTTTTTGTATTAGATAAGGATGTGAGCTATGGCATGTCATAGTTACTAGTCAAAAGGCAAATCTGCCTTTTGACTTTACATTAATCTTGTTGTCTAGATTAGTTTTTCCAGCTGGCCTTCAAAGTAAGGCTGGCTGTAAGATGTAGTATAAAGTATCTCAAGTACTTGTCATTAGATTCAAGCATTGTAACACTTTGTAAAAGAACTTGAGAGCAATATACAATATTCTTGAAAGCCATATTATTGTGTTCTTGTTCTGTTCGTTACTTGTGTTCTTTGTTTCACATTAAGCCAGTTCCCTATTTGATTTGTTAAGTGTTTTAAGTCTCTCCAAACACTGTGAAACTATTGCATTGAACCCTTTCACCGATCCTACTATTGGTATCAGAGCTTTTTATGCTGTTGATTATGAAATCTCACCATCTTTAATATCTTCAATTTCACAAAACACTTACCAGCTCAAATGGCAGCTCTCACAAAAGCTGATATGGAATCCGGTACCATGTCAAAATCTCCATTGATCACTCCTGATGACTTTGATACTTGGTTCCATCGTATGGAAGGGTTCATCAAGTCTCAAGACATCAGGATGTGGAGATCTGTTATCAAAGGACTTCACATCCTAAGCACCTCTTTAGCCACTGCTGGAGGTGGGATGATTCCTAAGGAAATGGTTGACTATTCTGAGGAAGATTGGAAGAAGATTGACATAGATCAGAACGCCATGGCCGCTCTCCAAACTACTCTTCAAAACTCTATATACAGAGGCTTCAAGAAGTTCAAAATTGCTAAGCAGCTTCAGGAGGCACTTAATCTTATGTATGAGGGGTCTGATGAAGCTAAAGAAAACAAGAAGGACCTCATGAAGCAGTAGTTTGAGAACTTTGCTTGCAAGTCAGGTGAAACTATGACTTAATAATACTTTAGGTATGTTGAGATTGAAGATACTCTCATGGATGTTGGAGTTAAGCTTGAGAATAGGGACATTGTAAGGAAGTTCATGTTCTCTCTTCCCAGACAATGGACTCACTACTGTGTGGCCATTAAGAGAACTAAAAACCTCTCCACCCTTACTCTCATAGAGCTATATGGTTTCCTTAGTGGCTACCAGATGGAGATAAACATGCAAAATCTATCAAGCAGCTCTTCTAACAATCAATATAGTTCAGCCCTCCATGTGGTTGAAAGGGATAGTAGAGAACCACAGCATCATCTTATATGCTACCCTGACAACTCACAAAAGGGCCCTTTCATCACCTTCCCTGAGACACCAAGTGAGAGCTACATCTAAGGAAACCCATTCCAAGAGACAAGCTCAACTCAAGCCTTTGTGTGTGCTGATAAAAGTTATGCCAACTTGTGAAAATTCGATAATCATAGGATCAAATATTGCAATCGTATTGTTGTCGTTTATCAGATCTGTGATGTGAAATCTCACAGACCTGCTGATGATTTCAAGTGAAGTTCCGTTGCAAGATTTAATGCATGATGATGAATAAATGATGAACAATCAAGAACACATATTCATAAATATTTCATTCATTCATATGGATGATCATCGATGCTAGGAGATTACAAAGGGAGTTTGTAAGAAAATTCTCTCTCACTACACTCAACCTAATTGTTTATCTCACTAGACTAATTCTTTCTTGTTTGTTATTATTAGTGCTTATTCCTTAGAGTATAAATGACTACACTTAGTCTATTTACAATTTTTACATAAATGAACAAAATTACATTTAAACCCTAATGATTACATAAATATAAGTCTGATAAATTCTCTGTTGCTGATGCATGACTACAGGGTAACTGACGTCATTCGGGACGACCGCTGATGTTGACTGTTGACTTTGACCATGGTAGACCAAGTTTGACTTTGGTCAATTTTCTTCGTTTTGATCATATTTTCAGTATGGCTTCACCCTATCGGTTTTGGTAATCATCATGAGATTCAACACTTAGGTTTTGAAATGTATTATCTTCATATAGTCCACAATACTCCTCCTAAGATGATGCTGCAAAAACCTCATGATTATCAAAACCCTGGATGCTGATTGATGTGTACTCTTGAAGTGCAATCTTCTCCCCCTTTTTGGTAGAATCTTTTTAGAAGCTTTAGAAAAAGGCATTGAAAAAAGACTTTGTTTTGGCACATTCAAACTTTGTTTCAGCACTTGATAGATGTTTCATCAGCTTAATCTTCTAGTCTTATTTTGACTACTTGAAAATACACCCATTTGCAAACACTGTGGATTGCATAGGTAGCAATATCAGCAGCTTTTTCTCAACTTCAAAAGTGAAGGAGAAGCATCAATGTAAGGCGCCGTCCCGGGACGCCTACAGTTGGTCAATCATAGCATAATACATTTAAAACACATCATATCGCAGCGAAAATATATCTTTTCATTAATAATTAAAATCGTGTCAAAACATCATATCATTTCGTTTACAACTCAAAAATGTATTAATACAATAACTATCCCAAAAATTATGAATGCCAGACTTGAACTTTCCCCAGTAGCTTATGCATCCATGCCTCCTCTCCTCAGCATCAACCATTACCTGCCAACTATTATGCATACAAAAACTCAGCGACACTGAGTGGGTTCTAGTTTTATAGTAAAATACTTTACTTTTCGTTAAAACATTTCCTTTACTTTCATACGTGATCATACAACATACATACATCTTGATAATAATTGTTATTATCTTTCATCATAGTTCATCAACGTTCTTTTCATACATTCATTCACTTTCATATAGGTCCTGGCATATTCTAAGCCCCCAACATTATGCACGAAGCTGGTACTGTGCCAAGGCTTATAAATAAACCCCCACACATTGTGCACAAAGCTGACATAGTATTGGGGTAAACCGGCAGTGACCCCATCGCATTTAGTCAATCTCAAGGATTGGACCCCTGAAGCGCATCCTTATGGGCTAGCTAAGCCCTCAGTTGAGCTAATGACAACATGGTCGTGCACCTCCATTCATTTTGCTTGCAAGACTTTCATTCATTCATTACGTTCCACTTTCGTTAACATTATCTTTCCCTTTTCTTTACATAATACTGATGAGCTCAAAACGGATCGATCTGTGATGATATCGTGATACAATTCAATCAAAACAAACACAAGTAATCAAATCTAAGCAAACATATCACAAAAATTCATAGTTTCATTGATAGAATGCATAGAGAATACAAGTGTAGAAAGAAAACAGTTATAGTTCATTTGATACCTTCCTACATACCTTATCTATGCTATTTATACTATTAATACACAAGGAACAATATTTACATAAAAGTCCCTATACTATGACAAAAAATAAAAGACATACAAAGACAAATGTTAATCTTTAAAGAAGCATCTACAATACTCCCCCTAAGATTTACATGTCTTCAGTCTTCAAAATCTTCAGTCTTTATCTTCAATCTTCTTTGATCTTCATTCTTTAAACTGCAGTCTTCTTCTTTATCTCTTTCTTCAATCTCCTTCTGTATCTCCATCTTTGATCTTTAGTCTTCACAAGGCAAAGAAGTCTTCTGGTTCTTCTTTTATCTTGAAAACTGGCTTTTCCTTATATAGCTCTTGTTCCCTTAGAGCTTTGGCAATAGCTGACTTGAATTTTCCTGCTAAAATCCCTTGCTTAGGCTTAGCTTCATTTGTTTTGATCTCCATATTGTTCATTACTTCCAAAGTTTGCATAGAAAGACCTGCAATATCAATATTTGCATAACATTCTATAGGTTTTGCAGTATCTTTGCAATGAATCTCCAAAACCCCTTTGCTTGAAATTCTTATGAATTCAATGTCTTTGATATCTTTCTTCACAATATTAGCGTATGCTAATGCTTTCTTCAATGATACTCTCTCCATCTCTGCATTCATCACCTTGATTATAGACATAAAATACTTTTTGTCATTCTCAGTAGTTTCTGGACTCACTTTCTCAAACTTTTGAATTGATATTAAAGAAATGTAACTAGGATGGAGTAATTTAAGTTCAAACACACCAAACAATGTGATCATATCTTTATCCCAATCATCCACATTTCTGACCAACTTCAATTCATACGTTTCGGAATTATAAAACCATCTTAGAATCGGTTTTGATTGTTGAGATCCATCAATTACCTTCAATCCAGGATTTGTGACTTTCTCAAAATACTCATCACTGAAATAATCCAAAAACTTCTCTTCACCAACATCTTTATAAACTCCTTTTCTCTTCTTCTTTAATGATTGAAAATATTGCTTATCTTCTTGATCACACCTTATTTGTAAGAATGAACTCATTCTATTTATCCCTCTGTGAAGTAACTCAACAAAAAATTCTCCATATTTAGCTTTTGAATGGTTGATCAACTGGCAGCTTAATAATACTTGAAAAGAAATGATAAACATCACAAATTGCATTGACTCTTTTAATCAAGAATGCATCAAACACTTCATCATACTTCCAAGCTACGATCTTGACCTCCTTAGTGGTATCAGGAACAATCATAGCATTCAACAAATCTGAAATAGATTGTCCTTTCTGTAATACATTACGCACAAGGTCACCAGCGGATCGTGCTTTGTTCCATAATTGCTTCTGTTCCATTGATACTTGATATCCTTGTCTTTCTGTTTCTGGAAACATCTTCATCAGATCTCTTCTTCTCTCATAAGCAGAACTTTTCTTCTCCATTGCTTTGATCTCTTGAGGCTTCAAAATCCTCGTCCTCTTTGTTATCTCCAAGTATTGAGGATTATTCATATCAAGCACTATCATCTTATTTGTTTGTCTTTTAGTTTCTTGGACACTTTTCACTAAGTTCCTTAATGATTCACCTTGCAATCTATTCAATTTCTTTCATGGATAATTACATGACTGTAACCACATTCTGAGTGCAGTAATGCTCATATCATCAGGGTTAGGATGATGCAACTCAGATGTAGACAGTTAATGCTTTCTTGTAATGAGTTCCATTCTCCATGTTCAACTACAATTTTGTTTGGATCAACAGGGGCAACGGATTCAGCTGTAACACATTTTTCATATTCTTCATGAATTTGAGAAACAGTCAAACCATCAAGAAACACTCGATTGTATTTCATCTTCACCAAATAATTGTATTTTTCTTTAACATCAATGGTACATCATCATGACTTATGTCAATTGTAGAGAAATGTTCATCAACATTAGCTTCTTGGATATCTTCATCATCCAGCACTTCATTGTACCAATTATCATCAAATTCAGCTTCTATATCATCTAAAGCTCTAATGGTTTCTTGTATATCTGAATCTTCTTCATCTCTACTTGCATATTCGTCAATCACTTTTTGAACTTTGAATGATGATTCAGGTAGTACTGAAACATCAATATCATCTAATTTCCTCTTTCCTTTATCCAAAACAGGTATTCTCTCAACATCAATAGGAGTAACTTCAGAGATAATCATCAATTCAGGAGATGGAGACTTTTGTTTTTCTTTCAACTTTTCTAATTCTTCTTTCAATGATTCATTTTCTTCATTTATTTTCTTTAATATTTCTTCCATTAAATCAAAATCTGTCATCATTACCTCAAAAGTCTTCATATTATCATCTCGACTTTTTCTCAACTCATCAATTAACTTGTCTTTCTCTTTCATTTCTTCAATCAAACTTTCATTGATAGCTTTCAACTCTTCAATTATCTTTAATTGATTCAACTTTTCTTCATTCAATTCATCAATCTTCTTTTGTAAATTTTCTTCTTCAGTTAATGTAAACTGATCATTATGCTCTACCATTTCTCCAATCATACTTGCAATTTCTTCAATAGATTGTTCTTCACCTTGATTAATTTCTTCAGTATCCTCATCATGAAACTCTTCAGTAGCTTGATCAATTGCTTGTACATCTTCCTCACGTTCATCATGAATTTCTTCAGTAACTTGCTCAGTTTCTTGTATAACATCATCATGATCTATTTCCATTCCATTACCATCATGACCACCATCCTCATCATCATGGTCATCATCAGATGAACTAGAGCGGTCATCATCTACATCATCAATGTTTTCATTATCATCATTATCTTCTTCATCCTCTTCAGCTGGTACTTCCTCAATCAAATCAGCTGGGTCAATAGGCTCGTCCTCAGTTAAATGATAATGATCAATAGTGATATCCGCTTCATCATTAGCAACATTGATTATATAATCAAATAATGGAACATTCTGAGCTCCAGTAACCATCGCCAGTCTCTTATAAGATACATCAGACATATGCTCTAGCATCATAGTTTCACCACTCATACCATACACACGTATGTCTGGATACTCTTCATTGGTGATCATCTGAAGAAATCTAGGATACATGAGATACTTGTTCCTAATTCCCTTATCAAGATTAAAGATAAAACCATTTAGAATCCACTTTGACATATTGAATCGTCTATTTGTAGTCAGTGCTACAATGGGTGATGCAATGTCAATAGGGAAAGAATTCCATCCCGCATTTCGTTTTGACATGCAATGTTGGAAAATGTAGCATATAAGCTTCCAATGATTGTACACACGAGCACGAAAAAATTGTTTCTTAGGAAAATGGTCAGGATGTCCCATTTCCATGAATGTTTGTCTACATTCATCAAACGTTAGCTCGGATAAATCTTCGAGATCATTAGGTCCTAACCTCAAGGCTTGTCTAATTGAGTCTTTAGAGACTTCAATCATTATAAAATTTGTTATAAAGCCTCGGACCACTTTAGCTCCATTATCATCAACATCAACATCAACATATGCTGTGCTCCAGAACTTCTTAATCAGACGTGCATAGATAATCGGTTGGTAGCACATGGCATATACGTACTTCGTCCGTAATAGAAATCTGATCATATCTTCGTATCCTACAGCATCTTGAATATCCTCGATTAATAGCGCAGCAACGTTGTGTTTCGGCTCAAACTTTAAATCAGCCATCTGCGAAATTAAACACAAGACATTTAAATTTTGAAGTTTTAACAATTAAAATCAATATTTTTTTAAAATTTCATTCTGCTGAGATTCAAATATTTCAAACAAATTGATTTCTTTGATTATTTAACACATTTTAGATTTCAAATTTTGATTAAAACAAACTTATTTTAAATATGAATTTTTTTTTAAAAAAATATATTTTTTTTTATTAAAAAATGTTGAATGAGTGTTCATCTTCATCCTCGGTCGATGAAGATTCATCACTGAATCAATTTGATGAACAAACAATTTGAATGCAACATTCTGATCGAAGTCATGTATATATCATCATTCTAACTTTAATTTCAGTTTAGATTATCATTTCAATTTGACATTTTACAGATTTACACAAGTTAGGGTTTCGAACGCCTGAATAGGATCAAAACACCCAACATAATTCAACCTGTTAAATTGAAATTCCTATGATTTTAAACATCAACTTACATTTAAACTCTCGTAATATCACTATCGAATGCAAAAGAAGATCAAAAATCAATTGAAGTGAATCAGTTGTATATCGAGTGTTTGGGTTAGAGAGTGTTCTGTGTTCAGGGGAGATTTTGAAAATGAAATCTGAAAACACAAAGTGTTGTTTATATACTAAGTGAAAAAAATTTAGGCGCATGAGCACTGTTTGTGCGCATGGGCTTAGGCGCATGAGCACTATTCAGACGCATAAGCACTGTGTATGCGCTTTTGCACTGTTCAGGAGCATAAGCACGGTGTAGGCGCTTTAGGACTGTTCAGGCGCATGAGCTTAGCTAAAACGCCCAATTGACACTTGTACACTTGGAAGCATAGGAACTGTTTAGGCGTATGGGAAGAATAAAACGCCCAACTTGGCACATTTACAGACTTAAGACAACTGTTTAGACGCATGACAACTGTTTAGACGCATGAAGTTGTCTGAAACGTCCAACACTTGTACAAATCTTGAAAAATCATCATGCTCCTAATCCTGGACTTATGAATACTGTTTAGGTGCATGAGATGACTTCCATGTGTCCCAACACTTATAATTTTTTAGATCTCCCACCTGTACATTGTTTAAACATATTAGCACTGTTCACATACTAATATTAAAACAATTTATCAAATTTTGACTTTTATAAGTCAAACTTTGACTTTCATCCAAAATATAAACAATAGACCCTCAATTTTGAACTTTTTGCATTTCAAATTTTTATTTTTATTTTGAATTTTTAATTAATTTTTTTATTTATTTTTTACCTTTTTATTTTTTATTTAAATGTTCAAAATAATTTCCCGTCACTTTAGTCTTTAATTTTTAACAAAAAATCTCATTTAACTTTTGCAAGAAGCTTTTCCATTAAAAATTTTTTCAGGTTCACACATGCACACACACATGCTTGAACACATGTAGCATCATCCTTTCCATCCAAAACATTTGATTTTGATTTTTCATGATTTTACATATCTTGAAATTTGACAATCAGATTTCTTAAATACTGTTTTAACTCTTTTTACTCCCTCTAAACTTTTAAGTTTGATAAAACTTAAAAGTTTCTTGAATTTTGTCACACGAAGAGCACACTAATCATTGTTAAATTGCCTACACACAGAAAACATGCAAAAATCAAAATGAAAGTAGAATAAAATCCTAATATTCACAATGAATCATGTCTGCAGTAAGATCATATTAATAGTGATCAGCACATTGAAATAAAAAAAATGATGGATAGTCACAGACAGTGACTAAATCCTGATCAAGTGTGTTCCAGGTCAGCATTTCTGCAGCAAAGGAGACACGAGATCTAAGGACATAAAATGAGTGCTTTTGGCAAGGTACTCAGCACACGTACTTTTTCAATTCTTGGATTGTTTAAGGTACAATTAGATATGACATTTTGTAGTCACACTTAGACTTAAAAGAGGTTAATTCTCATAAGGATAGGCAAGAAGTCACTATTCTCAACTTGTTAACCTTACATATACTATAACAAGATCTCATTTGGTGTTTATGCACATTGGCATCTTGTTGCATCAGTGAGAAAATCCTGGTCTGTAATCACTTACAACAAAGGATATCTCATCACTTCAGGTCTATGATGACTCATAACAGAGAAGTGTTAGATGCATTAAATAATTAGAGCTCAATGGTTATTCATATCACCATCAGGTGTGAGATTATGTCTTAACAAGCAATCAATTTGAGAAATCAACACTACTCATTAGTGATAAGATAGACATACATGAATGCATGAGTGATTTAGTTTAATCACAAGAATTTACTTTTTCAGCCTAATTGCATGAGTTTACCTGCACATCATATCTGATCACATTAGACTTTAGTCGAAAGCGAAGTACGCAACTGATCATACTAATGTGCTATCATTTCTCACGTATTGCAAAACAAATTCATTCCTATATAATTAATAAAGAAAAACACTATTTTTTGTGATTTTTGGTTTTATATTTTTATCTTTTTTTTTCAATTTTCTATTTTTGTATTTGGTTTTTGTTTTTCTAATAAACATGCACACACAAAAATGAAATCAGGCAATTATCTTTGACAGGTTCTCTGACTGTGTCCTATTCATATAAGAAAGGGTTCTAATCATATTTAGACTAAATTAACTGAAATACTAAATAAACCAATTTTTACATGTGGTTAATAAGACCAATTGACTTTACCAAATACTCAAACAGTCCTGGTAAGAAGGCTTTAGTAAAAAGGTCGGCCAACTGTTTTTCAGTAGCAATTTGAATCAAAATGATTAAACCTTTTTTATGAATATGTGTTCTTTATTGTTCATCATTCATTCATTAGCATACATTAAATCTCGCAACAGATCTTCACTTGAAATCATCAACAGGTCTGTGAGATTCCGCATCATGGATCTAATAAATGGCAACAATACGATTGCAATATTCGATCCTACGATTATCGATATTTCCACACAACTTTCTCTTCACTCTTGAAGACTTGGATTGCATCCATCCAGATGACCTGGAGTATATGGAGATAGTCCAGCAAATGGCTCTTCTCACTCATAGAGCCAAGTAGTTCTATAAGAGAACTGGAAAAAGTTTCCCAGCAATGTAACTAGTGAGAAGTTTGGACTGGATACAAGCAAAGTGAAGTGTTACAATTGTAACCAATTGGGCGCTTTGCTAGGGAGTTCAAGGCACCAAGATTAATGGTGGCCAAGCACAATCCAGGCCTAACTACACTGATGCTTCTCCCAGATCTGAGAAGCCAAGCTAACCAAAACAACAAGTTGTTGTTGTTGTTGTTGTTGAAGAAGGAGGCTTTGACTGGAGCTTTTAGGTAAAGGATGTTTCTCCCAACCAAGCATCGATGGCAGACCATGAAGAAGCCAAGGTATTAGAACATCTCTGTACACCTAAATGCATTGCTAAAGTAAACATATGGAGGTCCTATAACCTGGAAGTGAGATCTGTTCTTGTGTCGTTGAATATTTTAAAAGCTAATTTCAAATGAGCTAGAAATGACTATAAAGATAAAATAGAATATTTAAAGAAAACAATTTCAACTCTTAAGCATGAACACACAAATTACAGGACTCAAATCAAAGATCTCATTACCAAGTTAACTAAAAGCTAGGGTGAGCTTGTGATCAGCAAAGCTAGGGCAGAAAAATGTGTTCTTGAAGAGGAGACCTTCAAGAACATAATATCTTCATCAGTGCATGCAAAGATTTTTTATCAAAATAGCCAGGGATTAGGTTCAAGTGAGATAGCTACTCCACACACATTACTATCTATAATATCTCCAAGGTGTGGAACTTATCAAGATAAGCTGCCCCTCATAGACCCTGCCCAAGAGGAGAATGAAGATGAAATGGAGATAGTGAAGGATGAATCTATTATGAGTAAGAAGGGTCATCCTAAGAAGGGTCACTATGCTCCTAGAGAGAAGAAAGAACCAAGGATCACCAAGTCTTCAAGGAAGAACTTGATCAGGGCAGCCAAAAAAAATCAAAGAAAGCCCAAGAGATCAAGACCACTTTCAACTCCAAGCAAAAACAAGTCTTTATTTCTACTGGATTTGAAGTGGTAAAGACCAAATACGCAACTATGGACTCTAGTACCAAGGGTCCTAGTTCATGTCCAAATCATTCTAGTTAAGAGAAGAAGGTTGATCAAATATGCACCACTACTACACAACCTGAACATCTAGTTCCAAGAGCAAGCCTCGCCCTAAGAAGCCTGCTGCACCATCTATAAAGAAGAAGAAGGAAGTAGAAAGAGATCAATCTCAGCCTTCTACTCAGAAGAAGACTCTTAGAAGTATGCCAACTGAATGCAACATGTGTGGTGGTATGTAAGGCCACGTTCCCGAGACGCTTACAGTTGGTCCATCATCGCATAAATAATATAAAACATCTCATTTTGTAGCGGAAATTTTAACTTTTCATTAATGAAAAAAAACATGTCAAGTATCATATCATTTCGTTTACAACCCCAAAAATGGTATTAATACATTAACATGGATGCTAGACTCAAATTGTCCCTAGTAGCTTATGCATCCATGCCTGCACCTCCCCAGCATAATCAATCACCTGCCAACTGATATGCATATAAAAAGTCAGCGACGCTAAGTGACTTCTAGTTTATATAATAAAATACTTTTCTTTGAATAAAAACCTTTCCTTTACTTTCGTTCGTGATCACACATCATACGTACATCTTGATAATAATCATTTATTATCTATCATCATCGTTTGTTTCGTACTTTATTATCTTTCACTTCTATCAAGATCCTTCATATATTATGCCCCATCATTAGTGCACAAAGCGACTACAGTCTTGGGGGCAAGTGGTAAGGATCCCTTTTTGTACGTTTCCATCAATCATAAAGACTGACCTTTTGTGTACTCGGCACACTGTCGAGGTGGCAACCCATACTAAGTTGTGAACCCCTTTTTCATATGCTTGCAAGACTTTAATTTATTCATTACATTCCACTTTTCATTAACTTAATCTTTCACTTTTATTACTATAATACTTTACATACATAAGCACATATCCCACCATGTAAAGTCACATTATAATACATAATATGGGACATTAACAACAGCCCGCAAACATATATAACATCAACCGACATATACCATCATAAAACGTCACGACTTAACACTAAATTCTATTTCACAAAATTTCAGAAAATTTCTAAGTGTCTACAGCACATGAACAATCTTACAGCGGATGGCTTAAAATATTCTAAGTGTCCATGGTGAAAGCCAAAATATTCTAAGTGTCCACAACGGATGAACAAAGTCCACAACGGACAGTTCTTCAAATTTTACTAAGTGTTCACAGTGGATGAACAAAGTCCACAGTGGATGAACAAATCTATAGTGGACAATCATAAAATTCCTAAGTGTTCACATCAAACGTGTAAAGTCCACTGTGGACAGAATGCAAAATCTGTCTAAGTGTCCACAGCGGATGTGTAAAGTCCACAGCGGACGCATGCTTGATAATTTCCTAAGTGTCCACAGCGGACAGCCAACTCTACAGCGGACACATGCAAAATATTTCCAAGTGTCCACAGCAGACGTACCAAGTCCACAGCGGACACCATGCAAAATCTAAGTGTCCACAGCGGACACTATACTTAGCACCTACAATGTAATATCCGTATTTTCCAGTTCCCAAACAACATTCTAACATATACTTAGCGTGGATCTAGCATGTTACACACTTAAAACATACTATACATCAACCTAATCATCATAGCAGTAGCACAAATACAATTAAATCATATTTCAGTCATACATACATGGAAAATACATAGTTTGAGCAGAAAATAACAGTTTAATATGCATACCAGCCCCAAACAAGCAGAAACAAGTAAAAGAGGGGATCTAGAACTCACCACTAACAGCTTTTTGGGTGAAAACTCCTAAAATCCAAGAGCTACCTGGAGTTCTAGCACTAAAACACACAAAAACAAGCTGCCAAACACAAAGAAAACACATAAAGATTGGTCCAGAATTTCAAACCCACTGAAAACCAAGAAGAAAACACTAAGAAACCTCACCTTCTTGAAGATCTTCTTCTTTCTCTCTCTAGAAACCGGTTGAGAACTTCTTCTTGCTTTTCTAGCCGAAGTGAGTGTGTAAAAAGGGAGTGTGGGCTGCCATACTTCTTTTTTGAAATCCCATAATAGGCAAGTTTTCCCCTTGCACACTTTTAACCCCTTGTTTTTAAATGACACTCTTTTTCTCCCTTTTCTTTTCTTTTCTTTTCTTCTCTCTAAAATTTTCGGGTGTTACAAGTCCACCCCCCTTATATAGGTTTCGTCCCCGAAACCTGTCACTCCTCGAACAGCTATGGGTAATACTGTCTCATTTCCTCCTCAGTTTCCCACGTAGACTCGGACCCCTTCTTATGTCTCCATTGTACTCGCACAAGTGGAACCACTTTATTCCTTAGCCTCTTCTCTTTTCTATCAATGATGGCCACTGGCTGCTCCACATAATTGAGCAGTTCATCTACCTCGATGTCCTTGAGTGGCATGATCATATCCTACTTAGCTAAGCACTTCCTCAAATGAGATACACGGAACGTTGGATGAATTCCACCTAACTCATCTGGTAGCTACAATCGATAAGCCACATCTCCTACTCGAGCAATGATTCGGAATGGCCCTATGTACCTCAGACTTAACTTTCCCCACTTCCTGAACCGGATGATCCCTTTCCAAGGAGAGACCTTCAACATGACTCTATCACCCACTTTGAATTCAATCTGTCTATGTCTTTTGTCGGCCGACTTCTGTCTATCCTTTGCCGCCTTCATAATGGCCTTGATCTTTTCCAACTTTTTGGTCATAGCCTCGATCACCTCAATGCTCCCTAACTCTTTCTACCCGATGTCACCCCAACATACAGGCGTTCTACACCTCCTACTGTATAGCATCTCATATGGAGACATACCAATGTTGGCATGATAACTGTTGTTATATGAGAATTCGGCTAACGGTAAGTGTTCGTCCCAACTTCCTTTGAAATCAATGACGCATGCTCGTAGCATATCCCCTAGTGTCTGAATCGTCCTCTCCGACTGCCCATCTGTCTGAGGATGGTAAGCCATACTGATATGTAACCTCATCCCAATCCCATCATAAAACCTTTTCCAAAACTTTGATGTAAACCGAGTGTCACAGTCAGAAACGATAGACACCAGTACACCATGACGAGTCACAATATCTTTGATGAACAGATCCGCCAACCTCTCAGATGAATACGCCTCGCGGATCAGTAGAAAGTGAGCACTATTTGTCAGTCGATCAACTATCACCCATATGGCATCGTGTCCCTTTGTCGTACGTGGTAACTTCGTAATGAAGTCCACGATGATGTGCTCCCATTTCCACTTGGGTATATCCAAGGGTTGGACCTTCTCGTATGGCTTCTGGTGCTCCGCCACATCGCGCTTCATTCCCAACCACCAGTAATCTTTCTTCATATCATGATACATCTTTGTAGCACCAGGATGAATTGAGTATCAAGTCTTGTGAGCCTCATCCATGATCTTTCCACACAGATCCCCATATCGAGGAATCCACATCCGCCCCGATAAGGTCCGGACACCAAGAGTGTTCTCCCCCAACTCGGCGACTAGACCTTTCATCCTTTCGGAGTTAATCTGATCCTCTTTCAGTGCTTCGTCCTGGAATTCCTTAACTAGCTTCATCACATCGGAGGTCATAACCAACAGATAAGCGTTCACCCAAATCAGCTTGGGTTTCTCTTTTCGACTAAGGGCATCCGCCACCACATTGGCCTTGCCCGGATGGTAATGGATCTCACAATCATAGTCTTTGATCAACTCTAACCATCTCCTTTGACTCATATTAAGATCCTTCTGCTTGAAGAAGTACTTAAAACTTTTATGATCAGTGAAGATGGTGCACTTCGTCCCATACAAGTAGTGCCTCCAAATCTTCAATGCAAAGACCACAGCTGCCAACTCCAAGTCATTAGTAGGGTAGTTAGCCTCATGGATCTTCAACTGTCGGGACGCATAGGCTATAACCTTTCCCCGTTGCATCAGCAGGCAACCTAATCCTGAATAAGAAGCATCCGAATAGACCACCAAGTCTTCATTCCTTTCAGGTAACGTCAATACAAGAGCTTGAGTTAATCTTGTCCTTAAATCTTCGAAAGCATTCTCCTGCTCTCGGCCCCATACGAACTTCACATCTTTAAGGGTCAACTTGGTCAATGGTGAAGCTATCTTGGAGAAGTCTTGGATGAATCTTCTATAATAGCCCGCCAAACCCAAGAAACAACGGATCTCGGATGGCGTCTTTGGCGACCTCCATTGCATCACCGCCTCAACTTTCGTCGGGTCCACAATGATCGCTTCAGGATTAACCACATGACTCAGAAACTGAACTTTGCATAACCAGAATGCACACTTGGAGAACTTAGCATACAGCTTCTCCCTTCTAAGCGTATCCAGAACTTCTCGAAGGTGACCGACATGCTCTTCTTCCTCTTTGAATAAATCAGGATATCATTGATAAACACAATCACTGACTTATTTAGCATAGGCCGACACACCCGATTCATCATATTCATAAAAGCAGTTGGCGTGTTGGTTAAACCAAAAGACATCACAAGAAACTCATAGTGTCCATAACGCGTGCGAAAAGCTGTCTTAGGAATATCCTGCTCTCTCACCTTCGGTTGGTGGTAACCTGATCGGAGGTCTATTCTCGAGAACCAGCTAGCACCTTAGAGCTGATCAAACAAGTAATCAATCCTCGGTAACGGATACTGATTCTTCACTGTCAACTTATTCAGTTCACGATAGTCGATGAACATCCTCATGCTACCGTCCTTCTTTTTCACAAACAAGACCGGAGCACCCCACGAAGAGATACTCGGTCGAATGAACCCCTTATCTAATAACTCTTGCAACTGAGTCATTATTGGTCCTAATGATCGATTCAACAGTGCACTTGATGCTTGAAAATGATTTTCGATTGAATCAACACTTATAAACACAATAGCATAATGAAATTCAATGAATATAAACAATAAATTGCAATAACAAAGGCTCAATGATATAGATAATGAACTTCCAACCACACACACACAATTGCAACACAAATATTCTGTATTAGGGTTTTGCCAAAAGTTTTTTTTACAAGATAGAAAGATTACAATATATACGAAACCTAGTTTCGCTAAATGCCTGTCTAACTACTAGTTTCACCCGGCAGCGAACTATAGATTCGCCGAGTGAACTGAATCAGCTGACTCCGGGCGAAACTATAGTTTCGCCCGTAGATTCGCTGGAATACAAAATTACAAAGAAATACTAAATACAAGTTAAAACTAACAATTAACCTATTACATAATCAAAATAAACCAATCAACTATAGTGAGTCCAACCTATGTAGATCATCAATTCTCCCCCTAGGTTGGACCTCACTCTCAATCTTTTTGCTCTTCTCTTGCACCTTCTTTGGCTTTATCTGATGCTTCTGGTTCTGCTCCTGGTTCCCTCTCCTCTTCAGCTCTTGCACTTGCTCTAGCAAATTATCTGGTAAGATCCTACATGTCCATCCTTAACTCATCAGCCTTGGATATTTTCTCAGCAAGTTACCTGACCTCTGCCCTCATTCTTCGAGCTTTATTTGCTACATTCATAAACAGACTAGCTTCTCTTCTCGTTTCAGCTCCAGCTCCAGCCTTAATGTGATTTTCACATAGAATCACAAGATCTTCATCACAGAAGGAAAATCCTTCCATTGGATCAAACAGTTTAATCTCAGGCCCACCTTTCATCCTAATGACTGCTTCCCCAGTATTGTTATCATAAAACCATTTTTCAAAATTTTGTAGCCTAGGGGGAAGTAGATTGGGCACCCTTACCCTATTAACAGTTTTAGCTGGCTTTAGCTTTAACACAATCTTTCCTTTTCCGGTGGCCCAATCCAGGTCTTTCTTCGATCTTCTTCTTTATGTCCTCATATATCCGAAAGCTTCAAAATTGTCATTCATTCCCGCTTTAATCTCCTTTTCCAACAACATAGCACGTTCACTCAAGTTGGCATCTAAAAGTGGAATTTCAGCTAACCTCCTCAAATCCCATCTAGGCAAGGTCTTGAACGCCTTCCTTTTATGCATATATGAAATTTCACCACCCCTCCTTTTGATCATAAACATTTTCAATTCAGAATTGTATTTCCAGCTCACTATTTTCTTATCACTTTTCTTCTTGCTTGGTTCACTAATGTTTTGAAATAGAGGTGTTAGCTCTTCTAGTTCCTTTTCTTTCACAAACCGGTCTTCTTTGATCAGTTCAAACATATCACCTTCTTTTGAACCCCTTTGTGCCACATATGTCATTGGGCGCTCCTCCACTTCATAATATTCAGGCTCTGAGTCATAATCAACCAGTTGTTCCTCGTATTCTTCCTCTTCATCAATAAGTCTCTTCTCTGTACCCTCCTTATTTCCTTCAGTAGTTTCTTCTCTAATCACCTCAGCTCCCGTCAAGTCTGTTTCTATATCCAATCCCAAATCAACAAATTCAGCCTCAAAAATCACAGGCTCCTCTCTCACATCTCCTCCTTCCTCAACTCTCTTCTCTGCTTCTGTTTCAACAACCTTTTTTCCTCCTACACCACTTCCACTTGCACCACCACCAGCCGTACTTGCTTCTCCTCCCATACCAGATGACCTCCCCACTTTCAGGAACGAATACTTTGATGTGTCAGTCAGATTATCCAGCTCCACTTGTGATAGTTGGTTTGTGTCACCAACTTTACCTTTGAGCTCATTCACTTCCTTCAATAGCCTTTTGATAAGTTCCTGCTGGTCCATCATCATAACCTTCATAATTTCTATCTGCTCATCTTTCTCCTTCTCTCTCAACTCCTGATTAACCAACTTAGTTTTAATCATGCTCAGTTTATTAGCCAATGAAGTATTTACATTTCTGATCACATCTTGAACCAGTTTAGATCGAGGATCCCTTCTTTCTTCGAACACCGGCTGCTTATGCTTAGATCTCCTTTTAGTTTCGTGAGCCGGTTCCCCTTGATCAGCCTTCTTTTTGGTCCTTCTCTCTCTTTGAGTCCGCAACTCCTCTTCAACTTTATCAATCTCAGCATCTAGATCATATTCTTTCTCCTTTGCATACCTCTTCCTTTTCTTTATGGCTTCAGCTTGTTTATCCCGATTTTCTTCAACATTTTTGTTTTCATTTTCAATCAACCTTCTTATGTAGTTCCATCTCTCGGCAGGATACGTGTTTTCTAGTAAATATGTTATTTTACCGCTGAAGTCATGTCTAATAGCTGAGCAGTCTGCAAATATTCTTGTATTCATTTGCATCAGCCTCTTAACTTCCCCATGTCTTGGCAAATTTGGCTTCTCAGTATTAATGATCATCTGGATAAACCTTGGATATAATAGCCATTTGTCTTTCTTTAAGGCCATGACATTTTCAGTCATATAGTCAAATATTAGTCTTGCAATATTGTCCTGTTGTCCTCTACAGAATACAATCATGGCCTTTGCCCACTGTGCATTTAAACCATCTGGTCCTCCCTTTCTATGATCCAAGCATATAATGAACATGTGGGCAATGTATCTCCATTCCTTAGACAAAAACGACTTCTTAATTTCCTTCTTTGACCCAAAAATATGGTCCTTCATACCCAATGCTTCGATAAGCATTAAGGACTTCAGCATCAGACATACTAACCTCATCTCCACAATCATCTTCCAACCTTAATACCCACGCATCCATTTCAGCACTAATAACCATGTCTTCCCCAAGAACTCTTGAAGTAATCCTGTGTGGAGTAGATCCCAAGTCACATTCTACATTAACCCAAAAATCTCTAATGTGAATGTCGTAGATTGTGGGTAAATGAGATATGGCATAGTGAATGGAAGACTGTTTTAGCCATCTAATACAATCTCTAAATCCAACAGTCTTTGGATTACTGTCGTCTAATAATGCCACAATATTAGTCTTCTCATCAAACTTTAAGTTTGCCATGAACTGCAAAATATAAACATAGGTAAGTAAGATATAGCATAAAGATAATTAACCAATAAGAAAATTTTAAAAACAACAATAGTTTCACTGATATGGCGAAACTGTAGTTTCACCATACATAGCAAGACAGCTTCGCTGAAGTTTTTGAAACTAAGGTCAACAGTTTCGCTGACCGGCGAAGCTATAGTTTCGCTAGGCACAACACTTAGTTTCACTGTTGATTGAGCATAAGTTTTGACCAAACAAAAGTGTACATTCACTGTAACTCAGCCCTAGACCATGAGTTTGAGCGATTCTACACTTTCGCTGAGGACAAACTTATGAATCAGACAACAGCGAAGTTGTAGGTTCGCTGACCCCAACAGAACAGATTATGTGTTGGACGAAAGTATAGTTTCGCTGGAAAGGTTCGAGGGAAACTATCAGGTATGCTTGGACAGGATAACCAGATAGATTCGCTCGCAACAGGGAACTTTCGTTCAGTTTCGCTGGATAAGTTTGGTAGATTCGCTGGACGAAACAGGCAAAGTTTCGAACCAACGAATCAAACCAAAACTATCGATTAAGCCATAAAACCATGACTAAACCGTTAATTCAGAGACGCAATACCTACCAAATGGTTTAGAAACAAACAATCTCGATGGAAATGATGAAAAATGGGGTCAAAACGATACGGCCACAGAGAAACTAGGGTTAGATTCGCACGACACAATGTGAAATGATGAACACACTGTGCCATATATATGACCTAGTTTCGCTGGCAGCGAAACTGTAGTTTCACTCGGCATCACAAAAGAAATCAGTGTTCGGTGAACAGCGATAGTGCCGGGAGAAACTATAGATTCGCTCGGCGAACCTGCAAGTGAAATAGTAGTTTCGCTGCAGCCAAAAACTTAAAAAATTAAATTTATATGGCTTTTATGAAAAACATTCTTCGTCCCACAACATCAGCACATAACAAAGAATTTAAAATAAATAAGGAAAAAATAAAAGGATATAGAGACTTCTTTTTCAAGAAATTGATCCGGAGAGTCAAAGATTTACGGGATTGCTAATATGTTTGTCCTTTTAAACTCATGCCTTCCTCTTTTCAACAAGTAATCCACAGCTGTTTTTTCATGTTTTGGATTCATTGAAAAACTCAGATGACTTGGATCCCACAGATATTCAGCAAAGTACTAATCCTGTTATTCATGGTTTATTGGGCAATATAATTCACTTAGCTTGAATTCTTATATATATCAACGATGATACTGAATATGGGGACAGATCATAAGAGCTCCAGGTTTATACTTACGTATAACAGAGGAGATAATCATTTTATCTCGCTGATGAGAGCTTCAGGTCTATACTTATGTATAACAGCGAAGTTCATCAGAATGTGCTGATGAGAGCTCCAGGTCTATGCTCACGTATAGCAGAGAAGATCATCACTCCAGGTCAATGTTCACACATAGCAGAGGAGATAAGCACGAGATATGTCACCCATTCTATTTAAAATTTATGCATCAAGGCAAAGATATGAAACTCTCAGCCCTTATTAGACAAGGCCTTATAGCTTTGTGGCTGAGATATCATGAGGATAATCCTTGTCATCGAGTTCTTAAACTTAAATTAGGCTACACAATCACTGTTTACTTTGATATCGGGCTGAGCCTACCATGCATATCCCAAACAATGCTATTGATTCTCCTTCAAACTTCTTTTACATGAAGTTCCTAAAAAGACAAAAAAAAAATTTATTCTCCCCCGAAATTTCTTTTTAGCAGCCACGAAACAAAAAAAAAATTTAATATAAGCGAAAACAAACAAAATAAAGATGTGAAGACAAATGGGACACAGAAGTTTATCAAAAAAGTTTATAAACAAAAAGAGTTATTTATAGAATGATTCGCATTAAGATAAGAAGAGGTTTTAAAAGGATATTAAACCCAACATGGAAATCAATTCATAAAAACGTGGTTTATCAAATGTTTTTATGAAAAGATCCTCTCGTTGATTTTTTGTATCAATCGGAATGATATCTATAAAACCCTTTTCCTGAGCGTCCCGGATGGCATGAATTCTCGTTTCAATGTGCTTGGTACGAGTATGATGAATTGGGTTTTTGGCAATCCCAATAGCAGCTTCATTTTCAAAGAATAGTGGTGTATGAAGAAAATTTATCCCGTAATCCATCATTTGATGTTGTATCCATAGCATTTGGCAACAGCAACTAGAGGCAGCAACATATTCAGCTTCTCCTGTAGACAGAGATACTGTAGTTTGCTTCTTACTCTGCCATGAAACGAGACAATCTCCTAGATATTGACATCCACCAGTGACTTCCGATTGACTCTGCAACCACCATGATCACTGTCAGAATATGCATGTAAGTCAAAGTTACCTCCTTTTGGGTACCAAAGACCCACACGAGAGGAACCCTTTAAATAACGAAAAATTCTTTAATAGCTTTTTCATGGGATTCTTTTGGGTTGGCCTGAAAACGAGCATAATAGCACACAGCGAATGTAATATTAGGATGACTGGCTGTAAGATACATGAGGGATCTGATCATAGAATGATAGCGATGAGCATCTACAGATTTCCCATTATCATCTGGAGTTAAGCACGTCTGAGCAGTGAATGGAGTAAGTTCTGGAGAAGAATCAACCATGTTGAACTTTTTGAAATCTCCTGAATGTACTTTTCCTGATGAATCAAAATACCAGACTGCTTTTGTTCAACTTGTAATCCCAAGAAAAAGCATAACTCCCCCATCATGCTCATTTCAAAACGATCCTTCGTGACCTCTTCAAATTCTCTACATAGTTTCTCATTTGTTGACCCAAAAATAATGTCATCAACGTACTCTTGAACAATCAACATTTCACCATCAACTTCTTTCTTGAACAGAGTCATATCTATCAAACCATGAGAGCTTTACTCAGCAGATACTGAGTCAGAGTTTCATACCAGATCCGAGGGGCTTGATGTAGTCCATATAAGGATTTGTCAAGTTTATACACTTTGTCTGGAAAATCTGGATCCTCGAAACCTGGAGGTTGACAAACATAAACCTCCTCATCAATATTCCCGAAGAGAAATACGCATATTAGTATAGTCAATTCCTTCCTCCTGAGCAAAACCTTGAACAACCAACCTGGATTTGTTTTGAATTATTACTCCCCGATCATCTGGTTTTTTCTGGAATACCCATTTAGTACCAATAGGAAACTTGTTTGGAGGAAGATCAACTAATTGCCAAACTTTCAATTTCCTGAACTGCTGAAGCTCTATTTGCACAGATTCAACCCAACTTGAGTCTTGAAGTGCTGCTGAGACATTTTTGGGAACGGTTTGAGATAAGAAACAAGCATAAAGGCATTCATTTATCAATCCAGATTGACTCCGTGTCCTCACTCCATCGGTAATAGAACCAATGATGTAATCATGTAGGTGGTCTTTTAAGGTTTTAAAATTAGTGTTAAGGGTTATTGGATTCGTTAAAGATGAGGAGGTGGT
Source organism: Flaveria sonorensis (assembly GCA_025506505.1). NCBI lineage: Eukaryota > Viridiplantae > Streptophyta > Magnoliopsida > Asterales > Asteraceae > Flaveria > Flaveria sonorensis. The sequence goes on along the minus strand of CM046440.1, from coordinate 42,116,450 downwards.
TTGTGATAGTTGTGAAGGCTGTGATAAGGAAGTGGGTTGTGAAGACTGTGATGGGGAAGTGGGAGGTTAGTTTGGAGAAGATGATTGTGGTGGAGCTTTAGGTGGTACATCAAATGGAGGTTGAGGGTGATGGTCTATTGGTGGTTGTGGATGGGGTGCAGGTGGTTGTGGTATAGGTGGAAGAGGTTCAGTTGAAGGTATGATTTCTACATTGGTTTGAGGAACCACATCATCATCAAAAACTGGAAGATTGAAAGATTTGAAGACTGTATTTGAGTTATAGAACCATGCAGGATCAGATCCCATTTTAGGAGAATTTGATTGCCAATCAACATAAAATGATTCCTGCACAATACGCGTTCTTTTGTTGTAGACTCGATACGCTTGTTGTGAGGAAGAATAGCCAACAAAGAAACATTCATCAGAAACAGCACCAAACTTTGACTTCTAAGCTTGAGTATTTAGCAAAGTACATGAGTAACCAAATGGGCGAAAGAAGTTAATCAAGGGTTTATGCTTATGAAGAAGCTCGTAGGGAGTCTTCATTTTGTCCTTCACAACAAGGACCCTATTAAGTACATAAGAAGCATAGTTGACTACTTCAGCCCAGAAAATTATTGGAAGCTTTGACTCAATCAGCATAGTTCTAGCTGCTTCAATAAGCATCCTATTCTTTCGCTCAGCAACACCGTTTTGCTGAGGTGTCCTAGCAGCACTGAATTGTCTGAGAATACCCTTGCTTGCACAGAAGGAGTCAAAGATATGATTTCTAAATTCAGTACCGTTATCGCTTCAGAAGGCTATAACGTTCCTCTTGTTGACAGTCTCAATTGAAAGGATCAGCTTTTAAAGCTCTTCGGCAGTATCTCCCTTGCTTGCTAGAAATCTCACCCATGAATATCTAGAAAAATCATCTGTAACAACCAAACAATAAGATTTCTTAGCAATTAACTTAACACTGATAGGACCAAATAAATCAGTATGTAACAATTCGAGGGGTTTTGAAATTGTGTTTTCAAATTTAAGTTTGTGTGGCTTTTTGTGCTGTTTGTCTTGAGCACAAGCCATGCATTTTTCTACAACAAAAAAATCTTTAAGTGGTAGTCCCTTCACGAGATTGTTCTTAGCTAATTTATTTATATTTTTAAAATTAACATGTCCTAATCATCTATGCCACAGAAAGGATTCAGAAGAAGAGGCTTTGGACAGAAGACATGTCAGAGTGGATGTAGACTCTTGTGATCCCATATCAAGAAGATAGGTATCATTCTTTCTTGGAGCACGCGTGATCACTAGATCTTCTAAAATAATGAACTCTGGTTTAAGAAACAAGCATTCATTTGACATAAACAGCACTGGAATATCTTTATCACAAATTTGTGACACGCTTAGCAGATTGAATGCTAATTCGAGAACATAATTTACTTTCTCCAAAGTTAAAGAACCGTTTGAGACTTCACCCTGGCCAATCATTAAGACTTGGAAATTGTGACCCAAGTCTTGACTGACTTAGGCATTGAAACGAAAGACTTTTTACAAAAGAAATTATTTACAAAATGAGTAGGAACTATGATTTATATTTCTATTAACAAATGCAGGACAAGTTTTAAGAACATGATCATCCTTTCCATATCTAAAACATCGGGACTTCAATCTTTTCTTGTTACATCTTAAAACAGATGCTTGATCAGTTAAGATTTCTTCCTCACCTTCAGACGTGTAAGAATTCGAACTGCTACATGAGTCATGTGATTCTTTTAATATTTCCTTTGTAACTTTCATTTTAGAAAATCCGGATTCATTTTCATTAATATTGTTAACGTTTGAGGAAGTTGTCTCAATATCTTTAAGATTTGAAATCCGACTGGGTGTGAAAGATGGGATAGGATGAGAATACTTTTCAAAATAATTTGGCTGTGAACGTCTGTTTGAAGCATTAGGTAAATAATTATCATAACTATAATCAAGTGAAATTGAAACATTATCATTAGATTCATTGACATCAGAGGATAAACAAGATGAACTAAAACTAGGGCTACATGAACTACTGTCTGTGACAGATGTTTGTGACAGAAATCTACTTAAGCTACTGTCTATAGAAGACTTTTTAGAATCTGAAACATTAAAACTAGAGCTGCCCAGACCACTACTTGCACCATAATCATATTCCTCTTGAATCTCCTTATGATTTACTCCTTCTAAACTGTATACAAACTGTCAGTATCTTTTTGAATTAATTCATTAGTTGGATGAGGTGTAGGCATAGGAGAATAATAATAAGTGCTAGGTGGAGGATAAACATGAGTGGTTTCTTTGCTTCCTAAACCAGTCTTAATTCTAGCCCCCCTTTGATTCATGCAAAGCTCCTCAAGTTTCATCCCAGAAATTGTCTATTTTTCAAGTTTGGTTTTTAATTTGCTTGTTTCAAATTCAGCAAGTGCCACACGTTCAGTTAAAGCATTTATTTCAACGTTTCTTTCCAAAAGATTTCTTTTTAAATGCTCATTTTCTTTTAATGCTTCATTTAACTTAACAAAATATTTAGACTCATTAGTTTTAAGTTCATTATTAATTTGTTTCAATTCCTTTTCATTATCCAACAACGCTCTGTTTGCCTTATAAAGCCCAAATAAATGAATTTTGCATGGAGGAGAGCACATGTCTTGAATTACCTCATAAGGGAGACCCATAACTACCTTTTCAGCAGCTAGGGCCTTGTCACACTGAGAGACCGGAGTATTCTTCTTGTCTTCTTCATCCTCCACTGCTTTCATGCTATCTTTCTCAGCTTTACTATCCTCTTTCACATTTTCTTCTAACTCATCCATCTTTTTTTCATCTTCAATACCTGCTTTTTCACATCCACCCTCTTCAACTTCAGCTTTCTCAACCTTTTTCTCTTCATCCTAAACCCTTTCCTTGCTGCTTTCACCAATAACCTCTTGAGTCTCAACCTTGAGCTCTCTAAAAGGATCAAATTTATCAATAGATTCCACTTCACTATCCACTAACTCAGCCACTAGTACATGGTTGATTTCTTCCTCGGTTTCCTTAATTTCTGCGCTCCAATCAAAATTTGAGATGAGAGCCGTTTTCTTCTTTGACTTGACTTCTTCTTTGTCAGTAATGGGGATAACTTTAGAAGTTCCAGAAGTTCTTGGTTCAGAAATGATAGGATTTGGACATTCTCTTTTAAAGTGCCCCAGCTGTTTGCAATTAAAGCATCTTAATTTTGACTTATCAAAACCCAGCTTAGAATTCTGATTCTGATTTCCAAAGCTCCTTCTACCAGTTCGTTCCATGAATCTTCTTGCATGTAGTATGAGCATGGCCATTTGCCATTGGATTTTTGTTTCTTCTAAGTCATCTGGATCAACGATACATGTCTTCAACAGTCATTCCTTTTCCCTATAACTCCCCCGCAACTAAAGCTTCATAACTGTGCATGAACATCCCAAATAATGCCATAGTATCTGATGGAATCTGAGCAGTGACAGAAGGTTTTGAGCTTGAACTAACACATGTAGACCCCCCCACTGGACATATTTGAAGCACCAAATCCTGTAGAACCACCATAAGCTGAACCATACATAGACGAGTTTGCAGCGGATGACATTAATGCAGCATTTTGTGGATATGCAGTGGCTGCCATCATGGATTGATTGTATTTCTTCTCTTTAAATCCAATCAAAAGATTTCAGTTTGTTGATTACATCCATAAGTTTATAATCAGCAAAGTTTTTGTCCTGCTTCAACATCCTGACTTGCAGGCCCCATTAAGGTAGAAGTGAGTCCAAGAGTTTAGAGACTTGTTCATGATTTCCCAACTGCTCATCATATTTCTTTAAGGTGCTTGAGATGGACAGAAATCGATTTGTTATGTCAGTAAGGCTTTCATTTTTGTGTCCAACAAATGAATTAAACTCCTTTTCAACTTGAGCTTTCCTGTCTTTCCTCAGATCCTCATTTCCATCATAGAATTCACACAAGGAGTCATACAAAGATTTTGCATTCTTGTGTTCAGCAAATCAGTTATAGATGTCTTGAGATAAGCAGAGAGTTAAAGTTCCAAAAGCTTTCTGATCACGATCAATTAACTTCAAGTCTTTTTCAATGAAGGTAGATGAATCGGTGTTTGGATAAGTAACTTGACCAACAGTGACAGTGGAAGTATGGGGACCATTTACAATTGATTCCCATTGGTTATGATCAGTGTAGTAAAAGAAGGCTTTCAAACATCTTTTCCAATCCTTAAAGTTATCACTATTTATAAGCCTCGGTGGCCTATTAGGAGCAACACTCTCCAAGTCAGATATGGTAATATTGGTGGACATCATTAGCTAAAAGAAGATAATTTCGCTGACAGACTGGCAGTTTCGCTGGTAACTTCGCTTGCAAATTTTCTCCTAGATTCGCAGGGAAACAGGCAGCAGTTTCACTCAAACAAATGATCAAAAACTCTAGTTTCGGCAATAGTTTCGCTGAGACTAGTAGAACTTTCGTTCTAAAATAAATTCGTCAGCACTTTCGCTCGATGTGACTAGAAGACAGTTGAACTTTCGTTCAAAGATGGACTACTTTCGCTAACAATAGCACCCGAATTTGAAATCACCAAATCCAGCAGTTTCGCTGGTAAATTCGCTGGACGAACTATAAATTCGCCCGATGAATCTGAAACTCCTTTTCAGAACAAACTCAACCCAATCTCATTCAGAACACAATGAATTTAGAATCTGATGGTTACTATAGCTTCGCATATCCAAAACGTTCAATCCTCAATCACTTTCCATAACAAAAAGACCCAAAACAGATTTGAAAAATGATGGAACAATAACTTTCTTTCAAAAAATTGCCCAAAAACAACCTAATCAAGAGCACAATGGCTCTGATACCATATTGTTGGTCCTAATGATCGATTCAACAGTGCATTTGATGCTTGAAAATGATTTTCGATTGAATCAACACTTATAAACACAATAACATAATGAAATTCAATGAATATAAACCATAAATTGCAATAACAAAGGCTCAACGATATAGATAATGAACTTCCAGCCACACACGCACAATTGCAACACAAATATTCTGTATTAGGGTTTTTCCAAAAGTTTTTTTTACAAGATAAAAAGATTACAATATATAATAAACCTAGTTTCGCTTAACTACTAGTTTCACCTGGCAGCGAACTATAGATTCGCCGGGCGAACTGAATCAGCTGACTCTGGGCGAAACTATAGTTTCGCCCGTAGATTCGCTGGAATACAAAATTACAAAGAAATACTAAATAAAAGATAAAACTAACAATTAACCTATTACAAAATCAAAATAAACCTATCAACTATAGTGAGTCCAACCTATGTAGATCATCTGTCATCAATTCTTTCATCTCGGAGGGAGCGAGATGATACGGCGCCTTTGCGACAAGTTGGGCACTAGGTATCAGATCAACTTGAAACTCAAACTCGTGGTCAGGTAGCACACCTGATAAATCTTCCGGGAACACGTCTGGGAAATCACACACAACCGGTACATCCAACATTCGTGGCATTGTCTCTTCCATATCTTTCACATAAGCCAAATAGGCACCACATCCACGCCTCATACACTTCTCTGCCACAACCATTAAGATTACTTTAGGGACCGTACTAACTCTGTCACCGTAGATCATCACCAAACTCCCATCGGGCGCGGTCAACCGAATCTTCTTACGGCACATGATGTTTGCCTCATAGGCTGCTAACCAATCCATCCCGGACTACATCAAATCTGCCTAAGGGCATCACAAACAATCTAGCAGAGAACCTATGGCCTTCCAACTCTATGTCACAGACTTCTACCATATCAGAAATCCTGGTAGACTTACCATCGAAGGGCTTATCAGTCTTTCTGCTCTTAACAGGCAATTTATCACAGAAGGCAGCAGAAATAAAACTCCTACTAGAACCAGAATTAAACAATACGGAGGCACTAGCTTCATTAACCAGAAATGTACCTGATACAACATCGGGATCCACCCTAGCTTCCTCACGGGTCATGGTAAAAGCTCTCGCCCTGGCCTTCTACACTTCTTTCCCTTTCTGAGCCTCTCTCCCCGCCTTCGAGCTCTCAGCTCTAGGCCTCGTGCACTCCCGACTCATGTCACCTATCTCTCCACAGTTATAACACATTATTCCCCCACAATCCTTGGTCATATGCCCTGCCTTCCCGCATTGAAATAGATAGTCGACACCCACTTACATTCCCCTACATGATCCTTCCCACACTTATTACACTTCCTCACCCTTGTCCCTGCCATCCCCACCTTCCGATCATCGACCCTTACCTTTTTGTTCTTGTGAGTAAAACCACCACTGCCAAATCGTTTCCTGTTCCTGTTTCTATCACCACCACCTTTCTTGCTCACCCCCACCACAGTCACTTCCTCCCTCTCATCGTACGGTCTCCCTGCCAGATCGACCACCGACCTAAACGTACCTGGACGGGCGGCAATCAGATGCCTACTGATGTGCACAAACTAGTTCAATTAAAATGATTAAAACTGACTCTAAATAAACACTAAGTTAAACTCTAGACTCTCTAAACTAAACTACTAACAGGCAAGTGAACCTGTCGATTCTAGTAAAGCTTAAGTAAGTTCGGATATCGAACCCACAAGACTCTAAATGAATGGCGTAAACTAGACTCTAAGACTCATCTACTGAACTGATTTTTTATTTTGTTTTTATGTTTAAGAGGGGGTTTTCTAAAGTAACAAATAAGAATAATTAATTAAAAAGGGGGTAAGACAAGGAACTAAACACGAATGAGAACTTTAACTGAAAAACAGATAATGGGAAGTTACTACCTAGGCGAGAATCATAGACTCGGACAACTAGTCTTCTGTCGGTTACGGAACTAGAGGTGGAAACTGGGATCGTAAGATACTAACCTAGGAGCAACCTAGAGAGCCGTCAACCCTTCTCAACGGTGTCAACCACGAAACCCAATAGGATGTTAAATTACCAGTATATGGACTTCTCTTACGATGCATCCATCTCAATAAAGTACCCGATAGACATTTTACCTTATAGCACAAACATCTCAATACACCTAAGTACACAGGGTAACTATGGAATTTCTGACATGACTCGGTTAACAAGAAAGTGCAAGGGAAACTAAGCAAAGCCTTTTTACAAAGAAACTGAGCCTAGCAATCAAACACACAAGACTAACCGATAACCTCTCACCTTACAGCTTTTAAGATTAGTTGAATATCTAGATTACCAGATTCATTCAAGTAACTCCTATGGATTACTACGATCGTTTAGCAAACCACCTAAAAACCGAGAACACAAAGTAAACAGTCTAGCAATGCACCTATTCCGTGAAAGACATTCACCAAGAAACACGAGGAATTAACAAGTAATTATAAGGCCTAAAAGATATTCATCCACACCAAGTCAGAGAAACCAAGTTTGTTACTTTATTAATAAATCAACATGAACGAGTTCCAAAACCGACAAGAAAACTAGTCAAACAAGAATAATCATCAAAGCCCAAGTAGTATTACAAGATTAGCGAACAATCATATTTAAATCACTAGCAAAAATCATGTATTGGAAGTGTTTCAATATGAAAAAGAAAGTGATTAAAATCGAGAATGATAAACCGAATGATTCCGGTTGATTGTGTGATCCCTTAGCATAAAACCTTCAATCCTTTACTCCCAAACTCCAAGATTTCACCCAAGAAGCTCTCCTTTCATGCTCTGGCCGTCCCCTCCCTTTTTTTCTTTGTTATTACGGTTAAAAACGACTTAATTGGGCTCAATTAAGATTTTCCTCGAAAAAAAGCCCGTCGTGCCACGTGGAGGGGGAACCCCTTCCCGTCGCGTGGCGCCACGGGGTAAATTTCGAGGAACTTTTCGTTTTGATCTGTCTTTTGCCCGCGACGCGTCCGGAAGCACGGTTTTCTCCGTTCTTGATCATTTTCACTTCCTTTGGCTCCAAAGCCTGTGGAAACACAAAATACTAAGTAACTAATAAAAACGAGACAAAATCTAAACTAAACGACCCGAAAAATGTACGAAACGTATACCGGAAATCAACATATTTTGCAATACATCACGTACAGATATCCGCCGGCAGACCCTGGATTTATCTCTTGATCTTTCATGACACATGTGTCACCTGATCTGGCACCAGCCTTCCCATCTCATTGAACTTTGTCGTGTACTGTTGGTGTGTCATGGTTCCCGTCTCCAACTGTAGAAACTCTCTTTCAATCATGTCGAGTTCCCTATGAGGACAAAACTCCATGATTACCAGCTTCTTAAGTTCATTCCACCTCATTCTCCTAATTGCCCTGCTACCCTCGGCCTGGACAATGGTGTCCCACCAGCATAAGGCTGAGTCCATAAATGCTTGGGTAGCAAACTTCACCTTTTCATCCTCTATGCATTCACTGATATTCAACAAAGCCTCTGTTTCTCTCACCCATCAGTGAGCAGCAACAGAGTTACCATTTTCATTAAAATTCGGGGGCTTGCATCTCTGAAACGCCCCATAACTATACCCCCTTGCAGTTTCCGCATTGCTTCCTCTTCCTCATCATCACTGGAGACAACCATCTCAGTCTCTGGTTGCTCCCCTTCACCTGAACCTCTCTCCTCTCCCTCTCTCCTAATAGCTTTCCTCCTCTCCTCCTTCTTCTTCTTTTCATCCTTTCTCACTGTTCTAATAACCTCTGTCACTACAAATGGCAAAATCGCCTGCATGACTTGATGAACTTCCTCCACAACTGCCTCTTTCACTGAGGCCCTCAGGTTAGCACTCTCGTCTCCGCCTTTATGGTGATGAAGCTCGGGCTCTTTAGGAGCCGTTTCAGTAGTTCTAGCCCTGTTCCTTGTGACACGCAGCCCAGCATCACGTCCACCACGACCTTCACCTCTAGAAGCCTTTGAAGATCTACCACAATGATCTCTAAGAACTATAAGATTCAAACACCAAAATGGTCATTCAACGTAATAGCTCAGATTATGTCAAGTATAGTAAGTCCCTAATTACAGTGGCAAGTTGTGGTTAGCCGCTTACTTTACTCTTTATTCCCCAAGCCTTCCCCATCTAGACTATATTAGTATCCAAATCTACTAAGGGCACATAATTCACATAGCACACGCATATAATTCCTTTTTCCATTAATTTACACAAAATGTTTACATGAAACTTTTACCCGCAGGCATGTACCTACTAGGACTGGCATCCCTTTTCTTTTCTTGTTCCATTCTCAGTTTAAGTTTTAGGTTTTTGAAAATATTTTACTCAATTCTCTTAAACTTTGGCTCTGATACCAACTTGTAAGGCCCCGTTCCCGAGACGCTTACAAGTGGTCCATCGTCGCATAAAAAACATAAAACATCTTATTTTGCAGCGGAAATTTTAACTTTTCATTAATGAATAAAAACGTGTCAAGTATCATATCATTTCGTTTACAACCCCAAAAATGGTATTAATACATTAACATGGATGCCAACTCGAAAGGTCCCCAGTAGCTTATGCATCCATGCCTGCACCTCCCCAGCATCATCAATCACCTGCCAACTGATATGCATATAAAAAGTTAGCGACGCTAAGTGAGTTCTAGTTTATATAATAAAATACTTTACTTTTAAATAAAAACCGTTCCTTTACTTTCGTTCGTGATCACACATCATACGTACATCTTGATAATAATCATTTATTATCTTTCATCATCGTTCGTTTCGTACTTTATTATCTTTCACTTCTATCAAGATCCTGCCATATATTATGCCCCATCATTGGTGCACAAAGTGACTACAGTCTTGGGGGCAAGTGGCAAGGGTCCCGTTTCGTACGTTTCCATCAATCACAAAGACTGACCTTTAGGTGTGTACTCCGGACACTGTCGAGGTGGCAACCCATACTGAGTTGTGAACCCCTTTTTAATATGCTTGCAAGACTTTAATTTATTCATTACGTTCCACTTTTCATTAACTTAATCTTTCACTTTCATTACAATAATACTTTACGTGCATAAGCACATATCCCACCATGTAAAGTCATATTATAATACATAATATGGAACATTTCAGAAAATTTCTAAGTGTCTACAGTGCATGAAAAATCTTACAGCGGATGGCTTAAAATTTTCTAAGTGTCCACAGCGGACAGCCAAAATATTCTAAGTGTCCACAGCGGATGAACAAAGTCCACAATTGACAGTTCTTCAAATTTTACTAAGTGTTCACAGCGGATGAACAAAGTCCATAGCAGATGAACAAAGTCCACAGTGGATGAACAAATCTACAGCGGACAATTATAAAATTCCTAAGTGTTCACAGCGGACGTGTAAAGTCCACAGCGGACAGAATGCAAAATTTGTCTAAGTGTCCACAGCGGACAGAATGCAAAATTTGTCTAAGTGTCCACAGCGGATGCATGCATGATAATATCCTAAGTGTCCACAGCGGACACCCAAGTGCACAGCGGACACATGTAAAATATTTCCAAGTGTCCACAGCGGACGTACCAAGTCCACAGCAGACACCATGTAAATTCTAAGTGTCCACAGCGGACACTATACTTAGCACCTACAATGCAATATTCATATTTTCCAGTTCCCAAACAACATTCTAACATATACTTAGCATGGATCTAACATGTTACACACTTAAAACATACTATACATCAACCCAATCATCACAGCAGTTGCACAAACACACTTAAATAATATTTCAGTCGTACATACATGGAAAATACATAGTTTGAGCAGAAAATAACAGTTTAATATGCATACCAGCCCCAAACAAGCAGAAACAAGTAAAAGAGGGGATCTAGAACTCACCACTAACAGCTTTTTGGGTGAAAACTCCTAAAACCTGAGAGCTACCTAGAGTTCTAGCACTAAAACACACAAAAACAAGCTGCCAAACACAAAGAAAACACATAAAGATCGGTCCAGAAGTTCAAACCCACTAAAAACCGAGAAGAAAACACTAAGAAACCTCACCTTCTTGAAGATCTTCTTCTTTCTCTCTCTAGAAAAGGAAGTGTGGGCTGCCATACTTCATTTTTTAAATCCCATAATGGGCAAGTTTGCCCCTTGCACACTTTTAACCCCTTGTTTTTAAATGACACTCTTTTTCTCCCTTTTCTTTTCTTTTCTTTTCTTCTTTCTGAAATTTTCGGGTGTTACATAGTACCCCTCACTTTGCTAAGGATTGCATGTACAATCCCAAGAGTACCATCCATATGACTAAGAAGAAAACTTTTGAGAAGAAGAAGAAGAAAAGATAGCTTTAAAAGGAAAATCTCTTCCTTTTAAAAGTTCCAAAGTGAAGAAGAAGATAGGTGGAAAATTACCTTCAGAAGAAAATTTGGTCTCGGAAGAAAGGAATGCTTCTGAAGTACTCAAGTCTCTTACAATGGATGAAAAAGCTTCTGAAGGTCCAGTCTCCAAAACTTCCAAAGTTTTCAAAACTTCCAAAGTATTAAAGGCCAAGTATAATCTTTCGAACATGATGTGGAAGATGAAGGAAGGCCATGTGACTAAATGTTCTTCATCAACAACAGCAAATGATCCTAAGAGTTTGCATATAGGATCAATAACTGTTGAACTATCTTTAGTTCACTTTGATAAGCCCAAGAACAATAAGGCTTGGGTTTCCAAATGTAACTAACCATCTCTTTTTGTGTAGGAGCAGTTGAAGACCAAAGGAAATGTATGGATCATTGATAGTTGTTGTTCCAAACACATGACAGGCAATGGCTTTTTGCTTCAGAACTTTGAAAGAATTGATGGAGGGTCAGTTGCTTTTGTTAGAGAATCAGGTGCTTACATTACTGGAAGGGTAAGGGTTACAAATGGTAAGCTCAGCATTGAGAAGGTAAACTATGTTAAGGAGCTTATCTCTTTAGTGTATCCCAGTTTTGTGACCAGAGACATAACATGCTCTTTACTGAGCATGGGTGCATCGTTCTTAAGCCCAGGGTGGTCATTCCTCAAGAGCATATCCTGCTCAGAGCCCCCATGAAAGGAAACATGTACAAGATGGATTTGCAGGAAACATCCCCGTCAGGAAAAGTTTCTTGCTATCTATCTAAAGCAAATACTGATGAGTCTTTCCTCTAGCATAAAAGAATATGCCATGTAAACTTTAAGAACATGAATAAATCAATTAAGAATGATTTGGTAACTATAATGCCAAAGAAAAAGTTTACAAATGATAACTATTTTGTTGCATGCCTGAAAAGGAAGCAACACAAAGTGTCTCACAAGCCAAAGGAAAAGAACTCCATCACTACCCCCCTACACTTATTACATATGGATCTCTTTCGCCCCACCAGTGTAATGAGTTTAGGAAGGACTTCATATTGCTTGGTGATCACAGATGACTTCACAAGATACACTTGGGTCTTCTTCCTTAGAACTAAGGATGAGATCCTTGAGATCTAGAAGAACTTCATTCTGGAAATTGAGAATCAATATGATCACAAGGTTAAGATCATAAGATGTGATCAAGGAACTGAATTCAAAAACCAGATCCTTGATACATTTGGTGATTAAACAAGTATTACAAGACAACATAGTGATCCCAGGACTCCGCAGCAAAATGGTGTTGCTAAGAGGAAAAATAGGACACTTATTGAGGCTGCAAGACCATGCTCTCTACTCTAAACTGCCCATCACCTTCTGGGCAGCGACAGTCAACATTGCCTGCTATGTACAAAATGGAGTTTATTAGTCAGAATCATGGTAAGACAACTTATGAGCTGTGGCACAAAAGGAGACATTTCATTGGTTTCCTCAAATCATTTGGATGTCCTTGCACCATCTTAAATACCAAAGATCAGATGGCCAAATTCACTAAGAAATCAGATGATGGACACTTTATTGGATACTCTTCCCAAGCTAAAGCTTATAGTGTATACAATCTCAGAACTAGAGTAGTTAAGCATTCAGCCAATGTGACCTTCAATGAGCACACACCCAGTGTGAAAGGTTCTGGTCCTAATTGGCTGTTTGATCTTGATTTAGTTACTAACTGTTTTAATAAATCTTGTGAAGATGTTTTAGGATCTACATGTAGCTTATCAACAGGAGATCCTGACCTAAGATTTGAGATGAGAAGACCAAGTTAGAAAACTATTTCAACTCCAGTGGTAACAAACCTTGCAGTTGGAAATCCTATTAGCATAATAATGACAAACTATTCAGCTGATACATCTGAGGTGCCTAAAATTCCAGCATTAAGGCATAAAACTCAAATGAAAGGGTTTCAAATGTTGGAGGAGATGGAGGTTGTGATAGTGATCAAGAATTTTATGATGCTTATAACCACTCCATAGAAGACAAAATCAATTATGTCACAGACTTATTGGATCAAGTTTCTCTTTATAAGTGTGCTGATGTGATGGGTGATACCGAACCACCAGATATAAATTTCACCGATTTAGATATGTCCAACCAACTTGTTGTGATTCGTCAACTGAGAATCCACAAGTCACAACCTACCACAAACATCATTGGAGATGTTAAGACAGGGGTAAGAACAAGAGGAAACACCCATGATGAAAATGTTTGTCTACACTCTTGTTTCTTGTGTCAGATTGAGCCAAAGAAGGTTGATGAGGCTCTTAAGAATGGAAGTTGGGTTGAAGCAATGCAGGATGAGCTATTTCAATTTAAAAGACAAAAGGTTTGGAACCTATGCCCTCTTCCTCATGGGAAGATACCAATAAGTACCAAGTGGATGTTCAGGAATAAGAAAGATGATAGAGGACTTGTCATCAAGAATAAGTCAAGACTAGTTGTTCAAGGGTACACATAAGAAGAATGGATTGACTAAACTAATGTTTTTGCTCCTGTAGAAAGACTTGAAGCTGTTAGAATATTTCTTGCTTTTGCTGTATCCAAGGATTTAAAGGTCTAGCAACTTGATGTCAAGTGTGCCTTCTTATATGGTGTGATAGATAAGGAAGTGTATGTCAAACAATCACCTAGCTTTGCAAACCTAGATCATCCTGATTATGTCTGCAAGCTTGACAAAGCTCTCTATGGGCTACATCAATCTCCAAGAAAGTGGTATGAGACACTATCATAGTATCTTGTTCAGCATGGCTACAAGATAGGTACTATTGACTGCACACTCTTTATTAAAGGAATAAGGAATGACTTGATGTTGGTTCAAGTTTATGTAGATGACATCATCTTTGGGTCAACTAATCCAAGGCTCTACAAAGACTTTAAGAAGCTGATGAAGAATAGATTTGAAATAAGTACGATGGGGGAACTCGATTTCTTTATAAGAATTCAAGTGAAGCATGTTGATAATGGCATCTTCATAAACCAGTCAAAGTATGTGCAAGACATACTTACCAGATTTCATCTGACTGAGTGTAAGATTGCTAAGACACCCATAGCCAGAAACCACTCTTTAGGACCTAATCTTGAGGGGGATTGTGTTGATGAACATCTCTACAGGGCTATGATTGGGTCTCTTATGTACCTCATAGCCAGCAAGTCTGATATCATGTTTGCCACATGCATACGTGCAAGATATCAAGCCAAAACAAAGATGTCACACCTTGTTGTTGTTAAGAGGATTCTCAAATACCTTAAAGGAGCTCCCAAACTATGTCTTTGGTATCCAAAGAATTCTAACTTCAATCTATATGCTTATACAGATAGTGACTATGGTGGCTGCAACATGACTACAAAGTTTACATCAGAGGGTTGTTAATTCCTTGGTGGAAGGATAATCTTATGGTAATGCAAGAAACAATCTTGTGTGTCTACATCAACTGCTGAAGCTGAATACATTGCTGCTGCAAGCTGCTATGCTCAAATGACTTGGATTCAGAATCAGATGCTGGACTATGTATTCAACTTCAAAGAGACTCCCATCCACATAAACAATAACAGTGCTATCTCTAATACAGAGAATCCTATGCAGCACTCAAAGTCAAAGCACATAAGCATTAGGTATCATTTGATAAGAGACCCCAGTCTCCCGCACTGCTCAAGTAAGTGTGCGACTCCGTATTTGAAAAAGGATTAATAAAACTAGTCAAAGTTAATACAAATAAACAATATGCTGATCTGTTCACAAAAGCTTTTGATAAACAGAGATTTAAGTATCTTGTATCAGCTATTGGGATGATTAACTTTGAGTAGATTTTTCTTAAATTAATTTCAATATTATTTTTTTCAAATATGTGTATCTTAAATTGTCTATATCATCACCTATATAAACCCAGTTTACTTTGGAAGAAATTTTTCAAAATTATATTCCTTAAGAATTTTGAAAATTTAAGATATGTTTTCTTCTGGAAGATTTTAAGTTGACTTTGGAAGAAAATTATGTCTTCAAAACTAATAGCTACTTACTAAGAAATTTACCTTCGAAAGAAATTCTAATATATCTTCTGAAGCTCTATTATGCTTCTAAGTACTTATATGTTTTAAAGGACAATTTTCTTTCGAAAGCAATTAAGTCTTGGAAGCTTTATTCAACTTCTCATTAAAACTTTTGAAGTTTAATATCTTCCGAAACCAAATATATCTCGAAGTAAAATGCTCTAAGTATTATTCTTCCAAAGAAAATTTTTATCAAGCTAAGGAATACCTTCTGAAGTTAAATTGGCTTCAGAAGCTTTCTTAAAACTTCCAAAGACAAATTACCTTCAGAATATTTTAGACTCCAAGAAAATGTAACGCCCCGATTTTTTGATTAAAGGCAAAGTTTTCGCGCGAGAGTTTGAGTTCTCGCACGAGTCAGGAAGTTCTCGTGTGGAGGACAGTTCTTGCGTGACTGGAAGTTCTCGTGCGAGAAGTTTGGCGAAAAGTTTGTGCTAGGTATAAATAGCTGAGAACACCCAGCCAAACACTAGTTTCACGCGAGAAGTACTACTGCTAGAGAGAGAAAGTGGCTGCGTTGAGATAGAAAGTGAAGAAACGAAGTTTTTAAGGTATCTAACTCATGTAGTAACTCGTGTTATGTACTAAAAAAGGATTATTGATGTATAAAATGCATGATTATGTAGTTTTTGCTCGGTAAAAGTTACGGGAAAGTTGTGGTTGTGCTGGAACTTCAAGTGGTGAGTTCTAGTCCCCTCTTTTACGTGTTTTATCCATGTTTTGGGGCTAATATGCATACTTTATAAATTTTTTGTCAAAGAATGATGTTTATAATTGCTATAGCATGTTTTGGGAGTTAAAGTGGTTAAAGGAGCGATAACTTGTGGATAAAGTTATGTACAGTAGAAAAGTTATCGCGCGAGAAGCGAGTTCTTGCGCGAAATGTAGTTTTCGCGGCTAACGGTTACTTTTTGAAAGTACTAGCATGAATGATGATGTTCTCGCATGAATGAAGATGTTCTCGTGCAAATGTGAGTTCTCGCGTGAAGAGGGAGTTGTCACTTGAAGTGGGAAGTTCTCGCTTGAATGTGGGTTTTCATACAAAAACGTTGGACTGTTACATGTTATGTTACCCCTTAAGCATGCCGCTAAAGGAGATATTCTTGGTGCATTCTCGCATGGGAGCTACACATCGGTGTGCTCATATCGGGGTATACTTTGGGTATGCCCGTGCCGCTAAAGGAGATTTGCTTGGTGCATTCTCGCATAGGAGCTACACATCGGTGTGCTCACATAAGGGTATACTTTGGGTATACCCGTGCCGCTAAAGGAGATATGCTTGATGCATTCTCGCATAGAAGCTACACATCGGTGTGCTCACATAGTGGTATACTTTGGGTATGCCCGAGCCACTAAAGGAGATATGCCTGGTGCATTCTCGCATAGGAGATACACATCAGTGTGCTCACATAGGGGTGTACTTTGGGTATGCCCGTGCCGCTAAAAGAGATTGCTTCATGCATTCTCGCATAGGAGCTACACATCGGTGTGCTCACATAGGGGCTATACTTTGGGTATGCCCATGCAGTTAAAGGAGAATGACAATTGTTGTGTTCTCACCTGGTTAAGGAACTAAGCCTCATGTTAAGTTCAAAAGAGTTAGTAAATGATTAAGCTAAAGAAAAGATAAAGTATGGGTAACACGATCTTAAAGTATTTGATAATGTATGG
Source organism: Flaveria sonorensis (assembly GCA_025506505.1). Lineage (NCBI taxonomy): Eukaryota > Viridiplantae > Streptophyta > Magnoliopsida > Asterales > Asteraceae > Flaveria > Flaveria sonorensis. The sequence continues at coordinate 42,099,362 of CM046440.1, read as the reverse complement.
GTAACGTAACGATAAAGAAAACGATAAAGGGAAAGCTAACGTTAAAGTTTGGTTATCGAACGTGTTCGATGACGAAGTTGATGATGAACGAGGTTAAAGTTTTTACGATGTTAATGTATGATATAGTTTTGTTAAAGTAAACCTAGAGTTCACTCAGTGTCGATGACTTTTGTATACATATTAGATTGACAGGTATGCTATACATTTTGGGTGAGCTTGGCATGGATGGGAGAGCTACCTGGCATATGATCGAGACTGGCATCCCGGCATAGAACTTTTGTTAGTTAGCCAAGTGATCTTTTGATGTAAATGTTTAACAATAGAAATAATTGTACGTTCCGCTGCATATATTAATGAAATTTAATGTTCGAGAACTTGTGTTTCTGATGTCCAAATCCAACTGTAGGGTTTCTGGAACGAGGCCTTACAAGTTGGTATCAGACCCATAGTTTGAGAGATTTAGGCACTCCGATGTCTAGACTCGAACTGAGAATGGGATCAATTAAAGGATGCCAGTACCAGTAGCTCCATGCCAGGAATGTTATGACTGATAGAGGTTCCTTGAGGTTATAGTGCTTGTAGTGAGATTGAGTGCTGATATGATTCAGGATAGGAAACGTTTGGGACATGAAGAGTGAAGTAAGTAGTTAATTACAATTGGCCACTGTCATTAGAAACTTACATTACTTGACATGATCTAACTATTACCTAGAATGATAATGTTAGCCTTTTGCATCTTATAGCAAGCTATGGCTGGAAGAAAAGCTACTCGAGGAGGTGCTCGTGGTGGTAGGGGTAGACCACCAGTCATCAGGAACCAAAAGCAGACAATTGAGGAGGTGCCTATGGACTCTGTTCACACTGCTAGCGAGGAAAACTCTCATCACTCTGAAGAGAGGATTACCTTGGAGCCTGTTTTCAGGGAGGCTATCGCCAAAGAGGTCCATAAGATCCTTCAGGACATCATGCATTCGATCATGACTAGGCCATGAAGGAGGTAACCAAGGAGTGGACGTTGGAGGCAAAGAACAAAGCTAGCAAGAAAGATAGTGAAGGTACCGGGGAAGGCTCGGGGAAGGATGGGAAGGACGAGGGGGATGAAACTGATGGGGATTTAGCCAAAGGGTGTTTGTATCTCATCTTTAAGGGGTGCAATCCTCCATCCCTAGATGGCAAGGGTGGTGCCATTGCCACTCTCCAGTGGGTGTCTGAGATGGAAGCGGTGATTGAGATCAGTGAATATAGGGCTGACCAGGCTGTGAAGTTCACAACTCACTCATTTGTTACCGAAGCTTATCATTGGTAGAACACTATCAAGCAGACTAAAGACCCTCGTGAGTTCAAGATCTTGAAGTGGAATGACCTAAAAAAGATGGTGATGAGAAAGTTCTGCCCTTAGAATGAGATCGATAGGGTGGAAAGGGAATTTTTGGGTTTTAAAGCTGGAAGTATGACCCACAGGCAGTACACATCTCGCTTCAACGAGATGGCCAGGTTGGTGCCTCACCTGGTGAGTACTGAGGAGAGGAGGATGAAGTGTTATGTGTAGGGTTTGCCTTCAAAGGTCAGGACGTATATGAAGGCAAGCGGGCTGAAGACCTTTGAGTCTTTGGTGGAGTTGAGTGGGATAGTGTACGATGATGTAGTGATTGATGAGCCCGTTAAGGGGGCAAAGAAGAAGAGTTGGTCGGGAAATATGAAGCAAGAGAGAAATGAGAGGTCTGCTGCTCAGGCCAAAAAGATGAAGGTGGAATCGTCCGGTGATTGCCAAAAATATAAGAGAAAGCATGCTGGTAAATGCAGACTCAGTTCGAGTCTATGTTTCAGATGTGAAAAGATGGGGCATTTCTCCAAGGATTGCCCTAATCTGGTAAAGTGCTACAACTGCGGCAAGTTAGGACACTACAGCCGAGAGTGTAAATAGGCAAAAGTGGTTGATTCGACTAAGGGAAAGGAGACTAAGAAGGAAAAGAAAGCTGCTGACAAGCCAAGGGCCAAATCTAGAGCTTTCACGATGACCAGAGAAGAGGCCAGAGCGAAACCTGATGTTGTGTCTGGTATGTTTCGGTTAACAACATACTTGCTTCTGTTCTGTTTAATTCTGGTGCGAGTAAGAGTTTTATAGCTGCCACCTTCTATGATGTGATGAATGCTAAGGCCAAAGAAATAGATCATGTGTTTGAAGTAGAAACTGCCATTGGAAAGACTACGAAGATAACTGAGGCCTTAGAGGATTGTAGCATAGAATTGGAAGGTCATAGATTCCCCGCTAGGTTGTTTGTTATGACCCTAGGAGGATTTGATGTCGTGTTGGGTATGGACTGGTTAGCCTCCTACGAGGCTAACATAGTTTATCAGAGGAAGATGATTCAGATGAAAGCGCTCGATGGTAGCTTAGTCACGATTTACGGCGGGATCTGTGAAGTTCCGAAGATGATTTCTATGATAAAGGCTGAGAAGTTTATGAGACAAGGGTGCGGAGCATTCTTGGCATATGTTAAAGATGCTAAAGCTAAAACTGTAGAGTTTATAGATGTGAACATGGTGTGTGCCTTCCCGGATGTGTTCCCTGATGACTTGACAGAGGTACCACCCGATTGGGAGATAGAGTTTCAGATCGATCTTGTACCAGGAGCTCAGCCCGTCACTAAAGCGACGTATCGTCTGGCTTCGTCAGAGTTGAATGAGTTGTTAGCCCAACTACAGGACCTTCTCAATAAAGGATTTATCAAACCAAGCATTTCTCCTTGGGGTGCTCCTGTGTTGTTCGTGAAGAGGAAGGAAGGTAGCATGCGAATGTGTATAGACTACAGGGAGCTGAATAAGCTCATGGTGAAGAATAGATACCCGTTGCCTTGGATAGATGATCTGTTCGACCAGCTGCAAGGTGCAAGTTAGTTCTCAAGGATTGATCTTCGCTCAGGTTATCACCAGCTAAAGGTTAAGGAACAGGATATCCCAAAGACTGCGTTTCAGACGTGATATGGGCATTATGAATTTCTCGTGATGTCATTTGGTCTAACCAATGCTCCTGCAGCATTCAGGGACTTGATGAATAGGGTTTGTTGACTGATGCTCAACAAATCCATGATAGTATTCATAGACGATATCCTGATCTACTCGAAGAACGAGGGAGACCACGCCTGTCACCTTCGCGAGGTGCTGGAAACTCTAAGAAGGGAGAAGTTGTATGAAAAATTCTCCAAATGTTGGGTCATGTGATTAACCCAGAGGGAATCATGGTTGATCCTGCTAAGGTGGAGGCGGTGATGAAGTAGAATTCGCCTAAAACATCGTCTGAAGTCCGAAGCTTCCTCGGATTGGCGGGTTATTACCGGAGGTTCATTCAGGACTTTTCCAAGATTGCCTCGCCATTGACCAAGTTGATGAGAAAAGATGTGAAGTTTGAATGGGGCGACAGTCAAGAGAATGCGTTCATGGAGTTAAAGAAAAGATTGACACAAGCTAAAGTGTTAACATTACCGGAAGTGAACGAGGACTTGGTTGTCTATTCTGATGCTTCTTATCAGGGGTTAGGGTGCGTGCTAATGCAGCGAGGTAAAGTCATAGGGTATGCATCTTGACAGTTAAAGGTTCACGAGGTGAACTACCCTACCCACGATCTGGAGCTGGCTGTTGTGGTATTCGCATTAAAGATATGGAGACACTACTTATATGGTGTCAAATGTACGATTTTCACGGACCACAAAAGCCTGAAGTATTTCTTTGAGCAGAAAGATCTTAATATGAGGCAGAGACGATGGTTGGAGCTAAAAGATTACCACTGAGAGATTCATTATCACCCGGGTAAAGCTAACGTGGTAGCCGATGCCCTAAGCTGGAAGGAGGACCAGGAACCAATTCAGGTGAGATCTTACCAGTTGATAGTGACTCCTGATGTGATAAGGCAAATATGCAAAGCTTAAAAAGAAGCTCTAAAGCCTGAGCACGTGAAGGGGCAGATCGCGAACCTGGAAGACAACACCAATGGTGTCAAAGCTAGATTTGGGTGTATGTGGATTCCTAGACGTGGAGGTCTGTGAGAGAAGGTGTTGTACGAAGCCCACAAGACTCGCTACTCCATTAACCCGGGAACCAACAAGATGTACCAAGACCTAAAGAAGAACTATTGGTGGCCGGGAATGAAAGCCGACGTGGCAAGGTACGTAGAAAGGTGCTTGACCTGTCTCTAGGTTAAGGCTGAGCATCAGAAGCCATACGGGAAAATCCAACCCTTGGATATTCCCGAATGTAAATGGGAGCACATTACTATGGACTTCATAATGAAGCTACCTGGCACAGCTAAAGGTTATGATGCCATATGGGTCATAGTGGATAGACTGACAAAAAGTGCTCACTTTCTACCCATCCGAGAGACGTATAACTCGGAGCGGATTGCCAGATTGTTCATTGACGAGATAGTTGCCCGTCATGGTGTGCCAGTGTCGATTGTCTCGGACAGAGATACGTGGTTTACATCCAAATTTTGGAAGAAGTTCAATGACGCAATTGGAACTAGACTGCACATCAGTACAGCATACCACCCACAGACGGACGACCAATCCGAAAGGACTATCCAGACCTTGGAGTACATGCTTTGGGCATGTATTGTCGACTTTGGTGGGAGTTAGGATAGTCATCTACCATTGGCGGAGTTCTCATACAATAACAGCTACCTTGCCAGTATTGGTATGCCCCCGTATGAGATGATGTATGGCCGGAGGTGTAGGACCCCGATATGCTAGGGAGAGATCGGTCAGAAGAAGTTAGGGAGTATTGAGGTCATCGAAACGACCAATGAGAAGTTGGGCAGGATTAAAGCCTACATGAAAGCCGATAAAGATAGACAGAAATCCTATGCCAACAAACGTCGAAGACCGATTGAGTTTAACGTCGGTGATAGGATGATGCTAAAGGTGTCACCTTGGAGAGGAATCATTCGATTTCGAAAGAGAAAAAAGTTGAGCCCTCAATTTATTGGGCCTTTCAAGATCGTAGCCCATGTGGGGGAAGTGGTGTATAGGCTGGATCTACCAGATGCGTTGAGTGGAATTCATCCTACCTTCCACGTATCACATCCGCGTAAGTGTCTAGCAGATGAAGATGCTCATGTTCCACTGGAAGATGTGGAGATTGATGAAAGACTAAACTACATGGAACAACCCATAGCAATAATAGACAGAATGGAGAAGTGATAGAGGAATAAAGTATTTCCACTTGTCCGAGTGCAATGGAAGCATAGAAAGGGGTCGGAGTCCACATGGGTGTCCAAAGATGAGGTGAGACAGCATTATCCTCAGTTGTTTAAGGAATGACAGGTTTTGTGGATGAAACCCAAATAAGGGGGGTGGACTTGTAACGCCCTAAATATCTAATTAAAGGCAAAGTTTTCACACGAGAGGTTGAGTTCTCGCGCGAGTCTTGAAGTTCTCGCGTGGAGGAAAGTTCTCACGCGACTGGAAGTTCTTGCGCGAGAAGTCTGGCGAAAAGTTTGTGCTTGGTATAAATAGCTAAGAACACCCGGCCAGACCCTAGTTTCACACGAGAAGTACTGCTGCTAGAGAGAGAAAGCGGCTGCGTTGAGATAGAAAGTGAAGAAACGAAGTGTTTAAAGTATGTAACTCGTGTAGTAACTCGTGTTATGTTCTAAGAATGGATTATTGATGTATAAAATGCATGATAATGTAGTTTTTGCTCGGTAAAAGTTTCGCGTGAATGATGATGTTCTCGCGAGAATGATGATGTTCTCGCGCTAATGTGAGTTCTCTCGTGAAGAGGGAGTTGTCGCTTGAAGTGGGAAGTTCTCGCGCGAAAACTTTGGACTGTTACGTGTTATGTTACCCCGTAAGCGTGCCGCTAAGCTACACATCGGTGTGCTCATATAGGGGTATACTTTGGGTATGCCCGTGCCGCTAAAGGAGATATGCTTGATGCATTCTCGCATAGGAGCTAGACATCGGTGTGCTCAGATAGGTGTATACTTTGGGTATGCCCATGCAGTTAAAGGAGAATGACAATTGTTTTGTTCTCACCTGGTTAAGGAACTAAGCCTCGTGCTAAGTTCAAAAGAGTTAGTAAACGATTAAGCTAAAGAAAAGATAAAGTATGGGTAACGCGATGGTAAAGTATTTGATAATGTGTGGGTAACGTAACAATAAAGAAAACGATAAAGGGAAAGCCAACGTTAAAGTTTGGTTATCAAATGTGTTCAATGACGATGTTGATGATAAACGAGGTTAAAGTTTTTACGATGTTAATGTATGATACAGTTTTGTTAAAGTAAACCTAGAGTTCATTCAGCGTCGCTGACTTTTGTATGCATATTAGATTGACATGTATGCTATACATTTTGGGTGAGCTTGGCATGGATGGGAGAGCTACCTGGCACATGATCAAGACTGGCATCCCGACATAGAACTTTTGTTAGTTAGCCAAGTGATCTTTTGATGTAAATGTTTAACAATAGAAATTTTTGTACGTTCCGCTGCATATATTAATGAAATTTAATGTTCGAGAACTTGTGTTTCTGATGTCCAAATCCAACTGTAGGGTTTCTGGAACGAGGCCTTACAAGTTGGTATCAGACCCATAGTTTGAGAGATTTAGGCACTCCGATGTCTAGACTCGAACTGAGAATGGGATCAATTAAAGGTAGGGAACTGAGAGATTTAGGCACTCCCATAGTTTGAGACTCCGATGTCTAGACCCATAGTTTGAGAGGTTGTGGCAACTGAACAAGAAACTCAAGTAGGTAGGGAACAAGACATGCAAATCATGATAACCTACCTTAGTGCCACAGGCCTCTATCAGGCAGCAGACCTACTTTCCTTGTACCATGAGTATATAGAATTTGAATACCTCAAGCAGCAAGAAGTGTAGAAAGAACAAAATATTGCTAAGAGGAAAATAAAGGAAGAGGTTGCAAAGCCAAGAGCCACCATCTGAGCAAATCAAAAGAAGTCAGCTGACAGACAAAAGATGGTAAGCTTCTTGAAGCTGTATGGGTTCTCCAGAAGGAGACTTGGTCCAATGTCTCTATCTACTATGGATGGCATATTAGAGTGATCAAGTAGAAGATCAAAAGGGGTGAGCTGGTTGACTTGCATTCTCCACCAAGTCAGGCTGCACCTGAAGCTGAGGTCAAGGTTGAACCACTAAAGACAACTCAACCAGGACCTAGTGTTGCATCTCAGCAAGCTTCATCTTCTAACCCACACTAGGGTCATGATCCCTCTCCTTCTGAACCTGTGAAGGAAAAGGACCCAATTAAGAAGGACAAAGAAGGACCATCTGGTACTCAAGGCCAGCCTTCTCAGTTAAAGTATAGAAAGAGAAAGAGGATAGCCATCAGAAAGGAAAAGAAGAAGAAGAAGAAGAAGTCTAAGGCATCCACCTCTACACCTTAGACTGAGTCAGACCATCCTGAGGGTGTTCAAGAAGAGGCTGCTCAACCAACTCCACATATTGTAAAGCCTCTTGCTATTGAGAGACCATCCTGTCTTGGGCATTTGCTACTAACCCAGACCAATGGTATGTCACTAAAGATCAAGGGGGTCAAGATGTGTAATTCTGGCAAAACATACTCGACCTTCCTCTGCATGATCTCTATGACATGAGAAGATACTTTGAAAGTCTGAGGAATCCTGACCAACTGATGATGAAGGGAATGGTCTTGATTCTGAAGAGGACTGTCAACAAATGAAGATCAAGATTCAAAGTTTTCCTTCAATTTTGGTAGCATTAGCCTAAGGGGAGTTTGAAAGGATTATACTTAAAGGCTGATGCAACCAAAGAGCTCTTAGGATGCACATGTGAAGTACAAGAAAGTTACTTTGGAAAATTTGATATAACTCAAGGAATTTTACTAAGTACTAAATCTTCCAAAGCCAAAAGACCAAATATTTCGAATCCAAAAATGAAGTCTTTTGAAGCTTCAAGACAAAGTCTTCCGAAGCCAAGAGACTAATTTATTCCAAAGATAGAGAAGACATGCTTTCTCTGACTCATTTTTGACAAAAGCTGAACCACTTTTCGCTCCGACCTCTGATGACTTACCAACTTATATGAGCTGGTGAAAATTCCATACTTTTGTCAACTGTAGATTAAGGTCTTAGAGTCTGTTACTTTCTACTTTTGTACTTTTATCATTTTTGTATTAGATAAGGATGTAAGCTATAGCATGTCATAGTCACTAGTCAAAAGGCGAATCTACCTTTTGACTTTACATTGATCTTGTTGTCTAGATTAGTGTTTCTAGCTGGCCTTCAAAGTATGACCAACTATAGGATGTAGTATAAAGTATCTCAAGTACTTGTCATTAGATTCAAGCTTTGTAACACTTTGTAAAAGAACTTGAGAGCAATATACAGCATTCTTGAAAACCATATTATTGTGTTCTTGTTCTGTTCTTTACTCGTGTTCTTTGTTTCACTATAAGCCGGTTCCCTATTTGATCTGTTAAGTGTTCTAAGTCTCTCCAAACATTATGAAACTATTTCATTGACCCCCTTCACAGGTCCTACAAAACCATTACATCCTTATCATTTATATAAAATGGTATGTATGGTCCATACTTTATTGAGCTCCACATCTTCAGTTCAGTATATATGATTTGATTCTCAAATTTGTATGTCTAGTCAGCATAATCATCCTCACTCAACAATCTCGGAGGCTTACTACCTATACCAATCTCCGTGTCAAGACTTAACGTACCGATAAGATTCTTGAGATTTGGGCTGATAGCCATTTCAAAAAATTTAAACTTTAAAATTTAAATTTTCAAAAATTCTAACTTCTCACGCGACAACTTTCTGCAATTACTTGAACTTCTCATGCGAAGCTTGTTGTAACCGTATTATGTGACTACTTGAACTTATCGCACGAATCAAGAAGAAACTAATAACTTTCAAATGCTATAATCCTCATATTTGCGTGATAACTTTACTTCTCGTGTGAAAAATTAGTTTTTGTAGAAATCCTTTCCAACGGATTCGAATCCTTTCTCCATAAATTCAATCTCCAATTTTTCTAGAAATGATAATAAGCTTCTATTAACTCAATCAAGTTCAAGTGAAAGCTTAATTGTCATTAATTTGATTCGATTATAACCATTCTAACATTTTAATCATTCACTTCACTCTAAAATAATTAAACCTTCTTCAACTGGTCTTTGATCTTGAAAAATCTAGCAAATAATCAACTCAAAGCATTCTTCTTCATGAAACCAACAATTGTAGCATGAATCTTCTTCAAATTCACTTCAAGTTCAAACAAAATTGATATAGAGCTCCATAGCTCTGATACCAACTATAAGATCTAGGAAATTCACTATAAGATCAAACTCGAATGATAAACGCGTAATGAATATCGCTCGGTTAGATTGAATAAGAAGAGAGATCAAGATGAACAAAATGCAAATAACTTCGATTTCTATTCCAGAGAGAAAATTGATTACAAAATGTGAATATTTCTTATGTGTTACGAATAACAAAACAAAACAAAACACTTATTTATACTAAACAAGTGTTCTCGTGCGAGAACTTCTTCTCGCGCGGCAACTAGTTCTCGCACGTAAACTTTATCTTCAAAAGCTTGATTTTGATTTCTCGAGTCTCTAGATTTGATCCCTACACATGTTTCTAATCCAAAGAAATGCCTTGCCAATAAAATTCTCGATGAAGTTTAGCTTGATGATTCCATGCACTTTTTTGAGAAATCCATGGAAATTATGGATATAGAAGTCAAACAACTCAAGTGTATCCAAATACCAATAGTTAAAGTTCATTGAGAGACTTAACATAGTCCAGAGTTCACTTGGGAACGTGAAGACCAAATGAAATCCAAATATCCTTATCTTTTTGCATTAGCCTCCTCGTAATCAAATTTTGAGATTAAGTCTCCTAAAGTAGGGGAGATTGTTACATTTGACCTGATTGTATTGTAAACCCAAGCCTGTTTGGGTTATTCATACAATAAAAATAATTATTTAATCATTCTTGGTTGATATTATGTTATTACTTTAAATATGACATTTATCCGAATTATAATAATATTATGGTTTATAATATAAATTCTATAAATATATATAGAGTTTTATCACATAATATTAAATTTTACATAATATTAAATTTTACTAATTTAATCTAAAGGTAATTAATCTTTATAGTTTTATATAAAGTCTAAATGATTAAGGTTATTATTTTTCAAATTAGAGTTTATAAAAAACAAATACACTTTAGGATAAATTTTGTAAACGTTAAAACTTAAATTAAAACTTTGTGCATGAATTAACACAACTTAAAACTTCAGGGACTAAATTGTAAATCTTTTAAAACCTTATTTCTCTCCCCTACGGACACATAACACCGGCCACCTCTCTGACCAGTCTCCAGTGACCACTAAAACCCCAAAAAGAATTGATTTTAACCAATTAAAGTGTTCCCTAACCTCTGCGAGGATGATTCAAACCCATAACCTATATAAATTCGAATTATCCAACAATTTACCTATGTTCAACTCGAGGCCAAAAACCCATTCAAAATTAAAATAGTTTCAACTCAATTCTCAATCAAATAAATCAAATCATTTTACTAGAAGCGTTCTTATAATCAATGTGAATTCAAATGCACTACCAATTATGATTGAAATCCTGTGTTTACTCTATAATCATACCCGAAACCCCCGAAACAAACATTGAGCTCATTTGATATGAAATTGTTAAAATTGTTGCTATATAAATGAGGCCTAACATTCATATTGAATCCTATTAAGTCCTTATGAACTTAATTTCACTTGAATCACACACACAATCGGCGTTAACCAACCGGTGCTCATCGGGCACGCAACTCAATCAAAACCCATCTTCCAGATATTTTATCAATTGAAATTTATTGAGGGCATTTGTTTATTATCATACCGGAAGCTTTGCAAAGATTGGGTTGAACTATTATCATCAATATCATCATCTAGAGTCAAACTCACTCTCTGTCATGTTGTTCTTTTTCTTCTTATCATTAATCCATCATCAAAACAAGTAATTGCACACACCCACACACTCGTTATCTCATGCATAACAAAAGCCTTATAATTAATTTCATTATAATTATCAATTTGGTGTTCAATTTGGTTGATTTGAATCTAGGGTTCATTTTAATTTGGGAATTCTTATAATTACGATTTTTATATTCATAGTCAAAAGAAGAGTATGATCCTGGCTCAGAAGGAACGGTAGCTATATGCTTAACACATGCAAGGCGAACATCGTTTTGGGGAGCTAGGCAGAAGGAAAAGATGCTCCTAGCTAAAGGTAGCTTGTCTTGCTTAGAAGGTAAGAAGAATTGCGAACAAAGTGGCGAATTCTAGAAAATACTATTATATTAATATAAAAATTAATTTTTAAATTAATATTATAACATAAGTTATTAATTAATTTCAGAAACTTCAAAATCTATAAAAATACATTTAAATACCTTTAAAGGTTTTAAAAAATGTATAAAAATAAATAAAAAGGATTATAAACCTATTTATAAGTCCTAATATTAACAAAAGATTCCTATAAAACAAAAAATATATATTGTTTCAAATTATTTTAAATCAAAATATATTACAAATACATTCATTTAAATACTTATCAAATTAATTAACTTTAAGCAAATTCCATACTTTATTATTTATTTTAATTTTTAAACTCTTATAAATTAATCATAGTAGTTGTAATATTAACCTATAGGTTAATTTTGCAAATGAATGAACAGTAAAAGCAAATGTGTGGCATGCCACCTGTCCTCACCATCTCTTGCCCATTAAACATGTGTCCCACTTTGTGCCATCGCCACTTATGTTCTTTATTCATTTGCTCTCTTCACGAGGGTTTCTCTCCCAAATCTCTCTGTCCACCTTTGCCTTCTCCAGTCGATCAGAACCCTTTATCCGAGGTTGATGGTGGCAATGGTGGTTGACCTCTTTGTATGTTGTCTCTGATCTAGTGTTCCACCCCATTTGTAAGGGTTTTCCTAGCTGATGGACTGGTCATCAGGAGATGTTATGTTATGCGGATGAGGGCAAAGGACAGAGACTTAGAGTCCCAGAAGGTGTGGTATAGCACATCTAGTAAATCGCGAGTGGACATCAATGGTTCACAAGAAGATATTGGTATATTAAGCATAGTTATAGTGGTGTTTTCCTGAGAAATCACCGATGGTGAGTATAGAATCTCCTATAGGTGTGATTGTCAGGTGAAATAATTACATCTAATAACTGTGAAACCCTTTTCCACCTCCACCGCCATCGATTTATCGAAGCCTAATAGCCAACGTTCCTGTAAAACCGAGTATTTAGCATGTTGGTTTTGTTTGCCTTGGATATGGTTTTTGATTGTGATTTGTGTTCTTATTTCGTGTTTTTGTTTTTTATGATTTCACTATATTAAATACCTTTTTGTGTTCCTATTTACTATTTTCCCTTTGAGCTATTGATTTAGTGGTTCATGATTCAAATACCATATATAGTGATCTCTATTGGCATTTCTTTGTAAAACTCATTGGATGACATTACCTTCTTAGTCTCTCACGCTTATCTTATTACACATCAAAAAAACATACAATAACAATATCTTCCATTTTCCATATGATCCAACATGGCCTCTGTATTTGTGTTTCTAATGGGTCTGTAAAGAATTCATTGATATGAGTAAAATTCATATTAGGGCGTGCTTAGGCGTGGCAAGGTTTGTGGATGGTAGGCAATCGTCTATGCCCCCTACAGCCATGGTCGAGCCTATGCATGAATGTGTGCTTCATGAGGTTGGTGTTTTTCTTTTATGATTCTTCTCAGATCTATGATGGGATGGTGGGTTGGTTCCTGTAGGTAACTAGAGGTGAGATTATGAGAAGTAGGGTCTAATAGTTTGTTGGTGTGAAGATTGAATGAGATGCTAAATGTCAAAGTGTTATGTGATCTTTAAAAGAATTGAATTTAGTCTCATATTGGTATAGGAACACATCTTTATTTGGTTTATATGTATAAGCCTCCAAGGCATATTAAATTCTTATATGTTTTTTACTCTAGCACCTACCCGCGCGCAGGGGCGTGCATTAAACGGGTTTATGGGTTGGAAATTTCTTGAACCAATGTGTCGCCTGTACAACATGCAGACATGAATGCAGCTCTGAAACCCGGGTTCGCGAGAGTTCCTTTTTGCTATTGAAACTATTTCTTGTTTTTACATAGCATAGAATTTATGGAGCATACCGTTATTTGTAATGATGATCATTACTGCTGAAACCATTTTGCTAATGATGATCATTACTGTCCAAACCATTTTTCTAATGATGATCATTACTATCGAATAATGATAATAATGATATAAACCGTTCTGTGTAATTAATTGTAATCGGTTATGATTTTTTCTTTTCATGTTTATATAGCAACTCAACAGAGAGGTCACATATAATGTGAAACACGCCAACACAAACTCGACAGCTTCATTTCCTCAAGGTCCTGCTATCTTTTAGTCAAGGCGACGTCCGACAGTAGTACGCTGCTTTGAACTGGTGTATCCTGGGAACAGACGACGAATCTGTTTAAGGAAATTATATCAAACACAAGCCCAGTTCTCCTCATCTTCTTTTCTGTTTGTATTCTTTCTTTTGCAGGATTACTTTCGGCTGCTAATCATATTCTCTTTATCGATATTATATCGAATCAGTTATTGAGTTTGTTTCCATAATCCATTTATGTACACTAATTAGTGATTTTTCTAACAAACTTAAACAGAATGTTACTGACTATTCTTGTTTTGGTTTTTTTTAGTTATGGATTCTCAGCCTATGAACGAGCAACCACTTCTGACCTTTGTTGTATCTGGGGCCTCTACTATCTTAACTTCTGTTGTTGTCGTTACCACTTCATTGGTAGTACCACTACATAACATGGTTGCAAATCATGCAGAGAAACCTGAAAAGTTCACCAGTGTGAACTTCAAATGTTGGCAACAAAAGATGTTCTTTTATTTGACAATGTTGAACCTTGTAAGATTCTTTACTGAAACCGCTCCCCAAATAATTAAAGGGGAAATGGATGCTCAATATGTGAGCGCGATTCATGCTTGGAATCATTCTGATTTCTAGTGCCGTAACTATGTCCTTAACAGCATCATGGATTCACTGTATAGCGTGTATTGCAAAGCCAAGACTGCCAAAGAATTATAGGAGTCTTTGGAGCGCAAATACAAAACAGAAGATGCTTGCACTGAAAAATTTGTGGTGGCTAAATTCCTAGACTTTAAAATGATTGACTCCAAAATGTTTATGAGTCAAGTCTAAGAGTTATAGGTTATTCTTCATGATATTCATGCAGAAGGAATGATGCTCAGCAAGACATTCCAAGTTGCAGCCATGATCTAGAAACTGCCACCAAGCTGGATTGATTTTAAGAACTAACTCAAACATAAGTAAAAGGAAATGACTATTGTAGATCTTGTGGTATGTCTTCGTATTGAATAAGACAACAAAGTTGCTCAAAAGAAAACCTCCATTCCCAAATTTATAAAGGCTAATGTTATTGAGCATGGTCAATCTTTTAAGGGTAACAAAAACAAAGGACGGACTGGGAAGGAAAAAAAGGGAAAGGATTTCACCTTGGACCTAAAGGTGGAATTGTGAAAGAGAAATCCCAAGGTACTTGTTATAATTGCAACAAGCTCGGTCATCGGGCAAATGAATGCAAGCAGAAGTGATAATGAAACTAAGTTTAAAAATGATGACTTAAGTTCATTTTGCATAAGCTCATCAATTTAATGCAGCTAGAACTCCTCAACAAAATGGGAAAGTAAGAACCATGTTGGCTGATGCTAAAATGCCAATCACTTTCTAGGTAGAAGCAGTCACCACAGCTTGTTATGTGCAAAATAGAGCATTGATTGTCAAAGAGAGTAACAAAACACCATATGAGCTTTTACTTCATAGGAAACCTTTCATAGGATTCTTTAATTCATTTGGGTGTCTAGTTTCAATATTAAACACTAAAGATCATTTAGGAAAGTTTTCTCTTAAATTTGATGAAGGATTCTTTGTTGGTTATTCATTAGTCTCTAAAGCATATAGAGTGTTTAACCCTAGATTAAACTTAATTGATTAGTCAACCAATATTGAATTCAATGAATGTTCATTCCCTAAATTATCAAGTGGTCCTGACTGGTTGTTTGATATTGACTCTCTTACAAAGTAATTTGATCAATTTAACTTGTCTAATGTAGAAACTCATCAGACTAATTGTTCTTTAGAAGCATCTAAAGTAGAGAAGGATGATTCCTCCATGATACCAATATCATCTTCAACACTCCAATCTTTAGAATTACCATTAACAGCTGATCGTGTAAGATTGTAAACAAATATGATTAGAAGAATCAAAATAAAAAAATGCCCTACACATTAATTCAGTCGACCAAGAACTACAGGGACGATAAAGTGGGAATTGTTTGTTAATTTTGACTTTAGAAATGTCAAGAGAAGGTTTTAAAAAAGAAATTAAATTTTGGTGTTAAAGTTATTTAAGAAAAGTTAAATTCAATTTGGCTTTAAAACTTTTTTGAAAAAATATTTTAAAGAAACCAGATTTTTTATAAATTTATTTTCTTTAAAACTCAGAATTTAAAACTTTAAACAAAATATAAAAATTGTAATGAAATTATATGTTTCAGAAAATAATAAAGTTTATAAAAGATAGGAGGAACGGTTCTGATTTGCCGTGCAACTAAAGAATGTGTTCCAGGAACAGTTGGTTTGATTTGCTTGACAACTAAAAAACCCTAATACAATTGGTTTTGACTTGTCTCGAAATCGAAGACAACAAGCAACAACTAGTTTGATTTGTTGGACGACTAAAGACCTAGTTAGTTGGTTTTGATCACTCTCAAAATTGAATGCCCTGCCTATTATTATGATAAGAAGAATAGAAGGTTTTAATTCATTACAAAAGACCAAAAGACCTATTCTTAGATGTGAGGTTTTGATTCACTATGTGACTGAATGACCATAAGATTGATTAATTTGATCTGAAACTACTTAAGTTTAATTGTAAAAGTTGCTAGGCACTACTAAGTTGGTCGACTAGGGAGTTGCGATTACTCGTTCTAGGTGGGGAGTACTCGGATAGTACTCAGGGTAAATTTAAAAAGAAATTAATTTTTTGAGAAATTATACATATATCAAATGCTAAAATAATTCAAAAATATACATGTTACAACAATATATGTGAATATCAATTTAAATTTAAAAATATACATGTTCAAATGCTAAAATAATTCAAAATTTTATATTTATTCTCTAACACTATAAACATGGTAATCAATTAATAGTCATCTTCCAAGGTTTCTCCATGAAAACAACGAAAACCAACAAAAATCAACGAAAACGGGCAAAAATTGACGAAAAATAGCAAAAATCAGAGTTTTTAGAGTTGGGCCGAGTTGGGCAGGCTAGCACTAAGTAAGGTCGAGTTAACTGCCTAGCTCTGAGTAGGACCGAGTCAGGCCGATTTTGATTGAGGTTGATTGATTCCGATATGGGACCGAGTTAAAGAAAGTTGCTTTGGTATATGGTTAAGTCCCGACTACACCCCGAGTACTCGACCGAGTTTTACAACACTGCTTAAGTTGATATCAAGTTAATCACAGTCTTGAAGAAGAGGATAATTTGATCGGAAGTCAGTCAAGCTAATATCAAATTAATCTCAAGTAAGGTTAACATCGATTTGATCTGAAATGAGTGAGTTGATATCAAATTCGATCCAAAACCAAAGGAATTAAAGTTAAGATAGTCAAAATCTAGTTACTAATATTGGAAAGAGGAAGAAACGAACAATGACTAAGAGAGATTATGTTATAAAGGAAGAAGGAACGTCAATGTTGTTCTAATACCAGATTCTGAATTCTACAAACTACACTATTTGGGTTGTAGAAGTTAGAGACATCTTCAACATACATAGAATATAGGAAGTAATCGAATCATTTGTCACACCCCGACCGATGCTGAAATGTAACACCCGAAAAGTTACTAAAAGGAAAAGAAAAGAAGAGCAAGAAGAAAGAAAGGTAAAATATCCCAAGTCAAGGGGTTAAAGTTGTGCAAGTGGAAAACTTGCCCATTATGGGATTTAAAAGGAGCATGGAAGCCCATACCGCTTCTTTTACAGATCTTGCTCTCGGCTGTAGAAGAAAGAAGAAGCCGCAATCAGTTTCTAGAGAGAGAGAGAGGAGGAAGAGCTGCTTGTAGGTGAGGTTTTCTTGTCTTTTCTGCTCGGTTTTCAGTTGTGTTCTAGCTGCTGGACCGATTCTTACGTGTTTTTTGTGTTGGCTGCTTGTTTCGGTGTGTTAGGTGCTAGAACTCTAGGTTGCTCTCGGGTTTGGAGGAGTTTTACTCGAAAGCAGTTAGAGGTGAGTTCTAGATCCCCTCTTTTAAATGTTCTCTACTTATTTGGGGCAGGTATGCATATTTAACTGATGTTTCTGAAGCAAACTATGATTTTCCATGTATGGTACGGTTGTTTATGATGATAGTTATGTTATGTGATTTTCATGTCATGATGATTGTATAATGTTAATGATGTTCTAAGTGTTAGACTGATAGATCTAAGCTAAGTTCATGTTAAGATGATGTTTGGGACCGGAAAATTTCATAAGTTGCATCACAGGTACTGGACTTGTTCATCCGCATTTGTTAAGTGTACATCCACATTTGTTGTGTTCATCCGCATTTGTTAAGTGTTCATCCGCATTTGCTACAGTTTCATCCGTATTTGCTACAGTTCATCTGCATTAGTTTATGGTCATCCGCATTTGTTCTACCAGCATTTCTTTGGACACTTAGAATATTTTCTAAGAACTTTCATCCGCATTTACTACAGTTCATCCGCATTTATTTACGGTCATAGCATTTGTTCTACCAACATTTCTTTGGACACTTAAAATATTTTCTGAAGACTTTCATCCGTATTTGCTACAGTTCATCCGCATTTGTTTATGCTCATCTGCATTTGTTCTACCAGCATTTCTTTGGACACTTAGAATATTTTCTGAAGACTCTCATCCGCATTTGTTCATCCGCATTAGTATTGTTCATCCGTATTTCTTTGGGGACTTAGAATTATTCTGAAATTTTGGTAATAGAATTTAAGTGTTAAGTACCGATGTATAAGGAAAGATTATGCTTGTTTAATGTTTCTAATATTTGATTCTCTTCTTATAGGCTACTTGTTATGGATAGTTATTATTATACCTCATGGTATGTGATTATTAAAACAGTGAACAATGTAAAAGTATTATTCATAACCAAGTGGACACAAAGAAATAAAAGAGGATAGTGGAACTTAATGAATGTTACCCCGGGCTTTTATAATCAATGGAAAGCCTTGCAAGCACAATGGAATGAGGTGCACGACCTTGTTGTCGTTAGCTCAACTGATGTGTGATTGATTTGGGATGTACATCTAGGCTCTAATCCTGGGGATTGACCAAATCAATGAGACCTGTATTCATGAGCAGGCTTCGTGCCTAGCAGTGTGGGTCAACTATCGAATGGGTTAGCTACCAAAAAATCATTTGCAGACAAGGGTTGTTGCCAACCAACAATATAGGCTCTTGCTTTGTGCAAACCTAGAAAATGAAAGTGAAAGATAATGAAAGAAAGAAAGATAAAGAAACTCTTAAAGATTGATTATGTATGATGATGAATGATCATCAAGTGAAGTTTACAAAAGTATATTTTCTATATTATTAAACTAGAACTCACTCATCAACGCTGACTTTTTATATGCATTTTCAGTTGGCAGGTAATGTGGTTGCTGAGGGTGGCACGGAGTTGAAGCTACTTGGCAAGCAAAGACTGGCATCCATCTCATGCAAGAATAATATTGTTGTTTTGTAATACAACTAGGTACTCTTTTGTGATTATTATCAACGATGTAATACTTGGCAAAAGTAACTATAAATGCATGAAATGGTTTTGATAATTCTTTCACTGCAATATTTTCTTATGTTTATATATTTTAAATGAGTTTTTATAATGAATGATGCTATGAATAACCAACTGTGGGGTCTCCGATATCGGGGCCTTACATGAAATCATCATGGTGGACATATGTGAATTGATTGCTTATAGCACATGGTAGTAAATATATTGAAATAATATTAAATGTCATTTTTATTGAATAATACTAATCAAATAATACATTACAATCAAATAAAAACTCAAGTAAACATAATGAAATTGTCTTTAATTTCGACCAAGTCCAAGCACTAAATTTACACGTAGAAGTCCACGAATTTGTATTCCTGAAATCATGTGAAAAAGTAACGAGTCAGCTAACGAATTAGCTGGTGGGTAGACACAGGTTTGAATACATATATAGACTGATTACAATGATTGAAAAACAATTTAATTCACATGATAATGTCAAGACTTATAAGTGCATAGTGTAACATAAAAGACAAACCAACACAATCAAACCTACTGACTGAATTGACTCGATACACAGACAAAGCCTTATAGAATGTATGATTCCGGTTTCAATCACCATACGAATAAACAAATGGGGTGGGTTTGTCAAATTAATAGATCTATTATTTTTATCGTGATTGCATGAATTAATTATTGTGTTATCGTCTTAGTTTATCTAACTATGCACATATAATTACAAGTAATAACATAACATATATAGAAGTGAATATTTGAAATATAATAACAATGAATAACAATGATTGAATATAAATCACATGATTTTTCCAAAATATAAAACACATGAAAATAGCAATAAATACTCACTTTGATATTTGAATATGATTTGAATGATATTATGCTAGATTAGACATCAACGGTTTTCTTACAGTTTTAACCCAAGGAAGTGTGTCTTAGATTAAAAACAATATAATGATTAATGACTTGGAAGACTAGGGTTTCAATATGGGATTTGAGCTTTAAAATAATTAGTTTTAAATAATGAAACAAATTATATATCTTGATTAAATAAAACTAGAATAAATTAAATAAATGATCAAGATTGGAAATGATAATAAATAATTAGTGAAATAGTATTATTTAATATTTAATTTATAATAATAGAGTTTGAATACTAAAGTGTGAAAATAAAATAATTGATTTAATATTTAATTATTAAATACTTGATCAAAGAAATAATTAATTAAATAATTAATTAATTAGATGTTTTACAGAAAAGTTAGTTTAAAATAATTTGAAATATTTTATATGTGATTTAAAATAATTTTTATAGAATTTAAAACTTATAAATGAATTTTATGATAATTTTATAACATTTATATTATTTTGAAAAAAGATTAAAATGTAAAATTATAACTTGCAGAATTTTCAAAAATTAATTATAAATTTCTGAATTTGATTTAGTTAATATAAATTTATATTAATTTAATAATGTAAGGCCCCGTCCCCGGGACGCTTACAGCTGGATCGTCATCGTATAAAATATTTAAAACAAACATTACTTTTGCAGCGGAATTTAAAAACTTACTTTTATTAATAATTTAAACATGTTATCTCGTTACATAAATCGTTTACATATCAAAATACAATAACATGTCAAAATGTGGATGCCGGTCTTCGAAACACTCCCAGTAGCATATGCATCCATGCCTGCAACTCCTCAGCATCAACAAAATACCTGCCAACTATCATGCATACAAAAATTCAGCGACGTTGAGTGAGTTCTAGTTTTATAAATAAAATACTTTACTTTCTTAAAACATAACATTCACAATCGTATGCGATCACACATCATACGTACACATTGATAATATTTATTATTATCTTCATCATCGTTCAATTCGTACAATACATTACATCCCTTACCATCATCCAGATCCTATCTCATGCAATACCCCAGACTCGTGCTCGAAAGCTGATACTGTGTCGGGGTACGCGACAAGGATCCCATCTCGTATGCAACACCCCCGACTCGTGCTCGAAAGCTGATACTATGTCGGGGCCTGTCAACAAACCCCCGGCTCGTGTCCGAAGACTGACACAGTACCGGGGCGAGCATCATGACATCACTCGGGTCAATCTCATGAATTGAACCCCATACGAGTCAGTTGTGACACACAGTCACTCACCTCAGCCTGGCATACAAGTCTGTTATGATAACACATTCACTCACCTCAACCATGGCTAACGAGTCTTTTGTGACAACACAGTCACTTATCTCAGCCTGGCATACAGGTCTGTTGTGACAACACAGTCACTCACCCTAACCATGGCTAATGAGTCTTTTGTGACAACACAGTCACTCACCTCAGTCTTGCTTACAAGACTTTCATTACTCCTTCCATTCATTCATGCATGCATTCATTCATTCCTTACGTTCCCTTTTTCATTATCTTCTGCTTTATGTTACATACTACTTTCCATTTACTTTTCATAATCATACCACGTAAAGCCATGGGAAATAACATACATAACAAGGAACATAACATAAACATAACCATACCATACATAGCATCATCATCACATCACGTATGACATCATAAAGTCAACTTACATTACCCCCGGGAACATCCCAAGTCAAAGCCTACATTTTACATTTTCCCCAAAATTTCAGAAAATATTCTAAGGCATAGGCGCATGGGACATCTTAGACGCATCAGCAGAAAATTCTAAGTATAAAACTTCTTGGGCGCATCAGCACTATTTGGGCGCATGAGCCCTGTTCGGGCGTCCCAACACTTAGCCACAGAAATAATTCTGGGCGCATGGGCACTATGCGGGCGCATGACCCACACTTAGCCAATTTTTATACTTTCTGGGCGGACGGCCACTATTCAGGCACACCACCTACACTTGGGCGCATGGGCACTCTGGACGCATCAGCCCTGTTCGAGCGCACCACCCTTGGGCGCATAAGAACACTTAGGCGCATAACACTTGGGCGCATGAGAACATTCTGAAATATGTCTAACACTGCCAACTTCACCCGAACACCATTCTAACACCATCCAAACACAGATCAAACATACTAAGGGCATCTAAAACTTACCAAGCACAATACTAAACCATAACAAGCCTAGAACACACAACCACAACACATACGGTCGAACCACAACAAGCATATCATACGGTTATCTTTCAAAAACGTTTACCCGGTATGCATAACAGCCCTAAAGCTTTAAAATCTGTAAAACAGGGGTTCTAGAAACTCACCTTGAAGCAGCTCTTCAACCCAAACACTTTCACCTGTGATTTCAGCTTCAAAATTCCCGAGAACAACCTTCTAAAACATCGAGAGCTTCGGTTACAAGCTGCAAACTAAGCTAAAACCGAACATAAACCCGAGAACTAACCTTTTTGCAGCTTCGTCTTCTCCAAAAACCCGATTTCTTGCTCTTCTTCTTCTTCAGCCGAGGCCAAAAGCAGATCTGCTGCTTTATGGGGCGGCCATACCCCCATTTATATTAAAATAATTAGTTTTGGCACTTTTACACCTTGCACCCCTCATCTTGTGCCCAATTACTTTTCTTTTTATTTACTTCCTTTTTGTTTTCTTTTAAATAAAAATTCGGGGTGTTACAAATAATATAATAATAATTTTTCCTGAAATTTAAAATGCTTAAAAAAACATTAAAAAGAAAGTTGGGGGAGGCCCTGTTCAAACCTAGGACCTCAAGGTTGTAAGTGTAATGTGTTACCAGTTGGGTTGAAGCCCATGATCTAAACAAAAGCTTATTTGAAACTTTAAAAAAATTAACTAGGAATTTCTCCCAAATCCACATAAACCGTAGTTTTAATTTGGTACAAATTTAACATCAAATCGATGCTAGAAACTAGATTAAATATAGACTTTTACATCCCACATCTAATCGAGTGTGTGTGGGCGGCTTTGAAAGTCGATATTGATAGAGTTGCAGAAGGCGATGAATGTGATGATTGAATTTTGTGCGTGTATGTAATTAGATTGAAATTGAGTTCATACAGAGTTCACTGGAAGTGATTTGAAGGTTTCCCCTTGATTAAGTAGAACGATTTCAGACTGTTTCGAGTTGAACAAGTAATGGGTTGAATCGGGTGTTACAACTTTGAATTGATTATGGATTTTCCCGTTCGAGATGAATTAATTCGATGATTATACTTGCAATGATCACAGGGACGTTATGCATTATTGGATTTGATTGATTTTGCTACTTTTCGAGTTGAAACAGATTGGGAGTTTTGATCGAAGTTGGTTTCAATTGTATCAGAGCATAATAGATGAAATAATCGAATTAAGAAAGATAGTGGTTTGAATCTGCTTAACAAATGGATTGAATGGTTTTTGTTTGATCAAAATAAGTAGGTTTTGAGGATTTGGACCTCGCCGGAAGCCGCCAGAAGCCGATTGGAGAAAAGGGCCAACATGGGTGGGGATTGGGTTGATTTTAGGGTTGTTCATTAACAAAATAACTTGTTCATGAACTGTTCACGAACACTTACCAAACGAGATTTCTTGTTTGTGTTTGTTCATTAAGAAAATGAATCTGTTCATGAACTATTCATGAACATAAACGAACACAAACGAATGCAAACGAACGGACATTAATATTCATGAACATAAACGAAATTTTATAAAACAAACAAATATAGACCAATATATATTGATTCAATAATTAAAATCACAAACATTATGTAATATCAACCAAATATAAATAAATACTTAACATAATTATCTCAAACATAACTTTTAAAAGAACAAACACAAACGAACGTTAACGAACACATAATCGAATGTTCATGAACATAAATGAACGAACGCAGCTTCTGTTTATGTTTGTTCGTTTAAGTAAACAAATGGAATTTTAGTGTTCGTGTTCGTTCATTTACTAAATGAACGAACATAAACGGCTTCCTGTCGAGCGGTTCACGAAATGTTCGATGAACGTTTGGTTCGTTTGCAGCCCTAGTTGATTTTCTTAAAAAACACAATTTTAGTCCCTGAGTTTACAAACTTTAACATTTTATGTATAAAGCTTTAAGATCAAGTTTTAAAAATTGCTATTACAACCCTTAAACTTTATAAAAACCTAGAATTAATTATTAATCAAATTATCTATAAACTTTGTGAATTTTTCAAATCTTGTAAAATAACTTTGTGATTCAATTGGTTATTTTACTAATTAAAACTCATAAATGACAAATAAAACTTTATAACATTATAAAAATTTATTATATAAATTATAAGATTATTATAAATTAATTACATGATTTAATAGATGAAAATTGAATAATACAATTCAAAATTTTGATTAAATACACATTTATTGCATTGAATGAAAAAAAATTCATTGTATGAAAGATCAAATGGGTTTAGGTTTGGGTTTATAAATTTAAAAAGTAGGTCATTAGTAAAATGATTTATAGAAAAATGCCAAGGTGCTTGCTTATCTTTATCAAGCCACGCCAAAAGAACTAGTCTTTTAAATTTTTCATCATACGAATGCTAAGGATATATAGGATGATCTTTAAAGCATGATTTATAGGTGAAGATAGAGTTAAAGAAGCACTACAAACACTTGAGTCAGAATTTAAAGTATTAAAGATAAAAGACTCCAAATTACTAGATGACTTTACTGCAAAATTAGCAAACTTCTCTCACACACCAACAATCTTGGATCCATAACTGATAACAAAATATTGGTTAGGAAACTACTCAGTTCTGTACCATAAAAATACTATCAGATTGTTTTTAAAACTATGCCATTTCAAGAAGTTATTGGAAGATTATAGGCATACAAAGAACGCATAAGAAACCTACTGAAGAAGGTGAATGCACACTAAACTCTTATTCACCAAATAGATGCAAAAGGAAAAGTCAAAAAGATAAATGTGAACATTATGGTATTGAAATTTCAGTCAAGGAAGTCTAGGACACGAACAAGGTAAAAATTAGAAGACATGGAAAAACAAGTTGGTAAAAGACACCAACAAAACAAGTGACACATAAGATGCTTCAATTGCAATGAATCTGACACCTCAAACATGAATGTCCAAAATTGAAAGAAACGGAGGAAGCTTATCTAATTCAATGTGAAGACGTTGGAACTGCTTTGTCATAAACAAGACTAGGTGAAGATCAAGAGTATGAACGGATAAATCAAGAATTATGGGGGAGAATTTTAGCCTAATTCATTGACTATTATATGTTAGATTATTAATTATTGTATTTTTGTCACTAACATAAGTATGGTAGTAATTGGTAGTTAAATCGATTTCTGAACCCTCTAAGCAAACACACAAGTTTCAAGGGTATAAATGCCCATGTAATTCACACTTTTGATTGTAATGCATTTCTAAGAATTCTCTCAAATCTCTCTCAAATTCAATCTTGTAACATACCTATGATTATCATCTCTAACTCTCTAACTAATATATCAAAGCTCATAAATATAAATGATTATAACAATACAATTAGTACATGGTAGATAGTACACTGATGGTTGAGAAAACAACTAGCCACCGGTTACATAGTTGTTGTAACTTATTTGTAGTTTGCTAATCAGTAGTTCATCAGTTTTTGTCTTGAGTCTTAAGTTTTTCTATCAGTGGTCTTTTATAAATTCTTGATTTTTAGTACTTGTTCGTATCTTTTGATCCTCATAAGCACTTGAGATCATTAGTACTTCTGGTTAGTTGCTTAGGACCATCGGTACTTTGTATATCTTTTTTAGTTCCAGCAGTTGTGCTTCAATACTTTGTATTAGTGGGAGCTCCTCAATTGGTCCAGGTACTATTTATAGAAGTAGTGGCAATATTTGTGACTGAAACAATCTTGGCCTGAAGTTTGCGACTGGTTTTGTTTTGATCGCTTAGCTTGCGACTGATTTTGTTTCGGTCGCTAAGCTTGCAACCTCGGACGACCTTTTTTGCTCTATAAGTTTCTTTTTCGCCACTTAATAATAACAGAGCTAAAGAGACGTAAAACTTTTAAATTCATTATAATATGTAGAGATCTTATAATTTTCAAGTAAAATCATCCTATTATTCATAATAATGCAATCAAATTGAACATCATCAAAGTTATTATTCTGTAAACAGATTTACATAGTAACTTAAACTAAAAATGCAATTACAAACACTGTTGGACTTGTAGATGCTACATCATGACATTTGTAGCAATAAATCCATCTTAATTGTTGGAGACAAAAGATCACTGAAACAGAAAGTTTAACCAAATATAATTACATATCTAGATATAAAAATGATTAAAGTTCATTAACTAACCACTTTTATGAAGTTTCACCATCTCAACAGAAGCCAGGGTCCCCTCCTTGATAGCTAGCTGGTTCCTTTACAAGAAGCATGATGTGCATATTCACAGTCAGGGCCTAAGTTGAAGGTAGTTCATTTGCTGCATCTACTTTGATGAACCTTCTTTTTGACTGTCACCAATCAACAAGTATAATTTGTAGATATTTTGTGAATTTGTAGGATTTTTGTATGACTTATTTTGTATATATTTATGTTTTTTTGGATGTATTTGTAAATAGAAGAACAACAATGTTTTGTTAAATTATGTTGTATTTTGTTTCTGTAAAATTTGTTTCAAATCATATAAACTCACGTCGTGTTCTAGTTCATGACACATTTGTTTCCATGTTTGGCAAGAGAAGCCCTCATACATTAATCAAGAAAAGAATCATAGGAGTAATTCATTCATCTGAAACAAACTTACCCCTCTATCATATTTGATTGGGAACCCTCTACCAAAAAAACGATAGAGTTTCTTTGTTGTACTTTGCACACCATCTATCTCACCCTCATGATCCTCCTATAAAACATTAACATATACAACACATCATCTATTTGAAGAAAATTAATGTAATTGAATGAAAAGGTTAGGCTTAGTTTCTCCACGGGTCGAAACTCGATGCTTCTACTACCAACACCGAAGAATCATATTGCGTTAAGCTCTCAAATACTATTTCAAGATCAGCATTTCTACTCGCTAGTAAACTTATACAATTTAGCCATCAACCATCCATCTTCGCGCTCATCTGCAAAGTACAAAACCGAAGGATTTGCGCCTACTGTAATGTATGTAGGAGCTTTATATGACCATTTGCTTAAAGGGTGGTTCTTTTTGATGATTTTGAAGATTAGGTTCACTGTGTATACTGTTTTTGGTGTCAATTGTGTTTGGACATGTGTTTTAAACTTCCAATTAAATGAGAGATAGCTACCCATCGAAAATCTGCACCAACAAGTTGAAATGAATGAGGCAGACTCCAAATCTAGAATCAAAAGCTTCAAAGACGAAGAATTACCTTGAATTATATTCTTGTGTATATCGATCGTTGTTATATGTATTTGATAGAGGAATCAGACATTCTATTGCAGATATCATTTCACAATGTTCTCCATTTTTATTCAGTGAAAACCACTGTAAATCAGACTAAATTACCATTTATGATATAACATGAAATTTTAAAGTCGTTATTGATATAGTTTCTTTACCGTTTTTCCCATGTTAAGGAGGACCCCTTTCGAGATAAGCGCATACAACTCCTCTTGAGATTCGTAGGTCAGCGGAGACACTGCAGTCTTAATCATTTCTTCATAGTCCATTGGAATATTATAACTGTCTTGAATTTGAAGTGCCATCATTTCTTCATATTTTCTCACATCGTACTTCTCTTGAATTTCGAGTGCAACCTCAAGTTCATGGACCACACGCGTCATAGTTGGCCGTTGCTTGTTAATTTTCGCAAGCACTGATATGCAATGTTTAAAAATGTTTCCACAGAGCTTGCATCCATTTGTTGCTTCAACTCTTGAAATATAATACAGTCTAGCTTCTTTTGTTCATAACTTTGTTTCTACATTTGCACTAAACTATGAAATTGACCGTCATTGTATTCGTAACATAATTTCCCACATAAAACTTCAAATAAGACCACACCGAAAGAGTAAACGTCTGATTCTTTTGTTAGGAAGTACTTCTCTAAGTATTGCGGATCTAGGTAACCAGGGGTACCTACAACATTGGAGAAAAGAAATGAGTACTGCTGGTTTGCAGGACCTATTTTCGACAAACCAAAGTAAGAAACTTTAGCATTCCAACTCTCATCTAATAAGATATTAGAGCTTTTAATATCGCGGTGGAGAACTCTTTATTGTGTCCCACTAGGATCATGAAGATAGTTTGTTCCCCTTGCGGCCCCAAGGCACATCTTTAAACGTAAACGTTGGCTCCATGTGAGAGAAGTGGCACCTAGATGGCGATCAAGACTTCCATGCAACGCGTGCTCATAAACAAGGATCTTCTCGCCATCGTCGTTGCAAAATCCGAGAAGAGTAATAAGATGTTCATGCTTGTAGCAGGAAAGCATCATAATCTCTTTGAAGAACTCGGGGTCTCCTTGCCCGTATCTACGATCCAGACGTTTGACAGCAACCATGATTTGCCCCTTCAAGTTAGATATTGATCCTTTGTAAACCTTCCCAAATCCACCGATCCCGATAACGTTTTCGTCACCAAAGTTGTTGGTGGCCAATTTTATATCTTCCAGTTGGATTTCAAGATGATGGAATTCCTCCATGAAGGCCATTATTTGTTGATCAAATATAATAACTTAAAAACTAATTGAAATCAAGTGTTAATTTCAGATAAAACCTGAAAGGATTAAACTTTATTATCTATTAGACGAGGTTAATAAGCAAAGTCAAGTTTGTATACATTACTTGTTGAATATTCAACGTACATATAATACAGAAAAAGACAAGGATTAATTTGGTAATTATGTGAGAAAAGTGGATGAAGACCACTGATTAGTCTAAACCACCCAACAATTTCTTTTAATGTTTCAAAGTTATAATTATCAAACACATTGAATTTTGTTTCTTTTATAGAAAGGGGTTAAGAAAACATATTCATGACCATTATGGTTAAACCTTTTAGTCTGATCTAATTATGTGAATTTGTTGGTCAGGCTTTTTTCTTTTCCGATATTTTTTTTATCAAAAAGGTTAAAAAGTATAAAGTGTTAGAACCTATTATTTTTAGATTTATAGTTATTTTAACTAATTTGATGTCCATAATAGCTATAAAAGACCACTTTAAAATCTTATAGATTTTATAAAGGTTGGTACTCTCCGGATTATGTCTTCAGTAATTATATTTTTTGTAGAGATAAGATTTTATATAAAAGTACCTTAACTCTGTGACTATGAACTCGTCAAATATGTGGGTCATATGGACTTTAGATAGACTTTATAAACTGAAGTTCAATTCTTGAAACTCGTATAGATATTATAATAGTCAAGATAGATTTATTCTGTTAAGGAAACTTTCACTATGGGTGACATGAGTTCCGATTTTGTCTCATTAATCATTTTTTCTAGCTTTAATCATTTTCAAGCTAAAGCGAGGTTGAAATTGGGTCGTTTATTATTTATTAATATTTAATTAATTATTTATTTATATCCATACATAATTAGGTATTCTTATAGTTATAACTTTACACCCATATAACATATATATTAATTACAAGTATTGTCATGCTGTAAAATCTTATTGTGATTTTGGTCACTTCTTTGATAAACCTTATTGCGATTTTGGTCACTTCTTTTGACAAATCACTTCAACAATAACGTTTGCTGATTTGTAATATGTTTCCTCCATGGAGTAGCTGGCCCCTTCTTTTGGGTAGTACCTGTTGCTCATCTCTGGTAGTGATCTATTCTCAGTTTCTCACCCAACTTGTGAGCCACCCAACTGCCAACAACATGAAATTTGAAACAGCAAAAGGCAAATTCTTTTACTTGAGGTATTTAAGGGATCTCAATCCATTTTCCTGTATTATACAACCAAACATGTCATCACTTTGAATTTCATATTCCAATTCTAACGAATTCTACAAACTAAACACGTAAAGAATAGAATTCAAATTCCAACGAATATGACCTTAAGAACATGAAATATGAAACAGCATAAAGTTGTATATGCGAAGAGTTTGACATTATGTATAGATAAAAAAACGAGTTAGAGCCACATTGCACAAAATATAAATGCATATTAGACATGGTAGGTAAAAAAGAAGCCGATGATATTGCAATAATAAGAGCAAATAGATATGATACGAATCAAGCTCCTTCGTCTCCTACTAAAGTTTGCTTTAATTCATCTGCATTATAATTCCAAAGCTCTTTCAACTCGTTTCTCACCAATCCTAATACGATACAAGTCCCTGCAATAAGTCAAACAACACAAAGAAAGGAAATGTAAGGAATGTACAAACTAGACATTTTTAAGACGGTTCTGTCAAAGTAAATGAAATACCTAGTGTACAAGGAACCAGATAGAGCAGAGCAGGTTGACCATGCCCGTTCATCAAGTACAATGCCAAGTATGTAAGCAAGAGGCCTGCAGAGACGAGAGGGTAGGTGTCCCATTCTAATTAGTCCTATGCAGTTTTAACAATACACACATAACACATACATATGGGTGTGTGGAAGTTTATCAAACTGTAATAATACCCACCGCATGCATAGCCAATTGCCAACCATACGAAATATCCATCTCCCCATGTCCTCTTTTTTGCTTTGTCATACCTAAAATATATATAGATAGGTAATGTGTTATATAAGCTACATTGTTAAGGTAATAATCTTACTTTTAATTTGATAGAGCGATGTGGATTGTTTTAAGCATTTGACAACACTCTGGGAAACTTTCTACCCATTTGACTTGTTTCCTTTTGATTGAGTTTTAAACTTTTATCCGTTGAAAACAAGCTACTATTCATATCGATCCACTTCTAAGTAATCGGGTTTAACTTGCCTGCCAATAGTAGAATACATACCTGACAGTAAATGAAAGAAGCAGGCCCGGAAAAGAATATCACCAAAGCCCAACACACTATATCCACCCCAAGGATCAAATAGTCGTGGAAACCTAAGAACCATAGGAATTGATTCTCCACTGCTGCTATCACCTTGAGCAACCTGCATAAATTCAAAAAGAAATTAATCATTATAAGTTTATAACAATAATATAACAGGCATAGATAAAAATAATATTAATAACATGTGCAACGATATAACAAACACCTATATAGTTAGTTCTGATTTAAATTGGGAAATAAAAAGAAAAATATTATAACTTACTGAAATCATAACACTATCATGGAAGAATAGAGGGGATATGAAAACCCAGAAGACGTCATACGTGAATGCACAACAAAGAAGCACAGTAGCCACCTGGAATGGCAAAACCATGAGTAAAACCTTAATACAAGCATTAACATTTTCCCTATTATTGTAACAATAATAATATGTACCTTAATATTGGGTAGTTGAGCTAACTGTAACACTGATATTATCAAACAGATTCCCTATTGAAAAAAACTAATATTTTCAAGAGCCATAAATAGTATATTAAAAGGAGAAAAAATTAGTAAAATGTTGTGGAAGTAGCTTACTAGAATGTCTTGACCGACCCAAGCATATGATTCCTTCCGAGTCCATGCCCAGAATATTGTAAATGCCATACAAAACAGAAGCACCAATAGGGACATGACAGTTGTCGTCCCAAAAAGTGGCACGTTGACTGTCTTTTGACCACACCCTCTACATTTGCTGTGCAGCAAAAGAAATAACAACGCATAGAAAGAAATTATTGAGAAACAAGCTGACCATCATGGACTATTAAGCAACCACAACAAAACTCAGTTCCAGTTTACCTTTTTACCAGTGCCACTATACAAGAATGCATCCCCTGACGATGAACAAAATATAAAATAAGTACGTGTGTTTGTAGAATTTTCATTAACATGAGTAAAATTAAAAATAAATAAACAGATTGGATACCTCAACTGCACCAAGGGAGAAAAATACAATCAGCACCCAGATAAACCAAGATGACATGAACAGATAGAGCAGCACCAAAAAGGTTGATGCTGAAATGACAAATATCACAGCACTCATTGTACTCATCTCAATAATTTCATTCTCTTCATCATCGTTATGATTGGACTGCCCAATTAGAGTAACTTCAAGTCAGGCGTGTATATGTAATTATGTATGTGTGTATGTATGTATGCATCTATGTTTGTATGCATGTATGCATGTGTGTGTGTGTTCAGAGAGTGCTGCATTTAGAACCTTTGGTGAAAGTTCATCATAGTTTCCATTGGTCGCCCCACTTTTGGTGATCTCAGACCAAAGTGAAGCACAGACTACAGTTGCAACTGCCATCAACCATAAAAAGGCCGCTCCAGGGTCAATGATTGGCTTTCTGGCGCATAAACTAGAAGTTCCACTATAGTTGCAAATAATAATAATTAATTCCAACAATATAGGATAAGAAAACAATAAATAGACAACTGAAAGACAAATGACATACCACAATGTACAAATTTATTGATAAAAGTATGTTAATTAAATGGTTACCTTTGTCTCCTGCTGATATTGATTTATTCAAAGCATCTCCACTAAGCTTTGAGATCATCACAACAGGAATACTTATGTCCAAGGCAGTTTTCTCAGAGCAACTCATCTCCACAATATCTGCAAGAAAAAACACAGACAATATTTAAGAGTTAAGGAAGAAGTTAGATAATTAACATAATATATGGCAGTTCACTTTAATGCGGCACCTTCACTATCATTATGACCACAAGGCCTGCAGCACCTGCTGCTTGTGCCACTTTTGCTTTGGTTAGGTAATCACAATCACCACGACGGGCCAAGGCAGTAAGGCCAGATAACTGCTAAACAGTTTGAAAATCCACAATGGTACAAAATTTTACTTTGAAGTAAAAAACTTTAAGTATCTTCAATACCTCTGAGGATAAATTGGAACAGCAATTTAAGGGATTTGCTAATACAGCAGACTGTTTAGCAAGTTCATTAGCCGTGTTTGGAATTTTTGCACTAAAAGTTGCACTTTGACCCTCTAATGTTTGGCCTTCAACACCATTGACCCAAATTTTGATCTTTACCTGATACATGAAAAGTATATCAGTATCTTCAAAATGCATGTAATTTATATACAAAATGCAAATATGGATACTGACTACAGAGTATAATCAAAATTGCATTAGGCTAGTATATCAACCACCCACAATAACAGAATCATGCGCACCCTTGTGCTTGTGTGCACTTTCATTCAACAGTAAGCATCAAATGGATCAATGTATCGGTAGGGATCTGTTCAGGGTCCAAAACTGGACTCGTTCTTATGCGATGTAGTTTTCTTTTTTCAGATTCAAGTTCTCAGCACAGCATTTACTACTATTGGCAAAGATAACATGTTACATTGTAAAACAAAAACTCAAAATCAACTTCAGTTTGTCCCAATGGTCCTCTCAGTAGACATCAATCTTACTATAACGGATTACGATATTGACAGCAAAAGATGAATCAATCATACATGGCAAAAGTAAAATCAGAACTGAAATCAATTTCATAAACCCCTCTTAATTTTCCCATTAAATCTTCGCAATTCGCATTAATTAATACAATAACAACCATACACCGATCATAATCCCAGACGAATTGTAGCAAGTGATGAATGCATCGTAAAAACCTCAATCTGACCTAAATCGAAACGAAATCTTACTGATACAGATGAGTTATCGCAGAAGGTGAGAGATCCATCGGCGCTTGCTGTTGGAGACAGTATGAAGAAGAGAATGCCACAGATTACTGTAAATAGCGAAAACTTAGATGATGGATTACACCTACGATTACCCCTCTTCATATCCTTCGTTTTGCTGCGTGTTCTCCGTTGTTGTGGATGTTTGAATTGAAATTGAAGATGGAAACGATGGTTAATTGATTGATTTGGGGTGTTATAGAGTGGTTGATAATAGAGAGAGAAGAGAAGTTTGATGTTCTTCCCTCTTTTTCCCTTGCAGGAGTTCCACTCCGATTCAGTTTGGAGATTCACACGCACCCGTTGACGTCCGTTTGCTCGTTTTTCCCCTTCCCTTTTTATGTCTTCTAACCAACAATACAACTTTTAAATTTTATTGCCACAACTACTTTTAAACTTTAATCCATGGTTTGGTTTTTTAAAATGTGTAGTGTTATTGTAAAAATAATGTTTAAGGTAGGATTATTGTAAAAAGAAAGAAAAAAATTAAAAAATATGAGAATAATTATTAGGATGTGTCTTAACATTCACTACAAAGTTAACCTCAGTTTCAATGTTGACATCCTGTTGATCAAATTTCATCTTAACTAATTTCTTGAGCTGAGACATAAACATGTCTTCTCTAATTGTTCGATTTTGAATGGTTCTACTTCAAGAGTAACCCCATGTCTTTTTATATCCTCAATCATGCTCTGGGTTCCTCTTGTGTAGACCTCCAACTGATCAAAGGCACCAACTGCTGACTAAACCGCTTCTCTATATGGTTCAGTAGATAGATTATTTGCTGACTTTTCAAGTACCTCAACAGCTTCAAACAGGACTATAAGCAGAGAAGCTTTTTTTAGCACATATCATCAGAGTTGTTTTCAGTTCACGTACCAACTTTCTATTTAATGAGTACTCATAGGACCTTTTTCTTTTAAGAGACATTGGAGTACTTGATTTCTTTTATAGCAACATCCTTTCGAACCTTTTTCAAATTGCTAATAATCCTTCTATGCTATTTATTTCTCTCCTCTGGCTGTCATATCCATACTCATTCAAAAAAGCATTAGCTTAACCTCAACTTCTAACATGGTCTCATAATCATCATTCCTATTAAGGTGAAAAAGATTTGGTGAGTGATGCCAAGTCTTCTTGCATAGGTTGGGTGAATTAATAATCTTCTTTAGGCTCATCTTCTTCTTTTTTGTTAGCATCATCTGAGATTTCAGAGGACATTGTGATTTGGGAGGAGCAATGGACATTCAAAGGTTCTTATGGTGCTGATGATGGTTGTAAGCTTAGGGTTATGGCTTCCTTAAGCTTAATGGTGTCAGTGAGAGTGTTATCCTCAAAATTCAAGGTTGAATACTCTATCTACCGATTCTCTTAGAGTGCTGATCTTAGCTTCTAGATCAGCCACTCTTGCTGCTTATTGTATTAGAGTGGTGATCTTAGATCAAGATCACCCACTCTATCTGCTAATTTTTAGCAGAAAGGTCTTAAATTCTAGATCTACTACTCTTTCAACATATGCCTTCAGCTTATGTTCTCATTTTACAGGAACTTAGCCTAATCAATTAATCATGGTTTATTGTCATTAATTCTTGTAACTCGTCTCTGTTGGTTGTTTCTGTCAACTCTAGGTTGTTGGCATTCTCTAGAGAAGTGTCCATAGAGTTGGCAGTTATAGCATCTCACTTTTGTTTTATCAAAACCAATTTTGGTTTTCTTATCCATGCTTAATCCCTTGTTCTTTTGTTGGAACTTCTTGGATCTGTATGCAACCATTGCCATTGACCATTGAAGATCCATTTCTTCAACCATATCAGGAGGCAATTCATCTTAGTCTTGCTGTAATGATCTGTGATGGTGTGAGGTTAGCCCCTAAGTAGGCTTCAAAGCTTGTTAAGAAGGCTGCAGAAGCTGCCTTTTGTTCCTCACTTTACAAGATGATTGTTAGTGCATCCATAGGTTTCTCAAATTTATGAATGTTTTGAGTCTTTGTTGGGTGTTTTTTGCTTGAGCTGGAAGCATGTGGATGTTGTTTGCTTTGAGGTGTTGCTTCATGAGAAGCATGAACACTAGTCTTCTTGGACTTTTGTTTGTTTTATGATGATTCAGGAGTTGAAAAGAATGAAGTTTCATTTGAGTCAAGAAACTCCTTGTCTTCTTCTTCACCAGTGCATGTTAAGAATGCATTGAAGTGGTATTCCGAAGACAAGTCAAAGATCTTCCAAAGCTCAAAGTATGAAGAACTTCAGAAGTGAGAACTCAGTCTTTGAAGACTAAGTAGTTTTCCTTCCGAAGTATACAACTTAGAAGATTCTAAAGACAAAGTCTTCCGAAGTATAAAGTCTTGAAGACTTGCAGGAGACTCGGAAGAAGTTGATTCTTCCAAAGTATAAATGGCCTCAGAAGAACTTATTCTTCCGAAGCCATTTAGCTTCGGAAGAACCAACTATGAACCAGTAGACATAAGTATGGTCTGTCTGACAGTCGGCTGCAAACTCTGATATACTGCATGGCGCTTTCCCACGTCCATGTAGTTGACCATACTTTAATCCACTGTTCACCCATTATCAGTTAGTACAGTTGCCATTCTTAGTTGGTGACAAAAGGTAAGTCATGGACCTGTCATGACTACCTAATCTAGGATAGTATTTTATCTTAGATATTTTACTTCTAGTAATGTAGTATTTGTCTAGTTGTAGATTCCAGCTGGTTTTCCAAGTATAACCAGCTGTAGATAGTAGTATATATAGTTTCTTATTGTAACTTAAGTAACCATGCTTGTAAGAGTCTTGTAATATTGAGTTGAGAAGTAATATATACAAGTATCTTGAAAACCACTCTTGTGTTCTTCTCTCATTAACTTATTATATTACTTGTGAACTTAATAGAGATTCTGCTTCATCAAACCTGAGTGACTTTAAGTGAGTTTATGAGATAATCTTGTGTTGTGAGACAAACACCGATCCTGCAATTGGTATCAAAGCTTTTTAGGCTCTTGATTGTGAGATCTTACCATCCCAAATCACCCTTGTTTTCTTCACACTCACTCACTTCACTCAAATGGCTCTTAACCAGAAATTTTCTAAGTCTGAGATGGGAACCATGACCAAGGCTCCTATCATCACTCCTGATGATTTTGGAACCTGGTGCAAGCGTATTGAAGGCTTTATCAAGTATCAAGACAGCCGCATGTGGAGGTCGGTTACTCATGGTCCATACCAACCAAAGGTGGAATCCTCAGCTGGTAATGGTGCCATGATTGAGAAGACCATTGAAGACTACTCTAATGAAGACTTCAAGAAGATGGACATTGACTGCAAAGACATGACTGTTTTGCTTACGGCTATACCAAACTCTATAATGGTAGGCTTTAAGCAATGCGAGTCTGCCAAATAACTCTTTGATGCTTTGAAGCTGATGTACTCTGGTTCTGCTGAATCCAAGGAGTCCAAGAAAGATGTGCTGAAGCAAAAGTTTGAGAACTTCACTTATATTATTAGTGAGACCTTGAGCCAACAATACTTCAGATACATGGACTTGATCACCTCTCTTCAGTCTATGGGAATGGTTCTTGAGAAGAGAGACATAGTAAGAAAGTTCATCAGTGCACTTCCTCATGAGTGGACCTTCTATTGTGTCTCAATCAAGAGAACTGAGAATCTCAACACTCTCACTATGATTGAACTATATGGAATCCTTAATGGATACCATATAGACATGGAAACTCAGAAAAGCCATCAGATGAATAGACCCTCAAACCTTCTTGTTAGCAATGCCCTACATGTTGCTGAAGGTTCAAGAACTCCCCAGCTCCAGTTGTACCTGAACTACCCCCAACAGCCATCATCTTTCTCTAGGCCATACATTACATTTCCTGAGACACCCAGGCCTCAACAAGCTTAACAAAATTCTTTTCAAGAGAGTTGTGCTTTTGTTTTGGGAATGAGCACTCTGGAGATTTTCAATTTTGTTTTGATGATCTAGAGTGTTTCAGCCCAAATGATGTTGAATACATGGACATTGTCCAACAAATGGCTATTCTGACCTACAGAGCAAAGAAGTTCTTCAAAAGAACTGGAAGGCAGTTCCCTCATAACCCAACCAACAACAAATTTGGGTTTGACGAAACAAAGGCCAAGTGTTACAACTGTAACCAGCTTGGTCACTTTGCAGGGATTGCAAAGCTCCTAGATCTAATCCTGGAGCAACTCAAGCCTTCCAACATCATGCTACCCTAATGGCTGCAACCAAACCCACTAAACAACAGACTGCAGCTGTTGCTCAAGAAGTTGATTGGAGCTTCATGGTGCAAGATGTTACTCCTGCTCAAGCTCTTATGGCTGGAACTGAAGACATTAAGGTATATGAACATCTCTGTACCCCAGCCTGTATTGCTAAGGTTAAATTGTATCAGGACTACAACATGGAAATTAGATCTGATTTAAGTCTCTAAAAATTCTAAAATCTGATTTTAAGAGAGCAGAATCTGACTATAAACTCAAAATAGAAGAGTTAAAGAAAACTGTGTCCTCTTTAAAATATGAACATTCAAACTACAAGGCTCGGATAAAAGATCTAATATCCAAGTTGACTAAGGTTTAAACCCAGCTAGTGATAGTTGAGGCTAAAGCAAAGAAGTATGCCATAGAAGAGCCTAACTTCAAAACCATCTTGGCATCATCTTCCCACTCCAAGGTGTGCTATCAAAACAAAAGTAGGTTGGGAAACAATGAAATTGGTCCACACTCCTTTGTGTCTGTTAGACAGCCAAGATGTGGTACTGATGAGCAAGAGGTTCCAACTGCTGACCCACCACCCAAAGAGCAGAAGAATGATGCAATGATGGAGACCACCACAAGGAAGGATAAGGTAGAAAACCTCATCCCCACAGCTGATCAACCCTTAACCACCAAAGCCAGAAAGAACAAAATCAGGGCAATGAGAAAAACTGCCAAAAAGGTGGCTGAGACTAAGATGAAGATAGAACTAAGGCAAAAGGGTGTATTCATATCAGCTGGATTTTAAGTGGTTAGAAATCCTGATTCGGGAAAAGAGTGTAGTACCAGCACTCTTATCCAGATGAAGGATCAAAAGTTGAAGGGGACGGCTGTTGAAGAAGAAAAGAAGAGCAAGAAACAACAGTCATCATGCCACATCAAGAATAACATTGAATGCATAATCTATGGTCTGCATAACCACATGGCTAAAGATTGTTACTACAATCCAGCAAGCACACATTATGCAACCAATGTTAAGAAAGAAGGAGTCAAGGATGGTTTCATATTTGGACCTTACCATATGGTCCAAGTGTTAAGGAAAGGAAAGCTTGTTTCCAAAGCCATGTTGCTTTCGGAAGAAACTCATTCTTTTGAAAGGAAAATAGCTTCAGAAGACAAACTAAAGAACAAACAAAGGAACAAAAAGAATCCTTTGAAACCTTCTAAGAAGAAGACTGCTTCGGAAGAAAAGGTGGTGAAAACTTCTTCCAAGAAGAAAGAAGCCTCAGAAGCAAGCTATGTTGCACAAGCCTCACCAGGCTCATCAACACTAATCAACCATAGGATGGAATGGAAGATCTGAAAAGATGTTGCAGCCCAACCCTCTTCTTCAAAAACCATAATTGAACCCCCATGCATACATTTTGGTTCAATTATATCATCTGAATTGAAAGTGCCCAAGACCAACAAGGCTTGGGTTTCCAATTGTAACTAATCATTTCACCTTATGTGCAGGGACATCCACATGACAAGAATGGAAATGTTTGGATTATGGACAGTGGATGCTTTAGGCACATGACAGGGAACAGATCTCTCCTACAACAATTGAACATTTTAATGGAGGTCCTGTTCAGTTTGGAGGTGAAGCCGTAGGATACATTTCTGGTAGTGGTAGTGTATCCAATGGTAAGTTAAAAGTTGACAAAGTAAACTCTGTCAAACAGCTTGAACACAATCTTTTAAGTGTTTCTTAATTCTGTGCTCTAAAGCACCAAATGCTTTTCACAGAACATGAGTGCATTATCCTCAAACCCGGGATGATAATTCCTCAGGAATTGGTGCTTCTTAGATCTCCCAGGAGAGGGGATATGTACAAGCTGGATATGAATAATGCTTCCCCACTAGGTGAAGTATCATGCTTTCTTTCCAAAGCTAATGGTGATGAGTCAACTCTTTGGCATAAAAGAATGTGCCACGTTAATTTTAAAACCATGAATAAATTGGTTAAAAATAATTTGGTACATGGTGTGCCCAAAAAGGAGTTTATCTGTAAAGATAATTATGTTGCCTGCCTGAAAGGAAAGCAACACAAGGTTCCTCACAAATCCAAAGAGGTCAACTCCATCACCACCCCATTACACTTATTGCACATGGATCTTTTTGGTCACACAAGTATAATAAGCATTAGAAGGAAATCATATTGCCTTGTGATTGTTGATGATTTCATAAGATTTACATGGGTTTTCTTTTTAAAAACTAAAGATGAAACTGCTGAAAATTGAAAATCTTTTATTCTTAAAATTGAAATTTAAATAGATCATAAGGTAAAAATCATTAGATGTGATCAAGGGACTGAGTTTAAGAATCAAGTTCTTGACTCATTTTGTAACTCAAAAGGGATTGCCAGACAATATATTGCTCCTAGAACTCCTCAACAAAATGGTGTTGCTGAGAGGAGGAACATGACACTTATTGAGGCTGCAAGAACTATGTTAGCTGATTCAAAACTACCTCTAACTTTCTAGGCAGAGGCAGTCAGCACTGCATGTTATGTGCAGAATAGGGTTCTCATTGTTAAGCCCCATAGAAAGACCCCTTATGAGCTATGGAACAAGAAACCACTGTTCATTAGCTTTCTTAGGTCCTTTGGCAGCAGGTGCACCATTCTTAACACAAAGGACAATTTAGCAAAATTTGCTGAAAACTCGGATGATGCTATCTTTGTTGGATATTCCTCAACCTCTATTGCATATAGAGTGTATAATATCAAAAATCAATAATTTGAGGAATCATCCAACATTGTTGTCAATGAGCACACTCCTTGTGTTAAGGGCAATGGTCCTGATTATATTTTCAATTTAGAATTGTTTCTAAACTATTCTAAACCATCTTGTGAGAATGTTTCAGCTGGAACAGGAACTCAAAGTTGTTTGAGTTACCCAGACCTTTTCCAAGTTCTCCAAAAAGAAATAAAGATTAAGCTCTTTCAACTGAATGTCCTGAATGCTTGAATATCTTAGGAAATAATGGAGCTTCAACAAGTTGTCAGCCAACTGAGCCTCAAAACTCCATAGCTGACAACTCAAGCATTCAACACCAAGCTGATGAAGACAGTGATCTGGAGGAACAGGCAACTATTGATGCTACTTCTCAGCAAAATATCATTGATGCTGTCACACACTTATTCAATCAGTCCTTATTGAATGAGTGTGAGACATCAGCTGGTGAAGGTGTTCAAAATCCTAAGCAAAACTTCTCAAACTTGGATCTATCTGTGCAACTAGATGTAATTCCTAGGCTCAGGATACACAATACTCATCCAGCTGAAAATGTCATTGGGGATGTCTTAGAAGGTGTAAGGACAAGAAGTCAAACCCACAATAGGAATGTTTGCTTGTACTCATGCTTTCTTTCTCAAATGAAACCAAAGAAGGTGGAAGAAGCCCTCAAGGACAACAATTGGGTTGAAGCAATGCAAGAGAAGTTGCTTCAGTTCAAAAGACAAAAGGTATGGAACTTGTGTCCATTGCCACCTAGCCAAGTCCCTATTGGCACTAAGTGGGTGTTCAGAAACAAAAGAGACGATAGAGGTTTGATCATCAAGAACAAAGAAAGACTTGTTGTTCAAGGATACAAACAGGAGGAAGGCATAGATTACACTAACGTCTTTGCACCTGTTGCAAGACTTGAGGCTGTACGAATCTTCCTTGTTTTTACAGTATCCAAGAACTTCACAGTCTATCAACTTGATGTCAAATGTTCATTTTTGTATGGGGATATCGATAGAGAAGTCTATGTGTGCCAGCCACCTAGATTTGAAGATCCATAACACCCCACCTATGTGTGCAAACTTGATAAAACTCTTTATGGGTTGTATCAGGCACCTAGGTTGTGGTATGAGACACTATCTCAATTTCTTCTCAACAATGTCTATACTAGAGGCACCATAGATAAGACATTATTCATAAGGAAGTCTGGGAAGGACATGCTAGTTGTACAAGTCTATGTTGATGACATCATATTTGGTTCCTCAAATGACCAAATATGCAAGGACTTTGAAAGCATCATGAAGAAGAAGTTTGAGATGAATTCTATGGGAAAGATAGACTTCTTCGTTGGAATTCAAGTGAAACAGATGGAAGAAGGGTTCTTCATCAATCAATCTTAGTATGTCAAGGACATCTTAGAGAGATTTGAGATGAAAGATTGTAAGCCAGCCAAGACACCTATACCCAAAATGACAACCTTTGTCCTGATTCCGAGAGGATACTGATCAGCATCAGTACAGGGTGATTATTGGATCTCTGATGTATCTCACTGCTAGTAGACCTGATATCATGTTTGCAACATGCATCTGTGCAAGATATCAGGCTTCTCCAAAAGTGTCTCACCTAATTGCTACCAAGAGAATT
This sequence comes from Flaveria sonorensis, assembly GCA_025506505.1. NCBI lineage: Eukaryota > Viridiplantae > Streptophyta > Magnoliopsida > Asterales > Asteraceae > Flaveria > Flaveria sonorensis. The sequence continues at coordinate 42,057,088 of CM046440.1, read as the reverse complement.
CTTAGATACCTCAAAGGAGCTCCCAAACTAGGTCTTTGGTATCCTATGAATAAGGATTTTAATCTCTATGGTTACACTAACAGTGATTATGGTGGCTGCAACATCAAAAAGAAATCCACATCAGGAGGATGTCAATTTCTTGGTGGAAGGATCATCTCCTGGCAATGCAAGAAGCAATCATGTGTCTCTACATCAACTGCTGAAGCTGCATACATTGCTGCTGCAAGCTATTGTGCACAACTGCTATGGATTAAAAATCAGATGTTGGACTATGGTTTCAACTTTATGGAAACTCCTATCCACATAGACAACAAGAGTGCCATTTCTATCACAGAAAATCCGTTCAAGCACTCCAAAACTAAACACATTGACATCAGGTATAATTTCATTCGAGATATTCATGAGAAAACTCTAATCAAGCTAGTCAAAGTCAATTCAAATAAACAATATGCTGACTTGTTCACAAAAGCCTTTGATGAACAAAGATTTAAATACTTAATCACAGCCATTGGGATGATTAACATTGACTAGTGTATCTCTTTTGAAAACCTTTTAAAATGTGTTTTGTCCATGTTGTTTAAATACAATCTAAGCCCTGTTACATAAAGTTTTTCTAAGTATGAATTCTTCCAAAGAGAAATTTACCCTCGGAAGAGATCTTTATCCATCTTCCGAAGGCAAATTCTTCTGCATAAATATTCTCTTCCAGATAGTTTTTAGCCTCGGAAGAAAATTTGGTCATAGATCATATCTACTTCTGAAGCTTACTAACTTCTTTTCTCGGAAGAAAACTGTACTCTTGGAAGCAAACTTGTCATTGAGACACGGTTTGTCTTCGGAAGTAAAAATGGCTTCGGAAGACAATATTGAGAAACACAACTGTTATCTCCTAAAAGAAACTTTACACTCGGAAGAAAACTTTTACTGTGTAACAGAAATCTTTGGGCCCCACTTGATTTTACTGTAAAGATACTAACGGAGAACAGTAAATAACCGGGAATTTTAAATCTTTTCACCATATCATCTGCCGCCTACATCCATTTGGACCTCAAAACATCTTTTCACTCATCATTTCACCTTATCCAGTGAATTTTTCACCATATCAAATTACCGGCTATTTCTCTTTCTTACTTTTTTTTACCGCTTATCAAAAACCCAAAATTTCACTGTTCATCTTCTTCATCCTATTTTTGCAATCTTCTCACTTCAATTAACAAGTTTTTTTTGGACCAATGGCCTTAAATCCCCAACATAACCAAGTCGCCATCCTTGATTCTTCAAAGGATGTCGATTTTGCCCCCATTGTCCAATTTCTATTACAGTCTGTATACTTCACAGCCCTTACCGTAAACCCTACCATCTACTAAAACCATCTGGCTGATTTCTGGGCCAATGGTCACTGTTAAAACCTAAATGATGAAAGGATTATTCAATCAAGGGTCTGCGAACAGGAGATCATTATAAGTGAAACTACTATCAGGGAGCATCTGGAGCTCCATGATGAGGGCGCCCCTACTGAATTCCCCAAGTTTGAGTTGGAAGATACTTACATTCAGATGGGATATGGTGGCGACGTAAGCAAGTCTATGGTCTACAAGTTTAATTTCTCCTACAATTGGAAGTTCTTGCTGCACATCATCCTGTACTGCCTATCTAACAAGTTTGGGGGATGGGATCAAATCCCATATGATTTGGGCTGCCTAGTCCACGGGTTGGTAAAGGGCCTACGCTTTAACTACTCAAGGTTTGTGCTGAATAACCTAAGAGGTAATCTAACCCGGGATCAATTCTACATGTATCCCAGGTTCATTCAGCACATAATCAACTGTGAGCTGGACCAGGACAAACTATAATGTGAAAATATTCTACTGGTCCCTCACATGAGGCCTGACATCTTCAAGACTCTAAAGAAGGTGTCCACCAATTTCACTAGAAGATTCACTTATCTTCTTCCGGGTATGCTTGAGCCAATGGCTCATGGTGACATCCCTGCTAGGGCAGCAGGTGATGAACCCACACCAGACACCACCACTATAATGCCAATTATTTCTTCCCACCCAATCAAGATTACCTACAAAAGAAGCTCCAAACGAACCCTTGATCAATCTACTCTGATTGGTAAAGTCCCCTCTGTTCAAACCAAAAAGGCTAGAGTGGAATTCAGGGCTCCTACTCAGCTAGAGGTCCAACCATCCTCCTCCACTGACCTCAATATCAGTGTTGTGTCTCCTCAGTCTTAACCTGACGAGCCTACTACCGAAGCCTTAAGCCCTCAGGGTGAGTCTTAACACTCCCCTGAGAAGCCAAAAAGGGACGCCACATCATTGGCTCAACTGCTATTGCAGAAGAACAATTAGGTGTTGACCAAGGTCCCGGGTTATTAGATATAACCTCCCTATCCTTTCTTGACCTATTAACCCGACCTGATGAGGATATCATGTTCCATCAGGGCCATTATGTTGATCTAACACACCACTCTCAAGATCAACTAAGCCCTAGGGAGCCCCTGATGTCTAGCCCACATCAGTTAAGCCTAACTAAGGTGGGTCCAACAGGTGTGGAGGTGACTCATGTAGACTCAGCTGCCACTACTGAGAGTGTTTCACTAGCCTCTTAAGACAGTGGTAACATAGTGAGACTAAGTCTATGACAAACTTGCCAATTGATGCCTCTGAAAGAGACATCAGTAAGCAAGGGTATCCAGGGCGCCAATAAACCACTACTGGTGGTGATGATGAACATACTGGGTATGTTATCTCATCTCCCAATGATTCTTCAAAAGAAGATGAGGGTAGTCTGCATCTCACTATCAGAGACCTACTTTTTAAAGTCTCAAACCTTGAATCAATGGTTAAGACTTTAAAGGATAGGTCTGCCAATCAGCAACTTAAGATTACCTGAGATTGAAAATCTCAAGGCTCAACTAGCTGAGAAACAGATTGAGAAGTCTGTTAGGCATGTACCAATTCAGGTTTCTTTAAGTTCTTCCTCCAGCTTATCTATTTCTCAAGATGATGCTACCAAAAAATGGGAGAATGTACAGAAACAAAGACATATGGAACCCAGCCTTGCTATTATAACTTCCCTTGATGCTATTTCTTCATTCTATCCCACATAGCAACACCCTGGAACCATCTTTCCTCAACCACCTCCTATTACCATTCAAGTGGACCCAAGGATGCTTATTGACCTTTACAGATTTTTAACCAAATTTCTAATAAGCTCCTCCCTTGAACAACCCTCCCCTGATGTTGCAGTTATGTGACATCCGGTAATTTTCCGTTACCAAACTCCGTTAGTTCCGTTAAGTCTTGCATACACGTGTCGTGCACACACACTAGTTGTCGTTGAACGTTGGTGACTTAACAATAATCAGTAATGTTAAATTGATGATAATTAAGTTAACAATGTGATTATTAAGTTATGCTTATGTGATTTAAATGTTAACTGTAATTTTATCGCGTAACGTGAAAACGTGCATATTTATTTCGTGTGTTTTGTGATAAATGGGAATTATGCATGATTGTTATTTGTGATTAATAATAATTGTGTTTAGTAGTTAAAAACTATTTAAAAACTATTCAAAAAGCCTAATCTTTATAAAATACAAATTATAAGGGTTAAAAGGGTAAATATGATTAATTAAGTTACAAAATCAAAAAAAATCCTAACCCTAATCACCCTTTCGGCCGCGACTTGCACTCCCTCACCCTCACCATCGCGAATTCAACCAAGAACAAGCATTCACATTCGAATTTGGATCGATTTCAAGGCATACAACAAGTTAGAACCTTCAATTGCAAACTATTACACATTTAAAGGTTAAATTTTTATATGATTTGATGATTGTTCATGATTGGCCGAAAGTTCCATGCGAATTCTGCAATTGATGGTCGATTGATGCTTGTTTGTTGTTGTTAATGTGTTTACTAGATAGATTACATGTTAATTAACGTCAAGTATGCAATAAAGGTTGGATTTTTACAAGTTTTTATGGAAATTACATTAGGGCCGAAACCCTAATTCGAAACTTGCAATTGGGGATCGATTTGTTGATGTTGGTTAGTGTTATTATGTTAGTTGGATTGTATATATGCTAGTTAACGTCGATTGTGCAAGAAAGCTATGATTTTGATACATTGTTCATAGGTTACTAATAATAGTAACTTTATTTTGCATGAATTGATGATTGGTTGATGTATGAATGTTATGGATGTGTTTGTGATGATGATTAGATGCTAGATGGTTGATATGAATGTTAGGAATTCAAGAATGCATGTTGTAGTTCATACCTTACTAAAGATAGTAACTTTTGGGTATGAAAGTTGATGAATCATGATGATTAGGTGTTGTTGATCATGTTTAGATGTTGTCATGGACTTGAATTGGTATATAATTGATGAATTACGAATGTAGTGTGAGTTTGATGAATTTGGGATGAACTTTCCCAAAAGGGAAACTTTAATTGTGCAAATCCTTGAATTGGATGATTTGAGCATGTTTGGGATATTAGGATCATGCTAGTGTGTTCATGGATGATTTCTAAGGTGATGAAATGTGTTGTTTGGGTTATAGGGATGTTGATTTGGTTCGTTATCTGTTTTGGCCTGTTGTGATTCGCATGACTTGTGTGATATCTAGTTGTATGATGATCTAGGTAGTACATGTGGTTAATGAAGTGCTATATGTAATCAAGTTGTATGTGAACATGTATGATATGCTGTTGTGTTAGTATTAACGAGTTATCACCTATAATGTCACCAACGGGTCAAACGGGTCAACTGGGTCAAATGTGTCTTGTCTTTCTTAAACCTTGAGTTCCTTGGTTTGTAGAACACTTAGGGTTTCATGTTGATTCTGTGTACACGTGCTTATGTACTCTTGTATTCTAGGTGACCTTTGAAGGTTGTCTTTCCCTCTTTCTTTCAAGTTAAGCTCTAAGTTAATTCTTGCGCGCATCAGGTGAGTTCTTGCCCCACTCATTTTACATAATCTCTTTTGGGGGAGATAGCATACTGTTGATCACAAAAGCTTTTATATATGAGTGTGTATAATATTGATATAGTGTTGTTTACCATGGAAAGTCCTCACACTTTCGGATTGTTAATATTGACTAGCGGGGAAATTTTGGGTAGTACTACTGGGTCTGACGAGCCCCACCTGTGCGACTCGAGGTCAAACGGGTGCAATTTTGTCCTAACACATATTCGTCACGACCTGGTAAGTCGTGACGGGAGGCAACAAACGTAACACAGTCAGCTTCGATCGCGAAATCACTATGATTAATATTTTTATGTTAATAGACTAGCTATCTATTGCAATACACTACTTATGCTCTGGAAACTGTTGATTGGTTTATATTTTAACGCAAACTCTTGAACTCACCAACCATGTGTTGACTTGTTTAGTATGCTATTCTCAGGTTAAGGTTGCCAGTTGCCTAGGAGCACGCACACCAGCATCGTTGAGTTGTCTACATTTGTTTGTTTACAAATTTGGGATATTTTTTTTTATATTAAACATTTGTGTTTGGGGCGTGTATGTTTTGCGCATTCTCTTTACATACTACTTGTTTTGGGTTTTCTGTTTTAAAAACGCTTCCGCAGTATTTTAAACGTTAACTCTGGTTTTGTTTATTAATCATATAGAGTCGTTCTTGGTAACTAATGACTGAGATCCTGGTATGTCACACGCCTCACGGTAAAACCCCGCTCGCGGATTTTGAGGGTGTGATAGATTGGTATCAGAGCCATTGGTTATAGGGAACTAGGTTGCATACACACACTAGACTATAACCGCACAGTTGTTAGTTACTTATCGCTTACTCTCCTTACTGTATACTCATTGGCATACGCAACACGTACTTCGCAGCATGGCATCGTCGTCCAGAAATTTAGGCAAGAGACTTGCACGATCTGAGTCACCTCCTACTTCTCCCGTACCGGATAGGGGATTTAACTGGCCACAACATCCTTATCCTCCTAGCGAGATAGACTGGGATCAGCCTTTCATACCTCCTGAGCTCGATCCTCCGCGTAACTGGGATTTCTACCCCACCTACATAAACCGTATGGCTTATAGAGAACGCGTACCACCTGTAGCACCTACACGACCTAGGACTAGGTTATCAACCGCCTCTACTTTGCCTACACTTCCTACCTTGAGCATTCCTCTGGAGCAGGCATTTGCAGCTTTGGTAGCCACACTGGACACAGAGCGACAGCGGATTAGAGGACTCACTGATGAGAACTCTGCATTACGATCTGAGATGCGTCAGCTGCGTTACCAGGTAGATACGCTTCAGGAGCGACTTTCGATGGCCATTGGTGGACATCATACGCTGGCAGGCAACGTGGTAACACTTAGTGAGCGCATGGATGCACAGGATCACCATAATATGGAGATCGATAATAGGTTTGCTGATTAGAGGCACAGCTAGCAGCACTTCAGATTGTTGAAGCCCCTGCACCTTTGGTGGACCCTGATGAGGAAGACCCAGAAGAAGAACCCGAGGAAGCCCCCGAAGAAGAACCAGTAGAGATGGATGAGGACAGTGACGGATCTGATGTACTGGACTGATCCACTTTTAAATGACTTAGACTATGTAGTGTTTCTTTTCTTTGAAACCTATGTGGGAAGGGTTGTTTCCCACCCAACTGACAAACTTAAATTTTGACATTGATGGAATATTTTGTGACTCAATTGCAATTTATTTATCTTTGATTATTATTTCTGTTATAAATGTTGTGGTTGTGGTGAATGCATTATTTCTTATTGTTTACTGTACCTTGATGAGATTAATGTGTTGGATGTTACTCATTATTGTAATTGTGAATTTTAAAGTGAAATATGGACGCACGTGGAAGAGGACGTGGGCGTGGTCGTGGACGTGGCGCCGGAGGCCGTGGAGCCGGAGCCATAAACATGACGCCTGCGGAATTGGCGGCATTAATTAATGAACATGTTCAGGCGGCAGTGGCTGCTGCCCAACCGGGACAACCAGCAGGTAAATGATGACAAGATGTTAAACTAATTATCCTAGTTATTTGTCTAGGATATCTGACTAATGTTTGGGTTGTCAAAACAGGACCACCACCATATACCTACAAGTCCTTCATGGACTGTAAACCCCATACCTACAGTGGGACGGAAGGAGCTGTAGGGCTTGTAAGGTGGTTTGAGAAGACAGAGTCTGTCTTCGCGAAATGCAACTGCCCGCCTGCTGATCAGGTGAAGTATGCCACCGGGACATTGGAAGGCGCAGCACTTTCCTAGTGGAATGCTCAGGTACAAATGCTGGGTCAAGCCATGGCCAATGAACTACCTTGGGATGAGTTTAAGGGGATTATGATTGAAGAATACTGCCCCCGAAATGAAGTGCAGAAACTGGAGATTGAGTTCTGGCAACTCAAAATGCAAGGCTCAGAAATTGAAGCCTACACAACTCGAACTCATGAGTTAGCCACTTTATGCCCAGGGATGGTGAATGAAATGCATAAGAGGGTGGAGCATTATATACGGGGATTGGTGCCCGAAATTCAAAGTATGGTAACTGCCTCAAACCCCACTACCATACAACAAGCTATCCGAACAGCCCATAGGCTGACTGACCAGGCAGTTGAGCAAGGACGGTTACCCAAACGGGGTGCGGTGGCAAGTGTGCCCGACCAGAAACGCAAGTGGGATGGTTCAAGCAACAAGGGATCGTCATCCAGCAGCCAATCTCAACCTCAACAACATCAACAAAGTCAGCAACAGCAACGGAAGTTCGATAACAACCGAAGCTTCAACCAGGCGACTCACTCAAATCAAGGACCCGGTTGGTATGGTGGAAGACTGCCGAAGTGCAACCGGTGTAACTACCACCATGTGGGTCGATGTGATAACTTCAAGTGTCAACGTTGTGGGAAGATTGGTCATGCAGCCAAAGACTGTCGGGGTGAACTGATGAAGAAGCCTCAACAATCACAAGACACTCCGAAAGGTTGTTTTGAGTACGGAAAAGAAGGCCATTACAAACGCAACTGTCCCTAGATTAAGAGGAATGGTAATGGCAACAACAACAATGGGAACAACAGCAATAATAACAATGGCAATAACAATAACAACAACAATGGTAATGGCAACAACAATGGTGGAAACAACAATGGAGCCAAAGGAAGAGCCTTCGTCATTGGCTCAGGTGAGGCTCTAAACGACCCTACAACAGTAACTGGTAAATTTTCGGTTAATGGTTGTTTTGCTACCGTATTATTCGATACCGGAGCCGATAGAAGTTTCATGTCCACTAGGTTCTGTAGTCTTTTAAGTGATATGCCCTCAGCCTTAGAATCTAAATACACCGTGGAGTTAGCTAACGGCACACAGATTCACGTAACGCATATTCTTAGAGACTGCAAGATAGAGCTTGCTGGTCATACATTCACCATAGATCTCATGCCTGTTACACTAGGAAGTTTTGATGTGGTAGTAGGCATGGATTGGCTTTCCGATAAACAAGCAGAAGTCATATGCCACGAGAAGATCATACGGATTCCCATTGGTGAAGAAGTCCTTACGGTCAGAGGTGATAGGAGTGGTGCGGTGATAGGCATCATCTCGTTTATGAAAGCACAGAAGTTGTTACGAAAGGGTCGACTAGCCATATTGGCACTCGTCACAGATAAACAGACTGAGGAAAAGAAGATAGAGGATATCCCCGTAGTTCGTGAGTTTCCTGAGGTGTTTCCGGAAGACCTTCCTGGATTACCGCCTCATCGTCAAGTTGAATTCCAGATTGAGTTGACTCCAGGAGCCGCTCCAATTGCGAGAGCACCGTACCGGTTAGCTCCGAACGAACTGCAGGAATTATCTGCCCAACTACAAGAGTTGTTGGATAAAGGGTTCATCCGACCGAGTTCGTCGCCCTGGGGAGCGCCAGTTCTATTTGTGAAGAAGAAGGATGGTACATTTCGAATGTGCATTGACTATAGGGAACTGAACAAGGTTACTATCAAGAATAGATATCCCTTACCTCGTATCGATGATTTGTTTGATCAACTGCAAGGATCAAGCTATTACTCTAAGATTGATCTGAGGTCTGGGTATCATCAGCTGAGAGTTCGAGAAGAGGACATCTCGAAGACTGCTTTCCGTACACGATATGGTCACTATGAATTTTTGGTTATGCCATTTGGGTTGACGAATGCACCAGCAGTATTCATGGACCTCATGAATCGCGTGTGCAAACCCTATCTTGATCAGTTTGTTATCGTCTTTATTGATGACATACTGATATACTCAAGGACCGAGGAAGAACATGGAGAGCACTTACGTTTGATCTTGGAATTACTTAGAGAGGAACAACTGTATGCAAAGTTTTCTAAGTGTGATTTCTGGATACGTGAGGTACAATTCTTGGGTCATATTGTCAACGAGAAGGGAATACATGTTGATCCTGCTAAGATTGAAGCGATAAAGAATTGGTCTGTTCCTAAGACACCGAGTGAGATACGACAATTCCTTGGATTAGCGGGATATTATCGACGATTCATTGAAGGATTCTCTAAGATTGCACAACCTCTCATAGCCTTGACTCACAAGGGAACAACATACAAATGGGGTGAGAATCAGGAAACTGCTTTTCAGTTGCTGAAACATAAATTGTGTAGCGCACCAATATTAGCGTTACCGGATGGTAGTGATGACTTCGTAGTCTACTGCGATGCGTCTATTCAAGGACTTGGATGCGTCCTGATGCAGCGGATAAAGTGATAGCTTACGCCTCTAGACAATTGAAGATTCATGAGAAGAACTATACCACCCATGACTTGGAACTGGGTGCGATAGTTTTTGCCTTAAAGATCTGGAGACATTACTTGTACGGTACCAAATGCATCATCTACACCGATCACAAGAGTCTTCAGCACATCTTTGAGCAAAAGGAGTTGAACATGAGGCAAAGACGCTGGGTGGAATTGTTAAACGACTATGATTGTGCTATTAAGTACCACCCGGGGAAAGCAAATGTAGTTGCTGATGCGTTGAGTAGAAAAGAGACTGCTAAACCTCGACGTGTGCGAGCTCTGCAACTAACGATTAGTACGCAGTTACCTGAAAAAATCCGAGAGGCTCAAACAGAAGCTTTGAAAGCAGAAAACATTGGGTTTGAATCGTTAAGGGGTATGGAAAAACAATTGGAAGTAAAAGCGGATGAAATTCGTTACTTCATGGATAGACTATGGGTACCTCTACATGGAAATCTGAGAGACTTGGTCATGATTGAGGCTCACAAGTCCAAGTATTCTATACATCCTGGATCTGACAAGATGTACCACGATTTGAAGGCGCACTATTGGTGGCCTAACATGAAAGCAGATGTAGCTACTTATGTGAGCAAGTGTCTGACCTGCTCGAAGGTTAAAGTGGAGTATCAGAAACCATCTGGTCTACTACAACAACCCGAGATCCCTATGTGGAAGTGGGATCAAATATCAATGGATTTTATTACTAAGTTACCTCGTACTTCTACGGGTTGTGATACAATATGGGTTATCGTGGACCGATTGACAAAATCTGCTCATTTCCTAGCGATAAAGGAAACAGATAAGATGGAGAAGTTAACCTGACTTTATCTGAAGGAGATCGTTTCGAGGCATGGAGTACCGATCTTAATCATTTCTGATCGCGATTCTCGTTTCACATCACACTTCTGGCAGTCGTTGCAGAAAGCTTTAGGTACGCGATTGGATATGAGTACTGCTTATCATCCACAGACTGATGGTCAAAGCGAGCGTACTATACAGACTTTGGAGGACATGTTACGTGCTTGTGTGATTGACTTCGGGAATAACTGGGAAGTTCACCTACCATTGGTGGAATTTTCTTACAACAACAGTTATCACACTAGCATAAAGGCAGCACCTTTTGAAGCTTTGTATGGGAGAAAGTGTAGATCACCAGTTTGCTGGGCTGAAATTGGTGATAGTCAATTAACGGGTCCCGAGTTAGTACACGAGACAACTGAGAAGATTGTTCAGATAAGAAACCGCATGGCCGCAGCGCGAGACAGACAGAAAAGCTATGCTGACAAACGACGAAAACCTTTGGAATTTCAGATAGGTGACAAGGTTTTATTAAAAGTCTCACCGTGGAAAGGCGTAGTTCGGTTTGGTAAGCGAGGAAAGCTAAATCCGAGATACGTTGGACCATTTGAGATAGTGGAAAGAATTGGTCCAGTGGCTTATCGACTAGCCTTACCTGATTCATTGAGTGGAATCCATGATGTATTCCATGTTTCAAATCTAAAGAAATGTTTAACGGATGAAACATGGTCGTACCACTGGAAGAAGTTCAAGTAGACGAACAGTTACGTTTCATTGAGGAACCTGTCGAAGTGATGGATCGTGAGGTGAAAACGCTTAAGCAAAGCAAGATACCCATTGTCAAAGTTCGTGGAACTCGAGACGTGGACCAGAATTCACGTGGGAACGTGAAGACCAAATGAAGCTTAAGTACCCTCAGCTATTCGAAAGGACGATGCCAGCCGGCGAAGGTACTGATTAAATTTCGGGACGAAATTTCTTTCAACATGGGGATGATGTGACAACTCATCCAAAACTCACACGATTTCGATTTCCTTGTGCCAATGCAGTAGACCAGTGATGGAACACTCACCATGTAACGCAATTTTCGGGACGAAAATTCTTTCAACATGGGGATAATGTGACATCCGGTAATTTTCCGTTACCAAACTCCGTTAGTTCCGTTAAGTCTTGCATACACGTGTCAGGAGCACACACTAGTTGTCGTTGAACGTTGGTGACTTAATAATAATTAATAATGTTAAACAATAATTCTATGTTGATTATTGGTTGTGATTATGTGATTTAAATGTTATTGTGAACTTTATCGCGTAAAGTGAAAACGTGTGTATTTAATCCGTATGTTTTGTATCTAGTGAAGATAATGCATATGATTATTATTGTTAGTTTATATGCTTATTATTCTAGTTAAAAACGCTTTAAAAGGGTATTTAAAAGTCTAATTTTTATAAAATACAAAATGCAAGGGTTTAAAGGGTATTTATGCAAATTAAATTAATAAAACAAAAACTCTAACCCTAACCACCATAATCGGCCGCGATCGACCTCCCCTCTCCCTCTCCTCTTCGAATTCAGCCAAGAACAAGCAATCACCTTCGAATTTGATCGATTACAAGGCATACAACAAGTTAGAACCTTCAATTGCAAACTATTACACATTTAAAGGTTAGATTTTTATATGATTTGATGATGTTTCATGATTGGCCGAAAGTTCTATGCGAAAACTGCAATTGGTGGTCGATTGATGCCTAGTTGTTGATGTTAATGTGTTTACTAGATAGATTACATGTTAATTAACGTCAAGTATGCAATAAAGGTTGGATTTTTACAAGTTTTTATGGAAATTACATTAGGGCCGAAACCCTAACTCGAAAATCTAAATTGATGTTAGTTGTTGGTTGTTTGTTGATGCTATTATGTTAGTTGGATTGTATAGATGCTAGTTAACGTCGATTATGCAAGAAAGCTATGATTTTGATACGTTGTTCATAGGTTACTAATAATAGTAACTTTATTTTGCATGAATTGATGATTGGATGATGTATGAATGTTATGGATGTGTTTGTGATGATGATTAGATGCTAGGTTGATGATATGAACAATTTAAAATCAAGAAGATGTCTTATAGTTCATACATTGCTAAAAATAGTAACTTTTGGTGTTGAACGTTGATGAATCATGATGATTAGGTGTTGTTGATCATGTTTAAATGTTGTCATGGATTGGATTGGTATATAATTGATGAATCCACAATGTCTTGGGTGTTTGATGAAATTGGGATGTACTTTCCCAAAAGGGAAACTTTAATTGTGCAAATCCTTGAATTGGATGATTTGAGCATGTTTGGGATATTAGGATCATGCTAGTGTGTTCATGGATGGTTTCTAAGGTGATGAAATGTGTTGTTTAGGTTATAGGGATGTTGATTTGGTTTGTTACCTGTTTTGGCCTGTTGTGATTCGCATGACTTGTATGATATCTAGTTGTATGATGATCTAGGTAGTACGTGTGGATAATGAAGTGCTATATGTAATCAAGTGGTATGTTGATCATGTATGATATGCTGTTGTGTTAGTATTAACGAGTTATCACCTATAATGTCACCAACGGGTCAAACGGGTCAACTGGGTCAAATGTGTCTTGTATTTCTTAAACCTTGAGTCTCTTGGTTTGTAGAGCACTTAGGGTTTCATGTTGATTCTGTGTACACGTGCTTATGTACTCTTGTGTTCTAGGTGACCTTTGAAGGTTGTCTTTCCCCTCTTTCTTTCAAGTTAAGCTCTAAGTTAATTCTTGCGCGCATCAGGTGAGTTCTTGCCCCACTCATTTTACATAATCTCTTTTGGGGAGATAGCATACTGTTGATCACAAACGCTTTTATATATGAGTGTGTATAATATTGATATAGTGTTGTTTACCATGGAAAGTCCTCACACTTTCGGATTGTTAATATTGACTAGCGGGGAAATTTTGGGTAGTACTACTGGGTCTGACGAGCCCCACCTGTGTGACTCGAGGTCATACGGGTGCAATTTTGTCCTAACATATATTCGTCACGACCTGGTAAGTCGTGACGGGAGGCAACAAACGTAACACAGTCAGCTTCGATCGCGAAATCACTATGATTAATATTTTTATGTTAATAGACTAGCTATCTATTACAATACACTACTTATGCTCTGGAAACTGTTGATTGGTTTATATTTTAACGCAAACTCTTGAACTCACCAACCATGTGTTGACTTGTTTAGTATGCTATTCTCAGGTTAAGGTTGCCAGTTGCCTAGGAGCACGCACGTCAGCATTGTTGAGTTGTCTACATTTGCCTTGTTTACAAATTTGGGATTATTTTCATATTAAACAATTGTGATTGGGGCGCGTATGTTTTGCACATTCTCTTTACATACTACTTGTTTTGGGTTTTCTAGTTTTAAAAAAATGCTTCCGCAGTATTTTAAACGTTAACTCTGGTTTTGTTTATTAATCATATAGAGTCGTTCTTGGTAACTAATGACTGAGATCCTGGTATGTCACGCGCCTCGCGGTAAAACCCCGCACGCGGATTTTGAGGGTGTGACACAAGGAGATCTCAGCTCTTTTAGTGATGATTCAGATTCTGATGATATGGATGACTCAAGCCCAGATTATCCATTTTTTTCTTTTGTCAAAGACTCAATAATTCGGTTTAATAATAATGATCAATCTCATCAAGAGGAAGATCATTCAGTTTCTGAAGATCAAGATGTTTCACAACCTATTCCTAATGTTGGTATAGAAATTATACAACCTGAGTCTGGAACGTCATCTATTTCTAGTGATGCAGTTGATACCGGTAATCTTGATTACTTCATCAACTCACCGACTCAAGTTCCCAATTTCAATCCACATTCTTCAAAGCTATTGCATCAGCTTTCTAACTTGAACCAAACTAATTTGGATGTTCATGTTCAAGGAAATGAGATTCCAACATCTCGTATTCACAAGAACCATCCAACGTCTCAGATTATTGGTCCATTGAATGAGAGAACAACGGGTAGTAAATCAAAACAAGCAAATCTTTGCTTATACTCGTGTTTTCTTTCTCAAATTGTTCGTAAAAACGTTACCGAAGCGTTAAAGGACAATAGTTGGATTGAGGCTATGCAAGAAGAATTATTGCAATTCCGCAAACAAGAAGTGTGGAATCTTGTGGATTTACCTAAAGGAGAAAATGCCATAGGCACAAGATGGTTGTTCAGAAACAAAAAGGATGATCGAGGTATAGTTATTAGAAATAAAGCGAGACTCGTTACACAAGGATACACACAAGAGGAAGGAATAGATTATGATGAAGTATTTGCTCCAGTTGCAAGACTTGAATCAATTCGTGTCTTCCTGGCTTATGCATCATTCATGAAATTCAAGGTGTTCCAAATGGATGTTAAAGGAGCTTTCTTGTATGGACCGATCACCGATGATGTGTATGTAAAGCAACCTTCGGGTTTTGAAGATTCGGAATTTCCATATCGTGTGTAGAAGCTTAGCAAAGCTTTGTATGGTTTACATCAAGCCCCTAGAATCTGGTATGAAACATTGTCATAACACTTAATCCAACATGGTTACACGCGAGGGAAAATCGATCCAACTTTGTTCATAAAGAAGGATGCTGATGATCTCCTATGTCTACAAGTGTATGTCGATGATATCATATTCGGTTCTACAAGTCCAAACTTGTGCAATGAATTTGAAGAAATCATGAAGTCTCGATTTCAAATGAGTTCTATGGGAGAAATAAATTTCTTTCTTGGACTTCAAGTCAAGCAATCTGCAGATGGAATCTTCATTAATCAAGAGAAGTTCATTGACAAACTCTTGAAGAAAATTAAACTGCAAGATTGCAAATCCATAAGAACTCCAGCTAACGTAAACACCAAGATTGAGTCTGATCCGAAAGGAAAATCTGTAGACCAAACTTTATACAGATCTATGATTGGTTCATTGATGTATCTTACTGCATCTAGACCTGACATAATGTATGTTGTTTATGCCTGTGTCAGGTATCAATCAGACCCGAAGGAATCCCACTTAATTGCTGTAAAATGAATATTCAAGTATCTAAAAGGTAAACTGACTTTAGGGCTATGGTATCCTTATGAAGGTAACTTTGAGCTACATGGATATACGGATAGTGATTATGGAGGATGTTGTCAAGATCATAAAATTACTACGGGTGGTTGTCAGTTTTTAGGACCCAGATTAGTCTCATGGCAATGTAAGAATCAAACAAATGTCTCCGTTTCAACCGCAGAAGCTGAGTACATAGCTGCTTCAATAGGATGTTCTTAAATCCTTTGGTTACAAAACCAACTGCTGGATTATGGGTTCAATTTTCTTAAAACTCCAATTTACATTGATAACACTGTTGCTATGTTCATTACAGCTAATCCTGTCCAACATTCAAAAACAAAACATATCGAGATTCGATATCATTTTCTCAGAGATAACTCAGAAAAAGGTTTAATAATTTTAATCCAAATTGCAACTGAAAAACAGTTGGCAGACCTATTTACAAAAGCCTTTTTACCAGGAAGGTTTGAGTATTTGGTAGAGTCAATTGGTCTTATTAATCATGTGTAAAAACTGATTTTTGAACATTTCAGTTACTTGAGTCTTTAAATGATCAGAACCCTCCCTTAACTAAATAGGAAACAGTAAGAGAAACTATCAAAGTTAATTGTCTGATTGTATTTTGTGTGTGCATGTTTCTTAGAAAAAGCAAAACCAAATACAAAAATAGAAAATTGAAAAATCAAAAGATAAAAATATAAAACAAAATCTACAATAAATAGAGTTTTTCTTTGTTAATTCATTATTTAGGAATTAATCTGTCTTTGCAATATGTGAGAAAGGATAGATACATTAGTTTGATCAGTTGCATACTTCTCTTACGACTAAAGTCTGACGTGATCAGATATGATGTGCAGGTAAACTCATGTAATTATACTGAATAAGTAAACTCTTGTGATCAAACTAAATCAATCATGCATTCATGTTTGTCTATTTTAGTACCAATGAGTAGTATTGACTTCTCAAATTGATTGCTTGTTAAGTCATAATCTCACACCTGGTGGCAATATGAATAACCATTTAGCTCTAATTAATTTATAGCATCTAATCACTTCTTTGTTATGAGTCATCATGTAGCTGAAGTGACGAGATATCCTTTGTTGTAAGTAATTACAGACCTGGATATTCTCATCTGATGCAAAAAGATGCCAATATGCACAAACTAAACATGAGATCTGGTTATAAGTATATGTCAGGTTTTCAAGATGAGAAAAGTGATTTCTTGCATATCTTAACGAGGGTTGAGCTCTCTAAGTCTAAGTGTGACTTACATAATGTCATATCTAATAGTACCTTAAGCAATCCAAGAGTTGAAAAAGTAAGTGTGCTGAGTACCTTGCCAAAAGCACTCATTTTCTGTCCTTAGATCTCGTGTCTCCTTTGCTGGAGAAATGCTGACCTGGAACACACTTGATCAGGATTTATTCACTGTCTATGACTATCGATCAACTTATTTTATTTCAATGTGCTGATCTTAACTGATATGATCTCATTGCAGACATATGATTTAATTGTACATAATAGATTTTTATTCTGCTTTAATTTTGATTTTTGTATGTTTTTCTGTGTGCAGGCATATTAACAATGATTAGTGTGATCTTCATGTGACAAATTCAAGAAACTTCTAAGTTTTATTAAACTTAAAAGTTTAGGGGGAGTAAAAAGTAAAAGTGTCAAAGAGAAAATTTTCAAATTTCAAGATATGAAAAATAAAAAATTAAATATTGTGGATGGATAGGATGAAGCTAAAAAGTTCAAGCATGTGTGTGTTTGATATAATGTAAAAAAAATGAACCTGAAGAAAACATTTTAAAATGAAAAAGCTTCTTACAACATTTTAATATGAGACTCTTTATGTTAAAGTTATAGACTAAAATGACGAGAAATTTTTTTTAAAAATTTAAAACAAAAATAAAATGATCAAAAATAAAATAAAAGTTTGAAATGTCAAAAGTTCAAAATTGAGGGTCAATTATGTAAATTTTGGGTGAAAGTCAAAATTTGACAAATTGTTTAAAAAATTAGTATATGAACAGTACTAATGCGTTTAAACAGTGTTCAGGTGGAAGATTTGAAAATCACAAGTGTTAGACTCATGGAAGCAATATCATGCGCCTAAACAATGTTAAAAAGTCCAAAATTAGGAGCATGAAGATTTTTCAGAATTTGTACAAGTGTTGGGCGTTTCAGACATCCTCATGAGCCTAAACAGTTGTCATAAGTCTGAAATTTGTGGTTAAGTGTTGGGCGTTTCATCCATAGTCATGCGCCTGCATAGTACCAGACTTTCAAGAATTGGGCGTATCAGGTGAAAAATTACCATGTTAGGCGTTTCAGCTAGACCCATGCGCCTGAACAGTGCAAAAGCACCTAAACAGTGCTTATACGTCTGAACAGTGCTCATGCGCCTAACCTCATGCGCACAAACAATGCTCATGCACCTAAATACTTTCAACTCCATGCGCACAAACAATGCTCATGCGCCTAAAAATTTCACTTAGTATAAATACAACACTTTGTGATTTCAGTCAATTCATTCACTCAAAAACCCCTGAACTCTCACACCCGACTCTTGATTACCATTGATTCTCTGATTCTGATTGATTTATGTTCTAAACTTGCATTCGATAGTGTTTATTTCTGATTCTAAACGTAAGTACTTGAACAAATTCATACAAATTTCAAGTTTAAAGTTTGATTTTGATTGGGTGTTTCAATGCTATACGGGCGTATGTACTCCAGTCGACTGGAATTTTTGAAATTTGGGAACAAAATGGAATTAAGAACTAAAATTAATGATTGATTGTTGATATAAACTTTATTTCGATCATATTGATACATTCAAATCAGATTTTCATCAAAATTGTTCCTGATGATGATTCTTTTTCAGTCGAACTGTTGAAGATGAACAGTCAATTTTTGAATTTTTAATAAAAATGAAAAATTGATCATAAATTCATGTTATAATATGTTTTTGAGAAGAATTTACTGAATTGATGTGTTTTATATCATCTAAATACTAACTTGAATGTAGTTTGTTCTTGAACAGATCATTTAAACACTTAGAAATTTTTTTAAGTGCAAGTTAGAATGAAAATCTTTAAAACATACTAATTCTTTAAATTTCAATAAATATTCATTGATTTTAAGTGTTAAAATTCAAAGTGTCTAAATTTCTTGTTTCATTTTCACAGATGGCTGAGTTAAAGTTTGAGCCAAAGCATAATGTGGCAGCATTATTAAATGAAGAAGTACAAGATGTTGCTAGCTATGAAGAGATGATAAGGTTCTTGTTGAGAACTAAGTATGTATATTCTATGTGCTATTAACCAGTCATATATGCTCGATTGATAAATAAATTTTAGAACACAGCCACAGTTGAAATCAATGATGATGGTAGAAAAGTTATAAGGGGATTTATAACAAATGTTAGAATGATTGAAGTTTCTGAAGATTCAATTAGAGAAGCATTGAGATTGGGACACAATGACCCAGAAGACTTAGCTGAATTATCTTTTAATGAATGTAGAGAAACATTCATGGCTATGTGTCACCCAGATAATTTCCCCAAGAAACAATTTTTCAGGGCACGAGTTTACAACCTTTGGAAGCTATTATGTTATATATTCTAGCACTGCATGTCAAAAAGAAGTGCCGGATGGAATTCATTTCCAGTTGACATAGCATCTCCTATTGTAGCTCTTGCAACTAACAGAAGATTTAACATGTCAAAATGGATTCTTAATGGTTTCATTTTTAATCTGGAGAAAGGAATCAGGAATAAGTACTTGATGTATCCTAGATTCTTACAAATGATAATCAATGAAGAGCATCTAGATTTTCATGTTCATGGTGTTAGTGGAGAAACAATGATACTGAAACATATGTCAGAGATATCTTACAAAAGACTTGCCATGATCATAGGTGCACAAAATGTACCTATTTTTGAATACATGAGAAATGTTACAAATGATGAGGTGGATATTACTATAGATCACTTTGATTGAGGAAGAACCAATTGATCCAAATGATCTTATTAAAGAAATACCTCAAGAACAATCTGATGAAGATGAAGATGAAGGTGATGATGATGATAAAAGTTCAAGTTCTTCTTCTGATGATGATGATAACAATGAAGGTGGTAATGATGATAATGACATGGTAGTAGTTCATGAAGAAGCACATGAAGCTGATCAAGAAACTGAAGAAGTTAATGAAGAAGTTATTGAAGAAAGTCATGAAGATGTTAATGAAGTAGATCAAGCTGAAGATGTTGTTGAAGAAAGTCAAAATGTTGAGGAGATTATAGGAATGATTGAAGAAATTGTTGAAACTGAAGAACAAGATGAATTCAATGAGAATGTTCAACATTTTAAAGTATTTGAAGCTGAGATACACAATGATTTTGTAAGCTTGCCTCAACAAGATACTCATGTGGCTGAAGAAACAAATTTTCAGCAGATTATTGAAGAGTTGAAAGAAGAAAACTCTAAGCAATTGAAGCTTACAGAGGAATTAAAAGAAGAAAATAAGAAGTTGAAAGAAGATCTACAAAAGAAAGATGAAGTAATTGCTGATCTTGAAAAAAATAAAGATAATGTAAAAACTTTTGAAGTTATGGTGAAAGATTATGATCTGATGGAAGAAAAATTCAATAAGTTGAAAGAAGAAAATGAAGCTTTAAAAGAAGAAATATAAAGAATAAAAGAAAGTCAAAAGTCTTCGTCTCCAGAACTTATGATTATTTCTGAAATCTCTCCAATAGATGTTGAAAAGATAGTTGAAATAGATAAAGGTAAAAGGAAAATTGATGATATAGATGTTTCAGTTTTACCTGAATCATCAACAAAAGTGCAAAAGATTGTTGATGAACCTACAAGTGAAGAAGAAGAAGAGTCAGATATTCAAGAGACCATAGGAGCTCTTGATGATCTAGAAGCTGAGTTTGGTGATGACTGGTATGATGAGGTTTTTGAAGATGAAGATTTAGTTGAAGCTAATGTTGATGAAAATTTTTCACCAATTAAGACAATACAAGAAGATGTACCTATAGACATTGAAGACAAGTATAACTATTTGATCAAGATGAAGTATAATCGAGTATTTCTTGATGGATTAACAGTATCTCAAATTAATGAAGAGTTTGAGAAGTGTATTACTACTGAATCTGTTGCTCCTATTGATCCTGACGAGATAATTGTAGACCATGGAGAGTGGAATCCTCTTCAAGAGAGCATAAATATTGAGTAACTTTCAACATCTGAGTTACATCATCCTAATCCTGATGACATGAATGTAACTGCTTTAAGAATGTGGCTACAATCAAGAAATTATCCAAGGAAGAAGCTTAATAGATTATAATCAGAATCTTTAAGAAATTTGGTGAGAAGTTTCCAAGCAACGATGAAGCAAATAAATAAAATGATGGTGCTTGACATGGATAATCCATAATATTTAGAGATAACAAAGAGAACGAGGATTTTAAAACCTCAAGAGATTAAATCCATGGTGATGAAGAGTAGTGTGTATGAAAGTAGGAAAGATCTAATGAAAATGTTTCCTGAAACTGAGAGACAAGCATATCAAGTTTTAATTGAACAGAAGCAATTATGGAATAAAGCTCGAACGGCAGGTGATTTGGTCATAATGTGTTACAAAAAGGACAATCAATTTCAGAGTTGCTTAATGCAATGATTGTTCCTGACACGACCAAGGAAATAAATATTGTGGCATGGAAATACGACGAGGTATTTGATGCGTTTTTGATAAAAAGAGTTAATGCAATTTGTGATGTATATCATTTTTTCTCGAGCATTATAAAGTTACCTATTCAAGATTTGAAGGAGTTGAATAAACTGCCTTTAATCAATCCGACTAGAGCAAGTCAAGGAGAAATTTTTGTACAGTTATTGAACATAGGTATAAGCAGAATGAGTTCATTTTTGCAAACGAGATGTGACCAAAAAGATAAAGAATATTTTCAGTCATTGAAAAAGAAAAGAAAAGATGGTGATAAAGATATTGGAGAAGAAAATTTTTGGATGCTTTTAGCGATCAATACTTTGAGAAGGTAACTAATCCTGGCTTGAAAGTTATTGATGGAACTCAAAAGTCTAAACCAATTTTGAGATGGTTCTACAACACTGATACGTTTGAGTTAAAGTTAGTTCGAGATCTAGACGATTGGGATCGTGACATGATTTCATTGTTTGGTGTATTCGAATTGAAACTCTTACATCCTAGCTACATCTCATTTCTGTCTATCCAGAAGTTTGAAAGAGTTGTACCAAAAGTTGCAGAAAATGACAAAAAGTATTTCTTGTCAATTATCAAAGTTATGAATGCTTCTATGGAGAGAATATCTCTAAGAAAAGCCTTAGCTTATGCAAACATAGTTAAGAAGGATATCAAGGAAATAGAATTCATGAGGATCTCGAGTAAAAAAGAGTTGGAAATTCATTCCAAATAATATCCAAAGCCAATTGAATTTTATGCTAATATTGATATCGCATGTTTATCTAAAGAAACATTGGAGGTGATTAATCAAATGGAAATCAAGACGAATGAATCGAAACCGGAGCAAGAAATTTTAGCGAACAAGTTCAAGTCTGCCATTGCTAAAGCCTTAAGAGAGCAAGAATTGTACAAAGAGAAGCCCATTTTCAAAATTAAAGAAGAACCAGAAGACTTCTTTGATGCATGAAGACAAAAGAGAGAAGACAAAAGACTGAAGATTGAAGATTGAAGATTGAAGAAGACTGAAGACAGAAAAATTTTGAAGACAGAAGACAGAAGATTGATGATTTTGAAGACTGAAGACAATGTAAATCTTAGGGGGAGTATTGTAGAAGCCTCTCGAAATTAACATTTACTCTTTATTGTCTTTATTAATAGTTTGTCATAGTTTAGGAACTTATTTATAAATATATGTTCCTTTTTGTTTTCTTTGATAGTATAAATAGTATAGATTATGTATTATGCAGGTAAGCAAAAGGGAGAACCTTAGAGCAGTGAACGAATTGTAACTGTTTTCTTACACTTGTATTTCTGTGCTTTCTATCCATGAAAAACTATGAATTTTTCTGATATGTTTGCATTTTTTTGATTACTCGTGTTTGTTTTGATTCAATTGCATCACAATATCATCACAGATCGATCCATTTTGATCCTATAACATATCAAACTCACACACACATTGTTTCTATCAAACAAAACATTAACAAGCAATCATTAAAAGGATGGTAACATCATCCCTAGGGGGAGTATTGTTGGACTCAACAAGTGCATTAATAAATTAATGCTTTAAAGGATGATGCTTGCCATAATCAAACATAAACAAACATAATGTGTTCTAACATTCAAACAATCATTAAATAACACATTAGCATCATTAACAATCAAAACATTCACTAATCAATGTTTAAGTTTCTTTTTCAGGATTATAGATAAAATAAATTTTGACCAAGTGTCGGCAGCGGATGAAGAACTGCCCACAACAGATGTACAAGAGGATGCAGTAGATGAAGATCAAGACCAAGTGTTTGCAGTGGATGAAGACATCCTACAGTGGATGAGTAACATACAGCGGGTGTCTGTCCATAGTGGATGTTCATTCACAGCGGATGAGCACTCCACAGCGGACAACAAACAATGCAAACACTTCACAGCGGACAACATCCAAAGCACAACGGACAAGTGATCTAACTTCCACAGTGAACATCTTAACATCCACAATGGACAGCTAATCGTCTACAGCTGACAGCTTATAGACTTAGGATTATTTATGTAATATTCGTTTACATAAGGGTAGTTCAGTAAATGTATATAGTTCTTTGTATAGGCTATAAATAGCATACTACCCTAATCCTTTGCAAGCTTTTGAACAATTTCTATACAATCAAGCAGTTTATTATCATTCAAAGCATTCAATCACTAGCTATCACACACTCACAAACACACACTGATATCATAGCATCAATCATGGGTTTCTGTACCATGGTTCTTGTTTGTTGATTGAGAGATTTGAAAAGCTCCTTGGGGAAATCAACCTGTTTTTTGTTCTTGTTGTTTGAACAAGTTCATACTCAGTATCAAACATCCATTCACACAAAAAGGTTGATTTCATTAACTTCATATTCAGTTATGTTTAGATTCTAGAGCAGAACTTAAGAGATCTCACATCACATGTGCATTTTTAATTGCCACAACAACATACCACTGAAGTTGGAGAATCTAGTGGACAGCAAACTGCTGATCCCATAGTTGCTCAAGATCCTGTTGACACTACAGAGCATGATGTTGATCCTGTTGTTACAGAAAGGACAACAGAGATTGCTGATGTTGATCAAGAGCCACTTATCACTAATCATGTTATGGCTACTAAGGATCAATCTGTACTTTATACTTGAGAGGCATTTGTAGAGCCTGAATATGATGTTCCTATTCCAAGCCCAGTACTTGATGATGATGGATTGGATCTGGTTTATTATGCCTCTAGTCATGAAGAAGAAGTTGATGATGATAAAGGAGATAATGATGAAGATGGTGATGACGGTGATGATGGTAAGAAATACGATGATGATAATCAAGGAGGAGATGTAGGCTCTGCAGCTGGTGCATCTGGTTCATCAGGTACTGACAATGTCTCCGGACCAAGTCTCGATAATACCACTGAGTACATACCGTTAGATCCGGCTGTAGAAGAAGCTTATGACAGAGAGTTTTATACATTCCAGCAAAAGATCATTGCTAAGGAAATAGAAGAAGATTTTGGAGCTTTTGATGATTTGGATGAAGGAATAGATTACACTAACATATTTGGAAACAATCTTAAGGACTTGTTTTCATATACATTGACTAAAGAAGGAGAGATCATAAGAGAGACGAGCACACAAGAAACGACTGATGAGACTGCTAATGTTACTGGTCAAAGTGAGGTGCGTTAGGTCGGGAACCTAACTATTGTTGCTCCTCCTCCACCAGCTTACATCCACACATTGAGACATTCCAAACCCTACAGAAACTCAGAACCAATACTTAGCTGGGCTTACGATGCGGAGAGGAAGATGTATGTGATTAAGAGAAAGGGTGGAGCTATCGAGTACTATCAAGATGAACACAGTTTCCATGCACTCAGAGCGTTAGATTTATATGCAATGGGTCATGTTCCGTTCATTAACCCTCGTAACTACATCAAGGCAAAGTGGATCAGGAATATGATTTGGCAGCGAAGCAAGACCAACTTCAAGGACTTTAAAACTGCCAAATCCAAAGTCATTGAAGATGAGACACGACTACATCCTAATATGAACAAACCGATGAAGATACGAGTGTTCAAGCATACAAGATATACAAGAAAGACCCCTATACACGCTCATGTGCCAGTTAACAACTTGTCCAAGCTAATGTGGTGGAGTTATGAGAAGGAGAAGGGGCACATGATAATTCATTGTGTTGATAAAGATTTCCATGTCATCGACCCTATGGATTTGCTCAAATTTGGAAAAGAAGATTTGATGAGGTTGCAAGCTTGTCCAATTGCAGCTGATGAATCTATACATTTCATAGCAGCATAGTTTGGTTGGATGATCACGAAAGCCCTGGAAAACAAAATGTATGCATATAGAGGCAGCTACAAAGTGGGTGACATGGACTTCTAACGCATTTATTTACCGAGCCTAGGGGGA
This sequence comes from Flaveria sonorensis, assembly GCA_025506505.1. Taxonomy (NCBI): domain Eukaryota; kingdom Viridiplantae; phylum Streptophyta; class Magnoliopsida; order Asterales; family Asteraceae; genus Flaveria; species Flaveria sonorensis. The sequence continues at coordinate 42,031,713 of CM046440.1, read as the reverse complement.
GATTATAGGGATTGAACCTAGAGGCTTGGGAAATCAAATAAAGATGAAGAAGATCAAGTTGCGCGAATAGTTAGAGTTGCCGCGCGATAACTTGCTTCTAGCTGGAAAAGCTGTTGATCGCGCGAGAACTTTTTAGTCGCACGAGAACTTCATAGAATAGTATAATTAGAAGTTTTGTAATGTATTTCAATAGCTTTTGGCATGTTCCTAATTTCATTCATATTGTAATAGTTTCTAAGTCAGAGAGCAATACAATCAAAGTTTATTTACATTTGTGTTTGTGTTCTTCAATTTCTATTCAATCCTAATCTGTGATGTCAACATTCCGCATTTTCATAAAAAGATCGATCATTGTAACGTGTTGATCCTTACACCGTCCTTACCTTACATTGCCCTACATGATGGAGTCCATACTTTCCACAAAATGGTTGCTTTCTTAAGTAGGGTTTCTTTTCTCCTTGTTGTCGATTAACCACACTCTTCCCACTTGAACTTCCACTCATAGATCGAAAGTTCTCCTATTTTCGCTTAACCCCTTCACTCTGTACTCCTTTCACTCCCTTACATCTCACCACCTCATCATTTAATGTTGATGAAATTTCCATTGTTTCCTAAAATGTCCTAGGCTTGGCTACTCTCACCATTCCTCTAATCTTTGGAGTTAAACCCCATACATACCTACCAATCTTCTTGGATTCAGGAGTCACCAAATGCGGTACTAGTAATGACAGTTCATTAAATTGGTTGGTGTATTACAAGTGTGTCGTGCCTTTCATCTCCAAGCTCAAGAATTCAGCTTGCATCTTCTCAATCTCATTGATCGAACAGTAACGTTCCACCATCAAGCTCTTGAACTCCTCCCATCTCATCTGGTTCATCATGTTTCTCCCACGAGTTTGCAATAATGTGTTCCACTAGTTCAAAGCTCCATTCTTGAGAGTGTGGGAGGCAAAGCTTACCTTGTTTATCTCCGCACAATCACTTATATCCAACACTGACTCCATCTCCTCTAACCATCTAATTTTTCCTATCGTGACTTCATTTCCATAGTAGTCCCTCGGTTTGCAGGCCATGAACGCCTTGTAGTTACAACCAGTTCGCACACTTGCTCCTTCTCGTTCCTCTTCATTGTTGTTGCCATGGGTGTCATTGTTGTCATCTTCGTTCTCTTCTCCAGCATGAGGCGTCTCATGGTTACGCTTGGTGTTGACATTGGCAGTGAGAGCGGGAAGGGCATTAGTAATGGCTTCTGCAATTAGTTGTTGTAGTCTAGCTGCTTGGTCGGTGTTGGGGTTGTTATTGGTGTGGTGGGTGTTGTTGGTGTTTTCTGTGGTAGTTTCATCTTGTAGATTGGTACGAGCTCCCGATCGGGTGGTGACACCACCCCTAGCATTTGGAGCACGTCCTTGTCCTCTTCCCCTTGGCATGGCTAAATTAAACATTTTATGTAGTTTTAAACTCAAGGGTTTTATAAATATAATGTTATCATAGAATCACAACCTATCATGTCATCATATTATGCAAGTTAAGGGATCCAAATTATCACATCAAACAACCATAAATAGTCTTAACCATAGCAAAACCCGCTATGATAACAAATTTTAAATAAGTTCAAACTACAATCAAGTGTGACATGAGTGAACATTCACCCATGTCCTACAGAATACATAGTTTATTCAAAAGTTAAACAATATATTATAAAATAATTAAAGACATAACAATAATGGAGGCGGCGGCGGTGGGACCATGGGTCGAGCACACACTTATGGGCGGCTTGGAAGAGCTTCCTCCTGATACTCGCCACTAGGGACACCGCCTCGTCCCTCTCTTCCTTCAGGGTGTCGTAGTGTTGGTGTTAACGCCATACCTCCTGTCAGGATCAGCGATCTAAGTTTGATCAATTAGAATTGAATCGCAGCGGAATTAGAACAAGAATTAGACAAATATAGCAAGAACACAATAGATATTCAATGGAACAGTACACGGTTATAGAGAAAGAGGGTTTTCTTCAAAATGGATAATATCATTCATGCACAATGCTTCGGTGTGGCGGCTGCTAAGCTTTTCTAAGTTTGCTATAGCTGCTCGTCCCACCTTACAATTAGGTCAACATTCCTTATATAAAGGAATGTGACGTCTGCTGATGTCACTTGATAGTGACATCTAACAGAATTATTACAAACAACTGAAAGTAAGCAAACTACTGAGAATGTTCACAACAACTGAGAACATCTCAGAGTATGCTAAGTACAAGATGAAACTAAAACTACTGAAACTACAAGTACTGATTACAATAAACATAAAACTACTGAAAGGAAACCATCACAACTACTGAAGAGGTCTTCTTCAGCTGTTGTGACAACATCTGAAACTTGGTCTTCAGTCTTTGTCTTCAGTTCTTTAGCTTCAGACTTTGTCTTCAGCTCTTTCACTTCAGACTTTGTCTTCAGCTCTTTCACTTCAGACTTTGTTATCAGTTGATGTCTTTAGCTGTTGCAGACTACTTCAGTTGTTGTAATGTCCGTGGGACTTAAAGGTTTTTCTGATCAGGCTCATTGGTTCTTTTGGTCCAACAAACTCCCCCTGAACCAATGCAGCCAAAACCTTTAAGCTTACTGAGGACCCACTTATTCTTAGCAGAAATACTCTCTTGATCAGCTTCAGAGATATCGGATAAGCACATGCCAAGGAACAGGTTTCAGTAGATGTGAATGTCAAAGGATGGAAGGGAACTCTGTCTTGGGGAACTGGACACAGAGCTGTTATCCCAACCATGAAACCTACTTCCCATTGATGAGTCTATAAGACTCTCTGACGTAGGCCTCAAGGAGAACAACTTGTTCCTCCTTAGTGAGTTCTTCTGCTTCTCCTTCGAAGAAGAACTCTGGGCCATAGTACTCTGATAGGTACTTTACCGTCTTTCCATTATTCAACTCAACAGTTGTTATCTCTCTGTAAGCAAATTCATCTGGGTGAGTCCCTTCTAATAACAACTGGAGTTCATTTTTCTTGATCTCTTCAAGCCTCTTGTATAACAACCCCTTCTTGACCATTTTGTTCTCCATTAGAGTTTGAGGGGTCATCTTTGACTTGTAGGCTCTCTTGAAGTCTTCAAGTATCTCCCAGGGTGAGACTACAATGGCCAACATAATAACAGCATCTATGGTCTTTCTCACTTGGCCATTGTATCTACTTGGTATGGATTTCTTATGAATTCTAGAACTAACTCTGGGGTCTGGCCAAATCCTTACTCTCTCCATTTGATATTGAAAGGTATACCTGAGAGCATACAGCCTTTGAGCGTGTTTCTTCATGGCTTGTATAGATGATGACTGAGGAAACTCTTTGTCAACCATCTTCAAAAGTTGCTCATCGTGCTGTTTCTGCTGTTCTTCTTCTTCAATCTTAACTTTCACCATTCGCCTCTGAAAGTCTGGTGTGATCATTTGTTGACTTCTGGGCTCAGGTATTTTTAGAACAGCAGAGATTGGCAGACTGTCTTCTTCATCATCATCTTCTTCTTCTTCTTCCATCCTCAACACCCTTCTCCTCCTTCTGGGTGCATCCTTGGATGTGGTTTGAGGTGGTTTTTGGGGTAAGGGAGCTGGTTTTGAAGGTTGAGTTGGTTTAAGTTTAGGTTTAGGGATTGGTTTGGAGAGTTGTGGGGTTGGTTGTTTTTGAGTGGGAGTTTGGGAAGGCTGATCTAGCATTTGTGTGGTAAGTTTGGCTTTGGAAAGCTTGGCCATATCAGATCTCTTCCCAACACCTGCTTCATCTAAGGCTTCGATAATCAACCCTTTATTGAATGCTTCAGAAGCACAGATTCTGGTGGTTATTGCCAGAATACTGTCTCTGGTCCATGATTTAATCTCAATTAATGATCTTCCCAAGTATTTTGCAATAAACCTGATCATTATCTCCAACCTCTCCCTTTCCATCATACTGTAACTGGCCCATCTCTCTTGTATCTCTTTAATCTCCAGCCTTCTGATCTCAGTGTCTAAAGTAGCTGTATCAAAACCCTGTCTGAAGAGTTGGTCTATTATTTTGTCCATTGATCTGCTGTGAGCTTCATCAGCTTCTTTAACCAGATCATCCAATGATTTCTCTTCATCAGGCTTTTGAGTTTTAGCACTTTTCTTTCTCTTGTATGTGATCAGCTATTTTTCCTTTTCTAACTCCTTTTCTTTCTCTTGTGGTTTCTCATCTTCCACTCTCTTTCTCTTTCTGTCTTTCACTGCCTTAGACTCCCCCTTTTTGGGTGCATTGGGTTTAGGGGTTTGAATGGCAGAAAGCTTCTTTTGCACAGCATCATCAACAAGTGTTTGTAGATTTGAGGAGATCCTCTCGTCAATGGCTTTATGCACAATCTCATTGATGATGGGAGTGATGAGAGGTAAGGAATGTTGAAAAGTAGCAACCATCTGCTCAGAGGGGTTCTGTCCCTGAGAGGCGGTGCCAAAAGCAGTGGCTGGTGGCTCAGTTGAGTGTAGTGGCTGAGTGTTTGGTGAACCTTCAGATGAAGGTGCCATCTGTGGGTTTATTGGGGCAGATGGACTTTGATCCTGAGACATTTTGGCAAGCAGTTCTTTGAGTCTGCTCACCTCAGCCTCAAGGATTGTGTTATGGGCTAAGACATCAAAGAAAAAGCCCAGGTCATCATCAGTCTTTGCTGAATCACCTGACCTCCTGATTGAATCAGGATGTACATGCCCTGAGTGTAGATCAGTTGTAGCATGTGCCCCTTGTTCTTGGTTCTGGGGACTTCCTGCCTCAGGACTGAGTCCTTCATCGGCAGTTGCCTCTGGTGAGGTCTTAAAGATGTTACCAACTGCATCCTGTTCATTTGCTGAATCAGTAGAAGTGGCAGCCTCACCAGATGTTCTAACCTCCTCCTCTACACGGGGAGATTGAACATTATAACCCCTGTGCTGTGGGTTATCAGCAGCATTTTGGTCCTCTTCCTCAGCTGTTGTGGTTCTCCCCATTGTGATTGGTTTCTGGGGAGGAGGAGAGGAATGCAGCTGACTCAGCACTTGTGCAACTATAATGGTTGGACTTTGAGGGGCGGTTGCATTTGGAGATAGGTGTGAAGCAGATTGCACCCGGGGTGACTGGTGCTCTTCAATGGTAACCTTCTCAATTGAGATAGGTTCCAGCATTATGGTATCCCCAATTATGGTTGCATCAGGATCCTGTTGAGAGGATGCCTGAGCGGCTAGGGCTGGTGGAGTCTTTGACACTACTGGGGGGTTAGAACCAGTAAGTGTTTCCTATATTGGTGTTACAGGGGCATCCTCAGGGGACTCATCTCCCTGAGTAGCCTTTTTGGGCTTTTTGGTGTTAGGTTTGGTGGGGACTCTGGATCTGGAAGTGGAGGCTGTGGGTTCCCGCTGCTTGGGTTTTAGCAGCCGGGCAGCCCCTTTCATTGTAGGGTCAGAGTTGTGCCTGGAGTATACTTCAGGCAATACAGCCGGAGCATGGACTCCAAGGCCAACAAGGCCGTCTGATTTTAGCTGATTTAAAATTATGGCCATGAGAAACCTGGGATATAATATCCATCTGTTTGCCACAGGTTTCAAAGCCAGATCCTTTAGTTCCATAAAAACTATCTCGAAAAATTTAGATTTTGTCGTTCAAAGATAGAGTATAATACCTGTTGCCATCGGGAGGACATCTGATCCCATGAGGAGGTTTTTGGTGCAAGGCAGACATTCACCATGTGGAATATAAGACGTTCAGCATCATGGAAGTGCTTCTTCAGAATGGTGGTAGCACTTAAGTCTCCTTCATACCCGTTATTGATGAAAGACATATCAGTTGTGCCTTTCGGGTATTCTGTGACGCAGGTGGCATCATGTAGATTTAGGGTTTGTCGAATGATGTCTGGAGTGATGACCACCTGTTTCTGCTTAACCAACGACTGGAGAGTGATTTGGCGATCATTCTCACCAGTTTGCACAGAGACGTTGGTCCAGAATTGACTTAGGGAATCGGGGTATATGGTAGGATTCAGAAGAAAAGCGGTTCTGTACTGGGAATCTACCATAAGATCGATGGCATTATCAAATTTGTTCCAAAAGGCCGATTTCGAGAGGTAGGCAACACAGTTGTGTCTGGGTTTGAGTTTCATGGTCGCCATTGTTGAGAGAGTGAAGGACATGAAATGGCTAATGAAACGTTTGAAATTAGGTTTAGGTATTTATAGCGTAAGAAAAAGGCTGATATAAAACGACTGAAAGTGTTGGTGCTGTCATCAGTTGTTTGAAAACAACTAAAGACCTGGTTTTAACTATCAGAAGTAACAACTGAAGACTTGGTATTAGTCATCAGTAGTTGTGAAACTACTGAAGACATGGTTTTGGCTTCAGGTGTTGTAAACAACTGAAGATTTGGTGTTAGTCATCAGTAGTTGTAAAACTACTGAAGACATGGTTTTGGCTTCAGTTGTATTAAGTGAAACAGCAGTTGTAGAAACAACTGAAGAGAAAAGTTTCTCATCAGCTGTTGTCGTCAATTCTTAGCTCATCAGCTGTTTCATTCTGACCTCAACACTTATCAGACTCTGATTTTCAGATGTTTCATTGGTCATCAGTACTTATCTGTTATACTGACATCAGTAGTTGTAACTACATCAGTAGTTGTAACCACATCAGTTCTTTTCAACAGATAGAGTACTTCAGTACTTTTAAGTAATTTAGTCTTCAGTAGTTATGAAAACTACTGAGGATAAAAGAACTTATCAGTACTTATTTGTGACAATAGTATACGAATGCTCATCAGTACTTGTTGACTGAGATCATCAGTAGTTGTCACTTATTCTAGCTGCAGCATACCAAGCCTTAACACTAGGTTTTGGAAAGTTGAACTGTCCAAAGGCTTAGTAAAATGTCTGCAAGCTCATCAGCACTAGGAACAAACTTTGGATCAATCAGACCTTTTTCAAAACAATCCCTAATAAAATGATGTCTGATCTCAATATGTTTGGTCCTAGAGTGCTGGACTGGATTCTTGACAATACAAAGAGCTGAAGCACTGTCCATTAGTAATGGAGTCTTAGTCTCTGTAATGCCATAATCCAATAATTGATTCTGAAGCCAGAGTACCTGAGATGTACAACTTGCAGCAGCAATGTACTCGGCTTCAGCAGTGGATGTAGCAACAGATGTTTGTTTCTTACTCTGCCAAGAAACCAAACAGTTGCCTAGGAATTGACATCCACCAGAAGTTGATTTTCTAGTTACTTTACACCCTGCATAGTCACTATCAGAAAAAGCAACTAATTTGCAAGAGTGCCCAGTGGAATACCAAAGACCTAGAGATTGAGTACCTTGCAGATATCTAAAGATCCTCTTGACTGCAATCAAATGAGACTCTTTAGGAGCAGCCTGAAATCTAGCACAAACACAAGTTGCAAACATAATATCTGGTCTAGAAGCTGTTAAGTACATCAAGGACCCAATCATACATCTGTAAAGTGTTTCATCAACAGCTTTACCTTTCTGATCTGCATCCAGTTGTGTGGTGCTGCACATAGGAGTAGAACAGGGCTTACAGTTTTGTAAATCAAACTTTTCCAAAAGACTCTTTGTGTATTTTGACTGATGAATGAAAGTTCCATCAGCCTTTTGTTTGATTTGCAAACCTAGAAAAACTGTAATTCTCCCATGGCACTCATTTCGAATTTTTGTTGCATCAACTTTGTAAATGCATCACACAACTGTGGATCAGAGGATGCAAAAATAATATCATCAACATAAATTTGAACAAGGAGCTTATGCTGACCCACTTTCTTAATGAACAAAGTTTTATCTATGGAGCCTCTAGTGAAATTATTCTGAAGAAGAAAATTTGACAGTGTTTCATACCAGGCTCTAGGAGCTTGTTTCAACCCATAAAGAGCCTTATCAAGTTTATACACCCAATCAGGATGTTTATTATCCTCAAAACCTGGTGGTTGACACACATAAACCTCTTCTTTTATTTTACCATATAAAAATGCACTTTTGACATCCATTTGAAAAACTTTAAGATTGTGGAATGCAGCATAGGCTAAGAACAATCTAATTGCCTCCAATCTGGCTACAGGGGCAAAGGTTTCATCATAATCGATACCTTCTTCTTGTGAAAACCCCTGGACAACCAGTCTGGCCTTGTTCTTGACAATTTGCCCATGTTCATCTGTTTTATTCCTAAACACCCATTTAGTGCCTATTGCACACTTACCTGGGGGTAGAGGAACCAGTTCCCACACTTGCTGCTTTTTGAACTGAAGAAGCTCAAGCTGCATGGCATCAACCCATCCATTGTCTCTTAATGCAATATGATAGTTCTTTGGCTCTTGCTGACTGATGAAGAGAGCATAGAAGCAGAAGTTGGACAATTGACTTCTAGTTGAGACACCAGCATTGATATCACCAATGATTTGAGACATTGGGTGATTCTTCAGCTCTTGGTACACTATGAGATCTGTGCAAGTGTTTGTAGCACGCTCAGCAGCAACAGATGTTGATCCAGATTCTTGAAACCAAGTATTAGATGGCAAGTCAAATGAAGTAGAGGATTCAAAAATCTCATCAGCATTTGTTGTGGATGGTGCTACTGAAGCTACAGGAACATCAAGTTTAGTAGACTCAGGCAGTTGATCACAAACTTGAATAGGTGAGTACTGGGATCATCATCAACATCAGTACCACCAGATGGATGACTAGCTGCAGAAGGTGATGAATTCACATGATCTGCAACAGCTGGAGGCTGATAAGGAACATATTGCAGTATGTCCAGATCAAACAACTCCACAGGGTTTTGTGGAATTTTGTCCTTAGGGGATTCATTGAACTTCACATGCAAGTTTCTTCAACCATCTTTGTTCTGCAGTTGAACACTCTGTAAGCCTTGCAAGTGGATGAATACCCAACAAAATACCCTGCATCCACCTTAGAATCAAACTTTTGGAGTTGATCCTTTGTGTTGAGAATGTAACAAGGACACCCAAATGCTCTGAAGAATGAAATTAGAGGAGCCAAATGATGTAGAACTTCATAAGGAGTCTTCATCAACCTCTGATTCACTAAAGCTCTATTTTGCACATAGCATGCTGTGTTGACAGCTTCAGCCCAAAAGGTCAGTGGCAAACCAGAGTCAGCCAACATGGACCTTGCAGCTTCAATTAGGGTCCTGTTCTTTCTCTCCACTACTCCATTTTGTTCTGGAGTCCTTGGGATGCTATACTGCCTCTTGATTCCTTTTGAAAGGTAGAAATCATCAAGTGTATGGTTTCTAAATTCAGTTCCATTATCACTTCTTATACACTTGACTGATAGGGAATACTGCTTCTCAACATACAACACAAAGTTAATAATTGTCTGAGCAGCCTCATCCTTTGAATGCAAGAAGAAGGTCCATACAAATCTGGAGTAATCATCCACAATTACCAGACAGTATTTCTTCTTTGCCATGCTCATTACTCTCACAGGACCAAAGAGATCCATGTGCAGTAATTGCAAGCAGGCAGTGGACTTTGGTTCTTCTATAGGAGGGAATGAAACTTTGTGTTGTTTTCCTTTTAAACAAGCAGTGCAGGTTTCATCACAGTGGAACTCCTTTATTGGTAGACCTCTCACTAAACTATTGTGGATCAGCTGATTCATGTTTTTGAGATTAACATGACCCAGCCTTCTATGCCACAGTTTAGATTCCTGAGGAGAGGCCTTGGAGAACAGGCAAGGATGACCTTTTATATCAATCTTCTTTGACAAATCCAAGGCATATACTCTTCCTATCCTGTTGGCCTTCAGGAGAGTATGTTCATCCAATACCTTGTCAATCAGCCTCAGAACTTTGGAAGACAGAATCCGGCAGTTCTGGCTTGTGAAAAGTGCAACATGCCCTTTATCACACATCTGACTGACACTCAGTAGATTATACTTGAGATTCTCCACATGGTTAACATCATCAAATCTGATTTCTCCATTTGACACAAATCCTTTCCCGATGATGTAACCTTAGCATCATTTCCAAATGAGACAAATCCCTTCTTTCCTTGAGAGTAGTCATTAAGAAGAGAACTGCTCCCAGTCATATGCATAGATCCTCCACTGTCTACATACCAGATGCTTCTTTGGCATGCTGAAGAACCCTGCATTTATCATAAGAAACTAGTTAGCTTTAGAGACCCAAACCTTTTTGGTTTTGGGTCTGTTTTCATCAACAGATTTAACCATAACTTGTTTCTCATGATTAACAGCTGATGAAGGTGGAGATGGTGCTGAAATGGATTTCTTAGATTTGGGCTTGGATTTCCTTTTCAGTGGTTTGATCACAGGTGCATCTAGTTGGTTAACTCTCCCCAACAAATGCTGAACCATCATAACAAGTTGTGTCTGATTTGTTGCTAAAGCCTTCAGCTCATTTGACACATCAGTACTTGTTTTTGATGAGTTCCTGTGACCCACCATTTCCTCCTTCTTGAAATTCACAGACTTAGTCTGATGTTTATCATGAGGAACACTATCAGCTGTTTTCTGATAAACCCCATCCTTCTTTTTGGATTTTGGCGAGGCCTTGGGTTTATCAGTTTGAGATGACTGTGGTACAAACTTGGTCTCAAACTCATTTTTCATTTTATTAATCTCTTCTTTAATGAGCTTATCTCTGTTGAGTTTGGAACCCTTTTTGTACCAGCATTCATCAGATAGATGATTGAATTTACCACATATTTCACATGGCTTATTCTTCATCTTGGATTGATCAACTGCTGAAGTGGAAACTACTGAAGGTGTGATCTTCAGTACTTTCCTCCTTTCAGTACTTGTGTTAAGTACTGAAGGATCGGTAACAACTGAAGACTTGTTCTTCAGCTGTTCTCTATCCGTCCTGAAAGACCGTATGATAGATTCCTCAGCAGTTGTTAATCCTTTTATTTCAGCAGATTTGAAATGCTTTTCAGATGTTGTGACTTGCCCTTCAGTACTTGGAGTACTTTGAGGGACAACATCTGAATTGCTCAGCTTCATGTGTTTATCAGCATTTAAACCATCAGGCAATTGATTTGCTGAGATCTTAACACTGACTTCATCCTCTAATTTGACAATTTTGTATTATCATTTGAGGATGAATCACATGATGATGTGGTTTGGAAATTACTTTCACCTTCAGATTTTACTATTGATTTTGAAGTAAAATCAGTAGGTGGTGCAGTATGATTGTAACCTATTCCAAACTTCACATTTGAAGCTGTTTGCTTGCTGAGAAGCATTTCAAATCCCTTGCAGGATGTTACCCAGCGGTCACACTCAACTTGGGTAGCTGCAAGTGTCTCTTTGAGACTTCTGTGGTTCTCAAGTATGACCTCTACCTTAGCCTTTTCATCATTAAGTTGGCATTTAAGCTTGTAAATCTCATCATCTTTGTCATTAAGAACAGACTCATACTCAGCTTTTCTTTTGGAAATAGTTTTCTCAAGCTCAAGATTTTGATTGATTAAAGCTACATTTGCCTCTCTAATAGAGACAAAGGCAGCTATGCATGATTCAGAACATAACTTGGCTTTAGCCTCAGAAGATACCTGGGTTACCTGTGAAGATGATGCATCGGAGCAGGAACCCTCAGTAGACTCCAGGGCCATGAGAGCAAGATTCCCAAAAGGATGTTCACCACCATGTTGACCAGCACCAGCAAATAATTGCTCATTGAAACCAGAAAGATCATCTGGTGAGCTGCTCCAGTCAACAACTCCTGGTGTGAAGAAGCTGTGATGAGGTTGAGATTGTGATGGAGATGGTTGAGGCTCAGGTAGGGCTTGAGGTTGTTGTGCTATAGGAACTTGAACTGGATTTGGCTGTGGCATGTAATAGCAGGGATATGGATATGGCATTGGACCCTGAGGGACAAAATATGCAGGAGATTGAGGTTGTGAGTGATGACCAGAACTAGCAGGATGTTGCCCTTTGTTTTGTGAACTATTGCTTGGAAAGGTCACAAAGGGTGCAGAGGAGTTAGATCCAGTTGATCTACACTCTCTTGCAAAGTGCCCAAGCCTGTGGCATTTGTGACACCTCAACTTACTCTTGTCAAAACCAACTTTGGTTTTGCCAGAGAGTCCTGGAAATTTCCTACCAGTTCTCTTGTAGAACTTTTGAGATCTGATATTGATCAAGGCCATTTGGCTCAAAATATCCATCTCTTCTAAATCATCATCAGCAATACCCATCAAATCATCCATGATAAAGCATAAATTATCACTATTACACCCAGAATGACTGTCAACACCAACAAATGCATGATCAGAACTGTTTGAAGAGAAATCTATATGCTCATCATAATGGCTTTCTGATCCAGCATATTCTGACTCATGACCGACCAAGGCAGTGTTCCCTGGTACAAAGTCATCAGTGAGCTTTCCTGATGATGCCAGTTTCCTTTTCTGCTCTATCTCTCTTTCAAATGTAAGCAGTTTCCCATGGAGTTGGGTGAGAGATAGGCTATCCAGATTTGCACTGGAGCGTAGGACAATGGTGTATGTGTCCCATCTCTCAGGCAGTGATCTGAGGAATCTGTTGTTCATCTGGCTGTTAGTATACTCATGCTTGACCATTTTCAGCTCAGAGATCAAGCAGGAGAAACGCTCAAACTGTTGAGTCAGTGTCTCACCCTTCCTATGAGAGAATGTCTCATATTGTTGGGCGAGGATTTCTCTGTTGTTTGCTAAGACCTCATCAGTTCCTCCGAATTGTTCCTTCAAAGCATTCCAGAGGTCATGAGCAGTTTCATGATGCATAAGCCCAGAATAGATTTCATTAGGCAGTGCCATGGCCAGAATTCCATGGGCTTTAGCATCAATCTCAAACAGTTTACGATCTTCATCTGAGTATTGCTCCTTCTTCTTCGGAACCATTTGGTTGGTCTCCGGATTGTTCACCATAGGCTTGTGTGGACCGTGAACCACAGATGTCCAACAACCTGAACTGTTAACAGACAGGTGATGGAGCATTCTTCGTTGCCATATGTTATACTCACTCCTAACCAGCATCGGAGGCTTGGTTAAGGAGCCAGTATTGTGAGGGTCATTAGAAGGAGTAGTCATTCTCAGATTCAAACCAATTCAATCAAGTTTCAAAAGATTTAGCACAAAAACACAACAAACTCAATATGAACCAAGAAGAAACTCAAATTGACTAACCAGAAGCAGCAGAAGACCAATCTCTATAACCAATTCTTGCAAATATGCTAATTCGATCAAACTTTAGATATCAAAATAGCAGTTTCAATGATCAATTGTTAAGCCGATCAATGATTAACCAGCTCTGATACCATTTGTCAGGATCAGCGATCTAAGTTTGATCAATTAGAATTGAATCGTAGCGGAATTAGAACAAGAATTAGACAAATATAGCAAGAACACAATAGATATTCAATGGAACAGTACACGGTTATAAAGAAAGAGGGTTTTCTTCAAAATGGATAATATCATTCATGCACAATGCTTCGGTGTGGCGGCTGCTAAGCTTTTCTAAGTTTGCCATAGCTGCTCGTCCCACCTTACAATTAGGTCAACATTCCTTATATAAAGGAATGTGACGTCTGCTGATGTCACTTGATAGTGACATCTAACAGAATTATTACAAACAACTGAAAGTAAGCAAACTACTGAGAATGTTCACAACAACTGAGAACATCTCAGAGTATGCTAAGTACAAGATGAAACTAAAACTACTGAAACTACAAGTACTGATTACAATAAACATAAAACTACTGAAAGGAAACCATCACAACTACTGAAGAGGTCTTCTTCAGCTGTTATGACAACATCTGAAACTTGGTCTTCAGTCTTTGTCTTCAGTTCTTTAGCTTCAGACTTTGTCTTCAGCTCTTTCACTTCAGACTTTGTCTTCAGCTCTTTCACTTCAGACTTTGTTATCAGTTGATGTCTTCAGCTGTTGCAGACTACTTCAGTTGTGGTAATGTCCGTGGGACTTAAAGGTTTTTCTGATCAGGCTCATTGGTTCTTTTGGTCCAACACCTCCTCTATGGCGGAATCTCCAGTCAATGGCCCCGAATGGTACAGGGGCGAGTCAGCAAACATCTGGTGAGACGCGCTAGAATAGCATGCTGACTGGCATAAGGGTCGGTATAGTACATCAACGGAGCCAAATGGAAACTATGATGCGCTACCGCATCTCACCCATCGGGCCCAGTCGGATATAGTGAGGCCGACGGTGGTGGTGGCAACGATGGTATGACCAGTTATGGCGGCGCCCCGGTCAGTCCCATAACCAAGTTACCCCATTCCTGCTGGAATGTGGGGACGGGTCGGACGGACATTCGTGCGGTTTGCCTCGCATGAGGTGCCACATCCACATCCCCGTCAAGTCTTTTGGAACTGACCCGGACGGTTGCCAATGATCCAGACGTGTCTTTCGAAGGGTCGGACTCCTCCATTTCCCAGTCCTGGTTAGGATTGGGCATTATGTACTCATAGGGTGCCTTTGGGTACTCCCTAATCTCATGAGACTAGGGGCATCTCGAGGGTCCCGCAGCCACATCTGGTGAGATTAGGGGCATCTCGAGGGTCCCGCAGCCACATCTGGTATAAACGTGGGTTGTGGGATGGTGGTCTGGTAGCAATGTAGAGGTGGGACATCAGGTGAGTCACTGATATAAATGGTCTTTCCTTTGTTCTGATTTCCTAACATCTAATGAACAAACAGGGGGAACCACAACGTGAATATTATAAATATAATCAAAACCAGAAATTAGAACTAAAAATTATACAAAATTTATAGAATCAATGCAAATGATAGGAACTATCCTTAGGTCATAGCTTAGGGGGGTGTCTACTTCTTAGTTTTCTTTTCCTAGCTCCTAATATGCGGTTAAAGCCTAGGTATCTTATGGTAAGAACCTCATTCGCTGTAACCATTGGCTCTGATACCAATCTATCACACCCCATTGACCGAGTCTAGCTGTGACAGCTGATATCAACACAATGCAGCCAAAAATAACATTATTTAAATAAATTTCACCCAATCATTCATTGCCTACATGGAATCCATGATAATACAAATACTAGTTAAATATTTTCTATTCCCAAATACATAAGTTTAAGTAAATTGTCTCAAAGTTAACAATTAGATAGGGTGGTGTCTAATCTTTAATTATCTGACTAAGTCAACTCCTATCCATGATCACTTGGTAAAATCATTCTTCTCCTGAAATACACACCCAAAATACGTCAACATAATTTTGGTGAGCTCATAACTTTAGGAGACAAGACTAAACACAATTCATAAAATAAGACAACAATAGTAATGGTGCACAAAAGAAAGTATCATAATCAAACCTGGACCTGGTGACCCTCCCGAGTATTAGAACATCCCCTAACCCATACCCTTTTATTGTTATGGGCTTAAGTGTGCCCTGCTAAGCACATATAATCTGCACTAATTTGTGACACAACAATTATTGAATCTCAATGGGGGGTTTTCCCTATTCTAAGGGCCCATTATGTGCGGGGGATTCCCCAAATAGTACAATCCATAAACTACGCGGCTCCCAATGGAGTTAATGATTGTGCTCATATTTGGGGACAAGAGCAATAACCATTTCACCATAATAATGGTTTGCAAGAGTGTGTATTCCACCTCAAAATAGTTTAAGTAAAAAAGGGGTTACGAGACTCACCTTAGCTTGCTTCTTGAAGTGGATGTTCAAGATCTAGTACTCTACAGACCAAAAAGGTTCCTAGGTTCATTTAATATGAATTAGTTTTATCTTAATCAGTTATCTAAGTCTAACCCCTCTAGTTTAGGTTTATCCTACCCGATTAGGTGACTACATTACGTATGTGTAACTTTATTCAAATCTTGAAGTTTAGGAGTCTTAATGTGGTCTTTGGTTATATTTGGGTTATTACAGTAAGGTTTCTTTAGTAGGCAAGTTTGGTCCCTCAACTTTGCTAAATTGACACTTTCAACCCTAGAGTTTGAAATTTGGTACTTTTACTAATTATAGTGACTTTTATTGTTTTAAGTGATTCGGGTTACTGAAATTAATTACTATTTAATGTCTCTTGATCTTTCTTAACGGGTTCTAGGGCTTGTTTTTAGGTTATGCGTTTTGTGAAGGATGAATTTAGGGTTTTCATAATTAAGGTTTTTGAGTGGTCCAAATAATGTTTACTTTTAGTTATAACTTGTTTTGAGTGTTATTTAGCCTCTGGAATAGTACGGTTTTTGTTCATAGGGTTTATGAGTCGATTATTGAGTTTTTAAACGTGCGTCGGGTAGCGTTTCGGGCGTGTTATATATTGTTTTTTTAAGGTTATTGGTTTTATTAAATTTTAAGTTCTTATTTGATTTTTAGGGTCATAAATTACTTGAAAATATCAATTTTCTTAGTTTAAAATTTTTATGTATTTTATTATTATTTTATTTTTGTGAGGCATTAACTTGTTTATATTATTGGTAAAACTTATATAAATTCTTAGAAAATTCCATAAATGGTAATATTTGGGTTTTAATCTATTTTTATCATTATTAGGCCATTAGCTACTGTAGTTTCATTATTTGGAGGTGTTTTATTAATTTTTGTATTTTAACGTTCGGGTCATGGTTTTTAACGGGTTTTTGGTTGACTTGGGTCGAGATTTGGGCATATAATACTTCAATATACTTAGAACAGATTTTTGGTTCAGGAGCTTTCATGGTTTTAACTTAAGGGCTCATTTTTATGTAGTTTAGTCAATTTAACATAAATAAGTTTTATATTTTTGTTTTTCAAGTAAATAAACTCTATAAATTATGAAATTTAATTTCTAGGCATTTCTTATCATTATGAGTCCACTTAAATTTTTGTACATTTGGATTTTATGTATATTTGTTGTTTCCGTTAAGTCTAACAGTTAGTTCCGTTAAGTGTCCGTTAAGTCTCGGTTTTAGATTTCCAAGTGTTTTTGCCTGATTTTTCCCTTCCCAAATATTTTCATATCTTAAATAACTTCTAAATAACCCCATAATTTTAGTAACTTAAATCGCCAACCTATTTCTTTCATTTATCTCAAAATCACATATTATTAAGTTTTTGTATAACTTATAAATTGTGAAATACATAGGCTTAGATTGTGAAAATTTATTTTTAACTTAAGATAGTCTCTAATAGCTTCCAGAAATATTTAGATTAAAATTTTTGGACTTAGATATTGCACTTTTTACATTTTGCAAAAATCGGGTGTAATGGGATTAGTTGTGTCACCAACGTGACGAAACGCGAGATTTCACGCGTTTTCAGGTAGTAACGGGTTACCTTGACGTGTGGATGTGGTGATGGCATGGGTTGCCGAATGAGCTTGGAAGGATGGAAGATGGCTTCCTAAAGTATTGGATTACTTCAGGTCATGGAGTTAAGGAAATGAAAGATAGAAACTTGATATAAGGAAGATGTGACCTTGTGGTATTACCTTGTTTCAAGGAGGTTGATGGATATGCTCTTTTGGTCGATTGGTGCTTCAGAGGGGCCTAATTTTTTTTGTTATTTGAATGTAAGAGAGTAAGAAAGTGAGTAGGATAAGTGGAGAGAGTGTTTGAGAAATTTAGAGAGTTGTAGTAGTAGAATGAGAGGTAAGGGGGTATGGATGGTGGTTCTTGGTTGAATGGGGTAGGGTGGTGGGGTTGGGATTCCAATTTCTTGGTTGACTCAAGAGTTTGTTGGACTTTATGAAGATTTGGGTGGATTTGCAAGTTACCAAATGCAAGAAAGGCTTTGTGTGGATTGGGCAATTTGGGTGGTGACTAGACTAGTCATCAAGTTGATTTTTATAAAGTTTAATATGTGAAATTAATATATATATATATATATAAGTATATATGTATGTGTGTCGTGTTACATATATATACGGTTGTGTGTGTATGTGTGTGTCGGGTGTGTGTGTGTGTGTGTGTGTCGTATACGCACGTATGCATGAATGTGTAAACATACACATTTTGAAATGTTGATCATGTGTGGGTGTGTGATATTTTATAATTCATGTGTACATACACATGAATTATAAAATATCACACACCCACACATGATCAACATTTCAAAATGTGTATGTTTACACATTCATGCATACGTACGTATACGACACACACACACACACTATATATATACATGTATGTGCATTTGAATGTTCATGTATGTAGGTATATATATAAAGTGTGTGTGTCGATATGTATGTATATATATACTATGTATGTATGCCGTGGGTGTGTGTATGTGTGTGTGTGTGGAACAAACCATTTTATTACATTTTATTTGATGTAATATTATTTTTAAATGTTTGTTATTAGGATGCAAGTATTATGTAGGTTTATTGTTTAGTTTTGTAAATGTTATTATTATTATTACCATTGTCTTTGTTTATTTTTTTATTATATATAGATTATGTCTTGCAAGAGTTTTTTTTATATTTTTAATTAGGGTTGAGGCTTAATAAAATATAAGTTTTTAGTTATTACTTGGTTTTGATATTTCACGTAATTGGGTTCATATATTTCATTGAATAATGTTTGGTGTTCGGTTACGTCTATTTTGTTTCCTTATTATTTAAATTTAGATTTCTAAGTGTTAAGGTCCATCTATAACCGCCTATCGCTACCGGTCTAATTGGTAAATAATTCCGCTAGGGCACCGGGCCTAAGGCCTACCAGTGTTTGTAGTTCACGAACAATACCATAACATGGCCCAATAGGGTTTTGTGGGTCAAGCCCATTTAACAACATGGCCCAATGACTAGTTTAAATTTTATGGGCCCAAGCCCATTATGGGGTGTGTGTGTGTATCTACGTTTCGGTGTTTAACTTTTTTGGGCCCATTTCATGGGCCTCCGATGTGATCATTGTGTAGCCCGCTAAGGTTTCTAAAAAAAAATTCTGGCCCAAAATCAGGGTTTGCAGGATCGGTGTTGGTTTCACACCACAAGTTTACCTCACTAACTCACTTAATCTCACTCAGTTTGATGAAGTAGAATCTCTACTAAGTTCACAAGTATTACAATAAGTTAATGAAAACAAATGAACACTAGAGTAGTTTTCAAGATACTTGTATATATTACTTCTCAACTCAATATTAAAAGACTCTTACAAGCATGATTTACAAAGTTACAATGAGAAACTATATATACTACTATCTACAGCCGGTTATTCTTGGATAACCAGCTGGAATTTACAACTAGACAAACACTACATTTCTAGAAGTAAAGTATCTAAGATAAACTATTATCCTAGATTAGGTAGTCATGACAGGTCCATGACTTACCTTTGGTCACCAACTAAAAGTGGCAACTGTACTAACTGATAATGGGTGAACAGTAGATAAAAGTATAATCAACTACATGGGCGTAGGAAAGCGCCATGCAGTATATCAGAGGTTGCAGCGGATGTCAGACAAACCATACTTATATCTACTAGTTCATAGTTGATTCTTCTGAAGCTAAATGGCTTCAGAAGAATAATTTCTTCCGAGGCCATTTATACTTCGAAAGAATCAATTTCTTCCGAGTCTTCTGCAAGTCTTCAGGACTTTATTCTTCAGAAGACTTTGTATTTAGAATCTTCTAAGTTGTATACTTCGGAAAGAGAACTACTTAGTCTAAGAAGACTGAGTTCTCACTTCGGAAATTCTTCAACCTTGAGCTTCGGAATATCTTTTGACTTGTCTTCAAAAGAGCAGCTTTATCTTCAGAAGACCACTTTAATTGTACATCAAAATCTTCTAAGTGTTGTTTTGGTTGCACCAGCCTCATATGATCTAACAAACTCCGCCTAGGTTGATGCTACCAAAACTCTACTTCTTTTTGTTCCTCAATATCTTCAACACCAGGGAGAGCAGATATTTGTCTGTCTCTTTGTTCTTCCCTGATACAGTGGTAAGGAGATTGTACAAATCATCTGTAGATAATAAATCCAATCAGTTGCTCTGGATGATGTGTACCCTTTGCTGCGTCCCTCTGAAGAGAGTTAGTTGATGGGAATTGTAGTCATATTCCCATCTAACTATAGGATCCAAAGATAGACCTTCAACCATCTGCAGGGCTGTTCTTCCATCTCTGGTTGCACCTTCTTCTTCTTCCTTTGCTCTTTTTTTCAACTCTTCTTCAGTCTTGGCTTTCTTTGTAAGCTATTTAACATGAAGACTACTCAGATGATTCCTGATGTGAGCAGCTATCTAAGAGTTAGAGGTATTGGAGAATGGTCTCTTACTAACTTAGCAATGTCAAACCTGCTTGAGTATAGTTGAGCAAATGTATCAAGTTTGTTCACTTGACCATTCTCCCTTTCCACAGCAAAGCTATGTGTAGCTTCATTGAACCTCCACTAGACAATTTGGCTTCTAGGATTGATGGGATTTATTGGTAGCTTGTCCCCTTTTCTTATGTCCAGTAGAGTTACCAGTCTCCTTCTCAACTTCTTCTCTTCTTCATTAAGTGTGTCTGAGTTGGTTGCAAGAAGTTGGAGAGCTTGGTCCAGTGTTCCCCTTGGTAGATCAAGGAATGCATCTCTTGTGAGGGAACAGGAAGAGCCATCAGTGTATTTTAGCTTAATTGACTCTTCCTCACAAAAGATTTCACTTAATGTTGTGCAGTTGATAAGCTTCCTCTTGATCTCCTTGAATTCTTCTAAGTTCAGGGGCTTAGAAGGTTCAGAAGATGGTTTGGGTGTAAATTGGGTTCTAGGTTGTGTTTTGGGTTTAAGGATAGGTAATGGTGGTGGTTGTTGGAAAGCAGTGGGTGAGGATGTAGGTAAGTCTGATGGTGTGGGTTCAGGGGTGTAAGGCTCGATGGTTGGTTCAGTTTTGATAGGGAAGGGAAAAGGTGTGGGTGTAGGTTATGGTTTGGGTGCTGGTTTTGGTGCCATCCTCTGAACACTTGGTCTTTGAATTACCTCCTGCCTTTTTCCTAAGCGAATGTCAGCCTTTATGTCACTAACATGTCACTGTAGGGTCTTCTCTAACATAGGACCCACTTACCTGCCGGTGAAGCGATAGGCTTTGAGATAAGCTTTCATCCATTCCTTATCTCCCACCTTCTTGGCAGCAACAAGTTGTGCCTCTTCCTCCTTCTTCTTCTTCTCCCTCAGCTTCTCCCTGGCAGCCTTCTTCTTTTCTTTGTTGATTTGATCTTGCTCTTTGTGAAAAAGAAACAAGATCGTATCATAATCATGAGGTGCTAGCTCCATTTGAGAAAAGCCTCTAGAGTAGAGAAAGGCTATCCTCTCCATCCTCTCCCTTTCCATAGCCTCCTCCTTCCTTTTCCTCTTCTCCTCCTCTTTGGCCAACCTTGCTGCTTCCTCCTTTTCTTTTTGTAGCAAGATTGCCTTCTCCAGCTTTACAAGCTCATTAAGTGGGAGTAGAAGGATATCTTCATTGACTACTCCCAGGCTGATGAGCTTGTCTATAACCTCCACTCTCCTCTTGTTGTTGATGCTTTCTTGAGTGCTTGCTGCTGCTTTGCTGCTTGCAGCCAACAGTTTCCCAGTATCAGTTCTTCCCTTCTGCTTGAGCTTTTCCAGCCTTTCCTCTTCTAGAAGCTCCACAGCAATAAGCTTCCTCTTCCCATAGGCTCAGAGCAAGATTCAGCCTTTGAAGACTCAGGTTTAGAGGATTCAGGTTAGGGAGAGTGGGGTTGGACTTATGGTGTTTGAGATAGAGGGGTTGTAAGGAAGTCCTCTCTGTTTACCTCAGAGGCTAGGTCAAGAATGGCCTCTATGATAAACAGATCATCGAACAAGGAAGACAGTTCAATAATTCCTTCCGCAGCTTGGATTTCTGCTTCGGAGGAAACTTAAACTGCACTACCTGTCCCTTCTAAATAGGTTGCTGGTCCATGGGTCTGTATATCCCCTTTGTTGGACCCTGAAAGGATCATACATGCCAATTCAAGAAGTGGTTGAAGGTTGTTCTAGTTGCAAACACCAAAGACTAAGAAGAAATACAGAAGACCATTCATGAAGAAATGCAGCAAAAGAAACAGAAGAAAAGAACAAGTGTTGAAGTATCCGCATTAGTTAATGTGGATGACCAGTGAACAAATGCTTACAAGTATTTGTTCATTCGCATTAACTAATACAGACGAAGAAAAGAAATACTTACAAGAACTTGTTCATCCGCATTAACTAATGCGGATGAGTTAAGCTAATGCTGAAGACAAACAAGAACAAATGCTGATGAAGACTTCTCATTCGCATTAACTAATGCGGATGAACACTTAGAAATGCTGATGATATTGTACACTTAGACTAGTATTCTGATGTATAGTTGTCAGGGTAGATTAGTCATTTTGTACAGACAATGTGTATGCCTATAAATAGAATAGTATGACCTAAGTTTGTAAGTTCTTCTTTCAACATTGATAATATTACTTATTTCAACAGTAACCCCAGCTGTCTTTGTATCTTGTTTACTCACATCATTATACAAAGCATTTATTATCATTTTCGGTATTAAATGTTCTGTGATTTGGTATTTCCTCTACTTAATCACTGACTCAATCATCATATTCGATCCTAAGTTGAGTCCTATCAACTGAGATTCTTATTATCGGACCCAGTCAATTGGTATCAGAGCCTTGGCTCTTGAATTCATCTCAAAATCTGTGCAGATCTTGAACAAAAATCGATTGATCTGGTGATTGAGTTGTTTATTAGCAAGTTCTATACTTCTAATAAATATACATACTGAAACTGCAAAGAAACTTCTTCAAATCGGACTAACCGCAACCTCTTTGATAACTGATAATCAAAAACACCAGGACGTTAGACTGTTTGAACATTCCAGACATAAAATCAACTTAATCAATACTCGAAACATCTAAAATCAGTAAATCAAAATGGATTCTACTAATTTTTCGGAATTTGGTCATACTTCTAAACCTCCAATGCTTAAACACAAATATGAGTTTAAGCAGTGGAAAATCAGGTTTAGAAACTACATTGCAGGTGTGGATCCTGATTACTGGATCTCGATTTGCAAAGGGCCAAACATTCCTCTGTCACTCACTGCTGATCAAGCTGCTCAGTACAAGACTGCTAGAATCCCCATTGAGGATCCAAACTTAAATCTTGATGATGAAGAATTTAAGAAAATCAAGATAGACCTTAAAGCCTACTCCATTCTAACTCAGGCTTTAAAAATGGATGTTCTCAAGAGGCTGGAAAAATATGGAACAGCCAAAGGGGTTTGGGATGCACTGCAGATAATGTTTGAAGGAAGCAGTGAGGTTACTGAAATTAATAAGGACTGATAAACCATTATGAAACCTTTCACCATACCAAAGGAGAGTCAATCTCCAGGCAGCTGCATAGATTTGTACAATTGGTGAATGATCTTGAGATTATGGGGGTTATTTACAAAGAAAAAGAAATGAACAAGAAAATGCTGCACAGTTTGCCAGAAAGTTAGAAACAGAATGTTACTATGTTAAAGAACACTCTTGATTTGGAGAGTACCAGCCTAGATATTATGATTGCCAAAATTGAAGCTCTAGAGTTCGATGAATGAAGCAAAAATCTCAGTGGACCTCAAGTCATTGAGGCGTACAAGTTTCCATCTGAAACTCATTTTGTTGAGAATTCTTTTGTGACTGAAGAAGATGATTTTCTCTCATCAAAATATCAAGCAAAGACGACTGGATTCTGTGCTGCTCCATAACAACATAAACCATCATCTTCTGCTCAACCCATAATAACACCCACCAGTATGCCCAGTGAGCAAAGATCTGAAGAGCAAAAGGTAACTTACAATGCCTTTGTTGCTAGCTTTGAGGCTTATCTTGGGGGCAGACTCACTTTAGCTCATTTAATTCATGAAGATCTGGAAGAAATGGATCCTGATGATGTTAAAGAAATGGACTTGCAATGGTAGATGGCCATGATTGCAATGAGAGCCAATAAATTCTTCCGAAAAGGGAAGAAACTGAGTCTGAATGAGAACACAAAGCTTGGATATGACAAATCCAAAGTTAAGTGTTTTAACTGTGGAATGACTGGCCATTTCTCTAGGAAATATAATGCTCCCAGAAGAAGCAACAACAACTATCAAAGAACCTCACATGGTCAGCATTCATCTCAACCCAATTCAAGCTTTCAGTCAATTACTCATCATCAAAATCAGCATCATAATCAACAGTAACTAATTTATCAAAGATAACCTCAATTGGCTCATCAAGCTTAAGGAAGTAGCCAACCAACATCCAATGCACTTGTCATCAGAAAAGATAGTGTGTGATTGGAGCCTATATGCAGAGGAAGTTCAACCTCAATTTTAGAACCAAGCATTTATGGCTCACATTAATGATAGCCCAACTCCAATGCCATCTGAGGTAAAATCTAATTTATGTTCTGATAAATGTGTTCTTGAAGTACAGGGACACAGAGAACACAATCACAAATTTGCTAGTAAAATAAAAGAAGAGAAAGTGAAAACTAAAATGCTGAAATAAGAAATGAGAATTTTTGAAGTCAAAATCAAATCTCTTCTTTCTGACATGGAAACACTCCATGGTGAAAAGTTTACCCTTACAACTAAGAATGAGAGGTTAACTGAATTGTTGACCAAAACAAAGGCTGAGCAATTAGCTACTAAAGTGAAACTTGAAAAGTTTCAATTCTCATCTGTAAAGTTGCAAGAGTTGCTAGATTCCCGAAAGGGGGCCAAGGATATGACTGGGATAGGTTACAAAACTTGTCCTACTCCATATAATGACAACTACACGGTTATGCCCGAGTCACTCACCCAATTTGATTTAACTGAATCTAAAGTTAGTGAAACTAAAACAATGGTTTCACAAACAACTAATCCTCAAAATAAACTCTGTGTTTACATTGAAACTAATGAGGATAAAATCAAATTGGGTCATCCAATTAAGATCAAAGAGTGCTCCTACAAACCTGTAGTTGTCCAGAAAACTAACAGCCCAGTCAAAGCCATTATGCCATTTGTAAAGTTTGTTCCTGAAAATATCAAAATGAATAAAACTGCTGAAAGTTTTGTGAAGTCCTCTGCTGAAAGCAGTAGTGAGATCAAATCTCCTAAAACTTCCAGCAAATCAGAAAAGGTTTCATAAAACTTCAAAGAGAAAGATACAGTTCCCTCATTGTCCAAAGGGAAATCCACTTTGATTCAAAAACCAAATGTAAAACCTGTTTCATCATCATCATCTAAAAATAAACAAAGGATAGGTTTTGACATTTGAAATAAACAACATATGGAACAATTTGAAAGAGAGTTGAAAAAGAGCAAAAAGAAGCAAAATCAGTCAGCAAAACTTAAGCAAAGCAGAATTGTGAAACAATCTACTGCCACCCAGAAAACTGATTTGGCTTCTTCATCAAAATCAAAGGACAAACAAATGTATTGTGACATTTGTTACGTCTAATCACAATACAGATGAGTGTTACTTTAATCAGTATTGCTCTATCTGTGACATGAACAATCATTCAACCAAAAACTGTTATTTTAACAAGTATTGTTCTATATGTGATATAACTAATCACAACACATCTGATTGTTTCTTTAACCAAAAAGGCTTGAGAATTCCTCAAAACAAGCCTATTTCACCAATTTCATCTGACAAGGTCAAAGTTAGAAGTCCAATAGACCTTAAACATTCACGGGTCTCAAACACTGACAAGGACTTCTATGATCAATGGTCGTCAAAGAGTACCAAAAAGAACCTTAATAATCATATGAAACAATCACTGAATTCTCATCTAAGATATAAACTAAAGTGATTTTTGAAAAACAAAAAATGCCCAATTTCTACATAGAAACTGGGATCAAAGATTTTCATACTCTTCTGACAGTTCAGTTGAAATTGATGAAATCAAACCAAAAAGAAATCCACAAAAATTGGTTAAAGCATCTTCTAAAACACTTCAAGAGGTCATAAACAGACAACCCAAGACCATCATGGCTTGGGTTCCACAATCTAACTAGTTTGTTTATGCATGTAGGGTCGTCCATACAGGTACAACAGCTTATGGTATGTGGACAGTGGATGCTCCTGACACATGACTGGAGACAGATCCCTCCTTCATTGCTTCAAGCATATTCAAGGAACTACTATGGCATTTGGTGGAGATTCACAAGGTGGTAGAATTACAGGGGAAGGATCTATGATAAATGGATTACTGAGTTTTGATAAAGTGAACTACTGCGAGCAACTGAACTTCAATCTGCTCAGCGTGTCTCAATTCTATGACAAGAAATATTCCACTCACTTCATAGACACTCATTATTACATTTTGAAGGAACTGTGATGAATGGATTTGGTGGTAGAATTACAGGGGAAGGATCTATGATGAATGGATTGCTGAGTTTTGATAAAGTGAACTACTGCGAGCAACTGAACTTCAATCTGCTCAGCGTGTCTCAATTCTGTGACAAGAAATATTCCACTCACTTCATAGACACTTATTGTTACATTTTGAAACCAGGATTTCAAATTCCTAAAGAATGGGTTGTCTTGAAGACTCCGAGAAAGAATAATACCTATGTCTTGAACCTTAAATCTACTTATCAGTCAGAACAGACATGTCTTTTGTCTAAAGCATCTTTTGATGAGTCCCAGCTTTGGCATAGACGCTTAGGACATACGAATTTCAAAAACATGAACAGATTGGTCAAAGGAAATCATGTAATTTGGTTTACCTCAAAAAGAATTTCATTTTGTTGACCACTATTCTACATGTCTTAAAGGAAAACAACATAATTCCTCCCATAAGCTAAAGCTGGTGAACACAAACAATTCTCCATTGAAGTTGCTTCATATGGATCTCTTTGGTCCAACTCATGTCATGAGTATTCGGAAGAAGCATTATTGTTTGGTGATCATTGATGACTTTACATGATTTACATGGGTCTTCTTTCTACTTCATAAAAACAAGGCGTCCTAATTAATAAAAGATTTTATCATAAAAATTGAAAATAAACTAAACTTAAAGGTAAAATCAATCAGAAGTGATAATGGGACAGAATTCAAAAACGAAGATCTAAGTTCATTTGCACACAAAAAGGCATTGCTCATCAATTTAGTGCAGCTAGGACTCCTCAACAAAATGGAATAGCTAAAAGAAGAAATAGAACACTGATTCAAGCAGCACGAATAATGCTAGCAGATGGCAAACTGCCAATTACCTTTTGGGCAGAAGCTGTCAACACATCATGCTTTGTGCAAAATCGAACTTTGAAAATTAAAGAAAGCAATAAAACTCCATATGGTCTTCTTTTTCATAGAAAACCATTTATTGTATTTTTGAAGTCATTAGGTTGTCCTGTCATAATATTAAACACCCGAGACCATTTAGGAAAGTTCGCTCCTAAGTCTGATGAGCGATTCTTTGTAGGTTATTCCTCTGTTTCAAAGGCTTTTAGAGTGTTTAATCCTAGATTAAACATTATTGATGAATCGACCAATGTTCAATTCAATGAGCATTCTTTTCCCAAGTCAATAAATGTTCCTGATTGGTTGTTTGATATTGACTCATTTACTAGATCTTTTGATTAGTTTCACTTGTCAAATGCAGGATCTCCTGGAACAGTGGAGAGAAGAACTAACTTTCCTATGATTCCTCCATCTTCTGCTGATCAATTTAAGGAAGAAGTCCTACTACAAGCCGATCCTATCAGACAAGCTGCATAACATCAGAGTGTTTCAACTGAAGCTGGTCCTAGTTCAATGCCCACTCCTTTAGCAGAACCATCCACTAAAGTGAGAAATCCAGAATTAGCATCTATGCCTGTTGAAACTAAAGGAAATGCAAACAATGAAAGTCTTCAAAGAGCTGCTGAAGCTGATGAAGCATCTGATTACTTTCACCATTCACCTACATCACAACCTGAAGATGCCTCTCACCAAGACGATCTGAATGTCTCCAATCTTGATGTGTCCATTGCTGGTGATTTGATTCTAATTACCAGGACACATAAGAATCATACAGTGTCTAACATCATTGGTGATCTAGATGAGCGAGTGACTAGAAGCAAGTCAAATATTACAAACATCTATTTGTTTTCTTGCTTTTTGTGTCAAACAGTACCTAGGAATATTAAAAAGGCTCTTCAAGACAATAGCTGGATTGAGGCAATATAGGAAGAATTACTACAGTTCAAGAAACAAGAAGTGTGGCAACTAATGGACCTTCCTGAAGGACAATACCCTATCGGTACCAGATGGCTATACAAAAACAAGATAGATGACAGGGGCATTGTCATCAGAAACAAAGCAAGATTAGTTACACAGGGATACACTCAAGAAGAAGGAATAGACTATGACGAAAGTGTTTTCTCCTTTTGCTAGATTAGAAGCCATAAGACTCTTTCTTGCTTACTCTACATCTATGAAATTCACTTTGAATCAAATGGATGTAAAGTGCGCATTTTTGTATGGAAAAATCTCAGAAGAAGTCTATGTGAGTCAACCACCAAGTTTGAGGATCTTGATTTCCCTCACAGGGTGTACAAGCTTAACAAAGTTCTGTATGGTTTACATCAAGCCCCTTGGAAGTGGTATGAGACTCTATCATCTTTTCTCCTTGGTCATGGATATGAAAGAGGAAATATTGATTAGACTTTATTTAGAAAGAAGAAGGGACATGAACTGTTGCTTGTCCAGATCTTTGTGGATGATATCATTTTTGGCTCAACAAACAAGCAACTCTGTAAAGACTTTGAAAACCTCATGCATTCTATGTTTCAAATGAGCGCTATGGGAGAGCTCACTTTCTTCCTGGGTTTACAAGTACAACAGACAACAAATGGAATTTTCATCAATCAATCAAAATATGTGGAATCTATGTTGAAGAAATTTCATTTAGCAGACTGTCAGTCCATCAGAACTCCTGTGGATACTAAAGTGAAGATTGGTCCAGACTCTAATGGCAAATCAATGGATCAGACTCTGTATCAATCAATGATAGGTTCACTTATGTATCTTACAGCTAGTAGACCTGACATTATGTTTGGTGTTTGTGTTTATGCCAGATATCAGGCTGATCCCAAGGAATCTCATGTGAACGCTGTAAACAGGATATTCAGATATCTTAAGGGCAAACCTGCACTTGGATTATGGTATCCTAAGGAAGGAGATTTCAATCTCTATGCATACAAAGACAGTGACTACGGGGGATTTAACTTTAATCGGAAGTCCACTTCTGGAGGTTGTCAGTTTCTTGGTCCTAGACTAGTCTCCTGGCAGTGCAAGAAACAGACAAATGTATCTATTTCAACAGCAAAAGTTAAGTATATAGCAGCATCAGCCTGTTGCTCTCAAGTTCTCCAGATTCAAAACTAGATACTTGATTATGGTTATAATTTCTTACACACTCCAATTCACATTGACAACACAGCAGCCGTGTTCATAACAAATAATCCAGTTCGGCACTCAAAACCAAACACATTAAAATTAGATATCATTTTTTGAGAGACTGTGCTGAAAAGGGGTTAATCAAGTTGATTCAGGTTCACACGAACAATCAGTTAGCTGATTTGTTCACTAAGGCATTTGACCCTAGTCTGTTTGAATTCTTAGTCAATAAATTGGCATGATTAACCTTGAGTAAAATCAAAATTTGAAAAAACATTCAAAAATCATAAAAATACAAAAAAAGTCAATTTTGTTGCAGTACATGAAATGTACTCCTTGGGAAATGATATAATTACAGTCATTATATCATTCACTGTGCTTATTTTAAAATCTTGAAAGACTGACATGACTTACCTAATATACAGGTAGGCTCATCTTGGAAAAGAAGATAAATTACAGGACAGGTTAGGGTGTTAACAACAATTAGTTTCATAAGAGGAGTGATCATAGAACACTTAACAGTTCAAATAGGGAATAGGAAACTTTGAAGATATAAGGAACACAAGTAACAATAAGACAGAACTTAGAACAATAACACAAGTATTAGTTTTCAAGGATGTTGTATATTGATCTCAAGTTCTATTACAAGTGTTCAAAGCATAATTAAAATACAAGGACCTGAGACTCTTTTATACTACAACCTACAACCGTCAATACTTGAAAGGACAGTTGGAATTGACTAATCTAGACAACAAGATCAATCTAGAGTCAAAAGGCAGATTGCCTTTTGAATAGTGACTATGACATGCCATAGCTCACTGACTTTTCCTAGTACAAAAAGTCTAAAGGAACAAAAGAAGAAAATTACAGACAAAGACTTTATCTACTATTCACAAAAGCATTGAAGTTTCACTAACTCATACAAGTTGGTGAGTTATCAAAGTTGTAGCAGAAAGTTGGTTAGCTTTATCAAAAGTATATCAGAGAAAGCATCTTTTCTCTGTCTTCCGAAGAAATCAACCTTCACAGCAAAATGGCTTCGGAAGACTTTGTCTTCGAAGCTTCAAAAGACTTCATCTTTGGCTTCGGAAGAACTTGGCCTCTGGCTTCGGAAGTTTTTACTCTTGGAATATTTTTCTTGTTAAGTGTAAAGCTTCCGAAGTAATTTCTTCTGAACTTTTGGCTTTGGAAGACTTTACACTTAGAGTTTTTTTGAGAGTGTAAAGCTTTCGAAGCAAGTTCATCCTTGTTTCTTAGTGCATGTTGGAAGATCTTTGGTTGCATCAGTCTTATAATCTTTAGATAGATCCTTACAAACTCCCCCTAGGCTGATGCTACCAAAATAGACAGATTCTTCAAATGTTGATAGTCCTTATTAGGATCAGCAGCAAACCTCTTTTCATCATATGGTTAGGATCCTTCAGACTCTCATAGAATCTTCTCATGTCATAGAGATCATGTAAAGGAAGGGCAATCATGTCTTGCTAAAAGTAGACATCCTGACCTCCTTGATCTCTAGTGACATACCATCTGTCTGGATTGTTAACAAAACTCCAGGACACGATAGGTCTTCCAACTACAAGAGGCTCTACTCTGATAAGAGTTGGTTGAGCAGCTCTTCATGTACTTCCTTAGGATGTTCTGACTCATCCTGAGGTGTAGAGGTGGATGTCTTAGTTTTCTTTTTCTTTGAAGGGGTTCTTCTGGCCATCCTTTTTCTCCTATTTGATGATTTAAACTGAGAGGACTGGTCTTCAGTACCAGATGGTTCAGTAGTGTCCCTCTCAGTTGGGTTCTCCTCTCTCATAGGTTAAGAAGGAGATAGAAGAGGACCCTGCTGTGGATCAGAAGATGAAGTTGGCTGAGATGCAGCTCTAGGTTCAGGTTGTGTTGTATCAGTGGGTTCAACCTTTACCTCAACTTCAGGTAGAGCTGGACTTGGTGGAGAATGTAAGTTCACAAGTTCTCCCCTTTTGATCTTCTGCTTGATCACCCTTATATGCTCATCCATCATGGATAAAGACATAGGACCAAGCCTCCTTTTGGAGAATCCATGTAGCTTCAAGAAGCTCATCATCCTTTGTCTATCTTCAAACTTCTTTTGGCTTTTATGGATGATGGCCCTTGACCTTGCGGCTTCTTCCCTTAGCTTTCTCTTAGCAGCTTTTCTTTCTTTTGTGGCTTTTTTCCTCTAGCTGCTTGAGATATTCAAACTTTATGTACTCAAAGGATAAGGGAAGAAGTGCAACTGCATGATAGAGTCCTGTGGCACTCAAGCAGTTGATCATATTCATTCTTTCAGCTTCCCTATCTACCTGAGGTTATGCATGTGCCACAGTCTCTGTCTCAGGACTTTCTTGAACTGGGGAGAGGATAGGAGCATGTTTGTAGTGTCTTTTCAGTCTCCTTTCTTCCTTAATTTTAAGGAGCAATGCTGCATCCTCTGCCTCCTTCCTCTCCTTTGACAGCTCAGTGTCAGCCAGCTCATTTAACTCTTCTAAGGGGAGAGAGATGAGTTCATCTATATTGTAGTTCCTGATCCCCAGGTAGTTTAGCCTAGCTGCCCTTAACTCATCTTCTTGAGTATTTGGCCTATGGGCAGCCCGGATTGTAGCTTCCATGAAGCCTGGGGACCTACTTGAACTCTCTCCCCTTAGCTTCCTCTTCCTCTCTCTCTTCTCCTCCTCCAACTCCTCAGGAGTTAATTTCCTTTTCCCTTTGTCAACCACAGGCCTTGGTGACTTATGGTGGAGAGAACTTTGGCTTTCATTGCTTGGTTCAGCAGTCAAGCTCTGGCCAGAGAGAGGTTGTGAGACACCTTCACCAGCTGGTGCCTCATTGAGGGTACTGGGTGCAGAGGGAGATCCTATCTCAAGATTCATAGGCTTAACCTCTGGGGCTTCAGTCAAGGTTTTCCCTTCGAAGCTAATCTTAGGGTCCACCTCAACATCCAGTTGACCAAAGATCTCACCTGCTAGCCTCTGTCTATATAATTTTGATCTCAATTTGAATTCCTCTAGCACCCTATTTTGAATCCTATCTACTAATCTCTCAGCTTGTCTGTTGTGGCTTGGGTTGACAAGTGGAAGATTCACAAGATTGAAGCACTCATAGAAACTCAGGTGTGAGAAGTTAAAGATTTCTAGTTGACCCTGAGCTCTAAAGATCACAAGAGCTCTTTGTTTATGTCATACCCCCATCCCATAATTGGATTCTCAAAGGGAGTAGACATTGCTCTTGGAATTCCCTCCTCAAGCAAGTGTTGAATGAGTAAGTCTATGTTCATGACTTGAGGAGGTTACTGAGTCAGGATAATTGCAAGAGAGATGGTGACTCCTCTATGTCCATACTCTGGGAGGAACTCCCAGGTTCTGTGGTTCTGAGGACTTTCTCCCCCTTTTTGGTAGCATCACCTTCTTGCATAGGTGAGCTGGGGGTGTCATCCATCAGTTCCACAGGTTCTTATGGACCTGGTTGAGTCCTCCTTATGGATCTCTCAGCTAACTGGCCTTTGAGATCAGTGATCTCAAGTTGCTGGTCATTGACCCTTTGTTGCAAGATAGTCACCTGAGATTCCAGGTGAACTATCTTTGAAACTAGATAGGTGCATGTGTTTGTCAGTTTGTGCACCCTATGTTTCAGACTCCCCTCATCTTCAGATGAAGAATCACTAGGGGATGAGAGAATTGGACCTAAGTCTTCTTCCTCATCACCAGCATAGTGTCTTTGGCTACTGGATTTCCCCTACATCATGACAACTTCCAGAGAAGTGTTAAGAGGTTGGGTTGCCATGGTTGAGGTCTTACTGATGTAATCACTTTCTAAAGTGAGAGCCTCTTCCATATGGATCTCTTGAACATGTTCAGGAGGACCCACCTCAGTTATGGGTATATGATGTGGGCTAGACCTGGGTGAGTCAGGGGTACTCATTTCTCCTTGAGTGTGGGAAGAAATAAGAGACTCATTATACTCATTGAAACCCAAGTCCTTATCATTATAGAAATCAAGGCTGGGGATAGGGTGGTTTAAGTCCAGCGACTGGGGGTGGTAACTAACCCCCGAAGGTTGATCACTTGAGTGTGGAGACTCAGAGTGATGGCTTAAGACTGTTGGGATGTGAGCTCATCAGGCTGAGTATGAGGAACCTCAGCACTGATCATTTGAAAGATGGGAGTGGTCTGCTCCTCAGGGGAAGTGGGAGCTGGAGATTCCACTTCCTCTTGTATGGGTTGTGATATGGGGACCTGCACATGCTCAGTAGTAGGTGCAGGGGTTCGTTTGGTTTTTCTCTTGTAGGTGATGGTAATTTGAGGCTGTGGGGGTGGAGTTGAGGTAGATGGTATGGGTTTAACACTAGCTGGTGCTGCTAGGTTGCCACCCTGAGCAATGAGCTCAAACATTTTTAGAACCAGGGCTGTTTTTACCCTGGAGAAGCCAACAGTAGGCTTTCTTACTATTTTAAAGATGCTAGACTTCATCTGTCCTAATTTAAGAATATTACATGTTCCCCTCAACTGTGAGCCCAGTTCACAGTTGAGAATGTGCTGGACATATCGTAGAACATGTAGTATTCTAAGGAGTCTAAATTAGCAAGTAAATTTGTATAGACAAATTAAGAGTACCTATAATTGACCTCTT
The DNA here is from genome assembly GCA_025506505.1 of Flaveria sonorensis. Taxonomy (NCBI): domain Eukaryota; kingdom Viridiplantae; phylum Streptophyta; class Magnoliopsida; order Asterales; family Asteraceae; genus Flaveria; species Flaveria sonorensis. The sequence continues at coordinate 41,997,740 of CM046440.1, read as the reverse complement.
GAACCATTCCATGGACTATGAAGGAGAGGTCCTCTGGAACTTGATCCCATCCTCCATGCTTGTTGGAGAGACTGTGTATGATGACATGGAGGAGGTATTTCCATTTGGATGAGACCCTCCCCTTCCTGAGGGTTTTGACTGAGAAGTCACCCTCATAGCCCATCTGCTAAAAAGAATGGTTGATAGCAGCTTTCGGAAAGGACAACTCACCTTCTTCATCATCCAGCTGAAGGTGTGAGCTTATGATGGCCGGAGTGATGAAGATTATTCTCCCCTGCACTATAGCAGATAGTACCTTCTCCCCATCCATGGTGACCTCTTGGCAGGTCCTCCAGAATGCAAGTAACTGATCCTCATAAAGAGGAGGATCAATAGTAAGGGAGGTGAAGTAATGAGATGCTGAAAGGTATCGACAGACCTTTGAGAAATGAGGATCTTTCTCAGAGTTCAACAGAGCAACCTGATTGGGTTGTCTGTGAAGGTGCATGGTAAAGCCCGGTTGGTTTTGTCGATCAATGTTTGCCATGAAGGAAGTTTGTTGGTGAAGAAGAAGGTTAATTTTGGGATAATTTTAGGTCAAGAATTTGTGGAAGAAGGAAAGATTGAAAAGAACAGGAACCGTTGAGAATATATATAGAATGGATTTAAAACAAATTTAATGCAAAAGGATAAACTTTGAAATCCGAAAGTAGGTCCCACTTCTGAAAAAGCGCCCAAAAGGTAGTTTTCTTGGAAGTTGAAAATCTTCCGAAGGTAGTTTTTGCTTCGGAAGGTTTGAGAAAAAGCTTCAAAAGCCAATTTGGCTTCGGAAGATATTCTAAAAAAATTTAAAATTTTGGCTTCGGAAGAAAAATTCTTGGAGAGTTTTTCTTCCGACACATATTTGATTTCGGAAGATATTAAATCTTGGGAGTTTTATTATAAAGAGAATAAATCTTCCGAGACTTAATTGCTTTCGAAGATATTTGTCCTTCAAATACATGCAAGTACTTAGAAGCATAGTTAAGCTTCGGAAGATATTCTCAGAATTTCTTTCGAAGATAAATTTCTTATAAGTAGTTCTTGATTTGAAGACATAAATTTCTTCCGAAGGCAACTTGAAATCTTCAGAAGGAAAATATGTTTTGGAAAATTTTAAAAAATCTAAGGAATATCATTAAAATTTTTCTTCCAAAATAAACTGGCTTATGAAGGTGATAAAATAGACAACATAGGACACACAGTTTTTAGAAATAAAGTTGTTTAAGTTTTTAAGAAAAAGTTTCTCAAGTTAATCATCCAATAGCTGATACAAGATATTTGAATCTCTGTTCATCAAAAGCTTTAGTGAACAGATCAGCATATTGTTCATTTGTGTTAACTTTGACTAATTGATTAATCCCTTCTCAAAATTATCTCTAATCAAATGATACCTGATGTTGATGTGTTTGGTCCTTGAGTGCTGAACAGGATTCTCTGTAATGGATAGCACTATTGTTGTCTATGTGGATAGGAGTCTCTTTGAAATTGAATCCATAGTCTAGCATCTAATTCTGAATCCAAAGCACTTGAGCGCAGCAACTTGCAGTAGTAATGTATTCAGCCTCAGCAGTTGATGCAGAGACATAGGATTGTTTCTTGCATTGCCATGAGACAATCCTTCCACCAAGGAATTGACATCCCCCAGATGTAGACTTTGCAGTCTTGTTGCAACCACCATAGTCACTATCTGTATAAGCATATAGATTGAAGTCAAAACTCTTTGGATACCAAAGGCCAAGCTTGGGAGCACCTTTGAGATATCTAAGAATCCTCTTGACAGCAACCAGGTGTGACATCTTAGGGTTGCCTTGATATCTTGCATAAATGCATGTGGCAAGCATGATATCAGGCCTGCTGCCTGTTGATACATAAGAGACCCAATCATAGCCCTGTAAAGATGTTCTTCCACACACTCCCCCTCAAGATCAGGTCCTAGGGAGTGGTTTCTGGCTATGGGTGACTTAGCAACCTTAAATTTAGTCATGTTGAATCTTGAAAGTATGTCTTGCACATACTTTGACTGACTTATGAAGATGCCATTGTCAACTTGCTTAACTTGAATTCCCTGAAAGAAATTTAGTTCCCCCATGGCACTCATTTCAAATCTATTCTTCATCAGCCTCTCAAAGTCTTTACAGAGCTTTGGATTAGTTGACCCGAAGATAATGTCATCCACATATAACTGAACCAGCATTAAGTCATTCCCTGTCCTTTTGATGAAGAGAGTTCCATCTATAGTACCCCTTTTGTAACCATGTTGGTAGAGATACTGAGATAGTGTTTCATACCACTTCCTTGGAGCTTGGTGCAGCCTATAAAGAGCTTTATCAAGCTTGCAGACATAATCAGGATGATCTGGGTCTGCAAAGCCAGGTGGTTGTTTGACATACACCTCTTCATCAATCACCATACAAAAAAGCACACTTGACATCAAGTTGGTAGACCTTGAAATCCTTAGATGCAGCAAAAGCCAGGAATATTCTTATAGTTTCAAGTCTTGCCACAGGAGCAAAACATCTATGTAATCAATTCCCTCTTCTTGTATGTACCCTTGAACAACTAGTCTTGCCTTGTTCTTGATGATAAGTCCTTTATCATCCTTCTTGTTCCTAAAAACCTATTTGGTTCCTATGACAATCTTCCCTTGAGGAAGAGGACATAGGTTCCAAACCTTCTGTCTTCCGATTTGAAGTAGCTCTTCTTGCATAGCTTCAACCAGCTTCCATCCTTCAAAGACTCATAAACTTTCTTTGGCTCAATCTAGGACAAGAAACAAGAGTGCAGACAAACATTTTGGTCATGGGTTTGTCCTCTTGTTCTTACCCCAGTCTCAACATTTCCAATGATGTTTGTGGTGGGGTGTGACTTGTGGATCCTTAGTTGAGGGATCACAGCAAGTTGATTGGACAGATCGAAATTAGAGAAATTTAGATATGAAAATGGAGTGCCACCCACCCCATCAGCACATTTATCAAGTGAGACTTGATCTAATGAATGTGTGACATCATTTATGTTGTCCTCTATGGAGTGGTTATCAGCATCAAGAAATTCTTGATCACTATCACCACCTCTATTTCCTCCTACATTTGAAGCTCCTTCTCTTGAGTTTTGAACCTCTGAGCTAGAATTTGAAGGCACCTCAGATGTATCAGCTGAATTTGTCATGTTTGTGCTGATAGGATCTTCATTTGTAGGGTTAGTCACCAAAGGAGCTGAAGTAGTAATCTTGCTTGGTCTTCTCAGCTCAAATCTTGCGTCAGGATCTCCTGTTGATATATTATTTATAGATCCTGAAACATTCTCACAAGACTTGTTAAAATAGTTGGTAACTAAGTCAAGATCAAATAACCAATCTGGACCAGAACCTTTCACACTAGGAGTGTGCTCATTGAAGGTCACATTAGCTGACTCCTCAACTACTCTAGTTCTGAGATTGTATACTTTATAAGTCTTAGCTTGGGAAGAGTATCCAATAAAGTGTCCATCATCTAACTTCTCATCAAATTTGGCTACTTGATCTTTGGTATTCAAGATGGTGCAAAGACATCCAAATGACCTGAGGAAACCAATAAATGGTCTCCTTTTGTGCCACAGCTCATAAGGAGTCTTACCATGAGTCTTAACCACTAAACCTTTGTTCTGCACATAGCAGGCTGTGTTAACTGCCTCTGCCTAGAAGGTGATGGGCAGTTTAGAGTCAGACAGCATAGTTCTTGCAACTTCAATAAGTGTCATGTTTCTCCTCTCAACAACACCATTTTTCTTGAGGAGTCCTGGGAGCATTATATTGTCTTGTAATACCCTTTTCATCACAAAATATATCAAGGATTTGGTTCTTAAATTCTGTTCCTTGATCACATCTTATAGTCTTGACCTTGTGATCAGATTGATTCTTAATTTTCAGAATAAAATTCTTCAAGATCTCAAGGGTCTCATCCTTAGTTCTAAGGAAAAAGATCCAAGTGAATATTGTGAAATCATCTGTGATCACTAAGTAGTAAGAGGTCCTTCCTAAACTCATTACACTGAAGGGGCCAAACAAATCCATATGTATTATGTGTAGGGGAGTAGTGATGGAGTTCATTTCCTTTGGTTTGTAAGACACTTTGTGTTGCTTCCCTTTCATGCATGCAACACAGTGGTCATCACTTGTAAACTCTTTATTTGGCATTCCAATTACCAAATCATTCTTAATCAATTTATTCATGTTCTTAAAGTTTATATGGTACATTCTTTTATGGCAAAGAAAAGACTCATCACTATTTTCTTTAGATAGAAAGCAAGAAACTTCTCTTGAGAGAGATGTTTCATGTAAATCCATCTTGTACATGTTCCCTATTCTGAGGGCTCTGAGCAAGATATGCTCTTGAGGAATGGCCACCCCGGGCTTGAGAACAATGCACTCATGCTCAGTGAAGAGCATATGGTGTTTTTGATCACAAAATTGGGATACACTCAGAAGATTGTATCCAAGCTCCTTGACAAAGTTTACCTTTTCAATGCTGAGCTTACCATTTGTGACTCTGCCCCTTCCAGAAATGTAACCACCAAAATCCCCTCCAAAAGCAACTGGTCCTCCATCAATTTTCTCAAAATTTTGGAGCAGAGAACCATTGCCAGTCATGTGCCTGGAACAGCCACTATTAATAATCCAAACATTCTTCTTGGTCTTTAGCTGTTCCTGCACAAAAAGAGGTGATTACTTACACTTAGAAACCCAATCCTCATTGGTCTTGGGCTTATTAAAATGAGTTGAAGACAATGTAACAGTAAGTGATCCTATATTCAAGCTTTGAGGATCATTTTCTATTGTTGATGAAGAACTTTTAGTCATATGATCTTCCTTCATCTTCCACACCACCTTTGGAAGATTGGGCCTGACCTTTAAAGCTTCAAAAGTTTTGACAACTTTGGAAGTCTTGGAGACTAGACCTTCGAAAGATCTTGCTTTCACTGCAGCAAGCTTCAGTACTTCGGAAGCATTCTTTTCTTCCGAGACCAGCTTTTCTTTCGAAGGCAATTTTCACTTGTTTTCTTCTTCATTTTGGAGCTTCCGAAGGAAACAGGTTTTCCTTCCGAAGCTGTTTGTTCCTTCTTCTTCTCAGAAGTGTTCTTCTTGGTCATGTGGATGGTACTTTTAGGATTGTACTTGCAATCCTTAGCCAGATGAGAAGTACTACCACACATGACACAGTTGAGTTCCTTCCTTTTGAGAGTCTTCTTTTGAGAGCAAGACTGAGTTTTATCACTTTCCTTCTCCATCTTCATCTTTACAAATGATGTAACAAGCTTCTTAGGGAGAGACTTGCTCTTGGAGCTGGATGGTTCAGGCTATGTAGTAGTGGTACATAGTTGGTCAGTCTTCTTCTTCTTGCTGGAATGATTTGGAACTAAACTAGAACTCCTAGTACTAGAGTTCATAGTTGAGTCTTCAATCTGTACCACTTCAAAACCTACAGAAATAAACACTTGTTTCTTCTTTGAGTCAAAAGTGGCCTTGATTTCTTGAGCCTTCTTTGATCTTCTCTTAGCTCTTCTAATCAAGTTCTTTCTCTTTGACTTGGTCATTCTAGACTCTTTCCTCTCCTCAGGAGAATAGTGACCCTTCTTAGGATGATCTTCTTCACTCTTCTCTGAGTCATCCTTCACTATCTCCTCTTCATCCTCTTCAACAATGGGGTCTATGAGGGGAAGCTCATCTTCACAAGTTCCACACCTTGGAGATCTTATAGACAATAGAGTGTATGGAGGAGCTATCTCAGTAGATCCCAGTCCCTACTTATTCTAATAACAAACTTTTGCATGTAAGGAAGAGGATATGATGTTCTTGAAGGTCTCTTCTTCAAGAACACATTTTTCTACCCTGGCTTTGCTCACAAGCTCAGCCTGGCATTAGGTTAACTTTGAGATGAGATCTTTGATTTGAGTCCTGTAGTTTGTGTGCTCATGCTTAAGAGTTGAAATGGTTTTCTCTAGATCTTTTATCATAAGTTTATAATCATTTTCAGCTCTTTTAAAGTTAGCTTTTAAGATATTTAAGGACTCAAGATCAGATCTCATCTCTAAGTTATAGGACCTGTATCTATTAACTTTAGCAATGCATTTAGGAGTACAAAGATGTTCCAATACCTTGGCTTCATCATGGTCTGCCATTAGTGCTTGGTTTGGAGAAGCATCCTCAACCTAAAAGCTCTAGTCAAAGCCTCCTTTTTCAACAACAACTGCAGCTTGATATCTTGGCTTCTCATTCTGGTGAGCTCCCTCAGTGTAGTTTGGCCTGGATTGTGCTTGGCCACCATTTGACTTTCCTGGCAAAGTATCCCATTTGATTATAGTTGTAACACTTCACCTTTCTTTTGTCCAGCCCAAACTTTCCACTAGCTATATTGCTAGGAAACCTTCTCCCAGTCCTCTTATAGAACTTCTGGGCTCTATGAGTGAGTAGAGCCATCTGCTGGACTATTTCCATATATCCAGATCATCTGGATGGATACAATCCAGGTCTTCAAAGGTGAAGAGAAAGTTGCCTGAACTTTCATCAGAAGACACAAAAGCTTATGAAGAACTTGTCTCCTGGAATGGGCTTCCAGGGATGTAGCCTTCCCTTGGTGTCTCCAGAAAGGTGATAAAAGGACCCTTTTGTGATTTGTTCGAGAGGCAGATGAGATGGTGCTGTGGTTCTCTGCAATCCCTTTGAACCACATGGAGGGCTGAACTCTGATGAGTGTTGGAGTTACCAGATGAGTTTTGCATGTTCATCTCCATCTGTTATCCACTGAGTATTCCATATAACTCAGTGAGAGTAAGAGTCGTGTGGTTTTCAATCCTCTTAATGACCACACAGTAGTATGTCCATTGTCTGGGAAGAGAGGACATGAACTTCCTAACAATATCTCTATTCTCAATGGTTACTCCAACATCAGCTAGAGTATCCACAATCTCAACGTACCAGAAGTATTATTGAGTCATGGTTTCACTTGTCTTGAAGGTGAAATTTTCAAACTGCTGCTTCAAGAGGTCCTTCTTGTTTTCTTTGGCTTCATTGGACTCCTCATACATCAGCTTCAGTGCATCCCATAGCTGTTTGGTGGTCTTGCACTTCTTAAAACCTCTGTAGATGGAGTTAGGAAGAGCAGTTTGAAGGGCTGTCATAGCTTTCTGATCAACATCAATTTTCTTCCAATCTTCTTTAGAAAAATCATCCCTTTCCTTTGGAATCATACCGCCACTAGCAGCTGAAGTGGTGCATGGTACATAAGGTCCATTGACAACAGACTCCCACATCCTGGAATCTTGAGACTTGATGAAGCCTTCCATTCTTTGGCACCAAGTATCAAAATCCTCAGGAGTGATCAGTGGAGACTTTGTCATAGTTCCAATTTCCATATCAGCCTTTGAGATAGCTGCCATTTGAAAAGTTAAGTGAAGTGTGAAACTAAGAGGATTTAAGATGGTGAGATCTTACAATCAAGAGCCTGGAATGCTCTGATACCAATTGCAATACCGGTTAGGGTGTTAACAACAATTAGTTTCACAAGTGGAGTGATCTTAGATCACTTAATAGTTCAAATGGGGAACAGGAAACTTTGAAGATACAAGGAACACAAGTAACAATAAGACAGAACTTAGATTAATAACACAAGTATTAGTTTTCAAGGATGTTATATATTGATCTCAAGTTGTATTAAAAGTGTTCAAAGCATAATTAAAATACAAGGACCTGAGACTCTTTTATACTACAATCTACAACCGATCAATCTAGAGTCAAAAGGCAGATTTCCTTTTGACGAATGACTATGACATGCCATAGCTCATGACTTTCCTAGTACGAAAAGTCTAAAGGAACAAAAGAAGAAAATTACAGACAAAGACTTATCTACTATTCACTAAAGCATGGAAGTTTCACCAACTCATACAAGTTGGTGAGTTATCAGAGTTGCAGCAGAAAGTTTGTCAACTTTATCAAAAGTAGATCAGAGAAAGCATCTTTTCTCTGTCTTTCGAAGAAATCAGTCTTCACAGCAAAATGGCTTCGAAAGACTTTGTCTTTGAAGCTTCGGAATACTTCATCTTTGGCTTCGGAAGAACTTGGCCTCTGGCTTCAGAAGTTTTTACACTTGGAATATTTTTCTTGTTAAGTGTAAAGCTTCCAAAGTAATTTCTTCTGAACTTTTGGCTTCGGAAGACTTTTCACTTAGAGTTTTTTTGAGAGTGTAAACCTTCCGAAGCAAGTTCATCCTTGTTCCTTAGTGCATGTTGGAAGATCTTTGGCTGCATCAGCCTCATAATCTTCAAATAGATCCTTACATAAATGTTGTGATAAACTAACGATCACATTCAACTGTGAGGCCATCATCTCATGGTGTGTAAGTATTTCACTTATCCGAATGTGTGTATGTGTAGTAATCTAAACACACCAGGTCATGATACCTTATGAATCTCATTAACGAACATCAGTTTCTCCTCTGTTTTGCTGAGCAAAGATCTAGAGAAACAACCACTTATTACTGATGTCAAGATCCAAAAAGATTCCCAATGTGGAACACATCCAATCTGGATGAATTACATTCCTTATGAATGAACAAAACGAATCCCAAAGTGGATCACCTTCCAAAGTGAAGAGCAAAAAGAATCCTAATATGGATCAAATAAATATAAGGATCAAAATAAAAGAATCCCAATAAGGATCCCCCTTACCCAAATATAAATGAGATTTCATAATTTAAATGACCTGGTCATGCAAGCTGTGAAAAAGTTCTACCATACATTTCATGAGGGTAGTTGATCTTGCTATGCTTCTGAGTGTGAGGTACATATTGAATGTTTAAACCACTCAAAACATGATAATGATCACATGCATTAAAATATTAACCAAGCATGAGTTTAAGAGGACAAACATATCTACAATCAATAGGATCACGACTATTTACACTTGTGAAAGGTAAGATTGATATGATCCCAAATAAGGTACACTTCTTTTCATGTATAGATAAGAAAAACAAAAATTTAGAAATATTTTCCTTTCAATTTTAAAAATTCATTAAAGTTTCTATCCAATCTGGATATAAACTTTAGGGGGAGTAATTAAAAATTTAAAAGAAAATATTCACAAAAACATAAAATTTGCAACAATTTTTTGTTTAATACAAAATTAAAACAAAAAGGTTTGACTGTGTTGGTGTGGAAGCTATACCATAAGTATCTCAGTGTATGCAGATATTTGGAAGCACAAAGTCCAAGATCAGTCAAAACTGAGAAACTTGTATCACTCCTGGTATACAAGTCAATCCAAGCAATAGTTGAAACTTCATAAAATCAAAACAACAGACTCATATTCATAAAAATCAGAACATAAGTGCAAAAACAGTCAAAATCATCCTCTACAAAAACATTAATTTTTGACTAGTTCAAAAATTAATGCAGGTAAAAGTATTGGTTAATGTGGGTGAAGGTAACCTAGACACATAACCAATGCGGGTAACTATTTTTTGTACAAGTGTAACTAATGCGGACAGTTTAACTTGTTCTTCCGCATTTGTGACAGTAAATGGGTTAAGTTACTTTGTTATTCCGCATTTGCTACAGTTAAATGTGAACAGGTTGACTTGTTCTTCCGCATTTGCTATAGTAAATGCGTGCAAGTTAACTTGTTCATCTGCATTTGTTACAGTAAATGCACCCAAAGTTAAATGTTCGTGCGCATTTGCTACAGTATCAAAATTAAACCTGCGCATTTGTTCACACTTGTAAAATTTAAGTAAGTCATCAAATGTACTATATAAACACATTTAATGAGAGTAATTTAATACTTTTCAAATTTGAGTGAACTTATAGTGCGACGAGCATTTTCTTACTATTATTCATTATCATCTAAACAATCTCAAATCGTGTGTTTCTGTTGTTCATACAAATCCATTCCATCTCATTTTGATCTTTAACCGAAGTTGTATCAAAACAAGGTGATTCTCGATGGATTTGAACACTTTCATATGTCGAACCAGAATGAACATAGAACCCTAGGTTTAAGATAATTCCTAAATTCAACCAAGGATAATGGATTTAAATGGCATTCTAAAGTTAATTGAAACATGATGAACAGGGGAACCGAACCTTGAAAATGTGGAAATCAAATCCAATGTTTAAGCTATAAAGGATGTTGGAAACAGTAAAATGATTGAAAGTTAAGCATAAAACATAACTTCAATGAGTCTCCATCACCAAAATCAAAATTAGGTCAAAAATCTAATAAAACAGTAGCATTTGATCTTTCAATTTTTACCTAAAAATGTCAAAATATGAAAAGTCAAACATGATCATGTTCATATGATATAATGAGTGTTAGAATATTACTAATACATTAATATCTATTGCAGAATCCATGGCTAATCTGACATGAAGCAAGCTCCACAATGTTAGTGGATTTCTTGATCATATTGTGCCTGAAGCTAAAAGGTTAAGAGATATGATCAGATTCATCTCTACAACCAGAGTGGCACATGCTATTACTGTTAGACCCCTTATTTATGAGAACTTTATTAGATCTTTCTGGGGAACAACTGAAGTAGTAGAGATTGATGGTGAAAAGACTCTTTCAGGGAGAATTACTAATGATCGTGCATTAGTAATCACTGAACAAAGTGTGAGACAGTGTCTACAATTTGAAGATGATGCCAACTCTTCTCTAGAACTTGAAGAAGATGATATTATGACCTTCTTTGCCAACATTGGTTATGAAGGTGGATTTGAATGAAAACAAATTGTCAAGGGGTTGGTTGATCTACAATGGAGATTTCTCATTCATTTATTCCAACATTGCTTATCTAAGAGGAAGACTGGTTGGAATAACATCCCATCACCATATCATCACTCATCTATGCCTTGTGCACTAAGAGACCTTTCAATATGTCTGCTTATATGTTCAATGGCCTGATCTCAAACATTCAGGAAGGAAGAAGGCATATGTTCCTGATGTATCCAAGGTTCATCCAATGCTTTATCAATGAAGCTTTTCTTAATCTTGTACCAGAGGGCCCTGTTATGGACATTCCTCATTATATTGCCAAGTCTTACAAGTACATCAAGAAAAGAGATCCCAAAAACTTTTTTAGTGGAACTTTCTTTCCATTACTTCCTTGGATGTAACATCAGATAAACCCAGAAGAAGTTCCTAAAAAGCTGCTGAAGAAGTTGTTCCTATTGTTGAGGAACAAGCTGTTGAGGAACAAGCACATGAGGATGCGCATGCTGATGTGCAGGAGATCATTGAAGAACAACTAGCTGCTCATGATCAATACACTATTGAAGAGCATGCTGAGGAAGCTGAACAAAGACTGAGGCAAGTATCACCACAAGTTGATAAAGGTGGTGATGCTCACACTGTGCCTTCAGTACATGAACAAGAAATACCATCACCATTTAGAGCATCACCTGCTCCTTCACCAATCCAAATTCATCAAGTATCTCCTACTACTTCTTCTCCATATGCTGTTGCTACATCTGTTGAGTCTGGTGAATATGCCAGCTCATCAGATTAATCTGAATCATCTTCGGATGAGGAGGATGATCATCCAGTTACACAAAGGCCTGTGAGACAAATACTCTCAGAGGAAGGACCTTTTGAAAGCTTTACTGAATCTGAGATTAACCGTCCTGACAAGAAGGATGAAATGATCTCATAGTTATTACAAAAGGTTGCAAGAATGGAGAAAACACTAGAAAGAAGGGCTGGGATCATAAATGACAGAATTCTTGAGCTAGATGAAAAAGAAAAGGAGCTCAAAGAACTAAGAACCAAACATGAGTTTGAAAAGAAAGAAAAGGATAATGAGATTGAAAGACTTAAAGTTGCCTTAGATTTGTCAAGAGAAGAAATCAGTGGTCACTTGGATACAATAGCTATCCAGACCATTGCTATGGAAGAACAAGAAAACCTCATTGAGATCCAAACAGACATCATAGATGATCTCAATAAACAGATTAAAGCTCTAAACAAGAGAGTCTCTGAATTAGAGATGCTTGTACAGTTAAATGAAGAAGTGGCAAGGGAAGTGCCTGATCAAGATGATGCAGAAACCGAAAAAGCTGAAACCTTATAACAAGCAGAACATAGTGAGGTTAGGGGTGAAGAAAGTTTGGCAATGGTTGTGCATTCTGATCCCTCTACTGAAGAAGAATCAATCATGAAAGAGCTTATTGAAGATCTGGATATGTACTCCTCTAGTGAGTTCATTATTGATGAAGAGTTTTAGGACTACATCAAAGATATCAGAACACCTGTAGAGCCAATTGTTGTAATCCCTATGAATCCAGTTCCTATAGAAGAAGCATTGAAGCTGCAGCTTGTTCCAGCAGTCCCCTTGACTGTTGAACAACAAGAATTGATCAAAAGTTTATATGAAGAACTGAAAGAAAGGGAAATGGATGAAAAACAGAAAGCTGAAGCTGAAAAACAGAAAGAAATGGCTGAAAAACTTAAACTAGAAAGAAAGACATAAGAAATGGAAGCCTCTGCCCCATCAACATCTGGTCCTAGATTGCACACTTATTCAAGAAAGAGGAAATACTTAACAGAGAAGGCCAAAGGCAAACTACCAATGGTAGAAGAAGAACAAACTATTAAGAAACAAAAAGATGATCTGAGAAGCCTTGCAGCTATAGCTGAATTTTTAGAAGAACATGAGAAGGCTAAGAAAGAACTTAAAGAGATACTTGAGGTAATTATGCTAGAAGAAAGAAAGATTGAAGGAGGTTATGATGAAACATCAGTTGATGACCTTTTGACCAGGGACAGTCCTGTAAAGGTTGAGTCATCAGTTGAAGAAATGGTAGAAAAAGCACAATCAGATGATCATATGATCAAAGCAATGTATCTGATCAATCATGGATATGAGGTAGATGAAGTGTTTAGCATGACTTATGAGGGCATGGTTGAATAGGTGAAGAAGATGGAAAAGCTACTTGACCCCACTTTTGTCACTGATTATGAGAAGAAGATTGAAACTACTCAAATTACTACAAGTGCTGCTCAGTCTCTAAAGCAACAAGAACCACAATCAGCATATCCTGATTCCTATAGTATGACTGACAGGGAAATGAAGGATTATTTTTCCAAGCAAGGGTTCACAAAAAGAAAGCTAGGCAACATGAAAACAAACTCCCTCAGGGCTGCAATTTTGAAGTTAATCAAAAAAAGAAAGAAAGACTGCAATCTATTGAAGAAGAGGTGACAGGGAGAAAACCAAGAACAAGAACTTGAGTACAAGATTTTCAACTTACTACAAGGATCAAGATGTCTTGGCACCCATGTTACACAAGAATCCAGAATGGTTCATTGAACCCTGCCAACTAAATCTGCAGGAAGGGTTAACCACATCTGAGTTGATTATGGGTGTGTCTGCTCTTAAAGGAAAAACTAATGTTAAAATCATTTCCTGGAAGTATGACAATAGTTGGAACATGTTCATGGTGAAGAAGATCTCTGGGCTTGTTCAATTCTTCATAGAGTACTCTGCTCTGGTGAACTCCATGAAGATTCATGATCTAAAGGAATTGGCAGATCTTGAATTAATCAATCATGATGCCATGTATAGAGGATATGAATTTGAAGACATTTTGAAAATGTTTAAGAAGAAAAATAACTTCAAATATCTGAAAGCTATTTGTATGAGAAAAGATAGATCTTTTAGAAATCCTCTAGAACAAAAGAAAAAGAGAGAAGCAGAAGAGTTGATATTTCCTGAATTGAATATAAAGCCAACTGAATCATTAAATAGGAAGATAGTTGCTGGAACTCACAAGACAAAGCCAATCTCTAATGTGTATTATGATGAAAAGTCCTATGAGTTGGTAATTGAAAGAAAATGGAGTGGAAAGGAAGCACCAGAAATTAGGTTGTTTAGTGGATATGAAGTAAGACTGTTGGATGAATCTTATGTTCACTACATATTCACAAGGCACTTCAAAACTCTCAACAAAAAACTGGGAGAAGATGATTTAGAGTTCATTCTAAAATGTATCAAAATTTTGAAGATGGCCTATGACAGAATACACAAGAAAAGAGAACCAAGAAAGAGAAAGAAGGTGCCTCTCTAATTGGGCAACATTATGAAGTTAGAGGTAGATGGTGATGGATCCTTACTGATTCATAGAGATGGTCTTTCCACTGTTTCAGTCTAGGAACCAATCTCCTTGAGACAAATGCCCATTGATGCAATTCATACTATGAGCCAAATGAAGATACATGTCCTTAGCCAAGACAAGATGAATGAGGGTAAAGACTTCTCCAACATGATCAAGGCTATTTTGAATCCTACACTAACAGAACATGAACCTTCTGCAGCTACTGCATCAACACCATCTCCATCTATAGTCCAACCAAGACAAGCTCATGAAGAACCACCAGAATCATCACAACCTCCACCACCATCAAACTCTTGAAGTACATAGGCTGCATAATACTTAGGGGGAGTATTGTTGGACCCTGAAAGGATCATACATGCCAATTCAAAAAGTGGTTGAAGGTTGTTCTGGTTGGAAAAAACCAAAGAATAAGAAGAAATACAAAAGACCATTCATGAAGAAATGCGGCAAAAGAAACAGAAGAAAAGAACAAGTGTTGAAGTATCCGCATTAGTTAATGAGGATGACCATTGAACAAATGCTTACAAGTATTTGTTCATTCGCATTAACTAATGCGGACGAAGAAAAGAAATGCTTATAAGAACTTGTTCATTCGCATTAACTAATGCGGATGAGTTAAGCTAATACTGAAGACAAACAAGAACAAATGCTGATGAAGACTTCTTATTCACATTAACTAATGCAGATGAACACTTAGAAATGCTGATGATATTTGCACACTTAGACTAGTATTCTGATGTATAGTTGTCAGGGTAGATTAGTCATTTTGTACAAGCAATGTGTATGCCTGTAAATAGAACAGTATGACCTAAGTTTGTAAGTCCTTCTTTCAACATTGATAATATTACTCATTTCAACAGTAACCCCAGCTGTCTTTGTATCTTATTTACTCGCATCATTATACAAAGCATTTATTATCATTTTCAGTATTAAATGTTCTGTGATTTGGTATTTCCACTACTTAATCACTGATTCAATCATCATATTCGATCCTAAGTTGAGTCATATCAACTGAGATTCTTATTCTCGAACCCAGTCACCCTTCAAAGTTAATCTCAGGTTCAATAGAGATATTAGGTTGACCAACTTCCTCTTTAGAGGTAGGTGGTGCACTCACCCTTTGAAGCTCTTCAGCTCCAAAGTAGGCAACGACTACATCAGGGGAAGGTTGTTCAAGGGAGGAGCTTATCAGAAATGTGGGTAAAAATCTATTGAGGTCGATAAGCATCCTTGGGTCCACTTGAATACTAATGGGAGCTGGTTGAAGGAAGATGGTTGCAGGGTGTTGCTGTGTAGGATAAAAAGAAGACATGGCATCAAAGGAAGTTGTTGTGATAGCAAAGCTGGGTTCTACATGTCTTTGTTGCTATACATTCTCCCCCTGTTTGGTAGCATCATCTTGAGAAGTAGATGAGCTAGAGGAAGAACCTAAAGAAACCTGAGTATGTACATGCCTAACAGACTTCTCAATCTGTGTCTTGGCTAGGCTAGCCTTGAGATGTTCAATCTCAAGTTGATGAGTGGCAGACATGTCCTCTAAAGTCTTAACCTTTAATTCAAGGTTTGAGACTTTAGAAAGCAGGTCTCTGACAATGAGTTTCAGACTACCCTCATCTTCTTTTGAAGAATCATTAAGAGATGAGATAACATACCTAGTATGTTCATCATAACCCCCAGTAGTGGTTTCTTGGCGCCCTGGATACCCTTGCGTAGTGATGTCTCTTTTAGAGGCATTAATTGGCAAAGTTGCCGTAGACTCAATCTCACTGATGTTACCATTTTCCTGAGAGGTTAGTGAAACACTCTCAGTAGTGATAGCTGAGCCTACATGAGTCACCTCCACACCAGTTTGACTCACCTCAGTTAGAGGTTTCCTGGGGCTTAGTTGATCTTGAGAGTGGTGTGGTAGATCAACATCATAGCCCGGATGGAACATAATGTCCTCATCAGGTTGGGTTAATAGATCAATAAAGGATAGAGAGGTTATATCTAGTGACCCGGGACCTTGGTCAGCACCTAATGGCTCATCTGTAATAGCAGTTGAGCCAATGATATGGCTGCCCTTTTTGGCTGCTCAGGGGAGTGTTAAGACTCACCCTGAGGGCTAATGGCTTGGGTTGTGGGCTCGTCAGGTTAAGACTGAGCAGACTTAATGCTGACATTGAGGTCAATGGTGGAGGATGGTTAGACCTCTGGCTGAGTGGGAGCCCTGAGTTCCACTCTAGCCTTTTTGGATTGAACAGAGGGGACCTGATCAAGAAAAGTAGATTGATCAGGGGTTCGTTTGGGGTGTCTTATGTAGGTGATCTTGATTAGGTGGGAAGAAGTAATTGGCACTGAAGTGATGGTGTCTGGTGTGGGTTCATCACCTGCTAGGCTTGCAGGGATGTCACCAGGAGCCGTTGGCTCAAGCATACCTGGAAAAAGATTAGTGAATCTTCCAGTGAAGTTGGTGGACACCTTCTTTAGAATTTTGAAGATGTCAGGCCTTATGTGAGGCACCAGTAGAACATCTACACATTGCAGTCTGTCCTGGTCTAGCTCACAATTGATTATATGCTGAATGAACCAGGGATACATGTAGAATGGATCCTGGGTGAGATTGCCTCTTAAGTTGTTCAGCACAAATTTTAAGTAGTTGAAGCCTAGTCCCTTTACCAACCCATGGACTAGGCAGCCAAAATCATATAGGATTTGATCCCATCCCCCGGACTTATTGGATAGGCAGTGCAGGACTAGGCAAGAACTTCCAATGTATGAGAAGTTAAACTTATAGACAGTAGACCTGCTCATATGGCTGCCATATCCCATCTGAGTGTATGCATTCTCCAGCTCATATTTGGGGAATTCAGTAGGGGCGCCCTCATCATGAAGCTCCAAATGCTCCCTGATGGTTGATTCAGTTATTGTGATCTCCTGGCCGCAGATCCTCGATCTGATGGCCCTTTCATTGTTAATCATCTTGCTTCGACCATTGGCCCAGAACTCAGCCATATGTTTTAATAGATCGTGGGGTTAAAAGTGAGGGCAGTGAAGTACGTCGATTGTGACAAAAATTCAACAATAGGGGCAAAATCGACATCCTTTGAAGAATCAAGGATGGTGACCTGGTTATGTTGAGAATTCAAGGCCATTGTTAAAGAAGTACTGTTTGATTGAAGGATTTAAGAGTGAGTGAAGAAGATAATGGAAATTTAGGGCTTTTGCAGTGTTAAAGAAAGTAAAGAAAGAGAGTCAGAAGTTTTTAAATGGGGGTTAAAAAGCCAAATCGATAAAGGTGAAAGGACTGTTTGGGTTTCGATTTGACAGGGGTGGTAAGATAAACCATTTAAAATATTCTGACAATCATCAATAAAATCTTACTTTTTATAGAGTGAGGCCCAAAGATTTCCATTACACAGTAAAAGTTTTCTTCCAAAGGTAAAATTGCTTCAGAGAGAAAATACTTGTGTTTCTCAGTATTGTCTTCTGAAGCCATTTTTACTTCTGAAAGCAAACCATGTCTTAATGACAAGTTTGCTTCTAAGAGTACAGTCTTCTTCCAAGATAAGAATTTAGTAAGCTTTGAAAGTAGATTTAATCTATGATTAAAGTTCTTCCAAGGATAAAAACTCTTCGGAAGAGAATATTTATGCAGAGGAATTTCCTTCGGAAGATAGATAAAGATCTCTTCCGAGGGTAAATTTCTCTTTGGAAGAATTCATACTTAGAAAATTTTTGAAGTAAACCTTTTTGTAATATGGCTTAGATTGTATATAGACAACATAGTCAATACACATTTAAAGAGGTTTCTCAGAAAAGAAAGACTAGTCAATGGTAATCATCCTAATAGGTGTAATTAAATACTTGAATCTTTGTTCATCAAAGGCTTTGGTGAACAAATCAGCATATTGTTCATTTGAATTGACTTTGACTAGTTTGATTAGATTTTTCTTATAAATATCTCGAATGAAATAGTACCTGATGTTAATATGCTTTGTCTTGGAGTGCTTGATTGGATTTTCTATGATAGATATGGCACTCTTATTGTTTATATGGATAGGGGTCTCCATCAAGTTGAAACCATAGTCAACATCTGATTCTGAATCCAAAGCAGTTGAGCATAGCAGCTTGCAGCAGTAATGTACTCAACTTCAGCATTAGATGTGGATACATATGATTGCTTCTTGCATTGCCTGGAGATGATCCTTCCACCAAGAAATTAACATCCTCCTCATATACATTTCTTGTTGATGTTGCAGCCACTATAATCACTGTTCGTGTAACCATAAAGGTTGAAATCCTTATTCTTGGGATACCAGAGGCCTAGTTTGGGAGCTCTTTTGAGGAATTTAAGGATTCTCTTGGTAGCAGTTAGGTGAGACATATTTGAAGCAGCCTGATATCTAGCATAGATACAAGTTGCAAACATGATATCAGGTCTACTTACGGTGAGATACATCAGAGACCCAATAATTGCGCTGTACTGATGCTGATCAGTATCCTCCCCCTCAGAATCAGGACAAAGATTATGATTTCTGGGTATATGTGTCTTGGCTGGCTTACAATCTTTCATCTCAAATCTCTCTAAGATGTCCTTGACATACTTAGATTGATTGATGAAGAACCCTTCTTCCATCTGCTTCACTTGAATTCCAAGGAAAAAATCCATCTTTCCTATGGAAGTTATCTCAAACTTCTTTCTCATGATGCTTTCAAATTTAAGGACCCAAATATGATGTCATCGACATAGACTTGAACAAGCAACATGTCTTTCCTAAACTTCTTTATGAACAATGTCTTATCTATGGTGCCTTTGGTGTAGCCATTCTTTAGAAAACTAAGACAGTGTCTCATACCACAACCTAGGTGCCTAATATAACCCATAAAGAGCTTTATCCAATTTGTACACATAGTTGGGGTGTTGTGGGTCTTCAAATCCAGGTGGCTAGCACATATAGAATTCTCTATCAATATCCCCATACAAAAATACACATTTTACATCAAATTAATAGACTGTGATGTTCTTGGATGCTGCAAAAGCAAGGAAGATTTACACAACTTCAAGTCTTGCAACAGGTGCAAAGACATCAGTGTAATCTATGCCTTCTTCCTATGTGTATCCTTGAATGACAATTCTTGCTTTATTCTTGATGATCAAACCTCTATCATCACTTTTGTTTCTGAATACCCACTTAGTGCCAATGGGAACTTGGCCAGGTGGTAATGGACATAAGTTCCATACCTTTTGCCTCTTGAACCGAAGCAACTCCTCTTGTATTGCTTCAACCCAATTGTTTTCCTTGAGTGCTTCTTCTACCTTCTTGTGTTCCATTTGAGAAAGAAAGCATGAGTACATGCAGACATTCCCAATGTGGGTCTGGCTTCTTGTTCTCACACCTTCTGAGACATCCCCAATGATGTTCTTAGCTGGATGAGTGGTATGTATCCTGAGCCTAGGAATCACATCTAGTTGTATAGATAGATCCAGGTTTGAGAAGTTTTGCTTAGGATTTTGAACACCATGACCAGCTAATGTCTCACACTCATTCAATGAGGACTGATTGAATAAATGTGTGACAACATCAATGGTATTTTGCTGTGAAGTAGCATCAACAGTTGCCTGTTCCTCCAGATTACTATCTTCATCAGCTTGCGGTTGAATGCTAGAGTTGTCAGCTGTTGAGTTATTTGGCTCAGTTGGCTGACAACTTGTTGACGCTCCCTTATTTCTTGAGATATTCATGCTTTCAGGAATTCCAGTTGAAGGAGTTTGATCTTCAATTCTTCTTGGGGAACTAGGAATAGGTCTGGGTAACTCAAACAGTTGTTCTTTATGGGGTCACTTTGAATTCCTATTCCAGGTGAAACATTCTCACAATATGGTTTAGAATAGTTTCAAAACAATTCTAAATTGAAGATATGATCAGGACCATTTCCCTTAACACAAGGAGTGTGCTCATTGACAATAATGTTGGATGATTCCTTAAATTATTGATTTTTAATATTATACACTCTATAAGCAATAGAGGTTGAGGAATATCCAACAAAGATAGCATCATCCGACTTTTCATCAAATTTTGCTAAATTGTCTTTTGTGTTAAGTATGGTGCACCTGTTGCCAAAGGACCTAAGAAAGCCAATGAACGGTGGTCTCTTGTTCCATAGCTCATAGGGGGTCTTTCTATGGGGTTTAACAATGAGAACCCTGTTTTGCACATAACATGCAGTGCTGACTGCCTCTGCCCAGAAAGTTAGAGGCAGCATTGAATAAGCTAACATAGTTCTTGCAGCCTCAATAAGTGTCATGTTCCTCCTCTTAACAACACCATTTTGTTGAGGAGTTCTGGGAGCACTGTATTATCTGGCAATCCCTTTTGAGTTGTAGAATGAGTCAAGAACTTGATTCTTAAACTCAGTCCCTTGATCACTTCTAATGATTTTTACCTTGTGATCCTTCTGATTTTCAATTTTAAGAATAAACGATTTTAAAGTTTTAGCAGTATCATCTTTAGTTCTTAAAAATAAAACCCATGTAAATCGTGTAAAATCATCAACAATCACAAGGCAATATGATTTGCTTCCAATGCTCATCATACTTGTGGAACCAAAAAGATCCATGTGCAATAAGTGTAATGGGGTGGTGATGGAGTTAACCTCTTTGGA
This sequence comes from Flaveria sonorensis, assembly GCA_025506505.1. NCBI lineage: Eukaryota > Viridiplantae > Streptophyta > Magnoliopsida > Asterales > Asteraceae > Flaveria > Flaveria sonorensis. Next base: position 41,976,935 of record CM046440.1, on the reverse strand, counting down.
TTTGTGAGTGACCTTGTGTTGCTTCCCTTTCGGACAAGCAATACAATTATCGTTACATAAAAACTCCTTTTTAGGCACACCATTCACTAAATTATTTTTAACCAATTTATTCATGGTTTTAAAATTAACATGTCATATTCTTTTATGCCAAAGAGTTGACTCATCACCATTAGCTTTGTAAAGAAAGCATGATACTTCACCTAGTGGGGAAGCATTGTTCATATCCAGCTTGTACATATCCCCTTTCCTGGGAGATCTAAGAAGCACCAATTCCTAGGGAATTATCATCCCAGGTTTGAGGATAATGCACTCATGATTTTTGAAAAGCATTTGGTGCTTTTGATCACAGAATTGAGAAACACTTAAGAGATTGTGTTCAAGCTGTTTGACTAAATTTACTTTGTCAACTTTTAACTTACCATTGGATACACTACCTCTACCAGAAATGTATCCTCCGGCTTCACCTCCAAACTAAACAGGACCTCCATCAAAACGTTCAAATTGTTGTAGGAGAGATCTGTTACCTGTCATGTGCCTCGAGCATCCACTATCCACAATCCATATATTTCCATTCTTATCATGTGGATGTCCCTGCACACAAGGTGAAAAGATTAGTTACTATTGGAAACCCAAGCCTTGTTGGTCTTGGGATCTTCCAATGTAGATGATATAATTAAACCAAAATGTATGCATAGGGGTTCAATTATGGTTTGTGAAGAAGAGTCTTGGACTGCAGCATCTTTTCTGATCTTCCATTCCATCCTCTGGTAGATCAGTGTAGATAAGCCTGATGAGGCTTGAGTAACATGACTTGCTTCCAAGGATTCTTTCTTCTCGGAAGAAGTTTTCACCACCTTTTCTTCCGAAGCAGTCTTCTTCTAGGAAGGTTTCAAAGGATTCTTTTTGTTCCTTTGTTTGTTCTTTAGCTTGTCTTCGAAGCTGTTTCCTTTCGGAAGAATGAGTTTCTTCTGAAAGCAACTTGGCTTTGGAAACAAGCTTTCCTTTCCTTAACACTTGGACCATATGGTAAGGTCCAAATGTGAAACCATCCTTGACTCCTTCCTGTTTAACATTAATTGCATAATGTGTTCTTGCTGGATTGTAGTAACAATCTTTAGCCATGTGGTTATGCAGACCATAGATTATGCACTCAATGTTATTCTTGATGGGGCATGAGGGTTGTTGTTTCTTGAACTTCTTTTCTTCTTCAACAGCCTTCCCCTTCAATTTCTGATCCTTTAGCTGGATAGGAGTGCTGGTACTACACTCTTTTCCTGAATCAAAAATTTTAACCACTTGGAATCCAACTGAGATGAATAAACCCTTTTGCCTTGGTTCTATCTTCAACTTAGTCTCAGCCACCTTTTTGGCAATTTTTCTTGCTGCCCTTATTTTGTTCTTTCTGGCTTTGGTGATTAAGGGTTGATCAACAACTATGGGGATGAGGTTTTCTACCTTATCCTTCCCTGTGGTGTTCACCATTGTTGTATCATTCTTCTGCTCATTGGGTAGTGGGTCAGCAGTTGGAACCTCTTGCTCATCAGTACCACATCTTGGCTGTCTAACAGACACATAAGAGTGTGGTGGAGCAATTTCATTGGTTCCTAACCCACTTTTGTTTTGATAACACACCTTTGAGTGGGAGGATGATGCAGTGATGGTGTTGAAGTTATGCTCTTGAATGGCATACTTCTTTGCTTTAGTCTCAGCTATTACTACATGGGCTTGAGCCTCGGTCAACTTGGATATTAAATCTTTTATTTGAGCTCTATAGTTGGAATGTTCATTTTTTAAAGAGGACACAATTTTCTCTAACTCTTCAATTTTGAGTTTGTAGTCAGATTCTGCTCTCTTAAAATTAGATTTTAATATGTTTAAGGACTTAATAGCGTATTATATCTCCATGTTGTAGTCCTGATACAACTTAACCTTAGCAATACATGCTGGAGTATAGAGATGTTCATATACCTGACTGTCTTCAGTTCCAACCATGAGAGCTTGAGCAGGAGTGACATCTTGCACCATAAAGCTCCAATCAACTTCTTGAGCAACAGCTGCAGTCTGTTGTTCAGTAGGTTTGGCTAGAGCCTTTAGAGTAGCAGGATGTTAGGAGGCTTGAGCTGCTTCGGGATTAGATTTAGGAGCCTTGCATTCCCTAGTAAAGTGACTAAGTTGGTTGCAGTTGTAGCACTTGGCCTTTGACTTGTCAAACCCAAATTTGCTATTGGTTGGGTTTTGAGGGAATTGCCTTCTAGTTCTTTTAAAGACTTCTTTGCTCTATAGGTTAGAAGAGCCATCTGCTAGACAATGTCCATATACCCAACATCATTTGGGCTAAAACCCTCTAGATCATCAAAGCAGAATTGAAAATCTCCAGAGTGCTCACTTCATGAAACAAAAGCACAACTATCCTAGAAAGGATTTTGTTGAGCCTGTTAAGACCTAGGTGTCTCAGGGAATGTGATGTATGGTCCAGAAGAGGATGATGGTTGTTAGGGGTAGTTCAGATATAATTAGGGCTGGGGAGTTCTTGAACCTTCAGCAACATGTAAAGCATTGCTAACAGGAAGGTTTGAGGTTCTGTTCATCTGATGGCCTTTCTGAGTTTCCATCTCCATATGGTATCCATCAAGGATTCAATATAGTTTAGTCATGGTGAGAGTGTTGAGATTCTAAGTTCTCTTGATTGAGACACAGTAGAAAGTCCACTCATGAGGAAGTACACTCATGAATTTTCTCACTATGTCCCTCTTCTCAAGAACCACTCCTATAGACTGAAGAGAGGTTATCAAGTCCATGTACCTAAAGTATTGTTGGCTCAAGGTCTTACTAACAATGTATGTGAAGTTCTCAAACTTTTACTTTAGCACATCTTTCTTGGTCTCCTTAGATTTAGTAGAACCAGAGTACATCAGCTTCAAAGCATCAAATAGTTCTTTGGCAGTCTCGTATTGCTTAAAGCCTACCATCATGGAGTTTGGTATAACTGTGAGCAACACAATCATGGCTTTGCAGTCAATGTCCATCTTCTTGAAGTCTTCATCAGAGTAGTCTTTAACAGCTTTCTTAATCATGGAATTATTTCCAGCTGGGGATTCCACCTTTCGTTGGTAAGGACCATGAGTGAATGATCTCCACATGTGGCTATCTTGATACTTGATAAAGCCTTCAATACGTTTGCACCAGGTTCCAAAATCAACAAGGGTGATGATAGGAGCTTTGGTCATGGTTTCCATCTCAGACTCAGAAAATTTCTGGTTAAGAGCCATTTTAGTGAAGTGAGTAAGGGTGAAGAAACAACGGTGATTTGGGATGGTTAGATCTCACAATCAAGAGCCTAAAAAGCTCTTATACCAATTGCAAGATCGGTGTTGGTTTCACAACACAAGTTTACCTCACTAACTCATTTAATCTCACTCAGTTTGATGAAGCAGAATCTCTAACTAAGTTCACAAGTAATACAATAAGTTAATGAAAAAAAATGAACACTAGAGTAGTTTTCAAGATACTTGTATATATTACTTCTCAACTCAGTATTACAAGACTCTTACAAGCATGATTTACAAAGTTACAATGAGAAACTATATATACTATAATCTACAGCCGGCTATTCTGGGATAACCAGCTAGAATTTACAACTAGACAAATACTACATTGATAGAAGTAAAGTATCTAAGATAAACTATTATCCTAGGTTAGGTAGTCATGACAGGTCCATGACTTACCTTTGGTCAACAACTAAAAGCGGCAACTGTACTAACTGATAATAGCTGAACAATAGATAAAAGTATGGTCAACTACATGGGTGTGAGAAAGCGCCATGCAGTATATCAAAGGTTGCAGTGGATGTTAGACAAACCATACTTATATCTACTGGTTCATAGTTGATTCTTCCAAAGCTAAATGGCTTCAGAAGAATAATTTCTTTTGAGACCATTTATACTTCAGAAGAATCAACTTCTTCCAAGTCTTCTGCAAGTTTGTTGGAATTTATTCTTCGGAAGACTTTGTTTTTAAAATCTTCTAAGTTGTATACTTCGGAAGGAGAACTACTTAGTCTCGGAAGACTGGGTTCTCACTTTGGAACTTCTTCAACCTTGAGCTTCGGAAGATATTCTGACTTGTCTTCAAAAGACCAGCTTTGTCTTCGGAAGACCACTTCAATTGTACATCAAAATCTTCTAAGTGTTGTTTTGGTTACACCAGCCTCATATGATCCAATAGGGTTGTCACAAAGCTCCTTTGATTTGAAGTTTGAGTTGCTTGGGTGATACTAATTAAGATGAACAACTTTGGTATTTTTCTGAGGATGATGATAACTGTTTATTGTTGCTTTTCTTGATTTCCTTCACAAACTTAACCTAATGAACCTTCTTGATTTTCTTTGATTCATGAGCCCTCTTCTCATCATGATCATTCGCATCTTTTTCTTTTGGTGCCCTCTTCTCATCATGATCATTCGCATCTTTTTCATTTGGTTGCTCAGATTCAACCATGATTGGAACGTTAGAAACCTGTTTTTGACCTCCAAGCTACATCTAGGATTATGTACCAATGGTGGTTCCATAGCCTTATACCTTAAACATGTCTTGGTTTGATTCAACTTTTGGGAGTTCTTGGTGAAAGCATGTAATTTTTGAAACTTTCAGATTGAATGTTATATTTGTCTACATAGGTTTTTGCTATTGTTAGATCATCCTATGTAGATTTCAATCTTAATAAAAGATCATTAATCTAGGTCTCTAAGTTTGTTTGCTCATATTTTAATGATGAAAAACTTTTCTCTAACTCTTTTATCTTTTCTTTTGAGCTTGGTCAGTTTTCTTCAAATTAATATTCAGGATGTTAATTGATTCAACATAATTCATAAGATCCAACTTATGATTTCAGTACATGTTTACCATTATAATACATTTAGATGTACAACAAGGTTCAAAGGTTACCTGTGATAAAGAGGTTAAGCTTTTTGTCATCAATTCATTGTTAATGAGTAATGTATATTCAATTTTAAAGAACCATTTATTGATGTCTTCATCAAAAGCCACAACAACAGTGTGTTTTATGGAGTAGGAGATGTTAGAGACTTATAGATTAATTGTGGTTTAAAGTTAGAGGTTCTTAAAGGAGATGGCTTAGACTAGGGTGCTTTTCATTCTTTGGAAAAGTGGACTATTTGGTTACAATCATGATATTTAACTTTGCTTATGTCTATTCCAAAACCTGATTTCTTATGCCTTTAAAATCTCCTACAATTTCTTTGTTGCAACTGTTTAGCTTTGAAAAAAAATCATGGCTATCTAGTAGTTAATGTTAAGTTCTTCAAGGTCTTTTGGATTAATACACTCTAGATCTTCTTTAGAGAGTTGGAAGAAGTTTTCTTGTTCAAACACAAATGCTGAATTTGATAAGCTTGAGGTGGGGTTTGAAGCTTATGCTAGCTGATTCCAACTACTAAATGGTAAGGAAGGAGGTTGTTTCCATACTTGATGATTCAGGATAGGTAATCATCGGCACTTCATGACTAACCACTAGGATTTGATAAGATTGATGGGATTAATAAGGTTCATGAATTAGAGCTAGAAGTGTCAAAGATTTTGTAGTGCTTGATCTCTCACTTCATTCGCCGAGAGATTCTTCATCAATATCAATCTCCATCTGGTAAGCACTTAGGATCTCATAAAGTTCTTCTAGCCTCATGGTCTTTAGGTTCTTAGTTTTCCTAATGACATAGTGTAAATTTTCCATGTCTTTGTTAGAGACCTTATCACTATTCTCCATCTTCCCACCAGCTTCATTCAGAGAGTCTAAGAGTTAAACATATTTGCAGTATGTTGATGTCGTTTTTTCCCTTTTACTGCAACAAAAGTTATTAAACTTTTGTTTCAAGACATCTTTTTTGTTCTCCTTTATGTCTTTAATGCCTTCATACCTTGCCTTCAAAGCTTTTATAGTTTATTGGTAGTAGTGATCTTCTTGAAGTATTGAATGATACTGTTAGGGATGCTCAGTTAATCAACCACAAGGCCTTGAAATCTACCTCCATCTTCTTTAGATCTGCATCAAAATACTTTATAGGTTGCTTTGGTATCATACCGCCTTATTCACCAACTACCTTAACCATGGGTACATACGAACCATTCATAATGGACAACATAGTTATCATCCCGATTTTTAAAGAAATCTTCCATCTTGATCTTTCAGCTTTCATAATCATTAGGAGTAAACGTAAGAGGTTTGGTTTGGGTACCATTTTCCAAGTCATGCTTGGTTGACATAGCTACCACAGCCATTTGGTGAGTGTTTGAAAGAATTGATTTACAAAAAAAAGTGATATGCTGAAAGAAGCTTCAAACAAATGAAGAGCCAAGGTCCTGATACCACTTGGTGGATCGTGTCGAACAATAACTTGTGTAAATCAGTAGTTAGAAGAATCTTTATTAACTACTTATCATAAACAAAGGGATTTTAATACTTGTAATAGAAATAACACAAGATAATTCTTTTAAAGTATTCACTTGATTATAATTCATAAGAGAGTAATAACAGAAATAAAAATATGCGAAATAGCTAACCTCGACATTATATAAATGTAAGGTATTTATACTATGAAAGCTAACACTAGAACAAGTCTTAAACATCTTTTCTAGGTTTAGAATCAATTGCATGCAACAACCATTAATCTACAAATTATGGCATACCACGAATGTGATACTATTGGTTACAAGAAACTGCACAACAAAGAAAAGAAATTAGTTTAGCATATCTTCAACAATTGTAGTGTAATAGTATCATCACTACTCTTCAGCACTGACATTTATGTCTACAAAAGTGATGAATAAACACATACAATTGCTTGTTGGTAGATGCAGTGTGTATGTTGATTCACAATTGATCAGCAGATGGTCCAAAAGATGAAGTCTTCAGCTGGTAGACTTATCTTTGACACTTAGATTGGTTTGGTAGGAGCTGGTTAGTACTTAGTATTTGGTACAAATGAAAACCTCAAACCTTCATCTTCTTGACTGTTTTGCTACAAAGGAAGTTGAGATTAGGTAGGCAATTATCAAAAAGAGGTCCGTGGGGTGAAAGATGGGCTTGGTTTTATCACCTTCATCTTTAGGTTTTCGGTTCAAGGGTTCATTAAAAACATGTAAGATTTCACATTAAAGTTCACATGCAAGAATTTATTATTGCTTAATATGATGTTATTCAAAGATTTTAACAAGTTTAGATAGAAAAAGGTTGAAGCATAATGCATTTTGGTCAAAGAGAAGAAGTTGTCATTGTTTGGGTTTCTAGTGAATTTTCAATTTTGGCTGAAAGAATATTTCAAGCGATGCCTAATGGAAAGTGTTTTAGATGAAATTCATAGACTTTTGGACAAAGTTATATATGAAAGTAGAGCTTCGTCCAAAAGTTTCAAACAAGGACCTCAAATTGTCTAACACATGTATGTTCGAAAGTACCTTAGGCGAAAGTCATAGACTTTTGGATAGAAGTTCATATGAAAGTATAAGTTTCATATGAAAAAGAGTTCGAATGTCCATGCAAAAGTAAGTATTGTTATAATGTCCTGTAGTGTGCCAAAGGTGACTCGTTCACATGTTAACCTTTTATCTACTTACTACGTGACATGAGCCTTCTTCTAGGATCAAGGTTATTTAATTTACGATGAGCGGTAGCTATTTCCCAAGGTGATTTATAGTCCCTCTTTATACATTTTGGGGTGGTGTGCATACTTAGTAAAGAACTAATGAATGAGGGAAAATTTTCTAAAAGAATGATTTCTAAATGAACGAATGTATGTTTTCTAGACGAATGAATGTGATTTATTAGTAATGTAAGGAATAATAAATGGAATGATTTATTAATAACAACCCTTGTATGGAAATGATGATCACCCCTAGGAATGATGGGCCAAATGCCTTTGTGGCAGGCCAACAATAGTACAAATGGGATATGGGTTTTATTAAATGATATAAACAACTACTTAAATGAAAGCACTAATACTTTTAACTAATAATGAATGTCTAAAGAATGTGGTGTATCCTATAGCATACAAATGTTATGTTAATGTTATGTAATGATGTGAATGTTCATGTTTAAAAATGAAAAGGCTTGTTGCCTAGATGATTTATAACCTTAGAACTCACTCGGTGTAATTGAATTTTAGTACGAAAATTAGATTAAAGCGTAAGAATGTTAGAAGAGCTTGGAATGCTTGACTTGGCATGCATAGAAGTTATACCAAACTAAACACTAACATCTTGTTATTTAAGTTTTGTTATTAAACATATACTTCTGTTACAAAATATATATTAAACAATGATACTATGTTATGAATGATTTATGCTACTATAAATAAACTTTCAAGATTAAGAACCGTGTGCTTATGAACGAGTCCAACTGTGAGAACTTTTGGTTTTGAGAAGTTTTATTGAGAAATTATATTTCAGATCAAGGAATTTAGTTGGCGAATATTATATCATTGTTGGTGATGGAGACATTTTGCTACCTCGAAATTTCAACTACCACAACTTAATAATAACACTATATCAATATTATATCAACCATGAAATATTTCAGATTTAAAGAGTACATGTGACAAAAAAGATGACTTGCAACAACTAATTAAGGCTTGGAACCCTATTACCAATGTTCGTTGGTCTAAGAACTTTAATGAGGCAATGAAGACCAAAAAGGATTGACAAAACGGGACTTGAAACTACATAAATTGATCTAGTACCAAATCCAAACTTCATAACTCTAACGCCATATATCCATTTCAATACTACAGGACCGGGTAAGGGTACTTAACACTTAGTTTCACACTGAGGAGAGATCTTAGATCACTTAACAATTCAAATAGGGAACTGGTAACTTAAAAACAGATGATACTAAGAACACAAGTAAATTAAAAAGACAGAACTAAGAACAACACAAGAACACAAGATTGGTTTTCAAGGATGTTGTATATTAATCTCAAGTTCTTTTACAAGTGTTACAAAGCATAAAGAAATTACAAGGACCTGAGACACTTTTATACTACAACCTACAACTGTCACTTACATGTAAAGACAGTTGGGATTTGACTAATCTAGACAACAAGATCAATCTAAAGTCAAAAGGCAGATTGCCTTTTGACTAGTGACTATGACATGCCTTAGCTCACTGACTTTTCCTAATACAAAAAGTCTATAGGAACAAGTAAGGTAAGTTACAGACAAAGACCATTCCTACTTTTTGATAAAGCATGGAAGTTTCACCAACTTATGTAAAGTAGGTGAACCACCAGAGGAGGCAGCGGAAAGTGTGGCAGCTTTATCAAAAGTTGATTCAGAGAAAGCATATTTTCTCTGTCCTCTAAAGAAATCAGTCTTCACAGCTTCGGAAGACTTTGTCTCTGAAGCTTCAGAAGATTTCATCTTTGGCTTCGGAAGATGCTGGTCTTTGGCTTCGAAAGATTTCGCACTTAGAATATTTTTCTATTTGAGTGTGAAACTTCCGAAGTAACTCTTTCTAAACTGTTAGCTTCGAAAGATCTTACACTTAGACACATTTGAGAGTGTAAGACTTCCAAAGCTAGTTCATCTTTGTTCCTTAGTGCATGCATGGAAGACTTGGTTGTTCTGGCTTGTTGGTTGCATCAGCCTCATAATCTTCAAATGATCTTACAAACTCCCCCTAGGCTGATGCTATCAAAACAGAGAAATTCTTCAGATTTTGATAGTCTATATTAGGATCTTCAGCATACCTTTCTTCATCATAAGGTCTGGATCCTTCAGACTAATATAGAACCTTCTCATGTCAAAGAGATCATGTAGAGGAAGATTGAGCATGTCTTCTGTTGAATAGACATGCATGCCTTCCTGATCTATATTGACATACCATCTGTCTGAATCTTCATCATAGCTCTAGGACAGAATGGGTCTTCCAATGGCAAGAGGCTCTACTATGATTGGAGTTTGGTGAGCAGCCTCTTCATGCACTTCCTCAGGATGCTCTGACTCATCCTGAGGTTGGGAGGTGGATGCCTTTCTTCTCTTCTTCTTTAAAGATGATCTTCTGTCCATCCTTTTTCTTCTCCCTGATGATTTTAACTGAGGGGACTGGTCTTGAGTACCAGGTTGTTCAGTTGAGTCGCCCTCAGTTGGGATCTCCTCTCTTACAGGTTCAGAAGGAGAGAGAGGAGGACCCTGTTGTGAATCAGAAGATAAAGTTGGCTGAGATGCAGCTCCAGGTTCAGGTTGTGTTGTCTTAATGGGTTCAACCTTCACCTCAACTTCAGGTTGAGCTGGACTTGGTGGAGAATGCAAGTCCACCAGCTCTCCCTTCTTTATCTTCTGCTTGATTACCCTGATATGCTCATCCATTATGGATAGAGACATAGGGCCAAGCCTCCTTTCGAAGAATACATACAGCTTCAAGAAGCTCATCATCCTTTGTCTGTCAACAGACTTCTTTTGGCTTTTGTGGATGATGGCCCTTGATTTTGCAGCTTCTTCCTTTAATCTTTTCTTTTCAACTTGTTTTTCTCTTTTAGCTTTTTCTTACATCTACTTATTGTATTCAAACAATATGTACTCAGATGGTAAGGGAAGAAGTGCATCTGCCTGATAGAGACCTGTGGCACTTTGGTAGCTGATCACCTTTAGTCTTTCTTCTTCAGTTGCTACCTGAGGTTGTTCAGTGGCCACAGTCTCTGGCTCAGGACTTTCTTGAACTGGGGAGAGGAAAGGAATGTTCTTGTAGAGTCTTTTCAATCGCATTTTTCTTTGTGATTGAAGAGCAGTGTTGCATCCTCTGCTTCCTTTCTCTCCTTTGACAGCTCTGTGTCAGCCAATTCATTCAGCTCATCTAAGGGAGAGAGATGAGTTCATCAACAAGAAAGGAATGTTCTTGTAGAGTCTTTTCAATCGCATTTCTTCTTTGTGATTGAAGAGCAGTGTTGCATCCTCTGCTTCCTTCCTCTCCTTTGACAGCTCTGTGTCAGCCAATTCATTCAGCTCATCTAAGGGGAGAGAGATGAGTTCATCAACATTATAGTTTCTGGTTCCCAGGTAGTTTAGCCTGGCTGCCCTTAACTCATCTTTTTGAGTGTTTAGCCCGGGGCATCCCTGATTGCAGCTTCCATAAACCCTGGGGAACCACTTGAACTCTCTCCCTTCAGCTTCCTCTTCCTCATTCTCTTCTCCTCCTCAATCTCCTCAGGAGTCATTTTCCTTTTTCCTTTGTCAACCACAGGCTTTGGTGACTCAGGCTGGAGAGAGCTTTGGCCTTCATTGCTTGGTTCAGCTGTCAAGCTCTAGCCAGAGAGAGGTTGTGAAACACCAGCACCAGTTGGTGTTTCACTGATGGTAATGGGTATAGAGGGAGATCCTGTCTCAAGGTTCACAGGTTCAACCTCTGGGCCTTCAGTCAAGGTTTTCCCTTCGAAGCTAATCTCTGGGTCTACCTTAACATCCAGTTGACCAAAGATCTCACCTGCTAGCCTCTGTCTATATAATTTTGATCTCAATTTAAACTCCTCTAGCACCCTGTCTTGGATTCTTTCTGCCAATCTTGCTGTTTGTCTATTATTGCTTGGGTTGACAAGTGGCAGATCTACCAAGTTGATGCTCTCATAGAAACTCAGGTGTGAAATGTTGAGAACTTCTAGTTGACCCTGAGCTCTAGAGATCACAAGAGCTCTCCTATTACTGTCACACACCCAACCCCAGATTGGGTTCTCAGAAGGGGCAGACATTGCTCTTGGTATTCCCTCCTCAAACAATTGTTGAATAAGCAAATATAGATCACTGTCTAGAGGAGGTTGCTGAGTATGAACATCTGTAAGAGAGGATGGTGATTCCTCTATGTCCATACTCTGGGAAGAACTCCCAGGTTCTATGATTATCAGAATTTTCTCCCCCTTTTTGGTAGCATCACCCTCTTGCATAGGTGAGCTGGAAGATTGATCCATGACATCCATAGGTTCTTGTGGACCTGGATGAGTTGTCCTCATGGGTCTCTCAGCTAACTTGCCCTTGAGATCGGTGATCTCAAGTTGCTGGTCATTGATCCTCTTCTGTAAGATAGTCACCTGAGATTCCAGGTGAGCTATCTTTGAAACAAAATAGGTGCTAAGATATGACAGTTTGTGCACCTTTTGTTGCAGACTCCCCTCATCTTCAGATGAAGAATCATTGGGGGATTAGAGAATTGGACCTAAGTCTTCTTCCTCACCACCAGCAAGGGTTTCTTGGCTGCTGGATTTCCACTACCCAATGAAAACTTCTAGAGAAGTGTTAAGAGGCTAGGTTGCCATGGTAGAGGTCCTAGTGATGTTATCACTTGAAAAAGTGATAGCCTCTGTCATATGGATTTCCTGAATAAGTTCAGGATGATCCACCTCAGTAGGGGGTTGCTGATGTGGGCTAGAGATGGGGAAAGCAGGAGTACTCATCTCTCCTTGAGTGTGGGAAGCGAGGAGAGACTCATGGTACTCACTGAAGCCCAAATCTTCATCATAATAGAAGTCAAGGCTGGGAATGGGGTGATTTAGATCAAGAGGTTGGGGATGGTAGCTTTCCCCAGAAGGTTGATCACTAGAGTATTGAGACTTAGAGTGATGGCTTAAGGCTGTTTGTGGGGTTGTGAGCTCATCAGGCTAAGCATGAGGAACCTCATCACTGAGTGGTGGAAAGATGGGAGTGGTCTGCTCCTCAGCGAAAGTGGGAGCTCGAGATTCCACTTCCTCCTGTATGGGTTCTATATAGGGGCCTGCACATGCTCAGTAGCAAGTGCAGGGGTTCGTTGGGATTTTCTTTTGTAGGTGATGGTGATGGTGATGGTATGCTGTGTTTGAGAGGTGGAGGGTGTTGGTTCAACACTAGCTGGTGCTGTTAGGTTTTCACCCTGAGCAATGAGCTCAAACATTTTTAGGACAAGGGTTGTTTCTACCCCAGAGAAGCCAACAGTTGGCTTCTTCAAGATTCTGAAGATGCCGGGCCTCATTTGTCCTATTTTACGAATATTACATGTTCCCCTAAACTTGGTCCCAACTCACAGTTGAGAATGTGTTGAACATTCCTAGGGAACATGTAATACTCTAAGGAGTCTAGGTTTGCAAGTAAATTAGTATATACAAACTAAGAGTACCTAAACTTGACCCTTTGTACCATCCCATGGACTATAAAGGAGAGGTCTTCTGGAACTTGATCCCATCCTCCATGCTTGTTAGAAAGGCTGTGAATGACGACATGGAGGAGGTATTTCCATTAAGATGAGACCTTCCCCTTCCTGAAGGTTTTGACTGAAAAGTCACCTTCATAGCCCATCTACTGAAAGGAGTGGTTGACAGCAGATTTGGGAAAGGACAGCTCACCTGCTTCATCATCCAGCTGCAAATAGGTATTTATGATGGCTGGAGTGATGAAAACTATCCTCCCCTGCACTATAGCAGACAGTGCCTTCTCCCCATCCATGGTGACCTCTTGACAGGTCCTCCAAAACTCAAGCAACTGATCCGCATAGAGAGGAGGATCAATTGTAAGGGAGGTGAAGTAGTGAGACGAAGAAAGTTACCTACACACATCTGAGAAGCTTGGATCCTTCTCAGAGTGTAACAGGGCAACCTGATTGTGTTGCCTGTGTAGGTGCATGGAAAAATCAGGGTCGTTGCGATGATCAATATTGGCCATTTGAGGAAGCTTTACAGTGAAGAAACGAAGAAGAAGATGAAATTTAGGGGTAATTTAGGGTAAGGATCAATGAGAGTAGAGAGATGAAATAAAACCGTTTGGAAGAAATATGTTATAGATTTGAGACAAAGTTATGACAAAAAGATAAACTTTGAAATCCACAAGTGGGTCCTACTTCTGAAAAAGGGGCCCAAAAAGTTAGTTTTCTTGGAAGTTGTAAAACTTTCGAAGACAATTTTGGCTTCGAAAGCTTTGTAGCAAAGCTTCCGAAGGCAATTTGTGCTTCGGAAGATATTTCAAAGAATTTTGAAAATTTGGCTTTGGAAGAAGTGAATAAGTCTTCTAAGACTTAGTTGCTTTCGGAAGATATTTGTTCTTTGAATGCATTTAAGTGCTTATATACAAATTTAAGCTTCGGAAGATACTCTAAGAATTTCTTCCTAAGGTAAATCTTAGATAAGCTGTTAAATGATTTAAAGACATAAATTTCTTCCGAAGGCAATTTGAGTTCTTTCGAAGGTAAATTTTCACAAATCTAAGGAATATCAGTTAAAAGTTAGTTTTCTTCCAAAGAGAACTAGGCTTATGAGGTGATCTAATAAACAACTTAGGACACACAATTTTAGGAAATAAAGTTGATTAAGTTATTAAAGAAAATCTATTCAAAGTTAATCATCCCAATAGCTGATACAAGATATTTAAATCTCTGTTCATCAAATGCCTTTGTGAACAGATCAGCATATTGTTTATTTGTGTTAACTTTGATTAGTTTGATCAATCCCTTTTCAAAATTATCCCTAATCAGATGATACCTGATGTTGATGTGTTTGGTCCTTGAGTGCTACATAGGATTCTTTGTAATAGAGATGGCACTGTTGTTGTCTATATGGATAGGAGTCTCCTTGAAGTTGAACCCATAGTCTAGCATCTGATTCTGAATCCAAAGCACTTGAGCATAGTAGCTTGCAGCAGTAATGTATTCAGCTTCAGCAGTTGATGTAGACACACAGGATTGCTTCTTGCATTGCCAAGAGACTATCCTTCCACCAAGGAATTGACATCCCCCAGATGTGGACTTTGCATTCATGTTGCAACCACCATAATCACTATCTGTATAAGCATACAGATTAAAGTCTGAATTCTTTGGATACCAAAGGCCGAGATTTGGAGCACCTTTGAGGTATCTGAGAATCCTTTTCACAGTGATTAGGTGTGACATCTTGGGGTTGGCTTGATATCTGGCACATATACATGTGGCAAACATAATATCAGGCCTGCTAGCAGTAAGGTACATAAGTGACCCAATCATAGCCCTATAGAGATGTTCATCAACACACTCCCCCTCAAGATCAGGACCAAGGGAGTGGTTTCTGGCTATGGGTGTCTTTGCAACCTTACAGTCAGTCATCTTGAATCTTGTAAGTATGTCCTGTACATACTCTGACTGACTAATGAAGATGCCATCTTCAACCTGCTTCACTTGAATTCCTAAAAAGAAACTGAGTTCCCCCATGGCACTCATTTCAAATCTATTCTTTATCAGCAACTCAAAGTCTTTGCAGAGCTTTGGATTAGTTAAACCAAAGATGATGTCATTTACATATATTTGAACTAGCAGTGTGTCATTCCCTGTTTCTTTGATGAAGAGAGTCCCATCAATAGTACCTCTTTTGTAACCATATTGACAGAGGTATGTTGATAGTGTCTCATACCACTTTCTAGGAGTTTGATGCAGTCCATATAGAGCTTTATCAAGCTTGCAGGCATAATCAGGATGATCTGGGTCTGCAAAGGCAGGTGGTTGTTTGATATAAACTTCTTCATCAATCACCCCATAGAGAAAAGTACATTTCACATCCAGCTGGTAGACCTTGAAATCATTGGATGCAGCATAAGCCAGGAATATTCTTATAGCCTTAAGTCTTGCAACTGGAGCAAAGACATCAGTGTAATCAATCCCTTCTTCTTGAGTGTATCATTGGACAACCAGTCTAGCCTTGTTCTTAATGATAATCCCTCTATCATCTTTCTTGTTCCTGAATACCCATTTGGTACCTATGACAGTCTTCCCTTAAGGAAGTGGGCATAAGTTCCACACCTTCTGTCTTCTAATTTGAAGCAGCTCATCTTGCATAGCTTCAATCCAGCTTCCATCCTTCAAAGCCTCATCAACTTTCTTTAGCTCTATCTGGGATAAGAAACAAGAATGTAGACAAACATGGCCGTCATGAGTTTGCCCTCTTGTTCTTACTTCTGAGTCAACATTTCCAATGATTTTTGTGGTGGGATGTCACTTGTGGATCCGAAGTTGAGGGATCACAGCAAGTTGGTTGGACAGATCTAAATTAGAGAAATTCTGATCTGGTAATGAGGTGTCTCCCATCATATCAGCACACTTATCAATAGAAACTTGATCCAATGAGTGTGTGACATCATTTATTTTGTCTTTAATAGAGTGGTTATTAGCATCAAGAAATTCTTGATCACTGTCACCACCTCTAGTTCCTCCTGCATTAGAAGTTCCTTCTCCTAAATTCTAAGCCTCTGAGCTGGAATTTGAATTCAATTCAGTTGAATCATCAGTATTTGTCATGCTTGTGCTGATAGGAGCCTTAATTATACGGTTAGTCACCACTGGAGCTGAAGTAGTCTTCTTGGTTGGTCTTCTCAGCTCAAATCTTGGATCAGGATCTTCTGTTGATCTATTATCTGTAGATCCTGAAACATTCTCATAAGACTTTTAAAACAGTTGGTAACTAAATCAAGATCAAACAGCCAATCCAGACCAGAACCTTTCACACAGGATGTGTGTTCATTGAAAGTCACATTGGCTGACTCCTCAATGATTCTAGTTCTGAGATTGTATACTCTATAAGCCTTAGCTTGAGAATAGTATCCAACAAAGTGTCCATCATCTGATTTCTTAACAAACTTGGCTATTTGATCTTTGGTATTCAAGATGGTGCAAGGACATCCAAATGTTCTGAGAAACCAATGAATGATCTCCTTTTGTGCCATAGTCCATAAGGAGTCTTATCATGTATCTTAACCACTAAAACTCTGTTCTGCACATAGGAGGCAGTGTTGACAGCCTCTGCCCAGAAGGTGATAGGTAGTTTAGAGTCAGACAACATGGTTCTAGCAGCTTCAATAAGTGTTATGTTTCTCCTCTCATCAACACCATTTTGCTGAGGAGTCCTCGGAGCACTATATTATCTTGAAATACCTTTTTCATCACAAAATGTATCAAGGATTTGGTTTTTAAATTCAGTTCCTTTATCACATCTTATGGTCTTGACCTTATGATCAGATTGATTCTCAATTTTTAGAATGAAGTTCTTTAAGATTTCAAGGGTTTCATCCTTAGGTCTAAGGAAAAACACCCAAGTGAATCTTATGAAATCATCTATGATCACTAAACAGTAAGAGGTCCTTCCTAGACTCATTACACTGGTGGGGCCAAACAGATCCATATGTAACAAGCGTAGGGGAGTAGTGATAGAGTTCATTTTCTTTGGCTTGTGAGTCATTTTATGTTGCTTCCCTTTCAGGCATGCAACACAGTGGTCATCACTTGTAAACTCTTTCTTTGGCATTCTAGTTACCAAATCATTCTTAATCAATTTATTCATGTTTTTAAAGTTTACATGGCACATTCTTTTATGCCAAAGGAAAGACTCATCACTATTTGCTTTAGACAGAAAGAAAGAAACTTCTCCAGAGGGAGATGTTTCCTGCAGATCCATCTTGTACATGTTCCCTCTCCTGGGGGCTCTGAGCATAATATGCTCTTAAGGAATGTCAACCTTGGGCTTAAGAACAATGCACTTATGCTCAGTAAAGAGCATGTGACATTTTTGGTCACAAAATTAGGACACACTCAAAAGATTGTATCCAAGCTCCTTAACAAAGTTTACCTTCTCAATGCTGAGCGTACCATTTGTACCTTGCCCCTGTCAATAATGTAACCTCCTACATCTCCTCCAAAAGCAATTGGTACTCCATCAAATCTTTCAAAGTTTTGAAGTAAGGACTCATTGCCTGTCATGTGCCTGGAGCAGCCACTATCAATGATCCACACATTTCTGTTTGCCTTTGGCTGTCCCTGCACAAAAAGAGATGATTTAGTTACATTTGGAAACCTAAGCCTCATTGGTCTTGGGCTTGTTAAAATGAGTTGAAGGCAATGAAACAGTAAGTGATCCTATGTTCAGGCTCTGAGTATCATTTTCTATTGTTGATGAAGAATCTTCAGTCACACGGTCTTCCTTCATCTTCCACACCACCGTTGGAAAATTTGGCTTGACCTTCAAAGCTTCGGAAGCTTTTGCAGCTTCAGAAGATTTGGAGACTGGACCTTCGGAAGATCTTGCTTTCATTGCAGCAAGCTTCAGTACTTCAGAAGCATTCCTTTCTTCCAAGACCAAATCTTTTTCCGAAGTCAATTTTTCACTTGCCTTCTTCTTCATTTTGGAGCTTCCGAAGGAAACAGATTTTCCTTCAGAAGCTTTCTTTTCCATCTTCTTCCCAGAAGCCATTTCTTTAACCATGTGGATAGTACTTTTAGGATTGTAGATGCAATCCTTAGCCAGATGAGAAGTACTACCACACATGATGCAGTCCATTTGCTTCTTTCTGGGAATCTTCTTTTCTTGAGAAGACTGAGTTTGAACACTTCCCTTCTCTTTCTTCACCTTTTTAGATGATGCAGCAGGCTTTCTAGGGAGAGGCTTGCTTTTGAAGATGGGTGGTTCAGGTTGAGTAGTAGTGACACATAGCTTATCAGTCTTCCGCTTAGAGCTGGAGTGAGTTAAAGTTGAAGCAGAACTCTTGGTACTAGAGTTCTTGGTAGAATCTTCAGCTTTCACCACCTTAAACCCTGCAGAGATGAATACTTGTTTCTGCTTGGGGTCAAAGGTGGTCTTGATGTCTTGAACCTTTCTTGATCTTCTTTTTGCTCTTCTGATCAAGTTCCTTCTCTTTGACTTACTCAAACCAGATCCTTTTTCCTCCTCAGGAGCATGGTGACCCTTTTTGGATTGACTCTCTTCACTCTCTTCAGATCAAGTTCCTTCTCTTGACTTACTCAAACCAGATCTGATAGTAGGGTGTATGGAGGAGCTATCTCACAAGATCCCAGTCCTTACTTATTCTGATAACAAACTTTTGCATGTAGAGATGAGGATATTATGTTCTTGAAGGTCTCTTCTTCAAGAACACATTTTTCTGCCCTGGCTTTGCTGATCACAAGCTCAGCTTGGCATTCTATCAACTTAGTAACAAGATCTTTTATTTGAGTCTTGTAGTTTGTTTGCTCATGTTTAAGAGTTGAAATTGTTTTCTCTAGATCTTCTATTTTAAGCTTATAATCATTTTCAGCTCTCTTAAAAATCAGCTTTTAAAATGTTTAAAGACTCAATATCATATCTCATTTCTAAGTAGTAGGACTTGTATTTGTTTACTTTAGTAATACATTCAGGAGAGAAAAGATGTTCTAATACCTTGGCTTCATCATGGTCAGCCATGAGTGCTTGATTTGGAGAAGCATCTTCAGCTTGGAAGCTCCAGTCAAAGCCTCCTTCTTCAACAGCAACTGCAGCTTACTATCTTGGCTTCTCATTCTGGTGCCCTCCTTCAGTGTAGTTTGGCCTGGATGATGCTTGGCCACCATTTGACTTAGGTGTCTTTCATTCTCTGGCAAAGTGTCCCATCTGGTTATAGTTGTAACACTTTACTTTGCTTTTGTCCAGCCCAAACTTACCACCAGCTGCATTGCTAGGAAACCTTCTCCCAGTCCTCTTGTAGAACTTCAGGGCTCTGTGAGTGAGAAGAGCCATCTGCTGGACTATCTCCATATATTCCAGATCATCTGGATGGATACAGTCTAGGTCTTTAAGAGGGAAAAGAAAGTTGCCTGAACTTTCATCAGTAGAGACAAAGGCTTGAGAGGAACTTGTCTCTTGGAAGGGACTTCCTTGGATGTAGCTCTCTCTGGGTGTCTCTGGGAAGGTGATGAAAGTACCCTTTTGTGAAGTTTCAGGGTAGCAGATAAGATGATGCAGTGGTTCTCTGCTATCCCTTTCACCCATATGAAGGGCTGAACTCTGGTGAGTATTAGAGTTACCAGATGAATTTTGCATGTTCATCTCCATCTAGTATCCATTGAGTATCCCATACAACTCAGTGAGAGTAAGGGTCTTGAGGTTTTCAGTCCTCTTAATGACCACACAGTAGTGTGTCCTTTGTCTGGGAAGAGAGGACATGAACTTCCTAACAATATCCCTGTTCTCAATAGTTACTCCAACATCAGCCAGAGTATCCGTAATCTCAACAAACCTAAAGTATTATTGAGTCATGGTTTCACCTGTCTTGAAGGTGAAGTTTTCAAACTACTGCTTCAGGAGGTCCTTCTTGTTCTTCTTGGCTTCATTGGACCCCTCACACATCAGTTTCAGTGCATCCCATAGCTATTTAGCGGTCTTGCACTTCTTGTAACCTCTGTAGATGGAGTTTGGAAGAGCAGTTTAGAGGGCTGTCATGGCTTTCTGATCAATATCAATCCTTTTCCATTCTTTATTAGAAAAGTTAGCCTTCTCCTTTGGTATCATGCCACCACCAGCAGCAGCTGAAGAGGTGCATGGTACATGAGGTCCATTGACAACAGACTCCCACATCCTGGAATCTTGAGACTTGATGAAGCCTTCTATTCTTTGGCACCAAGTGTCAAAATCCTCAAGAGTGATCAGTGGGGACTTTGTTATAGTTCTAGTTTCCATATCAGCCTTAGAGATAGCTGCCATTTGAAGAGTTAAGTGATGTGTGAAGCTAAGAGGATTAAAGATGGTGAGATCTTACAATCAAGAGCCTGGAATGCTTTGATACCAAATGCAGGACCGGGTAAGGGTACTTAGCACTTAGTTTTACACTGAGGAGAGATCTTAAATCACTTAACAATTCAAATAGGGAACTGGTAACTTAAAAACAGATGATACTAAGAACACAAGTAAATTAAAGAGACAAAACTAAGAACACACAAGACACAAGAACACAAGATTGGTTTTCAAGGATGTTGTATATTGATCTCAAGTTCTTTTACAAATGTTACAAAGCATAAAGAAATTACAAGGACCTGAGACACTTTTATACTACAACCTACAACCGTCACTTACATGTAAAGATAGTTGGGATTTGACTAATCTAGACAACAAGATCAATCTAAAGTCAAAAGGCAGATTGCCTTTTGACTAGTGACTATGACATGCCATAGCTCACTGACTTTTTCTAATACAAAAGGTCTATAGGAACAAGTAAAGTAAGTTACAGACAAAGACCATTCCTACTTTTTGATAAAGCATGGAAGTTTCACCAACTTGTGTAAAGTAGGTGAACCACCAGAACAGGTAGCGGAAAGTGTGTCAGCTTTATCAAAAGTTAATTCAGAGAAAGCATATTTTCTCTGTCCTCTGAAGAAATCAGTCTTCGCATCTTCGGAAGACTTTGTCTCTGAAGCTTCGTAAGATTTCATCTTTGGCTTCGGAAGATGCTGGTCTTTGGCTTCAGAAGATTTCGCACTTAGAATATTTTTCTGTTTGACTGTGAAACTTCCGAAGTGACTCCTTCTGAACTGCTAGCTTCGGAAGATCTTACACTTAGACACATTTGAGAGTGTAAGACTTCCAAGCTAGTTCATCTTTGTTCCTTAGTGCATGCATGGAAGACTTGGTTATTCTGGCTTGTTGGTTGCATCAGCCTCATAATCTTCAGATGATCTTACAAATACAATCAATCCAATTGCAAATCATGATAAATCAAATCTTTGTAAATCACCACGATTAGTAGTAGCTATTGCGTAATGGGCGGCTACTTGTTGTGATGAGTAAAAAAATGCACCTGACCATCAAAAGATGGAGGAGGCTATCAAGAGTCAGATTGATTTTACCCTAGTAGAGGTGTGAGAAGAACATGGTGGAAGGTATTAGCCTACAAAAAAGAAAGTCTGACTTGTTTTTAGAATACACGTGTGATGTTAGTAATTTAGGAACATACTTTTACGTAAAGCTTCAAAGTTTTGCTTTTTACCTTTTAAAGTTTGGTTAATAATACTATTTACCATGTATAAAATATTTTCTTAAATTTTCACGACCTATATTACACAAACTAATAAACTACTTTAAAATATATTAATATTTATACAAACAATATCTAGACCTATATTACACAAACTAATACACTACTTTAAAACATATTAATATTTATACAAACAATATCTATACTACTATATAAATTATAACCTTGGGACACAAGTGTAATTTTACAAAAAAAAAGATTATGATGTCTAATACAACTTTTTAAGCATTAAGTACATGTATTCTATGTAATCATTCAATTTGCCCTTAATTTAATAAACTTCTTATAATTAGTGCATTAATTAATTTATATTATTAATACATTATTTAATAATATGTTAATTCGCTACATTATATATTTATTATTTATAATACTTTAAATTAACTATTGGATCGGGTTTGAATTTAAACAAGACTTCTCTAGTGATCGACAGTTAACAAAAGCGGATCCTAAGTTAACTGTCTAGTAACAAACATAAACACTTTGAGTAAAAAAATGACACAATGAGTGTTTTCAAAGAATTTACTTGATAACTTTTCTGATTACAAAGAGTAATAATAGCAGATACCAAATGGACAAACAAGCTAAACCTAAAACTATACAAGTATGAGGTATTTATACTATGAAAGCTGAACACTAGAATGTATCCTGATCATCTATTATAGGTTTAGGATCAATGGCATGTTTTAGCCATTGATTTATATATTATGACATACCACGAATGTGCACTACTATTGGTTATAAAAATATGTACAACATAGATAGAAAATTAGTACTTCAGAGGATCAGTAGTTGCAGAAGTATGTTGTCGCCAACACTTTTTGTTATTGACATTCTTGTTTAATTCAGCAGTGAATCAACAGATAATCAGCATATGCTCAAATGTTGATTCACAGTAGTTCGGTACTTAAGGAAATCAGCTAGGGTGCAAACGAGTCGAGCCGCTAGCGAGATACTCGAGATCGGATCGATAAATAGCTCCAAACGATCCGAGCTTTATCGAGCCCGAGCTGAGCTCGAGCTTGAAAAAAACTTATTTAATTATCGAGCCCGAGCTTCACGTATCGAGCTCGCGAGCCTAAACGAGCTTTTTATTTATATATTTTTATTTAATTTATTAAATATATTATATAAATAATTTTTATCATAAACAAAGTTATGATAAAAAACAATTAAATAATAGTACAATGTCATATATAAAATACATAATTACAAATATATATCAAAATTAAATATAAAAATATTAATAGTATAATTAAAAAAAATAAACGAGCCGAGCTCGAGCTTGAAAAAGTATTTGTCGAGCCGAGCTCGAGCTTTAAAAATAAAGCTTGAAATGAGCCAAGCTCGAGCTTAAGATCTCCTAAGTCATCACGAGCCGAGCTAGAGCCTATATGAGTCAAGCTCGGCTCGGCTCAGCTTGTTTGCACTCCTAATATTAGCTTATGTAGAACGATAGTGAAATTAGAGTTTAGGTAGCTTAATCATTATTATATTTCAACATTAACATTTAAATTTATTAATAAGTATTATCTTATTTAAATACTTAACTATATAAAAAACTAAATATTTTTATTATAATAATAAAATAAAAAAAATATAATAATAATAATAATAATAATAATAAAATAATAATAATAATAATAATAATTGTAATAAGTAGTATATTATTTAAATACTTAACTATGTAATTGCTAAATACTTTTATAATAATGATGATAATAATAATCTATATTTGTATTATCTATAATATTATATAAAGAATTTTAGGATGACCACATGTAATTTTACTTAATATTTAAGGCATCTAATATAACTTTTTTTATACATAAGGTATAAGTGTTATATACAATAGTTATTAATTTACTCTTATTTAATATTTTTTCTAATTAATACACTATTTAATATATATTTGTTTTAATCTTTATCTTGTTTATAAAGGTGAGGCTATTGTAAAAAGTGAGGAAAAAACTAAAAAATATGAGACTGATTATTACTATTAGATGTTAGATACAATGGCTAATAAAATTCAGTGGCATAATGGTAAATTGAAACTTTAAATGATAGACGAATGGTATTTTAGTCTTAACCACACTTTCAAGATCCATTTTTTTAAACGCTCATAACTTCTACATATAACATTATACTTTCTAAAAAATTAAACCATTAAAACTAACATTTTTTAATCTTTAAAACGTCTATAGTTTGATACATAAAAAATGAATTTTTTTATGTTATTTCAATTCATTATGTAATATTCTTTACCTTATTGTGTAATATCATATCATTGTGATATTCATAAGATCAATGTGACTAATGTTGACCGTTCTGTTATGCATTGTGTTTTTTTAAATAATGATTTTCAAATAACAAAATGACAAAAAAAATGTAATTTTTTTACATTTTCTAGTTCATTGTGTAATGATGATCAGGCCATTGTGTAATCTCATCAAATAACTCATTGTGTTTATTGCTAATCATCGAGTCTAGTGCTAGTTATTGTGTTACCCATTGTGTCTAATGTTAACCATTGTGTTTTTAAAAATGATGATTTTCTAATAACATACTAATGAGAAATGTAAACTTTTTATGTTTCAAGTTTAGTGTGTATTCCTCATCAGATAATTGTGTAATCCTCATCAATTCAAAATATTACACAATGAGTTAGAAAAACATGAAAAAAAACTTTGTTTTTTTTTTATATCAATACTATAAGGATCACACTTAGAGGCTGATGCAACCAAAGAGCTCTCAGCATGCACATGTGAAGTACAAGAAAGTTACTTCGGAAGATTGGATATAACTTAGTGAATTATACGGATTATCAAATCTCCCAAAGCCAAAAAACCAAATCTTTCAAAGCCAAAGATGAAGTCTTTCGAAGCTTCAAAGACAAAGTCTTCCAAAACCAAATACTGATTTCTTCCAGAAACATAGAAGACGTGATTTTTCTAAATCACCTTTTGACAAAAGCTGAACCACTTTTCACTGCCACCTCTGACGATTCACCAACTTATATGAGTTGGTGAAAAGGTCATACTTTTGTCAAACTGTAGATTAAGGTCTTATGTCTGTAACTTTCTACTCTTGTACTTTTATCCTTTTTCTATTAGATAAGGATATGAGCTATGTCATGTCATAGTCACTAGTCAAAAGGCAATTTGCCTTTTGACTCTACATTGATCTTGTTGTCTAGATTAGTGTTTCCAGCTAGCCTTCAAAGTATGGCCGGTTGTAGGATGTAATATAAAGTATCTCAAGTACTTGTAACTTTCAGAATGTAAGCTTTGTAATACTTGTAAGAACTTGAGAGGAATATACATCATTCTTGAAAAAATATTATCTTGTTCTTGTTCTGTTCTTTACTTGTGTTCATTGTTTTATCATAATCCAGTTCCCTATTTGATCTGCTAAGTGTTCTAAATACTTTCCAAACATTATGAAACTGTTACATTGATCCCCTTCACCGGTCCTGCAATTGGTATCAGAGCTTTTCAGGTTCTTGATTGTAAGATCTCACCATCTTAGATCTCTTCAGTTTCATAAAACACTTACCAGCTCATATGGCATCTCTCTCAAATGTTGATATGAAAACTGGTACTATGAAAAAGTCTCCACTGTTCACTCCTGATGACTTTGATACTTGGTGCCAATGTATGGAAGGGTTCATCAAGTCTCAAGACATATAGAGATCTGTTGTTAAAGGACCTCACATCCCAAGCACCTCTTCAGCCACTACTGGAGGTGGGATGATTCCAAAGAAAATGGCTGATTATTTTAAGGAAGATTGGAAGAAAATTGATGTAGATCAGAAAGCCATGACTGCTCTCCAAACTGCTCTTCCAAACTCTATATACAGAGGCTTCAAGAAGTGCAAAACTGCTAAGCAGCTATGGGATGTACTTAAGCTCATATATGAGGGGTTTAAGGAAGCCAAGAAAACCAAGAAAGACCTCATGAAGCATTAGTTTGAGAACTTCGCCTACAAGACAGGTGAAACCATGACTCAACAATACTTCAGGTATGTTGAGACTATGTATAGTCTCATGGATGTTGGAGTAAAGCTTGAGAATAGGGACATTGTGAGGAAGTTCATATTTTCTCTTCCCAAACAATGGACTCACTACTGTGTGGCCATTAAGAGAACTAAAAACCTCTCTACCCTTACTCTCACAGAGTTTTATGGTATCCTAAGTGGTTACCAGATGGAGATGAACATGCAAAATCAATCAAGCAGCTCTTCTAGTAATCAACAGAGTTTATCCCTCCATGTAGTTGAAAGGGATAGTAGAGAACCACGATATCATCTTATCTGCTACCCTGATAACTCATAAAAGGGTCCTTTCATCACCTTCCCTGAGACACCAAGGGAAAGCTACATCCAAGGAAGTCCATTCCAAGGCACAGGCTCTGCTCCAGCCTTTGTGTCTAATGATGAAAGTTGTGGGAACTTTCTCTTCACTCTTGAAGACTTGGATTGTATCCATCTAGATGACCTAGAGTATATGGAGATAGTCCAGCAGATAGCTCTTCTCACTCACTTAGCCAAGAAGTTCTACAAGAGAACAGGAAGAAAATTCCCAAGCAATATGGCCAGTAGAAAGTTTGGCCTGGATAAAAGCAAGGTGAAGTGTTACAACTGTAACCAAATGGGACACTTTGCTAGAGAGTGCAAGGCACCAAGGACACATGGTGGTCAAGCATAATCCAGACCAAACTACACTGATGCAACTCCCATAACTAAGAAGCCAAGCCAACCAAAACAACATGCTATTGTTGTTGTTGAAGGACGAGGCTTTGACTGGAGCTTTTAGGTAGAAGATACTTCTCCCAACCAAGCACTGATGGGTGATCATGAAGAATTCAAGGTATTAGAACATCTTTGTACTTCTGAATGCATTGCTAAAGTTAACATGTACAGGTCCTATAACTTGGAAGTGAGAACTGACCTTGAGTTCTTGAATATTTTAAAAGCTGATTTCAAAAGAGCTAAAAATGACTATAAACTTAAAATAGAAGATTTAGAGAAAACAATTTCAACTCTTAAGCATGAGCACACAAACTATGGGACTCAAATTAAAGATCTCATTACCAAGTTACTGAATGCCAGACTGAGCTTGTGATTAGCAAAGCCAAGGAAGAAAAATGTGTTCTTGAAGAGGAAACCTTCATGAACATGATATCCTCATCCTTGCATGCAAAGATTTGTTATCAGAATAAGCAGGGACTAGGGTCAAGTGAGATAGCTCCTCCACACATACTCCTATCTGTAAGATCTCTAAGGTGTGGAACTTGTCAAGTTTAGCTGCCTCCTATTGATTCTATCCAAGAGAAGGATGAAGATATAAAGGAGATAGTGAAGGATGAACCTGAAATGAGTGACAAGGGTTATCCTAAGAAGGGTCACTATTCCCTTGGAGAGAAGAAGGAACCAGTGATGACCAAGTCTGTAAGAAAGAACTTGATAAGGGCAGCCAAAAGAAAATCAAATAAGCCCAAGAGATCAAGGCCACTTTTAACTCCAAGCAAAAACAAGTTTTTATCTCTGCTGGATTTGAAGTGGTGAAGACTGAAGACTCAACCATGGACTCTATTACCAGGAGTCCTAGTTCATGTCCAAATCACCCTAGACAAGTAAAGAAGACTGACTAAATGTGCACCACTGAGGCATAGCCTAAACCATCTAGTTCCAAGAGTAAGCCTCACCCTAAGAAGCCTGTTGTATCATCAATGATGTGACATCTATCAACAAAATAGGTGTGTTGACCTTGACTTTGACTTTTGACTTTGATTTTATTAGATTTAGGCTTGGTCTTAATTGATTGTTCATTTCAATGTTGGTCTAAATTTTAGCTTAATGGGCCTATGTTATAGTGCAAGACCGCGTAAGGGTACTTAAGTTTGGGCTTAGTTAACACACTTAGGAGGATCTTAAGATCACTTAACAATTCAAATAGGGAACTGTAAACTTTTACTGAAGATACAAGATAAACACAAGTAAAACTGTTTAAGAACAAGAACAAGAACATAAGATTAAGTTTTCAAGGAAGTTGTATATTGCTCTCTAGTTCTATTACAAGTGTTGTACAAGTATATTTTAAGTGCAAGAACCGGAGACTATTTATACTACATCCTACAACCGTCAATATGCAAAAAGACAGTTGGAAGTGACTAATCTAGACAACAAGATCAATCTAAATTCAAAAGGCAGATTGCCTTTTGACTAGTGACTGTGACATGCCATAGCTCACTGACTTTTCCTATTACAAAAATCCAAAAGGAACAAAAGGAGAAACTTGCAGGCGAAGAACATATCTACTTTATCATAAAGTATGGAAGTTTCACCAACTAGTGATAGCAGGTGAACTACCAGAGCATGCAGCGGAAAGTAGGTTGCTTTATGATAAAGTTGACGGAAAAGGAATCTTTTCTCTCTCTTCAGAAGAAATCAGTCTTGTCTTGTAGGCAGCTTCGGAAGACTTTG
This sequence comes from Flaveria sonorensis, assembly GCA_025506505.1. Classification (NCBI taxonomy): domain Eukaryota; kingdom Viridiplantae; phylum Streptophyta; class Magnoliopsida; order Asterales; family Asteraceae; genus Flaveria; species Flaveria sonorensis. The sequence goes on along the minus strand of CM046440.1, from coordinate 41,948,642 downwards.
TCTTTGAAGCTTCAGAAGACTTCATCTTTAACTTCGGAAGAGTTGAGTCTTTGGCTTCGGAAGGCTTTACACTTAGAGTATTTTCCAAGTTAAGTGTAAAGCTTCCGTAGTAGTTTCTTCTGAACTTTGGCTTCAGAAGACTTTACACTTAGAGTATTTTCCAAGTTAAGTGTAAAGCTTCCGCAGCAGTTTCTTCTGAACTTTGGCATCGGAAGATTTTACACTTAGCATATTTCAGAGTGTGTAAAAGCTTTCGAAGCTAGTTCACCTTTGTTCCGAAATGCATGTTGTAAGACTTGGTTGTTTTGGTATCCTTTGGTTGCATCAGCCTTTTAACTTCATAGGTTCCTACAAACTCCCCCTAGGCTGATGCTACCAAAACAGAGAGGTTCTTCAGACTTGGATAGTCCATATGAGGATCTTTAGAATTCCTTTCTTCATCAGCAGATCTGGATTCTTCAGACTCATGAAGTACCTTCTCATGTCATAGAGATCATGCAGAGGGAGTTCAAGCATGTCATTTATGAAGTAGACATGTTGTTCTCCTTGATCTCTAGTGACATACCATCTGTCTGGATCTGCAGCAAATGTCCAGGACAGAATTTGTCTTCCAATGGCAAGAGGCTCTACTATGATTGGAGTTGGTTGAGAGGCCTCTTCATGCACTTCCTCAGGATGTTCTGACTCATCCTGAGGTTGGGAGGAGGATGCCTTTCTTTTTTTCTTCTTTGAAGATGATCTTCTTTTGGCCATCCTCTTTTTCCTCCCTGATGATTTTAACTGAGAGGGCTGGTCTTCAGTGCCAGGTTGTTCAGTGGAATCCCTCTCAGTTGGGATCTCCTCTCTCCCAGTTTCAGAAGGAGAGGGAGGAGAACCCTGCTGTGTGTAAGAAAATGAAGTTGGCTGATATGCAGCTCCAGGTGCAGGTTGTGCTGTCTCTGTAGGTTCAACCTTCACCTCAACTTCAGGTTGAGCATGACTTAAAGAATGCAAGTCCACCAGCTCTCCCTTCTTTATCTTCTTCTTGATCACCCTTATGTGCTTATCCATTATGGATAGAGACATGGGACCAAGCCTCCTTTTGGAGAACCCATACAGTTTTAAGAAGCTCATCATCCTCTGTCTATCAGCATACTTTTTTTGATTTATTCGGATGATGGCTCTTGCTTTTGCAGCTTCTTCCCTCTGCCTTTTCCTAGCAGCTTGCCTATCCTTTTTGGCTTGCTCTTCTAGCTGCTTGTAGTATTCAAACAATATATACTCATGAGGTAGGGAAAGAAGTGCAGATGCTTGATAGAGACCTGTGGCACTTAGATAGTTGATCATCTTTAATCTTTCTTCTTCATCAACTACCTAAGGTTGTTCAGAGGCCACAGTCTCTGACTCAGGACTTTCTTGAACTGGGGAGAGAACAGGAAGTTTCTTGTAGAGTCTTTTCAGTCTCATTTCTTCCTTGTGCTTGAGGGTCAAAGCAGCATCCGCTGCTTCCTTCCTCTCCTTTGACAACTCAGTGTCAGCCAGTTCATTCAGCTCACCTAAGGGGAGAGAGATGAGTTCCTCTATATTGTAATTTCTGGTTCCCAGGTAGTTTAGCCTGGCTGCCCTTAACTCATCTTCCTGAGTGTTCAGCCTAGGGGTAGCCCTTATTGCAGCTTCCATAAATCCTGGGGAACCACTTGAACTCTCTCCCCTCAGCTTCCTCTTCCTCTCTCTCTTCTCTTCTTTATACTCCTCAACAGTTAATTTCCTTTACCTTTGTCAACCACAGGCCTTGGTGACTCAGCTGAAGAGAGCTTTGGCCTTTATTGTTTGGTTCAGCTATCAAGCTCTGGCCAGAGAGAGGCTGTGAAGCACCATCACCAGCTGGTGTTTCACTGAGGGTAATGGGTGTAGAGGGAGATCCTGTCTCAAGGGTCACAAGTTTAACCTCTGGGCCTTCAGTTAAGGTTTTCCCTTCGAAGCTAATCTTCGGGTCCACCTCAACATCCAGTTGACAAAAGATCTCACTTGCTAGCCTCTGCCTATATAATTTTGATCTTAGTCTGAACTCCTCTAACACCCTGTCTTAGATCCTTTCTGCCAATCTTGCTGCTTGTCTGTTGTTGCTTGGGTTGACAAGGGGCAGATCCACCAAGTTTATACTCTTATAGAAACTCAGGGTGGAGATGTTAAGAATTTCTTGTTGACCCTGAGCTCTATAGATCATAAGAGCTTTCCTATCATGGTCATACCCCCAACCCCAGATTGGGTTCTCAGATGAGGCAGACATTACTCTTGGTACTCCCTCCTCAAACAGTTGTTGAATGAGCAGTTCCAGATCACTGTCTAGAGGAGGTTGCTGAGTATGGACAACTGCAAGAGAGGATGGTGAGTCCTCTATGTCCATACTTTGAGAAGAACTCCCAGGTTCTGTGATTGTCAGAATTTTCTCCCCTTTTTTAGTAGCATCACCCTCTTGCATAGGTGAGCTGAAAGATTGAACCATGACATCCACAGGTTCTTGTGGACCTGGATGAGTTGTCCTCATGGGTCTTTCAGCTAACTTGCCCTTAAGATCGGTGATCTCAAGTTGCTGGTCATTGACCCTCTTCTGTAAGATAGTCACCTGAGATTCCAGGTGAGCTATCTTTGAAATAAAATAGGTGCTAAGATGTGACAGTTGTGCACCTGTTGTTGCAGTCTCCCCTCATCTTCAAATGAAGAATCATGGGGGGATGAGAGAATTGGACCTATGTCTTCTTCCTCACCCCCAGCATGGTTTCTTGGCTGCTGGATTTCTCCTGCCCAATGACAGCTTCCAGAGAAGTGTCAAGAGGCTAGGTTGCCATGGTAGAGGTCCTAGTGATGTTATCACTTGCAAAAGTGATAGCCTCTGCCATATGGATTTCCTGAATAAGTTAAGGAGGATCCACCTCAGTAGGGGTTTGCTGATATGGGCTAGAGATGGGTGATGCAAGAGTACTCATCTCTTCTTGAGTGTGGGAAGAAAGGAGAGATTCATGTTACTCACTGAAGCCCAAATCTTTATCAGAGTAGAAGTCAAGGCTGGGTATGGGGCGGTTGAGATTAAGAGGCTGAGGATGGTAGCTTTCCCCTGAAGGTTGATCACTAGAGTGTTGAGACTCAAAGTGATGGCTTAAGGCTTTTTATGGGGCTGTGAGCTCATCAGGCTGAGCATGAGGAACCTCAGCACTAATAGTTTGAAAGATGGGAGTGGTCTGCTCCTCAGGGAAAGTAGGAGCTCTGGATTCCACTTCCTCCTGTATGGGTTGTGATATTGGGGCCTGCACATGCTCAGTAGCAAGTGCAGGGGTTCGTTTGTGTTTTCTTTTGTAGGTGATGGTGATGATAGGCTGTGTTTGAGGTAGGTTAGAGGTAGAGGGTGTTGGTTCATCACTAGCTGGTGCTGCTAGGATGTCACCCTGAGCAATGAGCTCAAACATTTTTGCAACAAGGGCTGTTTATATCCCTAATAAGCCGACAGTTGGCTTTTTCAAAATCTTGAAAATGTTGGGCCTCATGTGTGCAAGTTTAAGAATATTACCTGTTCCCCTCAACTGTGGTCCCAATTCACAGTTGAGAATGTGTTTAACATACCGGGGAAACATGTAATACTCTAAGGAGTCCAAATTTGCAAGTAAGTTTGTAAATACAAATTGAGAGTACCTGAATTTGACCCCTTGTACCATCCCATGGACAATGAAGGAAAGATCTTCTAGAATCTGGTCCCATCCCCTATGCTTATTGGATAAGCTATGTATGACTACATGGAAGAGGTATTTCCATTGGAATGAGACCTTCCCCTTCCTGAAGGTCTTGATCAAAAAGTCGCCTTCGTAGCCCATCTGCGCAAAGGATTGGTTGACAGTAGCTTTTGGGAAAGACAGCTCACCTGCTTCATCATCCAGCTGCAAATAAGTGTTTATAATGGCTAGAGTGATGAAACCCGTCCTCCCCTGCACTATGGCAGACAGTGCCTTCTCCCCGTCCATGGTGACCTCTTAACAGGTCCGCCAGAACTCAAGCAACTGATCCTCATAGAGAGGAGGATCGATTGTAAGGGAGGTGAAGCAGTGAGACAAAAAAAGATACCTACACATGTTTGAGAAGCTTGGATCCTTCTCAGAGTTTAACATGGCAACTTGATTGTGTTGCCTTGTAGGTGCATGGTGAAATCTGGGTCATTGCGACGATCAAGATTAGCCATTTGAGGAAGCTTTGTGGTGAAGAAAGGAAGAAGATGAAATTTGGGGGTAATTTTAGGATAAGGAACAATGAGAGAAGTGAGATGAAATAGAACCGTTTGGAAAGATATAGTCTGGATTTGAGACAAAGTTAATGCAAAAGATAAACTTTGAAATCCGTAAGTGGGTCCTACTGCTGAAAAAGGCGCCCAAAAAGGTAGTTTTCTTGGAAGTCGTAAAACTTCCGAAGGCAATTTAAGTTTCGGAGGCAATTTTGCTTCGGAAGATATTTTAAAGAGTTTTGAGAATTTTGGCTTCGAAAGAAATAAATGAGTCTTCCGAGACTAAATTGCTTTCGGAAGAGATTTGTTCTTAAAATGCATTTAAGTACTTATATCAAAATTTAAGCTTCGGAAGATACTTTAAGAATTTCTTCCAAAGGTAAATCTCAGATAAGCTGTTTAAATGATTTAAAGACTTAAACTTCTTCCGAAGGCAACTTTTGCTTCTTCCAAAGGTAAATTTTCATCATTCTAAGAGATATCATTTTAAAAGTTTGTTTTCTTCCAAAGAGAACTGGGCTTATGACGTGATCTAATAAACAACCTAGGACACACAGTTTTAAGAAATAATGTTGATTAAGTTATTAAGAAAAATCTATTCTAAGTTGATCATCCCAATAGGTGATACAAGATATTTAAATCTCTGTTCATCAAAGGTTTTGTGAACAGATCAGCATATTGTTCATTTGTGTTGACTTTGATTAGTTTTATCAAACCCTTTTCAAAATTATCTCTAATCAGATGATACCTGATATTGATGTGTTTGGTCCTTGAGTGCTGCATAGGATTCTCTATAATAGAAATGGCACTGTTGTTGTCTATGTGGATGGGAGTCTCTTTGAAATTGAACCCATAGTCTAGCATCTGATTCTGAATCCAAAGCACTTGAGCACAGCAGCTGGCAGCAGCAATGTATTCAGCTTCAGCAGTTGATGCAGACACAGAGGATTGCTTCTTGCATTGCCAAGAGACTATCCTTCCACCAAGGAATTGACATCCCCCAGATGTGGACTTTGCAGTCATGTTGCAGCCACCATAATCACTATCTGTATAAGCATACAGATTAAAGTCAGAATTCTTTGGATACAAAAGGCCTAGATTTGGAGCACCTTTGAGATATCTAAGAATCCTTTTGACAGTGATTAGGTGTGACATCTTGGGGTTGGCTTGATATCTTGCACATATGCATGTGGCAAACATGATATCAGGCCTGCTAGTAGTAAGATACATAAGTGACCCAATCATAGCCCTGTAGAGATGTTCATCAACACACTCCCCCTCAAGATCATGACTAAGGGAGTGGTTTTGGCTATGGGTGTCTTTGGAACCTTACAGTCAGTCATCTTGAATCTTGTAAGTATGTCCTGTACATACTTTGACCGGGTAAGGGTACTTAAGCTTGGACTTAGTTAACACACTTAAAAGGATCTTAAGGTCACTTAAAAATTCAAATAGGGAACTGTAAACTTTTACTAAAGATACAAGACAAACACAAGTAAAACTGTTTAAGAACAAGAACACAAGATTAAGTTTTCAAGGAAGTTGTATATTGCTCTCTAGTTCTATTAGAAGTGTTATACAAGTATATTTTAAGTGCAAGAACCGGAGACTATTTATACTACATCCTACAACCGTCAATATGCAAAAAGATAGTTGGAAGTGACTAATCTAGACAACAAGATCAATCTAAAGTCAAATGGCAGATTGCCTTTTGACTAGTGACTATGACATGCCATAGCTCACTGACTTTTCCTATTACAAAAAGCCAAAAGGAACAAAAGGAGAAACTTGCAGGCGAAGACCTTATCTACTTTATCATAAAGTATGGAAGTTTCACCAACTAGTGATAGCAGGTGAACTACCAGAGCATGCAGCGAAAACTGGGTTGCTTTATGATAAAGTTGATGGAAAATGAATCTTTTCTCTCTCTTCGGAAGAAATCAGTCTTGTCTTGTAGGCAGCTTCGGAAGACTTTGTCTTTGAAGCTTCAGAAGACTTCATCTTTAACTTCGGAAGGGTTGAGTCTTTGGCTTCGGAAGACTTTACACTTAGAGTATTTTCCAAGTTAAGTGTAAAGCTTCCGCAACAGTTTCTTCTAAACTTTGGCTTTGGAAGACTTTACACTTAGAGTATTTTCCAAGTTAAGTGTAAAGCTTCTGCAGCAGTTTCTTCTGAACTTTGGCTTCGGAAGATTTTAGACTTAGCATATTTCAGACTGTTCCGAAGTGCATGTTGGAAGACTTGGTTGTTTTGGTATCCTTTGGTTGCATCAGCCTTTTAACTTCAAAGGTTCCTACATATAGTATTGGCCCTTGGGTTATTGCCAATAAGATGACCATTGGGCTTGCCATCATACAATGTCCTGTGGATTGAGTCTAATCAAGGATTTTTCAAAAGGTTAAAACCCAACTAACCAAACATTCATGGACTTTGCCTAAAGTCTATTAACTAAACTTAAATTAGTCCAAATATATTTATTATCCAATTTCTAGGGCATATAATAGTTCGTTGGAATTGTTTTAACGCGTGGAATTTAAAAACATAAAAATTGGTCGACACGTAATTCGAGATAAGACAGATTGGACGAGATGGGTCAAGGGCCCGAAGGCCCTTGCCCCTCCCCTTGTTGTGGCTGAAATCTAGACAAGGGGGAATTGCCCCCTTGTTTCCTGACTTTTGCAAACTTTCCCTCCAAGATCCTCTCTAGTTGTAAACCCTAGCCACCACAACCCAATACCTTCTTTTTCTTCATCATATTCATCGGAAATCAGCATCATCATATCACTCCATTGATTTTTGAAATAATCAAGACATTCAAGATCGTGTTCTAATCAAGTCTTGTTCATCTTCTAATCTCCGGTGAGAAAAATCGTTTCTTGCTGATTTATTTCTTGTTCTACTTTGATATGGATGATATTCATCATTTAAACATAAATTCATCATCTAATATTCTTATATTCTTTATTTTGGACGTTGGATCGTGAAGATCTAGGTGTTACGGGTGTTAGACTCTCTAACCGGTAAAACCCTAATCATTAGTCTTTGTATATTCTTGAATCTATTGAAGTTGTGTTGTAATTTTGTGTGACCTGATCAAAATAGAAACCTTGGCCTTATAAATAATTTTTGAAAACATTAATTTGGTTGCTTGAATGGATGGACGTGTTGAACGATCAAAACTATGAATCGATTAATTAATGTTGTGAACCGGAAGACTAAAATCAAACTAACTGTTTTGGGACTGAAATTGGAATAATCCAAGTGTTTAATTAAATATTTGAACAATTAGAATATGTAATAAATGTTCATTAAGTACTAGGGCTGATAATGGTCAAATATTGAGGTTTTGGATGCAAAGGAACAAGACTAATGAACTGGATAGTTTGCTGTCAGAAAAATAGGACATTTTATACAGGTCATAACTTGGTCATAATAAGTCCAAATGGGCAAACTTTGTGTCTAAAATTAATTTCAATGAGTCCCCTAACTAATCCAAGTGGTCTCGTGTCGTTTCGACATCGTTTAGCTTTCCAAACGTGGCAAACAAAACTGAAGGTCAAAACTGACGAATCTGGGCAGCAGGTTATCTGTGTTCGTCGAGTCATATCTTTCGTATATTTTATCCAATGGGGATGATTCTTTTTCTAGATTTTAATTTAAAGTCTTATCTTTCAAATGATACCTATTACTCAACGTTTCGTTATCGTTTCGATCTCCAAACAGCTTATGCAAAACTGGTGCGCAAACAGATATACTTGCTAAAATATTTTGATAAACTTAAAAATAAGATGGAAACTAAATAATCAATCAAAGATAAGTTTTGTATTTAAAAGTGGTTAAATGATTTTGTAAAAGAATAAGTTAATAATTTCTATAATTCATCGAATATGGACTAATAGATGTTCATTGAAGGTCGTTAACAAATTAAAATAAAGTGACAATAAAAACCCTAAGTACAGCGAGTTTTAAAGTTTAAATCCGACATTGGACCTGTTCTATTAATAAATTATATTTTCATAAAACAAAAACCTTGATGGCCGTTAAGGACTGGGTTACAAGGATTACACCTGTGTTGGTCATTTTTGTTCTTTAGTAATCCTTTTATGATTTGTAATTTCAGTGCTTGCTTTGTATATTGTGGGATTTGTACTGTACTATTTCAAGGTGAGTTTCACAGCCCATTTTTAATAAGTTTTACCTAGGGAAAAGCATGCTCATGGTTTTGGACTATGCTGTGTCTTAAAGATTATTTTGGAACATTGTATGTGATTTGGGTCATGGGTTAAGTCTAGATGTTCATTTATGAGTGTGTACTTGTGCTTGTGCTTGTGCTTGTTCTTGTACTTGACTGTCATGGAGAGGTATTGTTAGTACTAACGGGTTGACACCCCCACCCCTGTCATCAGTATGCTAGTTGAAACTGACTTGGCCTGTGCGTGCCTTTGGGTGAATATAATCCGGGTAATTGGACTTGGACTGAATGAATTGAATGAACTGGCTGACATGAAAGTGTCAAAGGAGAGGAGGGAAGCTTAGGATGCAGAACTGCTCCTCAAAATCAAAGAAGAAAGAAGAAGAAAAAGACTCTACAAAGTTCTAACCCTCTCCCCAGTTTAAAAAATCCTAAGGCAGAGGTTGTGGCCACTGAGCAAGAAACTCAGGTAGGTAGAGAACAAGACAGACAAAACATGATAACCTACCTGAGTTCCACAGGCCTCTATCAGGCAGCAGACCTGCTTCCCCTGTCCTATGCATACATTGAATTTGAATACCTCAAGCAGCTTGAGCAAGAAGTGCCTAAAAGAGCAAAAAGCTGCTAAGAGGAAGATGAGTGAAGAGGCTGCAAAGTCAAGAGCCACCATCAGAGGCAATCAGAAGAAGTCTGCTGATAAACAGAAGATGGAAGGCTTCTTGAAGCTGTATAGATTCTCTAGAAGGAGACTTGGTCCAATGTCTCTATCCACCATGGATGAGCACATTAGAGTTATCAAACAGAAGATCAAAAGGGGTGAGCTGGTTGACTTGCAATCTCCACCAAGTCAGGCTGCACCTAAAGCTGAGGTCAAGGTTGAACCATAAGAGACAACTCAACCAGGACCTAATGCTATATAACAGCTATCTTTATCTTCTGATCCACAACAAGGTCCTGATCCCTCTCCTTTTGAACCTATGAAGGAAAAAGACCTAATTGAGAAGGATAAACAAGAACCATCTGGTAGTCAAGGCCAGCCTTTTCAGTTAAAGTATAGATAAAGGAAGAGGATGGCCATCAGAAGGGACAAGAAGAAGAAGAAGAAGTCCAAGGCATCCACCTCTGCACCTTAGGATGGGTGATCAAGAAGAGGCTGTTCAACAAAGTCCACTCATTGTAGAGCCTCTTGCTGTTGAGAGACCCATCCTATCTTGGGCTTTTGCTACTAACCCAGACAGATGGTATGTCATTAGAGATCAAGGGGGTCATGATGTATACTTCTGGCAAAACATACTTGACCTCCATCTGCATGATCTCTATGACATGAGGAGGTACTTTGAGAGTCTGAGGAATCCTGACTAATTCATGATGAAGGGAATGATCTTGATTCTGATGAGGATTGTCAACAGATGAAGATCAAGCTTCAAAGTTCTTCTTCAATTTTGGTAGCATCAGCTTAGGGGGAGTTTGTAAGGATCAAACTTAGAGACTAATGTAACCAAAGAGCTCTCAGTATGCATATGTGAAGAACAAGGAAGTTACTTTGGAAGATTTGATATAACTCAGTGAACTATACTAAGTATCAAATCTTTCGAAGCCAAAAGACAAAATCTTCTGAAGCCAAAGATGAAGCCTTTCGAAGCTTCAAATACAAAGTCTTCCGAAGCCAAAGATTGATTTTTTCCAAAGACAGAGAAGACATGCTTTTTCTAAATCACTTTTTGACAAAAGCTGAACCACTTTTCGCTGCCACCTCTGAAGACTCGTCAACTTATATGAGTTGGTGAAAAGGTCATACTTTTGTCAAATTATAGATTAAGGTCTTATGTCTGTAACTTTCTACTCTTGTACTTTTATTCTTTTTGTATTAGATAAGAGAAAGGCCCCGTTCCCGGGACGCTTACAATTGGTCAATCATCGCATAAAACACTTAAAACACATCATTTTGCAATGGAAATACATCTTTTCATTAATAAATTAAATTGTGTCAAATCATCACATCGGTTCGTTTACATCTCGAAAATTGTATTAATACAATATCATTCTCAAAAATATTGATGCCAGACTCGGATCATCTCCAGTAGCTAATGCATCCATGCCTGCACCTCCTCGGCATCAACAATTACCTACCAACTGATATGCATACAAAAGTCAGCGACGCTGAGTGAGTTCTAGTTTATAATAAAATACATTGTTTTCGTATAAACTTATCCTTTACTTTCATACGTAATCATACATCATACATACATCTTGATAATAACTATTTATTATCTTTCAACATCATTCATCATCATTTGTTTTTGTAGTTTCATTCGTTAACATCATTCATCTTTATATAGATCCTGCCATATGCTAAACCCCCACATCATGCAAAAGCTAGTACTGTGTCGGGGTTTATACATAAAACCCCACATCATGCCGAAGCTGACACAGTACCAGGGTAAACGACAAGGATCCCATCACATCTTGGTCAATCTCAAGGATTGGACCCCTGTGCATATCATCAAGGGTTAGCTAAACCACACACAGTTGAGCAAACAACTACCTCATTGAGTTGTGAACCTCCATTATTTTGCTTGCAAGACTTTCATTCATTCAATACGTTCCACTTTTCATTATCGTTATCTTTCACTTTCATTACATAATACTTTACATACATATACATATCATGCCACATAAAGTCACATCATAATACATAACATGAAATAATATAATTCATAACAGCAGCCCACAAGCAGATAAACCATTAGAAACATTAAAACAGGAATAAACTTCCATTAAACATAAGTACTTAGCACTTAAATTCTATTCCCAAAATTTCAGAATAAACCTAAGTATTCACAACGCATGAAATAGGTATACAGCGGATGACTTAAGTACTAAGTGCCCACAACATACAGCCAAAGTCCACAGCAGACAGCCAAAGTTCACAGCGGACGACCAAAGTCCACAGCAGATGAACTAAACTGTCACACCCTCAAAATCCACGTGCGGAGTTTTACCGCGAGGCGAGTGAACAAACCAGGATCTCAGTCATTAGTTACTCAGAACGACTCTACATGCAACATTTAAACAAATCAAAGTTTAAAACTTTAAAATATTTGCGAAAGCATTTTGTAAATAACCCAAACACAAAGTACTAAAAGTAAACTGCGCAAAACATGCGCCCAAACCAAAATACGTAAGTAAATGATAAATTAAAAGTGAACAATGTTTGAATGGAGTATGCTTGACATGTGGGTGCTCCTATGGGCAGCTGCTAGAAATGACCTGAGAAAAGCATACTAAAAGTGTCAACACGATGGTTGGTGAGTTCAAGAGTTTGCGTTAATCATAAATCAGTACAGTTGTAAAACATAAGAAGTGCATTGAAATAGATAGCTAGTCTATATTCATAAGTAGTAACCATGGTGATTTAGAGATCGAAGCTGACTATGTTCGTTGTTTGCCTCCCGTCATGACATACCAGATCGTGACGCTATTAGTAGTTTAGGACAATATTGCACCCGTTTGATCTCGAGTCCAACAGGTGGGACTTGTCAGACCCAGTAGTACTACCTAAGATTTCCAGCTATAAACTAATATTAACGATCCAAAAGTGTGAGGACTTCCATGGTACAACCCATTATGTTACACTATACACAACTTACTATAATAAAGCATTTATAAACCAGTATGCTATCTCCACAAAAAGAGAGTGTATAAAAAAATGGGGCATGAACTCACCTGGTGCGCAAACGAACAATAGTAAAAGCTAACAGTGATCGGAAAGACAACCTTTAGAGGTCACCTAGAACACGCAAGTACATAAGTACGTGTACACAGAATCTTTAACAACCCTAAGTGCTCAATAAACACATTGACTCAAGGTTTTGGAAAACAAGACACCTTAGACCCAGTTGACCCGTTTGACCCATTGGTGACATGTCAAATTAAGTTCTTTCTGATCAAACATAACAATCAATAATTCAACAAACCATTCCAAACTACTATGCAAGTTATTCTCATAAGCCACATTGTAACATGTAAGGTTTATCATGTTTTTCATGCTAAATCAGGTTATCATACAACGCACGTAATCCAATTCATTATACAACATAGATTCTAATTTATATTCCCTTACAATGCACATTGGGTTTAGTCACTCACAACGTGCCATGTGAAGCCACTCACGGCTACACACCCTAAACCCTGCTAATCCTACAAGGTAGGGGTCTTATATTCGCACGCGTGTATGATACCCATCAGCAATATACCACATGTAACTCATGCAAGCAAGACATTTACATTATAATAATCGATAATAACAATTCATCCTATCATATAACATGTACACTTGCACATTTTCCAAGAAAGCCCATATGTCCCCATAGTTGCACCAACTAATAATATGACCCAATCATTACAATCCAACACATTAAACATCATCTAGAAACATTCTAACATGATCCTAATATCATAAACAAGTCTAACTCACAATATCCAATGATCTTCAAAATTAAAGTTTCCCTTTTGGGAAAGTAATATCCCAAAATCAATCTAGTATCCAATTCATTCATGAATTCATCAACATCATGCCTAATCAAGTCCATGCTATCATCTAGACATGACCAACATTATCAAATCATCATAATTCACAAATCTCATATCCAAAAGTTTCTACTTATAGTAAGATATGAACTACATGATCAATTCAGGGATTTCTTGCATAATAGTCATAACCCAATGTTCATACAACATCATTACAACATCATCAATCTATCATCAATTCATCAAGTTCATGCACAAAAGTTACTATTATTAGTAAGGTATGAACAACGCATCTAAACCACGAATTTCTTGTATAATCCACGTAAACCAACATCAATACAATTTAACTAACATCATAAAATCATCAAACAACATCAACTTCAACATCTACTATGATTTGAGAACTAGGGTTCAACCATCATCAAAATCCATGAAAAATAATCAAAATCTAACCTTTAATAGCGTAATGACCAAGAATTGATGTTTGCTACACGTTGGAATCACTTGGAACTAATCAAAATCGATGATTGATGTTTCTTCTTGATCAAAAATCACAAGGGGGGAGGGAGAGGGAGGTTCGGCCGAATGGGGGGGTTTGGGGGCTAGGGTTTGCTTAATTTTGGATATTAAGTTAAATGGCAATTACAAAATAAACCCTCCTTAATCACCTTTTGTAAAAGTTAATCTTTTTAGCATTTTTAACAACTTTAACTGCAAAATACAAGTATTTTTAACCAACAATATTAATCATACATATTTTCCGCTAATCACACAACACATGAAATAAATATTACACGTTGGCACGTTACAAGGTAACATTCACAAATAATACTTAAAATTCATAAAGCACATAACCACGAATTAATAATCAACATTATTAATCAAGTTATTATCAGATAATCATTGTTAATTATTATTAAGTCACCAACGTTCAACGGCAACTAGTGTGTGCTCATGATACGTGTATGCAAGACCTAACGGAACTAACGGAGTTTGGTAATAGAAAATTACCGGATGTCCCATTATCCCCATGTTGAAAGAATTTTTGTCCCGAAAATTACGTTACATGGTTGAGTTACATCACTGGTCTACTGCATTGGCACAAAGAAATCAAGTGAGTTTTGGGTGGGTTATCACATTATCTCCATGTTGAAAGAAATTTCGTCCCTAAATTTAATCAATACCTTCGCCGGCTGGCATCGTTGTTTCGAACAAATAAGGATACTTGAGCTTCATCTGATCCTCACATTCCCATGTGAATTCCGGTCCACATTTTGAGTTCTAATGAACTTTGACTATGGGTATCTTGCTTTGCTTAAGAGTTTTGACCTCTCGATCCATCACCTCAACTGGTTCTTCAATGAACCGTAGTTGTTCATCTACGTGCACTTCCTCCAGTGGTACAACCATCGTCTCGTCAGATAAACACTTTTTCAGATTTGAGACATGAAATACATTGTGAATTCCACTCAACGAGTCAGGTAGATCTAATCGATACGCCACTGGACCTATTCTTTCTAGAATCTCAAATGGTCCAACGTATCTCGGATTTAGCTTTCCTCTTTTACCAAATCGAACCACGCCCTTCCACGGTGAGACTTTCAGTAAAACTTTATCGCCGACCTGAAACTCCAAAGGTTTCCGTTGCTTGTCTGCATAACTTTTCTGTCGGTCACTTGTTGTAGCCATACGGTTCCTTATTTTTACTATCTTTTCAGTAGTCTGGTGCACTAACTCTGGGCCTGTTAGCTGACTATCACCAATTTCCGCCTAACAAACCGGTGATCTATGCTTTCATCCATACAAAGCCTCAAAAGGTGCTGCCTTAATGCTGGTGTGATAACTATTGTTGTAAGAAAATTCCACCAATGGTAGGTGAACATCCTAGTTATTCCCGAAATCAATCATACAAGCACGTAGCATGTCCTCCAATGTCTGAATAGTACACACGCTCTGCCCATCTGTTTGTGGATGATAAGCAGTACTCATGTCTAGACGTGTACCCAGAGATTTCTGTAATGACTACCAGAAATGTGATGTAAAACGAGCATCACGGTTAGAAATAATAAGATCGGTACACCATGTTTGGAAACTATCTCCTTCAGATAAATTCGAGTTAACTTGTCCATTTTATCCGTTTCCTTGATCGTCAAAAAGTGTGCAGACTTAGTAAATCGATCTACGATCACCCATATCGTGTCACAACCAGTAGGTGTCCGGGGTAATTTGGTAATGAAGTCCATAGAAATCTGTTCCCACTTCCACATAGGAATCTCAGGTTGTTATTGTAACCCAGATGGCTTCTGATATTCCACTTTAACTTTCGAATAGGTCAGGCACTTGCCGACATACGTAGCTACGTCTGCTTTAATATTAGGCCACCAATAGGTGCACCTTCAGGTCATGATACATTTTGTCTGAACTAGGATGTATAGAGTACTTAGACTTATGAGCCTCACTCATAACGAAGTCCCTTAGGTTTCCATACAAAGGCACCCAGAGTCTGTCCATGAAGTAACGAATTCCACCGCTTTCATTTCAAACTGTTTGTCCATTCCCCGTAAAGATTCAGACCCAATGTTTTTTGTTTTCAAGGCTTCTGTCTGAGCTTCTTGTATTTGTTCAGGCAAGTGAGTGCTAATCGTAAGCTGCAAAGCTCGCACTCGTCAGGGCTTAGCAGTCTCCTTTCTACTCAACACGTCTGCAACTACATTTGCCTTTCTTGGGTGATATTTGATAGCACAATCATAATCATTCAACAATTCCACCCAGCGTCTTTGCCTCATGTTCAACTCCTTTTGCTCAAAGATATGCTGAAGACTCTTATGATCGGTGTAGATAGTGCACTTGGTATCGTACAAGTAATGTCTTCAGATCTTCAAGGCAAAAACTACCGCACCCAGTTCCAAGTCATGAGTGGTGTAGTTCTTCTCATGTACTTTTAGTTGTCTCGAAGCATAGGCTATCACTTTATACATTGCATCAAGACACAACCAAGTCCTTGGATAGAAGCATCACAATAGACCACAAAGTCATCACTTCCCTCTAGTAATGCCAATATCAGTGCGCTACACAGTTTCTGTTTCAACAACTGAAAAGCATACTCCTGACTATCACCCCATTTATATGTTGTCCCTTTATGAGTCAAGGTTGTAAGGGGTTGAGCGATCTTAGAAAATCCTTCAATGAAACGTCGGTAATATCCTGCCAGTCCAAGAAACTGTCGTATCTCACTGGGCGTCTTGGGAACCGACCAATTCTTTATTGCCTAAATCTTTGCTGGATCAACATGTATTCCTTTCTCGTTAACAATATGACCCAGAAATTGCACTTCACGTATCCAGAAATCACACTTGGAAAACTTGGAGTACAGTTGCTCCTTTCTAAGTAATTCCAAGATTAGACGTAAGTGTTCTTCATGTTCTTCCTTGGTACTTGAATAGATCAATATGTCATCGATGAACACAATAACAAATCGATCAAGATAGGGTTTGCACACACTATTCATGAGATCCATGAATACTGCAAGTGTATTTGTCAACCCAAATGGCATGACCAAGAACTCATAATGACCATAACGTGTACGGAATGCTATCTTCGAGATGTCTTCCTCTCGAACTCTCAGCTGATGATAACCAAACCTCAAATCAATCTTAGAATAATAGCTTGATCCTTGAAGTTGATCAAACAAATCATCTATACGAGGTAAAGGGTATTTGTTCTTGACTGTAACCTTGTTCAGTTCTCTATAGTCGATACACATTCGAAATGTGCCATCCTTTTTCTTGACAAAGAGAACAGGTGCTCCCCAAGGGGATGAGCTCGGTCGGATAAACCCTTTATCCAACAACTCTTGCAGTTGAGCAGATAGTTCCTGTAGTTCATTCGGAGCTAACCGGTAAGGTGCTCTCGCTATCCGAGCGGCTCCGGGAGTCAAATCGATCTGGAACTCAACTTGACGATGAGGGGGTAATCCAGGCAGATCCTTTGGAAACACCTCCGAAAAGTCATGAACTGCCGGAATATTCTCTTTCTTCTTTTCCTCCAGTTGCTTGTCAGTCACAAGAGCTACTATAGCTAAGCGACCTTTGCGTAACAACTTCCGTGCTTTCATAAAGGATATGATGCCTATCACAGCACCACCTTTCTCGCCCTTAACCGAGAGAATTTCCTCATCCAGGAGAGGGATACGAATAACCTTCTAGTGGCAAATGACTTCCGCTTGCTTCTCGAAAAGCCAATCCATGAACACGACCACATCGGAACTCCCAAGCGTAACAGGCATGAGGTCGATGTCAAAAGTATGACCAGCAAGTTCTATCTCGCAAACCTTAAGGATGTGTGTCTCGTGAATTTGCTTACCATCAGCTAATTCTACCGTATATTTAGATTCCAATGGAGAAGGCATATCACTTAAGAGGCTACTAAACTTAGTAGAGATTAAACTTCTATCAGCTCCAGTGTCAAACAATACAGTAGCAAAATGACCGTTAACAGAAAATTTACCAGTAACAGTAGTAGGGTCGTTTAGAGCCTCACCTGAACCCATGACAAAGGCTCTCCCTTTAGCTCCACCGTTGTTGCCACCATTATTGTCACCATTGCCATTATTGTTATTGCTGTTGTTTCCACCTTTTCCAGTACCATTCCCGTTCTTCTTCAACTGAGGACAATTCCTCTTGTAGTGTCCTTCCTTTCCACATTCAAAGCAACCTATTGGTGTTTCTTGGGATTGCTGAGGCTTCTTCATCAACTCACCATGGCAATCCTTTGCTGCGTGCCCAGCCTTACCACAATGCTGGCATCGAATATTGTCACACCTGCCAGTGTGGTGATAGTTGCATCGGTTACATTTGGGATATTTCCCCACATATCCACCTTGTCCCTGGGATGAGGAGGATGACTGATTAAAGTTACGATTGTTGTCAAACTTCCTTTGCTGCTGTTGATGCTGATGCTGCTGAGTGTGCTGTTGTTGTTACTGATGTTGCTGCTGAGGTTGGCTGTTTGACGAATATCCCTTGTTGCCAGAGTTGTCCCACTTGCATTTATTGTCGGGCACGCTTGCCACAGCGCCCTGTTTGGGTAGCTTTCCCTGATCCACCACTTAGCCAGTAAGCTTGTGAGCCAATCGAATAACTTGCTGAATAGTAAGGAGGTTCGCAGCAATCACCATACTTTGTATCTCTAGAACCAATCCACGTATGTAATGCTTGATCCTTTTATGCATTTCATTAACCATTCACGGGCACAATGTTGCCAACTCATGAGACCGTGTTGTATAGGCCTCAATCTTAGAACCTTGCATCTTGAGTTGCCAGAACTCAACTTCGAGCTTCTGCACTTCATTTCGGGGGCAATACTCCTCTGTCATCATCTCCTTGAACTCGACCTAAGGTAGGTCGTTAGCCATTGCCTGACCCAACATTTGCACCTGGGCATTCCACCAAGAAAGGGTCACGCCTTCAAGAGTTCCAGTTACGTACTTCACTTGATCGGTTGGCGGACAGTTACATTTTGCAAAGAAGAATTCGGTCTTCTCAAACCATCATACCAGTCCCACAGCTCCTTCAGTTCTGCTGTAGGTATGAGGCTTGCAATCCATAAAGGATTTGTAGGTACAGGGTGGGGGTCCTGTTCGGACAAACCAAAAACATTAGTTGATTAGCCTAGACGAGCAGCTAAGAGATTAGTTAGGCCATTTGTATCATTTACCTGCTGGCTGTCCAGTTTGTGCTGCAGCCACCGCCGCCTGTACATGTTCATTAATCAGTGCAGCAAACTCAGCAGGAGTCATGTTTATAGCACTGACGCCTCGTCCACTGGCACCACATCCACGGCCACGCCCACGTCCTCTACCGCGTCCGTCTATATTTCACTTTACATTCATAAATACAATAATGAGTAACATCCAACATATTTATCTTATTGAAGCACAGTAAATAATAAGAAATAATGAATTTGTCACAACCACAATATTTATATCCAAAATAATAACCAAAGACAAATAAACTGTAAATGAATCATAAAATATTCTATCAATGTCAGAATTTTAGTTTTTCAGTTGGGTGGGAAACAACCCTTCCCACATAGGTTTCAAAAGAAAAGAAACACTATATAGTCCAAGTCATATAAATGTAGAATCAATCCAGCACGACAGATCCATCACTGTCCCCTTCCATCTCTGTTGGTTCTTCTTCCTCCGGGGCTTCTTACGGTTCTTCTTCAGGTTCTTCCTCTGGGTCTTCTTCAATAGGATCTTCCTCAGGTGCAGGGGCTTCGGCAATCTGAAGCGCCGCTAGCTGTGCCTCCAGATCATCAAATCTATCGTCGATCACTATGTTATGGTGCTCTTGCTCATTCATGCACTCAGTAAGTGCCACAACGTTGCCTGCCAGGGTATGATACCCACCAATGGCCATCGAGAGTCGCTCCTAAAGCGTCTCTACCTGGAAACGCAACTGACGCATCTCATATCGTAGAGTGGAGTTCTCATCAGTGAGTCCTCTAATGCGCTGTCGCTCAGTGTCTAACGTAGCCACTAAAGCTACAATCGCCTGCTCGAGAGGGATGTCTAGGGAAGGAATAGTAGGTGATGTAGAGGTTGTCGATGACCTAGTCCTAGGTCGGGTAGGAGCTACAGCTGGTACACGCTCCCTGTAAACCATACGGTGTAAATAGGTAGGATAGAAGTTCCAGTTCCGCGAAGGATCACGCTCGGGTAATGCGAATGGCTGATCCTAATCCATCTCTTCAGAGGGGTAAGGATGTCAAGGCCAGTCTGATCCCCTATCAGGTACAGGAGAAGTAGGAGGTGACTCAGATCGTGCAGGTCTCTTACCTAGAGCTCTTGATGACGATGCCATGCTGCAACGTACGTGATGTGTATGCCAATGAGTATACAGTAAGAGATAAGTAACGAGTGTTGGACCCTGAAAGGATCATACATGCCAATTCAAGAAGTGGTTGAAGGCTATTCTGGTTGGAAATCATCAAAGACTAAGAAGAAATACAGAAGACCATTCATGAAGAAATGCGGCAAAAGAAACAGTAGAAAGGAACAAGTATTGAAGCTTCCGCATTAGTTCATGTGGATGACCATTGAACAAATGCTTACAAGAATTTTTTCATCCGCATTAACTAATGCGGATGAAGAAAAAAAATGCTTACAAATGTTTGTTCATCCGCATTAACTAATGCGGATGAACAAAAGAAATGCTGCCAAGACTTGTTCATCCGCGTCTACTAATGCGGATAAATTAAGTTAATGCTGAAGACCAACAACAAATGATGATGAAGACTTGTTCATCCGCATTAGTCAATGCGGATGAACACTTACAAATGCTGATCTTATTTTGTACTTAGACTAGTTTCTGATGTATAGTTATCAGGGTAGATTAGTCATTTTGTACAGGAAATATGTATACCTATAAATAGAATAGTATGACCTAAGTTTGTAAGTTCTTTTTTTCAACATTGATAATATTACTCATTTAAACAGTAACCCCAGCTGTCTTTGTATCTTGTTTACTCACATCATTATACAAAGCATTTATTATCATTTTCAGTATTAAATGTTCTATGATTTGGTATTTCCGCTACTTAATCACTGACTCAATCATCATATTCGATCCTAAGTTGTGTCATATCAACTAAGATTTTGATTCTCGAACCCAGTCAATTGGTATCAGAGCCTCGGCTCTTGAATTTGTCTCAAAATCAGCATAGATTTTGAATGAAAATCGATTGATCTGGTGATTGAGTTATTCATTAGCCAGATATACTCTGCTAATAAATATAGATACTGAAATCACAAAGAAACTTCATCTACTTGTTTTGTATTTTCAACTCCTTAGGAATAAACACCAAATCAACAGTATCGCAACCCTGCTGAGAACTGATAATCAAGAACACCAGGACTGTAGACTGTCTGAACATTCAAGACATAAAATCAACATAATCATACTCAAAACCAATTAAAATCAGTAAAATTAAAATGGATTCTACTAATTATTCTAAACTTGGTCATGCATCTAAACCTCCAATGCTTAAACACAAATCTAAGTTTAAGCAGTAGAAAATTAGGTTTAGAAACTACATTATAGGTGTAGATCCTGATTACTGGATCTAGATTTGCAAAGGGCCATACATTCCTCTGTCACTCACTGCTGATCAAGCTGCTCAGTACAAGACTGCTAGAATACCCATTGAGTATCCAAACTTAAATCTTGATGATGAAGAATATAAGAAAATCAAGATTGACCTAAATGCCTACTCCATTTTAACTCAGGCTTTAAAAATGGATGTTCTCAAGAGGCTGGAAAAATATGGAACAACCAAAGGGGTTTGGGATGCACTACAGATAATATGTGAAGGAAGCAGTGAAGTTACTAAAATTAATAAGGATAAACTGATAAATCAATATGAGACATTTCACCACACCAAAGGAGAGTCAATCTCAAGGCATCTTCATAGATTTGTACAACTGGTGAATGATCTTGAGATTATGGGGGTTACTTACAAAGAAAAGGAAAAGAACAAGAAAATGCTACACAGCTTACTAGAAAGTTGGAAACAAAATATCACCATGTTGAAGAACACTCTTGATTTGGAGAGTACCAGCCTAGATATTATGATTGCTAAAATTGAAGCTCTAGAGTTGGATGAACAAAGCAGAAATCTCAGTGGACCACAAGTCATTGAGGCTTACAAGTTTCCATCTGAAACTCATTCTGTTGAGAATGCTTTCGTGACTGAAGAAGATGATTTTCTCTCATCAAGAGATCAGGCAAAGACAACTGGATTTTGTGCTGCCCCATAACAATATAAACCATCATCTTCTGCTCAACCCACAGTAACACCCACAAGTATACCCAGTGAGCAAAGATCTGAAGAGCAAAAGGCAACTTACAATGCCTTTTTCCTAGCTTTGAGGCTTATCTTAGGGGCAGACTCACTTCAGCTCATTTAATTCAGGAGGATCTTGAAGAAATGGATCCTGATGATGTTGAAGAAATGGACTTACAATGGCAAATGTCCATGATTGCTATGAGAGCAAAGAAATTCTTCCGAAAAGGGAAGAAACTGAGTCTAAATGAAAACACAAAGCTTGGATATGACAAATCCAAAGTTAAGTGTTTTAACTATGGTATGACTGGCCATTTCTCTAGGGAATGTAATGCTCCCAGAAGAAGCAACAACAACTATCAAAGAACCTCACATGGTCAGCATTCATCTCAACTCAATCCAAGCTCTCAGTCAAGTTCTCTTCATCAAAATCAGCATCAAAATCAGCTTCAAAATCAGCATCATAATCAGCAATAGCCAATTCATCAAAGACAACCTCTATTGACTCATCAAGCTCAAGGAAGTAGCCAACCAACATCTAATGCACTTGTCATCAGACAAGATGGAGTGTGTGATTGGAGCATATACGCAGAGGAAGTTCAACCTCAATTTCAGAATCATGCACTGATGGCACACATTAATGATGGTCCAGTTCCAATGCCATCAGAGGTAAAATCTAATTTATGTTCTGATAAATGTGTTCTAGAAGTACAGGGTTACAGAGAGCACAATCACAAATTGGCTAATAAAATAAAAGAAGAAAAGGTGAAATTTGAGATGTTAAAACAAGAAATGAGAATTTTTGAAGTCAAAATCAAATCTCTTTTTTCTGACATGGAAACACTACATGGTGAAAGCTTACCCTTGCAGCTGAGAATGAGAGGTTAACTAAACTGTTAACCAAATCAAAGGGTGAGCAATCGGCTACTAAAGTGAAACTTGAAAAGTTTCAACTCTCATCTGTCAAGTTGCAAAAGTTACTTGATTCTCAAAAGGAGACCAAGGGCATGACTGGGATAGGTTACAAAACTTGTCCTCCTCCATATAATGACAACTATACAGTTATGCCCTTAGTCACTCACCCAATCTAATTCAACTGAATCTAAAGTTACTAAAACCAAAACAATTGTTTCATAAATAACAAATCCTCAAAATAAACCAAATGTTTACATTGAAACAAATGAGGATAAAATCAAATTGGGTCATCCTATCAAAATCAAAGAGTGCTTTGACAAACCTGTAGTTGTCCAGAAACCAAAGAGCCCAGTCAAACCCAATATGCCTTTTGTAAAATTTGTTCCTGAAAAACTCAAGATGAATAGCACTACTGAATGTTCTATGAAACCCTCTGCTGAAAGCAGATCTGATAGTGAGATCAAATCTCCTAAAACTTCCAGCAAATCAGAAAAGGTTTCATTAAACTTCAAAGAGAAAGCTATAGTTCCCTTAGTGTCCAAATGGAAATCCACTTTGATTCAAAAACCAAATGTAAAACCTGCTTCATCATCATCATTTAAAAATAAACAAGGGATAGGTTTTGATATTTTCAATAAGCAACATGTGGAACAATTTGAAAGAGAGTTGAAAAAGAGCAAAAAGAAGCAAAATCAGTCAGCAAAACTTAAGCAAAGCAGAATTGTGAAACAACCTGCTGCCACCCAGAAAACTGATTTGGCTTCTTCATCAAAGTCAAAGAACAAACAAATGTATTGTGACATTTGTGCCATGTCTAATCATAATACAGAGGAGTGTCACTTTAATCAGTATTGCTTTACCTATGACATGAACAATCATTCAACTAAAAACTGTTATTTTAACAAATATTGTTTTGTATGTGATATGACTAATCACAACACATCTGATTGTTACTTTAACCAAAAAGTCTTGAGAATTCCTCAAAACAAGCCTATTTCACTAATTTCATCTGACAAGGTCATAACTAGAAGTCCAAAAGACCTTAAACACTCATAGGTTTCAAACACTGATAAGGATTTCTATGATCAATGGCAGCCAAAGAGTACCAAAAAGAAGCTTAATGATCATATGAAACAATCACTAAGTTCTCATTCAAGATATAAAACTAAAGTGATTTATGAAAAACAAAAACGTACTCAATTTCTACATAGAAATCAAGATCAAAGATTTGCATACTCTTCTGACAGTTCAGTTGAAATTGATGAAATCAAACCAAAAGGAAATCCACAAAAATTGGTCAAAGCATCTTCCTCTAAAACACAAAGTAGAGGAAAATATCAAGAGGTCACGGTGATGGATAAAAACGGACAACCCAAGACCATCATGGCTTGGGTTCCTCAATCTAACTAGTTCATTTATACTTGTAGGGTCGTCCATACAGGTCCAATAGCTTATGGTATGTGGACAGTGGATGCTCCCGACACATGACTGGAGACAGTTCCCTCCTTCATGACTTCAAGCATATTCAAGGAACTAGTATGGCATTTGGTGCAGATTCACAAGGTGGTAGAATTACAGGGGAAGGATCTGTGACGAATGGATTACTGAGTTTTGATAAAGTGAACTACTGCGAACAATTGAACTTCAATCTGCTCATCGTGTCTTAGATCTGTGACAAGAAATATTCCACTCACTTCACAGACACTCATTGCTACATTCTGAAACCAGGATTTCAAATTCCTAAAGAATGGGTTGTCTTGAAGACACCGAGAAAGAATAATACTTATGTCTTAAACCTTAATTTTGCTTATCCGTCAGAAGAGACATGTCTTTTGTCTAAAGCATCTTTTGATGAGTCTCAGCTTTGGCATAGACGCTTAGGACACACGAATTTCAAAAACAGGACAAATTGGTCAAAGGAAATCATGTACTTGGTTTACCTCAAAAAGAATTTCATTTCATTGACCACTGTCCTGTATGTCTTAAAGGAAAACAACATAAGTCCTCCCATAAGCCAAAGCTGGTGAACACAAACAATTCTCCATTGAAGTTGCTTCATATGGATCTCTTTGGTCCAACTCATGTCATGAGTATTGGGAAGAAGCATTATTGTTTGGTGATCATAGATGACTTTACACAATTTACATGGGTCTTCTTTTTACTTCATAAAAACGAGGCGTCCCAAATAATAAAAGATTTTATCATAAAAATTGAAAATCAACTGGATTTAAAGGTAAAATCAATCAGAAGTGATAATGGGACAAAAAGTTCATTTTGCACACAAAAAGGCATTGCTCATCAATTCAGTGCAGCTCAGACTCCTCAACAAAATAGAGTAGCTGAAAGAAGAAATAGAACACTGATTGAAGCAGCACGAACAATGCTAGCCGATACCAAACTGCCAATTACCTTTTGGGCAGAAGCTGTCAACACATCGTGCTTTGTGCAAAATCGAACTTTGATAATTAAAGAAAGCAATAAAACACCATATGAACTTCTTTTTCATAGAAAATCATTTATTGGACTTTTGAAGTCATTTGGCTGTCCTGTCTCAATATTAAACACCTGAGACCATTTAGGAAAGTTTGCTCCTAAGTCTGACGAGGGATTCTTTGTGGGGTATTCCTCTGTTTCAAAGGCTTTTAGAGTGTTTAATCCAACATTAAACATTATTGATAAATCAACCAATATTCAATTCAATGAGCATTCTTTTCCCAAGTCTATAAATGGTCCTGATTGGTTGTTTGATATTGACTCATTCACAAGATCTTTTGATCAGTTTCACTTGTCAAATGCAGGATCTACTAGAACAATGGATAGAAGAACTGATTTTCCTATGATTCCACCTTCTTCTGCTGATCAACTTAATGATGAAGTCCCAGTACAAGCCGATCCTATCAGACAAGCTGCACAACATTAGTGTGTTTCAAATGAAGCTGGTCCTAGTTCAATGCCCACTCCTTCAGCAGAACCATCCACTGAAGTGAGAAATCCAGAATCAGCATCTATGCCAGTTGAAACTGAAGGAAATACAAATGATGAAAGTCTTCAAAGTGCTGCTGAAGCTGATGAAGCATCTGACTACTTTCATCATTCTCCTACAACACATCCTGAAGATGCCTCTTACCAAGATGATTTGAATGTCTCCAATCTTGATGTGTCCATTGCTGGTGATTTGATTCCAATTACCAGGACACATAATAATCATCCAGTGTCTAACATCATTGGTGATCTAGATGAGCGGGTGACCAGAAGTAAGTCAAGAATTGCAAACATCTATTTGTTTTCTTGCTTTCTGTGTCAAACAGTACCCAAGAATATTAAGAGGCTCTTCAGAACAATAGCTGGATTAAGGCAATGCAGGAAGAATTGCTACAGTTCAAGAAACAAGAAGTATGGGAACTGGTAGACCTTCCAGAATGACAATACCCTATCGGTACCAGATGGCTATACAGAAATAAAACAGATGACAGGGGCATTGTTATCAGAAACAAAGCAAGATCAGTTGCATAGGGATACACTCAAGAAGAAGGAATAGACTATGTCGAAGTGTTTGCTCCTGTTGCGAGATTAGAAGCCATAAGACTCTTTCTTGCCTACTCTGCATCTATGAAATTCACTGTGTATCAAATGGATGTAAAGTGCGCATTTTTTGTATGGAAAAAACTCAGAAGAAGTCTATATGAGTCAACCACCAGGTTTTGAGGATCCTGATTTCCCTCATAGGGTATACAAGTTTGATAAAGCTCTGTATGGTTTACATCAAGCCCCTCAGAAGTGGTATGAGACTCTATCATCTTTTCTCCTTGATCATGGATATGAAAAAGGAAAGATTGATCAGACTTTATTCAGAAAGAAGAAGGGACATGAACTGCTGCTTGTCCAGATCTATGTGGATGATATCATTTTTGGCTCAACAAACAAACAACTCTATAAAGACTTTGAAATCCTGATGCACTCTAAGTTTCAAATAAGCACTATGGGAGATCTCACCTTCTTCCTGGGTTTACAAGTTCAACAGACAACAAATGGAATTTTCATCAATCAATCAAAATATGTGGAATCTATGTTGAAGAAATTTCATTTAGCAGACTGTCAGTCCATCAAAACTCCTATGGATACTAAAGTGAAGATTGGTCCAGACTCCGATGGCAAATCAGTGGATCAAACTCTGTATCGATCAATGATAGGTTCACTTATGTATCTTACAGCAAGTAGACCTGACATTATGTTTGGTGTTTGTGTTTGTGCCAGATATCAGGCTGATCCCAAAGAATCTCATATGAATGTTGTGAAGAGGATATTCATATATCTCAAGGGCAAGCCTATGCTTGGATTATAGTATCCAAAGGAAGGAGACTTCAGTCTCTATGCCTACACAGACAGTGACTACGGGTGATGCAACTTCAATAGGAAGTCCACTTCTGGAGGTTGTCAATTTCTTGGTCCCAGACTGGTCTCCTGGCAGTGCAAGAAGCAGACAAATGTATCTGTTTCAACAGCAGAAGCTGAATACATAGCAGCATCGCATGTTGCTCTCAAGTTCTCTGGATTCAAAACCAGATGCTTGATTATGGTTTTAACTTCTTGCACACTCCAATACATATTGACAACACAGCAGCCATGTTTATTACTAATAATCCAGTTCAGCACTCAAAAACTAAACACATTGAAATTAGATCACTTTTTGAGAGACTGTGCTGAAATGGGTTAATCAAGTTGATTCAGGATCACACGGACAATCAGTTAGCTGATTTGTTCACTAAGGCATTTGACCCTAGTCGGTTTGAATTCTTAGTCCAATCAATTAGCATGATTAACCTTGAGTAAAATCAAAATTTCCAAAAACAATCAAAAAACATTAAAATACAAAAAGAAGTCAATTTTGTCGTAGTACATGCAATGTACTCTTGGGAAATGATATAATTACAGTCGTTATATCATTCACTGTGCTTATTTCAAAATCTTGAAAGACTGATATGACTTACCTGATATGCGGGTAGGCTCATCTTGGAAAAGAAGATAAATGATATGATAAACTAAAGATCACATTCAACTGTGAGCCCATCATCTCATGGTGTATAAGTATTTTACTTATCTGAATGTGTGTATGTGTAGTAATCTAAACACACCAGGTCATGATACCTTATGAATCTCATTCACCCATATCAGTTTCTTTTCTATTTTGCTGAGCAAAGATCTGGAGAAACAAGCATATAGTGCTAATGTCAAGATCCAAAAAGATTCCTAATATGGAACACATCCAATCTGGATGAATTACATTCCATGTGAATAAACAAAAAGAATCCCAAAGTGGATCACCTTCCAAAGTGAAGAGCAAAAAGAATCCTAATATGGATCAAATAAATATAAGGATCAAAATAAAAGAATCCAAATGAGGATCCCCCTTACCCTAAAATAAATGAGATATCATAATTTAAATGACCTGGTCATGCAAGCTGTGAAAAAGTTCTACCATACATTTCATGAGGATAGTTGATCTTGCTATGCTTATGAGTGTGAGGTACATGTTGAATGCTTAATCCACTCAAAACATGATAATGATCACATGCATTAAAATATTAATCAAGCATGAGTTTAAGAGGACAAACATACCTACAATCAATAGGGTCATGACTTCTTGCACTTGTGAAAGTTAAGATTGATATGATCCCAAATAAGGTACACTTCCTTGTCATGTACTATTATGAAAAACAAAAAAAAATAGAAATTTTTTTCCTTTCAATTTTAAAATTCATTAAAGTTTCTATCCAATCTGGATATAAACTTTAGGGGGCCTTTTTCAAAATTTAAAAGAAAATATTCTCAAAAACATAAAAAAGAAATATTCTCAAAAACATAAAATTTGCAATTATTATTGTTTAACACAAAATTAAAACAAAAAGGTTTGACTGTGTTGGTGTGGAAGTTATACCATAAGTATCTAGTGTATGCAGATATTTGGAAGCACAAAGTCCAAGATCAACCAAAACTGGGAAAATTGTATCACACCGGGTATACAAGTCAATCCAAGCAAGAATTGACAATTCTAGCAACTGATAAAACTTTATAAAATCAAAACCGCAGACTCATCTTCATAAAAATCAAAACATCAGTGCAAAACAGTCAGAATCATCATCTGCAAAAACATTAATTTTTGATAAAGTTCAAAAATTAATGCGGGTAAGAGTATTGGTTAATGCGGGAGAAGGTAACCCTGACACATAACCAATGCGGGTAACTGTTTTTTACACAAGTGTAACTAATACGGACAACTTAATGTTCTTCTGCATTTGCTACAGTAGATGCGGACAGTTTAACTTGTTCTTCCGCATTTGCTACAGTAATGCGGTTAAGTTAAATTGTTCATCCGTATTTGTTATAGTAAATATGGTCAAGTTATTTTGCTCTTCCGTATTTGATACAGTAAATGCATGCAAGTTAACTTGTTTATATGCATTTGTCACAGTAAATGCGCCTAATGTTAAATGTTTATGCGCATTTGCTACAGTAAATGCGCCCAAAGAAAAGTGTTCATGCGCATTTGCTACAGTTGTAAAATTAAAACCTGCGTATTTGTTCACACTTGTAAAATTTGAGTAAGTTATCAAATGTACTATTTAAACACATTTACTGTGAGTCATTTATTACTTTTCAAATTTGAGTGAACTTTTAAAGTGCGACGAGCGTTCTTCTACTGTTTTTCATCATCATTCAAACAATCACAAATCAAGTGTTTCTGTTGATCATTCAAACTTCATAACATCTCTATTTGATTCTTCACCAAGGTAATATCAAAAACAAGGTGATTCTCAATGGATATGAAAATTTCAAATGTCAAACCAGTCATGAAACAAAGAACCCTAGGTTTAAGAAAATTCTTAATCTCAATCAAGAACAATGGATTTAAATGACATTCTAAAGTTCATTGAGATTGATGTAATTGTGAATTTCAAAGAATGATTGAGTTTCAAACCCTAATTTGACCACGATGAACAGGGGAACCGAACCATGAAATATGGAAGTCAAATCCAATGTTCAAGATGTAAATGACATTTGAAACAATGAAAATGATCAAAAATCTTGCAGAAAACTTAACTTCAATGACTTTTCTTCACCAAAATCAAAATTTGGTCAACATCCTAATAAAATAGTAGCATTTGAAATTTCAATTTTGACCTGAAAAAAATGTCAAATATGAAAAGTCAAACCTGATCATGTTCATATGATATATATGTGTTAGAGTGTTGCTAATTCATTTGTATCTATTGCAGGATCATGGCTAATCTGACATGGAGCAAGCTCCATAATGTTAGTGGATTTCTTCATCCAAATATGCCTGAAGCTGAAGGTCTGAGAGATATGATCAGATTTATATCTACAACTAGAGTAGCACATGCCATTACAGTCAGACCAATCATTTATGAAAGCTTCATAAGATCATTTTGGGGAACTGCTACTGTTACAAAAATTAATGGAGAAAAGACCATAACAGGAAGAATTACTAATGATCATTCATTAGCAATCATAGAACAAACTGTGAGACAGTGTCTACAGTTTGAGGATGATGCCAACTCTCCTCTAAAACTTAAAGAAGATGATATTATGACCTTCTTTGCCAACATTGGCTATGAAGGTGGATTTGAAGGGAAGCAAATAGTCAAAGGGTTAGTTGATCTCTAATGGAGATTTCTTATTCACTTATTCCAACATTGCTTATCTAAGAGGAAGACAAGTTGGAATGACATCCCCATCACCATATCATCAGCCATCTGTGCCTTGTGCACTAACAGACCTTTGAACATGTCTGCATATGTGTTCAATGGACTGATATCAAACATTCAAGAAGGGAGAAGGCATATGTTTCTTATGTATACGAGGTTTATCTAATGCTTCATAAATTAAGTGTTTCCTAATCTTGTGCCAGAAGGCAATATTATGGATATTCCTTATTACAATGCCAAGTCTTATAAGTACATCAAGAAGAGAGATCCCAGAAATTTTTAAAGTGGAACCTTCTTTCCACTACTCCCTTGGATGTTACCAGATAAACCCAGAAGAAGTACCAAAAGCAGCTGCAGATGATGGTGTTCCTATTGTTGAGGAACAAATTATTGAGGAACAGGCTGATATATAAGAAAACATTAAAGAACAACCAGCTGCTCTTGTTCAACACATTGTTGAAGAGCATGCTAAGGAGGATGAACACACACTAAGGACAGTGTCACCACAAGGAGATGTAGGTGGTGATTCTCACACTGTGCCTTTAGTACATGAACAAGCAATTCCATCTCCATTTAGAGCTTCTCTCACTTATTCACCTCTACACTCACCAATCCAAATCCATCAAGTATCTCCCTTTGATTCTTCTCCACATGGTGAATCTGCCAGCTCATCAGATTCTTCTGAATCATCTTCTGATGAGGAGGATGATCATCCAGTTACACAACTTCCTAAGAGAAAAATACTCTTAGAGGAAGGGCCTTCAAAAAGCTTTGCTGAATCAGAGATTAATAGACCAGATGAGAAATATAGAATGATCTCAGATTTGTTACAGAAGGTTGCAAGAATGGAGAAGACACTTGAAAGAAGGGTAGGGATCATCAATGACAGAATACTTGAACTTGATGAAAAAGAAAAGGAGTTAAAAGACTTAAAAACCAAACATGAGGCTGAAATGAAAAAGAAAGATGATGAGGTTAAAAGACTCAAAGCCTCATTGGAGATGTCAAGAGAAGAAATAAGTGGTCACCTGGGTACTGCAACTATCCAGACCATTGTTATGGAAGATCAAGAAAACCTTATTGAGATGCAAACAAACATTATAGTTGATCTCAACAAACAAATTGAAGCCCTAAACAAAAGAATTTCTGAATTAGAGTTACTTGCTTAATTAAAGGAAGAGGTGGAAAGAGAAGTAACAGATCAAGGCAATGAAGAAACAGAAAATGCAGGAACCTCACAACAGGAAGAATTTGGTAGGGTTGGGAGAGAAGAAAGTTTGGCTATTGTTGTACACTCTGATCACTCTATTAAAGAAGACTCAGTGATGAAAGAGCTTATAGATGATCTAGATATGTACTCCTCCAGTGAGTTTATCATTGATGAAGAATTTTAGGATTACATCAAAGATGTGAGAACTCCTACAGAGCCAATTGTTGTTATTCCCATTAATCATGTTCCCATAGAAGAAGAATTGAAGCTGCAACTTGTTCCAGTAGACTCCTTGACTGTTGAACAACAAGAATTAATCAAAAACCTATGTGAAGAATTGAAAGAAAGGGAAATGGGTGAAAATCTGAAAGCTAAAACTGAAAAACAAAAAGAAAGGGATGATAAACAAAAGGAGGAAGCTGAAAAGCTTGAGATTGAAAGTGTTGAATCAATATTTTAGATTCGTTGAGCCTGGATCTTAGGATTCATGAGTTTCAGATCTGAGAATTCAAAATTAAAGATGGGTGGAAGTGTGAGAATCGAAGAACAAGGATGTGTGTGTAATGTATAATGTTATGATTTCATTGATGTTGAATAACAAATTACAATGAAGAAACATATACAAAGATGGATGAACATCAAACCCACCCAAAGGAGAGAATTTCTCCTTAGGTGGTCATTTACATCATGAAAAACACACACTTAAGAACTACCAGCTCTCACACACTTTGCAACAACCACACTTACAAAGTAGCACTAGTGGTTCTATTTATAATGTTATTACATCATGACCTAATTTTGACTTTTCTTGTGGTCTTGATGTTGACTTTGTCTTGTTGACTTTGTCTTGTGTTTGTCTTGTTCTATTTATCAACTTGATCTCTAAACTTGTACAATGAGATCTTTAGTTGGCTTTGATTGTGGTTTGGAAAGCTTCAGCTTATCAATTGTTGAACCCAACAATACTCCCCCTAAACTGATGCTTGCCAAACTTTGACTTGAAGATCTTCTCTGTCACATGTCTTCTTGATCAACTGATGTTCTGACACAGTTCACTATAGTTCTCCCCCTCAGATTAAGCTTCTCCTAATGTATGTCTGATAAAGGATAGAATCTTTTTGAGAATACTTAACGTATTGGATATGAGGTGTATCATTTTTGGATTACTGTTTGTTTATATCACACTCAAGGATTAGAATGTATTAGGCATATGATGAGCCTTTGAACTTCAATAAACAGCATCAAGAACATAAGTCTGTCTTGAAGAGACTTTAACTTTTTGAATCTCTGAATTAACTTAATAATGGATGGTTCCAAGTACTTCAGAAAGAGTTTCTAACAGTTGTACAATTCCTTGATTGGATCAGTGATTATGTGACCAAGGTTGATTTCTTCACTTTGTTGAATGTGAAAATGGATGTGCTTGTTGGTTGCAATCATCCATATTCATCATGTTTCTTGTTTTCTTGTTTGTTGTAGTCATCTGTTCATCGATATTGTTGTTGTTGATGATGTTGTTGTTGATGTTGATGTTGTTGATGTTGATGTTGTTGATGTTGTTGTTGTTGATGTTGTTGTTGTTGTTGTTGTTGATGATGTTGTTGATGTGCATTTGTATGAAGTAAGCTAACATTTGCATTAGTTAATCAAAACATGAGCATTTGTGATGCAGTGCACGGAAGGAAATCAAAGCTCAAAAACACAAAAGTGGCCCAAAAACCCATTTAGAGGCCTTATTTTGGAAAAATAATGGGATAACCCGCCTACGGCGGGTTACCATGACGTAGCCCTCGTTTCCACGGTCGTTTTGACTGGTAGCATGTCGGTTGTACTTACACGGTGTCTTCAAAGCTCAACAACTGTTAGAAACTCTTTCTGAAGTACTTGGAACCATCCATTATCAAGTTAATTCAGAGATTCAAAGAGTTGAAGTGTCTTCAAGACTGACTTATGTTCCTGATGATGTTTATTGAAGTTCAAAGCCTCATCATATGCCTAATACATTCTAATCCTTTGAGTGTGATATGAACAAACAGTAATCCAAAAGTGATACACCTCATATCCAATACATTAAGTATTCTCAAAGAGATTCTGTCCTTTATCATAAATACATTAGGAGAAGCTTAATCTGAGGGGGAGAACTACAGTGAACTATGTCAGAACATCAGTTGATCAAGAATACATATGACAGAGAAGATCTTCAAGTTAAAGTTTGGCAAGCATCAGTTTAGGGGGAGTATTGTTGGGTTCAACAATTGATAAACTGAAGCTTTCCAAACCACAATCAAAGCCAACTGAAGATCTCATTGTACAAGTTCAGAGACCAAGTTGATAAACAGAACAAAACAAACACAAGACAAAGTCAACATCAAGACCACAAGAATAGTCAAAATTAGGTCATGATGTAAAAACATTATAAATAGAACCACTAGTGCTACTTTGTAAAGTGTGGTTGTTGTAAAGTGTGTGAGTGGCTTGTAGTTCTTAAGTGTGTGTATTTCATGGTGTAAATCACCACCCAAGGAGAATTTCTCTCCTTTGGGTGGGTTTGATGTTCATCCATCTTTGTATATGTTTCTTCATTGTAATTTGTTATTCAATTTCAATGAAATCATAACATTATACATTACACACACGTCCTTGTTATTCGATTCACACACTTCCACCCGTCTTTAATTTTGAATTCTCAGATCTAAAAAATACATGAATCCTAAGATCCAAGCTCAACGAATCTGAAATATTGATTCAGCAATCTCCATTCCTTAGATAGGAAGGACTTCTTGATTTCTTTCTTTGAGCCAAAAGAGTGTCCTTCATACCCAATGCTTCTAAAAGCATTTAGTACCTCTACATCAGACATTATCACCTCATCACCACAATCCTCCACCAGCTTTAATACCCTTGCCACAGTCTCAACAGTAATAACAAAGTCATGCTCAAGGACTCTAGCAGTAATCCGATGTGGATTAGTCCCAAGGTCATACTCTGCCGTTCTCCAAAAGTCTCTTATGTGAAGATCATAGATCGTAGGCTTATAAGAAATAGCATAACTGATTGGGGACTACTTCAACCACTTAATACAATCACTGAATCCAATGGTCTTAGGATTACTATCATCTAATAATGCAACAATGTTTGTCTTCTCATCGAACTTTAGATTTGCCATCTTTACTGAAAATTAAACAAAAGTAAGTTAGTTAGAAAATAAAAAAGGATAATAAATGAAATAGACAAAATTTAAGAAAATTCAGAAAAATTCAACAGTTTCGCTGACAATCGAAACTGTAGTTTCACTGACAAGCGAAGCTGTAGTTTCGCTATAGGCACAGGTTAATAGTTTTGCTGTGATTTGAACTTTTAGTTTCGTCCAAGCAAAAGTATAGATTCTCTGTGACACAGGCACAAACTCATGTGTCTAAGCGATTTTATAGTTTCGCTGAGGGCGAAATTATGGTTCTTACAACAGCGAAGATGTAAGTTCGCTGAAACCCTGACAAAAATTATGTGCCTGAGTGAATCTATAGTTTCGCTAAAATTGTCCTGCCAAAACTGTCAAGTACACGTGGTCAGCATAACGAGATAGTTTCGCTCGGGACATTGAACTTTTGTTCAGATCCGCTGGTTGGTTGTCCAATTTCGCTGAACGAATCTGCGAACCTCCCGACCCAGCGAATCAACCTAGAACTATTGTCTAGTGTATTAAACCTCAATCAATGCTTAAGAACAGGTTCGAAACACCCACCTGAGCACTTAGAACCAAACAATCGCTACGGAAATCAATTTTTAAAGAGTGTGGATATAGAAAGCAGAGAAACTATGGTTTAAATTCTCTACTGAATATGTGAAACAAATTTCACACTGTGCAATATATAGGACTTAGTTTTGCTGGTAGCGAAACTATAATTTCGCTCGGCATCACAAACGAAGTCATGTATCCAACCCTCCTTATGAATTCATCATCAACCAGTGTAGAGGAGTTGGATTTTGATCTTCTTTTCCCTTGGTATCTTTTCTTGTGTTCCCCATCTTCTCTTCTTGCTTCCTTGAGTACATTATCTTTAAATTTTGTTTTCAACTTTCCAACCAATACAGAGAAATCTCTTCCTCTTGGGCTTATTGGGTAGTTGGAGATGATCAAACTTTGAAGGTCTTTGATGTCAAAATGAAGCAACAACAAGATTGATTCAAGTAAGTGGAAGTATTCAAATCTTCCAGATACTCTCTTGATAAGTGCACAATCCCACTCAGGATCATATTTCCAGGCCATAATCCTGTTATCTTCAGCAGCAGTGGGAGTCGTGATATGATCAAATAACTGGATTAAAGAAGATTTTTCTTCAGTGTTCTCTCTCACAGTTGTGCCCAGAGGCCATACTTTCCCAGGGATCACCTCTCTTGGTTCTTTGATCAATTTATCTTTCCCTTTATTTTGATTTTTGCTTTCAACTGTTACTGGTTCAGCAGGGGTTTTTAATTGATGTTCATAGGAAGGATTTGGAGCTTCAGTTCTGAATTTTACTCCAGTTTCCAATTCCACCTTCATTACATGCTCCATCATCCTTCTAAGCTCAGTCACTGATCTTCCTTTTAGCTCATGTATCTTGTAGTTATGACTTTGTAACCAACAAGTCATATTGTATTTGTTCAGCTTTGTTGTATCATAATGGCCTAGTTCCTTCTTTATTCTCTGAATTGATTAGAAGGTTGTGAATGTTTCATAATTGCAATCTGGAATCATGAAGCTTGCTAGTTCAAATTCCTTCAATGCTTCCTTCATTTCTGTCATGTTCATTCTCTCAACCATGTCATAGGGAAACCCATGATTAATCAGGGTCATAAACATAGATGATTCAGGCCTCTCTTCCAATATGTCTTTAGTGGACAGTAGGTCATCAGTCTTTGATTCTTTTTGTTCTTTGGGAGGCTCATCTTTAGTAACCTCATCCCATTTAGCATCACTCTCAGCATGAGATAGGCTTTAAATTAGAAATATCCACTGAAGGAGTATGCTCTGGAGATGTAGGCCTTGATCTTTTTGGTGAATCTTCAACATTAATCACCTCTTTCTCTACATACCCCAAATACTTCCTCTTTCTTGAGTACTGAATGATTTGCTTTGAAGCTTCAGTATATTCTTTTATTTTTGTTAATGGAACAGCATTCATTCAAGTGCACAAATTTTCATCTTGAGCTCATCAATTAGTTCATCTTTCCTTTTCAACAAAATAGACTGAGCAGTGAGAGAGTTGTTTTCATGTTCAACTTCTAACATGAACTTCTCTTTTTTAGTCTTCTCATGCTTCACAGAGTCTTTAAGTTCTTCAACCAGCTCATTCAATGCATTAATTACTTCATTGTAGGCATGAGCATCTTCTCTTAATCTGATCAGTCTGGATTCTTGTTTGTTCATCAGCTCCTCCTTTTCTTTTAACATTCCTTTAAGCTCTCTAATTCTTTCCAACCTTTTGTTTGATTTGATAATAAGTTTGTTATACTCAGCAACCAGATAACTTTTGCTTACATCTATATCATCAGCTTCCAGGTCATCTTCATGATAGGCTATAACATCAACATAGTTAGCTTCTTCTTCACCATCTTGATGTTGACCAGCAATCTCAACCTCATTGCCTACAGCAGGAGCTATAATTGCTAAGCTTGAAATACACTCAACTGCTTGATCTGTTTTCTCTTGATGAGGTTGTTGTTGATGTTGAGGATCAATGATTGGAGATATTGGTTCAGTTTGGTTAGACATGACAGGGGTCTGTGGGCTGGTGATTATGAGAGGAATGGTATTTTCCTAAGATACTAACTCAGTCTCACCAGTGTGTACTGAGTTTTGAGATTGAGTAACTGAGATGGGTTCTATATGAGTACTCTCAGGTGATAGATTTTATGGAGTTAGAGGTTGTTGATGAATGGGTGATTGAGGGTAATTTGGAGAGATTGGTTGGGTGTGTTGACTGGCTGGAGATTGGATTTGTGTAGATTGATGATGGTGGTGTATGGGAGATTGAGGAGTGGAATGTTGAGGTAAGTCTTGCTCAGCATCAGTAGATTGACTATCTTGCTGATCTTCCCACATCAGTTCTGGTGGAATGTTGGCATTAGTATCTGCCACATGTGCAAACATTGGCATATCTTCTCCTTCATATTTTCCACTGATCTTATTCAGTATAGATCTCCCCAGATTTTGAACAAACACATCACCTTCTCTTGCTATCCCAGGCAATTCACCATTAATGATTAGTTGCATAAAACTTGGAAACATGTACATCTTATCAGCCTTTTGTACTTTGATGTGATCACACAGACAACTGAAAATGTACTTTGAGTAGTTGTATGTCCTTCCCTCAAAAATGCCAGATGAAATGTGCCTTGAGAATCTATCAGGCCCAGACTTATGCACTTTAAATATTTGTGACATAAGAATCTATATGGCTTGCATAATATCCCTTCTTTATCTCACCCTTGTCAAAGTCACCATCATATCCCATCAGATAGAACACTTTCTCTATGTACTCATTCTCAAAAACATCCGGGTGACCAACTTCTTGTTCTCCCAGCTCAAGTACCCTTCTGATAGTTTGTTCATCAACTCTCATCCTTTCATTCTTGATTTCAGCAACTATCATCTCAGATTCTCCAACTTGCTCTATTCGAGCTGAATTCTAGAAATCAATGATGTGTGCTTGATGAATCACAGACTCTGCTGATAAAGCATAGAAAAGCCTGGATCGTCGTAGGTATCTGATGATACCTTGACATCCTTCTGCTACAGGGTTGTCAGGATTTAACAATGCACATACATTGTGCTCTCTTGCAAAACGATTAGCCATCTGTTCATAAGAATTAAGAAAATTATGTTAGAGCAAAATCATCACACTTAAGAATACGAAGAGTTTAGACACAGAAATGATGAATCAATCAGTTCATAATTTCGGATTATGATATATTTTACCTTGATATTATTGAACTTGTAGTGAACAGAGATCAAGAATCAAGCAATGTTTAAAGTTATTGGTAATTTTGAATATTGTCAGACGGGGGTTTATCTGAACGTTTTTCTAGGTTGAAAAAGATGTTCTGAAAAAGTGAATGGAATTAACAAGTCAAAAAAATCATTTATACTCCCTTGAATATATTAATTTTATTTATTAAATGAGCTGGGACCCCCTATCCTTATTATCAATTTTATTGTTTCCCGCAGATTTTAGTTCTTCCGTAGATCATCTACGGATGACTTAGAATTAAAAACTGATTTTTGATGAAGTATAATTTGAATTTTCATAGATTACCAGTCTATGGAACTATTATACTTTTAAATACTACCACATCCGTAGGTTACCAATCTACGGATGGTCATATTCCTTTTTCGCACTGTAGCATCTACTGAACAGGAAAATGTACTGTAGCTTCTACTGATGCTGCAAATACAAAGTTGAAACTTCTTTGATTGTATGGTCCTATTCAGCTGATAGAACCATTTATTGCTATTGGACCTTATTGGCTTTGTTTTCATGACAATTTGTGCACACTTAAGAAGATTTATATTTTGTGCAAGTTCATGTAACCTTCAGCGAAGTTAGTGCTCAAGTTCCAATTCCTTCATTTGAATTTGGATCATTGAATTCAGCTTTTATGTTTCATGAATTTCATGTATTAACTACTCCCCCTAAATTTGTGATTAATGATAAAGTGTTTCATTCATCATAAATTTATGAAGTAAATAGCATGAAAGGCATATGACAGTCCAAAGATTACACACAATAAATAAACTAAAAGTAACAAATTGAATTAAAAATATGTACATGCTTATAAACACATATAATGGGATCATACTATGACACTAAACTTCTTCCTGATTGAGTTGATTGTTGAATTGTGATCTGATTCTAGTCCTGATTACAAGTATGTTTGTCCACTTAAATCCAAACAAGAGTATGGAATAAACTCGACATGTTGTTTATCATGTTTTCATGTGTATTAGGGATAAACTATTATGGGCTCCACATTCAATTCACATTAGAGTTTGTCCTCCGTTTGTGAGTCAATTCATCACTTTTTCACACTTAGAAACTATGTACATTAAGTTATAAATTCTATCTTGAGACATATAAGTTGTCTCATAAATGCTTTGCTATAAAATCTCTTATGTAAATTTACGGTTGATCACTATGGATTCTTTTGAGAGCTTAGATATGATCATCATCAGGTCACCAGGTCTTTACTTACGTAAAACAGAGGTGCCTTTAACCCAGGTCTTTGTTTACACAAAACAGAGGGATGATGAGGATCATGATCTTGTCACCAGTTGAATACATATGTATCTCATGGTGTTCATAAACCCAGGTCTTTGTTCACACAAAACAGAGGGAATATGATTTGCAAAGATAGAAGTTATAAGGTATTTTACATAGTGTGCTTAGGTGAATGAATTGATCACATCAGGATAAGACTTACTTGCTTGATCCTCAAAATGAAGCTTCTCACAAACAGTCACCTTTTCATTATGTTAAGCATGCTCTTAGTATAATCTTCACTCAATTTGAATCTACTTACATATCAAAGAACTTTTGATTAGTTTTTAAAGAAATTTAAGAACTCAGGGAGTAAGCAAAGGCACAGTGTACTATCATTTCCCAAACAAGGACAGACACATGCTTTTCTTTGTTAAAGATGATTAATCTAAGTTAATCATGCCCAAAGACTCAATTAGAAAGTTAAATCTAACTCAATCAAAGGCCTTAGTGAATACATCAGCAAGCTGATTTGTTGTATCCACTTTGACTAACTTAATTAAACCTTTTTCTGAGCAATCTCTCAGAAAATGATATCTGATTTCAATATGCTTTGTTTTCCTATGTTGAACTGGATTAGCAGTGATAAACATAGCAGCTGAATTGTTAATGTAAATTGGAGTTTGAAGGAAATTGTAACCATAATCAATTAATTGGTTTTGCAACCAAAGGACTTGAGAGCAACCTGTTGAAGCAGCTATGAACTCAGCCTCAGCTGTGGATAAAGATGCATTTGTTTGCTTTTTGCACTGCCATGAAACAAGTCTTGGTCCTAAAAATTGACATCCACCAGTTGTGGATTTTCTATTGTTGTTGCATCCTCCATAGTCACTGTCTGAATAAGAGTAGAGAGAGAAGTCTCCATCTTTTGGATACCATAGACCAAGGGCTAGTTTCCCTTTGAGATATCTGAAAATCCTCTTCACAGCATTCAGATGGGACTCTTTTGGATCTGCTTGGTACCTAGCACACACACATACAGCAAACATTATGTTAGGTCTACTGGCAGTTAAATACATAAGAGATTCTATCATTGATCTATATAATCTTTGATCAATAGATTTTCCTGCAGGATCAGGTACAATTTTGTCAATTGTTGAAGCAGGGGTTTTGCATGAAGATGTATTAGCAAGATTGTACTTCTTTAATATTTGATGAATATACTTTTCTTGATTGATGAATATGCCATCTGTTTTCTGATGAACTTGTAGTCCAAGAAAGAAAGTTAATTCTCCCATTAAGCTTATTTGAAACTGAGATTTCATCAACTCTTCAAAGCTTTCACACAGTCTCTTGTTTGTTGATCCAAATATAATGTCATCTACATATATTTGAACAACTAAGAGGTCTTGATATTCATGTTTGAGAAAGAGAGTCTGATCAATAGTTCCCCTTTTGTATCCATGCTTGAACAAGAAAGATGATAATGTTTCATACCACTTACTTGGTGCCTGATGAAGACCATACAAAGCTTTGTCAAGCTTGTATACTCTATGTGGGTAATCAGGATCTTCAAAACCTGGAGGTTGAGCTACATAGACTTCTTCATCAATTTTCCCATATAAAAAGGCACACTTCACATCCATTTGATAAACAGTGAACTTCTTATATGATGCATAGGCTAGGAATACTCTAATGGCTTCAATTCTTGCAACTGGTGCAAAAACTTTATCATAGTCTATCCCTTCTTCTTGAGTATATCCTTGAGCAATCAGCCTAGCTTTGTTTCTCATAATGATACCTCTGTCATCAAGTTTATTTTTGAATAACCACCTTGTGCCAATTGGATGTTGGCCTTCAAGAAGATCAACTAGATTCCAGACCTTTTGCTTTCTAAATTGTTAAAGTTCTTCTTGCATGGCTTCAATCCAGCTATCATCTTTTAGTGCAGCTGTAATGTTTGGAGGAACCACTTATGAAAGAAAACAAGTGAAAAGACAGATGTTTGTAGCTCCCCCTTGGCTTCTTGTGGTTCTTTCATTGAGATCTCCAATGATGTTGTTTATTGGATGAGTCTTATGAATTCTTGTTATTGGAATGGACTCAACTAGAATAGATGATTCCAAGTTAGTCATATGCATTGATGTATATATCCAGCTGAGATGATGAATTTATGAAGTAATCAAATTGATCATCATTGGAAGCTGAATGATTTTCATTTTGTACATCAGCTGCATTGTGAGTGCCATCCGCAGAGTTACAGGAACATCTACGGATGTATTTTGTGCTTCCGCAGGAGTTACAGGAACATCTACGGATGTATTTTGTTGACTTGCTGACAATGACTCTTTGGAATGCAATGGACCATTCCAATATGTGGAACATCTACTGATGTGAATGGAACATCAGCTGATCCAATAATCACATCTCTGGATGTAGGACACTCATCTGCGGATGCAGAGTCAGCAGCTGCTGATGAAGTGTTTGCATCTGAGGATGTAGATCCATTTGCTTGGTCTTGTGCTGCATTATTGACATTATTTGGTGTTCCTTGTTCCATGATACTTGAAGTTTGTATTCTTGGAGGATCAGCAGATAATGACACTTCATTCATGTTTGGAGGAACAAATGGATAGCATGTATCCTCAGTACCTGCAGCATTCAAATAACCAGAGTTAAATGAGTTTGTGAGTGCATCTATATCA
This sequence comes from Flaveria sonorensis, assembly GCA_025506505.1. Classification (NCBI taxonomy): domain Eukaryota; kingdom Viridiplantae; phylum Streptophyta; class Magnoliopsida; order Asterales; family Asteraceae; genus Flaveria; species Flaveria sonorensis. The sequence goes on along the minus strand of CM046440.1, from coordinate 41,906,033 downwards.
AACAACCATGATGATCCTTTTACAGATTTAGGAAATAAGGATTCATCAAAAGACACATTAGGAGTTTCTTCCATAATGTTTTGTTGTGGAATGTAAATTCTATATGATTTAGATGTTGAAGAATATCCAACGAAGAAACCATCATAGGCTTTCTCTGAAAATTTTCCCAATTGTTCTTTTGTGTTTAAAACAGATACATGACACCCAAAAGCTCTAAGATATCCTATGTAAGGTTTTCTTTTAAATAAAAGCTCATAAGGTGTTTTATTGTGTTCTTTGACAATTAATGTCCTGTTTTGAACATTGCATGTTGTGTTCACTGCTTCAGCCCAAAAGGTGATTGGCAATTGTGAATCAGCTAGCATTGTTCTTGCTGCTTCAATGAGAGTTTTGTTTCTTCTTTCAGCAACTCCATTTTGTTGTGGAGTTCTTGGTGCACTGAATTGCCTTGCTATGCCTTTATTCCTGCAAAATGAATCTAAGACAGTATTAACAAATTCAGTCCCATTGTCACTCCTAAAAATTTTAACTTTTAAATCAAGTTGATTCTCAATCTTAGTGACAAACTCCATTAATGTTTCTGATGTTTCACTCTTTAGTTTTAAGAAAAAGACCCATGTGAATCTAGTGAAGTCATCCACAACCACTAAACAATATTGCCTTTTTCCAATGCTCATCACATTAGTTGGACCAAAAGATCCATGTGAAGCAATTTGAGTGGTGTAGTGTTTGTGTTCATTATTTTGGATTTATGTGACACTCTATATTGTTTTCCTTTATAACATGAGGAACAATGGTTTGAACAATAAAATTCTTTCTTTGGCAATCCAATGACTAAGTCATTTTTCACCAATTTATTCATGTTCTTAAAGTTGGAATGAACAAGCCTTCTATGCCACAACTGAGATTCATCTTCTGATGACTTAGATAGCAGGCATGTTTCATTGTTTGTGAGTGCTGTATTATTCATATCCAAAACATATGTGTTTCCTTTTCTTGATGCTTTAAGAAGGATCCAATCTTTTGGAACTGCAAAACCTAGCTTAAGAATGTAACAATTAGTGTTATCAAATAATGTGGTATAATTTTGATCACATATTTGAGACACTCAATAAATTATATTGCAAATTTTCACAATAATTTACTTTCTCAAATTTGAGCACACCATTAGTTACCATTCCTTCACCAACTATTTTACCTCCCTTCTCATTCCCACCAAATGCCACATAAGAAGCATTTTTATGTTTGAAGTCATGGAGAAGAGAACAGTTTCTTGTCATATGTCTGGAACAACCACTGTCAACATACCACTTGTTGTCAGTTCTCCAAGATTGTTCCTGCATAATTAAATAATTCAATTAGATTTGGAAACCCAAGTCTTAATGATCTTGGGTGATCCTGTGGAGTCTAAAATTTTAACTTCCTCATGAATGAGTCTTGAAGATTCAGTATTAATTTTAGATTCAATTGATTCATTGTGTGTTGTTTGTGATGAGGATGATTCTGTTGATGATGAACTTGTGGAATTTTGTTCTGATTGTTCAAACTCTTCCTCAAGGATCTTCTCTTTCTTTGTTTGCTGTTTTGACTTTGATGATGATCCTTGATTGTTGAAAGTTTCATCATCCTTTGATTTTGAATGTGCAACATGAGTTCCTTTTTCAAAATTATCAAAGAAAGTATCTTTAGCATTTGACTTCTTATTGTTCAAATCCACCTTTTTGTGAGGTGACTTTGATTGTTGAGGAGTCTTTGATTTCTGAGCAGGTTGTCTTTTCTTCAAAGGTTCACTATCAACTGATGGATTCTCTTGTGATTTTGTCACCTTTTGTTTTTGTTTTTGTTGTTTCTTTAATCTTGAATCTTTTTGATCTTCTCTTGATTGAGATTCTGATTCATCCTTCTCAGGTTGTTTCTTCTTTGTGCTCTTTGTCTTGTTCTTTTTGTTAAAATAACATTCCTGGGTAGAATGGTTATTTTTGTTACAAATAGCACAATGTTTGTTGAACTAACAGTCTGAAGTCATGTGATTGTTCATATTGCAGATGGAGCAATAGCTACTGAAGTAACAGTCTTTAGTGTCGTGATTTTTCATATCACACCATTTTCAATACATTTCTTCTGACTCATTATCAGACTCAATTAATTTCTTCTTCTTTTGCTGTTTTTGAGTCTTTTACTCCTTCTCAAACTTTACTGAAGCTGACTCCTTTCCTTTTCCTAACAAGATGTCAAAAGGTTCATGTTTATGAGCTGAAGTTTGTTGCTTTGAGCTCACACCTTTTTGAGTTGTTTTCCTTTTGGTCGTTTCTTTTGCCTTCCGCAGATCATCTACTGATTCAGTAGATTTGTTTTTCCGCAGATCTGCTACTAAAGAATGTTTCTTCTTCCAGAGAAGTTCTGCTGATACTCGCTTCTTTTCAGTCACTTCAGTTGAAGGTTTTTGTTGCTGATGAAGTACTTGAAGACCTTCATTTAGCTGAGCTATTCTCTTGCAAATAGTCTTTAACATGTTTCTTTGCTTGGGAGGATATGGCAACTTTGTTTGCTCAAGTACTTTGGGATGATTGTTTCAACTGAAACATTCTTACCAATGTTCAGTTGATCCGCACAGTTATCATCATGTTCATCAGAATCATCCAAGTCATCACATCCATCAAAGTCAAATTCTGATTCATTTTGTTTGATTTTATCTGATTCAGAAGGCTCAGTTTCACTCACCTCAGATTCATTGTTATTAACTTGTTCAGTACAGTTTGTTTCAAACTTGGTGCATGGCACAAAATGATTTGACAAGCTATTTGTCATTGATTCAGGTAAAGTTGTATAGTTATCATTCAAAGGAGGTGCAACAGCATTATATCCCAACCCATACCTGTTCTTTGATTCAATATGAGAATTCAATAATTTCTCATATTGCTGAGATGAAAGTTGAAATTTCTGAAGTTTCACTTCAGTTGATGCGTGATCAGCCATGGATTTAGTTAAGGAAGTGGTCAGATGCTCAACTTGGGCTTTTAAGCTATAATTTTCTGAAACAAATTTATCTAAATTTTTTTGTAAAAAGTTAATTTTGAATTGATATAACTTATGTTCTCTTACATGAGATTCATTTAAAATCATTATTTCTTTTACTTTATCAGACAGTTGTTGAGCATGGACTCTATATCTTTCAACTTCCTCAACACACATTGATAAACACAATCTATCTCTTACCTCTCTAGCCATAGGTGGAACTTTGTTCTCCATGTGGGCCATTAAAGCTTGATTTTCATCCAAAACTTCCTTCTCATACATGCTCCAGTCACAGGTTCCATCTTGGAGAATGATCATCCCAGTTTCTTTAGAATTACTAGGTCCTGCTGATGCATTTGTGACTGGTGGGGATGAGTTGGTTAGCTGTGGTTGTCTATAAGATCTCTGAGATGTTGTTGTTTGATAAGATTGATGCTGATGAGACTGATGTTGCTGCTGTTGTCTCATGTCAGGATTTGATTGTTGATTACATTCTCTTGAGAAGTGCCCATAGAGATTGCATTTGAAACATCTTACCTTTGACTTATCAACACCAATCTTTGATGTTTTGCTTGCTGCAGCCAAACTTTTGTTTCTTCTCAAGTATTGTTTGGCTCTATAAGCAATCATTGCCATTTGCCATTGAAGATCCATCTCCTCTACTACATCTGGATGTAGTTCTTCCAAGTCTTGTTGGCAGATATTTGCAGGTGTTAAGGTGCTTCCTAAGTAGGCTTGAAAACTTGAACTAAAAGCTGCAAATGCTGCTTTTTGTTCTTCAGAATCCAGAATCACAGTAATGGGCTCTGCTTGGTTGTTGTTTGTTGAAGACTTTGCTGCTGATGTAGATGCATCTTTCTATCATCAGGTCTTCCTTTTTCTTTTCCTGATTTACTTTGAGAAGATTTCTTTGAAGGCTTTGATGCATAAAAGCTCACTTCTTCTTCATCTTCACTCAAAGTACAAGAGTTGTCACTATCATTGTTAGAGATAAAAGCACTTCCAGCACTTTTGGTTTCTTTAAAATGATAAGGTGTGACATGTGTTCTCACACTCTTGTTTCTTGATTTTTCATCCATTTCAAGAGCCTCAACTTTAGCTACCAATGTATCTAAGCCAGTTGCTTTGAGATCAATGGTGTTCTTGAACATGGACACAGTTTGCTTCCAACTTTCAGGCAATGTATGGAGCATCTTTTTGTTCAGTTCCTCATTTGTATACTTCAACTCCATGATGTTCATCTCGGTTACCAATTGCATAAACCTATGGAGTTGTTGAGGAATTGATTCACCCTCAATATGATGAAATGTTTCATATTGTGAGCGAAGTGTGTCCTTCCTAATGCTTCTGATTTCATCACTCCCTTCACAAAGAGTATGAAGTATCTTCCACAAGGAATTTGTTGTTTTATAATTCTCACACCTGATTAGTATTTCTTCTGGTAAAGCCATACTGAGCAAACTGTATGCTCTAATATCAACTTTAACCTTTTTAACATCATCAGGTGACAGATCTTTTGTACTTATGGGTTGATTTTTGTCATTATAATCCGGCCCAAGGGTGGGTGGAATATAAGGACCTTCAGTTATTGATACCCATAAGTCAGAATCAGTGTAGTTCACATGATTTCTGAACTTGATCTTCCAGGATTTAAAGTCTGCTTTTGTTTCCAACTTTGGAGGCTGGTACGATGATCCACCACAAAGCTACTCATTTTAGTCAAATATTGAAGTTTTAACTAAAACAAAGTTTCTTATGAACAGTTAATGAGAGTCAGCCAATAACACAGATCTATGTTTCAATTAATTTGAATATAGATCAATGTTAACCGAGCAATGTAACAATACTCGCTGAATGACAAATCACTGATTTATTGAATTTCAAATCTTCACACCAATTACTTTTGCTTAAAAATTATAGATCTAGTCAGAAAACTGATAGATCTAGTTTTCGAATTTAACAATCCTAACACCGATAGATCAATCGATCTAGATCAAAGAGCACTTGGCTCTGATACCACCTGTGAATCCAAGGATCGCAACCAGGAATTATCAGTGTTAGATTGGTTTCGAATTAATGATCGCGGAATTACCATTAATCGTTGTTTAATTGATTAACAAATAAATATCGATGCCAGAGAAAATAAACAATAAATGATCAAATGATATCAACAATATGCAAAGAATAATGATTTGAATCAAACGTAATTCATTAAAACCGATTAATGATTACAAAGAATCAAATAATAATTGCTAACAAAATTCTATGCTATGATTGTGTTTATAATTTTTGGTGTGTTGATGTGACGGCTGCTAGGGTTTGTGTTGATAATGCTAAAACGATGTGATGGTATGTTTGTCGCTGTTTATTTCTGTGTATTTGATATGAAACCTAGGACTCATATTTATAGACACGCGTGTTTCTGTTAAGGAAACAGCGAATCTCTTGGAGTCTGTGATTGACTTGTTGACTTGTTGACTAGAAACACTTGTATGATTTACGTGTCTGGTTCTTCCGTAGTACTTTGTTCTTCTGAAGCTACGGTCTTCCCAGGTACTTGGTCTTGTAAGAAAAGATCTACGGAAGAACAAAAATGTTCATCCGTAGATGTTTCTTACACTTAGTCAATTTAGAAATTGACAAGTATAATGTTTGCCTGTAATCATACACATAAATCAACGCACTATGGGTTAACCTATATATATACATAATGAATTACAAATATTCATTACATGTATGATTAAAGTTCTAAGCCTATACAAAATGATCTAGACCTATTATTCCTAGATCTAACAAATGATTAATTACTTCCTAAGAAAATAGATTTACATTTCTACTAACAAACGCAGGGCAGGTTTTAATAACCAGGATCATCCTTCTCACATGTTTAAAACACCAGGACTTTAAAACTTTCTTAATTACATTTGAAACAGACGCTTGATGAGTTAATATTCTTCCTCACATTCAGACATGTGTGAATCAGAATTGCTACAGAGTCATATGATTCTTTAATATTTCTTGTGGCCTCAATTTTAGTAGATTCTGATTCATTTACATTAATGTTTCTAAGTTTGAGAAAGTTATTTCTGTCTCTGTAGGTTTAGAGATCCGAATTTGGTTGTAAAACATAGGATAGGATGAGAAAGAAACTTTTCAAAGCAACTTGAGTTAGTATGTCTATCTGAAGCTTGCTATTGTCTGTAATAGACGTTTGGGAAACAAATCTACTTAAACTATTGTCTATTGAAGACTTTTTGGAATCTGAAATGTTAAGACTAGAGCTGCCCAGACCACTACTTGCACCATAATCATACTCCCACCGAATCTCCTTATGATTCACTCCTTCTAAACCTGCATACAAATGTTAGTATCTTTCTGAATTAACTCATTAGTTTGATGAGGTATAGGCATAGGAGAATAACAATAAGTACTTGGAGGAGGATAAACATGAATCGTTTCTTCGCTTCCCAAACCAGTCTTAATTCTAGCCCCCCGTTGCTTCTTGCAAAGCTCCTCATGTTTCATCCCAGAAATTGTCCATTTTTTAAGTTTATTTTTAATTTGCTTGTTTCAAATTCAGCAAGTGCTACATGTTTAGTTAAAGCATTTATTTCAATGTTTCTTTCCAAAAGATTTCTTTTTAAATGCTCATTTTCTTTTAAAGCTTCATTTAACTTGACAAAATATTTAGACTCATTTGTTTAAGTTCCTTACTTATTTGTTTTAATTCTTTTTCATTTTTTAATAATAGTCTGTTAGCTTTATATACCCCAAATAAATGGATTTTTCATGGAGGAGAACACATGTCTTGAATTACCTCATAAGGGAGACCCATAACTACCTTTTCAGCAGCCAAGGCCTTTTCACACTGACAAATCGGAGTGTTCTTCCTACATTCTTTTCCTCTACTGCTTTCTTCCTAATCTCCTCAGCTTCACTTTCCTTCTCTTTTCTTTTACAAACATCCTTTTTCCCTTCACTTACTGCACAAACTGTCACTTCTCTTCAACATTCTCACAATCACCTTTTTCTTCTTTAACTTTCCCAGTCTTCACCTCTTCAGCTTGAACTTGTTGCTCACCACTTTCCCACAATAGTTCTTCTTGAATCTCACTCTTGAACTCCCTGAAAGGATCAAAGTCCTCAACAGAATCCACATCATTGTTCACCACCTCAGCCACTAGCACATGATTGATTTCTTCTTAGTTTCCTTAATCTCAGCACTCCAATCAAAGTTTGAAATGAGTGTTGTTTCCTTCTTGGGCTTAGCTTCTTCCTTGTCGGTGATCGGGATAACTTTAGAAGTTCCAAAAGTTCCTGGTTTAGTGATGATAGGAGATGAACATTGTAAGGTAATATCAGAAGATTATAAGGCTGATGCAACCAATGAAGCCAAAACAACCAAAGGTCTTCCTGCATGCATGCCTGAATATACAAAGGTAGAAGTGCTTCGGAAGTTTTACACACTACATCAGAAAATACTCTAACAGTAAAATCTTCCGAAGCCAAAGATGAAGTCCTCCGAAGCTTCAAAGACAAAGTCTTCCGAAGCCATTTTGCTGTGAAGAATTCTTTCGAAGACAGAGAAAGACATGCTTTCTCTAGTCTACTTTACATAAAGCTGACACACTTTTAGCTGCAACTCAAAAGACTTATCAACTTGTATAAGTTGGTGAAAAGTCCATGCTTTTGTAAACTGTAGATTAAGTTCTTTGTCTGTAATTTCCTACTTTTGTACCTGTAAACCTTTTTATAATAGAAAAGGATATGAGCTATGGCATGTCATAGTCACTAGTCAAAAGGCAATCTGCCTTTTGACTTTAGTTTGATCTTGTTGTCTAGATTAGTCAATTCCAACTGTCCTTCTAAGTAGTGACGGTTGTAGGATGTAGTATAAAGAGTCTCAAGTTCTTGTAATTTAGATAATGCTTTGTAACACTTGTAATAGAACTTTAGAGCAATATACAACATTCCTTGAAAACTATACTTCTGTGTTATGTTGCTTGTTCTGTCATATTACTTAATTATGTTCATAGTATCCTTATTATCAAACCCGGTTCTCTATTTAAACTATTAAGTGTTCCAAGTCTCTCCTCATTGTGAAACTGATTGTGTTAGGCACCCTTACCCAGTCTGTAAACATCATTCTTTTAAAGTGCCCCAGCTGTTTGCAATAAAGTATCTCAATTTTGACTTATCAAAGCCAACCTTAGAGTTCTGGTTTTGATTTCCAAAGCTCCTCCTACCGGTACGTTCCAAGAATCTTCTTACGCGTAGTATGAGCATGGCCATTTGCCATTGGATATCAGTTTCCTCTAAGTCATCAGGATCTACCTGATACATGTCTTCAATAGTCATTCCTTTTTCCTTCAGCTCCCCAGCAACCAGAGCTTCATAGCTGTGTACAAACATTCCGAATAATGCCATTGTATCAGATGGAATTTGAGCAGTGACGGATGGCTTTGAGCTTGAACCAACACTTGTAAATCCACCACTGGACTTGTTTGATATGCCATATCCTGTAGAACCACCATAAACTAAACCATACATAGACGAGTTTGCAGCGGATGACATTAATGCAGCATTTTATGGATATACTATGGCCGGCATCATGGATTGATTGTATTCCCTCCTTTTCAAATCCAAATCAAAAGATTTCAATTTGTTGATTACATCTATAAGTTTGTAATCAGCGAAGTTTCTTTCCTGCTTCAACATCCTAACTTGCAAGCTCCATTGCGGTGGGAGTGAGTCCAGGAGCTTAGTAACTTGTTCATGGTTACCCAGATGTTCATCATACTTCTTTAAGGTGCTTGAGATAGACAAAAATCTATTTGTAATATCAGTAAGACTTTCATTCTTGTGTCCTACGAATAAATTGAACTCCTTTTCAGCTTGAGCTTTCCTGTCCTTCTTCAAATCCTTATTTCCATCATAAAATTCACACAGAGAATCATATAAAGATTTTGCATACTTGTGTTCAGAAAAGTAGTTGTAGATGTCTTGAGATAAACATAAAGTTAAAGCTCCAAAAGCTTTCTGATCATGATCGATTAGCTTGAGGTCTCTTTCCGTAAAGGTAGATGGATCAGTGTTTGGTGAGGTAACTTGACCAACAGTGACAGTTGGCGTGTATGGACCGTTTACTATTGATTCCCATTGATTATGATCAATGTAGTAAAAGAAGGCTTTTAAACATCATTTCCAGTCCTCAAAATATCACCATTTATAAGCCTCGGTTGCCTATTAGGAGCAACACTCTCCAAGTCAGAAATGGTGATATTGGTGGATGTCATTCTTTATACAGTATTAATTTCACTGAAGAATCTAGATTCGCTGGTAAGTTCGCTGCTAAATTCGCTTGTTGGGTCTGAAAAATAGTCTAATATTATCAACGCAGTCAAAGTCAACAAAAGTCAACATTAAAGTCAAAGTCAACGTAAAAGTCAAGACGACATGTTTGGAACGAAGTTTAGTAGTGATTCATTGAAGATACAAAGAACAAGGGTTTTAGAGTTAATATATATTTTGTTGTCAACAAAATATATATTTAACCTTTATTTGTCTAGTTTGTGTCTTAATTGTAATTTTATAATTATAATGTTTTAATGATAGTCTAGGGGACTAATTGTCATTAGACTATATATAGCTAGAGTTATTAAAGCTTGAATGAGCTAGATTTGAGGGTTTCCATGTAAACAATATCTTATGCAAATCAATATAGATCAAACAGGAGTTTTATTGAATGTTCTTGAGGTGTTCATCTTGTTCATCCTTATTTTATAGTGTTTGATCTATTTTGTGCACAAATATCATTGATATTTGTGTTATCAGTGGGATTTGTTTGTGTTTGTCAATCAAGTGCACTGTATTAACGATCAAGTGGACCAACAATTTGGTATGTTGATTGATTCAACAGTGCACTTGATGCTTGACAATGATTTCCCGCCAAATACACACTTACAAACTCAATAACATAATGAATTAGATTGAATCTAAACAATAATAAACAATAACAAGGCTCAATGATGTTGAAAATAAACTTCCAGCCACACACACAATTGCAACAACAATATTCTATATTAGGGTTTTGCAAAAGGTTGCTTACAAAGATAGAAAAATTACAATATATAAGCAACCTTAGATTCGTTGGTAGTTTCGCTGACTAGCAAAACTGCCTGTCTAACTACTAGATTCACCCGGCAGCGAACTACAGATTCGCCGGTTGATCAGAAGCAGCTGACTCCGGGCGAAACTATAGTTTCGCCGTAGTTTCGCTGAAATACAAAAATACATAAGAAATACAAATTACAAGATAAAGCTAACATTTAGCCTATTACATAACAAAGTAAACCTATCAACTATAGTGAGTCCAACCTATGTATGATTATCAATTCTCCCCCTAGGTTGGACCTAACTCTCGATCTTCTGGCTCTTCTCTTGCTCCCTCTTCAGCTTTATCAGATGTTTCTTGTTCTGCTCCTGCTGCACTCTCCTCTTCAGCCCTTGCACTTGCCCTTGCGAACTGTCGTGTAAGATCCTGCATGTCCAACCTTAAATTGTCAGCCTTGGATACTTTGTTAGTTAGCTCCCTGACCTCTGCACTTACTCTATGAGCTTTATTCGCCACGTTCATAAACAAACTGGCTTCTTTCCTCGTTTCAGCTCCAGCTCCCGCTTTGATGTGATTTTCACATAGAATCACTAAGTCTTCATCACAAAAAGAGAACACCTCCATTGGATCAAAAAGTTTAATCTCAGCTTCATCTTTCACTCTAATTACTACTTCCCCAGTATTTTTGTCATAGAACCATTTCTCGAACTTTTGTAGTCTAGGGGGAAGTGGATTGGGCAATCTTATCATGTTCACAGTTTTAGCTGGCTTTAGCTTTAAAACAATCTTTCCTTTGCCAGTAGCCCAATCCAAGTCTTTCTTCGACCTTCTTCTTTCTGTCCTCATAAACCCAAAAGCTTCAAAATTATCATTCATGCCTGCCTTGATTTCCTTCTCCAGCATCATGGCACGTTCACTCAAATGGCCATCCAACAGTGGAATTTCAGCTAATCTCTTCAAGTCCCACCTAGGCAAGGTCTTGAACGCCTTCCTTTTACGCATGTATGATATTTCCCAGCCCCTTCGTTTAATCATAAACATTTTCATTTTAGAATTATATTTCCAGCTCACAATTTTCTTATCAGATTTCTTCTTGCTTGGTTCACTGATGTTTTGAAATAGTGGTGTTAACTGTTCTGGTTCTTTCTCTTTCACGAACCAGTATTCTTTGCTTAATTCAATTACATCTCCTTCTTCAGAACCCCTTTGTGTCACATAAGTCATTGGACGCTCCTCCACTTCATAATATTCAGGTTCTGAGTCATAGTCAACCAGCTGTTCCTCGTATTCTTCCTCTTCATCAATAAGGCTCTTCCATGTATCCTTCTTGTTACCTTCAGTAGTTTCTTCTGTAAGCACCTCAGCCCCCGTCAAGTCTGTTTTTATATCAAATCCCATATTAACAAATTCAGCCTCAATAATCACAGGCTCCTCTCTCACATCACTTCCTTTATCAACTCTCTTCTCAGGTTCTGTCTCAACAACCTTTGGACCTCCATCACCACTGCCACTTGCACCACCTCTAGCTGTACTTGCTTCTCCTCCTATCCCATATGACTTTCCTACTTTCAGGAACGAATACTTAGATATGTCGATCAGATTGTCTAGCTCCTCTTGTGATAGCTGGTTGGCAAACCAACTTTGCTCTTGAGCTCATTCACCTCTTTCAATAGTCTTTTGATTAATCCTGTTGGTCAATCATCATTACTTTCATACTCTCTATTGCTCATCTTTCTCCTTTCTCTCAACTCTTGATTGACCAACTTAGTTTATCATGCTCAGTTCATTGGCCAACGAAGCATTCACATTTTTGATGACATCTTGGTCCAATTCAGATCGGGAATCCCTCCTTTCTTCAAACACCGGCTGTTTATGCTTGGTTCTCCTTTCAGTTTCATGAGCTGGTTCCCCTTGATCAGACTTCCTTTGGGCCTTCTCTCTCTTTGAGCTCGTAGCTCCTCTTCAACCTCATCAATCTCAGCTTCTAAATCATATTCCTTCTCCTTTGCATACCTCTTTCTCTTCTTTATTGCTTCAGCTTGTTTATCTCGATTTTCTTCAGCATTCTAGTTTTCATTTTCAATTAGCCTTTTTATGTAGTTCCATCTTTCAGCTGGGTACATGTTTTCCAGTAAATAAGTTATTTTACCACTGAAGTCATGTCTAACTGCTGAGCAATCTGCAAATATTCTTATATTCAACTGCATCAGCCTCTTAACTTCCCCGTGTCTTGGTAAATTGGGTTTCTCATTATTAATGATCATCTGGATAAACCTTAGATATAACAGCCATTTGTCCTTCTTTAAAGCCATAACATTCTCAGTCATACAGTCAAATATTAATCTAGCAATATTGGCCTTTTGTCCTTTACAGAATACAATCATGGCCTTAGCCCATTATGCATTTAACCCATCTGATCCTCCCTTTCGGTGATCCAAACACATAATAAACACGTGAATAATGTATCTCCATTCCTTGGATAAAAATGACTTTTTGATTTCCTTCATGGATCAAAAAGATGGTCCTTCATACCCAATGCTTTGATAAGCGTTAAGAACTTCAGCATCAGTCATAGCAACCTCATCTCCACAGTCTTCTTCTAACCTCAACACCCTAGCAACCGTCTCAGCACTAACAACTATATTATCCCCAAGAACTCTGGAAGTAATTCTGTGTGGAGTAGATCCCAAATCACATTCTACATTTACCCAGAAATCTCTTATGTGAATGTCATAGATCATGGGTAAATGAGATATGGCATAAAGAATGGGAGACTGCTTCAGCCATCTAAGACAATCTCTGAATCCAACAGTCTTTGGATTACTGTCGTCTAATAATGCCACTAGATTTGTCTTCTCATCGAACTTTAAGTTTGCCATGAACTGCAAAATATAGACATAGGAAAGTTAGATAACACATAAAGACAATTAAACAAAAAAAAATAAAAAACAAAAAAAGTAGTTTCGTTGTCATGGCGAAACTGCACAGCAAGACAGCTTCGCTGTGGATTAAAATTAAGTTAAACAGTTTCGCTGACAGGCGAAACTATAGTTTCGCGCCAGGCACAACTTAATAGATTTGCTGTTGATTGAACCTAAGTTTTGATCAATCAAAAGTGTACATTCGCTGTAACTCAGCCCTAGACCATAAGTTTAAGCGATTCTACACTTTCGCTGAGAACAAACTTATGATTCATACGACAGTGAAGTTGTAAGTTCGCTGAGCCCAACAAGACAGATTAAGTGCTGAGCGAATGTATAGTTTCACTGGAATTGCTCTAGCGAAACTATCAAATATGCTTGGACAGCATAACAAGATAGATTCGCCCGTAATCAGTGAACTTTCGTTCAGTTTCGCTGGTTAGTTTGGTAGATTCGCTGAACGAGTCAGGCGAACTTCCAAACAAATCAATACAAAACCACTGAATAAGCATTAAAACCGCGATTGAACCAGAGAAGCAGGGTCGCAATGCCTACCAAATAGATCAGAATTGAACAAACTCGACGGAAATCACACAAACGAGATCAAGTAGGTTCGGACACAAAGAAACTACGGTTTAGTTTTGCATAGAATTATGTGAAACGAATTTCACACTGTGCAATATATAGGTCGTAGTTTTGCTGGCAGCGAAACTATAGTTTCGCTTGGCATCACAAAAGAAATCAGGTGTACAGAGAATAGCGATACTGTCGAGTGAATCTATAGATTCGCTTTGCGAAACTGCCAGCGAAACTGTAGTTTCGCTGCAACCAAAAAAAATAAATTTTGTATTTATAAAACCTTTATGAAAAACATTCTTCATCCCACAACATCAGCACACAACAAAAATAAAACAAATAAGAAAGAAAAGTAAAAGGATATAGAGACTTCTTTTTCAAGAAAATGATCTAGATAGTCAAAGATTTGCTAGATTGCTAATATGTTTGTCCTTTTAAACCCATGCCTTCCTCTTTTCAACAAGTAATCTATAGCTATTTTATCATATTTTGGATTCATTTGATAAACTCAGATGACTTGGATCCCACAGATATTCAGCAAAGTACTAATCCTATTCTTCATGGTTTATTATAATTCACTTTGCTTGAAATCTTAAATATTTCAACAATGATTCTTAATTTTTAAGAATCGTTGTGTCTTTATTTTAAGGACAGATGATAAGAGCTCCAGGTCTATACTTACGTATAACAGAGCAGTTGATCTTTTATCTCGCTGATGAGAGCTTCAGGTCTATACTTACGTATAACAGATAAGATCATCAGAATGTGCTTATGAGAGCTCCAGGTCTATACTCACGTATAACAGAGGAGATAATCACTCCAGGTCAATGTTCACACATAGTAGAGGAGATAAGCACGAGATATGAAACCATTTTATTTTAATATTTTTGCATCAAAGCAAAGATTTGAAACTCTCAACCCATTTTAGACAAGGCCTTGTAGCTTTATGCAGGCTGAGATATCATGAGGATAATTCTTGTCGTCGAGTTCTTAGACTTTAATTAAGCTACACGATCACTGTTTACTTTGATATCGGGCTGAGCCTACCATGCATATCCCAAACAATGCTATTGATTCTCCTTCAAACTTCTTTTCCATGAAGTTCCTGAAAAAACAAAATAACCTTAGACAAAAAGTAAATTTTTATTCTCCCTCAAAATTTCTTTTTAGCAGACACGAAACCGCCTTCGTTCTTATCTTTCTTCATCGAAAAGCTACTTCAAATGGCCAACCTTGACTGCAGAAATCAACATGATTTTTCCATGCATCTTCACAGGCAACATAATCAAGTTGCTCTGTTAGACTCTGAGAAAGATCCAGGTTTCTCAGAGGTTTATCACTACTTTCTTTGACCAACTAATTCACCTCCCTCACCATTGATCCTCCTCTCTATGAGGATCATTTGTTGGAGTTCTGGCAGACCTGCGAAGAGGTCACCATGGACGGGGAGAAGGCACTATCTGCCACAGTGCAGGGGAGGAAAATCTTCCTCACTCCAGCCACCATAAACACACATCTTCAGCTGGATGATATAGAAGGTGACTTGTCCTTCCCCAAAGCTGCAGTCAACCACTCCTTTACACAGATAGGCTATGAGGGTGACTTCTCAGTTAAAACCTTCAAGAAGGGGAAGGTCTCATCCTAATGGAAGTACCTCCTTCATGTTGTCATACACAGCTTGTCAAACAAGCATAGAGGATGGGATCAGATTCCAGAAGAACTCTCCTTCATAGTCCATGGAATGGTTCAGAGGGTCAAGTTTAGGTATTCTTAATTTGTATATACCAATTTGCTTGCTAACTTGGACTCCCTAGAGTATTACATGTTCCCTAGATATGTCCAGCACATTCTCAACTGTGAACTAGGCACACAGTTGAGGGGAACAGGTAATATTCTTAAATTGGGACAAAGAAGCCTGGCATCTTCAAAATAATGAGGAAGCCAAGTGTTGGCTTATCTGGGGTAGAAACAGCCCTTTCCCTAAAAATGTTTGAGCTCATTGCTCAAGGTGAAAACCTAGCAGCACCAGCTAGTGTTGAACCCACACCTTCTATCTCTCAACCACACATTGTGACATCCGGTAATTTTCCGTTACCAACTCCGTTTGTTCCGTTAAGTCTTGCATACACGTGTCGGGAGCACACACTAGTTGTCGTTGACGTTGGTGACATAATAATAATTAATAATGTTAAACAATAATTTCTATGTTGATTATTAGTTGTGATTATGTGATTTAAATGTTTATTGTGAATTTTATCGCGTAACGTGGAAACGTGTGTATTTAATTCGTGGATTGGTGACTAGTAAAGATAAAGCATATAATTGTTATTACTAGTTCATGTGTTTATTATTTTGGTTAAAAACATCTTAAAAGGGTGTTAAAAGCTTAATTTTATAAAATTACAAATTATAAGGGTTAAAAGGGTAATTATGAGTAATTAAAATAAAAAAAACCCAACCCTAGCCCCCACACCATTCTCAGCCACGATCATCACCTCCACACACACACACCTGTGAATTCAACCTAGAACAAGCATTGTGCTTCGGTTTTGTCGATTCCAAGAACTACAACACGTTAGAGGCTTCAATTCTCATCCATTACGTGATTAAAGGTTAGTTTCTTTGTGGTTTTCATGGATTTTTAGTCTTGGCCGAACCCTAGTTCGAAACCTGCAATTGAAGGTCGATTCTTGTTTGTTTGGTGATGTTAATATGTTAGTTGGATTGTATATATGCTAGTTAACGTTGATTATGCAAGAAAGTTTGGATTTTGGTTGTTTGTTCACATGATCATCTTTGGCCGAGAGGTTGAGGCGATTTTGGATCAAATTGGATGTTGAATGTTGGTTGTTTGATGTTGTAATGATGCTAGTTAGGTTGTATGCATATTGGTTAACGTCGATTTTGCAAGAAAGCTTCGATTTTGATTTATGGTTCATAGGTTACTAATAATAGTAACTTTATTTTGCATGAATTGATGATTGGATGATGTATGAATGTTATGGATGTGTTTGTGATGATGATTAGATGCTAGGTTGATGATATGAACAATTGAAAATCAAGAAGATGTGTTATAGTTCATACATTGCTAAAAATAGTAACTTTTGGTGTGGAATGTTGATGAATCATGATGATTAAGTGTTGTTGATCATGTTTAGATGTTGTCATGGACTTGAATTGGTATATAATTGATGAATTCATGAATGTTGTGGGAGTTTGATGAATTTGGGATGAACTTTCCCAAAAGGGAAACTTTATTTGTGCAAATCCTTGAATTGGATGATTTGAGCATGTTTGGGATATTAGGATCATGCTAGTGTATTCATGGATGATTTCTAAGGTGATTAAATGTGTTGTTTAGGTTATATGAATGTTGATTTGGTTTGTTACCTGTTTTGGCCTGTTGTAATTCGCATGACTTGTATGATAATTGGTTGTATGATGATCTAGGTAGTACATGTGGTTAATGATGTGCTATATGTAATCAAGTTGTATGTTGATCATGTATGACATACTGTTGTGTTAGTATTAACGAATTATCACCTATAATGTCACCAACGGGTCAAACGGGTCAACTGGGTCAAATGTGTCTTGTCTTTCTTAAACCTTGAGTCTCTTGGTTTGTAGAACACTTAGGGTTTCATGTTGATTCTGTGTACATGTACTTATGTACTCTTGTGTTCTAGGTGACCTTTGAAGGTTGTCTTTCCCTCTTTCTTTCAAGTTAAGCTCTAGGTTAATTCTTGTGCGCATCAGGTGAGTTCTTGCCCCACTTATTTTACATAATCTCTTTTGGGGGAGATAGCATACTGTTGATCACAAACGCTTTTATATATGAGTGTGTATAATATTGATATAGTGTTGTTTACCATGGAAAGTCCTCACACTTTTGGATTGTTAATATTGAATAGCGGGGAAATCTTGGGTAGTACTACTGGGTCTGACGAGCCCCACCTGTGCGACTCGAGGTCAAACGGGTGCAATTTTGTCCTAACACATATTCATCACGACACGGTAAGTCGTGACGGGAGGCAACAAACGTAACACAGTCAGCTTCGATCGTGAAATCACTATGATTAATATTTTTATGTTAATAGACTAGCTATCTATTGCAATACACTACTTATGCTCTGGAAACTGTTGATTGGTTTATATTTTAACGCAAACTCTTGAACTCACCAACCATGTGTGACTTGTTTAGTATGCTATTCTCAGGTTAAGGTTGCCAGTTGCCTAGGAGCACGCACACCAGCATCGTTGAGTTGTCTACATTGTTTGTTTACACATTTGGGTTTATTTTCCTATTATACATTTGTGTTTGGGGCGCGTATGTTTTGCGCATTCTCTTTACATACTACTTGTTTTGGGTTTTCTGTTTTAAAAACGCTTCCGCGGTATTTTAAACGTTAACTCTGGTTTTGTTTATTAATCATATAGAGTCGTTCTTGGTAACTAATGACTGAGATCCTGGTATGTCACGCGCCTCGCGGTAAAACCCTGCACGCGGATTTTGAGGGTGTGACAGATTGGTATCAGAGCCATTGGTTATAGGGAACTAGGTTGCATACACACACTAGACTATAACCGCACAGTTGTTAGTTACTCATCGTTTACTCTCCTTACTGTATACTCATTGGCATACGCAACACGTACTTCGCAGCATGGCATCGTCGTCCAGAAACTTGGGCAAGAGACCTGCACGATCTGATTCACCTCCTACTTCTCCCGTACCGGATAGGGGATTTAACTGGCCTCGACATCCTTATCCTCCTAGTGAGATAGACTGGGATCAGCCTTTCATACCTCCTGAGCTCGATCCTCCGCGTAACTGGGATTTCTACCCCACTTACATAAACCGTATGGCTTATAGAGAACGCGTACCACCAGTAGCACCTACACGACCTAGGACTAGGTCATCGACCGCCTCTACTTTGCCTACACTTCCTACCTTGAGCATCCCTCTGGAGCAGGCATTTGCAGCTTTGGTAGCCACACTGGACACAGAGCGATAGCGAATTAGAGGACTCACTGATGAGAACTCTGCATTACGATCTGAGATGCGTCAGCTGCGTTTCCAGGTAGATACGCTTTAGGAGCAACTTTCGATGGCCATTGGTGGACATCATACTCTGGCAGGCAACGTGGTAGCACTTAGTGAGCGCATGGACGCACAGGATCACCATAATATGGAGATCGATAATAGGTTTGCTGAGTTAGAGGCACAGCTAGCAGCACTCCAGATTGCTGAAGCTCCTGCACCTTTGGTGGACCCTGATGAGGAAGACCCAGAAGAAGAACCCGAGGAAGCCCCCGAAGAAGAACCAGTAGAGATGGATGAGGACAGTGACGGATCTGACGTACTGGACTGATCCTACCTTTTAAATGACTTGACTATGTAGTGTTTCTTTTCTTTGAAACCTATGTGGGAAGGGTTGTTTCCCACCCAACTGACAAACTTAAATTTTGACATTGATGGAATATTTTGTGACTCAATTGCAAATTATTTATCTTTGATTATTATTTCTGTTATAAATGTTGTGGTTGTGGTGAATGCATTATTTCTTATTGTTTACTGTACCTTGATGAGATTAATGTGTTGGATGTTACTCATTATTGTAATTGTGAATTTTAAAGTGAAATATGGACGCACGTGGACGAGGACGTGGGCGTGGTCGTGGACGTAGCGCCAGAGGCCGTGGAGCCGGAGCCATAAACATGACGCCTGCGGAATTGGCGGCATTAATTAATGAACATGTTCAGGCGGCAGTGGCTGCTGCCCAACCGGGACAACCAGCAGGTAAATGATAACAAGAGGTTAAACTGATTAGCCTAGTTATTTGTCTAGGATATCTGACTAATGTTTGAGTTGTCAAAACAGGACCACCACCATGTACCTACAAGTCCTTCATGGACTGTAAACCCCATACCTACAGTGGGACGGAAGGAGCTGTAGGGCTTGTAAGGTGGTTTGAGAAGACAGAGTCTGTCTTCGCGAAATGCAACTGCCCGCCTGCGGATCAGGTGAAGTATGCCACCGGGACATTGGAAGGCGCAGCACTTTCCTGGTGGAATGCCCAGGTACAAATGCTGGGTCAAGCCATGGCCAATGAACTACCTTGGGATGAATTCAAAGAAATCATGACTGAAGAATATTGCCCCCGGAATGAAGTGCAGAAACTGGAGATTGAGTTCTGGCAACTCAAAATGCAAGGCTCAGAAATTGAAGCCTACACGACTCGTACTCATGAGTTAGCCACTTTATGCCCAGGGATGGTGAATGAAATGCACAAGAGGGTGGAGCATTATATACGGGGATTGGTGCCCGAAATTCAAAGTATGGTAACTGCTTCTAACCCCACTACCATACAACAAGCTATCCGAACCGCCCACAGGCTGACTGACCAGGCAGTTGAGCAAGGTCGGTTACCTAAACGGGGTGCGGTGGCAAGCGTGCCCGACCAGAAACGCAAGTGGGATGGTTCAAGCAACAAGGGATCGTCATCCAGTAGCAATCTCAACCTCAACACACAGCAGCAAAGTCAGCAACAGCAACGGAAGTTTGATAACAACCGAAGCTTCAACAGGCGCACTCAAATCAAGGACCCGGCGGGTATGGTGGAAGACTGCCGAAGTGCAACCGGTGTAACTACCACCATGTGGGTCGGTGTGATAACTTCAAGTGTCAATGTTGTGGGAAGATTGGTGTTGGACCAAAAGAACCAATGAGCCTGATCAGAAAAACCTTTAAGTCCCACGGACATTACAACAACTGAAGTAGTCTGCAACAGCTGAAGACATCAGCTGATAACAAGGTCTGAAGACAAAGTCTGAAGTGAAAGAGCTGAAGACAAAGTCTGAAGTGAAAGAGCTGAAGACAAAGTCTGAAGACGAGCTGAAGACAAAGTCTGAAGTGAAAGAGCTGAAGACAAAGACTGAAGACCAAGTTTCAGATGATTGTCACAACAGCTGAAGAAGACCTCTTCAGTAGTGGTGATGGTTTCCTTTCAGTAGTTGTATTTTCTTTTCTGTACTTGTAGTTTCAGTAGTTTTATGTTTCTTCGTGTACTTAGAATACTCTGAGATGTTCTCAGTTGTGAACATTCTCAGTAGTTTGCTTACGTTCAGTAGTTTGTAATAATTCTGTTAGACGTCACTATCAAGTGACATCAGCAGACGTCACATTCCTTTATATAAGGAATGCTGACCTAATTGTAATCGGTGCAGCTTAGGAAAACCTAGCAGCCGCCATACCGAAGCATGTGTGCATGAATGTTATTATCCCTTTGCAGAAAACCCTATATCTATATAACCGTGTACTGTTCCATTGAATATTTATTGTGTTCTTGCTATATTTGCTTAATTCTTGCTCTAATTCCGCTGTGATTCAACTCTAATTGATCAAACTTAGATCACTGATCCTAACAAATGGTATCAGAGTAGGTTAATCATTGATCGGTTTAACAATTGATCATTGAAACTGCTATTTTGATATCTATAGTTTGATCGAATTAGCATATGTGCAAGAATCGGTTATAAAGATTGATTTTCTGCTGCTTCTGGTTATTTAATTGAGTTTCTTCTTGGTTCTTATTGAGTTTGTTGTGTTTTTGTGCTAAATCTTTTGAAACTTGATTGATTTGGTTTGAATCTGAGAATGACTACTCCATCTAATGATCCTCACAATACTGGCTCCTCAACCAAGCCTCCGATGCTGGTTAGGAGTGAGTATAACATATGGCAACGAAGAATGCTCCATCACCTGTCTGTTAACAGTTCAGGTTGTTGGACATCTGTGGTTCACGGTCCACACAAGCCTATGGTGAACAATCCGGAGACCAATCAAATGGTTCCGAAGAAGAAGGAGCAATACTCAGATGAAGATCGTAAACTGTTTGAGATTGATGCTAAAGCCCATGGAATTCTGGCCATGGCACTGCCGAATGAAATCTATTCTGGGCTTATGCATCATGAAATGCTCATGACCTCTGGAATGCTTTGAAGGAACAATTCGGAGGAACTGATGAGGTCTTAGCAAACAACAGAGAAATCCTCGCCCAACAATATGAGACATTCTCTCATAGGAAGGGTGAGACACTGACTCAACAGTTTGAGCGTTTCTCCTGCTTGATCTATGAACTGAAAATGGTCAAGCATGAGTATACTAACAGCCAGATGAACAACAGATTCCTCAGATCACTGCCTGAGAGATGGGACACATACACCATTGTCCTACGCTCTAGTGCAAATCTGGATAGCCTATCTCTCACCCAACTCCATGGGAAACTGCTTACATTTGAAAGAGAGATAGAGCAGAAAAGGAAACTGGCATCATCAGGAAAGCTCTCTGATGACTTTGTACCAGGTAACACTGCCTTGGTCGGTCATGAGTCAGAATATGCTGGATCAGAAAGTCATTATGATGAGCATATAGATTTCTCTTCAAACAGTTCTGATCATGCATTTGTTAGTGTTGACAGTCATTCTGGGTGTAATAGTGATAATTTATGCTTTATCATGGATGATTTGCAGGGTATTGCTGATGATGATTTAGAAGAGATGGATATTTTGAGCCAAATGGCCCTGATCAATATCAGATCTCAAAAGTTCTACAAGAGAACTGGTAGGAAATTTCCAGGACTCTCTGGCAAAACCAAAGTTGGTTTTGACAAGAGTAAGTTGAGGTGTCACAAATGCCACAGGCTTGGGCACTTTGCAAGAGAGTGTAGATCAACTGGATCTAACTCCTCTGCACCCTTTGTGACCTTTCCAAGCAATAGTTCACAAAAAAAGGGCAACATCCTGCTAGTTCTGGTCATCACTCACAACCTCAATCTCCTGCATACTTTGTCCCTCAGGGTCCAATGCCATATCCTTATCCCTGCTATTACATGCCACAGCCAAATCTAGTTCATGTCCCTATAGCACAACAACCTCAAGCCCTACCTGAGCCTCAACCATCTCCATCACAATCTCAACCTCATCACAGCTTCTTCACACCAGGAGTTGTTGACTGGAGCAGCTTACCAGATGATCTTTCTGGTTTCAATGAGCAATTATCTGCTGGTGCTGGTCAACATGGTGGTGAACATCCTTTTGGGAATCTTGCTCTCATGGCCCTGGAGTCTACTGAGGGTTCCTGCTCCGATGCTTCATCTTCACAGGTAACCCAGGTATCTTCTGAGGCTAAAGCCAAGTTATGTTCTGAATCATGCATAGCTGCCTTTGTCTCTATTAGAGAGGCAAATGTAGCTTTAATCAATCAAAATCTTGAGCTTGAGAAAACTATTTCCAAAAGAAAAGATGAGTATGTGTCTGCACGTAATGACAAAGATGATGAGATTTACAAGCTTAAATGCCAACTTAATGATGAAAAGGCTAAGGTAGAGGTCATACTCGAGAACCACAGAAGTCTCAAAGAGACACTTGCAGCTACCCAAGTTGAGTGTGACCGCTGGGTAACATCCTGCAAGGGATTTGAAATGCTTCTCAGCAAGCAAACAGCTTCAAATGTGAAGTTTGGAATAGGTTACAATCATACTGCACCACCTACTGATTTTACTTCAAAAGTAATAGTAAAATCTGAAGGTGAAAGTAATTTCCAAACCACATCATCATGTGATTCATCCTCAATTGATAATACAAAATTAGAGGATGAAGTCAGTGTTAAGATCTCAGCAAGTCAATTGCCTGATGGTTTAAATGCTGATAAACACATGAAGCTGAGAAATTCAGATGTTGTCCCTCAAAGTACTCCAAGTACTGAAGGGCAAGTCACAACATCTGAAAAGCATTTCAAATCTGACGAAATAAAAGGAGTAACAACTGCTGAGGAATCTATCATACAGTCTTTCAGGACGGATAGAGAACAGCTGAAGAACAAGTCTTCAGTTGTTACCGATCCTTCAGTACTTAACACAAGTACTGAAAGGAGGAAAGTACTGAAGATCACACCTTCAGTAGTTTCCACTTAGCAGTTGATCAATCCAAGATGAAGAATAAGCCATATGAAATATGTGGTAAATTCAATCATCTATCTGATGAATGCTGGTACAAAAAGGGTTCCAAACTCAACAGAGATAAGCTCATTAAAGAAGAGATAAATAAAATGAAAAATGAGTTTGAAACCAAGTTTGTACCACAGTCATCTCAAACTGATAAACCCAAGGCCTCACCAAAATCCAAAAAGAAGGATGGGGTTTATCAGAAAACAGCTGATAGTGTTCCTCATGATAAACATCAGACGAAGTCTGTGAATTTCAAGAAGGAGGAAATGGTGGGTCACCGGAACTCATCAAAAACAAGTACTGATGTGTCAAATAAGCTGAAGGCTTTAGCAACAAATCAGACACAACTTGTTATGATGGTTCAGCATTTGTTGGGGAGAGTTAACCAACTAGATGCACCTGTGATCAAACCACTGAAAAGGAAATCCAAGCCCAAATCTAAGAATTCCATTTCAGCACCATCTCCACCTTCATCAGCTGTTAATCATGAGAAACAAGTTATGGTTAGATCTGTTGATGAAAACAGACCCAAAACCAAAAAGGTTTGGGTCTCTAAAGCTAACTAGTTTCTTATGATCAATGCAGGGTTCTTCAGCATGCCAAAGAAGCATCTGGTATGTAGACAGTGGAGGATCTATGCATATGACTGGGAGTAGTTCTCTTCTTAATGACTACTCTCAAGGAAAGAAGGGATTTGTTCATTTGGAAATGATGCTAAGGGTTACATCATCGGGAAAGGATTTGTGTCAAATGGAGAAATCAGATTTGATGATGTTAACCATGTGGAGAATCTCAAGTATAATCTACTGAGTGTCAGTCAGCTGTGTGATAAAGGGCATGTTGCACTTTTCACAAGCCAGAACTGCCGGATTCTGTCTTCCAAAGTTCTGAGGCTGATTGACAAGGTATTGGATGAACATACTCTCCTGAAGGCCAACAGGATAGGAAGAGTATATGCCTTGGATTTGTCAAAGAAGATTGCGTTAAAAGGTCATCCTTGCCTGTTCTCCAAGGCCTCTCCTCAGGAATCTAAACTGTGGCATAGAAGGCTGGGTCACGTTAATCTCAAAACATGAATCAGCTGATCCACAATAGTTTAGTAAGAGGTCTACCAATAAAGGAGTTCCTCTGTGATGAAACCTGCACTGCTTGTTTAAAAGGGAAACAACACAAAGTCTCATTCCCTCCTATAGAAGAACCAAAGTCCACTGCCTGCTTGCAATTACTGCACATGGATCTCTTTGGTCCTGTGAGAGTAATGAGCATGGCAAAGAAGAAATATTGTCTGGTAATTGTGGATGATTACTCCAGATTTGTATGGACCTTCTTCTTGCATTCAAAGGATGAGGCTGCTCCTAAAGAGTCTCATTTGATTGCAGTCAAGAGGATCTTTAGATATCTGCAAGGTACTCAATCTCTAGGTCTTTGGTATTCCACTGGGCACTCTTGCAAATTAGTTGCTTTTTCTGACAGTGACTATGCAGGGTGTAAATTAACTAGAAAATCAACTTCTGGTGGATGTCAATTCCTAGGCAACTGTTTGGTTTCTTGGCAGAGTAAGAAACAAACATCTGTTGCTACATCCACTGCTGAAGCCGAGTACATTGCTGCTGCAAGTTGTATATCTCAG
Source organism: Flaveria sonorensis (assembly GCA_025506505.1). NCBI lineage: Eukaryota > Viridiplantae > Streptophyta > Magnoliopsida > Asterales > Asteraceae > Flaveria > Flaveria sonorensis. The sequence continues at coordinate 41,880,773 of CM046440.1, read as the reverse complement.
GTACTCTGGCTTCAGAATCAATTACTGGATTATGGCATTACAGAGACTAAGACTCCATTACTAATGGATAGTGCTTCAGCTCTTTGTATTGTCAAGAATCCAGTCCAGCATTCTAAGACCAAACATATTGAGATCAGACACCATTTTATTAGGGATTGTTTTGAAAAGGTCTGATTGATCCAAAGTTTGTTCCTAGTGCTGATGAGCTTGCAGACATATTCACTAAGCCTTTGGACAGTTCAACTTCCAAAACCTAGTGTTAAGGCTTGGTATGCTGCAGCTAGAATAAGTGACAACTACTGATGATCTCAGTCAACAAGTACTGATGAGCATTCGTATACTACTGTCACAAATAAGTACTGTTTTTTATCCTCAGTGGTTTTCATAACTACTGAAGACTAAATTACTTAAAAGTACTGAAGTACTCATCTGTTGAAAAGAACTGATGTGGTTACAACTACTGCTGTAGTTACAACTGCTGATGTCAGAATAACAGATAAGTACTGATGACCTATGAAACATCTGAAACTCAGACAAAGTCTGATGAAGTGTTGAGGTCAGAATGAAACAGCTGATGAGCTAAGAATTGACGACAACAGCTGATGAGAAATTTTTCTCTTCAGTTGTTTCTACAACTGCTGCTTCACTTCAAACAACTGAAGCCAAAACCATGTCTTCAGTAGTTTCACAACTACTGATGACTAACACCAAGTCTTCAGTTGTTACAACACCTGAAGCCAAAACCATGTCTTCAGTAGTTTCACAACTACTGATGACTAATACCAAGTCTTCAGTTGTTACAACTTCTGAAAGTTAAAACCAGGTCTTCAGTTGTTTCAAACAACTATGACAGCACCAACACTTTCAGTCGTTTTATATCAGCTTTTTCTTACCCTATAAATACCTAAACCTAATTTCAGATGTTTCATTAGCGTTTTCCGTCCTTCACTCTCTCAACAATGGCGACCATGAAACTCAAACCCAGGCACAACTGTGTTGCCTACCTCTAGAAATCGGCCTTCTGGAACAAATTTGATAACGCCATCGATCTTATGGTAGATTCCCAGTACCGAACCGCGTTTCTTCTGAATCCTACCATATACCCCGATTCCCTAAGCCAGTTCTGGACCAACGTCTCTATGCAAACTAGTGAGAATGATAGCCAAATCACTCTCCAGTCGTTGGTCAACCAGAAACAGGTGGTCATCACTCCGGACATCATTCGACAAACCCTAGATCTACATGATGCCACCTGTGTCACAGAATACCCGAAAGGCACAACCGATATGTCTTTCATCAACAACGGGTATGAAGGAGACTTAAGTGCTACCACCATTCTGAAGAAGCACTTCCATGATGCTGAACGTCTTATATTCCACATGGTGAATGTCTGCCTTGCACCAAAAACCTCCTCATGGGATCAAATGTCTTCCCGATGGCAACAGGTATTATACTCTATCTTTGAACGACAAACTTTAAATTTTTCTGAGATAGTGTTTATGGAACTAAAAGATCTGGCCTTGAAACCTGTGGCAAACAGATGGATATTATATCCCAGGTTTCTCATGGCCATAATTTTAACACAGCTAAAATCAGACGGCCTTGTTGGCCTTGGAGTCCCTGCTCCGGCTGTATTGCCTGAAGTATACTCCAGGCACAACTCTGACCCTACATTGAAAGGGGCTGCCCGGCTGCTAAAACCCAAGCAGCGGGAACCCACAGCCTCCACTTCCAGATCCAAAGTCCCTACCAAACCCAAAACCAAAAAGCCCAAAAAGGCTACTCAGGGAGATGAGTCCCCTGAGGATGCCCCTGTAACACCAATACAAGAAACACTTACTGGTTCTAACCCCCCAGTAGTGTCCAAGACTCTACCAACCCTAGCCGCTCAGGCATCCTCTCAACAGGATCCTGATGCAACCAAAATTGGGGATACCATAATGCTGGAACCTATCTCAATTGAGAAGGTTACCATTGAAGAGCACCAGTCACCCCGGGTGCAATCTGCTTCAAACCTATCTCCAAATGCAACCGCCCCTCAAAGCCCAACATTTATTGTTGCACAAGTGTTGAGTCAGCTGCATTCCTCTCCTCCTCCCCAGACACCAATTACAATGGGGAGAACCTCCACAGCTGAGGAAGAGGACCAAAATACTGCTGATAACCCACAGCACAGGGGTTATAATGTTCATTCTCCCCGTGTAGAGGAGGAGGTTAGAACATCTGGTGAGGCTGCCACTTCTACTGATTCAGCAAATGAACAGGATGAAGTTGGTAACATCTCTAAGACCTCACCAGAGGCAACTGCCGATGAAGGACTCAGTCCTGAGGCAGGAAGTCCCCAGAACCAAGAACAAGGGGCACATGCTACAACTGATCTACACTCAGGGCATGTACATCCTGATTCAATCAGGAGGTCAGATGATTCAGCAAAGACTGATGATGACCTGGGCTTTTTCTTTGATGTTTTAGCCCATAACACAATCCTTGAGGCTGAGGTGAGCAGACTCAAAGAACTGCTTGCCAAAATGTCTCAGGATCGAAGTCCATCTGCCCCAATAAACCCACAGATGGCACCTTCATCTGAAGGTTTACCAAACACTCAGCCACTACACTCAACTGAGCCACCAGCCACTGTTTTTGGCACCACCTCTCAGGGACAGAACCCCTCTGAGCAGATGGTTGCTACCTTTCAAAATTCCTTATCTCTCATCACTCCTATCATCAATGAGATTGTGCATAAAGCCATTGATGAGAGGATTTCCTCAAATCTACAAACACTTGTTGATGATGCTGTGCAAAGGCAGCTTTCTGCCATTCAAACCCCTAAACCCAATGCACCCAAAAAGGGGGATTCTAAGGCAGTGAAAGAACGAAAAAGAAAGAGAGTGGAAAATGAGAAATAAGAGAAAGAAAAGGAAAAACAGCTGATCACATACAAAAGAAGAAAAGTGCTGAAACTCAAAAGCCTGATGAAGAGAAATCATTGGAAGATCTGATTAAAGAAGCTGATGAAGCTCACAGCAGATCAATGGACAGAATAATAGATCAACTCTTCAGACAGGGCTTTGATACAGCCACATTAGACACTGAGATCAGAAAGCTGGAGATTGAAGAGATACAAGAAAGATGGGCCAGTTATAGTGTGATGGAAAGGGAGAGGTTGGAAATAATGATCAGGTTTACTGCTAAATACTTGGGAAGATCATTAATTGAGATTAAATCATGGACCAGAGACAGTATTCTGGCAATAACCACCAGAATCTGTACTTCTGAAGCATTCAACAAGGGGTTAATTATCGAAGCACTAGATGAAGCAGGTGCTGGGAAGAGAACTGATATGGCCAAGCTTTCCAAAGCCAAACTCACCATAAAAATGCTAGATCAGCCTTCCCAAACTCCCTCTCAAAAACAACCAACCCCACAACTCTCCAAATCAACTCAACCCTCAAAACCAACTCCCTTACCCCAAAAACCACCTCAAACAACATCCAGTGATGCACCCAGAAGGAGGAGAAGGGTGTTGAGGATGGTAGAAGATGAAGAAGAAGATGATGAAGAAGATAGTCTGCCAATCTCTGCTGTTCTGAAATTACCTGAGCCCAGAAGTCAACAAATGATCACACCAGACTTTCAGAGGCAAATGGTGAAAGTTAAGATTGAAGAAGAAGAACAGCAGAAACAGCACGATGAGCAACTTTTGAAGATGATTGACAAAGAGTTTCCTCAATCATCATCTATACAAGCCATGAAGAAACATGCTCAAAGGCTGTATGCTCTCAGGTATACCTGTCAATATCAAAGGAGAGAGTAAGGATTTGGCCAGACCCCAGGGTTAGTTCTAGAATTCATAAGAAATCCATACCAAGTAGATACAATGGCCAAGTGAGAAAGACCATAGATGCTGCTATTATGTTGGCCATTGTAGTCTCACCCTGGGAAATACTTGAAGACTTCAAGAGAGCCTACAAGTCAAAGATGACCCCTCAAACTCTAATGAAGAACAAAATGGTCAAGAAGGGGTGTTATACAAGAGGCTTGAAGAGATCAGAAAAATGAACTCCAGTTGTTATTAGAAGGGACTCACCCAGATGATTTGCTTACAGGAGATAACAACCGTTGAGTTGAAAAAATGGAAAGACGATAAAGTACTTATCAGAGTACTATGGCCCAAGTTCTTCTTCGAAGGAGAAGCAGAGAACTCACTAAGGAGGAACAAGTTGTTCTCCTTGAGGCCTACGTCAGAGAGTCTTATAGACTCATCAATGGGAAGTAGCTTCATGGTTGGGATAACGGCTCTGTGTCCAGTTCCCCAAGACAGAGTTCCCTTCCATCCTTTAACATTCACATCTACTGAAACCTGTTCCTGGCCTGTTGCTTATCTGAAGAGACATCAGCTGATAACAAGTCTGAAGACAAAGTTGAAGTGAAAGAGCTGAAGACAAAGTCTGAAGTGAAAGAGCTGAAGACAAAGTCTGAAGACGAGCTGAAGACAAAGTCTGAAGTGAAAGAGCTGAAGACAAAGACTGAAGACCAAGTTTTAGATGATTGTCACAACAGCTGAAGAAGACCTCTTCAGTATTGTGATGGTTTCAGAAAAACCTTTAAGTCCCACAGACATTACAACAACTGAAGTAGTCTGCAACAGCTGAAGACATCAGCTGATAACAAGGTCTGAAGACAAAGTCTGAAGTGAAAGAGCTGAAGACAAAGTCTGAAGTGAAAGAGCTGAAGACAAAGTCTGAAGACGAGCTGAAGACAAAAGTCTGAAGGAAAGAGTGAAGACAAAGACTGAAGACCAAGAGTTTCAGATGATTGTCACAACAGCTGAAGAAGACCTCTTCAGTAGTGTGATGGTTTCCTTTCAGTAGTTGTATTTTCTTTTCTGTACTTGTAGTTTCAGTAGTTTTATGTTTCTTCGTGTACTTAGAATACTCTGAGATGTTCTCAGTTGTGAACATTCTCAGTAGTTTGCTTACGTTCAGTAGTTTGTAATAATTCTGTTAGACGTCACTATCAAGTGACATCAGCAGACGTCACATTCCTTTATATAAGGAATGCTGACCTAATTGTAATCGGTGCAGCTTAGGAAAACCTAGCAGCCGCCATACCGAAGCATGTGTGCATGAATTTATTATCCCTGCAGAGAAAACCCTATCTATATATAACCGTGTACTGTTCCATTGAATATTTATTGTGTTCTTGCTATATTTGCTTAATTCTTGCTCTAATTCCGCTGTGATTCAACTCTAATTGATCAAACTTAGATCACTGATCCTAACATGTCCCCAGCTTTAAAGGAATGGTAATGGCAACAACAACAATGGGACCAACAAACAATAATAACAATGGCAACAACAATAACACCAACAATGTTAATGGCAACAACATGGAGGCAATAACAACATGGAGCCAAAGGAAGAGCTTCGTCATTGGCTCAGGTGAGGCTCTAACACCCTACAACAGTAACTGGTAAATTTTCTGTTAATGGCTTGTTTTGCTACTGTATTATTCGATACCGTAGCCGATAGAATTTTCGTGTCCACTAGGTTTGTAGTCTTTTAAGTGATATGCCTCAGCCTTAGAATCTAAATAACACCGTAGAGTTAGCTGACGTTACACAGATTCACTTAACATATTCTTAGAGACTGCAAGATAGAGCTTCTAGTCATTACATTCACCATAGATCTCATGCCTGTTACGCTAGGAAGTTTTGATGTGGTAGTAGGCATGGATTGGCTTTCCCCGATAAACAAGCAGAAGTCTATGCCATGAGAAGATCATACGGATTCCCTTGGTGAAGAAGTCCTTACGGTCAGAGGTGATAGGAGTGGTGCGGTGATAGGCATCATCTCGTTTAGAAAGCACAGAAGTTGTTACGAAAGTCGACTGGCCATATTGGCACTCGTCACAGATAAACAGACTGAGGAAAAGAAGATAGAGGATATCCCCTAGTTCGGAGTTTCTCGAGGTGTTTCCGGAAGACCTTCCTGGATTACGCCTCATCGTCAAGTTGAATTCCAGATTGAGTTGACTCCAGGGCCGCCCCAATTGCGAGAGCACCGTATCGGTTAGCTCCGAACGAACTGCAGGAATTATCCGCTCAACTACAAGAGTTGTTGGATAAGGGTTCATCCGACCGTTCGTCGCCCTGGGAGCGCCAGTTCTTTTTGTGAAGAAGAAGGATGGTACATTTGAATGTGCATTGACTATAGGGAACTGAACAAGGTTACTATCAAGAATAGATATCCCTTACCTCGTATCGATGATTTATTTGATCAACTGCAAGGATCAAGCTATTACTCCAAGATTGATCTGAGGTCTGGTATCATCAGCTGAGAGTTCGAGAAGAGGACATCTCGAAAACTGCTTTCCGTCGTACCCACATATGGTCATTATGAATTTTGGGTTCATGCCATTTGGGTTGACGAATGCACCAGCAATATCAGGACCTCATGAATCGCGTGTGCAAACCCTATCTTGATCATTTGTTATCGTCTTTATTGATGACATACTGATATACTCAGGACTGAGGAAGAACCTGGAGAGCACTTACGTCTGATCTTGGAATTACTTAGAGAGGAACAACTGTATGCAAAGTTTTTTAAGGTGATTTCTGGATACGTGAGGTACATTCTTGGGTCATATTGTCAACGAGAAGGAATACATGTGATCCTGCTAAGATTGAACGATAAAGAATTGGTCTGTTCCTAAGACACCGAGTGAGATACGACAATTCCTTAGATAGCGGGATATTATCGACGATTCATCGAAGGATTCTCTAAGATTGCACAACCTCTCACAACCTTTACTCACAAGGGAACAACATACAAATGGGTGAGAATCAGGAAACTGCTTTTCAGTTGCTGAAACACATAATTTGTGTAGCGCACCAATATTAGCGTTACCGGATGGTAGTGACGACTTCGTAGTCTACTGCGATGCGTCTATTCAAGGACTTGATGCTTCCTGATGCAGCGGATAACTGATAATACGCCTCTAGACAATTGAAGATTCATGAAGAAACTATACCATCCATGACTTGGAACTGGGTGCGGTAGTTTTTGCCTTAAAGATCTGGAGACATTACTTGTACGGTACCAAATGCACCATCTACACCGATCACAAGAGTCTTCAGCACATTTTGAGCAAAAGGAGTTGAACATGAGGCAAGACGCTGGTTGAATTGTAAACGACTATGATTGTGCTATTAAGTACCACCCGGGGAAAGCAAATGTAGTTGCTGATGCGCTCAGTAGAAAAGAGACTGCTAAACCTCGACGTGTGCGAGCTCTGCAACTAACGATTAGTACGCAATTACCTGACAAATCCATGATGCTCAAACAGAAGCTTTGAAAGTAGAAAACATGAGTTTAGAAGGTTACGAGGATGGAAAGATTAAGCTGTAAAGCAGCCGGAGGGATTCGTTACTTCATGGATAGACTATGGGTACCTCTCCATGAAATCTGAGAGATTTGGTCATGAGTGAGGCTCACAAGTCCAAGTATCTATACATCCTGGATCTGACAAGATGTACCACGATTTGAAGGCGCACTATGGTGGCCTAACATGAAAGCAGATGTACTACTTTTGAGTAAGTGTCTGACCTGCTCGAAGTTTAAAGTGGAGTATCAGAAACCATCTGGTCTGCTACAACAACCCGAGATCCCTAGTGGAATGGGATCAAATATCATGGATTTTATTACTAAGTTACCTCGCACTTCTACGGGTTGTGATACATATGGGTTATCGTGGACCGATTGACAAAATCTGCTCATTTCCTAGCGATAAAGGAAACAGATAATGGAGAAATTAACCCGACTTTATCTAAGGAGATCGTTCGAGCATGGAGTACCGATCTCAATATTTTCTGATCGCGATTCTCGTTTCACATCACACCTTCTGGCAATCGTTGCAGAAAGCTTTAGGTACGCGATTGGATATGAGTATGCTTATCATCCACAGACTGATGGTCAAAGCGAGCGTACTATACAGACTTTGAGGACATGTTATGCTTGTGTGATTGACTTTCGGAATAACTGGGAAGTTCACCTACCATTGGTGGAATTTTCTTACAACAACTTATCACACTAGTATAAAGGCAGCACCATTTGAAGCTTTATATGGGAGAAAGTGTAGATCACCAGTTTGCTGGGCTAAAATGGGTGATAGTCAATTAACGGTTCCCGAGTTAGTACACAGACAACTGAGAAGATTGTTCAGATAAGAAACCGCATGGCCGCAGCGCGAGACAGACAGAAAAGCTATGCTGACAAACGACGAAACCTTTGGAATTTCAGACAGGTGACAAAGTTTTATTAAAAGTCTCACCATGGAAAGGCGTAGTTCGGTTTGGTAAGCGAGGAAAGCTAAATCCGAGATACGTTTGGACCATTTGAGATAGTGGAAAGAATTGGTCAGTAGCTTATCGACTAGCCTTACCTGATTCATTGAGTGGAATCCATGTATTCATGTTTCAAATCTAAAGAAATGTTTACGGATGAAACGATTGTCGTACCACTGGAAGAAGTTCAAGTAGATGAACAATTACGCTTCATAACCTGTCGAAGTGATGGATCGTGAGGTGAAAACGCTTAAGCAAAGCAAGATACCCATCGTCAAAGTTCGTTGGAACTCGAGACGTGGACCAGAATTCACGTGGGAACGTGAAGACCAAATGAAGCTTAAGTATCCTCAGCTATTCGAAGACGATGCTAGCCGGCGAAGGTATTGATTAAATTTCGGGACGAAATTTTCTTTCAACATGGGGATGATGTACAACTCATCAAAAACTCACACGATTTCGATTTCCTTGTGCCAATGCAGTAGACCAGTGATGGAACACTCACCATGTAACGCAATTTTCGGGACGAAAATTCTTTCACATGGGGATAATGTGACATCCGTAATTTTCCGTTACCAAACTCCGTTTGTTCCGTTAAGTCTTGCATACACGTGTCGGGAGCACACACTAGTTGTCGTTGAACGTTGGTGACATAATAATTAATTAATAATGTTAACAATAATTTCTATGTTGATTATTAGTTGTGATTATGTGATTTAAATGTTATTGTGAATTTTATCGCGTAACGTGGAAACGTGTGTATTATAATTCGTGGATGTGTGACTAGTAAAGATAAAGCATATATTGTTATTACTAGTTCATGTGTTTATTATTTGGTTAAAAACATCTTAAAAGGTGTTAAAAGCTTAATTTTATAAATTACAAATTATAAGGGTTAAAAGGGTAATTATGAGTAATTAAAATAAAAACAAACCAACCCTACCCCCCCACCATTCTCGGCCGCGCGATCATCACCTCCACACCACACACCTGCGAATTCAACCTAAACAAGCAATTGTGCTTCGGTTTGGTCGATTCCAAACTACAACACGTTAGAGGCTTCAATTCTCATCCATTACGGATTAAAGGTTAGTTTCTTTGTGTTTTTCATGGATTTTTAGTCTTGGCCGAACCCTAGTTCGAAACCTGCAATTGAAGGTCGATTCTTGTTTGTTTGGTGATGTTAATATGTTAGTTGGATTGTATATATGCTAGTTAACGTTGATTATGCAAGAAAGTTTGGATTTGGTTGTTTGTTCACATGATCATCTTTGCCGAGAGGTTGAGGCGATTTTGGATCAAATTGGATGTTGAATGTTGGTTGTTTGATGTTGTAATGATGCTAGTTAGGTTGTATGCATATTGGTTAACGTCGATTTTGCAAGAAAGCTTCGATTTTGATTTATGGTTCATAGGTTACTAATAATAGTAACTTATTTTGCATGAATTGATGATTGGATGATGTATGAAGTTATGGATGTTTTGTGATGATGATTAGATGCTAGGTTGATGATATGAACAATTGAAAATCAAGAAGATGTGTTATAGTTCATACATTGCTAAAAATAGTAACTTTTGGTGTGGAATGTTGAGAATCATGATGATTAAGTGTTGTTTATCATGTTTAGATGTTGTCATGGACTTGAATTGGTATATAATTGATGAATTCATGAATGTTGTGGGAGTTTTGATGAATTTGGGATGAACTTTCCCAAAAGGGAACTTTTTTGTGCAAATCCTTGAATTGGCTGATTTGAGCATGTTTGGGATATTAGGACATGCTAGTGTGTCATGATGATTTCTAAGGTGATTAAATGTGTTGTTTAGGTTATATGAATGTTGATTTGGTTTGTTACCTGTTTTGGCCTGTTTAATTCGCATGACTTGTATGATAATTGGTTGTATGATGATCTAGGTAGTACATGTGGTTAATGATGTGCTATATGTAATCAAGTTGTATGTTGATCATGTATGACATACTGTTGTGTTAGTATTAACGAATTATCACCTATAATGTCACCAACGGGTCAACGGGGGTCAACTGGGTCAAATGTGTCTTGTCTTTCTTAAACCTTGAGTCTCTTGGTTTGTAGAACACTTAGGGTTTCATGTTGATTCTGTGTACATGTACTTATGTACTCTTGTGTTCTAGGTGACCTTTGAAGGTTGTCTTTCCCTCTTTCTGCTTTCAGTTAAGCTCTAGGTTAATTCTTGCGCGCATCAGGTGAGTTCTTGCCCCCTTATTTTACATAATCTCTTTTGGGGGAGATAGCATACTGTTAATCACAAACGCTTTTATATATGTGTGTATAATATTGATATAGTGCTGTTTACCATGGAAAGTCCCACACTTTCGGATTGTTAATATTGAATAGCGGGGAAATCTTGGGTAGACTACTTGGGTCTGACGGCCCCACCTGTGCGACTCGAGGTAAACGGGTGCATTTTGTCCTAACACTATTCGTCACGACACGTTAAGTCGTGACGGGAGGCAACAAACGTAAACACAGTCAGCTTCGATCGCGAAATCACTATGATTATATTTTTTATGTTAATAGACTAGCTATCTATTGCAATACACTACTTATGCTCTGGAAACTGTTGATTGGTTTTATTTTAAACGCAAACTCTTAAACTCACCACCATGTGTTGACTTGTTTAGTATGCTATTCTCAGGTTAAGTTGCCAGTTGCCTAGGAGCACGCACACCAGCATCGTGAGTTGTCTACATTGTTTGTTTACACATTTGGGTTTATTTTCCTATTTAACTTTGTGTTTGGGGCGCTTATGTTTTGCGCATTCTCTTACATATCACTATGATTAATATTTTTATGTTAATAGACTAGCTATCTATTGCAATACACTACTTATGCTCTGGAAACTGTTGATTGGTTTATATTTTAAACGCAAACTCTTAACTCACCAACCATGTGTTGACTTGTTTAGTATGCTATTCTCAGGTTAAGGTTGCCAGTTGCCTAGGAGCACGCACACCAGCATCGTTGAGTTGTCTACATTGTTTGTTTACACATTTGGGTTTATTTTCCTATTATACATTTGTGTTTGGGGCGCGTATGTTTTGCGCATTCTCTTTACATACTACTTGTTTTGGGTTTTCTGTTTTAAAAACGCTTCCGCAGTATTTTAAACGTTAACTCTGTTTTGTTTATTAATCATATAGAGTCGTTCTTGGTAACTAATGACTGAGATCCTGGTATGTCACGCGCCTCGCGGTAAAACCCCGCACGGGATTTTGAGGGTGTGACACATACAGAGCCAACTACCATCACCTACCAGAGAAAAACCAAACTATTCAGCTTGTCAGGCCTCCATATCACCAACCTTACAGAAGGAAGTGGACACTCGAGCTATACTCCCTGAGGAGCACCACTCCCATCTCTCATATGATCAGTGCTGAGGTTTCCTCATGCTTGCCTGATGAGCTCACACCCCAAACAGCCTTAAGCCTTCACTCAGAGTCTCAACACTCAGTAAACAACCTTCCGGGGACAGTTACCACCCCGCCGCTGGATCTAAACCAATCAATTCCAGCCTTGACTTCTATGATGATAAAGACATGGCATTCAGCGAGTACCATGATCTCTCTTCTCCACACCTACTTAGGAGAGATGAGTACTCCTGTCTCACCCGGTCTATCCCATATCATTCACCTATCACTGAAGTGGATTTCCCTGAACCTGTTCAGGAGATCCATATGGAAGAGGCTCTCACTTCAGCAAGTGATTACATCTTTAAGACCTCAACCATGGAAACCCGGTCTTTTGCCATTTCTCTTGAAGCTATCATAAGGAAGGGGAAATCCAGCAGCCAAGAACAATATGCTAGTGATGAGGAGGAGGATCTTGGTCCAATTCTCTCATCCCCACGTGATTCTTCTGATGAAGATGAGAGGAGTCTAAAACTAAAGGTGCAAAAACTAACTTAAACATGCACCTATTTAGTCTCAAAGATAAGTCACCTGGAATCTCAGGTGACTGTCTTAGAAAGAAGGGTCATGACCAGCAACTTGAGATCACCGATCTCAAGGGCCAGCTAGCTGAGAGACCACCAAGACGAACTCAACCAGGTCCAAAGAACCTGTGAATGTGACAGACTCAACCCCCAGCTCACTTATGCAAGAAGGTGATGCTACCAAAAAGGGGGAGAAAGTTCAAACAGTCACAGAACCTGGGAGTTCCTCTAGAGTATGGACATAGAGGATTCACCACCCCCTCTTGCAATAGTCCATACTCAGCAACCTCCTCAAGTCTACATGGATGTAGACTCTCTCATTCAAAGTCTATTTGAGGAGAGTATACCCAGAGCCATGTCTACCCCATCTCCTCACTCTGAGAACCAAATCATAGGATGGAGGTATGACACAGAAAGAAGAGCTCTCATTATCTCTAGAACTCAGGGTTAATAAAAAAACTTTCAACTTTTCAAACCTGAGTTTCTATGAGTGCATAAATCTGGTTGATCTTCCACTTGTCAACCCAAGCCAAAACAGACAAGCTGGAAGACTAGCCGACTAGATACAAGAAAGGGTGCTAGAAGAGTTCAAGATGAGATCAAGATTATATAGACAGAGGATAGCAGGTGAGATCTTTGGCTAATTGGATGTTGAGGTGGCCCCAAGATTAGCTTCAAAGGGAAAACCTGACTGAAGGCCCAGAGGTTGAGCCTGTGAACCTTGAGACAGATCTCCTCTGCACCAGCACCTTCAGTGAAGCACCAGCTGTGATGGTGCTCCACAACCTCTCTCTAGCCAGAGCTTGACTGCTGAACCAAGCAATGAAGGCCAAGAGGAAAATGACCTCCGAGGAGTTAGAGGAGGAGAAGAGAGAGGAAGAGGAAGCTAAGGGGAGAGAGTTCAGGAGGGTCCTCAGGCTTCATGCAAGCTGCTATCCGAGCTGCCCCAGGCCCAAACAGCAAGAATGAGTTAAGGCAGCTAGGCTAAACTACCTGGGGACCAGGAACTATAATGTTGATGAACTCATATCTCTCCCCTTAGAAGAGTTGAATGAGCTGGCTGACACTGAGCTGTCAAAGAAGGGAGGTAGGCAGAGGATGCAGCATTGCTCCTCAAGATTAAGGAAGAGGAGACTGAAAAGGCTCTACAAACATGCTCCTGTCCTCTCCCCAGTTCAAGAAAGTCCTGAGACAGAGACTGTGGCACAGCACAACCTCAGGTAGATAGGGAAGCTGAAAGAATGAATAGATCAACTACCTGAGTGCCACAGGACTCTATCAGGCAGCTGCACTTCTTCCCTTTACCTTTGAGTACATAGAGTTTGAATATCTCAAGCAGCTGGAGGAACAAGCCATAAAAGAAAGAAAAGCTGCTAAGAGAAAGTAAGGGAGAAGCTGCAAGGTCAGGGCCATCATCCATAAAAGAAAAGAATCTGAAGATAGACAAAGGATGATGAGCTTCTTGAAGCTGTACGATTCTCCGGAAGGAGGCTTGGTCCTATGTCTCTATCCACCATAGATGAGCATATAAGAGTGATCAAGCAGAAGATTAAAAGGGAGAGCTTGTAGACTTGCATTCTCACCAAGTCCAGCTCAACTGAAGTTGAGGTGAAGGTAAACCCCTGAGACAACACAACCTGATCCTAGTGCTGCATCTCAGCCAACTTCATCTTCTGATCCGCAGCAGGGTTCTCCTCTCTCTCCATCTGAACCTGTGAGAGAAGAGATCCCAACTGAGAAGGACACAACAGAACAATCTGGTGCTGAAGACCAGTCATCTCTGTTGAAAACTTCAAAAAGGAGGAAAAGGATGGCCAGGAAAAGTGTTTCAAAGAAGAAGAAAACCAAGGCATCCACCTCCACACCTCAGGATGAGTCAGAGCCTCCTGAGGAAGTACATGAAGAGGCTGCTCAACCAACTCCTATTCAAGTAGAGCCTCTTGCCATTGGAAGACCCATCTTGTCCTGGAGTTTTGCTGCCATTCCGGACAGATGGTATGTCATCAGAGATCAAGGAGGTCAAGATGTCTACTTCTGGAAAAGACATGCTTGATCTTCCTCTACATGATCTCTATGACATGAAAGATACTATGAAAGTCTAAAGGATCCTGACCAGATGATGAAGAGAGGCTTGGTCTTGATCCTAATGAGGACTATCAACATCTAAGTACTTCTCTGTTTTAGTAGCATCAGCCTAGGGGGAGTTTGTAAGGTAATATCAGAAGATTATAAGGCTGATGCAACCAAAGAAGCCAAAACAACCAAGGTCTTCCTGCATGCATACACTGGATGTACAAAGGTAGAAGTGCTTCGAAAGTTTTACACTACATCAGAAAATACTCTAAGTGTAAACAAAGTCTTCCGAAGCCATTTTGCTGTGAAGACTGATTTCTTCCGAAGACAGAGAAAGACATGCTTTCTCTGATCTACTTTACACAAAGCTGACACACTTCCGCTGCAACTCTGAAGACTCACCAACTTGTATGAGTTGATGAAAAGTCCATGCTTTTGTAAACTGTAGATAAAGGTCTTTGTCTGTAACTTCCTACTTTTGTACCTGTAAACCTTTTTGTAATAGAAAAAGATGTGAGCTATGGCATGTCATAGTCACTAGTCAAAAGGCAATCTGCCTTTTGACTTTAGATTGATCTTGTTGTCTAGATTAGTCAATTCCAACTGTCCTTCTAAGTATTGACGGTTGTAAGATGTAGTATAAAGAGTCTCAGGTTCTTGTAATTTAGATATGCTTTGTAACACTTGTAATAGAACTTGAGAGCAATATACAACACTCCTTGAAAACCATATTTCTGTGTTATTGTTGCTTGTTCTGTCTCATTACTTACTTGTGTTCGTAGTATCCTCATAATCAAACCTGGTTCCCTATTTGAACTGCTAAGTGTTCCAAGTCTCTCCTCATTGTGAAACTGATTGTGTTAGGCACCCTTATTGTGTTAGGCACCTTACCTGGTCCTGCACCTTCACCGGTCCTGCAAACACTATACGTGTTTTAAAGATTAAAAAATACTCGTTTTTATGGTATAATTTTTTTTAAAATATAATATCATAGTAAAAGTTATGAATGTTTAAAAAAAAGAAGCTTGAGACGAAAAAATATTACTAATTTTGCCCTCAACCTAACTTTGATCAAAAGGACACGTGTCAATATTTTAATTATTCTTACACTTTTTAGTTTAGAAGACTTTGTATTTGAATTTTTTCTATTTATAATAGTTAAAACTAATATTAAATATATATATATATTATTTTTATTTATATATAACTTAATAATATTTGATATAAGTATTATTTATTTAAACACTTAAGTATATAATCATTGAATACTTATATAGTATATAATAACAATACCTAAATATATTAGTGTTTAAGATAGATCGGAAAAGAGTCTCGATAATACTCGCCACATCACTATATATAACAAATATAAAAGATTGTGAGTAGTGAAGGTAAATGTTTTCTCAATGTTAACTCAATATTATTTTACTAATAAAAAACTTACTTTGTTTTTTTAACATTTTACATTTAAATCTCTAAGAACTTTTTGAAATCACCTGAACTTTTTTTTTTAGTTTTATACTTAAGCGTTCGAGTTATATCAAATTTACATTTAATCATCTGCACTTTTTTTAAGTTTTATGTACAAATCTTTGAGTTATGTCAAAATTTTTTTTGATCAATTTACAATAAAGCTCATTAATTATAATAAAGTTACCATTTATGCATTCGTTATTTTTTGTTTGTTTTAAGTTATTTATTTTTTTATAGTATTATATTTTTATTAACGTTTCACACGTAATATTTTTTTAAAATGGTAATACTAACATCTAAATTATCAGAATTTAAATCTTTTAATTTTTACAACCTTACTATATAACATGGGTCCCACCCGGTGGTAATATACAAATAAGTTGTTAATTTGTGGTTTTAGAATAATACAAAATTACAAACACACAAGGCAAGTAACGTTTAAAAAGCTACGACGGCGAAGCGGCAACGAGGGTTAGGGTTTCTCTCCACCCATTCATATTCCAATCGCTGCAAATGGGTAAATCCGCAAGAAAACGACCGCGACGCCCTAAATCAAACCCTAAATCTGAGCAAGACCCTGAATTTGACTCCGCCCCAATCATCCTCAGCAGCGACGATGAGGCCGACGATGACCTCAGCTTGAAAATCGTTGAAAAAGCAATGCTAAGAGCCTCTGGTATTCAAACCACCACCAACCCTTCATCCTCTGTAACGGAAGTCAAGAAAAAGAGAAAGAAGGCCAAGGACAAGGAGAAGGATAAGGAGGATGCGGGAGCACGAGTTAATGCGGTAAGCTGTTCCAACCGTCTTGAATTTTTGCAAGTTTTTGTGTTTGTGTTTGACTTTTGATTTTGCTGTTTTTTTTAATCTTTTTTTGAACCCTTTGTTTTATTGCGCATAGATTTAGTGCTGGAGCTTAAATATGTTGATTGTTCAGGAATATGGGTTATTTGTTTTCTTTTTCAGGCAATGAGGGGATTTGGAATTGGGGTTTGTTTAGTTTGTTCTCAGCTTACTTTATCTGTGATTTAAGTTAAGTCATGAATTTGATTTATTGTAGTAGGAAGAATCTGTTTTTAGTAAAGGCAGCTATGCATTAAGTGAACAATGATATGGTGGTGTTTATGATTTTATAGCTTATTATGTTTTTATAGGTTGAAGATATGGAGACAAAGGAGGATGGTGGTGGACAAATAGATACTAATGCAACAGTGGAGGCAGATCTTTCAGAGAAATCTGATAATGCTGTTCTGCGAAAGCTTCTTGTGAGTTGAATCTGTACATTGAGAAAAATTCAAACTTGTTGCATCTATACGAATAATGGCTTTTATTCTCTGTTAACGAGTTACTTATATCAGAGGGGACCAAGGTATTTTGATCCTCCAGACAACAGCTGGGGAAATTGCTATAATTGTGGGGAAGGTGGTCATACAGCTGCAAACTGTACGTCAGCGAAACGAAAGAAACCTTGTTTTGTTTGTGGTAGTTTGGAGCACAATGTGAAGCAATGCAACAAGGTTAGAATTAGTAAATAAAGTATATCTTTATTTGTCACTTATGTCATCTTTGTTTCATACATTATAGGGGTGAGCATGAGTTGGTTTGGTTTGGTTGTGGGCCAAAACCTATAGCGATGTTTTGGTTATTAGATTTCTTAACCTATATTATCAGTTACAAATGGCTTGGTTATTTGGTTATTGTAAAGGTGGTTTGGTTGGTTTTGATTGTGGCTGTGTGGGTCACTTGAAACCCATTTCAGTTAAGAAGTTCAATCGGATTTTGGGCTAAATAAGTCATAATAATAACTAATTATCAAAATTTGGTTATTAAAAACCATAACCAAACCCCAGTTTCTCACTCAGTTTGGTTATTTTAGTTATAATATTTTTTAAAATAGTTTTGATGATTTGAAGACCAATGTAGCTTTTCTAAGCTTTCTGTATGGGTGACTCCTTTCTTTCTCTGGCTAAGTTTTTCTGAACCTTATAATATTTGTTATGTTTACTTTTCAACAGGGGAAAGATTGCTTTATATGCAAGAAAGGTGGTCATCGTGCAAAAGATTGTCCAGAGAAGTCCAATTTTGGATTACAAAGTACTAAAATATGTTTAAAATGCGGTGATTCTGGGCATGAAATGTTCTCATGCAGGGGCAACTATTCTTCAGATGATCTCAAGGTCAGTACCACTGCATAATGTCTTTCAGTATTTATACATCTACTTAAGTGTTTCATGAGCTTTTTTCTAATCAAGTTTTGTAATATTTACTTTATGCTTAGGAAAAATAGATCAACTTCTAAGACTTTATGGTTTTCTAGGAAATACAATGTTATGTTTGCAAGTGTTTTGGCCATCTTTGCTGTGTAAACTATGCTGGTGAAGGTCCACAAGAGGTTTCTTGTTACAGATGCGGTCAGTTGGGCCATTCTGGTTGGGTAATTTCTTTAAGCTACATTATCAGCCTGACTTATCTTCACATTCAGTTTGATCGATGTTATATATTTGCATATTACATTATTTAGGGGGTGTTTGGGATTGCTTCTCAAACTGCTTATTAACTTATTAACTTTTTCATAAGTTAATAAGCTAGTATGGACTGACTTATTAACTTATTTCCCTCACAACCATCACATTGCCAAACATTATAAAATGACTTTTTGACTTTTTAAAAGTTAATAAGTCAATAAGTTATTTTGATAAGCAATCCCAAACACCCCCTTAATCTTATATACCGGTTTTTATACAGGAATGTGCAAGAGTGCATGCAGAAACGACCAGTATTGGAACTCCAAGTTCTTGCTACAAGTGTGGCCAGGAAGGTCACATGGCACGTAAATGCACTACTTCTGCTACTAAGGTAGCAGCCTTTTTTTTCCTGATTTGTTAGCTGTGAGCCGGGTAGGGTTGACCTCTTGTACATAATAAGTTTGCAAAAGTGATTACAAACTTGGCTTTAATAATAGTGTAGTCAATAAAATGATTTAAGAGGTGTTTGATTAAAAACACTGTTTGGGGGACTTTCAAAGTCCCCGTTTGGTACTAAGCCAAACCGTATACCTGACTTATTTGGACCTATCGTAGATTAAACTTTGACCCACTATAAGTAAAGTGATTAAATTTTCAACTTTGGTTATTTACCGTCATTGTAACAAATTATAAGTGATGTTTTTGTGATTTATCAGAAGGGAAAGAAGAAAAGTGAATCCTCGACCCTTAAGAAGAACCACTCAAAGGATAAACATGGAAACCATTTAGTAGTCAGATCTTTGCCTCATGACTTAGGTAATGCCCGTAAAAGAAATAAAACGCAGTATGGTCAACAGAGTTCATCTCAACCGAAATCAAGGGGTAGGGGTGGTTGGACAACCGAAGACCCTGGTGACTATAACCATTACCATCACCACCATAACCGTGATTGGGGATCTCCAAAGACCCCAGTTAGGTATAAGTCTAATGATAGATTTCACGATAGTGGTTATAAATCTTCTAATGACAGATTCCATGGTGGTAGTGGTTATAATTCAGGTTATAACAGTACAGGCTTCTATAGCAATCAGGGAAAGTTTCATTATGATAGTGCAGTACGTTCTAATGGATATCAACAGCGGTTTTCTGCATCACGATTTGGGAACTCAAGCAATTATGGAAAAAGAGACTACAGTTGGGATTATTAGTTTCATGCTACCAACTGAACTGAGAAAGTTCAGTTGGTGGGGTTTGTGAAGTATTAATTTGACTTGATGTCCTGTGATCTTTTAGTCAACAGCTGACTGCAGTTTTAAGAAAGCTTGCAGGCTGGTATACTGTACACCTTTGCAAATCGAGTGACCATCTGATTATTGGCTTATCTTTAGCAAAAACTTTTATTATTTTATGTAATTTTTAAGTTTTTTTAAAGGGGTAATTTTTTTTTTGTTTTGTATTTTTGGGAGAAAATTCAATGTGTTTGGATGTTTCTGAGCAAATGTCATTAAACTTATACATGATCTATTTATCATTTCAATAATATTTGTTCAAATTTTTATGTTAGACTAAACAAAAACAAATTTATATAAACATGTCAAAATTGGTTACTGCTACAGGTGAACTACAAATGTTTGAATGCTTGTTTTTTTCAAAATAATACTATTGTGTAGTAGTTATTTAGTTAAAATGTCATTTAAATGTCATGTCGATAATAACTGTTTCATAAAAGTTCCTTCTAAATTAACTGTAGTGGTGAACTAGTGTTTAGAGCTCTTATTAATGTTATAACATATGGAAAGTTGTATTCTATGTCAATTAAGGGTTTGACGTCCTATGAGTTTGGAGTCTTTTTTAATTATCTTGTGATGATGTTTGGAGCTCCATTTGTATTCATGTCTATAATGTTTAACGCCTCTAAAATGTTCACTATGTTCAATCTAAGTTTAGAAATGGCATCTTGGATTTATGATCAAATATTGTGATGGTTAATAGGATGACTTGTATTACAGAAAATATCATAACCCATTTGACCAGACACGCTCTTTGCCTTCTGAAATTATAGACTAATAATGTTATAAAAAGCAGATGTTAAGAATTTTATGTAAAGTGTTTACCAATCAACCCAAATGCACAAAGTTAGGCGATAACTTTTTGGAAAAAGTCATTGGAATTTAACCCTTACAGGAACAAAAATGTGCTATTTGAAAGTAATAAGTTTTTAATATTTTATGAAATCTAATACGAAATTAGTAGGTTAGTCAACTGCTGATGATTGCAGGCCTATTTATTTATTAATATTATTTTAAAACATCTTTTGTCATATAACTTGCAACTTTCGTGTTAAAATTTAAAATTACTAGTTTAACATAACTTTCTTATACAGGTGTTAAGATAGTTGGTTTATGTGTATGATATGATTTGTGTTTGAGTTCATGTAAATATTTTAGATTCATGTCGGGTTCAACCCGTCAGCCACGTACATAGCTAGTTTAACACCCTTACATTAAATAATTAAGAAATCATGGCAACAATTTTTTGACGATCACAATTAATAAAATGAAAAATATATGATAAAGAAAAATATCAAAAACGCTAAAAAACGAGTAAAATAATCCATTTGGTACTTCATTATTCTAATTTTATATATTCTTAAAAGGCTATCTCATTTTGAGAGTTGACTACCTGGATGTCTTTAAACCTAAGTTGTTTCTAGAAAATCTTCAACTTTTATCACTAGGCTATCATCTAACTGATTTTAACATCCTTATGTTGTATAAATCTAGTACTTTAACATCTTTGTATGGCAAAAAATAATATTCACTTGGCATGACCTTAACCCAAAACATAAGAATAATGTGTAATAGATGACTAGTTTTTCTCTTTTCTATGTGAATCAACATTTGTCTCTTTCTGTTTATAAATCGCTAATCATGTTAAGGATGGCCCATTTACAGTAGTATAAGCATAGCTTATCATAGCTTCAAATGAAACACAAGTAATTTCAATATAGCTAGTATCTTTTCTACAAGCAAATCACATATACTACAACACATCATCAGGTTCAAAGTTGCTGTTTATAACTGTAGTAACACATTATTCATCAGACATGCAGTGGCAATATAGCGAAATCAGTCTTTAACATCACAAAGGGTGGTTGAAGATGAACTGTTCCAAGGTCCTTTAAAAAGAAAAAAGAAACAATCAACCAAAGGTCCTAAGATCCAACCCCATGGAAATGAGTCACAAACCCTAGTCTCACAATGACTACTTACATGATTAACCAAATAGTCATTTTAAACCGATACATGACTTCTAAAAGATGGAAGCCTTTAATGGTTTCTGCAGATTTCAGAAATGTCATCCCATTTGCCAGTAGACCCGAAGTGCTCGTGAAATGGTGAAGAATCAGAAATGTGTTTGTTGGAATCGCTGCAAAGATCACCAAGAAGTCCATGAATCGGGTCACTAAACATACAATGATCATAGTTACTGTAGTCTGCATTTGAACCCGGGCCAAACCAGTTTGAGTCCAACAGATAATCAGGTCGTGAATAGTCTATGTTGTTTGTTTTGTCATCCTCTCTGTCAGATTGAAAGAAACCAATTTCCTCTGCTTCTTGTTTAACTATACACAGAAAGAAATTTCATAAAAAGTATAAAAAAAGGCTTGAGCCAGTCAGAGGGTAATTTCAACCCACAAACTTATGATTTATGCAGTTTTATTGGGTAAACTACTTTTTATCTCTAACAGGTCAAAAGGACAGAGTCAAAAGAATTAGCCAAAAAGGAAAGCACGAAACGTAACTTTGTGCGTAAAAGTTTCACAATCATTTCTTAAGAAATTTAGGTTATTGTAGTTTACATAAAAAGGGATGGTGTTTCAGGCCAAACCAACCCAACCCATTCAGTTTTGACTGACCAAAAGTTGCACATTTGAACTTGTTATCAAAACTTGCTCAATTTTTCACATCTATTGTTACACAAGCAAAATCACCCCAAGCTATCATCCAATAAAAAACATTAGGTTGTTGAAAGTTAACCACTAGCAAAACCTTTTCTAAAATATTAGTTTCAACAGAACAGTTGTATAATTTAAAAAAGAAGAGACAGTTTGTCACCTGAAATGGCCTCAACAGATTGATGTTCATCAAATGGGCTTCCACTTTGATGAGGGGTATATTCACTGAAAACAGAAGCAGCAGAATGGCCCAAAGGTGACATTGAATCCCAGTCATCATCCCGTTGAGATGAGCTGTCAGTGTTAACGTCACGTGGCAATATTGAAGCATTTGAATTATTATTACTAATCTTCGACATTTTCAAATTTTGGGATTGTAACAACACAGCTTCTAACAACCCACTCTCCCTGTCTGACTTTGCTTGACCAATCAAAGTTGACTGTTGGATTACAGTATCAACAGATTCAAGGGAAGGCAGTGGGGAAGAAGGTGTAGCATTACAGCTACCCATTTGGGTAGAATATTGGAGTGAAGGGAGCTCTAGCTTCTGGTCCCATGAAATGGGCTCAGAAGAAGAAATGTTGCCATTAAAATAGGCATGGCTGCCTGAAAATAAGCATGATGATGATGATGATGGGATGTCCCCACCAATCAGGTTTTGACTATATGCTTGGTCAACTGTTGGGAAATATTCATCAGGACCACCATCAAAAATCGGGTATGTATCAAATCTCCTGACCCGTTTCAGCATCGGGAATAGAAAATTATTATTATTACAGGTGGTGGATCCCAGAACTTGTGGAAGCAAGCTACCTTCAGGAACATCAAGAAAATTGCCCCCGGGTAAATCAAGAAGGCTTGATGCATACAACTCGTGATTAAATCCCAACTTCTTGAACTCAGCAGCTGGATATTGCAATGCATTATTTGGCAAGATCTCAGTATGTGATACGTCGAATGTGACAGTGTTTTGGGTTTGTGTATTTTCCTGTGTTTTAGAACACATATCAGGAGGGTATATCGGTAATCCAGCACGCTGTCTTCTTTTGGTTCTAGTGTTCCAGAAATTCTTGATTTCATTGTCTGTGCGTCCAGGTAACTGAATGAAAAATTAACGGTCATTCAGTTAACAACATATAAAAAAGCTACAGAAGTTTGAGGTTCAGCTACATATACAGTTATACACAAGAAACAATAATATACAGTGGCAAATAACTGAAACCCTCTACATCTTATACATGCTAAATATGTACATTGTATTGATTATTTACTGTTAACTGCAAACTTCAATAACCAATATGAACATGGTTTGGAGGTCAGCTTCAGATTAACCATGGATAACTACTGGGGACACATCCAACTAAAGGTAGCAAAATGGTGAGGTTGAGTAAAGGGTCAAAACATGTTATTTTCAAACCTGGTAAAAATTTCATTTTTTTTTATTTTATAAACTACCATATATTAATTACAATATTGATTAATGAATAATATAACAAAAAAATACATCATGTGAAAGGAAAATCGATTCGGATAAATCACATTGTTACATTATCAACCAAATCTAACAAAGGAGGAACAGGGAAAAAGAAGCAAATATATAGAATAAAGAACATTTGTCAGAAAGATAATATATAATCAAGTCATAACAAACTTTAATATCATAGTTATAACATAGATAAATTCATAGAATACTGCTTTTTGGATAATTAAGAAGTTTAAATTATACTAAAACAACTATTTAATTTACTGAAATAAGTACATATTGGAATAACATATGTGGCCAAATTACAGCTTGCATAACCTTGCTTGGCAGCAGACTCATTTTTGGGCTGTAACTGAACAGGAAAGTGGGAAACCCATTCAACCCGTAAACAACATGTGGGGCCTGGGCATGGCTTAATTATTTAGTCCATAATGATCCATAAGGAATTTAAACATGACCCAAACAAACACACAAAATTAAAATATTTATTCAGTTTGACCCATTGTTGATTTGGGCCAAAATTGCTTCCTCCTGCATCCAACCATCCCCGTGGGTACATTATTATGAGTTGCTCCCCAGCAATGTCTTGCATATGAACCCGAAACTCAACTAGAAAAGAACAAAGAACTGAAGAGATATTCTTTAACGAAGTCAACAAACTACACAACTTCATATGTTCAAAAAAAAATCTCATACAACAGAAATTCACCATTTTCAAGACATGCACTCATTAAGGACATCTTTCCAGCAGACTTAACCAAATTATGATAAATCTGCACATCTTTAAAGACTCAAGAAAAGTGATGTCAGCAGTAGAGCTTCCATATGAGATCTAGTTCCCCTTGCACTTCAAAAAACAATTAATAACATCAAAATGACCTGAATATTCACTTGATTTAACAGTTCTGTTTACTGGCCATCCAGAACTGTGATATAGCAATAAAAAGGGCAAAATACATAAAATAGCAACCTACTTTCATTTTTATTACCATTCATAGCTACCAACCTACTTCTTCTTTATGGAAAACAACAATTTTCTTAAAAATTCTTTCATTAATAGCAATTGATAAGAACCTTGTAAACCAATTAAGTAAAACCACTTGGGCTGACGTGCAATCGAAATGGATTTTCAATCTAATTTTTTAATATCTTAAAAATATGTGTATTGGCATGTAAATGAAAAGTGGGTAGGAGGATGTGCAATCGAAATGGATTCTTCTATTAATAGCAATTGATAAGAACCCACCCATCCCTCCCCTCCTCTATCCTACAAACTTGACATATAATGTTAAGACTCACAAATGTAATTTCTGATGGTCAGCGCCAACTCTTGGATATGGTTGAACACAGATACTCACAAAATAACATATGATCTAAAGAGTTCACTTAAATGAGTATGATTATTTGATTGTGTCAACTGGCAAAGACAGATAATTTTAAATACAAAAGTATTATTATTTGCTTCCATGTAACAGTATGATTATCTGCTTGTGACGACTGGCAAGCAAGAAGTTTAGTTGTTTTGCTAGGTCTACCTGTCAGATTTTCTCATGTGCATGTACGTGTGCGGATCTCCAGGAACAGAATTCACTTATGATATCTCCTTATATTTTTACTTTCACTTGTATATTGTAACAAGTATGTCATGAGCATCTGACTCCATTGTAAGTTAGAATAACTCAACAATTTTCAAACACAACAAAGTTAAGTTTATCGAGAAAAAGATGGAAATACCAAGAAGCATAGAAATTCAACACAGCGATTCCATGTGATTGGTTTTAGAAAAGAGTTAGGCACTCCAAGGCACCTAGAAATATTAAAGCGCTAGCCTCACGTACACAAGGCACCTGGTATCTATATATACATATAAACCAAATCTTCATAACATTTTCCTACCTCGTTAATCCTTCCTTAAACAACCAAAAATAACATAATAAAAAACACACACAATTTTATGAGATTACTTATCTCTCATGTACAAAGAAAGAAGGTCAGTAAAATAAAAATATATTGCTCAAAAATCATAATATAAAGAAAAAAAATCAGAAAATTTCCGGAGCAGGCTAAAACTCCGCAGAAGCACCACACTGCGTTTATTCTTTTAAGACTCATCATGTCACACTCAGACCATCTCTCCACCTCCTCCTCTAGACTGGCAGATCATTTACAAATAAGCCAAAGAAACGGAAAAAAAAAAAAATAAGGTTTGTCTTTTTCTAATTGTTTGAAATTGCTTATTCATAAATGCAGTCTTTTTCCCTTTATTTTTATTTTCACAAGATAATGATTTGTTTTGAACATGTCCCATTTATGCATCTATTTTGTATTCCATCATTTTGTTTTACTTTCTATCTCTAATTTCTCCTGAAACACATGTGCTTAGCAGTAGGGGCATTTGTGGTACAATTAACCTTAGATTTAAAAAAACTTCAAACCTCACCTAATATGTGGCTGGGCCAAAAAGCCAAACCTAAACTAACCTCATTTGGTGTTTAACCTTAAGCAGTTGTTAACCTATTGAACAGTTAGCAGTTGACCTCAATCATAGTTCTAGAAGGCATGAGGAGCTCAGATGCGCAAGGCAAAAGTGCTAGCCCTACGTATATGAGGTACCCGACATTCATGAATAATTAATTGATCATAGAAGTATATTCTACCATATTCATCCTTAAACTCCAGAAAATAAAATAATGAAAAATCTATATAATTTAATAATATAAAAGCATTAACTATCCTATTTATGAGATTTTTATCACTACATACAACTAAAGAAAATATATGTTCATCCCAAAGAAACAAAATAATGTAATCAAGATACTAATTGCTTTTATTCTTTTTGTACCCTCTTTTTTCTTTCCTCTCATACACACTTTCTTTCCCCCTCTCCTCTTTATCTTTTCAGTTTTCCTGCCTATTGCTTCTCTTTTATCGTCATCTTTTTCTGCCAAGTGAAATCAAGAAGGAAAACATAGCTTGATTATTTTTCTCTGCTTCACTCTTGCCCTCTCAACTAGCTCAATTATTGCCCTTAACAGGAAGCACAAACACACGTCCTAGAAAAAGTAACACCTCAGGTCGCTTCAAGATGATCGTGCTGCTTCAGTCCCTTTGAAGCGTTTTCCTCACTGCCTAGATTGCCTCACACCTCAAGCTTTTTCAAACCAAGAGTGAATAGGCAAAAACCTCAGGCTATTTAAAACCAAGAATCCAACAGGCAAAACAAAAAGAAAATTATAAATGTCTTGATTCTGTAATAGTTAATAATATTCACTAATCAATTCCCACATTCTAAAATATTGATATTATGTTATAACCAGCAATAAAAGAGTAAAGAAAATTACGGGAGTATCACTCGTAAGTGGTTTGGTTTAGTTAACAGCACTTTTTTATTACTGAACCTTTGCAAGACCACATAATGTGGATTATCATATTTCCATAACCAAAAATGATCCACAACTAGATGGGTAACTTCTTTCTCAGTTCAGTTTAGTGGTTTTCTTGACAGCCCTACTTAGCAGGATGAATGTGTATATAATAAACATACTATCATACTTTAACATGCATATGTATATATGTGTTTGTGTGCATCTGTTATGTACACATGCACACTTGCTGTGAAGCAATTTTAAAAGAATATGAGAAATAACAATGGCACAGCAAGATCTGAGCTTCTGTTTCCATTGGAGGGGTAGTGCTTGCCAAATGAAGGATGTGATTACAATGAAAAGATTTAAATTATAATTATGCAAATGACTTCGAAAGAATTTCAGAGCCCAAGTAGCAGCTTGGATCTACAACTAACAAAAACTTTTGGAACCACTAAATGTATGTGAAACTTAGTATAGAAAAGGGCCAATGTGAAATCATACATGCGCACACAAAGACATACATACATATTCATACGTATGAATGTAAATTTTCATCCAAGATATCATTTTAGTCATGTTAAATACACAATCACCACATATGAGAAATTCAATTTTAAAGAAAATGCAAGGTGCAACAATTTACACAAACCATAATGTAAAGGTGGGATGGAGTAAAATTAGAAAAATCATGAAGTAAAACAGGCACATACCTCGACAGCCATGCGGGCCCATTTGTTACCCATCTTAGAATGGAGTTCAATGATCCGTCTCTCCTCCTCAGGTGTAAATGCACCTTTTTTTAGATCAGGTCTTAAGTGATTTGCCCAGCGTAACCGACAGCTTTTACCACACCGGTAAAGCCCAGAATGCTTCTGAACAGCATTCCAGTTTCCTTCTCCATGTTTGTTCACATAATCCACCAAAATTGCATCTTCAGCAGATGTCCATGGGCCTTTCTTGAGTGTGCCGTTTCCTACCATGTTCCTTTCAATGCTAACTTCATCAATCCCTGGTGAATTAATGCAATCCCTGGACATTATCATGTCCTCGCTTTCACTTGTCATGTTGGTCATCTTCATAACACGCAAACAAATATCTGTCAGTGATGATTTGATTTGATGATGCATCAAAACTAAATAACTTAAGATGATTTTTGGACATGTGTTATGAAAGTCTTTTTGCGACATGGAATAAAATACTAGATAATCAGCTATAACAAAACTATGGTATTGTTTGGATGTACTTATCAATCTTGATGATGTTAAGTGTACAACAATACCTGAGTATTTAACGAAGTAATAGTACTTGAAACAAAGCTAAAATAACAGCAGATGAGTTTAATCAGTTTTGTTAAAACTTAAAAATGAATTCAACATGCTATGATTAAATACTCGTCAGATCTTCATTAAGAATCATTAATGGCCACAGCTGATCTAAGTGAGGAAGAAAATTAAAATGATGTTGATCTCAAGTAAACCGAGAATAAATTAGAAATGAACCTAACATACAAAGGCTCTTCAACCCTCACGCAAACACTAATCCAGCTATTTGAAGAAAAGAATTTTCAGAAATATAAAAACAAAAGACTAAAAGAAACTAGCATATACCAAAAGTAGATAAACACACTCGCACACTTAACACAATTACACGAAGAAAATTCCAGAATTTTGAAATAGCGAGAGCTTTTACCTGAACGAAGAACGCTGATTCGCTGAAGCAATATCAATTCCAAATCATCACACAACCAAAAACGACAGAAACCGTGAATCGAATTCAATCTACAAAATCAAAAACAAGAAGAACTAGAAGAATCACCAGCAACAACTAAAACCGAAAACTCCGATAGAATTCCGACGAATTCGGAAGCACCTAAAATCCTAAATTCGAACACCTGATTGCTGAATTCAAATCAAAAAACAGCTAAAAAAACGCAAAACAATCTCCCGCAAGCAAACCCAAACCTAGATCTAGCAGAAAAAAAAAAAAAAAAAATAGCACAAATCAAAAACTAAAACAACAAAAATCAAAAACAAAAAACACGAAGATGAAGCAATGCGAAGTGAATGAATTGATTGATTGGTTTGGTACCCTAGCCGTGATCAGTGATGAAAAAAACAATCATAGAACAATTGAAGGGTTATTATAGCTGCAGATACAGATACATACATAGAGATTTCATCAACATTTGGGATTGAGAGAGAGAGATAGAGAGAGAGAGGCGTAAAGGTATGTGAGAAAAGAAGCAATGTGTGTGTGTGTGTGAGAGAGAGAGAGAGAGAGTATAAGGGAGATATGTGAGGATGGAGTACCAGCTTCGCTTACTCAGTTGCTTTTTAGACTTTTAAACCTCTTCTTTACTATTACTTTCTTTATTAATTCTTTTACTTTACTTTATATATGCTTGATCCCTCCATTATCTACATAATATTATTCTTGTCGCTACTAGACTCGTTAATATCTTTCTAACAAACGGGATTAGGTAAATATAAGTTACGCGGATCAGGTGGTCCTTAGAAAGTTATAATATGAAACAGTATAAACATGATTTGAATACAAGACTTATGTTATAACATAATCAAGTATCTATCACTAAACTTTTCTGATTATTATATTTTTTATTTTTTTGTCATTTTACTGAATAATATATCCCATAAAATCAATATTTTAGGCCGTGGAATTCTGTTTGTGACATAAGTTTTAAAATGTAATCACAGTTTTTAAATTTTGTGTTTCAGCCTTTTATTTTTATTGTTTGACACACTCTAACACATGGTCTTTAAACTGAGGAAAGCGGAGGTAGACCTACCAATAGTTTTGTTGTGTGTTACCTAACCTATGGTATTCATTTTGATTTATATGGTATTCATTTTAATTTATAAATTATGAATCTAAGATACGAGTTACACTGATTTGATGAATATTTTCTAATAATAAAATTGTTAAAAGATTTTTATACTTCACTTGAGATAAATACCAAGATAACTAATTTTAATTTAAATATTCAACGAGATGGTTTATGCCATATTTTTACATGTATAGATTTAAAAACTAAAATGTTTACATATATGTATTTTTTTGTTTCGCTAAAACTTTGGAAGTTTTTTAATCAAAAGTTATAATTTTTTTGTAATAGATTGCAACTTATCTATGAAATTTAAAACAATGCTATCTATCTAAATGACACATATCAACATAAATTAAAATTTGACTTTAATAAACTTTTAATGTATTTATGTTATAATTTAGAAACTCGTATAATACACACATTGCATAAACACAAAATTATATATACTTAGTAATAAAGATTTTCATATTACATATTTATGACATATTATATAGTTTTTAAAACAAATTCTAAAAATGTTATATGGTTATTTAAAAAATGAATTATAAAAAAGAATAAAAATTTATTCAATTGATAAAAAAATTTTATGAACTGCAGACAGGAAACAACAAATTATAAAAAAATAATTAATAAATTTGTATAATTAATAGAAAAGGGAGATGGAGAAAAAAAAAGAAGTGACATGTTTCCCTAAAATATTTATTTATTAAGTATAGAGATTATTCCATATATCTACGCATCATAATCGATAATTAATATTAGTAATAATAATTGGTTTGGGAGATGATACTATATTCTATTATTTTAAGATAAACTTATAATATGCTTTTCCTTAACATATCAATATTACTAAGTTAACTGTTACCCTAAATATTTAAAAAGCAAGTTGAAGAAATAGTTTGCTTTGAGGTTTTCGTAGTTTTACCACATAAGTTTGTTGGGTTGTACATTTCTCCCCCTTTCATATGAGTTAAAAGAGGAAAAAATAAGAAAATCAATCACTTTCAGATTTACAAAAACCACCAGCATCATCATTGATTTCTTTGTAGAGAGACCGTCGCCGTCTTCCACTTTCACCGCCACCGTCTTCCGCCTACGCCGCCTCGGCCGCCTACGCCTACCTCCACTACCATGGAGGAAACCGTCGGTGTGTCGGCCGGCCGAGGAAGTGGTGATTGTTGTGGTTGCTATTTTTATGGTCACATATTACCCGGTTGTTGGTCATCTGGTGTTTGTTATAATTTTTTTTTTTTGCTACAAATTCTTACCTTTTTTCTCTTTGAATGGGTGCAACGATTCAATGATGATGGGCAACACCTCATCTGAGGTGTTCGATTGAGGTGTCTGAACTTGATGGTTCCTAGCTAGGTTGATGATGAAAATGATAGTTCATCTGAGCCTCAGAAGCCCCCTGTTGATTTAAACCATATAAATGTTGCATATCTGGGTTTTGGTTTGATGTCTGGGTTTCAGTTGGATTATTTGAAATTTTCTAGCCATTGTACTTATCTGTTGGTTTATCGATGATATGGCTTTGTGCTGATGTGTTGGTTTGTCGATGATGATGGCTTTGTGCTTATCGGAGATGTAGTTTGGCTGGATTTATATATTTGGTGATTGTTCTATGATGATGGGTTAGATAGCCGAGCAACAGTGTTGATGATGGTAATGCTGTTATGTCGATGATGATGGGCTTAGGTTCGTTTGAGACATCACTGTGTCGGTTATGGTTATGTTATTTGATACGTGATAACAGAACTCATTCTTTTAATGTCCACTTGATATCCGAAATTTCTAATTTATATTTAATATTTAATATTTTTATACAAATATTTTTGATAATTCAGATATCCGAATTTTCAAAGATTTTCAAAACTAATGTCCGAATCTGAATCCAAAATTTTGGGTATTTCGGATTCGAAATTTCGAATGTTTCAGATTATTTTTGGATTTAGATATTTTTGCACACCGCTAATTCCATCTTTATGCGAGATGGTACGTAATCTTATACTTATAATGTAAAGCTTTAGTTTACAATTTCTTGATGTATCAGTATTACTAAGTTAACTAGTTATTTTTAATTAGTTAAATTTCCTATGCGGTACGACGGAAATCTGTTTCGGCAAAGGGCCATAGGTTCAACATCTGTCACCTTGATGTGAGGCATTCCGTCTTTATACTAGTAGTACGTAATTTTGCTCTAATAGAAAATTCTACTTTCTGTTTCCTTAACGTAACAGTATTACTAAGTTAACTCTTTATTTTTAACCAGTTGCATTCATCACGCCGGTACAACGAGAGTTCTATATAAGCATAAAAAGCAAAAAAAAACTTGTTGTTTGTCGAATCTAACAAATAAAAGATATAATAAACCTATATGACACACTAAGAATAATATGAAAGAATGTAAGGATCTTGTTTTTAGGCATACATATTAACCGAGTTTATGCCAAAACAATTTAAGTGCAAGTACTCTTGTTACAAGAAAAAAGTAAATAGGGGGGCCTCAATAAAAAAAACAAAACTAGAAAAACTTTATAAAAACTTAAAAAAACTCAAACATGCTAACACCCGTTTCAAATCTATAATGGAAATTCTATGTGATGCGCGCAACTCGAGTATTATTTCTTTCACCCATTTCTTTCTTCCTATAAGATTCAGAACATCAAAATTGTCATTTAATGTAATAGTTCATATCATCGTAAGTAATATGAATTTTTAAACATAGTTTTCACATGTAATAAACTACTTAGTTCACTTTACATGTCTTAAACTTTTCCTATCCTAAGTCAGACTAGCTCCCAAACCTACTATATCATACTATCACCTACTATGCACATCTATTTACATTTACTTCTTTGTTGTTATTATAAAAATCTTTATCTTTCACTTTAGCTATACCTATACATCTTGACATGAGGCTACCCGTACTAGCATTCTCTATATTGTCATGTTCTCAATTTTGTTTATGCATCAAAGTGCTTAAATCTCTCAAACTGTGACTTTAATACTAACTTGTAAGAACTCGTTTTTAAGAGACCTCATAATAGGATTTGAACATCACATAATTCATAAACTTTAAACAACCATGCATCACAGCAGCATATTTAAAATGCCATTACGTCATTCATTGCCTATCACTATTACATTTAAATTCTTCAAGTAAAACTCTCCTAATAATAGAATATCAATCTTGTGTTAGTCTATTAGCTCCACTATTCATATCAAGCAGTCATTCATTGTTTTCATCATCATACCTGTCAACTTAATATATATACAAAAATCAACGTTACTAAATAAGTTCTAGTTTTAGATTTATCAAAATGCTTTAGCATTTCCTCTAAAATTTACTTTACATTATGTTTAGTAGGAGTGGTCAAACTTGGATACTCATAATTTTAGAATTCTAAAATTTTAGACACAGATTTAGATAGTAAACGCATATCAATTTTCTCAATATAACATAATACCATGAAATTATATAGCGTCCAAATAATATATAAATTTATAACAATCCATAAAATTGTAGTGTGTGTATAATATACATAAAATTATATAAAATTAACAAAATACATATAAAGGAAGATCTAGAAATGAGGGTAGAGTTGACAACTTTAACTTTAGATTGGCATAATATAAGATTAGTAAATATATAGATATAGACAATTAGGAATTTAGGGCTTCAGCTTGAAATATATTGTATAAAAATTACTAATAATAATACTTCAGAAGTAATTAAATAAAATATTTCAGATTTCAAAATATTTGAATTTTCTTAAATAATTATCTAAATCAGAATCGGAAAATATGGATATTAGAAATTTTAGATATTTGAATTTCTAGATAATCCAGGTTTGGAAACTCGGGGTTTACATTTAATGTTCGGATTCGGATCTTTTTAAACACCACCAATGATTAGTATATTTATATTGTTTGATTATAAGATTATTTTCTCTTGAGTATAATGAATGCTTCATGTAATCCTATACATGTTTAAATAGTTAGAATTGTTTATTTTTGGTTTAACTTTTTAATTTTAGGAATATGAAAAGATTTCCAAAAGAATAATCGAATCTTCGTTCTCAAACTCCCAAAGTTATTGATTTGGATTATATTTTAGCAGATCCTACTGATCTTAATCAATTCCTCTCATCACTCTAATCAACGAGGTTTGCTTTTTACTATATATGACCCGACTGAACATGACCCAGACAAAATCAAAAATCTAAGATCTACCCGTTGGAAATAAATCGTTAGTGTGGCTTTACTTATCATTTGATTAAACTTTATCAAAATAAGATAACGACAAGTCCTTAACATTTACATGAAAGGCTTTATGATTTCTCTTTAGATGTCAATTTAAACAGAAGAGTTGTAGGAATGCACAATATCTCATGATCATTACTAGTGATATATAAGAATCCTCAAGAACACCAATGAAGCATAATCTCTCAAATCATTCAAACACTCAAAAGAGTCATAATGGAGATCACTTTGACATCATCATCTTTGTCAAAAATCACAATCCCTAAAAATAAGTTTCTTTTTTATGTCTATTATGTTAAATGATTGAGTAAACCTAACTAGGGTTCCATGATATTAACTCATATTTAAAGATATAATCAACACTACCAACAACAAGCATTGAAAAATTCAAACACCTTACAAAGTTCTCATAGGTTTGCACGGGGTCGTTGTACGATAAACCTTCTGGATTAAAATTGGATTCTACTAAAGACCTTCTAGATTTTCTTATATCTTGATTTATATCTTGTTTTGAATAAGCGACACTTCTTTCTTGAATAGTCTCTTATTGTTTTTTTTATCTAAACATGTGAAATGTTTAGTATAATATTATAAACACAAATGCATCATCGTGACAATATTTTTTTGCGAGCTATTATTTTGAAACATGTGTGACATATGAAGTATAGTAAAAGGAATGTTTTCTCATTAAACACATATTTTGAATATAACTTTAATAGGGTAGAGCATCATGCTCATCTTGTCCACACACCACTAACATAGTATCGAATCATAAAGTATGAACAGTTTTTCCACTTTTTTAAGTTTTTTTTTCCACCCATATGAGGGTATACCCGTTATATGTGCCATAAGAGAGAAGTATATGAGTCATATAATATGTTTGATTGACATTGAAATGATTGATGTAAAAGCACATACTGCTAGTAAAGATTATATGAGAAATATAGGTCGTATAACGTTTTTGACCGTCTATACAACTCGTTTAGTTTGGAGGTGTATCTATAATAGCTTCCTTTTAGTGCAAAACAAAATAAATGACTAATAAAGTTAGTAAGACTAAAAAAATATTTAACATAAAGAATTATATAACATTAGAACACATTGAGTGTTTTTTCACATATAAAAAAATTTATTAACCTAAGTGAAACAATTAATTTTTTTTATTTAAATCCAACTCATTTGTCAAGTCATTAACAATGATGTAAGCATGTTTCACTAGGGCCGTAAACGAGCTGAGCCGAGCCGAGCCAGGATGGGTTCGAGCTCGAGCTCAAAACTTATCGAGCCGGCTCGGCTCGAGCTCGAAAATCTTAACGAGCTGAAAACACCGGCTCGAGTTCGGCTCATGAAAAGCTCGAGCTAGCTCGTGGCTTGTTCGAGCCAGCTTGATTAAAAAAATCTTTATTCTTTCACATTAATTTATATGAAAACAAAAAAAAATATACTAGCTTTTGTTTTTTGTTGGGTACTCTGACTTAGGATAACAAAGATAATTATTTTGAATATAAACAATTTACAATCAAGTTGTATATTTTTTAAACAAAATACTTAATGTTTCTAAAAGAAACATAAAAAAACCTTTTTAAAATCCTAATATAAAAATAGTAATAATAATAATAATAATAATAATAATAATAATAATAATAATAATATATAATATTAATTATTATTATTATTATTATTATTATTATTATTATTATTATTATTGCCATTGCCATTACCATTGCCATTGCCATTGCCATTGCCATTGCCATTACCATTACCATTACCATTATTATTATTATTATTATTATACTATATATATATTATGTATGCACCGAGTCACGAGCCGAGCCAACGAACCAAGCCACGAGCCGAGGTCGAACCAGCTATCTCTGGCTCAAGTTCGGCTCGTTTAGAATTCAAGTCGAGCTGAACCAACTCGTTTAGATACGAGCTTTTCTCGAGCCAAGCTTTTTTCAAGTTTTTCTCGTGCGAACTTTTTGTACAGCCCTACGTTTTACGACTTAGTTTTTGTGTAACTTAATTGAAAAACCAATTTTAAAAAGTTGTTTAAAATAAAAGCAATGTATGTTTAAGAATATATACAAAATCAAAATTGAAGGCCTTGTAATTTAATAAACAAATGTCATGGATGCTCTAAACTTGCTATTGAGTCAAAAACAAATTTAAAAAAAACAAAGCATAAAAGAATTTAATAAACACACCCTTACACATTAGAAGTAACATTTCATTACATGCAACTCCAAGATAGAATTAACATGTTATAATAATCAATAAACATTAAACCCAAATTTCACTTTTCAGGCACTTAACACTTCGACTCCGTAAAAGATGAGCATATGCTTTCAAGATCTTCAACTATCTTTCCAAATAACAAACCTCCTCTTGTTCCTTCAACCATATCACTCATTTTCTGCAAACAAAAACTTCTTTCAAACTCCATTTCCTCCAATCTTTTCTTACCATTTTCCATTTCTTCACTCAAAATCATCATCTCTTCTTCTTTTAGCTTTACTCCAAACACAGTTTCTTGAAATTCAATAAACAAATTGTCAAATTCAGTTATTCCAGTTTGTTTCATGTCCAACAATATTTGTTTCTCTTGACTGTTACTTTGAAGCTTGGTTTCAATCTCCTCCATTGACTTTGTGCATTTCTGGATTTCAAATTCGATCTTCTGCTTTTCGTGGTCCAAATCTTGCAACTTTCTCATCATTTTTTCAGATTCCCTTTTGACAATGTTGAGTTTTTCTTGATCTTGCTTCATTTGAAGCTGTAGCTTTGTCTTTTCTTCTTCAGATTTAAGTAAGTCGGTTGCTTTGCCTGCTAACTGCCACTTGACATTATCGATAGCAAGAAGAACTGTGTCCTTTTCTTGTTTCTTGGTTTCTTCCTCGGTCATTAGTTTTAATGCTGCTATATTGTTCTTTAACTCGACTTCTGATTGTTTAATCTTTAACAATGCTTGTTCAAGTTCATCCTTGATGGTAGAAATTCGGGTCAACTCGTTTTTCTTTGACTTCAGATGTGATGATGCAGCATGTGATTTGGCCAAGGCATGAGCTTCACGTTGTTCAAAGTAACTGAGAGATTTAGAGAAGTTTGACATTGAGTGTTTTAATGCTGTAAGCTTTCTTTCAAACGTGTTTTCTCGTTCTTTGAGATCAGAAAAGAGGAGATTTGTTGATCTGTAATCTTTCTGTTTCACCAAAATATCATCTTTGACTTCTTGTATGTTTCTTGACAGCCTATCGATATCGATAATCTCTCTTTCAAGAGAAGTAAATAAACCAACACTCTCAGAAGATTTTGAAAGCATTTCCTGTACTTTATCCAACTTTTCCCGAAGACCATTATTTACATTTTCAACATGATCTCTTTCTTCACAAAAGTTCAACTTTTCAATTATCTGTTCATCTAGATCAAGGAATTCACTTGTTTGACTTGAGCACTGACTGCGATCATCTTTCACGTTGACTTCCACTAGATTATCTTCAAGTAAATCTTTTATCTGAATGTCATTTCCTTCAATAACTTGAGTATTCTGTCCACCTGATGAAAAAAGTCTTTTTAATTCATCTTTTTCTTGCATTGCCTTTTCATACAATCCAAGTAATTTATCATTCTCTTCATGCATTTCCACCAACTGGTGCTCTAAATTTTCATTTAGTCTTCTCAATTCAATCTCATTTTGAGCAAACTCAGTTTGGTCAACATGGTTCTTTTGACTTTCTTCAACTCGGCTTAATTCATTTCTTTCTTGCATTGCTTTTTCGTACAATCCAAGTAATTTATCATTCTCTTCATGCATTTCCGCTAACTGATGCTCTAATTTCTCATTTAGTTTTCTCAACTCAATTTCCTTTTGAGCAAACTCAGTTTGGTCAACTTGGTTCTTTTGACTTTCTTCAACTCGGGTAATGTTCAGTTGATTGTCTGCAATTGCATGATCATAAAGTTCAATGAGTTTATTGTTGTCATCAATTAACATTTTGAGCTTTGCTCTTAGTTCGTCGTTTTCTTTAGATAACATGATTGCGGTTTCATGAGCCTCGGCTTCTCTTTGACTTGCAGCTGCAATAGCATCAACCATGGTTTGTAGCTCTCTCTGATCACTTACATGAGTAACATTGGGTGTGGTTACTAAAGGGAACTCAAATTGTGTTTTATCAGTGCAGCGAGGAGTTACAGGGTCCTACAATAAAATAACGCATCACTAAACATCATAAAACAAATAAATGAAGTGGCAGAAAGGGCAGATTGGGTGGGTTGGGTAACGTCAAAATAGGTACCATTAGGTAATTGGTACAAAAATATTGTGTCCAGAAATTTACATGTTAAGAAAATAATTGGCTTGTCTAATATGATTACAATATATCAGTTTAATGTTTTTTTTTTCTGAAATACAAATGACTTTAGGAGGCTTTAAGCATTAATGTAGCCAGCTTTTAATATAGAAGTTTTGACCCGGAAGAGATAAAATATAACTCAACACCTCTATATAAGAG
Organism: Flaveria sonorensis; assembly: GCA_025506505.1. Classification (NCBI taxonomy): domain Eukaryota; kingdom Viridiplantae; phylum Streptophyta; class Magnoliopsida; order Asterales; family Asteraceae; genus Flaveria; species Flaveria sonorensis. The sequence continues at coordinate 41,842,014 of CM046440.1, read as the reverse complement.
GAATAATTTAACATTAAGATTAAAGAGGGCTGATTGAGCAGGCTGGCTAATGACAACATGGGTAAACATTTGGTACGAACAATTTTTTTTGTACATAAATATATCAAGTCAATAACAATTTTTTAAAATACAGTATGGTTGTTTCCACCCATTCAACAAGCTTCATTTTAGTCAACTTTCAATACACCCATTTGACCTACTAGAGATAAAATATAACCCAAGCGAACCCAGTTATAAGTAAAGGGTATTGCCACCTCCAACATAAGAAATTGATTTACCTTGAGACTAAAAGAGTCACCATCTTTTTGATTGTCCATCATAAAGTCAAAACTTGGGTTCTGGTTCATTAGATGCAAAAACAATGATATTACAATAATGAGGAGACAGAAAGACGAACTAAGGATTAGCAATAAAGAACACAACATATGATCAAGAATTTCTTACAGCCTATGTATGTACCTTATCATGTGATGGCTGTGTTTCATGCATAAGTTTCCAGTCGAGCGCTTCCAGCAACTGTACATTATGCAGCAGCATCAGAGAAAAATGTAAAAAGATGAAATGAACCTAAAATAACTAGTTTTAACATAGATCAAATGCTAGCCGGACCTTATTCTCAAGTATCAAGATCTGTTCGTTCATCCTTTCCTGCTCCCCTTTCTCATAAAATGATTTTAATCTGCATTTCAAAACATTAATTTATTGCAAGTGTACAACTATCAGTTCATTTCTGAGAGATGAATTCAAAGAAATATCTATTAGAATAAAAAAAAGAAGCAAACATGCCTTCTGATCTCTTCTTTCAGTCGCAGATTTTCCATTGCAAATCTTGTGACTTCTTGATTTCTATCAACTTGGGAGCGTAGGACTTCAAGCTCCTTTAAATGTTCTTCTTTCTCTTTTAATAAGTGTGTCTCAGCAGATATCTTCCCAGATGCAACACCCTCCAGCCTTTTTATTGCAGCTTCACGGAACCTTAATCTCATTTTTAAACCCTGTATCTCATCTTCCCTTTGTTTTGCCTACTCTTCCCAAAAATTGAATGATCAGATAAAAATAACCCATATTGAATGTATTCATAAGTAAGCAAGTCAAAATTGGCAAATCTGCAAAAATCAGATTCTAATAGTAACATACCAATTGTAGAGCAGCCTGGCTTTCAGCAGTAAGTGCCTGCAAGGTGATGTCTTTATCCTTTGCCCTTCTAAAAGCACCAACAAGGGCTACTTCATACTCTCTTTTCTGCAGTTCAAGAGAAGCTTTTTTAAGATACAAGTTCATAACTATATTTTATGAGTGAACAACTTTCCAAGCCATAATGCAAGCAAAACTGCCAAAAGATTGCTACATTATACAAGAATGAACAGGTACATGTGACATTCGTTTAACAGCAGTAACTGGACTGAAAGATCCGTGAATCCCTTCCCACTTGAAAGACCCTGGAGATCCAGGAAAAGACACAGTCAAAGCATCATCTCCATTGTGCTCAGTTCCTCCACTAATAACATTTTGCAAACGAGATACTTCGTTCTGACAATGAGAAAAACTCTAATTAGAAACAATGACATTACAATTGAAATATATTAATTCAAAACACTAAGGTTGATTGTAGAGTAGTATTCCATACTCGGTCATTACCAAAATGAATAAGAAAACTTGGTACATGACCCTAGATTAACTTTTGTAGCATCAAAAAGGGACTTCAATGTCACAAGATAATGGTACAATATCAATGTTGTAGCATCAAACAAGTTATTATATTTCCACAAATTTATGGAGAAAATGATAAAATGTCAGCAAAAATGCCAAAAGAAATTCAGGTAAGACCTTAAGTTGTTGAATCTGCATCCTCATAGCAAGAACATCTCCAGAAGCATCTTCATTTATGGTAGCCTGCAGTGATAAAATTTATATCACCTCAAATGTGTAACCACAAAAGAAGTAAAGAAGATTATGTGTTATGATAGATAGACAATCTAGATACATTCATCATTCATGTCATCCTGCTCACTCATATGTCCTGGGTTAGTATATGAAGTTATATAATTACATAAGTCCACAGTGATTAATGAAGCTAAATACCGACACTTAATGAAAGGTATACCATGTTTTGCAAAGATTGAGGTAATCAACTTTTTTTCTGATAACATTCATACATAAATAGATGTCTGACACGAAAGGAAATGAATGGACATACATGATTTTTGATGAATTTTGCACGTTGAGCAAACTTGAGTGTGCTCAATGTCTCCAATGAATTGCTGCAGCATCATACACAGGTTACTCCTTATATGTACTTAATAAAAAACAATATTTAAGGGCAGCAGCAAATTCTCAGATATAATTTAAGGGTGATTGTATTCATTAACTTATCTCTAACATAAAAAGCATGATGTCATGCATGCATCACGTTCAATATCTGTGTGTATAACATTTCCAGTTTTCTCCATTTTGCACTTTTGCTTTTGTTAAAATGACTTTTGGAAATCATCACTATATGATAACTTTTAGAAAATTTTGAACTTCTAGTAATCCTATGCAGTTAAAGAAAATCATCAGGTAATGAATTTGAATAATTAAGAGACCGATGCGAACTAAGTTGTTAGTTCACTCTCACTTGACACTCTAGTTATTAATTATAAACACAAGTGAAATTATGTAAAGCAAGAGAAGTGTCTAGATGCACTTACCAACTAGATGGGCTGATATTTGCAATTATCGTAGTTTTTGAATTTCCACCCAGAGAATCCTGAAATTCATGCAGCTTATACTATCAGGGTTTCATGTCAAGCCGCAGTGAAACTTTGCCAATAAAGAAAAATTGAACAAGAAGAAAATATACAACTCATATTATGTCATCATGGCTATTCCTTATACTATTTCCTCATCACATATTCACAAATAAGATCAGAGTTCTATAACCAAAAGCACTAATAGTAAAAAAGAAATTGGCTGCCTGAGCTGCATGAATATGTTAATGAAGCAAAAAGAAAACCTGAAGTAAAAATGTGAGCTTGGAATCCCTATATGGAACATGAAGAGATTTCCCATTTGATACATTGACAAGGTTCATGATAACAAGTCTGCATATTCAGTAGAAGAAACAGTTAAGTTAAAAATACAACTAAGCAAATGATAAATCTATTTTTTATCAACTCAAAGATATGCATAATAGAAAATGTATATACTATACCCTAGAGTTGAAAGTGATTTATTTATATTTGTGGCTTCTTTTAGACGTTCTCCTTCCGCACCAGAAGTTTTCTGCCTGCAGTATGGCATTGTCTTTCAGCATATAGTCTGCCTCCTTTAAAATCTTGGAAGTATATAACAATTCTACCTACCTCTCGGAGCCTGCCAAATCCACAAGATTGAGACGAGCAAAACGATGATGTGTCACACCTTGAGAGACCCACTATAAGCAAAAAGTTTGTTAGAACTAAAAAATAATCATTGACAACAATATAAAGTCTTAGATTTATCATCACAGCGATACAGGAAAAAACCCACTCACTTTGCTTTCTATTATGCATGTAAATACACTATGGGACCGACTGCTTGCACGATTCATGTTTGTGGAGGCAACCTTTCTGTTTGCTGCACCCTGAAATGCATTTAAGACTTTAAAAGGATGCCATACAAATGTGTATAGAATCCATGCATATATTTGCACCACATTCAAATACATGTTATGCAGATACACACAGACTTTTACAGACTTCACCGATGCAAATGTTGATCATATTTATATGCAAACAATTATATCTGAACTTTTGATTAGAAACATTATGCATGAACATGTATAACATAATGGAACAGCCAAGATATAAGTTGGAACTTAGAACAAACCTGAATAAGTTGTTGAATCACATCTCTAGCACTAGTAACCTCAATCTCCTTGAGATTGTCAACATACACTCCTTTCTTAGTGTCTTCTCTTATCTGCAGATAAACAGGAGTTAATCCATTTTTGTAGAACAATATCTAGAACTTCATACCATACGTATCCATAGCCAAGTAAATAACAGGAGAATTTTATGTCAGTACAGATAAATTTCAACTCAAATGTCCTATGTCCTGAAAATAATATAAGTAATAGATTCTAAATCAACTTGAAAGGCAGAGAATAAAACTAAGGTATATCTGACCTGTAAATTGGTAGATGAGGGATCTAATAGGTCAAGAATTTGCTCATTGTATATCTCCAAAAATGAGCATTTACAAGTATACTGTATCTTTTCTTCCCTTCTAGCCTCCCTTTCCTGCAACACGTTGGTTGGACACACAAAGCACATTAGTTTATGAACAAATATGGTTATGAGAGACAAAAGGAATTCATGCAGAACAGTTAAATAAGTTAAATGTATAATAGATGCATATAAAATTAATTACCTTTTGAATCCGTGTAAACAGGTACTCAAAGACCCTAGGTGTCATCCCTGAATTCACACTATGTCTTCTAGAGCCCCCATCAATGTCCCCAAGCATTGTATGGGTCTTTCCACTACCGGTCTGTACTTAAACAGTAAATATAAGGTTACAATAATCAAGCTCAGCCCCCTAAAATTTTGATCAGAAGTATACTCACACAATGCAATCCAAATCAATGAATGAACACAATATAATTTAATTGAACAATGAAAATAAACTCACTTGACCATAAGCAAACATGCAGCTGTTGTAGCCTCCCATGCAGTTTTCCACCATGGGTACTCCAGCAAGTTTGAATAGCATTTCCTGCAACATTCCCAGTTAACAAATGAAGCACACAAATAATTACTCAGAAGAAGTGATATATACCTGGCTAACATGTTCATCAGCAACATGGTCAAAGGTAAAGCGGGCTTCTGGGGGCCCGATCCATGTAATTGTCTGACTACTTCCCTGCTTGACACACCTGCTTGGTCCCCGCACAGCTATCTCAGAATTGCTAAGAGGTCGTACTCGTATGATGACCTGCACAAGTGAACATTTTAGGGGACTAATTAATATTGGTCTTCATAATTCTGAATTGAACAGCTTGCTATTTAATGTCATATTGTCGTAGTCCATAGATTACCACATAAAAAAAATCAATGATATATTAGCAATGGAGAGTATGTCATTTTCCCATTTTTAGTACTCATGTTCGGGCCTTGTTAGTTTCAAAAACTTCAACTGTAAAACAAGTTGGACTACTGTCCCACCATCCCAGTTCCAATGATGCTAATCTCCCGGGTCAAAGCATAAGCTGCCCCTAGTTTACCACCAGTCATCTAACCTTAGTCCACTCAAAAAATTGCTAGGTTTGAATTTCAACAAATGCAAATAAGATTTCAATTCTCAAGAATTTGCATTTTGAGACTAAATAAAACTTAAAGAAGCAAAAAAACAACGGATCATCTGAGTTAACATATCAAAAACAGCTAATATTGAAAGCCTTGAATAACTTCAAATTTCCTAAAGCCAATATTCGTATGCATTTTAAACTTCCTAACGCCTAACAGTTTAGCTACTTTCTTCATACGTTGACCTAATTGCCCAAACCGGAACCCTAGAGCATTAAGTCGTACCTGAACATTGTGGTCTTTCCAGAACGTAGGATCTTCTCGGAACTCAAAACTATCGTTAAGGTTAACAGCAACAGATGAACAATCGCCTCTATCTCTTAAAGTAGAAACTACAGATGAATTGAAAGGAGTTTCTTTCATTACTGACTTGAGAAGATCCAGCGTAGTTCTCACCGGAGGTTGTGAGGATTCCGACGGACGACAATGCTCTTGGTAACCGAATCGAGCCTTGAAGTCACTCGGAGTCTCAGAGATATGCTGCATTCTCAGCTGTAAGAAGATGATGATGATGATGATTGAGAGAGAGAGAGAGAGAGAGATTCGAGTGTGGATTCAAATTGGGTGTGGAACGTTTGGTAGTAAAATTTGAAATTTTGAAATGTGGAGACCGCGTCTCCTTTAAATCATTCCACGTCTAGAATTTTTATGTTTTAGTCCCTAAGGTAATCCATTTTACCTCTTAAGTTTTTTCTATTCATAAATGCTAGTTGAAGTGTTAATTCTAACTTTAATTAAAAAGATAATTTCAGTTTTTAGTTTCTTTTTTGGTTATGGTCCAACTAACACTTTAATTTTATTTTTGGTCATTGTGGTACCTAATTTGTTTTAGTCAATTATGTGTCTTGACGCTACACATTATTTTTAGACAGTTATCAGGTTCCCCTTATGTGAAGAGTATCAAACACATAAGATCATGGACGGCTTGAACATTGTAATGTGTTTGTGTGGTTCCCCAACCTTAATTGCATCTCATGACATCATCAAACCCACATCATACATTATAGCAGGCTAATCCCCTTCCTTCTTTCCTGGGTTTTCTTCTCCCTCATTTCTTCTTTTTAACCTAAAAATTCGTTCAAGTGATTTTACAACCTTTAATTTTGTTTTTTTAACCTAATTTTTAAGCAGGTATCAAAAAGTGGGAGATTGCTTAGTCAATTCTCTAATGTTTCTAGGATCAATTGAAATTATACTTGCTCTATTAAAAAACATTAACTAGTTAAAGGCAATTGTAAGAAATATTGTCAAGCAAAATCAGAAATTGAATTTTGTGTTGGGATTTAGTTAGTTGTTCTTTATCATGATTTTTGTTTTCAAAATGACCTACAAAAGTTGTAAAGCCCATTAGTTTGATTTCATGATTAAGATTTTGGTAGTGTAATCTAGTAGTGTTGTGTAAAAGTGATGTTGCATGTTCAAAAAGTTTATGTTATGTATATACAAACAACAAACCATACAAAAACATATACACACATAAAAAACACAAAATTGCAGCATACAAAAACCATTATAACATATAAAAAAACACATATGCATACAACCATTATGCAAGATGCATAAAAAAGGCAATTTCATGAAAAATAAAGAATAAAAATAAAAAACAGCAATTGTTCTTGTATCACAAGGAAAGGCAATTACATACAGTTTCATAATCATATAGCCACCATAGGAAAGACAAAAGATAATATTGTTTTATGAGCTTAACATATTGTAGATATACTATTGGGATAAAATAAATTATCAAATGGGGTAACATTGATTAAGATTTCTTGTTTTAATAATGGCTTGAAATTATGTCTTGTGATATTAAGTTGCTAATTGAGAATGAGCATATATCGCATATAAGTTTCCACCAGATTAGTGATGTGTGTAGAAAAATTATATATAAATAATAAACTCACGCAAACAAGTTTTAAAAGGTTTCCACCAAATAACTGAACTATATACGAAAAGTGAGCATATCTATCGACATGTAGTATAGTTAATGGCAAAAATCGGATATCAATCCGTGGACATATCGAGACTTAATCTTATTAATCAAGTGATTTAACTAATAACTATGAAACGAAACATGCAATAACTAAATAACTTTTAAGACTTGCAAAAACATAAGAAATCTAAGAAAATAACTAAGGACACGAAATTAGAAATGCGAATAAGATCAACTATTTAAAACAACCACCTAGGTAGGAATACAACTAACATGCAATGACTCGATGTAATGAATCATTGACTGCCTCTAAAGATAAGAATCTAGGGTTAGCTAGGTATGTTACTACTTCATAAGAAAACCAAAGACACATGTGTTGAATATAACAAGTTTGATAAAATGTCTAATATGAAGTCACTCTTGGGCTCTCTACTCAATTATGAAAGACTGTAACCCATAATCACATAACAAAAGACATCTCAATTCTAATCTAGATGAATACATGAAAACTCTAACACCATGAGTAAGAGGATAAACACACTTTTATATAATCTAAACCTAACTGGGAGTTTCTAAGCAATGTATATCACCTCTAGAATCTAAACACAATAGCACACTAGATATACATTAAATAAATACGACCAATACTCCTAAGATCATCTCTAATCAAAGTCTAAAATAAAAACATCATGTAATCCATTCAACATGTAAAACCTAATCTAGAATATACAAAAACAACCAAAATCAAGCCAGCACTAGCATGTCAGTAAAAATTAAGTATCATATAACCATATTCAAAGAAGAAATAATCAAGTTCTAAGATTACCAAACTATTAAAAATTAAGTCAAAACGTGTTAGTTATCAACCAAACTTAGGTAGTATTACAAGATTAGCTACTCATTATGTCTAAGAACAACCAAAACAAATGAAAGAAGTAAATGTCATAATCATAAGTGATGAAAATGAAGAATTATTAGTAAAAGATAAAAACAGGCAAACTAAAAGATTCATAAGCCTTTGATCTTCAATCCTAGCATCCAAACCTTCATCTACTCTAAAGGTTCCTCTCTAGTTGTGTAAGGCCCCGTTCCCGGGAACTCCACAGTTGGTCAATCACAACCTCTTTTATATCAAAACATATTAAGATTTATTAAGTAAGTAAAACATTGCAGCGGAATAATTCATCAAAACATAAATACATTTGCCAAGTAATACATCATCGTTTAAGAGGTTACAAAATGTCACTTAGTTGCATTACAAAACAACATCATTATTATTGCATGAGATGGATGCCAGTCTTTGCCTGCCAAGTAGCTTCACTCTCGTGCCACCCTCAGCAACAAACTACCTGCCAACTAAAAATGCATAAAAGTCAGCGTTGCTGAGTAAGTTCTAGTTTTATATAATAAAATACTTTATCTTTAGTAAAAACCTTTCCTTTACTTTCGTTCGTGATCACACAACATACATACATTTTGATAATATCATTATTATTTTTCAACATTCTTTTCATTCATTTTGTACTTTCATCATTATCTTTGACTTTCATCTAGACTAATGTCATATGCTATACCCCAAACATTGTGCACGAAGCTAGTACTAGGCCGAAATCTATAAATAGACCCCTAACATTTGCACGAAGCTGACTCTAGTACCGGGGCAAGCGACAAGGGTCCCGTTTCATACATATTGGTCAATCACAAAGATTGACCCCTGTGTGCATCCTCATGGGTTAGTTAAACCGCACACAGTTGAGCTAACAACCCCTCAATGAGTTGTGAACCTCCTTTCAGTTGCTTGCAAGACTTTACATTCTTTCATTAGGTTCCACTTCGTTAATAATGTCTTTCACTTTCATTATATAATACTTTACGTACATGAGCATTAACACACCACGTAAAGTCAAGTAATAATACGTAATAAGGAACATCAATAACAGGCCACAACATGCATAACATGAACAAACATAACCCACCAAAACATTCCAAAGCTTAATCATAAATTTCCATTTTTCCTAAAATTTCAGAAAAATTCTAAGGCAACTTAGGCGCATGAGCACTATGTGGGCGCATAGGCATTATGCAGGCGCACGGACAGTTGGGTGCATGGGGAAAAACTTAGGCACATGGGAAAAACTTAGGTGCATGGGTACTATGCAGGCGCATGAGTACTATGTAGGCGCATGGATACTTGGGCGAATGGGAAAACTTAGGCGCATGGGCAAACACTTAGGCGTATGGGCAAAAAACTTAGGCGCATGGGAACTATGCAGGCGCATGAGTACTATGCAGGCGCATGGATACTTGGGCGCATGGGAAACTTAGGCGCATGGGCAGTTTGGGCGCATGGGTACTTGCCAGTTCTAACTTACACTAATTTCAGTTCCCGATCATCATCCTAACATATCCTTAGCCCAAATATAGCATACTAAGCTCATAAAACAAGCATACAACCACATAATTCAGTCAAACATTCACAAACACACATACCCACATAAAACAGGGGAAACATATATGGTTTTAACGTACTAGAATTTGCAAAAACAATAATTTACATGCATTTCAGCCCCAAAACAAGTTTAAAACAGAAAAAAACCGGGAATCTAGAACTCACCTACAACATAAAACACACCAAAAACACACAACCGAACACAGAGAAACACATAAGACTCGGTCTACAAGCTGAAAACCCAGCTGAAACCGAACAAAACACACAAAATCTTACCTTCTAGACGATCTTCTTCTTCCTCTCTCTAGGAAACCCGATGGAAACTCTTTGTTCTTTTACTTTTACAGCCGAGGCAGTTGGTGAGCAGGAAGAGTGGGCGGCCATGCCCACTTTTTAAACATAATAATAATAAAGTTTGCCTCTTGCATAACTTTAACCCCTCAATTTGGGTTATTTCACCTTTCTTTCTTTATACTTCTCTTTTTCTTTTCTTTTCTTTCTCTTTTTTTTTAAATATCCGGGTGTTACAAGTCCACCCCCTTATATAGGTTTCGTCCCCAAAACCTGTCACTCCTTGAACAGTTAGGGATAATGCTGTCTGATCTCTTCCTCGGTCTCCCACGTAGACTCGGATCCCTTTCTGTGCCTCCACTGTACTCGCACCAGTGGAACCACTTTATTCCGCAGCCTCTTCTCTTTTTTGTCAATGATGGCCACCGGTTTCTCCACATAATTGAGCCGTTCATCTACCTCAATATCTCTAGTGGCACAATCATATCCTCGTCCGCTAAGCACTTTCTCAGATGAGATACATGGAATGTCGGATGAATTCCACTTAACTCATCGGGTAGCTCCAACCTATAGGCCACCTCTCCTACTCGAGCAATAATTCGGAAAGGTCCTATATACCTCGGGCTCAGGTTACCCCGCTTTCTGAACCGAATGATCCCCTTCCAAGGTGAAACTTTCAGCATAACTTTATCACCCACCTTGAATTCAATCGGTCTACGCCTTTTGTCAGCATACGACTTTTGCCTATCTTTTGCCACCTTCATAAAGGCCTTGATCTTCTCTAACTTTTCAGTCGTAGCCTCGATCACTTCAATGCTCCCCAACTCCTTCTGTCCGATGTCACCCCAACATACGGGCGTTCTACACTTCCTACCGTTTAGCATCTCATATGGTGGCATACCAATGCTGGCATGATAACTGTTGTTGTATGAGAATTCAGCTAACGGTAAGTGTTCGTCCCAACTTCCTCCGAAATCAATGACGCATGCTCGGAGCATATCCTCAAGCATCTGTATAGTTCTCTCTGACTGGCCATCCGTCTAAGGATGATAAGCCGTACTGATGTGTAGTCTCGTACCCATCGCATCATGGAATCTCTTCCAAAACTTTGATGTAAACCGAGTGTCACGATCAGACACGATAGACACTGTACACCATGGTGCGTCACAATCTCTTTGATTAACAGATCCGCCAACCTCTCAGATGAATATGTCTCGCGGATCGGTAGAAAGTAAGCACTCTTCATCAAACGGTCAACTATCACCCATATAGCCTCGTACCCCCTTGCCGTACGTGGTAACTTCGTAATGAAGTCCATAGTGATATGCTCCCATTTCCACTCGGGTATATCCAAAGGTTGGATCTTCCCATATGGCTTCTGATGCTCAGCCTTCACTTGCAAGCAAGTAAGGCACTTGCTCATATACTCCGCTACATCGTGCTTCATACCCGACCACTAGTAATCTTTCTTCATATCATGATACATCTTTGTAGCATCGGGATGAATGGAGTATCGAGTCTTATGAGCTTCATCCATGATTTTCCCCCGTAGGTCTCCATAACGAGGGATCCATATTCGCCCGAAGCGGGTTCTAACTCTAAGAGTGTTCTCACCCAACTCCGAGACTAAACCTCTCATCCTTTTGGAGTTAAGGCGATCTTCTTTCAACGTCTCATCTTGGAACCCCTTGAATTGTGTCATCACATCGGAGGTCATCACCAACTGGTAAGCTTTCACCCGGATTGGCTCGGGTCTCTCCTTGCGGCTAAGGGCATCCGCCACTACGTTGGCCTTGCCCGGATGGTAGTGGATCTCATAATCATAATCCTTGATCAACTCTAACCACCTCCTTTGCCTCATATTGAGGTCCTTCTGCTCAAAGAAGTATTTCAAGCTCTTATGGTCAGTGAAGATCGTGCACTTCGTCCCGTACAAGTAGTGCCTCCAAATCTTCAATACAAAGACCACAGCCACTAGCTCCAAGTTATGAGTAGGGTAATTAGCCTCATGGATTTTCAACTGTTAGGACGCATAGGCTATAACCCTTCCCCGTTGCATCAGCACTCCAATCCTGAATAAGAAGCATCTGAATAGACCACCAAGTCTTCATTCCCTTCAGGTAACGTCAAGACAGGAGCTTGAGTCAATCTTGTCTTTAACTCCTCAAAAGCATTCTCCTGTTCTAGACCCATACAAACTTCACATCTTTGCAGGTCAGCTTGATCAATGGTGAGGCTATCTTAGAAAAGTCTTGAATGAATCTCTTGTAATAGCCCGCTAAACCTAAGAAACTACGGATCTCGGATGGCGTCTTTGGAGACTTCCACTGCATCACCGCCTCCACCTTTACCGGGTCTACCATGATCCCTTCGGAATTTACCACATAACCCAAAAACTGAACCTCGCGCAACCAGAAAGCGCACTTGGAGAACTTAGCATACAGCTTCTCTTTTCTAAGTGTCTCTAATACCTCATGAATGTGACCGACATGCTCTTCTTCGCTCTTCGAATGAATCAGGATATCATCGATAAACACAATCACTGATTTATCTAACATCGGCCAACACACCCGGTTTATCAAATCCATAAAGGCAGCTGGCACGTTAGTCAGACCAAAAGACATAACGAGAAACTCGTAGTGTCCATAACGCGTGTGAAAAGCTGTTTTAGGTATATCCTGCTCCTTCACCTTCAACTGATGGTAACCTGATCGGAGATCTATCCTCGAGAACCAACTGGCACCTTGGAGCTGATCAAATAAGTCATCAATTTTTGGGTAGTGGATATCGGTTCTTCACCGTCAACTTGTTTAACTCACGGTAGTCGATGCACATCCTCAAACTACCGTCCGTCTTCTTTACAAACAAGACCGAAGCACCCCAGGGAGAGATACTTGATCGAATGAACCCTTTGTCCAATAACTCTTACAACTGAACCATCAGTTCCTTCATCTCAGATGGAGCCAATCGATATAGTGCCTTGGCAATAGGTTGAGCACCAGGTATCAAGTCGATCTGGAACTCCATCTCGCAGTCCGATGGCACACCTGGTAAATCTTCTGGGAACACGTCTGGAAAGTCACACACAACTGGTACGTTGGACAATTGTGGTACTGACACATCCACATCCTTCACGTAAGCCAGGTAGGCACTACATCCACGTTTCATGCACTACTCTACAACCACCATCGAAATCACCTTCGGAACCGTAGTAACTCGATCACCGTAGATCGTTACCGAACTCCCATCAGGCACAGCCAATCGAATCATCTTCTTGCAACACACAATATTTGCCTCATAGGCTGCTAACCAATACATCCCTAGAACCACATCGAATCTGCCTAGGGGCATCATGAATAATTTAGCAGAGACCCTATGGCCTTCCAACTCTATGTCATAATTTTTCTATCAGATCAGAAATCCTGGTAGACTTACCAATGGCAGTTTCTACATCAAAGGGCTCATCAATCTTTCTACTCCTAACAGGCAACTTAGCACAGAAGGCAGCAGAAATAAAACTCTTACTAGCACCAAAATCAAATAGTACAGAGCCACAAGTTTGGTTTACTAGGAACGTACCTGACACAACATCGGGGTCCACCCTAGCCTCCTCCTGGGTCATCATGAACGCTCTGGCTTTTTGCTCCCTACCCATCCTTCTCGGTCCTTTTCTTTGCCCCAGAACTTTTGGCCCTCGGCTTCCTGCAATCTCTACTCATATGCCTAGTCTCATCACAATTGTAGCACCTCGTCACTCCACAATCCCTTGCCCTATGACCGGGCTTCCCACACTTGAAGCAGTGAGTTAATCCCCATTTGCATTCCCCGCATGCTCCTTCCCACACCTGTTACATATCCAGTACCTGCCGTCACCACCCTCCTGTCATCTATTCTTGCCTTTTTGCTTTTGGGGGTGAAACCACCACTGCCAAATCTTTTCCCCTTCCAATTTCTGTCACCATCACTTTTCTTATTCACCTCTACCACTGCCACCTCTCATTCATCATACAACCTCTCTGCCAGATCAACCACCGACCTAAAAGTACTCGGCCGGGCGGCGATTATGTGCCTGCGGATGTCTGCCGGCAAACCCTGAATATACCTCTTGATCTTCCTTGACACCAGCATCACCTGATTTGGCACCAGCCTTGCCATCTCATTGAACTTGGTAGTATACTGCTGGTGTGTCATGGTTCTTGCCTCCAGCTATAAGAACTCTCTCTCAATCTTATCGAGCTCCCTATGAGGACAAAATTCCTCAATCACCAGCTTCTTCAGCTCATTCCACCTCATCCTCCCAATTGCCCTGCTACCCTCAGCCTGGACAATGTTGTCCCACCAGCATAAGGCCGAGTCCATGAATGAGTGGGTAGCAAACTTCACATTCTGATCCTCTCGGCACTCACCGATATCGAGCACCGCCTCCATCTCCCTCACCCATCGGTGAGCAGCAGTAGCATTACCATTCCCATCAAAAGTTGGGGGCTTGCATCTCTGAAATGCCCCATAACTACTCCCCTTGATCGTTTCCTGCCCTGCTTCCTCCTCATCATCATCACTGGAGACAACCATCTCAGTCTCTGGTTGCTCCCCTTCTCCTGAACCTCTCCCAACGGTCCTCCTCCTCTCCTACTTCTCTTTCTTTTCATCCTCCCTTACAGCACGAATAACCTCGGTCACCACAGATGGCAGGATCGTCTGCATGACCTGATGAACTTCCTCCACAATTGCCTCTTTCATAGAGGCTCTCAAATTAGCACTCTCATCACCGCCTTCCTGGTGATGAAGCTTGGGCTCTGTAGGAGCCGTCTCAGCAGCCTTGGCCTTGTTCCCGGTAACACGTGGCCTAGCACCACGACCACCCTGCATACCTCCTCGCCCTTCGAAGATCTACCACCCGCCATACTCTAAACACTATAAGATTCAAACACCAATACGGTCATTCAAGGTAATAGCTCAGATTATGTCAAGTATAGTAAGTCCTTAATTATAGTGGCCAGTTGTGATTAGCCACTTACTTTACTCTTTATCCCCCAAGCATTACCTATCCTGACTACATCAGTATCCAAATCTACTAAGAGCACATAAATCAGATAACACGCACACATAATACCGGTTAACCTTAAGAAAGTAAATTACCTGATGACACGTAGCTACTTGGGTTGGCATCCCTCCATTCGGTCCTATTCTCGGTTTAAGCTTAGGTTTTGAAAATATTTACCCATTTCTTTTAAACTTTGGCTCTGATACCAACTTGTAAGGCCCTGTTCCCGGGAACTCCACAGTTGGTCAATCACAACCTCTTTTATATCAAAACATATTAAGATTTATTAAGTAAGTAAAACATTGCAGCGGAATAATTCATCAAAAACCATTTCATGCTTTAATAAATACATTTGCCAAGTAATACATCATCGTTTAAGAGGTTACAAAATGTCACTTAGTTGTATTACAAAACAACATCATTATTATTGCATAAGATGGATGCCAGTCTTTGCCTGCCAAGTAGCTTCACCCTCATGCTACCCTCAACAACAAACTACCTGCCAACTAAAAATGCTTAAAAGCCAGCGTTGCTGAGTGAGTTCTAGTTTTATATAATAAAATACTTTACCTTTAGTAAAAACATTTCCTTTAATTTCGTTCGTGATCACACAACATACATACATTTTGATAATATCATTATTATCTTTCAACATTCTTTTCATTCATTTTGTACTTTCATCATTATCTTTGACTTTCATCTAGACTAATGTCATATGCTATACCCCAAACATTGTGCACGAAGCTAGTACTAGGCCGAAGTCTATAAATAGACCCCTAACATTGTGCACGAAGCTGACTCTAGTACCGGGGCAAGCGACAAGGGTCCCGTTTCGTACATATTGGTCAATCACAAAGATTGACCCCTGTGTGCATCCTCATGGGTTAGCTAAACTGTACACAGTTGAGCTAACAACCCCTCAATGAGTTGTGAACCTCCTTTCAGTTGCTTGCAAGACTTTACATTCTTTCATTAGGTTCCACTTTATTAATAATGTCTTTCACTTTCATTATATAATACTTTACGTACAAGAGCATTAACACACCACGTAAGGTCACATAATAATACGTAATAAGGAACATCAATAACAGGCCACAACATGCATAACATGAACAAAAATAACCCACTAAAACATTCCAGAGCTTAATCATAAATTTCCATTTTTCCCAAAATTTCAGAAAAATTCTAAGGCAACTTAGGCGCATGAGCACTATATGGGCGCATGGGCACTATGCAGGCTCACGGATAGTTGGACGCATGGGAACACTTGGGCGCATGGGGAAAAACTTAGGCGCATGGGAAAAACTTAGGCGTATGGGTACTATGCAGGCGCATGAGTACTATGTAGGTGCATGGATACTTGGGCGCATGGGAAAACTTAGGCGCATGGGCAAATACTTAGGTGTATGGACAAAAAACTTAGGCGCATGGGAACTATGCAGGGGCATGAGTACTATGCAGGCGCATGGATACTTGGGCGCATGGGAAACTTAGGCGCATGGGCAGTTTGGGCGCATGGGCACTTGCCAGTTCTAACTTACACTAATTTCAATTCCCGATCATCATCCTCACATATCCTTAGCCCAAATCTAGCATACTAAGCTCATAAAACAAGCATACAACCACATAATGCAGTCAAACATTCACAAACACACATACCCACATAAAACAAGGGAAACATATACGGTTTTAACGTACTGGAATTTGCAAAAACAATAATTTACATGCATTTCAGCCCCAAAACAAGTTTAAAACAGAAAAAAACCGGGGATCTAGAACTCACCTACAGCAGCCTTCGAGTAAAACTCCTCCAAACTCGAGAGCACTTGGAGTTCAAACACCTAAACACACCAAAAACACACAACCGAACATAGAGAAACACATAAGACTCGGTCTACAAGCTGAAAATCCAGCTGAAACCGAACAAAACACACAAAATCTTACCTTCTAGACGATCTTCTTCTTCCTCTCTCTAGAAAACCCGATGGAAACTCTCTGTTTTTTTACTTTTGCAGCCGAGGCAGTTGGTGAGCCGGAAGAGTGGGCGGCCATGCCCACTTTTTAAACATAATAATAATAAAGTTTGCCTCTTGCATAACTTTAACCCCTCAACTTGGGTTATTTCACCTTCTTTCTTTATACTTCTCTTTTTCTTTTCTTTCCTTTTTTTTTTTTAAATATCCGGGTGTTACAAGTTGTATTCAGTAGCTCCTAATCGATTATGCAAAGATTAGACGTCAATTGTATAAATAGTGAAAATTAGGGTTCTGGTCAAGCAACGATCTTACGGACTTAAGATATGGTCTTATGATCCATAAGTTCTTGTGACGATCAATAATCATTAAATGATGTGGTAATATTCTTCGGCTGCAAGCTTCAGTATTACGGAGCGTAACATTGACACCTGACGCTTACGGACCATAATATTTATTTTTAACATTACAGACCTTAACATTCTTCAAGAATCTCATCCCATAGTATAAACTTCAAAAATCCTAACACTCTTAACCTTACACGTTTGTTCATTAAAACACATTACTTAGCGAGGGTATGATAACCAAAAAAAAGAAAATATATGGGATAGAAGAAGATTCAAGCTTTATAAGCATTAAATTTACAAGCTCATTTAACCAAAAACTAGTAAGAAACATCTAATTCTTAAGGGTAGGTTAGTAGACTTGGAGGGTTTGAGTCAATAAAATGTTAGAGGATCCTTTCATGCTATTCATTAGGATTTTTGTCTTGATTTGGAAGCTCACATGTATCAGGAACATATCCTTGAGTTTTATGAGGGCTTTTGATTTCATAATAAAATCTCTTGTTTCAATCTTGTAATGTATGATAATCATTGGCATTTAACTTTCAATGAATTCTTTGTGATTTTGGGTGTGCCTCACACCGGTCACAAGTTAGACACTAAATCACACAAGTTGTCTAAGCTTGAGTCCTTTGAGATCTCCCGTCTTATTTCTCTAATTTGTCTCCATGATATTTTATGTGATATTGAGAAATTGTTTGGTTATCATCTAAAAAATAAGTGTGAAGTATGGGCAAAAATCCTTTCATGGAACATGTATATGAAATGTGAGAATCATAATAAGATTCTAGCTTACGTTTTCACTATGCTTATATCAAGACTAGAGGTATTATCCATATTGGTCATCTTATTATGAGTAGTATGTCAAGAGTTCTTCGTAAACCCCAATGGCCATTACCATATTGTCTTCTTTTAAACCATCTTTTTAGTCGTCTTTGATCTTCCTCCCGCTAACTCCATCATTTTTGATCCTTAAACCTTGAATACCAAAACTCTTAAGCGAATATCACATCTTCTTAGTACCTCTATCTCTCAGGGGAAATGTACATGAGATACTGTGACAACCGGCAATTTCAGGTCAATACCCCGCCCGGGCTTAGTCATAATTATGCATATTATACATGAATTTAAATTGAATTCCATTTATTTGAAGTCATTTGGTGCATTGCAAATTTCATGCATAACATCACATGCATTGGTGATTCAACGTAATTACCGGTTTACACATAGTACAACAGGCACACACGAACGTTGGTGATAATTAATATATACATACTAGTAAATACTTTAGAGTGTTACAAAGTATTTTAGAATCCAAATTAAATACTTTGGAAAAGCCTAAATTTATAAATAAACCTAAACGCGTAAATTGATACTTTACGTGAAATAAATACTTGTAATGCGACTAGTAAATACATGATGTATCATTAACATATCATTAATATTAAAATATATGATATTATATAAGCTTTTATAATATTTAGATGCATTTTAAAAAGTAAAAACAAAAAATATAAAAATTTGTATAAATCTCCATAGTGCAACAAATACAACCAAGATACCGACTACATAAATAGAAAATGAAACCCCCATCCCCACCATGTTGGTCATTTCCCCTCTCCCCATCTTCTTTTCATTTCACCAAATTCTCACATAAACTCTTGGTTCCACTTCCTCCTACATGGGTGGTTGTATGGGGCCCTGCTCAATCTAAGTAGACTGAGCACAGGTTTGTTTGGATTTTATAGTGTAGGTGATGGTTATTAGTGGCTGTGTGTGTGGTTCAGATGTAGAAGGTGTGGGTTTAACATTGGCTGGTGCTGCCAATTTGTCACCTTGAGCAATGAACTCTAACATTTTTAGGACCAGGGCTGTTTCTACCACTGAAAAGCCAACAACGATCTTTCTTATGATTTTAAAGATGTCGGGTTTCATCTGTCCCAATTTAAGTGTAGTACCAGTTCCCGTTAACTATGAGCCTAGTTCACAGTTAAGTATATGTTGAACATATCTAGGAAATATATAGTACTCTAAGGGATCCAAGTTTGCAAGTAAGTTTGTATAGACAAACTGGGAGTACTTAAACTTGACCCCTTGAACCATTTCATGAACTATGTAGGGTAAGTCCTTAGGAATCTGGTCCCATCCTCCATGTTTGTTAGATAAGGAGTGTATAATGACATGGAGGAGGTACTTTCACCGGTAGGAAACCTTACCCTTCTTGAAGGTTTTGACTGTGTAGTCCCCTTCATAGCCTATCTGCTAGAATGACTCATTAACAGTAGATTTAGGGAAGGACAGCTTGCCTTCTTCATCATCCAGCCTTAGATGAGAGTTAATTATGGCTGGAGTGATGAAAATTATCCTCCTAAATAATCAGTCGTTTCCAGCCCAAATAACCGGTTGCCCAACCTCGCGAGTAAGTTTCGAACTTGCAGCGTAATTAAAATCGAATTATTGACTGCTATAACTTGTTCATCTCGAAACCAAACGCACCATTCAAAGTTAATCCCTTTTCTCCTCAATAATCAGACCAATTGATTAAATTAAAAGCTTGAAAAAGTTCATCTAATCATTTTGAAATCAATGGCATGATTAATTCATTTTTGAAACAGCAATTTGCACATCAAATTCAACTCGTAACACCCGAGATCAAACTTGAAGTCGTTGTACATATAACCGATCAAATGAAAACTATAAATTAGAGGACAAATGCTCGAATTATTCTCTTTTAACTTTTAGAACTCTCAATTTTATCAAATTCGCAAGCTAGCAACGAACTAAAAGCGACAAACAGCGGCGACCATTCTCGAACTCAATCGTCTCAATCTCGTAACCAAATAAGGTAATTCAAATGCGCACACACTCGGTTACACAAGGGTATTAGATGCCCAAAATTTATCCTGATTATTATACATGAATTGATACTCAATTCGGATCCGAATCGATTTCTAGGGTTTGTTCAATTTGGGGGTTTTATCGTTTAAGCTTTTTATAAATTTAAAACGGGCTTTTAACAGGCATAGGAGCTTCCAGCCTACCGGTTAACATCCTTCACTTACAAGGGTCTCGGGTTCGAACCCGGGCACCCATATTATTTTTTTAGTATTTTTATATATATTTTTAAATTCCAGAAAATCATAAAAAAATATATTATTTAATTAGTATAAAAATTATTTTGTTAATTGAATTTATTCCGGAAGTTTTAATTAATTCTTGAAAATTCTAAAGGTTTTAAAATTTTATATTTTTATTTCTTTAAAGGTTATAAATATTATAGAATGCTATAAAAAAATTTAATATATTTTTAAACTTTCATCTACACCAAAACATATATCATTTCACACTTATTTAAAATTAAGACTTGTTGCTAATGCAATTTAAATAATTAATTATTAAAGATTAATTATTTTCCATATTTTAATATTTAAACACTATCTTATCTATCCTTATGGATTAAATATTTAAACTATGTCAAATAACTCTATTTCAACAATTATGCATTATAATGTTTAAGGGTTTGAAATTATAATTTATAAATTAAATTTTAAAAGATTAACTTGAAATGGTAAACTCTTAAAACCTAAGGACCAAATTGTAATTTTTTTTAAACCCATTTCTCCCCCCCCCCCTTTGTTCACCCGTAATGGCGGTCGCATGTTCGGCCACCACCGGCAAGTCGCCGGCAAGGAAAAAAAACCACTCTAATCGATCATTTCCGGCCCAAATAACCGATTCCCCAACCTCGCGAGTAGGTTTCGAACTCGCAACGCAATTAAAATCGAATTATTTACTGCTATAGCATGTTCATCTCGAAACCGAACGCTCCATTCAAAGTTAATCCATTTTCTCCTCAATAATCAGACCAATTGATTAAATTAAAAGCTTGAAAACGTTCATCTAATCATTTCTAAATCAATGGCATGAGTAATTTCATTTGAAGCAACAATTTGCACATCAAATTCAACTCGTAGCACCCGAGATCAAACTTGAAGTCGTTGGACATATAACCGATCAAACGAAAACTATAAATTAGAGGGCAAATGCTCGAACTATTCTCTTTTAACTTTTAGAACTCTCAATTTCATCAAATTCGCAAGCTAGCAATGAATTCAAAGCGACGAACAACCGCAACCATTCTCGAACTCAATCGTCTCAATTCTGTAACCAAATCGGGTAATTCAAATGCATACACACTCGGTTACACAAGGGTATTAGAAGCCCTAAATTTATCTTGATTATTATACACGAATTGATACTCAATTCGGATCCGAATCAATTTCTAGGGTTTGTTCAATTTGGAGGTTCTATCGTTTAAGCTTTTTATAAATTTAAAATGGGCTTTTAACATGTATAGGCGCTTCCAGCCTACCGGTTAACATCCTTAGCTTACACACAAGGGCATTATTTTTTTAAGTATTTTTATATATATTTTTAAATTCCAAAAATCATAAAAAAATAAAATATTATTTAATTACTATAATAATTATTTTGTTAATTGAATTTATTCCGGAAGTTTAATTAATTCCTGAAAATTCTAAAGGTTTTAAAATTTTATATTTTTATTTCTGTAAAGGTTATAATGTTATAGAATGCTATAAAAATTTATTAATATTTTTTTAAATTTAATCTACATCAAAACATATATCATTTCGCACTTATTTAAAATTAAGAAAATAATCAATTATTAAAGATTAATTATTTTCCATATTTTAATATTTAAACATTATCTTATCGATTCTTATGGATTAAATATTTAAGCTATGTTAAATAACTCTATTTCAACAATTATGCATTATTGTTATTAAATCCATCGTATTTCAAATTAATTGTTAAAAATCCCCGCCCACAATTGAAACCCTAGTTTTCCCGAATCGTGTCTTGAACTTTACCGGTTATATTCTAATCTTGGAACATCCACTCTTAGGTAAATTGTGAAGAAATCGTTGGTATTATTCTAGTCTTATTATTATTCAAAGTACATCATATATTATGTGAGTTTTCATACCTCTTTTACTTTATTTCACATCTTTTGGGGTGAAGCATGTTAACCGTATAAATATACACTTGTAAATTCTTTAAATACTTGTAAAGCATGTGCAATTCATCTTATTAATTTGCCATGGTTATTTGAGATATTGGTGAACATTATGTGATAGTCATCTTGTAAAAAACAATCATTAACTATTGCTAGCCTAGAGACGTCATAGATCTATGGGCTTGACAAGCCTATTTGATGCTAAAGCTGAGGTTATTGCCGGCTTCTGATGACGTATTCTTGTTCATCATGGGAACCAAGTACACTTAGCTAATCATATATTTCGTTGTGGCCATATTTTTGTCAAGGTTTGATTGTATCATTATGCTATCTATATATTCTTGCATTTTTTCTTAACCTATGACTTGAATTGCCTCTTAAAAGGTTTTATATATGTATGTACAATCTTATGGGAACTCACCAACATCATATGTTGACCGTATTTTCTAACATGTTTCAAAGAATGCTCAAGCTTAATTGTTGATCTTTAAGGTTTGAATTCATCTAGGATTGGACCGAGAAATAACAAAGAATTCACTTTTAACCTGGAAGTTTTAATTTAGTTTATGTTATGGTTGTTTGTTTGAGATTTATGAAGTAATGTTACAATATAATCCTTATGATTAATAATATTTACACTTTGTGAAGTAGCGTTGTGTGGCTTTAAACAATCTTAACCCTCACATCTCTACGTTTCCGCCGTTAAGGTTGGGGTGTGACATCTGAGAAACCTGGATCTTTCTCAGATGACAACAGAGTAACTTGATTATGTTTCCTATGAAGTTGCATGGAAAAATCTGGTTGGCTTTGGGGTTTAGGGTTGGCCATTTCAGAAAGCTTCGAATTGAAGAAAGCTAAGAACAAAGAGGGTTTGTGGGTGAATTTAGGGTTAGAACTTTTGCAGGTGAAGAGGAAGAAGAAAAAAGGGGAACTGTTGTAAGAATATTTATATGGTAGGATTTGAGACAAAGTTAATGCAAAGAATAAACTTTGAAATCCGGATGTCGGTCCCACCTCCGAAAAAGTACCCAAAAAGGTAGTTTTCTTGGAAGTATAAAATCTTCCAAAGGTAATTTGTCTTCGAATGTTTTGAGAAAACTTCCAAAGCCAATTTGACTTCGGAAGATATTCCTTAGGTTGATGAAAATTTGCTTCGGAAGAAGAATACTTAGAGCATTTTGCTTCCAAGATATATTTGGTTTTCGGAAGATACTATAATTTAGAAGTTTTATTCAAAAGTTGAATAAAGCTTCCGAGGCTTAATTGTTTTCGGAAGAAGATTGTCATTCAAAACATATAAGTACTTAGAAGCATATTTAAGATTCGGAAGATATATCATAATTTCTTCCGAAGGTAACTTTCTTAATAAGTAGTTATTAGCTTTGAAGACATAATTTTCTTTTGAAATCAACTTAATGTCTTACGAAAGAAAACATATCTTAAATTCTCAAAATTTTAAGGAATATTATTTTGAAAAATTTCTTCCAAAGTAATCTGGGCTTATATAGGTGATGATATAGACAACTTATGACACACATAGTCTAACATCTGATTCTGAATATAAAGCACTTGAGCACAGCAGCTTGCAGCAGCAATGTATTCAGCTTCAGCAGTTGATGCAGACACATAGGATTGTTTCTTGCATTGCCATAAGACTATCCTTCCACTAAGGAATTGACATCCCCCTGATGTAGACTTTGCAGTCATGTTACAACCACCATAGTCACTATCTGCATAAACATACAGATTGAAGTTAGAATTCTTTGGATACCAAAGGCCCGGTTTAGGAGCACCTTTATGATATTCGAGAATCCTCTTGACAGTAACTAGGTGTGACATCTTGGGGTTGGCTTGATATCTTGCACAAATACATATGGCAGACATGATATCATGCCTGCTGGCTGTGAGGTGCATGAGAGACCCAATCATAGCCCTAAAGAGATGGTCATCAACACACTCCCCCTCAAGATCAGGTCCTAGGGAGTGTTTTTTGTCTATGGGTGTCTTAACAACCTTGCACTCAGTCAGATAAAATCTAGTAAGTATGTCTTGCACATACTTTGACTGGTTTATAAAGATACCTTTGTCAACCAGCTTCACTTGAATTCCAAGAAAGAAATTGAGTTCCCCTATGGCACTCATTTTAAATCTATTCTTCAACAGATTCACAAAGTCTTTGTAGAGCTTTGGATTAGTTGACCCAAAGATGATGTCATCTACATAAACTTGAACCAGCATCAAGTCATTCCCTATTCCTTTAATGAAGAGTTGAACAAGATATTATGTCAATGTCTTATACCACTTTCTTGAAGCTTGATACAGCCTATAGAGAGCTTTATCAAGCTTGCATACATACTCAGGATGATCTGGGTCTACAAAGCCAGGTGGTTGTTTGACATACACTTCCTCATCAATCACACCATACAAGAAGGCACACTTGACATCAAGTTGGTAGACCTTGAAATCCTTGGATGCATCAAAAGCAAGGAATATCCTAACAGCTTTAAGTCTTGCTATAGGAGCAAAAACATCTGTGTAGTCAATCCTTTCTTCTTGTGTGTACCCTTGAACAACTAGTCTTGCCTTGTTATTGATGACAAGTCCTCTATCATCTTTCTTATTCCTAAAAACCCACTTAGTACCTATTGGTGTCTTCCCATGAGAAAAAGCGCATAGGTTCCAAGCATTTTGTCTTTTGAATTGAAGCAGCTCCTCCTATATTGCTTCAACCCAATTTCCATCCTTTAGAGCCTCATCAACCTTTTTTGGCTCAATCTAGGACAACAAACAAGAGTATAGACAAACATTTTTATTCTGGGTGTGCTTTCTTGTTTTTATCCATGTCTTAACATTTCTAATGATGTTTGTGGTGGGATATGACTTGTGGATTCTCAGTTGAGGAATCATAGCAAGTTGGTTGGACAAATCTAAATTGATAAAATTCAGATCTGGTGATTGAGTATCACCCACCACATCAACACACTTATCACGAGAAACTTGATCCAATGAGTGTGTGACATCATTGATTTTGTCTTCTATGGATTGGTTATCAGCATCAAGAAATTATTGATCACTATCACCACCTCCATCTCCTCCTATATTTGAAACCCCTTTATTTGAGTTATGTGCCTCTGTGCTAGAATTGGTAGGCACCTCAGATGTATTAGCTAAAGAGTTTGTCATTGTTATGCTGATAGGATTTCCAACTGCAGGTTTTGTTACCACTAGAGTTGAAGGAATTTTATCACTTAGTCTTCTCAGCTTAAATCTTAGGTCAAGATCTCCTGTTGATAAGCTACATGTAGATCCTAAAACATCTTCACAAGATTTGTTAAAATAGTTAGTAACTAAATCAAGATCAAATAGCCAATCGGGACCAGAACCTTTCACACTGGGTGTGTGCTCATTGAAGGTCACATTAGCTGACTCCTTAACTACTTTAGTTATGAGATTGTATACTCTATAAGCCTTAGCTTCGGAAAAGTATCCAATAAAATGTCCATCATCTGATTTCTTAGCAAATTTGGCTATCTGATCTTTGGTATTCAAGATGGTGCAAGGACATCCAAATGATCTGAGGAAACCAATGAAAGGTCTCCTTTTATGCCACAACTCATAAGGAGTCTTACCATGAGTCTTGACTACTAAAACTCTGTTTTGCACATAGCAGGCAGTGTTGACCGCCTCTGCCTAGAAGGTGATGGGTAGTTTATAGTCAGAGAGCATGGAACTTACAGCCTCAATAAGTGTCCTATTTCTCCTCTTAGCAACACCATTTTGCTGAGTAGTCTTGGAAGCACTATATTGTCTTGTAATACCTTTTTAATCACAAAATGTATCAAGGATTTGGTTATTGAATTTAGTTCCTTGATCACATCTTATGATTTTGACCTTGTGATCATATGATTCTTAATTTTCAGAATGAAGTTCTTTAAGATCTTAGAGGTCTCATCCTTAGTTCTAAGAAAGAAGACCCGAGTGTATCTTGTGAAGTCATTTATGATCACCAGACAATATGAAGTCCTTCCTAAACTCACTACACTGGTGGGGCCAAAGAGATCCATATGTAATAAGTGTAGGGGAGTAGTGATGGAGTTCTTTTCCTGATGGGGATGTTTCTGCAAATCCATCTAGTACATGTTCCCTTTCTTGGGGGCTATAAGCAGGATATGCTCTTGAG
Source organism: Flaveria sonorensis (assembly GCA_025506505.1). Taxonomy (NCBI): domain Eukaryota; kingdom Viridiplantae; phylum Streptophyta; class Magnoliopsida; order Asterales; family Asteraceae; genus Flaveria; species Flaveria sonorensis. Next base: position 41,815,435 of record CM046440.1, on the reverse strand, counting down.
GAATGACCGCTCTGGGTTTGAGAACAATGCACTCATGCTCAATGAAGAGCATGTTATGTCTCTGGTCATAAAATTTGGATACATTCAATAGATTGTACCAAAGCTCCTTAACATATTTACCTTTAAATGCTGAGCTTACCATTTGTGACCCTGCCCCTTCTAGTAATGTAACTACCTGATTCTCCACCAAAAGCAATTGGCCCTCCATCAATTCTTTTAAAGTTCTAAAGCAAAGAGCCATTGCCTGTCATATGCTTGGAACAACCACTATTAATGATCCATACATTTCCTTTGGTCTTCAGATGTTCCTACACCAAAAGAGATGGTAAGTTACATTTGGAAACCCAAGCCTTGTTAGTCTTAGGCTTATCAAAGTGAACTGAAGATAGTTCAACATTTATTGATCCTGTATGCAAACTTTGAGGATCATTTGCTGTTGTTGATTTAGAGTTTTTAGTCACATGGCCTTCCTCATCTTTCACACTATCTTTGGAATATTAGACTTGGCCTTTAATACTTTGGAAGTTTTGATGACTTAGGAAGTTTTGGATACTGGACCTTTAGATGCTTTTGCATCCATTACAGCAGACTTTAGTACTTCAGAAGCATTCCTTTCTTCCGAGGACAAATTTTCTTCCGAATGTAATTTTCCACCTATCTTCTTCTTCACTTTGGAGCTTTTGAAAGGAAGAGATTTTCCTTTCGAATCTATCTTCTTCTTCTTCTTCTTAGAAGTTTTCTTCTTAGTCATATGGATGGTACTCTTGGTATTGTAGATGCAATCCTTAGCAAAGTGAGAGGTACCACCACACATGTTGTATTTAGTTGGCAAGAGTATTTTTCTGAGTAAAAGGCTGAGCTTGATCTCTTTTTAGTTCCTTCTTCATCTTCATAAATGATGCAGTAGGCTTCTTAGGGTGAGGCTTGCTCTTAGAACTAGATGGTTCAGGCTGTGCAGTAGTGGTGCACATTTGATCAATCTTCTTCTCTTGACCAGGACGATTTGGATATGAACTAGGACCTCTGGTACCAGAGTCCATAGTTGAGTCTTCAATCTTTAACACTTCAAATCCAGTGGAAATAAATACTTGTTTTTGCTTGGAGTTGAAAGTGGTCTTGATCTCTTAGGTTTTCTTTGATTTTCTTTTGGCTGCCCTGATCAAGTTCTTCCTAGAAAACTTGGTCATCCTTGGTTTTTTCTTCTCTTCAGGAGCATAGTGACCCTTCTTAGGATGATCCTTCTCACTCACTGTAGATTCATACTTCACTATCTCCTTTTCATCTTCACCCTCTTTATGGATAGGATCTATGAGGGGCAACTCATCTTGATAAGTTCCACACCTTGTAGATCTTATAGATAATAATATGTGTAGAGGAGCTATCTCACTTGAGCCTAATCCCTGCCTATTCTGATAAAAAATCTTTGCATGCATGGATGAAGATATGATGTTCTTGAAGGTTTCTTCTTCAAGAAGACATTTTTCTGCCCTGGCTTTGTTGATCACAAGCTCAACCTATCATTTAGTTAACTTGGTAATAAGATATTTGATTTGGGTCCTATAATTTGTGTGCTAATGCTTAAGAGTTGAAATTGTTTTCTCTAAATCTTTTATTTTAAGTTTATAGTCATTTTCAGCTCTTTTGAAATCAACTTTTAAAATAAGGTCAGATCTCACTTCCAGGTTATAGGACCTATACATGTTTACTTTAATAATGCATTCAGGAGTACAAAGATGTTCTAATACCTTGGCTTCTTCATGGTCAGCCATCAATGCTTGGTTGGGAGAAACATCCTCCACCTAAAAGCTCCAGTCAAAGCCTCGCTCTTCAATAGCAACAACAACTTGTTGTTTTGGTTGGCTTGGCTTCTCAGATCTCGGAGCAACATCAGTGTAGTTAGGCCTGGATGGTGCTTGGCCACCATTAGTCCTAGGTGCCTTGCACTCCCTAGCAAAGTGTCCCATCTGGTTACAGTTGTAATGCTTCACTTTGCTTTTATCAAGTCCAAACTTTCCACTGGTTACATTACGGGGAAACTTTCTTCCGGTTCTCTTATAGAACTTTTGGCTCTATGAGTGAGAAGAGCCATTTACTGGACTATCACCATATACTCTAGGTCATCTGGATGGATACAATCCAAGTCTTCAAGAGTGAAGAGAAAGTTTCCACAACTTTCATCAGCAGACACAAAGGCTTAAGATGAGCTTGTCTCTTGGAAAGGGCTTCCTTGGATGTAACTCTCCCTTAGTGTCTCAGAGAGAGTTGTTAGGGTAGCAGATAAGATGATGTTATGGTTCTCTACTATCCTTTTCAACCACATGGAGGGTAGAACTCTGTTGATTGCTGGAAGAGCTGCTTGATGGATTTTGCATGTTCATCTCCATCTGGTAGCCAATAAGGATACCATACAACTCTATGAGAGTAAGGGCGGAGAGGTTTTCAGTTCCCTTAATGGGCACACAGTAGTGAGTCCATTATCTAGGAAGAGAGAACATGAACTTCCTCATAGTGTCCTAATTCTCAAGCTTAACTCCAACATCCATGAGAGTATCCACAATCTCAACATACCTAAAGTATTGTTGAGTCATAGTTTCAGCTAACTTGCAGGCAAAGTTCTCAAACTGCTGCTTCATGAGATCCTTCTTGTTTTCTTTAGCTTAATTAGACCCCTCATACATAGGCTTTAGTGCATCCCAGAGCTGCTTAGTAGTTTTACACTTCTTGAAGCATCTGTATATAGAGTTTAGAAAATTAGTTTGGAGAGCGGTCATGGCCTTTTGATCTATGTCGATCTTCTTCCAATCTTCCTTAGAATAGTCAGCCATTTCCTTAGGAATCATCCCCCCTCCGGCAGTGGCTGAAGAGGTGCTTGGGATGTGAGTTCCTTCGACACAGATCTCCACATCCTTCTTTCTTGAGACTTGATGAACCCTTCTGTATGTTAGCACCAAGTATCAAAGTCATCAGGAGTGATCGGTGGAGATTTTGTCATGGTACCGGTTTCCATATCAGCTTTTGTGAGAGCTGCTATTTGAGCTAGTAAGTGTTTTGTGAAACTAAAGATATTAAAGCTGGTGAGATCTTACAATCAAGAGCCTAAAATGCTCTGATACCAATTGCAGAACCGATGAAGGGGGTCAATGCAACAGTTTCACTGTGTTTGGAGAGACTTAGAACACTTAACAGATCAAATAGGAAACCGACTTAACAAAAGTATGGACTTTTCACCAACTCAAATAAGTTGGTGAGTCTTCAGAGGTTGCAAAGGAAAGTGGTTTAGCTTTTGTCAAAAGTAAAACAGATAAAGCATGTCTTCTCTGTCTTAGGAAGAAATCAGTCTCTTGGCTTTGAAAGACTTTGTCTTGAAGATTCAAAAGACTTCATCTTTGGCTTTGGAAGATTTGTCTTTTGGTTTTGGAAGATTTGATACTTAGTGAAGTTCCTTGAGTTATATCAAATCTTTCGAAGTAACTTTCTATGTACTTTTGGTTTTGGAAGATTTTATACAAAACAAAAATTTGCATTGAATGGGGGTGATATACAAAACTAATTATGTTATGATAACCGTCTAACTCCGTCGTGAGGTTTGCAAGAAACCACCACTACGATGGTGATGGTCCATATATGATTCTTCAGAAGCGGTGATGATTGAAGTACCCTAAATGAAACTTTTTGGGATGACGTGTTTGGTGATGAATGGTGGATTTTTGGCACGGAGAATCTGTGCGATGCGTTTTGGTAAGCGGATAATCACCACCGTAGTGACGCTCTACATCCTAAAAACACCATCCTCCCATGCAACCACCGCTTGATTGCCCTCTTACTTCCACCGTGAGATGATGGAAACTGCTATTGCAACTGTTATTTTGCGTTTTGTAGTATATATAATGATAAGTTTGATGATTTACATATATGTAAATTGATGGTACATTTGAATATATAAATATATATGTGTGTGTGTATAAATAGAGTTTGAGATGAAAAATGGATGATAATATGAAAACTTACATATATGTAAATAGATGATTTGTTTGAAAAATGAAAGATTTGTATGAAATTTTACGTACACATAAATTATCAATGTGAGAAACTAATTGTTTGCATTAAAAATTACATATGCGTAAACATATGATGAGATAAAATGATGGCTGCTTTAAAGACTTACTTATATGTAAAAAGTATATTTACACATATTTAAAAAACTTAATATATGCAAATAGATGTAATTAAAAAATTTTGAATCTTAACCAATTTAAAAAAATTAAATGATCAAAATCAAAACAAGTTTGATCTTTAGCATATGTGTAAATTTATAGAAATGGAATAGGAGAGAGAAATTAGAAAAGAAAATCAATTAATTAAATTAAGTGATTAAGTGGAGAGAGAAAATTAGTTTATTACTATTATACTCTTTTCATTTAATTTTTAATTTTTAATTTTTATGATTAGAAAATAATTAATGATCAAGGTTAGTTCTTCAAGTTTTAAAAATAACAGAAGTTTTGAAAAGAACCTAACCATATATATATATGTATAGGAATCACTTTGGCTAAGCACTACCCTGTCTTGAATCAAGAAATCCTAAACCACGCGTCTGACCTTCAAGGTGAGTTTTCACGGACCCATTTTACTATTGATTTTAATTGGGGAAAAACATACTTGTTCATATTTTATGTGATAATCAGAAAGCAATACTAGATCTTTATGTGTTCATGAGTATCTGGTCCTGGCTCAAAAAGCTCCCTTCCTCAGTATAACCGTTAGCTATCATTTAACCGTAAAAATATTAAATAGTAGTATTAGATTTTGACACCCCCTATCATGGTTAGTCGTGCTAACCACCAATCCGTATGTCCAAATGATAGCATATTGTCCAATTTGTTACCCACTAGGCGGGCTGGGGGAAAGTTCTTAGATGTCATGGTTTGGCTATGCCTCATGAAGTTACATATTATTTGTATCCCTTGCAAGTTACGTATTGGTCATATGTATTTGTTTTGTTTATCGTATCTGATAACATTCTCAAATAATGATTTTGTTTCCTTAAATGATTAAAACCTGTTAACTCACCAACGTTATGCTGACACTTTTAAGTATGTTTTTCAGGTAAATAAGGTGAAATTCCAAGGAGTCACACCCTCAAAATCCACCGACGGGGTTCTACCGTGAGGCGCGTGACAAACCAGGATATCAAACACTGTCATATCAAATGACACTATATGCGTTTTCAAAATAAGCGTTTGACCGTAAATCAGAGTGAAACACAGTTTTCAATGTAATCAATACGGAAGCGTAAACGTTTGTGAAACCATGAGCAATAAATGCGCAAAACAAGGCGCCTAATGAAAGTAGTAAATGTAAATGAACTTTCTTTCAAACGATAAAGATGATGCATGAGCCTCAGATATGCAACCCTAGCCTTAAGCGAGCCTGCAACCTGAGAAGACATGCTAAAATGTGTTAACACAAGGTTGATGAGTTCACAGGCTTAAATCAGTAAATATGTTTGAACATTTTCTTGGTAAAAGTTAACAAAGGTATACCATAGGTAGCTAGCCTATATATCGAGTTACATAGCATTTCGAACTGAAGCTGACTGTTTGTGAGTTGTTATGCCTTCCACCATATCTTATCACAGGACAATGGCAAGTGTCTAGATCAATTAAACACCCGTTCGACCTCTAGTCGAGTTAGCGTGACTAATGCGGGTGGGGTTTGTCAAAACCTAGTAAACCTACTCAAAATTACCTCGCTATTTCGATATTACCAATTCGAGTGTGTAAGGACTTATGTGATAATGTTTGCACCACAGTAACAAGCTATATACCAATAATACTAAAACCAAATAAAAATATTTTGCATTCTTCTCCCCCAAAAAGAAAAGTAAGTAAAAGTAGGGTCATGAAGACTCACCTTATACGCATATGAATACATTAAGTGTAAAAGCTGGAAGCTAATCATTACCTAACAAATATAGGTCCATGAGTGTATGTACATAATGGTCAAGATGAACCCCCTTATATCCAAACAATGTAATTGTTAACGTGTTCGAGAAATGTTTGACAAGTTTAACTTTTTGACAAAAGTTGACTTTTGTTTACCAAAGTTCACTAGACTGACCCGACGACCCGTTGGTGACTCAAATAAATAAAAACATGTTTAGTCATGCTCAAATAGCTCAAATAAGGATTCATATAAAGATTCATGTCAACAATCTATTTTTGGAAAGTTTCTATTTTTGGAAAGTATGACATCGTTACACATGTGTAATCCATTTCAAGATTATAAAGCACATCACAACAAACATCAATCACACCATCATATCATGTTGTACACACATCACATACAAAATTAATCGCATCATATCACAAAAGTTTCCATAAATAACAAGCGTGATCGTACGAAACGTTGTTCACAATTCGATTATTCCCAATTCATCCTTATGCTCTAAACATCATATAACAATCATTACATATCATCAAACATGCATAAATCATCATCTATATACTAACTTACCCAAAAATTTTCCTTTAATAGAAAGTACCCGATAACCGAGCCATAACCAAAAGTTCAAAATATGACTTTTCATCCATTAGCAGCAACTAACATCCTAGAACCATCAATTCAATTCAATTTCATCCAAATCATAAAATTTCTACAAAAGCCCTAAATTAAAGTTTTCATTATAAGGAAGTCTCGGGTTTTGATCAAAACGACACAATTCCACAAAACCAGTCCATACAAATATCACTATATTGAATACTAACACATAATTAATCACCAATTTCAATCAGTTTTAAGATTTGATTCGAGTTTGGATATCTAGGGTTCATGTTCATAATTATAATCAAAGAACATGAAATAAAACATAAAACTTACTTGTTGATGCAAGGAATCATGTGCTAAAAGTGTTTTGATGCAAGAAACGTCCGAATTCCAACTCTAGATGCAAGAATCAAAGCCAAAATGTGTGTGTGTGTTCTTGTGAGTAGATTTTCGAAAAAGGGGAGGGTAAAGGTAAGGGTACGGCTGAAATGAGGGGAATAGGGTTAGGGGTTGGGTTTTATACTTTATTTTTACAAGAAAAGCCCCCGTCATTTTATAAAATCGTTATATTGCTAAACGATTGCACTTTTTCTACAACAAAACCACCAAATGCTCACATAATATAAAATGAACATTATTAAGATGAAATAATATTTAGTTTGCTACTTTAAAATTGTTTTTATAATAATTAGGCTTTAAAAGCAAAAAATGCATGAAAACATGTAAGTGTCAGAAAATTGCCAATTTTCACAACCAAGCTACACATTTAGTCACATAATCATATAACACATAATTTTACACCAATTATTATTTTTTGACAAGTATTTTGACAAATCACCTACGTTCAGGAACAGATGCGTGTGCGATCCGGCAATTCTCCGAATTACCGATACGTATAATATCCTCAGCGCTTGATGGCGCATCTTTCAATAACTATGGGTATTTGGCCTTTATATTATTCTTGCATTCCCAGGTGAACTAATGTCCATGCTTAGAGTTCCAATGAATTTTAACAGAAATGGTACAATTATGCTTGAGTGTTTTTGACCACCTGGTCCATGATTTCAACTAGTTCCTCAATGAATCGTAGCTGCACGTTCATCTATTTCTCATTTAACAGAATGATGACTACCTCATCAAACAGACATTTCTTCATGTCTAAAACGTGTAACACGTTATGTACTCCACTGAATTCTCTAGGCAATTTGAGTTTTAATCTACTGGACCAACCCTTTTGACAATCTCAAAAGCTACATCGTAGTGCGGGTTTAACTTTCCTTGTTTTTCCAAAACGAATTGCATCTTTCCAAGGTGACACTTTTAGAAGTATCTTGTTATCGATTTGATATTTGATGGATTTTTTTAGCGTTAGCCCACGTAAATCATTTGTCAGTCATGTGCTGCTGTCCTGTGGTTACAATTTCTTCGATCTTCTTAGTCATATCATGCACGAGCTTAGGACTAGTAAGTTGACTCTTTTCAACTTTTGTCCAAACAATAGGTGATCGACACTTTAGTCCATAGACTGGCCCAAATGGTGCGGTCTTTATCACCGTGTGGTAAGTATTATCATAAGGGACTTTAATCAAAGGTAGGTGGGTTTCCAAACTACTACCGAAATCAATAACACATGCTCACAACATGTCTTCTAGAGTCTGAGTCATACACTCATTCTGACTACCAGTCTATGGATGATATGCTGTGCTCCTATCCAACCATGTTCCTAATAACCTTTGTAATGGTGTCTAATAATAAGGAACGAATTGACTGTCATGATTGGAGATGATAAAAAAAACTAGCACCTCATGCCGAGAGACTTTTTCTCTTAGGTAGGTGCGAGTTAACTTCTTAATTCAATCAGTCTCTCTAATATCCAGGAAGTGTGTGGATTTTTCCAAGCAATCTACTATTACCCAAATGGTATCGCATCCGTTGAAGTTTGAGGTAACTTCACATTGAACCTAATTGAGATCTACTCACATTTCCATTTTGGAAGTTTTGCGGCTGTTGTAGTAAACCGTACTGTCTTTCATATTCCACCTTAACTTTAGAACAAGTTAATCACTTAAACACTTGCTTACATGCGTGGAAATATCACCTTTCATATTTTGCCACCAATAAAGAACTTTCAAATCATGAAATGTCTTACCTATACCTTGATGAATGGGATAACGAGTTTATGAGCTTTATCTCTTTCCAACTCTCATAAATTTCCATACACAGAATCCCATATTCGTTTCATGAAATAAAGAATTCCTTTGGATTTTGTCACTAATTGTTTTTCCATGCCTCACATGGACTCTGCCTTCAGATTCTCATCCTTCAAAGCCTTAATTTGAGCATTACAGGTTTGATCAGGCAATCTGGTATGAATGGTAAGCTGTAATGCTCAAACTTGCTTTGGTTTAGGTTTTACTTTTGATTTAGGGCATCAGCTACCGCATCAACCTTACCTAGATGGTACTTCATCACATTGTCATAATCGTTCACCAACTCGACCCAGTGATGCTATCTTATGTTCAACTCCTTCTATTCAAATATATGCTAAAGGCTCTTGTGATCGGTGTAATGATGCATTTGGTACCATACAAGTAATACCTCTATATCTTAATTGCAAGGCAATGACTCCTAACTGACTGGGTTTGAGATTGATATTCTCGGTTGATGTGACTCAACCTAGGATCGAATATGTGGACTGAGTCAATAATATAGCAGCAGAATTACTATATTAAAGAACATTAATTGCTGTAGTAAATGCTTGAATGTAAGAGAATCAAGAACCGTAGTAAATGTTGTAAAATATTGTGAATATTACTGCTGAGATCAACAACATTACAAAGTTAGGGTATGTGACCCTATTTATAGGCGTATTCATTGCCTGTACAAAAGACTAAACTAACCCTGATCTATACAACAGAATCTAGTCTAAGTACAAAATAAATATAAGTGTAAGTTGTTCATCCGCATTAGTTCATGCCGATGAACAAGTCTTCATCAGCATTTGTGTTTGCTCACCCGCATTAGTTCATGCGGGTGAACAAGTCTTGTCAGCATTCTGTTGTTCATCCGCATAGACTAATGCGGGTGAACAAGTCTTGTCAGCATTTACTGTTGTTCATCCGCATAGACTAATGCGGGTGAACAAGTCTTGTCAGCATTTCTTCAGTTCATCCGCATGGACTAATGCGGATGAACACTTTTGTTCAGCATTAGTTGTCTTGATCCGCATTTTTTAATGCGGGTGAACAAACACTTGTCCGCATTTGTTCACTAGTCATCTGCATTAACAAATGCGGGTGCTCTATACTTGTCTTTTCTTGTCTTCTGTTTTCTTGTGTTGATGATGTCTTCTGTGTTCTTCTATAAATAATGTGCTCCAACCAAAACAACCTCCAACCACTACTTAAGTTGGCAAGTATGATCCTTTCAGGGTCTAACAATACTCCCCCTAAGGATTATACTGCCTAGGTTCCTCAAGAGTGTGATGGTGGTGGTGGTTGTGAAGATTCTGGTTGGTCTTCTTGTGTTGTCTTCTGTTGGTCTTATGTTGGAGAGATTGTTGCAGAAGCTTCATGATGTACCTCAGGTTCTGCAAGGGAAGGATTGAGGATTGCCTTTATCATGTTTGAAAAATCCCTAGCTTCCTTCATTTTTTCTCTACTGAGCACATGAATCTTCATCTCACTCATTGTATGAATAGCAACAATGGGCATTTGTTTCAAAGAGATGGGTTCCCAAACTGAAATAGAAGATAACCCATCTCTATGAATCACCAGTGAACCATCAGCATCAACTTCCAACTTGACAATATTGCCCATCTACATTGACACCTTTCTCTTCTTCCTTTGTTCCCTTTTGTTGTTGATTCTGTCAAAAGCTAGCTTCAAGATTTTAACACACTTTAACATAAACTCTAGATCATCTTCAGCAGCTTTATTATTAAGGGCTCTAAAGTGTCTTGTGAAGATATAGTGTATGTAAGACTCATCTAGCAGTCTGACCTCATAACCACTGAAAATTCTGATCTCTGGGGCTTCTTTTCCTTCCCACTTTCTCTCAATCACCAACTTATAGGATTCTTCATCATAATACACATTGGAAATTGGTTTGGTTTTATGAGTTCCAGCAATCATTTTTTGTTTCAATGATTCTGTTGGTTTCACATGCAGCTCAGGGAACACTACCTCTTCTGCCTCTCTCTTTCTTCTTTGTTCAAGGGGATTTCTGAAAGATTTGTCTTTTTTAGTACAGATGGCTTTTAGGGACTTGAAGTTGTTGGTTCTCTTAAACATCTTCAGAATATCCTCAAATTCATAACCCCTGTACATTCCATCACTGTTGATTAGATCTAACTCAGCCAATTCTTTTAAGTCATGTACCTTCATGGCATTGACTAAGGCTGTATATTCTGTAAAGAATTGCACCAGGCCTGAGATTCTCTTGACCATGAACATATTCCAGCTGCTATCATACTTCCAAGCAATGATTTTGACATCTGTTTTGCCTTTGGGAGTAGATACCCCTCTAATCATCTCAGCAGTGGTTAAACCCTCTTGAAGTTTCAGTTGTGAAGGTTTAATGAACCACTCTGGGTTTTTGTGCAGAATAGGGGCCATAACATATTTATCTTTTGTATTCAATTGTATATCTTGTGCAGAAGATCTTGTTCTGGGCTTCTGGGCAATTACTTCTTCTTCAATTGCTTTCATTCTATCTTTCTTTTCATTAATCATTCTTAACATAGCAGCCTGAAGTGAGTTAGTCTTCATGTTTCCTAACTTTCTTTTTGTAAATCCCTGTTTGTTGAGATAATCCTTCATTTCCCTATCTGACATGTTATAGGGATCAGGAAAAGCAGACTGCTGGTCATCTTTCTTTGCTGTTTTGAGGATAGAGGATGTTGGCTTTTCAGTCTCTTTGGTTTTCTCATATTCTGTCACATATGTAGGATCTAGAAGCTTTTCCATCTTCTTTACCTCCTCAACAATCTCCTCATATGTCATGTTAAACACATTGTCAGCATCATAACCATGATTTATTAGATACATGGCATAAATCATAAGATCATCAGACTTTGCTTTTTCAATCATGCTTTCTACTGATGGCTCAATAAATGCAGGGTTGTGCACATCAGTAGATTTCTCAGTCGTGTCATCTTCATTCTCTCCTTCTTCCAACATTATGATTTCCAGAGTTTGTTGTAGCTCTTTTTCTGCTTGTTCATGTTCTTCTAAGAATTTACAATTGCTGCCATACTTCTTGGATCATCTTTTGCTTTCTTTTTGGGTTGTTCTTCCTCAACCACAGGCTGCTTTCCTTTTGTTTTTTTAGATAAATACTTTCATTTTCTATTGTATGTGATCACTCTAGATCCTGATGTTGATGCTACCAGTTTTGGCCTGTTGCTTTTCCTCAACAGCCTCCTTTTCGGCAGTGATCTCTTGATTTTCAGCTTTTATTTTGTCTTTTTCAACTGTTTCCTTTTCTTTGAACTCTTCATAAAGATTTCTTATCAGATTTTGTTGTTCAGTGGTCAAGGTAACAACAGGAACAAGTTGCATCCTGAGTTCTTCTTCTTTTGACACAGGTTGTGATGGAATTACAATTATAGACTCAGAGGGGGATTTGGTGTTTCTGATGTAATCTCAGAATTCCTCATTTATAATGAATTCACTTGAAGAGAATCTGTCCATGTCATCTATTAGTTCTTTCATCCTGGCCTCTTTTTCAGTAGATGGATCAGAATGTACTACCATCTCCCATCTATCATCATCCAGAATACCACTGGTTTCTTGCTGTTGTGAATGAACTTCCTTATCAGTTTCTTCAGCTTCATGTTCTGTTGCTTCTCTTTCAAATTCAGCCTTTAATTGAGCAATCAGTTCCAATTCATCAATTCTTTTCTTCAAATCCTCATTTTGTTTGTTCAGATCAGCAATAAGTTCTGTTTATATCTCCAACATGTGCTCTTGATCTTCCATAGCTACAGTTTGAATGGCCACAGTGTCCACATGACCACTGATTTCTTCTCTTCACATCTCTAAAGAGGCTTTTAGCTGTTAGATCTCCTCATCTTTTGTTCTCAAATCAGAATCATACTTGGCTTTTAATTCACTCAGTTCTTTCTCCTTTTCATCCAACTCTAGGATTTTATCATTGATTATCCCTGCCCATCTATCCAAAGTCTTCTCTATTCTAGAAATTTTGGCTAATCCTATCCTTTTCATCAGGTCTATTCACCTCTGATTCTGCAAAGCTCTTAGAAGGAGCATCTTCAGAGACAAGTTGTTTCTATGGTAGAGGCACAGTATGTTGATTATCTTCTTCATCATCAGAAGATTTTGAGGAGCTGGTAGATTCACCAGAACTCCCAGCCTCAGCAATTGCTTAAGGAGGAGAACAATTGGAGAGAATGATTGTGGGACAATGGGATCAACCCTTAAAGGGGATAAAACAGCAGCTTCTTATAGTGTTTCACCAGTGTGAGGATCACCAATCAAAGGTGACACTGGTATAATGTGTTCTTCAGTTTCTGCATGCTCATCACCATGGAGTCAATCATGAGCAGCAGCCTGCTCCACTGATTGTTCTGGAGCTTCTTCTTGAACATTTACTTCATGAATTGGTTCATCATCAGGAACATCAGCTGCCATTTCTTGTGCAGGTTCCTCAATAGGAATATCATCATGTACAACCGGTTCTTGGTGTTGTAGTTGTTCCTCATCCATTGGCACATCATTTTGGGGATCTATTTGTTGTTGTATCCAAGGTAAGAGTGGAATGAAAGCACCACTATAGAAGTTTCTTGGATCTCTCTTCTTGATGTACTTCAAAGATTTGGCATTATAATGAGGAACTTCAAGAATGGGGCCTTCTAAAACCAGATCAGGAAAGGCTTCATTAATAAGACACTGAATAAATCTGGGGTACATTAAAAACATGTTCCTTCTCCCCTCTTGAATATTTGACATCATTCCATTAAAGACATATGCTGAAAAGTTGTAGGGTCTGTTAGAACAGAGGGCACAGACCAGTGAAGATGTAGTTAATGGTATGTCATTCCACCTAGTTTTTCTTTTAGATAGGTAGTGTTGGATATAATGAATGAGAAACCTCCATTGCAAATCAACCAATTCTTTCACTATCTGTTTTGCCTCAAATCCTCCCTCATATCCAATGTCAACAAAGAATGACATGATATCTTCTTCATAAAATTCAGTTAGAGAATTTGGATCATCTTGAAATTGAAGGCATTCTCTAACAGATTGTTCTGATATCACCAGAGTGTGATCATTAGATATTCTTCCTGAGATTGCTTTCTCTTCATCAATATCCAAAGCTTTGTATTTCCCCAGAAAGATCTGATGTAATTCTTATAGATTACAGGTCTCACTAATATGGCATGAGCCACTCTTGTTGTGGCTATGAACCTGATCATGTCTCTGAGTCCCTCAGCTTCTGAGACCTCAGAATTAAGAAAACCACTGACATTATGGAGCTTGCTCCAAGTCAGGTTAGCCATTATGTAGTCTGCACACAGAGAGTATGAATGAGTGAGAATTGTGTGTGATTTGTTTAGTTTTGACTTTTTAGGTCAAAATGAATTCTGATTGTTACTGTTACATTTGGTTATTTGACCTGATTTTGATTTTTCATGATGAATAGTTCAAAATTTAGTTTCTTTGTGTTGGGATATTATGATTTTGATTGTGTTTTAACAGTTGTGATGTCAACATTGTTATACACCAGTATCCCCTGTTCATCGATGTTTTATGTGTTCTTAGGACCACATGAAATCTTTGAAGTTTACACCGATCATTGGTTTTAATGAACTCTGTCATTCATCTAAATCCAGTGTATTTGAATCATTTCACAAGATTAGGGTTCCATTTCAAGAAATTTCGTTCGACAGTTGAAGTTTTTCAGAATCTGATGATCACCTTGTGGTTGATAATACTTCGATTTAACAGACAATGTTGTTTGTTTTGATGTTGGATTTGAACAAAATGAAGCTTGATTAGTGTAGATTCGAACTCCGAAGACGTACGGTTTTCTGGCACTCGACTCACTATAAAGTTCACTCAAAAATTTGAAAAGTAATAAATGACTCACATTAAATGAGTATTTATAATACATTTCATAATTTTTACAAAATTTTACAAGTGCAGAAAATTTTGCTACTGTAGCAAATGCGGTTACAGAATTTCAATAGGCCCATTCACTGTAGCAAATGCTGATGATCAAATTAAGTTTGTCAGCATTTACTGTAACAAATGCGGAAGAGTTAATTTTACCTATCCGCATTCACTGTAGCAAATGCGGAAGAACAAATGATATGTCCGCATTTACTGAGATGCGAGTGAACAAACTTATCAGCATTCACTGTAGTAAATGCGGGTGTACAAATGACTTGTCCGCATTTACTGAGACAAATGCGGGTGAACAGTGATCAACATTCACTGTAGCAAATGCGGGTGAACAAATGACTTGTCCGCATTTACTGTAGTTAATGCGGATGAACACTTTTTTGTCCGCATTAGTTTACTTGTACAAAAATAGTTACCCGCATTGGTTAAATGGTAGGGTTACCTTCACCCGCATTAACCAATGCACTTACCCGCATTAAGTTTTGTACTTTGTCAAAAATTAATGTTTTTGCAGTGGATGAATCTGATTGGTTTGTACAGCTGCTTCTGATTTTATGAAGATGAGTCTGCATTTTTGTTGTTTTCCGAAGATTTTGCAGATTCAGAGATTGTCAATTCTTGCTTGGATTGTCATGTATCTTTGATGTGACACAGATTCCCAACTTGACTGATTTTGGAGCATATGCATCTTCTGAAGCTGATTATGGAGTAATTTCCATACAGACATAATCAATTTGACAAAGTTGTCAATTTAATGTTTGCAAATTTCATGTTTTTGTAAATATTTCCTTTTTAAAAATTTTATTACTCCCCCTAAAGTTTATATCCATGCAGGATAAAAACTTTAAATGAACTTTATAAAATTATAGGACAATATTTCTGAACTGTTTAATTGTTTTGCACTTTTGTTTGAAATTTTGGGATCATATCAATCTTATCTTTCATAAGTGCAAGTTGTCATGAGCTTATTGATTGAAGGTATATTTGTCCTCTTAAACTCATGCTTGGTCAATATTGTAATGCATGTGATTTTATCATGTTTTGATTTAATAAAACATTCAACATGAACCTCACACTCATAAGCATAGCAAGATCAACTATCCTCATGTACTGTATGGTAGAACTTTCTCACAACTTTCAATACCTGGTAATTTAAATTATGAAACCTCATTCATTTTGGTAAGGGGGATCCACTTTGGGATTCATTTACCTGATCCTTATTTTGTTTGATCCACATTGGATTCTTTTTTCTCTTCACTTTGGAAGGTGATCCACTTTGGGATTCTTTTTGTTATATTCTGTTTTATTTGTCACCCATATTGGATGTGTTCCACATTGGGACTATTTTTGGATCTAGACATCAGCACTATGTGCTTGTTTCCCCAGGTCTTTGCTTAGCAAAACAAAGGAGAAACTGATGTGAATGAGATTCATAAGGTATCATGACCTGGTGTGTTTAGGTTACTACACATACATACACTTGGATAGGTTAGATACATACATGCTCTGAGATGATGCATTCACAGTTGAATGTGATCTTTAGTGTATCACAACATTTATCTTATGTTCCAAGTTGAGCCTACCCTCATATCAGGTAAGTCATGTCAGTCTTTCAAGATATTAAATTAAGCACAGTGAATGATATAACGACTGTAATTAAGTGTGTGTTTAATTGTAGGAATCTGTTCATTGATTGGAACAATAACCACACATTACAAGTGGCACTAATGGTTCTATTTACATCATGACCTAATTTTGACTATTCTTGTGGTCTTGATGTTGACTTTGTCATGTTGACTTTGTCTTGTGTTTGTTTTGTTCTGTTTATCAACTTGGTCTCTGAACTTGTACAATGAGATCTTCAGTTGGCTTTGATTGTGGTTTGGAAAGCTTTAGTTTATCAATTGTTGAACCCAACACTAACTTTGATTCATGTGTCATGTAGTTCTTCTTATATACTTTTAAATGATAGGAGGCGTATTCAATAACCTTCTTGTATTGCGTCAACACACAACCAAGACTTAAATGGAATCACCGCAATATACCACGAAATCAACTGTTTGATCAGGCATGAGATCCATGAAAATCGTTGGTGTGTTGGTAAACCTACTTGGCATAACCAGAAACTCATGGAGACAATACCAAGTTCTGAATGCCGCCTTATATATGTCATACTCTCAGACCCTTAGATGATGATATTCCGACCTCAGGTCTATCTTTGGGATATAAAACTAACCCTGAAGCTGGTGAAGTAAATCGTCGATGCGTGAAAGAGAATAACGGTTCTTAATTGTTACTTTGATAAGCTCATAGTAATCAATACCCATACGTAAAGTTCTATCATTTTCTTGATAAACAGGACTGGAGCTCTCCATGGCGATGAGCTTGGTCGGTTGAATCCTTTATCCGATAGCTCCTGCAGTTACGTAGATAGTTCTGGTAGTTCATTCGAAGCTAATCTGTAAGGTGCTCTAGAAATAGGTAAGACTTAATATGTCAAACTAATCTAAAACTCGATCTGTCTATGTCAGGAAAAACCAAGTAAATCTTCCATGAAAACTTTGGGGAGGTAAAGAACGATAGCGATCTCTTCGATCCTCTTTTCCTCAGTTGCTTTCTTGGTGATCGTAGCTAAAATGGCAATATGACCCTTGCGTAAGTACTTCTGGCCTTCACATAAGAAATGATGTCTGAGACCGCAACACTCTTGTCACCCTTGACATATAAGACTTCACTACTACTAACTGGTACACAAATATCTATATCTGTTTTATGTCAGGATAATCCAATGTACATCCCTTCAGAATATGAGTTGCTTCAGTTAGTTTACAATCAGCTAATTGTATAGTATGACTAGGTTCCATTTGAGTTGAAGCTACATCTAGAAGTTTGCTAAACGGTAACCATATTCTGGTTGTTTCTTGCCTTGCCAGACCTAATTCAAAGGCTCGACCCTTGACACTCTATCCATCGTTTCTTTCCATTGTTGATGTCCTTATTCTCATTCTTCAATTAAGGGTAATCTCTCTTGATTTGCCTAACTTTGTTCCATTCAAAGCAACCCAATGATGCTTCAGCTTGTCATTGCTATCAAGGTTTGTTGCTATTTGATCATTGACTCTCCCTTAAAATCTTTGGCTACATGATCTATCCTGCCACATCTTTGGCAACAATAATGATCACACTGGCCATGATGGTGAATGAATTACTCTAATTACTCTACGTGCCATTCTATTACTGCTTACTATCAGATAAACCATCAACAATGTCATGCTTAGTCAGAGTGCTCTACGCCATAACCAAGTCAATGAGCTTGTGAGATAGCCTCATAACGTGTTGAATGGTTATAGAATCAATGACGATGACCCTTGCTTAAATCTGAGGTGCTATCCCTTCGATTGACTTCTTGGTACGCTCAGAGGTT
The DNA here is from genome assembly GCA_025506505.1 of Flaveria sonorensis. Classification (NCBI taxonomy): domain Eukaryota; kingdom Viridiplantae; phylum Streptophyta; class Magnoliopsida; order Asterales; family Asteraceae; genus Flaveria; species Flaveria sonorensis. Next base: position 41,797,318 of record CM046440.1, on the reverse strand, counting down.
GGAGTTACCATTACATAAAGCAACCAACTCATGAAGACGGGTTGTATATTCCTCAATATCTGACCCTGTCTTCTTAATGTTCCTAAATTCCTTTTCTAGCTTCTAGTCTTCATTCCAAGTACAGTACTCCTCCTCCAGATCTTCCTCAGATGCAGTAGCAACTACAGCTTAGGCTTTTAGCTTTCTTTTACGAGCACTTTTCCCTTGCTAATAAAAAGGCCTTCCAGCTAGCAGCTACTCTCAATTTTGATAATACTAGTCTCTGCTGCATATCCTACAGTGTAGCCTGGAGGGTTTTTTTGTTCTTATCCAGTTCTCCCTCGACTATGCCATCTAGTGAATTATGCTTGTTCGTGTTTTCCTCGAATACATCAACAAAAGTATTGTGTTTTCGGTCAGTCTCCACCATGCCTTCCTTGAGTGTTTCCACATATTCACTAATGGTGGTCTGATGCTCCAGTATCTTAGCGATCTCACCGGGTGCTTCATATACATTGTAAATCTTTTGATCTTACCTTGCCACAAGGGCGGCAAATGACTGCTTAGTCAGATGAGGTATAAATGATGATGCAGGAGTATAATTTGTTATGTTAGCTGTAAGGGGAAGGGGTACATGCTATTCTTGAATTCAGTTGGCAATCATATTGAACACTTCCAGTGTTATGTATCTCCCTAGCTTGAACATTGAACAACACTCCATGTTGTTTGAAGTTGTTAGCAGGCTCCAGCCGATGCTTATTCGACTTTGATGGTGAGGCTATTAGTGTAGATGAAGAAGGTATGAGAGTGTTAGGCCCTGAAAGAATCATACATGCCAATTCAAGAGGTGGTTAAAGGTTGTTCTAGTTGGTAGAATCTGCACAAGTCCAAGATGTAATGCGGGTGAAGAAAAATAGAAGAAAAAGAACAAGTGTCGGCTGCCCGCATTAGTCAATGCGGATGAGCAAGAACAAATACTGCCAAGTATTTGTCCATCCGCATTTACTAATACGGATAAGCGTAACCAAATACGGCTAAGTATTTGGTCATCTGCATTAGTTAATGCTGATGACATACTTAATGCGGATTCAAAACTGAAGAAATGCCGATAAAGATCAACTGTGACAACCGGTCAAAAATCAGGTCAACATCAACTCAATTCTGTCAGATAATAATAAATGTTTATTTACTTATTCTGACACGTATGACTATCTAAAACTTTGACCAATGTTTCAAGCGAATCTCGTTGTCGGTTAACCGGTTGAGACTAAAACTAATAATAATAATAATTATTATTATTATATAATAATAATAATAATTGGTGATTACATGTTGGTCTTGCATGCAAGACAACTAAGCCTACACTCTACTATAACACTACACACACACACTCTACTTATACTCACTTGCACACATTACACACATACACAACCCCTTCACCTCCCCTCTACCCTCCCTCTCCCTATCGGTTCTCTCAACCGAGAATCCCACCACTGCCACCCTCCTTCCTGCTACCATCAGTATCACAGCCACCAACCGCCCCTGTACCATCACCGAAAGCCACCATCACCTGCCATCACCAATTCCAAACGAGAACCACCATCACCGGAACCTCCTCCACCGCCGAGCACCATAACCGCCAACCGTCATCGTGTCACCACCTCCATCGACCGCCGGCAACCACCTACCAACCCCCCTCCCATTCGCGACCATCACCATCGACCCGTCACTCCACCACCTCGGATACCCAATCCCCACCCTCTCTACTGCCGCATGCACCACCACCATCGAGAGACTTTCATCTTCCACTCGAGTCAAGATCGTGAGGATTTCAGTTAGTTCTTCATTAAAAAGCTTGAAGGTGAAACCGGGTCTCGTAGAATCATGAGCTAACTCTAAAAACCTTTGGTTTAGGCTTAAGGTATAATTATTTGGGTTAACTTATCTAAATATGTTCATGCATGATGGATCAAGATGAAAATCTTGATAAAATTTAGTTCACCCGCTTAGATGTCCATGGAAAAGTTGGCATTTTGAAGAAAATGAGTTTTTGATTTGGATTATAATTCTAAAAATGTTTAGTTAGATAGTTTTAGTTGATGAAATATTATTATTCGTATGTTTTGGGTTGTAAGCACGTATGTATGTATGTGTAGATGAATGGACAATATTGACATTTTAAGAACCTTTGGATGATGAGGATTTTGAGTAAAAATAAAAAAGATGTGAAGACTAGGAAGCATGAATCATGATGTTGGATGTAAATCCTTAGAAAAATGATCAAGTTGAAACATCATAACGAGTTAAGGAGGACTTTAACAAGAAAATATTAGTTAAGATAACTAGAGGACTTGAAACTACACCTAATATTTATAGAACGTTATAAAACGATAAAATGTACTAAAAATGACGTTTCAAGACTTTGCAAAACAAATTATATAAAAATATTTTTACGGGTAAAGTATGATTAATAAAAGTAAATTTATTTTAAAACCATCAAAAATAAGTTAAAATATCTTAAATTTAACATTATAAACTCATAAATAAAATCACTTTTAAAAGAATATATATATAAAGTATATTTATAAATCAATTTATTTTATCTTAAAATTATTTCACAAAAGAAAAATATGATAATTTTTTTTAATATTATCTAGAATCTTGTGTAAAATCAATATAAAATCATTAGGTAATTAATTATAATTTCATGACACAATTGATTAGCTTAAGAAATTGGGTTAGTCTTCATAAGAAATAATAGTAGAATTAGAAATAAATTTAGATATTATTAGATATTGATAAGTTTAATTATACGTGTGAAATGATTTATTAAATAAGAAAATGTCTAATAAATGGTAACCCTTTTAAAAATAAAATGTTTCTTGAAAACATCTACAAACAATTTTAAAAGCGTTTTTATCGATAAGAGTCAGATAAGTTGAGTGAACAGCATTATTGAACAAGTTTTGCGTTTATTAAAAGTAAGTCTTTCACGTTTAGGAACTTGATAAGATCGGTGCAAGACGCTTAAATATGAGATTTGATCGTGAACGAAGGTGAGTTCTTCAGCCCCATTTTAAATAATGTTTTATTGACCTAAATTAATCATAGTACCTAGCTAGTGTATGTTATGTATATTATCTCGCTACATCATATAATTTGTCTTGAAAATTTGAAATTTTGCAATTTATGAAAACCCGAATGCTCACCAACTTTATGTTGACTAGTACTTTCTCATGCTTTTCAAAATTATAGGTATGCTTGATTTGGAAATGATGGCAATGTGTCTTTGGGAAGATCAAACGTTTTATGTTGACTACTTTAAGACTTTAATGATAAACTTGCAGTTTTTGTGTAAATTAAACAATGTTAATGCAAGTATGTTTGAATATTATATCATGTAAAGGTAATCAACTCATCAAATTTTAACGTTTGACTACGACCGTTGGAATAATTCCAACTTCAGTTACCATCACGTCACGTGACTTTCCGCTGCGATTTTCGGGGTGTGACATCAACACATCCGTATTAACTAATGCGGATGTTCATTACAAATGCTGATCAACATTTTGTACTTAGACTAGTATTTTGATGTCTAGTTGTCAGGGTAGTTAGTCATTTTGTACAGGCATTGTATCAGCCTATAAATAGAATAATATACACTAAATGTTAGGGATGAAGTTAATCAGAAGCTTTTGTTTTGTGCTGCAAACCCTAGCACACTTTGTATCTTGTTTACCAATATTAATATACAAAGCATTTATAAGTATCTTCAGCATTAAATGTTCTTTGATTCTGTATTTCCGCTACAGAATCATTGACTCAATCATCATATTCGATCCTAACTGAGTCACATCAACTTAGATTCACATCTCGAACTCGATCAATTGGTCAGAGCCTCGGCTCTTGAATTCATCTCAAAATCAGCATAGATCTTGAAAGAAAATCGATTGAACTATTGATTGACTTGTTTATTAGTATGTTTCAGACTTCTAATGAACATTCTTACTGAAAATACTTGGAGCTTCATCAACCGTTGATGATCTTTTGATCAACAAACTCAAGAACACTGTTCGATTGTTGATTCTCAACAAAATTAGACAGAAACCACTCATAATCACTAAAACATTGACCAAAAATCAACCTAAAATCAACTTTACTGCTACTGCTACACTGAATCTTGATAAGAAACTCTTGACTTTGGACTGTTTGACATACTGGACATAAAAATCAACTTAATCAATATTAAAACCACCTAAAATTAAGTTTACTCTAATGGATTCTGTTAACTTTTCTGAACTTCATGCATCTAAACCTCCAATGCTTAAATATAAGTCTGAGTTTAAGCAGTGGAAAATAAGGTTTAGAAACTACATTACAGGTGTGGATCCCGACTACTGGATATCCATTTGCAAAGGACCCTACATTCCTATGTCTCTCAATGCTGATCAAGCTGCTCAGTACAGAACTGCTAGAATTCCTATTGAGGATCGTAATCTAAATCTTGATAATGAGGAATACAAGAAAATCAAGATAGATCTCAAAGCATACTTCATTTTAACTCAGGCATTGAAAATGGATGTTCTCAAAAGACTAGAAAAGTATGGGACTACCAAAGGTGTCTGGGATGCACTACAGATTATGTGTGAAGGAAGTAGTGAGGTGACAGATATAAACAAAGACAAACTGGTGAACCAATATGAAACCTTTCATCATACCAAGGGTGAATCAATCTCCAAGCAGCTACATTGTTTTGTACAGTTGGTGAATGATCTGGAAATCATGGGGGTAACATATAAAGAGAAGGAGATGAACAAGAAGATGCTGTACAGTTTGCTTGAAAACTGGAAGCAGAATGTTACAATGCTGAAGAACACTCTTGACTTGGAAAGCACCAGCTTAGACATCATGATTGCTTAGATTGAAGCTCTTGAGTTAGATGAGAGGAGCAGAAATCTTAGTGGACCTCAAGTCATTAAGGCATATAAGTTTTCATCAGAAACTCATTCTGTTGAAAATGCATTTGTGACGGAAGAAGATGATTTCCTGTCTTCCAAAGATCAAGCAAGAACAACTGCATTCATTACTGCCTCACAACAAAACAATCAATCATCTTCATCTCCATCTACTGCAACACCTACTGCATGCCTAGTGATAAAAGATCTAAAGAGCAAAAGGCAACTTACAAGGCCTTTGTTGCTAGTTTTGAGGCATATCTGGGAGGAAGACTTACTTCAACACATCTGATTTAGAAAGATCTGGAAGAAATGGATCCAGATGATGTTGAAGAAATGGACTCGCAATGGCAGATGGCCATGATTGCAATGAGAGCCAAGAAATTCTTCCAAAAAGGGAAGAAGCTGAGTCTGAATGAGAACATAAAACTTGGATATGACAGATCAAAGGTAAAGTGCTTTAATTGTGGTGTGACTAGCCATTTCTCTAGGGAATGCAATGCTCCCAGAAGAAGCAGCAACAATTACCAAAGAACTTCACATGGTCAGCCATCATCTCAATCAAATTTAAGCTTTCAATCAAGCAATCCCCATCAGTATCAACATCAAGATCAACATCAACAAACTCATCACAATCAACCACAACTTCCACATCAAACTCAGGGAAGCAACCAACCAACCTCTAATGCACTTGTCATTAGACAAGATAGAGTCTGTGACTGGAGCCTATATGCAGAGGAAGTCAAGCCTCACTTCCAAAATCATGCTCTCATGGCTCACATTAATGATGGTCCAACTCCAATACCATCTGAGGTAAAATCCAATCTCTGTAATGACAAATGTATTCAAGAAGTACAGGGATATAGAGAACATAATCACAAGCTGGCTCTTAAAATCAAAGAAGAAAATGTCAAATTTGAAATGTTGAAACATGAGATGAAAAGTTTTGAAATTAAAATCAAATCACTTCTTTCAAATATTGAAAAACTCCATAGTGAAAAGTACACTCTAGCAGCTGAGAATGAGAAGTTAACTAAATTGTTAACAAAAACCAAAGCTGAGCAATCAGCTACAGAAGTGAAACTTGAAAAGTTTCAATTCTCTTCTACTAAGCTACAAGAGTTACTTGACTCACAGAAAGAGCCAAAGGATATGACTGGGATAGGATACAATTCTTGTCCACCTCCATACAATTACAACTATACGGTTATGCCTGAGGCACTCACTAATTCTGATTCAGCTGAACCTAAAGTTATTGAAACTAAAACAATTGTTTCTCAAATAACCAATCCTCAAAACAAACCAAGTGTGTATATTGAAACCAATAAGGATAAAATCAAGTTGGGTCACCCAATCAAAATCAAAGAGTGCTCATACAAACCTGTAGTTGTCAAGAAACCAAACAGCCCAGTCAAAGCCATTGTGCCATTTATGAAATTCATCCCTGAAAATCTCAAGGTAGTGAAGAATGCTGAAGTATCAGTGAAATCCTCTGCTGAAAGCAGATCTGATAGTGAGACTAAATCTCCTAAAAATTCAAGCAAATCAGAAAAGGTTTCACTAAAATACAAAAGCAACTTAATAGCATCTCCATCATCCAAAGGATAATCTCCCATGGTTCAAAAATCAAAAGTAAAAACTAAACGAATCTCATCAATAATGTCAAAACAAGGGTCGGTTTTGACATTTTCAACAAAAAGGATGTAGACCAATTTGAAAAGGAGTTAAGCAAGGGAAAAAGGAAGCAAAAGCAGTCTCCAAAGACCAAGAAAAATAGAATTGTGAAACAATCTACAAAAACTAAGAAGGCTAAATTTGCTTCTTCATTGAACACAAAATCTGAGGCTAATCTAAAATCTGTTAAATCAAATGAAGCCTCAACATCAAATCAAAAGACAAACAAATGTACTATGATATTTGTAACATGTCTAATCATAACACATATAAGTGTTATTTTAAACAATATTGCTCCATCTGTGACATGAACAATCATTCTACTAAAAACTACTATTTCAACAGGTATTGTTCTGTATGTGACATGACAAATCATAATACATCTGATTGTTTCTGTAAACAGAAAGGCTTGAGAATCCCACAAAACAATCCTATTTCACCAATTTCAACTGACAAGGTCAAACACAAAAGTCTATCACACATTAAACAAACACGGATTTTAAATTCTGATAATGACTTTTATGATCAATGGTAGTCAAAGAGTGTCAAAAGAAATCTCAATCATAATATGAAACAATCACTTGGTTCTCACCCAAAAATTAAAACAAAAGTGATTTCTGAAAATAAAAAACGTGCCCAATTTCTACATAGAAACTGGGATGAAAAATTTGACTACTCTTTAGACAACTCTGTTGAAATTAATGAAATAAAAACTAAAAGGACTCCACAAAAATTCTTCAAAGCATCAACCTCTAAATCACAACCTAGAGGCAAGTATCAAAAGGTTACAATAATGGATAGAAATGGGCAACCCAAGACCATCATGGCTTGGGTTCCACATTCTAACTAGTTCTTTTATGCTTGTAGGGTCATCCATACAGGTCCAACAACTTATGGTATGTGGATAGTGGATGCTCCCGGCACATGACTGGAGATAGTTTCCTCCTTCATGACTTCAAGCATAAACAAGGAACTACTATAGCGTTCAGTGGAAACTCACAAGGTGGCAGAATTATTGGGGAAGGATCTGTAACAAATGAACTGTTGAGCTATGACAAAGTGAACTACTGCGAGCAATTGAATTTCAATCTCCTCAATGTGTCTCAGATCTATGACAAGAAATATTCCACTTATTTCACAGACACTCATTGCTATATTTTGAAACCAGGATTTCAAATTCTTGAAGAATGGGTTATCTTGAAGACTCCAAAATAGAATAATACCTATGTCTTGAGCCTTAATTCTGCTCAACCAATAGAAGAAACATGTCTTTTGTCTAAAGCATCATTTGATGTGTCACAACTTTGGCATAGACGTTTGGGACACAAATTTCAAAAACATGAATAGATTGGTAAAAGGAAATCATGTAATTGGTTTACCTCAAAAGGAATTTTATTTTATTGACCACTGTTCTGCATGTCTTAAAGGAAAACAACATAAATCTCTCAATAAGCCAGAGCTTGTAAAAACAATCAATACTCCATTGAAGTTACTTCATATGGATCTCTTTGGACCAACTCATGTCATGAGTATTGGCAAGAAAAAGTATTGTTTGGTGATCATTGATGACTTTTCACGATTCACATGGGTCTTTTTCCAACTTCATAAAAATGAAGTGTCCCAAATAATAAAAGATTTTATCACAAAAATTGTAAATCAACTTGATCAAAAGGTAAAATCAATCAGAAGTGATAATGGGACAGAGTTTAGAAATGAAAATCTAAGTTCATTTTGCACACAAAAAGGCATTGGTCATCAATTCAGTGCAGACAGAACTCCTCAACAAAATAAGGTAGCTGAAAGGAGAAACAAAAAACTGATTGAAGCAGCAAGAACAATGCTAGCAGATGCTAAGCTACCAATTACCTTTTAGGCTGAAGCAGTCAACATATCATGTGTTGTGCAAAATCAAACTTTGATTGTTAAAAAAAACAACAGAACACCTTATGAACTTCTTTTTCATAGAAAACCATTCGTTGGAGTTTTTAAGTCATTTGGTAGTCCTGTCTCAATATTAAACACCCGAGATCATTTAGGAAAGTTTGCTCCTAAGTCTGATGAGGGATTCTTTATAGGTTATTCCTCTGTCTCAAAGGCATTCAGAATGTTTAATCCTAGATTAAACATTATTGATGAATCAACAAATGTTCAATTCAATGAGCACTCCTTTCCTAAGTCAATTAATGGTCCTGATTGGTTGTTTGATATTGACTCTTTTACAAGATCTTTTGACCAGTTTCACTTGTCAAATGTAGGTAACCTACAATCAGTTGTATCTTCTGGAGCAGTAGAGAGAAGGGATGACTTTCCAGTGATTCCTCCATCTTCTGCAAATCAACCTGATGAACAAGTTCCATTGCAAGCTGGTCTGGTTAGACAAGAAATACAAAATCAGTGTATCTCAACTGAGGCTGGTCCTAGTACACTGCCCACTCCTTTAGCAGAACCGTCTACTAAAGATAGAAATCTAGAACCAGCTACTGTGCCAGTTGAAATTGAAGTGAATGCAAATGATGAAAGTCTTCAAAGTGCTGCTGATGCGGAAGCTGAAGCTGGTGAAGCGTTTGATTACTTTCACAATTCTCCTACATCACAGCCTGAAGGTGCCTCTTACCAAAATGATCTGAATGTCTCCAATCTTGATGTATCAATTGTTGGTGACTCAATTCCAACCACCAGGATATATAAGAATTACCTAGTGTCAAGCATCATTGCTGAATTAGATGAGTGAGTGACAAGAAGCAAGTCAAGTATTGCAAACATCTGTTTGTTTTCTTGCTTTCTTTGTCAAATAGTACCTAAGAATATAAAAGAGGCACTTCAAGACAATAGCTAGATCAAGGCAATACAGGAAGAATTGCTCCAGTTCAAGAAACAAGAAGTATGGCAGCTGGTAGACCTTCCCGAAGGACAATAACCTATCTGTACCAGATGGTTATATAGAAACAAGACTGATGACTGGGGCATTGTTATCAGAAAGAAGGCAAGATTGGTTGCACAAGGATACACCCAAGAAGAAGGAATAGACTATGATGAGGTGTTTGCACCTGTTGCCAGATTAGAAGCCATAAGACTTTTTCTTACGTACTCTGCATCTATGAAATTCACTGTGTATAAAATGGATGTAAAGTGTGTATTTCTTTATGGAAAAATCTCTGAAGAAGTCTATGTGAGTCAACCACCAGGCTTTGAGGACCCGGATTTCCCACACAGGGTGTACAAGCTTGACAAAGCTTTGCATGGCCTACATCAAGCCCCACGAAAGTGGTACGAAACTCTATCATCTTTCCTTCTTACACATGGGTATGAGAGAGGAAAGATTGATCAGACTTTGTTCAGAAAAAGAAAAGAACATGAAATGCTACTAGTCCAGATCTATGTGGATGATATCATTTTTGGATCAACAAAAAAGCAACTTTGTAAGGATTTTGAAGACCTTATGCACTCTAAGTTCCAGATGAGTGCAATGGCGGAGCTTACATTCTTCTTAGGATTACAAGTACAGCAGACAGCAGATGGAATCTTCATCAATCAATCAAAATACATGGAATGTATGTTGAAAAAATTTCATTTTGCAGATTGTCAGTCTATCAGAACTCATGTGGATACAAAAATGAGGATTGGTCCAGTCTCAGATAGCAAATCAGTGAATGAGTCTCACTATCAATCAATGATAGGGTCACTCATGTATCTAACAGCAAGCAGACCTGACATAATGTTTGGTGTATGTGTTTGTGCCAGATATCAAGCAAATCCCAAGGAATCACATGTAAATGCTGTAAAGAGGATATTCAGATATCTCAAGGGCAAGCTTGCACTTGGATTATAGTACCTAAAGGAGGGAGATTTCAATCTCTTTGCCTACACAGACAGTGACTACAGGGGATGCAACTTCAATCAAAAGTCCGCTTCTGGAGGTTGTCAATTTCTTGGTCCCAGATTTGACCTTTTCAAACTCTGTCTGTAACTCGGACTGGTCTCCTGGCAGTGCAAGAAGCAGACAAACATGTCTGTTTCCACAGCAGAAGCTAAGTACATAGCAGCATCAGCTTGTTGCTCTCAAGTTCTCTAGATTCAAAACTAGATGCTTGATTATGGTTATAACTTCTTGCACACACCAATTCACATTGACAACACAGCCGCCATGTTCATAACAAACAATCCAATTCAGCACTCAAAAACCAAACACATTGAAATTAGATATCACTTTTTGAGAGATTATGCTGAAAAAAGGTTAATCAAGTTGATACAGGTTTACACGGACAATCAATTAGCTGATTTGTTCACTAAGGCATTTGACCCTAGTCGGTTTGAATTCTTAATTCAATCAATTGGCATGATTAACCTTGAGTAAAAAATTAAAATTTGCAAAAACATTCAATATTATAAAAATACAAAAAGAAGTTATTTTTGTTGAAGTATTTGAAATATACTCCAAATGGGAAATGATATAATTACAGTCGTTATATCATTCATTGTGCTTATTTCAAAATCTTGAAAGACTGACATGACTTATCTGATATGCAGGTAGGCTCAGCTTGGAAAAGAAGATACATGCTGTGATGAACTAAAGCTCATATTCAATTGTAAAGCCATCATCTCATGTATGAGTAAGTATTAGCTTATTGAAGTGTGTGTGTGTAGTAACCTAGACACACCAGGTAATGATGCCTTATGAATCTCATTCACCCACATCAATTTCTCCTCTGTTTTGTTGTGCAAAGACCTGGAGAAATAGGCACAAATTGCTGATGTCATGATCCAAAAATATTCCTAATATGGAACACATCCAAAATGGATGAATTAATAAAATCAAAAGAATCCCAAAGAGGATCACCTTCCAAAGTGAAGTGCCAAAAAGAATCCCAATGCGGATCAAATAATTATAAGGATCAAAGTAAAATAATCCCAATGTGGATCCCCCTTACCCAAAACCAAATAAGATTTCATAATTTAAATGACCTGGTCATGTAAGTTGTGAAAAAGTTCTACCATGCATTTCATGTGGGTGGTTGATCTTTCCATGCAATTGAGTGTGAGGTACATGTTGAATATTTAATCCACTCAAAACATGATAAAGATCACAAGCATTAAAATTTTAACCAAGCATGAGTTTAAGAGGAAAAACATACCTACAATCAATATCTTCATGATTATGTTTGTTTTACTAACAATTGCATGCACTTGTGAAAGGTAAGATTGATATGATCCTAAGTAAGGTATACTTCCTCTTCATGTACAGATAAGAAAATCAAAAAAAAAATTACAAAAATATTTTTTTTTCAAAATTTTAAAATCTTTAAAGTTTTTATCCCATATGAATATAAACTTTAGGAGGCGTAATTAAAATTTAATGAAAATACTCACAAAAACATGAAAAATTTGCAAAATCTCAAAAATATGTCAATTACTTTGTAGAGTTGCGGCTTTTCTTGGAAAATATAAAATTAGAAAATTGGCTGTTGTGGTGTGGAAGTTATAATATAGTATCTCAACATATGTAGATTTTTAGAAGCACAAAAGTCCAAGGTCAGTCAAATATGGGAGATTTGTTTCACATCGGGTGCATTATTCAAACCAAGCAAGAATTAACAATCCATGCAACAGTCAAAACTTCATAAAATTCAAAGCAGCAGACAAATCTTCATACAAGTCAAAGCATCAGTACAAAAATCAATCAAAACCGTCGACAGCGAAAACATTAACTTTTGACAAGTTCAAAATTTAATGCAGGGAAGAGTATTGGTTAATACGGGTGAAGGTAACCCAGGCAGTTAACCAATGCGGGTAATAGTTTGGTACAAGAATAACCAAATTGAAACTAATGCAGATAAGTAAGTTATCCGTATTTGTTTCCAAACAAATGCGTACAACAAAGTATCATGGCAGAAAATTTATGCGGACAAAATTGGTTCATCCGCATTTACTTAATGCAGAGGACATGATCAATGCGGGTAACTTTGTTATGAATTTGTATCAAAATAAATCATTAAAACATGTGCTTTCACTCTTCTATCATTTTGTGCTCGACTCTCAGTCAATGCGGATAGAAGCTTATGAAATGCGGACAAATGGATTTCATCCGCATTTGTTACAGTTTATGCAGACAAATGAATTGTTCATCCGCATTTGTTACAGTTTATGCAGACAAATGAATTGTTCATCAACATTTGTTACAGTTTATGCGGACAACTAAATTGTTCATCCACATTTGCTGCAGCAAGTTCTTATGTAAATGCGGACAAGTCCGACCGTTCTTCCACATTTAGTACAGAGTAAATGCTGAAAGATTTATGCTTCCGCATTTGTCTCAGTACTCAAATGAGTATACGTCCAAGCATCCGCATTTGCTACAGTACAAAAATTAAAACATCCGATTTTCTTCATTCACTTGCAAAATTTGAGAAATTCATTAAAATGACTATTTAAACATATCAATCAGCATCATTTAATACTTTTCAAATTTGAGTGAACCAAAGTGAGACGAGCGTTGTTCAACTGTTCATCATCAAACATTCAAATTGTTGGGTCTAATAAGGATAATCTATATTATCAACACATTCAAAATCAACAAATGTAAACGTCACTGTCAAAGCCATCGGAAAAGTCAAACAGACGCGTTCAAGACGAAGTTCCGAGATGAGACGTTGAAGATATAAATGACTAGGAGTTTATTGTTAATAAATATATTTTGAGTCAACAAAATATATTTATTTATGTTTAAGTCATTTTTATGTTTTTTATATAATTTCTCTAATTGTCTAAGTCTAGAGGCTAAATATGTCATTAGTGAATATTATCACTATATATAGATTAGTGACAATTAGGTTTGATGAGCTTGAATGAGCCATTGATTGAGGGACTTTCACTTTGTAATATCTTCAACAATCAATTTAGATCAAACAAGGGTTTTATTGAATGTTCTTGAGGTGATCATCATTGTTCATCCATATTTTATAGTGTTTGATCTATATTTTACACAAATATCATTGATATTTGTGTTATCAGTGGGATTTGTTTGTGTTTATCAATCAAGTGCACTGTTATATCGATCAGTAGGACCAACACAAATCATCATAAACCTTGCTTGTTGATTGTTTATCCAGCCTCATTTCATCTGTATTTCGATTCTTAGCACAAGTAGTATCGAAACAAGGTGATTTTCGGTGGATTTGCGAACTTGAATACCGAACCTGTAATGAACATAGAACCCTAGGTTTAGAACAATCAAAATTAACCATGCATATGGATTTCAAAGACATTTTCGAGTTCAACGAAACTAATTTCGATGCTTACAACAAGTAACAATCGATTCAGAAACCCTAGGTTAACCAAGATGAACACGAGAAACCAAAACTTAAAAATGTTAAAATCAAATCCAATGTTTCAGTGCTATAAGACGACTAAAACAATGAAAATAATCAAAGATCATCATAAACAAACATAACAAATGGTTAAATAACATAAAATCAATGATAGGTCAAATTGCTATGCAATAGTGACCTTGAACTCTCAATTTTGACCTGAGAAAGTAAAACATGTTCTTACTTGCACAATCTGATTTTTGCTAGTACATTACTAACACATGTGTCTCTATTGCAGAATCTATGGCAAACCTAACCTGGAGCAAACTCCACAATGTCAGTGGATATCGTGATCCAGATGTGCTAGACATGATCAGATTCATCTCAACAACAAGAATAGCACATGCAATCACTATTAGACCTATCATCTATGAGAACTTCATCAGATCTTTCTGGGGAACAACTGAAGTGAATGAAGTAGATGGTGTGAGGACCATATCAGGAAGGATTAATGATGATCACACTCTAGTTATCTTTGAACAAACTATGAGACAGTGTCTACAGTTTGGGGATGATGCCAACTCTCCCTAAGAACTAGAAGAAGATGACATTCTAACCTTCTTTGCCAACATTGATTATGAAGGTGGATTTGAAGGAAAACACATTGTCAAAGGATTAGTTGACTTGCAGTAGAGATTCCTAATTCATCTATTCTAACATTATCTATCAAAAAGGAAGACTGGTTGGAATGACAACTCCATCGATACATCATCAGCCATTTGTGCCTTGTGCACTAACAGACAATTCAACATGTCTGCCTATGTGTTCAATGGCCTGTTGTCAAACATTCAGGAAGGAAGAAGGCATATGTTCCTGATGTATCCGAGATTTATTCAATGCTTCATCAATGAAGCATTTCCTGATCTTGTACCAGAAGGCCCTGTGATGGACATTCCTCACTATAATGCCAAATCATACAAGTACATCAAGAAGAGAGATCCAAGGAACTTTTATAGTGGAACTTTCTTTCCTTTACTTCCATGGATGCTACAACAGATCAATCCAGAAGATGTTCATGAAGAAGAAGCTGAGGAAGTTGTTCCTGATGTTAAGGAACAAGCTCATGATGATGTTCCTTCTGATGTACATGAGATTATGGAAGAACAACCAGCTACTCATGTTCAATAAACTGTTAAAGAGCATGCTGAAGAAGCAGAAGAAGAACTGAGGCAAGGGTCACCACAGGTTGATGTAGGTGGTGATCTTCACACTGTACCTTCAGTTCAAGATGCTGATATCCCATCACCATTCAGAGTATCACCTGTTCATTCTCCCCAATTATCTCCTATCCACTCTCATCATGTATCTCCTGTTTATTCTTCACTAGAAACCGCTGCTGCATCTGTTGAATCTAGTGAATCTACAAGTTCATCAGATAGGTCTGAATCATCTTCGGATGAGAAGGATCCTCATTTAGGTTTTCAAACGCCTGTGAGACAAGTACACTCAGAGGCCGGTCCTTCAGAAAGCTTTGCAAAATCTGAAGTCAACCGACCTGATGCTAAGGATGAAATGATCTCTGAGCTATTACTGAAAGTAGCAAGAATGGATAAACTTTTGGATAGAAGATCTGGCATCATAAGAGATAGACTCCTTGAACTTGATGAAAAGGAGAAAGAACAAAAAGCCAAATATCAATCTGATAAAGAAGAAAAGAATAAAGAGATTGATAGACTTGAAGCAGCCTTAGAACAAGCCAAACAAGAAATCAGTGGACACTTGGATGCTGTAAACATCCAAACTGTTGCCATGGAAAAACAAGAGGATCTTCTTGATGTCCAAACTGATATAATCTCTGATCTCCACAGACAGATTGAAGCTCTAACAAAGAGAGTGTCTGAACTTGAGATGTTGATAAAAGAAGAATTGGCCAAAGAAAAGGATGAAAAGGGTGATGATGAGAATGATAAAGACAAAGATGATGCTCCTGAAAAGGAAAAAGAATCAAAAAAAGATGAAGATGTCTCTGGTGAGAGCAGTGATGATTATGATGACTCTACACCTTCAAAGAGACAAAAGATGATAGAAACTATTCAGTAATCATAACAAAGTGAGGTTAGGGAGAAAGAAGAAAAATTAGCTATGGTTGTCTAGTTTGATCCATCTTCTGAAGAAAGAATTGATAAGGGATCTGAGATGAAAGAGCTTATTGAAGACTTAGACATGTATTCTTCTGGAGAGTTTATTATCGATGAAGATGTTTGGGATTTTATCAGAGAGCTCCAGTTGACCCAACAGTTGTAATTCCCCCTAACCCTGTGCCATTAGAAGAAGAATTAAGCTTACAACTTGTTCCTGCAATCACCTTGACTTATGAACAAAAGGAACTTGTCATGAAGCCATGTGAAGAGTTTAGAGCAAAGGAAGTTGCTAAAAAGCAAAAAGAAGTTGCTGAACAACTTGAAAAAGAAAGGAAGGAAAAGGAAGCCGAAGCCTCTATACCCTCTTCCTCTGGTCCCCATTTGCATACATACTCCAGGAAAAGGAAGTACTTATCTGAGAAGGCTAAAGGCAAAAGGCCTGTGGTAGATGAGGAACCGGCTCACAAGAAGCAAAAGATGATCCAAGAAGC
Source organism: Flaveria sonorensis (assembly GCA_025506505.1). Lineage (NCBI taxonomy): Eukaryota > Viridiplantae > Streptophyta > Magnoliopsida > Asterales > Asteraceae > Flaveria > Flaveria sonorensis. The sequence continues at coordinate 41,780,774 of CM046440.1, read as the reverse complement.
CTTGCTGCTATTGCTTAGTTTTTAGAGGAGCATAAGAAGGCTGAGAAACAATTGAAAATGAACTTGAGGTGATTGTCCTGGAAGAAGTGGAGATAGAGGGAGGATATGATGAAAGCATCCTTAATGACCCTTTGATCAGGGACAGTCCCACAAAGGTGGAGTCATCTATTGAGGAGATGGTTGAGAAGGCACAAACTGATGATCTGATGGTTAAAGCCATGTTCTTGATTAATCACGGTTATGATGCCGGTGAAGTGTTTGGAATGACCTATGAGGGAATGGTAGAGGAAGTGAACAAAATGCACAAACTTCTAGATCCTACCTTTGTGACTGAGTATGAAAAGAAGAGAAATGAGAAAGAAACAAAGCTGAAAAAGCATGATAAACCAGCCAGATCCCCAATCCATTCACTCCAACACAACCTCAAAAGACCCAAGTGCCTCAATCCTAATATCCTCATCCCTATAGAATGACAGATAGGGAAATGAAGGACTATCTATTAGTTCAAGGCTTCACTAGAAGAAAACTGGGTAACATGAAGACAAATTCCCTCCAGGCTGCAATCCTCAAGATAATCAAGCAAAAGAATGAAAGATTGAAGACAATATAAGAAGAGGTTGTAGGGAGGAAGCCAAGAACAAGAATTTCAGCTCAAGATATCCAACTCACTACCAAAGATCATGATGTCCTGGCACCCATGCTTCACAAAAACCCTGAATGGTTTATTGAACCCTCTCAATTGGATTTAAGGGAAGGGTTAACCACTTCAGAGATGATTAGGGGCGTGTCTGCTCCAGAAATCAAAGTGGATGTGAAGATCATTGCCTGGAAGTATGATAGTGATTGGAATATGTTCATGGTGAAAAGGATCTCAGGGCTAGTTCAATTCTTCACCGAGTATACTGCTCTAGTGAACTCAGTGAACTCCCTGCAGATACATGATCTGAAAGAATTAGCTGAGTTTGAATTAATAAATCATAATGCTATGTACAGAGGATATGAGTTTGAAGATATATTGAATATGTTTAAGAAAACAAACAACTTCAAGTCTCTAAAGGCAATATGCATAAGAAAAGATAAATCTTTCAACAATCCTCTGGAAAGGTAGAAGAAGAAAGGAACTGAAGAGTTGGTATTTCAAGAATTGAATGTAAAACCAACTGAATCTCTAAAAAGAAAGATAGTTGTTGGATCCCACAAGTCCAAACCAATCTCCAATGTATTCTATGATGAGAAGACATATGAGTTGGTAACTGAAAGAAAATGGGGAGGAAAAGAAGGTTTTGAGATCAGGCTATTTAGTGGATATGAGGTAAGATTGCTAGATGAATCCTATATCCACTATATATTCACAAGGCACTTCAGAGAAATAGATAACAAGCTGGGAGAAGTTGATATGTATTTTTTTTTAAATGCATCAAGATATTGAAGATAGCCTATGACAGAATAAATAAAAAAAAGAACAAAGAAAAAGAAAAAGAGTTCCTCTTCAGCTGGGAAACATTGTTAAGTTGGAAGTAGATGCTGATGGTTCATTATTGATTCATAGAGATGGGTTGTCCACTGTATCTGTGTGGGAACCCATATCTCTTAGACAGATGCCTATTGAGGCAATTCACTCCATGAGTCAAATGAAGATCCATGTTCTTAGCAGAGACAAATGAATGATGCCAAAGACTTCTCTAATATGATCAAAGCAATAATAGATCCTTCATTGGCTGAACCATAATAGTCTCTTAAACCTGAACCAGCACCAGCTCCATCAACGGTCCAAGTTCCTGAGAAGCAAGCACCTACAACAGAAGAACCACCAGAATCTTCACAACCTCCATCACCCTCAAACCCTTGAAGTGCATAGGCTGTATAATCCTTAGGGGGAGTATTGTTGGACCCTGAAAGGGTCATACATGCCAATTCAAGAGGTGGTTGAAGGTTGTTCTAGTTGGTAGAATCAGTACAAGTCCAGGATGTAATGTGGGTGAAGAAAAATAGAAGAAAAAGAACAAGTGTTGGCTATCCGCATTAGTCAATGCGGATGAGCAAGAACAAATACTGCCAAGTATTTGTTCATCCGCATTTACTAATGCAGATAAGCATAACCAAATGCGGCTAAGTATTTGGTCATCCATATTAGTTAATGCTAATGACATACTTAATGCGGATTCACAACTAAAGAAATGCTGATGAAGATCAACTCATCCGCATTAACTAATGCGGATGTTCATTACAAATACTGACAAACATTGTGTACTTAGACTAGTATTTTGATGTCTAGTTATCAGGGTAGTTTAGTTATTTTGTACAGGCATTGTATCAGCCTATAAATAGAATAGTATACACTAAATGTAAGGGACGAAGTTAATTAGAAGCTTCTATTTTGTACTGCAAATCCTAGCACACTTTGTTTCTTGTTTACCAATATCAATATACAAAGCATTTATTAGTATTTCCAGCATTAAATGTTCTTTGATTCTGTATTTCCACTACATAATCATTGACTCAATCATCATATTCGATCCTAATTAAGTCACATCAACTCAGATTCACATCTCGGACCCGGTCAGAGAGCGAGATCCTTAGTCTCCTCATTGATTGGGGGTGATGCTAGTGACATGAGCGGGGTAGATGATGATGTGGACATCCAATATCGTTATTCATGCGTGAAATGATATGTATGCTTGAAAAATAATAAACAAATAAGAGTATGTGCAATAGTAGTGTGCGTCTAAGGCTATAGTCTAGATGCAAATGCAATCCTAATTCTCAATAACCAGCGGCTCTGATACCAATCTGTCAAACCCTCAAAATCCACCAACGGGGTTCTACCGCGAGGCGCGTGACAAACCAGAATCTCAGGCATAGTCATATCAAATGACACTATATGCGTTTTCAAAATAAGTATTTGACCATAAATCTGAGTAAAACACAGTTTTCAATGTAATCAATGCGAAAGCGTAAATGTTTGTGAAACCATGAGTAATAAATGCGCAAAACAAGGTGCCCAATGAAAGTAGTAAATGTAAATGAACTTTCTTTCAAATGATAAAGATGATGCATGAGCCTCAGATATGCAACCCTAGCCTTAAGCGTGCCTGTAACCTGAGAAAACATGCTAAAATGTGTCAATACAAGGTTGGTGAGTTCATAGGTTTAAATCAGTAAATATGTTTGAACGTTTGCTTGGTAAAAGTAAACAAAGGTATACCATAGGTAGCTAGCCTATATATCGAGTTACATAGCGTTTCGAACCAAAGCTGACTATTTGTGAGTTGTTATGCCTTTCGCCATGTCTTATCACAGGACAATGGCAAGTGTCTAGGTCAATTAAACACCCGTTTGACCTCCAGTCGAGTTAGCGCGACTAACACGGGTGGGGTTTGTCAAAACCCATTAGTACTACTCAAAATTACCTCGCTATTTCGATATTAACAGTTCGAGTATGTAAGGACTTGTGTGATAATGTTTGCACCACAATAACAAGCGATATACCAATAATACTAAAACCAAATAAAAATAGTTTGCATGCTTCAGCCCCCAAAAAGGAAAGTAAGTAAAAGTAGGGCCGTGAAGACTCACATTATATGCGTATGAATACATGAAGTGTAAAAGCTAGAAGCTAATCATTACCTAACAAATGTAGGTCCATGAGTGTATGTACATAATGGTTAAGATGAACCCCGTTATATCCAAACAATGTAATTGTTAGCGTGTTCAAGAAATGTATGACAAGTTTAACTTTTTGACAAAAGTTGACTTTTGTTTACCAAAGTTCACTGGACTGACCCGACAACCCGCTGGTGACTCAAATAAATAAAAACATGTTTAGTTATGCTCAAATAGCTCAAATAAAGATTCATATAAAGTTTCAAGTCAAAAATCTATTTTTGGAAAGTTTCTATTTTTGGAAAGTATGACATCGTTACACATGTGTAATCCATTTCAAGATTATACAGAACATCACAACAAACATCAATCATACCATCATATCATCTTATACACACATCACATACAACATTCATCACATCATATCATAAAAGTTTCCATAAATAACAAGCGTGATCGTACGAAATGTTGTTCACAATTTGATTATTCCCAATTCCTCCTTATGCTCTAAACATCATATAAAAATCATTACATATCATCAAACATTCATAAATCATCATCTATATACTAACTTACCCAAAATGTTTCCTTTAATGGAAAGTACCCGATAACCGAGCCATAACCAAAAGTTCAAAACATGACTTTTCATCTATTAGCATCAACTAACATCCTAGAACCATCAATTCAATTCAATTTCATCCAAATCATAAAATTTCTACAAAAGCCCCAAATTAAAGTTTCCATTATAAGTAAGTCTCGGGTCTTGATCAAAATGACACAATTCCACAAAACCAGTCCATACAAATATCATTATATTGAATACTAACACATAATCAATCACCAATTTCAATCAATTTTAAGATTTGATTCAAGTTTGTATATCTAGGGTTCATGTTCATTATGATAATCAAATAACATGAAATCAAACATAAAACTTACTTGTTGATGCAAGGAATCATGTGCTAAAAGTGTTTTGATGCAAGAAACGTCCGAATTCCAACTCTAGATGCAAGAATCAAAGCAAAAAGTGTGTGTGTTCTTGTGAGTAGATTTTTGAAAAAGGGGAAAGTAAAGGTAGGGGACGGCTGAAATGAGGGGATTAGGGTTGGGGGTTGGGTTTTATACTTTATTTTTACAAGAAAGGCCCCCGTCGTTTCATAAAATCGTTTTATTGCTACGCGATTGCACTTTTTCTACAACAAAACCACCAAATGCTCACATAATATAAAATGAACATTATTAACATGAAATAATATTTAGTTTACTAGTTTAAATTTTTTTTTATAATAATTAGGCTTTAAAATCCAAAAATGCACGAAAACACGTAAGTGTTAGAAAATTGCCAATTTTCACAACCAAGCTACACATTTAGTCACATAATCATATAACACATAATTTCATATCAATTATTATTGTTTGAAAAGTATTTTGACAAATCACCAACGTTCAAGGACAGACGCGTGTGCGATCCGGCAATTCTCCGAATTACCGATACGTATAATGTTCATAAAAGTTTTTGCAATAAATGAAGCATATAAGTGAACAACATTAAATGCATGAATGTATGATCGGAAAAGAATGTTTGTATTAATCAGAAAGTGACCCGAAAATGCCAGGTGTCACATCATCCCCTTGTTGAAAGAAATTTCGTCCCAAAATTAACTAACTCCGGTAAAAGACGAACGGAAATTTCCTGGTTTCCACATCATACCCTTGTTGAAGGAATTTCGTCTCGAAATTTACCTGATATCCTCAGCACTTGCCGACACATCTTTCAATAACTATGGGTATTTGGCCTTTATATTTTTCTTGCGTTCCCAGGTGAACAAATGTCCATGCTTAGAGTTCCAACGAACTTTAACAGAAAAGGTACAATTATGCTTGAGTGTTTTTGAGCACATGGTCCATGATTTCAACTAGTCCCTCAATGAATCGTAGCTACGCATTCATCTATTTCTCATTTAACAGAATGACGACTGTCTCATCAAACAGACATTTCATAATGTCTAAAACGTGTAACACGTTATGTACTCCACCGAGTTCTCTAGGCAAATTGAGTTTTAATCTACTGGACCAACCCTTTTGACAATCTCAAAAGCTACATCGTAGTGTGGGTTTAACTTTCCTTGTTTTTCCAAAACGAATTGCATCTTTCCAAGGTGACACTTTTAGAAGTACCTTGTTGTCGATTTGATATTTGATGGATTTTTTTTGGTGTTAGCCCACGTAAATCATTTGTCAGACACATGTTGCTGTCCTGTGGTTGCAATTTCTATGATCTTCTTAGTCATCTCGTGCACGAGCATAGGACTAGTAAGTTAGGTGCGAGTTAACTTCTTAATTCAATCAGTCTCTCTAACATCCAGGAAGTGTGTGGATTTTGCCAAGAGATCTACTATTACCTAAATGGTATCTCATCCGCTGAAGTTCAAGGTAACTTTGCATTAAACCCAATTGAGATCTACTCCTATTTCCATTCTGGAAGTTTTGAGGCTGTTGTAGTAAACCATACTGTCTTTCATATTCCACCTTAACTTTAGAACAAGTTAAACACTTAAACACTTGCTTACATGCTTGGAAATTTCACCTTTCATATTCTGCCACCAATAAAGAACTTTCAAATCATGAAACATCTTACCTATACCTTGATGAATGGGATAATGAGTTTTATGAGCTTTATCTCTTTCCAGCTCTCGTAAATTTTCATACACAGAATCCCATATTCGTTTCATGAAATATTGTTTGGATTTTGTCACTAATTGTTTTTTCATGCCTCACATGGACTCTGCCTTTGGATTCTCGTCCTTCAAAGCCTTAAGTTGAGCTTTACGGGTTTGATCAGGAAATCTGGTGTGAATGGTAAGCTGTAATGCTCAAACTTGCTTTGGTTTAGGTTTTACTTTTGATTTAGGGCATCGGCTACCACATCAGCCTTACCCAGACGGTACTTCATCACATCGTCATAGTCGTTCACCAACGCGACCCAATGAAGCTATCTTATGTTCAGCTCCTTCTGTTCAAATATATACTAAAGGCTCTTGTGATCGGTGTAATGATGCATTTGGTACCGTACAAGTAATACGTCTATATCTTGCGTGCAAGGCAATGACTCCCAACTTTGATTCCTGTGTTATGTAGTTCTTCTTATGAACTTTCAACTAATAGGAAGCGTATTCAATAACCTTGTTGTATTGCGTCAACACACAACTGAGACTTGGATGGAAGCACCGCAATATACCACGAAATCAACTGTTTTCCTCTGGTAGGGATATTATCAGGACAATACATAGTTTTTGTTTCATATCCTAAAATGCGAACTCTCACTTGTCACCCCAATCGTATGTGGTGCCTTTTAGTAATTAATGTCATTAGAGGTTGTGCGATCTTCGTAAACCCTTCAATGACTCGTTGGTAATAACTAGCCAACCCAAGAAACTATTGTACCATATCAGAGTCTTAGGCGTAGCCTATTTCTTGGTGGCTTCTATTCTTGCCTGGTCAATAGGCATTCCTTGCTCGTTGACCACCTGACCCAAATTTTGGACTTCATCCAGAAGTCACACTTTAAAAACTTGGCATACAATGATCCTTGTTTTAGTAGTTCCAAAATCATGTTCCTCATGCTTCCCTTGTTCTTTGTCTATATTAGAATGTCATCAACAAAAACATTGATAAACTTGTCCAAATGGGGTTTACGCGCTTGGTTCATGAGATCCATGAAAATCCTTGGTGTGTTGGTAAACCTACTTGGCATAACCAGAAACTCATGGTGACAATACCATGTTTTGAATACCGACTTATATATGTCATCCTCTCGGACCCTTAAATGATGATATTCTGACCTCAGGTCTATCTTCGGGATATAAAATCGACCTTGAAGCTGGTAAAGCAAATCATCGATAAGTGAAAGAGAATAACGGTTCTTAATTGTTACTTTGATAAGCTCACGGTAATCAATACCCATAGGTAAAGTTCTATCATTTTCTTGATAAACAGGACTGGAGCTCTCCATGGTGATGAGCCTGGTCGGTTGAATCCTTTATCCGACAGCTCCTGCAGTTACGTAGATAGTTCTGGTGGTTCAGTCGAAGCTAAGGCCCCGTTCCCGAGAACCCCACAGTTGGTTAATCACAACCTCATTTATATCAAAACATATTAAGATTTATTACGTAGCTAAAATATTGCTGCGGAATAATTCATCAAAAACCATTTCATGCTTTAATAAACACATTTGCCAAGTAATACATCGTTGTTTACAAGATCACAAAATATTAGTTAGTTGTATTACAAAACAAAATCATTATGCATGAGATGGATGCCAGTCTTGCCCGCCAAATAGCTTCGCCCTCGTGCCATCCTCAGCAACAAGTTACCTGCCAACTGAAAATGCATAAAAGTTAGCGTCGCTGAGTGAGTTCTAGTTTTATATAATAAAATACTTTACCTTCAGTAAAAACTTTTTCGTTCGTGATCACACAACATACGTACAACTTGATAATATCATTATTATCTTTCAACATTCTTTTCATTCATTTCGTACTTTCATCATTATCTTTCACTTTCATCTAGACCCATGTCATATGCTATACCCCAAACATTATGCACGAAGCTGGTACTGGGTCGAAGTCTAAAAATAGACCCCTAACATTATGCACGAAGCTAACTCCAGTACCGAGGCAAGCGACAAGGGTCCCGTTTCATACATATTGGTCAATCACAAGGATTGACCCCTATGCGTATCCTCATGGGTTAGCTAAACCGCACACAGTTGAGCTAACAACCCCTCAATGAGTTGTGAACCTCTTTGCTTGCAAGACTTTACATTCTTTCATTAGGTCCACTTCGTTAATAATTTCTTTTACTTTCATTATATAATACTTTACGTATAAGAGCATTAACACACCACGTAAAGTCACATAATAATACGTAATAAGGAACATCAATAACAGGCCACAACATGCATAACATGAACAAACATAACCCACCTTAACATCCCAGAGCTTAATCATAAATTTCCATTTTTCCCAAAATTTCAAAAAAATTCTAAGTCATCTTAGGCGCATGAGCACTATGCAGGCGCATGGGCACTATGTAGGTGCATGAACAGTTGGGTGCATGGGGACACTGGGGCGCATGGGGAAAAACTTAGGCGTATGGGAAAAATTTAGGCACATGGGCACTATGCAGGCGCATGGATACTTAGGCGCATGGGAAAACTTAGGCGCATGAGAAAACACTTAGGCATATGGGCAAAAACTTAGGTGCATGGGAACTATGCAGGCGCATGAGTACTATGCAGGCACATTTATACTTGGGCGCATGGGAAACTTAGGCGCATGAGCAACACTTAGGCATATGGGCAGTTACTTAGGCGTATGGGCACTATACCAGTCCAAACTTATGCAAATTTCAATTCCCGATAATCATTTTTACATAATCCTAGCCCAAACTAGCATACTAAGCTCATAAAACAAGCATACAACCATGTAATTCAGTCAAACATTCACAGACACACATACCCACTAAAAACAGAGGTGATACATACAGTTACATACTGAAATTTTCAAAAATAACAGTTTACATGAGTTTCAGCCCCAAAACATGTTTAAAACAGAAAAACCAGGGATTTAGAACTCACCTACAGCAACCTTCAAGTAAAACTCCTCCAAACTCGAGAGCACTTGGAGTTCAAACACCTAAACATACCAAAACACACAACCGAACACAGAGAAACACATAAGACTCGGTCCACAAGCTGAAAATTCAGCTGAAATCGAACAAAACACACAAAATCTTACCTTCTAGACGATCTTCTTCTTTTTCTCTCTAGAAAACCGATGAACTCTGCTTTTCTTCTTTTGCTGCTATCGAAGGCAGTTGGTGAGCAGAGGGAGTGGGCAGCCATGCCCACTTTTAAACATAATAATATTGAAGTTTGCCTCTTACACAACTTTAACCCCTCAACTTGGGTTATTTCACCTTTCTTGCTTTATACTTCTCTTTCTTTTCTTTTTCTCTTCTTTTCTTCTTTTTTTTTAAAAAATATCCGGTTGTTACATGAGCACATTGGTATCATTACCTAGGACCCTTAAACCAAAATTTAAATCTTGCTCAAGAATCTTATAATTATAACACATTATTTCCTTTTTAGGCTAACCTAGCTTCCTCTCCTGGTGTACAAACATACTAGAGTGTGAGTACCAAGCAACAAGTATGTGAGAGAATCGACATTTTGATTTTTCAACTTGTCTAATAAGATCGTTCTAGTACGAATTAGGGATTTTATGAGTGTAACCCTTAGTGATCCATTTGATGATCAAGTTTCAAATATGTGTTCAAATGAAAAAGATTTCAAAATATTAAAGGGTTTTTGGGAATTAAGAGAACAATGTATAAAAATAACTTAAATGTCTTTCACGTGAAAGGCACACATGAGTTGTCTAATGCGAGGAATGGATGGTGTTAAGGAGACCTAGCTGACTAGGAAAAATTAGATACCACAATAACTACAAAATGAAATTATAACAAGTGGACTTTAAGTGTTATTTGGATCAAATCACAATGATAAAATCAAAATTTACTCTAAATTAAACATTTAGACCTCCTTGTTTCAAAGTTTATACCAATTTCATCTAATGAGTTTCAAAAATTAGTATTCTTGAGCTTTCATATCCTAAAAATATGGTTTATCATTAAGTCATACATGAAATGGTGGCTCAGGGAGCCAAATACATGAATTTTGGACAATATTAAAACCTTAGTGATTGAAGAAACACTTTTCAAACTTTCAAACTAAACAGGTTATTTTAGACAAACCACAAAAATAAAAACCAAATTTTACTCTAATAAAAATTTGATGATAATACCTTGCTTCCCAATATATAGAGTTATAGTTTGATACTCAATGTTAGTCAATGTGTTTTTTACATCTTATATTAAACCGAGAACAAGTACTCCTTCGTACCCTTCGTACTAATATTCGGTATTCCACAAATTTTTTTTAAAAATAGGTGAAATTTAAAGTAATTGTTGACATGGAGGGTTTATCTTGAAAGAATTGGGAAATAAGGGTACCCGCCATTATGGCCGGCGGGTTTTGTAGCGGTTTCAGGAAGGTTGCTTTGTGTTCCGAGTACCCGCCATTACGGCCGGCAGATTCTGAGTACCCTCCATTAGGGCTAGCGGGTTCTGACAAGAGTAGTAGAACCCGCCATTATGGAGGGCGGGTTCTGGGTAAAGCCTCAACCGCATAAATCACCAACTTTACCACCTGCCACATTTAATCACCTTTCATTTTCAATAGCACAAATCACCAACTCCATTTTATTTTCTTTATAAACACTGCATTCAACCCACATTAACACACATTTTCACACATTTTTTACATATCTTCGTTATACAAAAAAATTCTTACAAAATGAGTTGGCGAATTACACCGGGTCCATTTAACAATGAGTTATTATTCTTGGGTGGTGAGCATAAAGCAGCTCACTATTTTCACAATCCACCGAGTGATGCTGGTATATTTAGAGCTAGAAGGGGTGATAAGAATTTTTGGAAACACATTACTGAAAAGCCTATCCCGCATAATGTCATGCGCCACATAAGGTTGGAGGGTTTTGGAGGTATTATCGACTGTGGATATCGTACACTTGACTGTGGTCTCATTACTGATTTGGTGGAGAGATGGCGGCCGGAGACACACACTTTTCACTTACCTATTGGAGAATGCACGGTCACCCTTCAAGATGTCCATGTATTATGGGGTTTACAGGTTGATGGCGATGTTATTTCTGACACTGATGAGTTGATGAACAAAACTAAGATTTTAATGAGGTTTGAACATTTTACTGGTTATTCTCTTAATTCACGCACTGTGGAAGGTAACAAAATTAATCTGGCTGTTATTCTAAATGAAATAAGGAAAGACTTTCCTCACGATGCCAACAAAGAGCAATGTGTATGCGTGCTAGATTAATTATATTTTACTTAATTAGGGCAACTTTATTCCTGGATACGTCTTCCAACATGTTGCATGTTAATTTTTTAACCCACATTGAAATTTAAGTACTTGTGGGCAACTAAGCTAGGGTAGTGTAGTTTTAGCATGGTTGTATAGACAACTTTGCAGGGCAACAAAAATAACAGTAACTGATGTTGGGGGTCCGTTATTCTTGCTACAACTATGGGCGTGGGAAAGATTACCTACCATGGCTCCAATTAATAACCGTGTTATTGATTTTACAAAACCCTACGGTGCAAGGTATGTTAAAATAACGTACAAATTTTTGGTACCTGTATTATTTGTATGTATAATAATAAAAATTTATTGATTAAGCGTTGGTTTATTTGAATATTTTTGAAAGATGGCAAGGCGGCAAACTTAGCTATGTTAACACCACTCCGCATTGCCTGAGCGCATACCGATCCACATTACATTCGTTAAATGACAGGATAGTATTAGCTTTTTAATCATATATTTTTAAAAATTAGTTATTACAAGGTGTTATAAATTTAATTTTATGTTGTTTATTTCAGTTTAACTGGAGGCCTTATGATCATATTATCCAATATCTACCTAAATTTTTTTCAAATGGTCATACGTGCTGGAGGAGTGACACATATCTCATCTGTTAGGAATACGTTGAGCCCCACTGTGCTAGCAGGGTTTTACGACAATTTGGAATGGCTCAACCAATCCCAACAAGTGTACTACTAACACGGGAGGAACATTTTCGAATCCATTCCACTGCTCGTAGAGGTGGAAGAAACAGTGATTGGAAAGAAAAGCATAATTTTTATGTTCAAGCATGGGAGCCGAGACATGATACTCTTGTGAATGGTAGTTACATGGATATGACAGTTGCATCCGAATCATACATGAGGTGGTATATGGATCGTACCATTACATATGTAACGAACCCAAGCCATCAAGACCTAAACCCGCATGGTTTCAAAATGAAGGGCAAAGAATGACAATGCTGGTATTATTATTATTATTATTATTATTATTATTATTATTATTATTATTATTATTTGTATTATTAACATAGTTTAATTGTAGATGGAAGGGATGAGCCAATTTTATCAAACGTCAGGAGATGAAATGGGTACGGACATGGCTAGTCGTTATATGGAGTTTGCACATATTGATCACGGAGGCTATCTACCTACACATATGATGCAAAATCCAGTTGAGATTCAACTTTCACCTGTCCCACAATGTTTACGTAGAAGGGGTGGGGGACGAGGGAGGGTTGGTGGTCAGGCTGTTGAAGAAAATGAGAGACAACAGGATATAGGAGGGCAAGAATTTCACGGAGGGAATGAGTTTGAATCATCACATTTAAGCTCTCCATACCAACAATTTAGTGACATGGGTAACCCAGATTTTTTTATGGTGGAACATCAAACACCCCGTTTGAAATGGGTACCCAAAACTATGAGGAGGGGGATACATCAAATACTTACGCGTCCCCTCAAACAATTTTTTTAAACCAGTTTCAACAGTCCGAGCCATTACCATATATCCCTCAGTTTCAACAGACGTTTCCAGATGCTGCGCGGTTTTCAAATGCATCACCGTGTCCGTTTGACTTAAATGAGTTAATTGATGAAGATTCTGATGCTCCTATTCCTACCCAACCTACACAAATGTAATATAAATTAATAAAAAAAAAGATATGGAATGTTTTGTTATTTTTCATCTATTGTTTATTTTAGTAATCATGTTTTGATTTATAAAGAACGAACAAATAAAAACACATAAGCATGATTTTATTAATACTGAAACACAAATACAAACTTATTTCCAATGCCAATCTTCATTTGAGTATTCTGAATTTGATGAGTGCTCTCCTGGATAAGGATTAAAGTTGTGTGTTATTTCTACTTGTTTTCCGGGACTGTCATAAACATAAGCACTTTTCAATACTTCCGGGTCTTCATTTTTCTCCGGGTTCATTTGCGAGATCAGCTCTGGATTCATTTCCGGTTCTTTATCTGGTTGAGGACGGTCACACGATGTCTATAAAATTAAAAATAGATAGAATATTCAAACATTTTAGTAAACAACCAAAAGATCAAAAGTCGAAGTTTATAATATAATCTTACACATATTAACATATCGGTGTTGAAAAAATACCGATACTCTGTTTTACCACCGCAACGGAAGCAGTTCTCACCGAACGAAAACTTATTAAACCTTTGTTAGCAGTTGAAGAAGAAGAATCGTTGACAATGGTAGAAGATGAAGAGTTTTTGGTATTGGATGAAGAAGATGAAGATGAATCCATGATATTGGATGAAGAGTTTTGATATGTGTTATGAAAATGAGGAGAAGAGTGAAGAGAAATGAGTTAGGAGGTGTGATATATATAGGAGGATTTGAGGTGATACAACTTATGAGGGGTTCCACTAATAAATCAGAAAGATACAAGTTTATTAACTTCAATAAAAATACACACAATAATAGTTCTTAAAAAACATAAAGCAAAAAATCATGGATGTGAGTTTGGACACATATTCATGTTGTGACCCGTCTGTCTACATATGGAACATCTACGTATAACATGTTCATCTGGATGACAACGAACATCCATTTCGTTATGTATCCTACGGGTGCATCGCCTACCTCGTTTCGTGGTAATCTTTGATGGATCTCCTCTAATCCTCCAACCTGGGTCCGTCCAATAATCAGGGTGACGAAGCGGGTAAAAATTCCCATTATATTATTCCTGATAAACTGTATTAGTGTATACCTGGTGCACAGTAGAAAGAGGAGATAAACCTCTCTGTCGACATACCGCAATTGCATGTGAGCATGGGAATCTTTGTATTTGCCACTTACCACATATACAGGTTCTTTCTGTGAATTCCACAGTATAATAATTTCCACCCACTTCATTTGTATATAGGTTTGACATAACCCTGTACCTTGCCTCTCTGTAATCAAACTCCGTTATCACATGTTCCTGTGAAGTGATATCACGACCATGAAACAAACGCCACATGCGAGGGGGTAACGGTGTGTTGCAAGTTGTTGCAATCTCGTTGTAGATTTTGAATTGTTCAACGGTTTTCTCAAACGTACAATTAATAATAGCCTTTATTGGTAAAAGTCTTACCCCTTGCAACGTGTTGTTAAAACTTTCAGAAATGTTTGTCATTAGGTTACCCCACCGACGTTGGTTTTTGTCATGTAGAAGCATCCATCTTCTTTCTTTAATGGCTTTTAAATAATTCCACGCTTCCGGATTGACCCTTTCCATTTGACTGACAAAGTAGTCATACTTCTTTGTTGGGTGGCACTGCCGATTAACCAACAAACTTTTTTCAAACTGGAAACCTTGAATTTATGCATAAAGTTGCTACGAACATGTCGGAGACAAAAACGATGAACCGTGTGGGATTTTAGGTCTTCAAGGGAGTTCATTGCGTTGATGATTCCTTTGTTTCTATCGGAGATAACACACAATTTTTTCCCCATACCCATAAAGTTATGATTAACTCCAATGTGAGACCAAAACTGCTGCAAAAACCAACTCCAACTTTCAGTTGTCTCTTCATCTACAATTGCATATGCTATCGGTACTACGTAGTTGTTTGCATTTTTGGTAACAGCAATCAACATTTTAGCACGGTAGGATCCTTTCAAGAAAGTCCTGTCGACACATATAACAGGCTGATAATGCTTGAATGCCTTGATTATCGGACCAAATGCCCAAAAAACGTATTTAAACGTATAGCATTGTGAAGAACTAGCTGCATCATCTAACCATTCCACGATATTATGGTTCTTTTCTTGTAGTGCGTTGATGTACTTAGGTAATTCTTCAAAATTACTATCCCAAGTAGCGTAAAAATTATTAATAGCAGCCTTTCGAGCACGCCACGCCTTGTTATATGATACATCAACATTCAGGGTGTCTTTTATATGTGCTTGAATTTGTTTGACGGGGAAACGTAACATCTTGGCGAATAAACTCTGTTATTGTTGCCAACGACACTACCAAAGTAGTTGTGTGCATTCACCCATCTTGAAATTCGCCACATGGTATGATGGGCAGGTTTAGTAGCATACACAAACCAACTACATGGAGGACCAGTGGGAAGATCACTTTTGTACTTAGGTTTTGTGGTGTAGCATTTTGCTCTATGAGTTGTAGCTTCACTTTCAACCACAAAAGGTTCCCTATTATGTGTAACATTCCATAGCTGCACCGTATACTTGAGTTCAACTTTTGATCTAAAATACACACCAACACGAATTTCTTTTGAATCCTCATTCCATATATCCATATGGTCTTCATCATCAAAATCAGCAGCCTCATAACCTCGTAGTTGTTGCGGATCTTCGGAATAGTTCACATCCCTATAGGATACTGCTACATCATCCACATAATTGTTGTGGTCTACAATTCTGTACACGTCTTCATCGTCAGTTGATTCATCACGCGATGGAACCGATTCAGTATCTTGCGATATATCATCATCCAAGCTATCAAACCCTCCGTTGTCATCGTCATTCACATAAACATTTGATTGCTGAGTTGTAAAATATTCTGGGTTGAAGTTGCATGACGGACCGGCTTGATGATCATTTGAAGTTACATTGCCCTGATAGGTTATAATTGTTTGTTCAGGTGCTTTTGATACAGAAAATTCACGTAGTGGATCCATACAATTGGATTGTTTGACGGATGGTATTCGCTGAAAAATAACATGAATATTTCCAAGGAAATTTTCAATGTTATCTGTCAAATGATACAATATCTCAAGACTTGCATCGTTAAAAATTTCAGAAGTTTGAGAAAACACACCATACGTGTAAAATAATTTGAATTTCAAATTATAATGCTCTCTTTCAACTTGAAGATGACCGTAAATGAAATCAACAAATGATATGTATGACATTCTTTGGTGAAGAACAACAGTGGTACTTCGAGTTGAAGCATCGCACATAATATTTCCATTCATAAAAGAAACATCACCACCCCAATACAACTATAGAAAATAAGGTCGAGACATACTGAAAGCTATGTTTTATAATGAACTCAATTGAGAAATATATTTTTTGTAAATGAGAAGGAAGATTTGGATGAAAAAACTAAGAGGATTAGAAACCTAATATATAAGAGTGATTTGTGACAGGTGGTATTCAAGTTGGTGATTTGTGCGGTTGAAAATAAAAGAGACCCAGAACTCGCCCTCCATAATGGCGGGTTGTACTACCCTTGTCAGAACCCACCAGCCACAATGGTGGGTACTTAGAATCCCCCGGTCGTAATGGCGGGTACTCGGAACACGAAGCAACCCTCCTGAAACCACTGCAGAACTCGCCGACCACAATGGCAGGTACCCTTATTTCTCAATTCTTTCAAGATAAACCCTCCATGTCAACAATTATTTTAAATTTCACCTATTTTTAAGAAAAATTCGTATTCCACTTTAATATAAATAAAAACCACCTTGTTTTTAGCATTTTGCCACAAAACATTGAACATAAAATCCACACAAGGCCCATGTTTGGCAATGCTACTTTTCAAATAACTTATAACTTATTAACTTTTAAAAAGTTACTAAGTTAATTTTTATGTTTGGGTAATTAATAAGTCATTTTAAAAACAACTTTTAAGAAAGGTTAAAAAGTTAAAATGGATAAGTTAATGGGTACTTACTTTTAAGAAGGAAAAGTTGACATTTTACCCTTTTGCCCCCCCACCGATACCCCCATCTGGCTCACCGACCCCTGCTCTCTGTCACCTGTGCTCACCGATCTCCTTTAATGGCGATCCTTGTCTCTCTATCGCCTGTGCTCACTTATCGCCTTTAATGGCGATCCTTGTACCCCTGCTCTCTGTCGCCTGTGCTCACCGATCTATCACCTTTAATGGCGATCCTCATAACCCCTACTCTACTCATCTGTCGCTGTGCTCACCGATATCGCCTTTAATGGCGATCCTCTTCCCTTGCGACTATCCCACCTGCGTCGCCATGACCACCTGCGGTGCCATCGAATCAACCTGCAATGCCATAAACTCCACCCACCTCCCCGTTAATCCTTCACCAACCAATTGACTACAAATCATCAATAAATTCGGTAATATTTCAGGAAAATGTTGCGAAGAAAGGCTATGAGTTGAAGAAGATGTTATCGTTGATCTACACTTGATTTCTGTTCGAGTTTCTCAATCATCGTCTTTTGTTGCTACAGGTTTGACTTTTTCGATCATTACTTGTTGATTTCTGATTTCAATTGTACGTATGTCTTGATTTCAATTGCTGTAAGTGGGAAAATGCCTGTGTTTGAGTTTTATGGTTGCTGCAAATTAAAGAAAGTGGGAAAATGCCTTGATTTCAATCATCATGTTTGAGTTGCAAATTGAAGAAAGTGGGAAATTACTTGTTGATTTATGATTTCAATTATGTATCTGATAGCTTTCACTCTCTGTTTTTGGGTACTTGAAGTTGCAATGAATGATAAAAGAAAGCCAAACAAAGATTCTGTTTTTGGATATAGTCAAGTTACCTTGCAGTTGTGCTTTAGACATCTTATGCTTTTTTTGTAATGTAGACATCTTATACCTGTAAGTATGCTTTGATATTCCTGTTAGTAGAACTACCTCCTCAATTATTATTATGATTGTTGTTCAAAAATTCCCTTTTGTTGTGTGTGTTATTTCTCAATTATCATTAGATACAAGTTATACATCGATCTCATTTGGTGTGATTTAAAGCTTTCTAAACATGAGTTTATGATTGTTGATAGGAACAAGTAAAGTTTTATGGTTTTTAACACTTACCTCAATGGATTGTGAAACATCAACTAAAAGGAATAAATCAAAATTTTTATGGGATGATGTTATGTACAAAGAGTTTATTGATTCATGCTTGTTTGAACTTAGAAGAGGGAATAAACCCGGTACTCATTTTAACAAGCTTGGGTGGGATAATATAGAAAAAACCATGTATGAAAAAACTGGCAAAACCCTTGATAAAAAACAAATTAAAAACAAATAGGAGGTCATGAAAAAAGAATGGAAGCTTTATGATCGCTTAGTGAGGCTTGAAACTGAGATTGGTGGGACAAGAAGCTTAATCGATGCATCGTCTGAGTGGTGGGAGGAGAAAATAAAGGTAACTTCTACTCTTACTTTTAATCAATTGTAGTTATGGTTACATTTTGAAATCCATTAATTAATCTTTATATGTTGTAGGAAAATAAAGACTTTGTCAAATTCAGGGGTGCAAATTTGGACATCTTCGAGACGCATTATGCTCTTTTGTTTCGGGATTCATTTGCCGTAGGAGATCAAGCTTTGAATCCATTACAATTTCAAAAGATATCAATTTAAGCGGTGTTGGATGTGAAGAAAATATAGAGGGAAAAGAAGACAGCGATGAGATATGTTTAGGTGATGATAAGCCTTTGTTTCCTACTTATGTTGAAAGTAAATCGAGTAAAAGAAAAAAATCTAAGGATGTTAGCAACAAACGTTCAACCAAGAGCAAAACTTCATCTTTTGAAGACAAGCTAGATGTTGTATTAGATGCCTTGTCAACAAAAAGCACACAAACTTTTCCACCAAATGTTGCCTCCCAAACAATTGCAGTTTGCATGGACATTGTTACCACTTTTCCTGGTTTTGAAGAAGGTTCCAAAGATTATTCACGTGCCTTCCGTGTTTCCAATGTTGCAATTTAACAAGTGAATTAATTATTTCATCTTTTTGTATTTTTAGGATTGTATTGGCGCTATTGATGGGACACACGTGAGGGCATCAATTCGATTGATGGACCAATCAAAGTACATTGGTCGAAAGGGATATGCAACACAAAATATTATGGCTGTTTGTGATTTTAACATGTGCTTTACATTTGTATGGGCCGGATGGGAGGGGAGTGCACATGACACGAGCATATTTAATGAAGCCTTACGGAGGCCGGAACTTTAATTTCCACATCCAACTGGTGGTTAGTATAATGATTCGTTCTACATGTATTTTTTATTTGTTATACATGTTAGAAAAGCCTAACTATTGTTTGTTTTATTTGTAGATAAATATTACGTTGTCGATGCCGGATACCCAAATACTAAAGGTTATCTTGCTCCGTACAAAGGTCAAACCATTCGTTATCATATACCGGAATTTCAACGTGGACAGAGTAGTGCCATGCGTGCTCCTCGGGGACAAAAAGAGACATTTAACTATTACCACTCATCGTTGCGAAACATTATTGAAAGAACTTTTGGCGTGTGGAAAACTAGATGGGCGTTATTAAGAGATATGCATGTTAACTATACATACAAGCACCAAGTGAGTATTGTGATAGCGTCAATGGCGATCCATAATTTTATTAGAAAGGCTGGTAGCTTTGATGAAGCATTTAACACCGCCCAACAAGAATCTTACAATCCCAGAAAAGGTGGTACTACAAATGACATTAATGAAGAACTTCCGACTACAAATCGTTCGGATCATGATGTTACGTATATGGCAACAATAAGAGATATAATTGCGCAAGATTTAATGGACTCGCGGAGATGAATGTAGTATGACATTAGTTTCATAACATCGTGCATTTTTTGTGTTATTTTAACAATCTCATGGAGATGAATGTAGTATGACATTATCTTTTATAAATTATGTAAACAAATCTTATTTTATATATTTCATAATCTTTTTTCAATTTGCAAGAATGAAAAAAAAGTATATAATATAAAACAGCGTATTGACTTTTACAAACAGTAAATCAACAATGTCAAATATTTTTTAAAAAACAACTTATTGACTTTTAACAAAATATCCTTTTTAGTCATTTTATATTAATAAACTAAACCAAACACTTTTTTCAAAACAGTTTATTGATTTTTTAGTTTATAAATTAATTCAAATGTTTTTTTTTAAAACTACTTTTTAAAAATTATAAGCTAATAAGCCATTTTTTTTAAAGTCATTTTCGACAATCCCAGACATGGCAAAGAACACACGATAGGGATCAAGTCAACAAACGGCATCTCTTCCAAACTGGCCTACGCGTCAGACTCCATAAAATACCTAAATCCACATCAAACCCTTGAATTCAATCGAATCAAATCAACTCAAATTCTGCAATTCGACTCCATATTCGCGCAATTTCCTCCGAATCACACCTTCGATTCTTCAATTGCTGCTACAGATCGAAAGATCTATAACAATATCACACTCAACGGCGTCCAATTTGCTCCCTTGTTGCGAAATCGGTGAAATTGCGCAAGGATGTTTCCTGGAATGATGGATCCGGAGATGCTGAGACTTGCTCAAGAGCAGATGAGTCGTATGTCACCAGCGGACTTAGCTAGGATCCAACAACAGGTCAGTTTCCATTTTTAAGCAATATATCGTTTGATCGAGAAGCGAATATTTAATTAGGTTTTTGAAGGATTCAAGGTATCATTATTAAAGAACAGATGCATTTTTTAATTGATTTGGTTGTTTTTTTGTACATGCTAAGTTACCAGGTACTTTCTAAATTTCGATTTGGGTTTATATTGTTTGTAATGTACGTTATCCTACGAGATTTACGGAACTGAAGGCCGGATCATTGAATGAGATTCATGCTATCACTCGAAAGCCAGGGCTAGCAAACTTTTATTAATGATTTCTAACCTTTGGAAAGTGTTTTTAATGAAAATCGTGGATGTATTCTTGGAATGATACTTTTAAAAGTTTTATCTGTGCTGAAAGTGTGAAAGACAATGTACAGAGCACACAGGTAAATACATTTTTAGCAAACATGGTGCATAAAGAATCTTCAGGCTTGGTTTGGTGTCTGTGATCATTCTGCTATGGAAGAGGAATCTTAGGGGTTTCTCTGAGACCTTTGATTAAGATCAGTGTTTTGTTGCTTAGACTCTGTAGTTTGATGTTTAATGTTATTGGAAACTTAGTGGGGCAACAATCTGGTTTTGAGGTTTTTGCATTTGAATAGAATCCTTGAAGGAGGCTTTTAAGAAGTACTTTATCTGATAATGCGCTGAAAGTTTATCTTGACACAATTTCAGAGCTGCAGAAATCTCTTGTTTTCCTGTTTAAATGGTGCCAGAAGACAAACACAATATTTCTAGCACTCAAGTGGTTGAATACATTACACCTATCCATGCATGAACACCGTTATCCTCTTAGGAAGACCAAATGCTCTTCTTTAGCACTCTCATTAGCTTCTCTTCTCTGTTATCTCTCTTTTTTGGAAAAAAAAAGTATTTTTAATATTCTTGCTGATTTGATCATCTAGAATGAACTTCTCTTAGGGACACAAAGTTCAGAATAAATAATATGTGTTAAAGTACAAGAAAACCTTTAAAATCTATTATGAAGGGTCAGTGCATGGAAATCTTGGGCTGATTGGAGTGTATGCAGAAGCATATGGATAGAAGTGGAAGTCTGAATATCTTAGTTTCTGAAGGCCCAAAGCCACTAGGTCCTCTACATCTTTGAATATGAGATGGAACATGACATAAATATTCAAGAAATTTACATATGTATCCCAGTTTAACAAAATTCAATGACGTGTATCATGAAATCAATTTGAATCATATAAGTAAGAACGTTCGAGAACAAAAACATCAATTGGAAGTCTGAATACCTTACTTTTTAAAGGCACTAGGACATTTGATTTTATTTCTTTTTTTTTCTTCCTAAAAATTATATTAATACTGATATATTGTGCTTTTGAAATGCTAATTATTATAATATATGTTTGTTGTAATTGCAGATGATGTCCAATCCTGATCTGGTGAGAATGGCCACAGATCGCATGAAATACATGAAACCTGAGGACCTAAGGTTTGCTGCGGAACAGTTGAAGTCTACTAGACCAGATGAGATGGCAGAGATTGGTGACAAGATGGCCAATGCAACACCTGAAGAGCTAGCTGCTATGCGTTCTCGAGTAGATGCACAAATAAGCTACGAACTGAATGCAGCTCAGATGCTGAAGAAACAGGTAATGTAAAATTCATAAAGTGCAACAATTTAATTCTTCAGCTGATGTCAAAAATTGCAACATACTAAACTTGGTGTTCCATTGGTCATGATACTTTGATGCATACCAATTGAGTCTATTAACTTGGCAAAAGTTTCATTTTCATCATCCTTGATGCATAAATACAGCAGCATATGAATCAAAATATAATGACTAATGGGAGCACAAAGATAAGTTTTCTTTTAAAAGGAACACTTCAAACCTACTATTAAATCTACACCACATGTCCATGATAGGACTTGAACCCTCAACCTCTTACTGAGGGACATTATGTAGCAACACCTTGGTACCATTGGGTCAAAGACCCTTTCGTGAACACAAAGATAATTTTTGACCCTAGCCCTTAATTTCCCAAATACACAACACATGCGCATGTGTAAACATACAATTACCATGTGTGTTTATAAGCCATTTTGACTATACACTCTAAACTTATGAGGCTGGAAACTTTCTAAATGGTTTTGTACTTTAGTTGATTTATTAGTTTATAAGATGGTGTTTTCAAGTTTTGAACTTAAAATCGACTGTATGCTGTAAGATACAAACAAATATATTATCTAGAAAGTTCTATTTAAATCTTCTCATATCTCAGTAATTTGTTATTAGTTTATTGGTGTACTTTGTTTGTTATGAATTATATTAAGCATGAAAGCATGCAGGCATGAGCTGTCTTTGTTATCACTTTGGCAGGGGAATGAATTTCACAGTCAGGGAAAGTTTAATGATGCCTTGGAGAAGTACATGCGGGCAAGTGTAGCCTTTAGAATTCTGAACTTTTATTGGTTTGTTTTTGCAGTTCTGCTTATGTAATTTCCTCAAAGTAACTTCTTTCAATCTCTTTCTTTACATTAATCAGGCAAAAAATAACCTAAAAGGTGTTCCGGCATCTAAAGGAGGAGCTCTTCTCTTGGCATGCTCTCTTAATTTGATGTCATGTTACTTGAAAACAGGGCAGTATGATGAGTGCATAAAAGAAGGCACCGAGGTACTTACAGGAGCAGGTCACTCAAATTGTATATTGGTTTTATTTACATATTTTATTCTACAAAAATGGAAGTATTTCACTTTTATTTTGCTGCAAACGTTTGAGTGGTTAATTTATCGTCATATGTTCTATTCTTGAAGGAGGGAAGTGGGAAAATAAGTTATTTCCTTACCCCTCTGTCCATTACGATTATCCGCATTGTTGATATTTGTTTTCATTTATCGAATTTATGATATTTAATGGAAGTATCATGGCTGGGAAGTAATAATAATGAACAAGCTCATTGATTAAAAATTCAATCAGGTATTGGCAAGTGATGCAAGAAATGTCAAAGCTCTTTATAGGAGAGGTCAAGCATACAAAAATTCAGGACAACTGCAAGTGAGTTATCTTTTCTTATGTGACTCTTTATTGAGGTTGAAAGATTATTTTTCCACTGCTAAGCATATATAGTGATCTGATTGACATTGTAAACTTTATAGAAAGCGGTGTCTGACTTGTCCAAAGCATTTGAACTTTCTCCTGATGATGAAACTATTGCGGAGGTTTTAAGGTATATATTTGTTTTTGTGTACTTGCATGGTTTCTTTTTAACTACAATGTAGTTACTAAAAAGCATGGTGTCATGCCACCTATTTTATTTGTTGAATTTCAGAACTTTTTTTAGTACGAGACATGCCTAATGTCACGGACCTGTCTTGACGGGTTCCATGTGTTGTCCTTTTCCTGACAAGGACTAGCTTTCCATGTGTATGGTCATGGTTCACTGTTATACCTTGGACTCATCAGGTCATTGGAAAGTTATGAAGACTTCCTTGGATGTCTCTAAAGTTGTGTACATAATTCATGTGTAGAATGGTTTCAAGTTGTAAGGTTCTAGATTAACATTTGTTTGGTAGGTTTGAATAGTACACTTAGGGGTGACCTCATTTGGCAAACCACCTCGAAATTAGCTTGAATACCAGTTTAAACCAATCTTGTAAGAGTTTTCTCAAACAGTACAAAGTGTACTTAATATAATCTTGCATTCATCTTTACTTGTGTGAGTTGCTGCAATGGTTGGAATTAGGCATAGTTTTGAGTTAGTCATCGGTAACTCACGTCTAGCAGTGAATGTTCTGAGTATTGTTTTGTTTGTTGATACAGGGATGCCAAAGATAAGTTAATTGAACATGGTGATGAGGATGCACCTGGAGGTATTTTGTTTTCCTTTATGTCAAATTCCATATCAACCATCTCTTGTTCTAATGTCGTTTCAGCTAATACTTTTTATGTATTTCTGATTAGGAATTAGAATCGAGGAAATTACTGATGAAGTGGCAACCCAATCATCTGAAAAGGATCAAACTTCAACCTCAAAATCTTCAGAGCTAAAAACGGATTCTAGTAAACAAGCAAGGAGCAATACGGGAATTCTTAATGGTGACAAAGAATCCATCAGGTCTGCTTTTGCTATATCCTAGGATTCTATCACAAAATAAGTCATATTCATGATGGTTGTTTGCAGGCCGTGTGATCAGCTTCTTTTGGTGAAGCCATATATTGATGGTTTTTTAAAATCTTTTTTGAGCAGATCCTTTCAGAACTTCTTGTCTCAAACTGATCCAGAAACTATGGCATCTCTTGGTGGAGGAAAATTTGAAAACATATCTCCTGATATGGTGAAAACCGCCTCAAACATGATTAGCAAGATGCCACCTGAAGAATTTCAAAAAATGCTTGAGATGGCATCCTCCTTTCATGGGGAAAATGGAAACCCATTGTTGAATAGGAATAGTAATAACGAGTCAGGAATACCGAATTTCTCACCTGACATGATTAAATCAGCAACTGATATGATGAGTAAGATGCCTCCTGAAGAACTCCAAAAGATGTTTGAAATGGGATCATCTTTGAATGGTGGTTCACAATCAAACAGGAGCAATAATAGTAATAATAATAATAATTCAGAAGGGCAAGAAAGTCATAGAAGTTCAACAGATTATGGGATTAATGGTGAGAGTGGTCCTTCTAGAGGCATTTTGAATTCAAGAAGCGCACCTCAACCAAGCTTCCCTAGCTCTAGCTCTGATATTAGAAGCCAATTGAAGAACCCTGCCATGCGTGAGGTACCCTTTAATATATATATTGTGTGTATTTTCAAGATTTCAACTTTTTCAGTCGTCATCGGTTATATATGTATGTACGTACGCATATATGTATATGTGTGTGTATATAACTCAATTTGCCTTTGAGTATCAGAATGCATGAGGTGCACATGTTTGACTATAAATCCTTATTATCCTTATGAAATAGTTATTTTATCGTAATACATAAGGTAGTCATGTAACCGTCTACCCACTCTCTTTTTCTCCCCCATAATGTCATCGAAGCACTATGTGTAAGGGTATTATGTCATGCTTGTAGTTTTCTACTTAATATTGATTTTGTCCTATACATATATATGTGTGTGTGTATTAAGGGTGCATATAATACGATTCAATTTTAAGCAGAGAACCACAATAATCACTTGTCTATAGTGCTGATCATATGTAGGAAAGATAGAGACTGTTATGTGGTTTTATAACCGTCTTGTGTTATATTTAAAGCATTCTTTACTTAAAATTGATTTCATGTTGACCGTCTCTGTGTGTGCGCGCGCGTGTGTGTTCAAGCCAAGTGCTGTCTACTGTATTACATATATTTCAGGGTTCTCTCAATTTACTCAACGTCATATCGTAATTTATCAATCGCCCACCTTTTGCATAATTAAAGCATGCTAATGGCATATCATATATGAATTCATTTTTTATTTATTGATTGCAGATGATGTCATCTATGATGAAAAATATGAGCCCGGAGATGATGGCAAACATGAGCGAACAATTTGGAGTTAAACTTTCTCGGGAGGATGCAGAAAGAGCTCAACAAGCTATGTCCTCATTGTCACCAGAAAACCTCGATAGACTGGTAATCTCTTAATTCCTTTTATTAAAAAAATTATGTTAGTAATATGATAATGTTTTTTTACATTGTCCGATTGTTATTTCTTTGGCGGTTTTATAGATGAAGTGGGCGGATCGGATACAACGGGTTGGTGAAACTGCTGTAAAAACAAAAAATTGGCTCCTGGGTCGGCAAGGGCTGGTTCTAGCAGTATGCATGCTCATTTTTGCGATGTTTCTCCATTGGCTGGGCTACATTGGCAGTTAAGTGCAACCGTTGAAATGGTGAGGACAATTAAAAAGTAGATCATGTTAAATGTGTTATCTTTGACCTAACTCGGGGCTGGAAGTATGATGCCGAATGCACATATTAGGTGCTTGTGGGATTGTGAGATGGAGCGTGTTTTTGTTGTTGAGGTGATTTGTAACACCATAAATCTTTTTTGCATTTTAGTTATAAACTATCTAAACCGAAACAGAAATGGAACAACCGAGTATTTATCTGTTTGTTAAACACAGCCAAGTTGTTGCCCACGGATATTATTATTATAAGTTTTTATTAATTATTTTAACCTATACATTGGTTGATTAGAAGAAAAGGCAACACACTATTTTCTAACTCGTGGGACGTTGGTGACAAGATCTCTAATGTTACATAACCCATGTCATGTCGAGCTTTGTATAATATTTTAAATTAAAATTATTATTATGTTTTATTATTGTTGTTATTATTATTAATATTGTTATTACTATTAATCATTATTCTTATTAATTTAGTGTTACTATTATTATAGATATATAGTACTACCGCTTGAAGAATTTAAGTAAACATTTTAATTAGTATAAGTAAATTTTGTTTCTCACACCACTGAGTAAGCATTCAACACCAGTTGGATGTTGGTACGGTCTTGAGGCCCATAAACGACCATTTATGGCCTGTGTGTTAGCCAAGTGGCCGACAAACACAGCGACCGGTTTGACCCAACCTAAACGGTCGTTTATCTTTTTTTTAAGAGTATTTTTTCCTATTGCAGACTTTTATGTAAGGTATTTAAATATTTTATTATATATGATTATTTGTAGTTTATATTATATATTATAATATATAAATTTAAATAAATAATTATATATGTATATATTATGTAATTTAACATATTTATTTATATAGTTTATATAACATATTATATTATATAATTTAAATATTTTATTATATATGTTTATTATGTAGTTTATATTATATTATATGTTATATAATCTAAATATATAATTATATATGTATATATTATGTAACTTAACGTGTTTATTTATATAGTTTATATAATATATTATAGGCAAATTGGATTTTAATAATCCAAACTATTACCTATTGGCCAATAATAATACATACTATCAATTTGTCCGGTAGCACTCCTAACTTTTACTTTTATTACCAACAACAGTTTCAATAACATAATTTTTAATTTTTTACATTTGATTTGGACTCGATTCAGTTCGCAACAATAATTATTAACGAAATGAAGAAACATACAAGCTAACTTGAGACTAAAATAGATACAAATCGAGCGTAAAAATTGAAAATTGTGTCACTGGAACTGTTGGTTATAAAAGTGAAAGTTGGGAGTGTTACTGGTCAAATTAATAATATGGATTATTATCAACCAATAGGTAATAGTTTGGATTATTAAAATCCAATTTGTCTATATTATAATATAATTTAGATATTTTATATATGTATATAACTTAACATATTGATTTATTATATTAGAAATGAAATAGATAAATTAATCAATAAATAAAATACTTTTTGAATTTTTATAAATACGAATAATTAAAATATACAAATGAAACTAATCTAGATTGAAACCACTAACAATTATATTTTCAAGAAGATATTTTTGAAAATTTTCAAACTACCCATACTTTCTTTCCCAGCCAACCGTATTATTATTTCTGTAAAAATTCCACGACGACGTTATTAGAGGCATCAAATATTTACCCTTCAAGCGCACAGAGACGTAGTGGCATCTCACATGTGCAATAGTAATGAAATTGTGGTACATGAGTTCATGTGGACTTTTGCAGAGCGAAAAGCAAGTCGCATTGCAGGACCGTTATGGTTATGCAACAGTTTTATAGTTGGAGAATGTCATATTTACTAGATCAAATAGGGAACCAAACAAAGAAACAAAGAACTAACAAGTAAAGAACTCAAGAACACAAGTATTGGTTTTCGAGGATGATGTATATTGCTCTCAAGTAATTTTACAAGTTTTACAATGCTTAGTCCAAAGACTGGTTATATGAGATACTTTATACAACAACCTACAGCTGACCATACTTTCAAGACCAGCTGGACACTAATCTAGACAACAAGATCAATGTAAAGTTAAAAAGCAAATTGTCTTTTGATAAGTGAATATGACATGCCATAGCTCATATCCTAATATATTACAAAAAGGATAAAAGTACAAGAATGGAACGTTACAGACACATATACTATAATGTATAGTTGAAAAAAGTATGGAGATAATCACCAACTTATACTAGTTGGTGAGTATTCAGAGCTGGCAGCGGAAAGTTGTTCAACTTTTCTCAAAAGTGTGTAAGGAACACATGTTTTTAAAGTATTTGGAAGAAATCAGTCTTCAAGCTTCGAAAGACTTTGTCTTCAAGCTTCGAAAGACTTCATATTTGGCATCGGAAGATTTCTGTATTTGGATTTGGAAGATTTGACACTTAGTAAGTTTTCTTTGTGCATGGTCAAATCTTTCGAAGTAATTACCTTGTACTTCAATTGCATGCTGAGAGATCTTTGGTTAACATCAGCCTCTAAGGTAACTCTTACAAACTCCCCCTAGGCTGATGCTACCAAACTTGAAGATTACTATGAGTCTTGATCTTCTACTTATGTATAGCCATCATTATAATCAGAGCCATTCCTCTCTTACATCTTGATCTTCTACTTATGTATAGCCATCATTAGAATCAGAGCCATTCCTCTCTTCATTAGTTAGCCTGGATTCCTCAGGCTCTCATAGTATCTCCTGATGTTTAAGAGATCATGAGCAGGGAGGTCAAGTATGATCTGCATGAAGAATACTTGAGGACCTCATTGATCTCTTGTGACATACCATCTGTCTGGGTTTGGAGAGTATACCCAAGACAAGATGAATCTCTTAGTAGTAAGAGGCTCTACTTGTAGTGGATTTGGTTAAGCAACCTCTTTTGGGATTTGGTTAAGCAACCTCTTTTGGTTCACCCTCAAGATGTTCTGACTCATCCTGAGGAGCAGAGGTTAGCATCTTTTGTCTGTTTTGATCCCTACCTACTTGAGTTTCTTGCTCAACAGCCAACTCTACTTCAGGCGTTTCTTGAACTGGGGAAAGGACAGGGGCTTTATACAGTTTTCTTCTTTTTCTTTCTTCTTTGGTCTTGAGTAACAAAATAGCAACCTCAGCCTCCTTTCTCTCTCTTGATAACTTGGTGTCAGCTAGTTCATTCAATTCTTCCAAGTGAAAAGAGATTAGCTCATCTATATTGTAGTTCCTAGTTACCAGGTAGTTAAATCTGGCTGCCCTTAACTCATCTTCCTGAGTGTTTGGCCTATGGGCAGCCCTGATTGCAGCCTGCATGAAACTAGGAGCTTCTCTCAGCCTCTCTTCCCTAGCCTTCCTCTTCCTCTCCTCTTCTCCACCTCAATCTCCTCAGAAGTTAGAACCTTCTTTCATTTGTCAAGCATTGGCCTTTGTGACTCAAGAAGGAGAGAGCTTTGGCCTTCTTGAGCTTGTTCTGCACTTGAGCTCTGGCCAAGGAGAGGCTGTGAGACACCTTCACCAACTGGTGTCTCACTGAGGCTAATGGGTGCTAAGTGAGTTGTAGTCTTAAGGTTCACAGGTTCCACAGCTGGGCCTTCAACTGAGGTTTCTCCTTTGAAGCTAATCTTAATATCTGCCTCAATATCAAGTTAACCAACTGTTTTCCCTGCTAGCCTCTGTCTATATAAGCTGGTTTTTCTCTTTAACTACTCAGACACCCTTATCTGAATCCTCTAAGCTAACCTATCAGCCTGTCTGTTTTGGCTTGGATTGACAAGTGGCATGCCAACCAGAGGGAAGCTTTCATAGAATCTCAGGGTATGGAAGTCGAAAACTTTTTGTTAACCCTAATATCTTGAAAGCACCAGGGCTCTTCTATTAGTGTCATACCTCCATCCTACTATTGGATTGTCAGCAGGGTAGGATGAAGGTGACATGGCCCTTGGTACAATACCCTTCTCAAATAA
This sequence comes from Flaveria sonorensis, assembly GCA_025506505.1. Lineage (NCBI taxonomy): Eukaryota > Viridiplantae > Streptophyta > Magnoliopsida > Asterales > Asteraceae > Flaveria > Flaveria sonorensis. The sequence goes on along the minus strand of CM046440.1, from coordinate 41,749,954 downwards.
ACTTTGAACTATGGCATCCACATTGATGTGGGCCAGAGAAGGTTGTTAAGTCTGGACAATTACAAGTGAGGGTGGTAAATCCTCAATATCCATACTCTGGGCAGTGCTTCCAAGTTCTATGGCTATGATGAATTTCTCCCCCTTTTTGGTAGCATCACCTACGTGCATAGATGAGCTGGAGGTTAGGTCCACTACATCTATAGGTTTTTGTGTGTTTGTTTGAGCATGCCTGGTAGGCCTCTCAGCTAACTTGCCCTTGAGATAGGTGATCTCAAGTTGCTAATTGAGTACTTGCCTTTGTAAGGTAGCCACTTGATATTCCAACTGACTAACCTTAGAGACTAGACAGGTGCTGATTTTTGTTAATTTGTGCACCCTTAGTTGCATACTCCCCTCATCGTCATTAGAAAAATCATAGGGGGATAGAGCTATCTTGAAAGCATCAGGGCTCAATGACAGCTTTATAAGAAGTGCCAAGGAGCTGGGTTGTCATGGTTGAGGTCTTAAAGATGTAATCACTTGAAGAAGTGAGAGCCTCTTCCACATGGACCTCTTGAACTTGTTCAGAGAGGTCCACCTTAGTCATAGGTGGATGATGTGGGCTAGATATGGGAGTAGCAGGAGCACTTATCTCTACTTGAGCATGGGAGAAGAATAGAGACTCATGGTACTCACTGAATCCCATATCCTAATCATCATAGAATTCTAGGTTGGGGATTGGTTGGTTGAGATCTAGCAGCTGGGGATGGTAGCTTTCCCCTAGAGGATGTTCATCTGAGTTTTGAGACTCAGGATGAAGGCTTGAGACTAGGGTAATGAGCTCATCATGCTTGCTGAGCATGAGAAACCTCAACACTGATCATAGAAGGAATAGGAGTGGTCTGCTTCTCAGGGGAAGTATGAGCTCTTGGTTCCACTTTCTCTTGCATGGGTGAGTATGTAGAGGCCTGCTCAATCCGAATAGACTAAGCAGGGGTTTTTTTGGATCTTCTTTGGTAGGTGATTGTTATTTGTGGCTGTAGGGGTGTTGAATATGAAGAAGGTATGGGTTCAACATTGGCTGGGACTGCCAAGTTTTCACCTTGAGTAGGGAGCTCTAACATTTTTGGGACAAGGGCTGTTTCTAACCCAGAAAAACCAACAGTGGTTTTTCTTATTATTTTAAAGATGCCAGGCTTCATTTGTCCTAATTTTAGAATATTACCTGTTCCTCTCAACTGTGAGTTGAGAATGTGCTGGATATATCTAGGAACATATAATATTCTAAGAAATCTAAGTTAGCAAGTAAATTTGTGTAGACAAATTGTGAAAACCTAAACAAGATCCCCTAGACCATTCCATGGACTATGTAGGAAAGTTGTTTAGGAACTTGATCCCATCTTGCATGCTTGTTTGATAGGGAGTGGATGACAACATGGAGGAGGTAATTCCACTGAGAGGAGACCTTTCCTTTTTTGAAGGTCTTGACAGAGAAATCACGTTCATAGCTAATCTGAAGGAATGATCCATTGACTGCCTCTTTGGGAAATAATAGCTCACCTTCTTAATCATCCAGCCTTAGATGTTACTTGATGGTGGCTGGAGTGATGAACAGTGTTCTCCCCTGTACTGTGGCATATAGTGCCATCTTACTGTCCATAATGACCTCTTGGCAGGTACTCTAGAACTCAAAAAGTTGATCTTAATATAGTGGATGTTCTATGGTAAAGGCGATGAGGTAAGATAAGTGAGAAAGAAAGCGGCAGACGTCTGGTCTTTCTCAGCCGATAATAGAGCGACCTGATTGTGTGGCTTGTGAAGGTGCATGACAAAGGCTGGCTGGTTTTAGGGTTCAGGGTTGGCCATTTTCAGAAGTTTTGTGAGAAAGATGTGGAGAACAACAAGGTTTTGTGGGTAATTTAGGGCTAGAAGATTGCAGATGAAGAGGAAGAAGAAAGAGGGAGATCCATTGTAAAGGCTATTTATATGCTTGTATGTGAGAAATTTATTAGAAAAGATAAACTTTGAAATCCGGATGTCAGTCCTACCTTTGAAAAAGTGCCCAAAAAGTTAGTTATCTTGGAAGGTGAAAATCTTTCGAAGGTAATTTGCCTTCGAAAGTTTTAAAGAAAGCTTCCGAAGTAAAATTGTCTTCGAAAAATATTTCTTAGTTTTGTAAGAATTGCTTCAGAAGAAAATATACTTAGAATAAATTTGCTTTTGAGACAGATTTGGTTTCGGAAGATATTAGACTTCAGAAGTTTTACTCAAGAAGAGAGTAATACATCCGAGACTTAATTGCTTTCGGAAGAAAATTGTCCTTCAATACATATAAATACTTAAAAGCTGATTTAAGCTTTAGAAGATATAGTAGAATTTCTTACGAGGCTAAATCCCTTAGTAAGTAGTTATTAGTTTTGAAGACATAATGTTTTTATGAAGTCAATTTAATGTCTTTCGAAAGAAAATCTGTCCATAATTCTTAAAATTCTAAAGAATGTATAATTTTCTTTTAAGATTAACTGGGCTTATGTGAGTGATAAATTAGACAACATTAAAGACACACACGTTTGAAAAAAAAATTTGAAATTAATTTAAAAAAATCTACTCAAAGTTAATCATCCCAATAGTTGAAACAAGATATTTAAATCTCTATTAATCAAAAGCTTTTATGAACAGATCAACATATTCTTCATTTGTGTTAACTTTGACCAGTTTTATCAATCATTTTTCAAAATTATTTCTGATCAAATGATACCTGAGATTAACGTGCTTTGTCTTTGAGTGCTATACTGGATTATCTGTGATAAAGTAACACTATTGTTGTCTATATAGATAGTAGTCTTTTTGAATTTGAATCCGTAATCTAGCATCTGATTCTGAATCCAAACCACTTGAGCATAGCAGCTTGCAGCAGTAATATATTCAGCTTCAGCAGTTGATGCCTTGTTCTTGTAGTCAATCCCTTCTTCTTGAGTGTAACCTTGGACTACCAGTCTTGCCTTGTTCTTGATGATAAGCCCTTTATATTTATCTTGTTCCCACTTGGTACCTATTGGCATCTTCCCAGGTAGAAAAGGACATAGGTTCCAAACACCTTATCTTTTGAATTGAAGTAGTTTCTCCTGAATTGCTTCAATCCAACTTCCATCTTTCAAAAACTCATCAACTTTCTTTGGCTCAATCTAAAGATAAGAAGCAAGAGTGCAGACAAACATTTTTATCATGGGTTTGTCCTCTTGTTCTCACCCCAGTCTCAACATCTCCAATGATGTTTGTGGTAGGATATGACTTGTGGATTCTTAGTTGAGTAATCACATCAAGTTGATTTGATAGATCTAAATTAGTGAAATTTAGATATGGTGATTGAGTATCACCAACCACATCAGCACACCCGTCAAGTGTAACTTGATATAGAGAGTGTGCAACATCATTGATGTTATCTTTAGTATAGTAATTGTCAGCATCATGAAATTCTTGATCACTTTCACCATCTCCATCTCCTCCTACATTGAAATTCCCTTTATTTGAGTTTTATGCCTTATTTCTAGAATTGGTTGTCACCTCAGATGTATCAGCTGAAGAATTTGTCATGGTTGTGCTGATAGATTTCCACTTGCAGGGTTTGTTCCCACTAGAGCTGAAGGGATTCTATCATTTGATCTTCTTAGCTCAAATCTCATATTAGGATCTCCTACAGATGTATTACCTGTTGTTCTTGAAACATTTTCACAAGATTTGTTAAAACAGTTGGTAACTAAATCAAGATCAAATAGCCAATCAAGACTAGAACCTTTCACACTGGGAGTGTGTTCATTGAAGGTCACATTGGTTGATTCCTTAACTACGCTAGTTATAAGATTGTATACTCTATAAGCCTTAGCTTGGGAAGAGTATCCAATGAAATGTTCATCATCTGCTTTCTCAACAAAGTTGGCTATATAATCTTTGGTATTCAAGATAGTGCATGGACATCCTAATGACCCGAGGAAACCAATAAAAGGTCTCCTTTTGTGCCACAGTTCATAAGGAGTCTTACCATTATTTTTGACTACTAAAAATCTGTTCTGCACATAGCAGGTAGTCTCAACTGACTCTGCCCAGAAGGTGATGGGTAGTTTAGAGTTAGAGAACATGGTTCTTGTAGCATCAATAAGTGTCCTATTTCTCCTTTCAACAACACCATTTTGTTGAGGAGTTCTAGGAGCATTATATTGTCTTGAAATATCCTTTTTATCATAAAATGTATCAAGGATTTGGTTCTTGAATTTAGTTCCTTGATCAAATCTTATGATCTTAACCTTGTGATCACATTGATTCTCAATTTTCAGAATGAAGGATCTTAAGATTTCAGGGGTCTCATCCTTACTTCTAAGAAAGAAGACCCAAGTATATCTTGTGAAGTCATCTGTGATCACAAGGCAATATAAAGTCCTTCTTAAACTTAGTACACTGGTGGGGCCAAAGAGATTCATATGTAATAAGTGTAGGGGAGTAGTGATAGAGTTCATTTCCTTTGGCTTGTGAGACACTTTGTGTTGCTTTCCTTTCAGACATGCCACACAATGGTCATCACTTGTAAACTCTTTCTTTAGCATTTCAGTTACCAAATAATCTTTAATTAATTTATTCATGTTCTTAAAGTTTACATGGCACATTCCTTTATGCCAAAGGAAAGACTAGTCACTATTGGCTTTAAATAGAAACCAAGAAACTTCTCCTGATGGGGAGGTTTCTTGCAAATCCATCTTGTATAAGTTCCCTTTCCTAGGGGCTCTGAGCAAGATATGCTCTTGAGTAATGATCACCCAGGGCTTGAGAACAATGCACTCATGCTCAGTAAAGAGCATGTTATGTATCTTGTCATAAAATTAAGATACACTCAAAAGATTGTACTCAAGCTCTTTGACAAAGTTTACCTTCTCATTACTAAGCTTACTATTTATGACCCTGCCCCTTCCAGTGAATAACTACCTGATTCACCTCCAAAAGCAACTGACCCTCTATCAATTTTCTTAAAGTCTTGAAGCAAAGAGTCATTTCCAGTCATGTGCTTGGAACAACCACTACCAATGATCCATACATTTCTTTTGGTATTTAGTTGTTCCTCCATATAAAAAAGAGATGATTAGTTATATTTGGAAACCCAAGCTTTGCTGGTCTTGGGCTTATCAAGATGAACTGAAAATAGTTCAACAGTTATTGATCCTATATGCATGCTTTAAGGATCCTTGGCTATTATTGATAAAGAAACTTCAGTCACATGGCCTTACTTCATCTTCCACATCATCTTTGGAAGATTAGACTTGGCATTCTAAACTTCAAAAGTTTTTATGACTTCAAAAGTTTTAGAGACTAAACCATCAGAAGCTCTTCTATCCACTGCAGCAGATTTCAGAGTTTCAGAAGCATTCCTTTCTTCCGAAACCAAACTTGCTTCCGAAGACAGTTTTCCACCTATCTTCTTTTCATTCACCTTGGAGTTTTCGAAGATAAGTGATTTTCATTTTGAAGCTGTTTTCTTCTTACTCTTAGAAGTCTTCTTATTGTTCATGTGAATAGTACTCTTAGGATTATAAATGCAATCCTTAGCATAATGAGTTGTACCACCACACATGATGCATTCAACAGCCATACTTTTGAGGGTCTTCTTCTGAGGAGAAGGTTGATCTTGATCTCTTTTCAGCTCCTTCTTCATCTTCTTAGATGATGTAGCAGGCTTTTGAGGGCGAAGCTTGCCTTTAGAGTTGGATGGTTCAGGCTGTGCAGAAGTGGTGCACACTTATTTAACCTTTTTCTCTTGACCAGGATGGTTTGAACTTGAACTAGGACTCCTGGTACTAAAATCCTTAGTTAAGTATTTAGTCTTCACCACCTCAAACCTAGCAAAGATAAAGACTTATTTTTGCTTGGGGTTGAAGGTGGGCTTGATCTCTTGGAATTTCTTTGATTTTCTTTTAACAACCCTGATCAAATTCTTTCTAGCTGACTTTGCCATTGATGTGTGTTTTGATATATATAAATATTTTAATAACGGATTTTATAGAATTAAGCTTTAAATTTATAAAAATAATTTTCACCTTATGACTAACTACACACACAATAGGCAAGTGTACCTATCGGATAGTAGTATAGCTTTTGGTAAGAACCAAGTATCGATCCATGGACAAAAGAGCTCCTGATACTAATCCTTTGTCATTATCTAGCCGATGAAAGATGATTTGTGAATAATATGATTAACTAATTTAGCTAACAATTAAACTAATTGAAGAAAGTAGACGAAGATGAAGATAATCAATTAGAGGAAGATATCACTTAGACTTCAAATCCACTTAGGAAAACAATGACAACATACATGAACCTATGGTGAGATCATCTTCTACACATGCAACATGGATGTAAACTAGAATCATATTAAAGTTATCTAATTATATAACTCATTGGAAAGCTAAAACGATAAACACATGATAGCCATCTAAAGTTATGCCATGAAGACCCAATGATATTATTAAGGCAAAGTTCAAGATGGTTAGGACTCCTGTCAAGGATACCAAACCCACAAATATTTGGAAAGTTAACACGATAAACACATGGTAACCATCTCAATTCGCGTAATGTAACAATAGTTATGTAAATCCTTCAATTTATGAATGTCCTAACATGAATACACGAATCATAAATATGTGCATTATATATGGTCACACATACACAATGTTAGGAGATATTCATAACAAACACAATGGTTTTCACAAACATATGTATTTGGATGGACACTTGTTCAACTTGACTAAATAATCAACCATCATTTACCATTCCTAGTCAAATGCCATAAACCACACACTAATGTATACATTTCATGAATAGATGTTCTAAAACACAAAGTTTTCCAACAATATGTGATTATAACACCCACAAGATTCATCATTTCATCAATTTCAACAAGCATACACAATCATTGAAGAACATTCATAGCCTTGTAATAAACATTAACCTAATCATCACCAAAAGTTACATGTAAAATGTCAAAGTAAGCTAAGCTTAATCTAATCTAAGTGCTAAAGAGTGTTTAGCCCATGAGGCTTACAAAAACCACAACCAAGCTCATAACAATGGAAGAAAACATGATAGATCTAGAGACTTTCAAACCAAAGACGAGTAAAGGTGGGTTGTGTGGAGTTGAATCTTCCTTGAAAATGCTTGATCTTCAATCTAGCTTGAACTCTTAAAAGAACTCCCTCAAAGTTGCCACAAGAATGGAGAAAAACTAGGGTTTCTACTCCAAAATTCATCTCCCTCAAAATAAAGAAGAAGAAGGGCTTAAAAGAGGGCATGATGCGTGTTATGGCCATGGCAGAATCAGTCATGACCATAATGCGCAGGAAAAAAGGACCTGATGCATGTTATGGTCCTGACAGAATTGTTCATGACTATAACAGCCTCTAAACTTCTAAAATCTTCATGCATTTCTTGTCTTTTTCTTTTAAAATCATCAAGCAACCATCTAAAACTACAATATCCAAATGAATCATAATTAAGTATAGATAAAGATGAATCTGTGACAAAAAACACTTAAGATGGGTAAAGATATGCATTATTAACATGTATATTTATTTACATATCAGCCATCCTTGGTTTCTTCTTTTCTCCAGGAGTATAGTGACCCTTTTTATGTGAACCTATTCACTTACTTCTGGTTCATCCTCCACTATATCCTTTTCATCTTTATCCTCTTCTTGGATAGGATCAAAGAGAGGCAGCTCATCTTCACTAGTTTCACACCTTGGAGATTTGACTGATAATAATGTGTGTAGAAGAGCTATTTCACTTGATCCCAGTCCCTACCTATTTTGATAACAAATCTTTGCATGCAAGGATGAAGAAATGATGTTTTTAAAGGTTTCCTCTTTAAGAACACATTTTTCTACTCTGGCTTTGTTGATCACAAGCTCAGCTTGGCATTCAGTTAACTTGGTAACTAGATCTTTGATTTGAGTCCTGTAATTTGTGCGCTCATGCTTAAGATTATAAGTTGTTTTCTCTAGATCTTCTATTTTAAGTTTATAGTCATTTTTTGCTCATTTGAAATTAGCTTTTAAAATATTCAAAGACTCAAAATCAGATCTCACTTCCAAGTGATAAGACCTATACACGTTTACTTTAGCAATGCATTCAGGCCTCTATCAGGTTGCAAACCTATTTCCCTTGTCATATGAATACATTGAGTTTGATTACCTCAAGCAACTTGCGTAAGAAGTATTGAAAGAACAAAAAGCTACTAAGAGTAAGATGAGGTAAGAGGCTGCAAAGTCAAGAGCCACCAACCGAGCTAATCAGAAGAAGTCTGCTGACAGACTAAAGATGGTGAGCTTCTTGAAGTTGTATGGGTTATCCAAAAGGAGACTTGGTGTAATGTTTCTATCCACTATGGATGAGAACATTAGAGTGATCAACTAGAAGATCAAGAAGGGTGAGCTGGTAGTCTTGCATTCTCCACCAAGTCAGGCTGCACCTAAAGATGAGGTCAAGGTTGAACCCCAAGAGACGACACAACCTGGACCTAGTGCTACATCTCAGCCAGCTTCATCTTTTGACCCACAACAGGGTCCTGATCCTTCTCCTTCTGAACTTGTGAAGGAAAAGGACCCAATTGAAAAGGACAAACAAGAAACATCTGGTACTCAAGACCAACCTCCTTAGTTAAAATAAAGAAAGAGAAAGAGGATGGCCGTCAGAAAGGACAACAAGAAGAAGAAAACATCCAAGGCATCCACCTCTACACCTCAGGATGGGTCAGAACATCCTAAGGGTGATCAAGAATAGGCTGCTTAACCAACTCCACTTCATATAGAGCCTCTTGCTGCTGAGAGACCCATCTTGTTCCAGGAATTTACTACTAACCCAGACATATGGTATGTCACTAGAGATCAAGCGGGTCAAGATGTGTACTTCTGGCAAAACATACTTGACCTTCCTCTTATTGATCTCTATGTCATGAGAAGATAATTTGAGAGTCTGAGAAATCCTGATCATCTGATGACAAAAAGAATAGTCTTAATTCTGATAAGGATTGTCAACAGATAAAGATCAAGACTCAAAATTATTCTTCAGTTTTAGTAGCATTAGCCTAGGGGGAGTTTGTAAGAGTTATACTTAGAGGTTGATGCAACTAAAGAGCTCTTAGCATGCACATGTGAAGTACAAGGAAAGTTACTTTAGAAGATTTGATACAACTTAATGAAATTCACTATGTGTCAAATCTTTCAAAGGCAAAAGACCATTTCTTCCAAAGCCAAAGATAAAGTCTTCCGAAGCTTTAAGATAAATTCTTCCGAAGCCAAGAGACTGACTTCTTCCGAAGACAAAGAAGACATGCTTTTTCTAACTCACTTTTGACAAAAACTGAACCACTCTTCCCTGCCATCTCTGATGAATCACTAACTTATACAAGTTGGTAAAATGTCCATACTTTTGTCAACTGTAGGTTAAGGTCTTAGAGTCTGTAACTTTCTACTTTTGTACTTTTATCCTTTTTGTATTAGATAAGGATGTGAGCTGTGGCATGTCATAGTCACTAGTCAAAAGGCAATATGCCTTTTGACTTTATATTGATCTTGTTGTCTAGATTAGTGTTTTCAGCTGGCCTTTAAAGTATGGTCGGCTGTAGGATATAGTATAAAGTATCTCAGGTATCAGTCCTTAGGACTAAGCCTTGTAACATTTGTAAAACACTTGAGAGCAATATACACCATTCTTAAAAACCATCTTATTGTGTTCTGCTTGTGTTCTTTACTTGTGTTCATTTTTTCAATATACTTGGTTTCCTATTTGATCTGTTAAGTGTTCTAAGTCTCTCCAACCTTGTGAAATTGTTGCATTGACTCCCTTCACTGCTGCTGCACTTCTCTTTTGACTTTGCCTGATTATTTGACATCATACTTTTTGCTATGACCCTTTGAAGCTTTTGGAGATGGTGAGGGGTTCTCTAACTTCTTCTTTTTCTTTTGATCTGCAACTGCCGACTTATTTGATAGATATTTTAGGGGTGCTAAGCTTATCTTGATTTTGGTACTTGAATGATTTGTCTAGTGAATATGTCCTTTTGATGGTTGTTTAGTTGCTGAAGACTTCCTTGTGGGTTTGGGATGTTTGAAGTAGTGGGCTAGGGGATTGTATTAACAATCTTTTGCAAAGTGACTGTTTTCCCCACACATTAGGCATGTGGTTTTTATCTCAGTCTTGCCTCCCTTAGTTCCACTCATCTTCTTGTTTTTATTTTGATCAGCATGAGTGAAAAAATCAATCTTCTTCTTTGGAAACCTCTTGTTGTGAATTTCAACTGCTTTACAAATGGACTTTTGAATGTATGGTTGGGGTCTCATTTCTGAATAGTTTGAGGTTCCAGCACAACAACTTCTGGTGTGGTTCTTCTTATTGTAGTTGTGCTTTGAGTGAAGCTTTATCTTGGTGGAGGAATCTTACTCGACAGATAGCTAATGTGATTCTAAAGATGACTTTTCTTTTACAAATTTTTTCTTCTTAATCACATCCTTCTTTGATTGCGCCTTTAGATCTTATCTCCGTCTATCCTTCTCCTCCTTTTTCTCCTCCTCCTCCTTTTCTTTCTTCTTCTCCTCTTCATCTACATCCTCAACTGTTCCATCATTCTCCTACTTCTCTACTGTCTCAATCTTTTCAGCAGATGTTTTTATACAGATAGGTTCGGCAGATACTTGCTTTTTTACCTCAAGGTTGCATTTAGTGGTATATGTGGGAGTGTATGTTGTTGGAGGTTTCATAGAATTATACCTTAAACCTGTTTTTGTTTGATACAACCTTTGGGTATTTTTAGTAAATGCAAGTAATTTTTCAAACTTTTCGTTTGAACATATATTTATTAGCATAGGTTTTAGATATGGCTAAATCACCTTGTGCTAATTTTAATCTACTCAAAAGATCATCAATATGGGTCTCTAAGTTGGTTTGTTCATGTTTTAGTTGTGAAACAATATTTTCTAGCTCTATTATTTTTTTTTTGAGCTTAATCATTTTTCTTAGAATCAGTTTTAAGAAGATTGATTGATTCAACATCTTTCATGAGATCTAAATTGTGATTTCTATACAAGTTAACCTTAGCTATGCATTCAAGAGTATAGCAGGGTTTTGACGTTACCTGAGGTACGGAGGTTGAGCTTCCAGCCACCAATGCATTGTTGATTGGTGTGACATCTTCCACTTGGAAGCTCCAGTCAATCACCTCTTCTCCTAAGGCTACAGCTGCTGTATTTCTTTGGCTAAATGAATAGGAAGGGCATTGATGAGTTAGTGTTGTTGATGGTTTGATGAGCTTGGAGGGAATGGGTTAGACTTTGGTGCTTTGCATTGCTTGGCAAAATGTCCCAGCTAGTTGCAGTTGAAGCACTTCACATTGGTTTTGTTAAACCCAAATGTTGAACCCTGAAAGGATCATACATGCCAATTCAAGAGGTGGTTGAAGGTTGTTCTGGCTGGAAATCCCACAAGTCCAAGAAGAAATGCGGGTGAAGATTTCAAAAGAAAAAGACAAGTGTTGGGTGTTCGCATTAGTAAATGCGGAAGACCAAAGAACAAATACGGTCAAGTATTTGTTCATCTGCATTTACTAATGTGGACAAGCAAAACAAATATGGCTTAAGTATTTGTTCATCTGCATTAACTAATACGGATGACACAGTTAATGCTGAAGCTTAATAGAAGATGCTAATGAAGACATCACATCTGCATTAATTAATGCGGATGAACATTTACAAATGCTGATCATCTTTTGTACTTAGACTAGCATTCTGATGTATAGTTGTTAGGGTAGTTTAGTCATTTTGTACTGGCATTGTATCAGCCTATAAATAGAATAGTATACACTACTTTTGTAAGTTTCACAATAGTATTCACACAAGTTACATAGAAGTACTGTTTTGTGCTGCAAACCCTAGCACTCTTTGTATCTTGTTTACCAACATCAATATACAAAGCATTTATTAGTATTTTCAGCATTTAATGTTCTTTGATTTAGTATTTCCACTACTTAATCATTGACTCAATCATCATATTCGATCTTAGTTGTGTCACATCAACTGAGATTCCCATCTCAAACCCAGTCAATTGGTATCAGAGCCTTGGCTCTTGAATTCGTCTCAAAGTCAGTGTAGATCTTGAATGAAAATCGATTGAACTGGTGATTGAGTTGTTTATTAGCAAGTGTTACACTTCTAATAAGCATTCATACTGAAAATACGTGAAACTTCATCAACCATCATTGTGCTTCTATTCGACAAACATAAGAAGACTATTTGATTGTTGATTCTCAAACAAAACCCAACAAAAACCACTCAAAATCAAGATATTAACCCTAAAAATCAACTCAAATTCGACTCTACTATGAACTGTTCATAATATCAACCATTCTGACACTACTGTTCACCAAAACCATACAAGATTACCAGGATATTGGACCGTTTGAACATTCTGGACATAAAATCAGCTTAATCAATATTCAAACCATCTAAAATCAGTTTATCATAATGGATTCTGCTAATTTTTCTGAACTTGGTCATGCGTCTAAACCTCCAATGCTTAAACACAAGTCTGAGTTTAAGCAGTGGAAGATAAGGTTTAGAAATTACATTACAAGTGTGGATCCCGACTACTGGATTTCCATTTGCAAAGGACCCTACATTCCTGTGTCTCTCAATGCTAATCAAGCTGTTTAGTACAAAACTACTAGAATTCCTATTAAGAAACCTAATCTAAATCTTGATGATGATGAATACAAGAAAATCAAGATAGATCTCAAAGCCTACTCCCTTCTAACTCAATCTTTGAAAATGGATGTCCATAAAAGACTAGAAAAGTATGGAACAACTAAAGGTGTTTGGATGCACTGCAAATCATGTGTGAAGGAAGTAGTGAGGTGACAGAGATAAACAAAGACAAACTGGTGAACCAATATGAAACCTTCCATCATACCGAAGGTGAATCAATATCCAAGCAACTACATCGTTTTGTACTATTGGTGAATGATCTTGAGATCATGGGGGTTACATACAAAGGGAAAGAAATGAACAAGAAGATGCGGCACAGTCTGCCTAAAATTGGAAACAGAATATCACTATGTTGAAGAACACTCTTGACTTTGAGAGTACTAGCTTAGACATCATGATTTCTAAGATTGAAGCTCTTGAGTTAGATAAGAGAAGCAGAAATCTTAGTGGACCTCAAGTCATTGAGGCATACAAGTTTCCATCTGAAACTCATTCTGTTGAAAATGCATTTGAGACTGAAGAAGATGATTTTCTTTCATCAAGAGATCAAGCTAGAACTACGGGATTCTTTTCTATTTCACAACAAAACAAACCATCATCTTCAACTCCATTTACAGCAACACCCACCAGCATGCCTAGTGATCAAAAATCTGAAGAGCAAAATGCAACTTACAATGCCTTTGTTGCTAGTTTTGAGGCAATCTTGGAGGAAGACTCACTTCAGCTCATCTAATTCAAGAAGATCTGGAAGAGATGGATCCAGATGATGTTGAAGAAATGGACTTGAAATGGCAGATGGCCATGATTGCTATGAGAGCCAAGAAATTCTTTCGAAAAGGGAAGAAGATGAGTCTGAATGAAAACACAAAACTTAGATATGATAAATCCAAAGTAAAATGTTTTAACTGTGGTATGACTGGCCATTTCTCTAGGGAATGTAATGCTCCCAGAAGAAGTAACAACAACTATCAAAGAACTTCACATGGTCAGCCATCATCACAGCCCAATTCAAGCTATCAGTCAAGTAATCAACATCAGTACCAGCATCAAAGTCAGCAACAACAAACACATCAAAGTCAGCCTCAACTGACCCATCAAGCACAAGGAAATAACCAACCAACCTCTAATGCACTTGTCATTAGACAAGATGGAGTTTGTGATTGGAGCCTATATGCAGAGGAAGTCAAACCTCAATTTCAAAACCATGCTCTCATGGCTTACATCAATGATGGTCCAGCTTCAATGCCAACTGAGGTAAAATCCAATCTATGTTCTGATAAATGTATTCAAGAAGTACAGGGATATAGAGAACATAATCAGAAGTTGGCTATTAAAATCAAAGAAGAGAAGGTTAAAACTAAAATGTTAAAACATGAAATGAAAAGTTTTGAAATCAAAATCAAATCACTTTTTTCAGATATTGAAATACTTCATGGTGAAAGTACACTCTCGCAACTGAGAATAAGAGGTTAACTTAATTTCTAACGAAAACCAAGGCTGAGCAATCAGCTGCTGAAGTGAAACTTGAAAAGTTTCAATTCTCTTCTGCTAAGCTGCAAGAGTTACTTAACTTATAAAAAGAGCCAAAGGGCATGACTGGGATAGGATAGAATTCTTGTCCTCCTCCATATAATGGCAACTATATGGTTATGTATGAGTCACTCACTCAATCTGATTCAACTGAAGCTAAAGTTATTGAAACTAAAACAATTGTTTCACAAATAACTAATCCTCAAAACAAACCAAATGTTTACATTGAAACCATTAAGGCTAAAATCAAATTGGGTCACCTAATAAAAATCAAAGAGTGCTCATACAAACCCGTAGTTGTCAAGAAACCAAAAAACCCAGTCAAGGTTGTTGTGCCATTTGTGAGATTCACTCCCAAGAATCTTAAGGTGGAAAAGAAAGCTGAATGTTCTGTGAAATCTTCTGCTGAAAGCAGATCTGATAGATCAAATCTCCAAAAATTTCAAGCAAATCAGAAAAGATTTCTCTGAAATTCAAAGATAAAGCTATGGATTCTTCATCTTCCAAAGGGAAATCCTCCTTGATTCAAAAAGCAAAAGTAAAAACTGTTTCACAATCATCATCTAAGAACAAACAAGGGGTCGGTTTTGATATTTTCAATAAAGAGCATGTAGACCAATTTGAAAGGGAGTTAAATAAAGGCAAAAAGAAGCAACATCAGTCTCCAAAAACCAAGCAAAGTAGGATTGTGAAACAATCTACTGCCACCAAGAAAATTGAAGTTGCTTCTTCATTAAAAACCAAATCTAAGGGTAATTCAAAATATTCTAAATCAAATGAAGCCTCCACTTTAAAGTCAAAGGACAAACAAATGTACTATGACATTTGTGACATGTCTAATCACAATACAGATGAGTGTTATTTTAATCAATATTGCTCCATCTATGACATGAACAATCATTCAACCAAAAACTGTTATCTCAACAAGTATTGTTCTATATGTGATATGAAAAATCACAATACATCTGATTGTTTCTTCAAACAAAAAGGCTTGAGAATTCCACAAAACAAGCCTATTTCACCAATTTCAACTGACAGGGTGAAAAATAGAAGTCCAACACATACTGAACAAACATGGATTTTAAATTTTGATGAGGACTTCTATGATCAATGGCAGTCAAAGAGCATCAAAAAGAATATTAATCATAATATGAAACAATCATTGAGTTCTCATCCAAGATTTAAAACAAAAGTGATTTCTAAAAAACAAAAACGTGCCCAATTTCTACATAGAAATCGAGATCAAAGATTTGAATACTCTTCTGACAGCTCAATTGAACTTGATGAAATAAAAACAAAAAGAACTCCACTAAAATTTGTCAAAGCATCTTCCTCTAAGTCATAACCGAGAGGAAAGTATCAAGAAGTTACAGTACTGGATAGAACTGGCCAACCCAAGACCATTATGGCTTGGGTTCCATATTCTAACTAGTTCTTTTGTGCTTGCAGGGTCATCTATACAGGTCCAACAGCGTATGGTATGTGAACAATGGATGCTCCCAACACATGACTGGAGACAGTTCCCTCTTTCATGACTTCAAGCACACAAGGAACTACTGTAGCATTTGGTGGAGATTCACAAGGTGGTAGAATTACTAGGGAAGGATTTGTGACGAATGGACTGCTGAGTTTTGACAAAGTCAACTACTGCGAGCAACTAAACTTCAATCTCCTCAGCGTGTCTCAGATCTGCGACAAGAAATATTCTACTCACTTCATAGACACTTATTGCTACATTCTAAAACCAGGATTTCAAATTCTTGAAGAATGGGTTGTCTTGAAGACTCCAAGAAAGAATAATACATATGTCTTGAACCTTAATTCTGCACTACCTTCAGAAGAAACATGTCTATTGTCTAAAGCATCATTTGATGAGTCACAGCTTTGGCATAGACGTTTGGGACACACAAATTTCAAAAACATGAACAGATTGGTTAAAGGAAATCATGTGATAGGGTTACCTCAAAAAGAATTTCATTTTGTTGACCACTGTTATGCGTGTCTCAAAGGGAAACAACATAAATCTTCCCATAAGCCAAAGCTCATGAACACAAACAATTCTCCATTGAAGTTACTTCATATGGATCTCTTTGGACCAACTCATGTCATGAGTATTGGAAAGAAGCAATATTGTTTGGTGATCATTGATGACTTTTCAAGATTCATATGGGTCTTCTTTTTACTTCATAAAAACGAAGCATCCCAAATAACAAAAGATTTTATCACAAAAATAGAAAATCAACTTGATCAAAAAGTAAAATTAATCAGAAGTGATAACGGGGCTGAATTCAAAAATGAAGATCTAAGTTCATTTTGCAAACAGAAATGCATTGCTCATCAATTCAGTGCAGCTAGAACTCCTCAACAAAATGGAGTTGCTGAAAGAAGAAATAGAACACTAATTGAAGCAGCAAGAATAATGCTAGCCGATGCTAAACTACCAATTACCTTATGGGCAGAAGTAGTCAACACATCGTGCTTTGTGCAAAATCGAACTTTGATCGTTAAAGAAAGCAACAGAACACCATATGAACTTTTTCATAAAAAACCATTTATTGGTTTCTTCAAGTCATTTGGTTGTCCTATCTCAATATTAAACACCCGAAACCATTTAGGAAAGTTTGCTCCTAAGTCTAATGAGGGATTCTTTGTAGGTTATTCCTCTATCTCAAAGGCTTTTAGAGTGTTTAATCCTAGATTAAACATTATTGATGAATCAACCAATGTTCAATTCAATGAGCACTCCTTTCCTAAGTTAATAAATGGTCCCGATTGGTTGTTTGATATTGACTCATTTACTAGATCTTTTGATAAGTTTCACTTGTCAAATGCAGGTAACCTATAATCGGCTGGATGTTCTGAAATAGTAGAGAGAAGAAATGACTTTCCAATGATTCCTCCTTCTTCTACTGATCAGTTTAATGAAGAAGTTCCATTACAAGCTGATCCTATCAGAGAAGATGTACCATATCAGAGTGTTTCAACTGAGGTTGGTCCTTGTTCAATGCCCTTGCACCATCTTGAATACCAAAGATCAAGTAGCCAAATTTGATGAGAAGTCATATGATGGACGCTTTATTGGATACTCTTCCCAAGCTAAGGCTTGTAGATTATACAATCTCAGGACTAGAGTAGTTGAGGAGTCAGCCAATATGACCTTCAATGAGCACACTCCAAGTGTGAAAGGTTCTGGTCCGGATTGGCTATTTGATCTTGACTTAGTTACCAACTGTTTTAACAAGTCTTGTGAGAATGTTTCAGGATCTACAAATAATATATCAACAGGAGATCCTGACCCAAGATTTGAGCTGAGAAGACCAAGCAAGATTATGACTTCAGCTCCTTTGGTGACTAACCCTGCAAATAAATATCCTATCAGCATAAACATGACAAATTCAGCTGATACATCTGAGGTACTTTTAAATTCCAGCTCAGAGGTTCAAAACTCAAGAGAAGGAGCTTCAAATACAGGAGGAAATAGAGGTAGTGATAGTGATCAAGAATTTCTTGATGCTGATAACCACTCCATAGATGACAACATAAATGATGTCACACATTCATTGGATCAAGTCTCACTTGATAAATATGCTGATGTGGTGGGTGACACCTCATTGCCAGATCTAAATTTCTCCAATCTGGATCTGTCCAACCAACTTGCTGTGATGCCTCAACTAAGGATCCATAAGTCACACCCCACCACAAACATCATTGGAAATGTTGAGACTGGGGTGAGAATAAGAGGACAAATCCATGACCAAAATGTTTGTTTGTACTCTTGTTTTGTCCCAGATTGAGCCAAAGAAAGTTTATGAGGATCTGAAGGATGGAAGCTAGGTTGAAGCTATGCAAGAAGAGCTACTTCAAATCAGAAGACAGAAGGTTTGGAACCTATGTCCTCTTCCTCAAAGGAAGACTGTCATAGGAACCATATGGGTTTTTAGAAACAAGAAGGATGATAGAGGACTTGTCATCAAGAATATGGCAAGACTAGTTGTTTAAGGGTACACACAAGAAGAGGGAATTGATTACACAGATGTTTTTGATCCTGTGGCAAGGCTTGAAGCTGTAAGAATATTCCTAGCTTTTGCTGCATCCAAGGATTTCAAGGTCTACCAACTTGATGTCAACTGTGCTTTTCTGTATGGGGTGATTGATGAAAAGGTGTATGTTAAACAACCACCTGGCTTTGCAGACCCAAATCATCCTGATTATGTCTGCAAGCTTGATAAAGCTCTTTATGGGCTGCACCAAGCACCAAGGAAGTGGTATGAAACACTATCTTAGTATCTCTACCAACATGGTTACAAGAGGGGTACTATAGATGGAACTCTCTTCATCAAAGGGAAAGGGAATGACTTAATGCTGGTTCAAGTATATATGGATGACATTATCTTCGGGTCAACTAATTCAAAGCTCAGTAAAGACTTTGAGAGGCTGATGAAGAATAGATTTGAAATGAGTGCCATGGGGGAACTAAATTTCTTTCTGGGAATTCAAGTGAAGCAAGTTGACAATGGCATCTTCATAAGTTAGTCAAAGTATGTGCAAGACAAACTTACAAGATTCAACATGACTGAATGTAAGGTTGCTAAGACACCCATAGCTAGAAACCACTCCCTAGGACCTGATCTTGAGGGGGAGTGTGTGGAAGAACATCTTTACAGGGCTATGATTGGGTCTCTTATGTACCTAACAGCTAGTAGGCTTGATATCATGTTTGCCACATGCATTTGTGCAAGGTATCAAGCCAACCCCAAGATGTCACATCTAGTTGCTGTCAAGAGGATTCTTAGATATCTCAAAGGTGCTCCCAAGCTTGGCCTTTGGTATCCAAAGAGTTTTGACTTCAATCTGTATGCTTATACAGATAGTGACTATGGTGGTTGCAACATGACTGCAAAGTCTACATCTGGGGGATGTCAATTCCTTGGTGGAAGGATTGTCTCATGGCAATGCAAGAAACAATCCTGTGTCTCTGCATCAACTGCTGAGGCTGAATACATTGCTGCTGCAAGTTGCTGTGCTCAAGTGCTTTGGATTCAGAATCAGATGCTGGACTATAGATTCAATTTCAAAAAGACTCCCATCCACATAGACAACAACAGTGCTATCTCCATTACAGAGAATCCTGTCCAACACTCAAGGACCAAACACATCAACATCAGGTATCATTTAATTAGAGATAATTTTGAGAAGGGATTAATTAAATTAGTCAAAATTAACACAAATGAACAATATACTGATCTGTTCACTAAAGCTTTTGATGAACAGAGATTCAAATATCTTGTATTGGGATGATTAACTTTGAGTAACTTTTTCTTAAAGACTTACATCAACTTTATTTCTAAAAATTGTGTGTCTTAAGTTGTCTATTTTATCACCTTCATAAGCCCAGTTTATTTTGAAAGAAATTTTTTTAATGATATTCCTTAGATTCTTGAAAAATTTTAAAAACATATTTTCCTTCGGAAGATTTCAAGTTGCCTTCGGAAGAAATTTATGTCTTCAAATCAAGAACTACTTATAAGAAATTTACCTTTGAAAGAAATTCTGAGAATATCTTCCGAAGCTTAACTATGCTTCTAAGTATTTGCATGTATTTGAAGGACAATTATCTTCCAGAAGCAATTCTTCTATCTTCCGTAATCAAATATGTGTCAGAAGAAAAACTCTCTAAGAATTTTTCTTTTGAAGCCAAATTTTCAAATTTCTTTAGAATATCTTTCGAAGCCAAATTGGCTTCGAAAGCTTTTTCTTAAAACTTCCGAAGCAAAAAACTATCTTCGGAAGATTTTCAACTTCCAAGGAAACTACCTTTTTGGGCACTTTTTCAGAAGTGGGACCTACTTTCGGATTTCAAAGTTTATCCTTTTGCATTAACTTTGTCTTAAATCCATTATATATATACTCTCAACGGTTCCCCTTCTTTTCACTCTTTCCTTCTTCCACAAATTCTTGACCTAGAATTCTCCCAAAATTAACCTTCTTCTTCACCAACAAACTTCCTTCATGGCCAACATTGATCGATGAAACCAACTGGGATTCACCATGCACCTTCACAGACAACACAATCAGGTTGCTCTGTTGGACTCTAAGAAGGATCCTCATTTCTCAGAGGTCTGTCGATACCTTTCAGCGTCTCACTACTTCATCTCCCTTACTATTGATCCTCCTCTTTATGAGGATGAGTTACTTGCATTCTGGAGGACCTGCCAAGAGGTCACCATGGATCGGGAGAAGGCACTATCTGCTATAGTGCAGGGGAGGACAGTCTTCATCAGTCCAGCCATCATAAGCTCACACCTTCAGCTGGATGATAAAGAAGGTGAGTTGTCCTTTCCGAAAGCTCCTGTCAACCATTCTTTTCAGCAGATGGGCTATGAGGGTGACTTCTCAGTCAAAGCCTTCAGGAAGGGGAGGGTCTCATCCAAATGGAAATACCTCCTCCATGTCATCATACACAGTCTCTCTAACAAGCATGGAGGATAGGATCAAGTTCCAGAGGACCTCTCCTTCATAGTCCATGGAATGGTTCAGGGGGTCAAATACAGGTACTCTCAATTTGTCTATACAAATTTACTTGCCAATTTAGACTCCTTAGAACACTACATGTTCCCGCGATATGTCCAGCATATTCTCAACTATGAACTAGGTTTACAGTTGAGGGGTATAGGTAATATTCTTAAATTGGGACAGATGAAGCCCAACATCTTTAAAATACTGAGAAAGCCTACAGTTGGCTTCTCCGGGGTAGAAACAGCCCTGGTTCTAAAAATGTTTAAGCTCATTACTCAGGGTGGCAACCTAGCAGCACCAGCTAGTGTTGAACCCACACCCTCTACGTCAGCTCCACCCCTACAGGCTCAAATTACCATCACCTACAAAAGAAAAACCAAACGAACCCCTGCACCTGCTACTGAGCATGTGTAGGTCCCCATATCACAACCCACATAGGAGGAAGTGGAATCTTGAGCTCCCACTTCCCCTGAGGAGCAGACCACTCCCATCTTTCAAATGATCAGTGCTGAGGTTCCTCATGCTCAGCCTGATGAGCTCACATCCCCAATAGCCTTAAGCCATCACTCTGAGTCTCAACACTCAAGTGATCAACCTTCAGGGGATAGTTACCACCCCCAGCCGCTGGACTTAAATCACCCTATTCCCAGCCTTGATTTCTATAATAATGAGGACTTGGATTTCAGTGGGTACAATGAGTCTCTCCTTTCTTCCCACACTCAAGGAGAAATGAGTACCCCGGACTCACCCAGGTCTAGCCCACATCATCTACCCATAACTGAGGTGGGTCTTCCTGAACATGCTCAGGATATCCATTTGGAAGAGGCTCTCACTTTAGAAAGTGATTACATCAGTAAGACCTCAACCATGGCAACCCAGCCTCTTGACACTTCTCTGGAAGCTATCATGATGCAAGGGAAATCCAGTAGCCAATGACACTATGCTGGTGATGAGGAAGAAGACTTAGGTCGAATTCTCTCATCCCTCAGTGATTCTTCAACAGAAGATGAGGGGAGTTTGAAACATAGGGTGCACAAACTGACAAACACATGTACCTATCTAGTTTTAAAGATAGTTCACCTGGAATCTCAGGTGACTATCTTGCAACAAAGGGTCAATGACCAGCAACTTGAGATCACCAATCTCAAGGGCTAGTTAGTTGAGAGATCTATAAGGAGAACTCAACCAGGTCCACAAGAACCTGTGGAAGTGATGTATGACACCCCCAGCTCACCTATGCAAGAAGGTGATGCTACCAAAAAGGGGGAGAAAGTCCTCACAACCACAGAACCTGGGAGTTCCTCCCAGAGTATGGACATAGAGGAGTCACCAACCTCTCTTGTAATTGTCCAGACTCAACAACCTCCTCAAGTCATGAACATAGACTTACTCATTCAACACTTGCTTGAGGATGGAATTCTAAGAGCAGTGTCTGCTCCCTCTGAGAATCCAGTTATGGGATGGGGGTATGACATAAACAGAAGAGCTCTTGTGATCTCTAGAGCTCAGGGTCAACTGGAAATCTTCAACTTCTCACACCTAAGTTTCTATGAATGCATCAATCTGGTGAATCTTCCACTTGTCAACCCAAGCCACAACAGACAAGCTGAGAGATAAGTAGACCGGATTCAAGACAGGGTGCTAGAGGAATTCAAATTGAGATCAAAATTATATAGACCGAGGCTAGCAGGTGAGATCTTTGGTCAACTGGATGTAGAGGTGGACCCTGAGATTAGCTTTGAAGGGAAAACCTTGACTGAAGGCCCAGAGGTTGAGCCTGTGAATCTTGAGACAGGATCTCCCTTTGCACCCAGTACCCTCAGTGAGGCACCAGCTGGTGAAGGTGTCTCACAACCTCTCTCTGGTTAGAGATTGAATGCTGAAGCAAGCAATGAAGGCCTAAGTCCTCTCCACCCTGAGTCACTAAGACCTGTGGTTGACAAAGGGAAAAGGAAATTAACACCTGAGGAGTTGGAGGAGGAGAAGAGAGAGAGGAAGATGAAGCTGAGGGGAGAGAGTTCAAGTAGGTCCCCAGGCTTCATAGAAGCGGCAATCTGGGCTGCCTATAGGCCAAATACTCAAGAAGATGAGTTAAGGGCAGCCAGGCTAAACTACATGGGGACCAGGAACTACAATATAGATGAACTCATCTCTCTCCCTTTGGAAGAGTTAAATGAGCTGGCTGACACTGAGCTATCAAAGGAGAGGAGGGAGGCAGAGGATGCAGCATTGCTCCTCAAAATTAAAGAAGAAAGGAGACTAAAAAGACTCTACAAACATGGTCATGTCCTCTCCCCAGTTCAAGAAAGTCCTGAGACAGAGACTGTGGCATAGGCACAACCTCAGGTAGATAGGGAAGCTGAAAGAATAAATATAATCAACTACCTGAGTGCCACAGGACTCTATCAGGCAGCTGTACTTCTTCCCTTATCCTTTTAGTATATAGAATTTGTATATCTCAAGCAGCTGGAGGAAAAAGCCACAAAAGAAAGAAAAGTTGCTAAGAGAAAGCTAAGGGAAGAAGCTGCAAGGTCAAGGGCCATCATCCACAAAAGCCAAAAGAAGTTTGAAGATAGACAAAGGATGATAAGCTTGTTGAAGCTGTATGGATTCTCCGGAAGGAGGCTTGGTCCTATGTCTCTATCCACAATGGATGAGCATTTAAGGGTGATCAAGCAGAAGATCAAAAGGGGAGAGCTTGTGGACTTACACTCTCCACCAAGTCCAGCTCAACCTGAAGTTGAGGTAAAGGTTGAACCCACTAAGACAACACAACTTGTACCTAGAGTTGCATCTCAGCCAACTTCATCTTCTGATCCACAGCAGGGTCCTTTTCTCTCTCCTTCTGAACCTGTGAGAGAAGAGAACCCAACTGAGAGGGACTCAACTGAACCATCTGGTGCTGAAGACCAGTCCTCTCAGTTGAAAACATCAAAGAGGAGAAAAAGGATGGCTAGAAGAACCCCTACAAAGAAAAAGAAAACTAAGACATCCACCTCTACACCTCAGGATGAGTCAGAACATCCTGAGGAAGTGCATGAAGAGGCTGCTCAACCAACACCCATCAGAGTAGAGCCTCTTGTAGTTGGAAGACCCATCGTGTCTTGGAGATTTGCTGATAATCCAGAAAGATGGTATGTCACAAGAGATCAAGGAGGCCAGGATGCCTACTTTTAGCAAGACATGCTTGCCCTTCCTTTACATGATCTCTATGACATGAGAAGATTCTATGAAAGTCTAAAGGATCCTAACCATATGATGAAGTGAGGTTTGCTGCTGATCCTAATGAGGACTATCAACATTTGAAGAATCTGTCTATTTTGGTAGCATCAGCCTAGGGGGAGTTTGTAAGGATCTATTTGAAGATTATGAGGCTGATGCAACCAAAGATCTTCCAACATGCACTAAGAAACAAGGATGAACTTGCTTCGGAAGCTTTACACTCTCTAAAGAAAACTCTAAGTGTAAAGTCTTCCGAAGCCAAAAGTTCAGAAGAAATTACTTCAGAAGCTTTACACTTAACAAGAAAAATATTCCAAGTGTAAAAACTTCCAAAGCCAAAGACCAAGTTCTTCCAAAGCCAAAGATGAAGTCTTCCGAAGCTTCAAAGACAAAGTCTTCCGAAGCTTCAAAGACAAAGTCTTCCGAAGCAACATTGCTGTGAAGACTGATTTCTTCGGAAGACAGAGAAAATATGCTTTCTCTAATCTACTTTTGATAAAGCTTCAGAAGACAAAGTCTGTCCACCCCGAGTCACCAAGGCCTGTGGTTGACAAAGGGAAAAGGAAATTAACTCCTGAGGAGTTGGAGGATGTGAAGAGAGAGATGAAGAGGAAGCTGAGGGGAGAGAGTTCAAGTAGGTCCCCAGGCTTCATGGAAGCTGCAATCCGGGCAGCCCATAGGCCAAATACTCAAGAAGATGAGTTAAGGGTAGCCAGGCTAAACTACCTGGGGACCAGGAACTACAATATAGATGAACTCTTCTCTCTCCCTTTGGAAGAGTTAAATGAGCTGCCTGACACTGAGCTGTCAAAGGAAAGGAGGGAGGCAGAGCATGCAGCATTGCTCCTCAAAATTAAAGAAGAAAGGAGACTGAAAAGACTCTACAAACATGCTCATGTCCTCTCCCCAGTTCAAGAAAGTCCTGAGACAGAGACTATGGCATAGGCACAACCTCAGGTAGATAGGGAAGCTGAAAGAATAAATATGATCAACTACCTGAGTGCTACAGGACTCTATCAGGCAGCTACACTTCTTCCCTTATCCTTTGAGTATATAGAGTTTGAGTATCTCAAGCAGCTGGAGGAAAAAGCCATAAAAGAAAGAAAAGCTGCTAAGAGAAAGCTAAGGGAAGGAGCTGCAAGGTCAAGAGCCATCATCCACAAAAAACCAAAAGATGTCTGAAGATAGACAAAGGATGATGAGCTTTTTGAAGCTGTATGGATTCTCCAGAAGGAGGCTTGGTCCTATGTCTCTATCCATAATGGATGAGCATATAAGGGTCATCAAGCAGAAGATCAAAAGGGGAGAGCTTGTAGACTTACACTCTCCACCAAGTCTAGCTCAACCTGAAGTTGAGTTAAAGGTTGAACCTACTGAGACAACACAACTGAACCTAGAGCTGTATCTCAGCCAACTTCATCTTCTGATCCATAGAAGAGTCCTCTTCTTTCTCCTTTTGAACCTGTAAGAGAAGAGAACCTAACTGAGAGGGACTCAACTGAACCATCTGGTGCTGAAGACCAGTCCTCTTAGTTGAAAACATCAAAGAGGAGAAAAAGGATGGCCAGAAGAACCCCTACAAAGAAAAAGGAAACTAAGGCATCTACCTCTACACCTCAGGATGAGTCAGAACATCCTGAGGAAGTGCATGAAGAGGCTGCTCAACCAACTCCCATCAGAGTAGAGCCTCTTGAAGTTGGAAGACCCATCATGTCCTGGAGTTTTGCTGACAATCCAGACAGATGGTATGTCACAAGAGATCAAGGAGGTCAGGATGTCTACTTTTAGCAAGACATGCTTACCCTTCCTTTACATGATCTCTATGACATGAGAAGATTCTATGAAAGTCTAAAGGATCCTAACCATATGATGAAGAGAGGTTTGCTGCTGATCCTAATGAGAACTATCAACATTTGAAGAATCTATCTATTTTGGTAGCATCAGCCTAGGGGGAGTTTGTAAGGATCTATCTGAAGATTATGAGGCTGATGCAACCAAAGATCTTCCAATATGAACTAAGAAACAAGGATGAACTTGCTTCGGAAGCTTTACACTCTCTAAAGAAAACTCTAAGTGTAAAGTCTTCCGAAGTCAAAAGTTCAGAAGAAATTACTTCGGAAGCTTTACACTTAACAAGAAAAATATTCCAAGTGTAAAAACTTCCGAAGCCAAAGGCCAAGTTCTTTTGAAGCCAAAGATGAAGTCTTCCGAAGCTTCAAAGACAAAGTCTTCCGAAGCAACTTTGCTGTGAAGACTGATTTCTTCGAAAGACAGAGAAAAGATGCTTTCTCTGATCTACTTTTGATAAAGCTTCGAAAGACAAAGTCCTCTCCACCCTGAGTCACCAAGGCCTGTGGTTGACAAAGGGAAAAGGAAATTAACTCCTGAGGAGTTGGAGGAGGTGAAGAGAGAGATGAAGAGGAAGTTGAGGGGAGAGAGTTCAAGTAAGTCCCCAGTCCTCATGGAAGCTACAATCCGGGCTGCCCATGGCCAAATACTCAAGAAGATGAGTTAAGGGCAGCCAGGCTAAACTACCTGGGGACAAGGAACTACAATATAGATGAACTCATCTCTCTCTCTTTGGAAGAGTTAAATGAGTTGGCTGACACTGAGCTGTCAAAGGAAAGGAGGGAGGTAGAGGATGCAGCATTGCTCATCAAAATTAAAGAAGAATGGAGACTGAAAAGACTCTACAAATACGCTTATGTCCTCTCCCCAGTTCAAGAAAGTTCTGAGACAGAGACTGTGGCACAGGCATAACCTCAGGTAGTTAGGGAAGCTGAAAGAATAAATATGATCAACTACCTTAGTGCCACAGGACTCTATCAGGCAGCTACACTTCTTCCCTTATCCTTTGAGTATATAAAGTTTGAATATCTCAAGCAGATAAAAAGCCACAAAAGAAAGAATAGCTGCTAAGAGAAAGCTAAGGGAAGGAGCTGCAAGGTCAAGAGCCATCATCCATAAAAGCCAAAAGAAGTCTGAAGATAGACGAAGGATGATGAGCTTCTTGAAGCTGTACGGATTCTCCGGAAGGAGGCTTGGTCCTATGTCTCTATCCATAATGGATGAGCATATAAGGGTGATCATGCAGAAGATCAAAAGGTGAGAGCTTGTGGACTTACACTCCCCACCAAGTCTAGCTCAACCTGAAGTTGAGGTAAAGGTTGAACCCACTGAGACAACACAACCTAAACCTGGAGCTGCATCTCAGCCAACTTCATCTTCTGATCTATAGCAGGGTCCTCTTCTCTCTCCTTCTGAACCTGTGAGAGAATAGAACCCAACTGAGAGGGACACTACTGAACCATCTGGTGCTGAAGACCAGACCTCTCAGTTGAAAACATCAAAGAGGAGAAAAAGAATGGCCAGAAGAACCCCTACAAAGAAAAAGAAAACTAAGGCATCTACCTATACACCTCAGGATGAGTCAGAACATCCTGAGGAAGTGCATGAAGAGGCTGCTCAACCAACTCCCATCAGAGTAGAGCCTCTTGCAGTTGGAAGACCCATTATGTCCTGGAGTTTTGCTAACAATCCAGACAGATGGTATGTCACAAAAGATTAAGGAGGTCAGGATGTCTACTTTCAGCAAGACATGCTTGCCCTTCCTTTACATGATCTCTATGACATGAGAAGATTCTATGAAAGTCTGAAGGATCCTAACCATATGATGAAGAGAGGTTTGCTGCTGATCCTAATGAGGACTATCAACATTTGAAGAATCTGTCTATTTTGGTAGCATCAGCCTAGGGGGAGTTTGTAAGGATCTATCTGAAGATTATAAGGCTGATGCAACCAAAGATCTTCCAACATGCACTAAGAAACAAGGATGAACTTGCTTTAAAAGCTTTACACTCTCTAAAGAAAACTCTAAGTGTAAAGTCTTCCGAAGCCAAAAGTTCAGAAGAAATTACTTCGGAAGCTTTACACTTAACAAGAAAAATATTCCAAGTGTAAAAACTTCCAAAGCCAAAGACCAAGTTCTTCCAAAGCCAAAGATGAAGTCTTCCGAAGCTTCAAAGACAAAGTCTTCCGAAGCAACTTCGCTGTGAAGATTGATTTCTTCGGAAGACAGAGAAAAGATGCTTTCTCTAATCTACTTTTGATAAAGCTTCAGAAGACAAAGTCCTGTCCACCCCGAGTCACCAAGGCCTGTGGTTGACAAAGGGAAAAGGAAATTAACTCCTGAGGAGTTGGAGGAGGTGAAGAGAGAGATGAAGAGGAAGCTGAGGGGAGAGAGTTCAAGTAGGTCCCCAGGCTTCATGGAAGCTGCAATCCGGGCTGCCCATAGGCCAAATACTCAAGAAGATGAGTTAAGGGTAGCCAGGCTAAACTACCTGGGGACCAGGAACTACAATATAGATGAACTCATCTCTCTCCCTTGGGAAGAGTTAAATGTGCTGGCTGACACTGAGCTGTCAAAGGAAAGGAGGGAGGCAGAGCATGCAGCATTGCTCCTCAAAATTAAAGAAGAAAGGAGACTGAAAAGACTCTACAAACATGCTCATGTCCTCTCCCCAGTTCAAGAAAGTCCTGAGACAGAGACTGTGGCACAGGCACAACCTCAGTAGATAGGGAAGCTGAAAGAATAAATATGATCAACTACCTGAGTGCTACAGGACTCTATCAGGCAGCTACACTTCTTCCCTTATCCTTTGAGTATATAGAGTTTGAGTATCTCAAGCAGCTGGAGGAAAAAGCCATAAAAGAAAGAAAAGCTGCTAAGAGAAAGCTAAGGGAAGGAGCTGCAAGGTCAAGAGCCATCATCCACAAAAAACCAAAAGATGTCTGAAGATAGACAAAGGATGATGAGCTTTTTGAAGCTGTATGGATTCTCCAGAAGGAGGCTTGGTCCTATGTCTCTATCCACAATGGATGAGCATATAAGGGTGATCAAGCAGAAGATCAAAAGGGGAGAGCTTGTGACTTACACTCTCCACCAAGTCTAGCTCAACCTGAAGTTGAGTTAAAGGTTGAACCCACTGAGACAACACAACCTGAACCTAGAGCTGTATCTCAGCCAACTTCATCTTCTGATCCATAGAAGGGTCATCTTCTCTCTTCTTTTGAACCTGTAAGAGAAGAGAACCTAACTGAGAGGGACTCAACTGAACCATCTGGTGCTGAAGACCAGTCCTCTCAGTTGAAAACATCAAAGAGGAGAAAAAGGATGGCCAGAAGAACCCCTACAAAGAAAAAGGAAACTAAGGCATCCACCTCTACACCTCAGGATGAGTCAGAACATCCTGAGGAAGTGCATGAAGAGGCTGCTCAACCAACTCCCATCAGAGTAGAGCCTCTTGCAGTTGGAAGACCCATCATGTCCTGGAGTTTTGCTGACAATCCAGACAGATGGTATGTCACAAGAGATCAAGGAGGTCAGGATGTCTACTTTTAGCAAGACATGCTTACCCTTCCTTTACATGATCTCTATGACATGAGAAGATTCTATGAAAGTCTAAAGGATCCTAACCATATGATGAAGAGAGGTTTGCTGCTGATCCTAATGAGAACTATCAACATTTGAAGAATCTATCTATTTTGGTAGCATCAGCCTAGGGGGAGTTTGTAAGGATCTATCTGAAGATTATGAGGCTGATGCAACCAAAGATCTTCCAACATGCACTAAGAAACAAGGATGAACTTGCTTCGGAAGCTTTACACTCTCTAAAGAAAACTCTAAGTGTAAAGTCTTCCGAAGCCAAAAGTTCAGAAGAAATTACTTCGGAAGCTTTACACTTAACAAGAAAAATATTCCAAGTGTAAAAACTTCCAAAGCCAAAGACCAAGTTCTTCCAAAGCCAAAGATGAAGTCTTCCGAAGCTTCAAAGACAAAGTCTTCCGAAGCAACTTTGTTGTGAAGATTGATTTCTTCGGAAGCAGAGAAAAGATGCTTTCTTTGATCTACTTTTGATAAGGCTGGCCAACTTTCTATTGCAACTCTGATAACTCATAAACTTGTATGAGTTGGTAAAACTTCCATGCTTTAGTGAATAGTAGATAAAGTCTTTGTCTGTAATTTTATTCTTTTGTTCCTTTAGACTTTTTGTAATAGGAAAAGTTAGTGAGCTATGGCATGTCATAGTCACTAGTCAAAAGGCAATCTGCCTTTTGACTCTAGATTGATCTTGTTGTCTAGATTAGTCAATTCCAGCTGTCTTCCAAGTATTGACGGTTGTAGGTTGTAGTATAAAAGAGTCTCGGGTCCTTGTATTTTATTCATGCTTTGAACACTTGTAATAGAACTTGAGATCAATATACAACATCCTTGAAAACTAATACTTGTGTTATTGTTCTAAGTTCTGTCTTATTGTTATTTGTGTTCCTTGTAACTTCAAAGTTTCATGTTCCCTATTTGAACTATTAAGTGATCTAAGATCACTCCTCTTGTGAAACTAATTGTTGTTAACACCCTAACCGGTCCTGCATAAATGAAATGTACACCATGGAAAATGATATAATTTTAGTCGTTATATCATTCACTGTGCTTATTTCAAAATCTTGAAAGACTGACATGACTAATATGATATGCGGGTAGGCTCATCTTGGAAAAGAAGATACATGCTGTGATAAATTAAAGATCATATTCAACTGTGAGACCATCAACTCAGGGTGTGTGTAAGTATTTAGATTATCCAAGTGTGTGTATGTGTAGTAATCTAAACAAACCAGGTAATGATACCTTATAAATCTCATTCACCCATATTAGTTTCTCCTTTGTTTTATTGAGCAAATATCTAGAGAAACAGGCACATAGTGCTGATGTCATGATCCAAAAAGATTCTAATGTGGAACACATCTAACTTGGATGAATTAATAAAAAAATTTACATTCCTTGTGGATGAACAAAAAGAATCCTAAAGCGGATCACCTTCCAAAGTGAAGTACAAAAAGAATCCCAATGTGGATCAAATAAATATAAGGATCAAAGTAAAAGAATCCCAATGAGGATCCCCTTTACCCAAAAACAAATGAGATTTCATAATTTAAATGACCTGGTCATGCAAGTTGTGAAAAAGTTCTACCATACATTTGTTGGAAACGGTCTGCCCAAGACACATATTGAATTGATGTGGCTAGTATGTTATGATCCAAGTCGGGTCATACCCAATAACAAGTTAGACAAACACCTACAATATTTATTTTATGATATGATCATGTAAATAAATATTGACACTTAAAGTATTTAAAAATTGGGTTTCTAAATATTTGCACTTGTGTTGTGAATAAATTATATGGATAATTTATTTTTGAGAGAGTATTCTATATTGTTATTCAAATGGTTGAACAACAATATATGTCTTTTGTCCGCATTTCTTAATTACTCATCCGCATTTACTAATACAAATGTGCTTTTGAGGAAATGCGGATGAATGTTCCTCATCCGCATTTACTAATGCGGATGTGCATTTGAGGAAATGCGGATGGAATTTCTTCATCCGTATTTACTAACGCGGATGAGCATTTGAGGAAATGCTGATGAAACTGATCGTCCGCATTTACTAATGCGGACGTGCATTTGGAGAAATGCTGATGAAACTGTTCGTCTGCATTGACTAATGCGGATGTGCATTTGTGGAAATGCTGATGGAATTACTCATCCGCATTTACAAATGCGGATGTACATTTAGGAAATGCGGATGAAATTTCTTCATCCGCATTTACAAATGCGGTAGGAGGTTATTCATCCGCATTTACTAATGCGGATGAATGTTTGAGAAATGCGGATGGGATAAGGGGCTGGGCCCCGCCCACTTTTCTCTCTCTACTCGTCTGAAATTCACTTTCACAGGACATGTAATATATGATAGCAATCAACCACTCTCTCTGATAACTTACAACACACTCAAAAAATGCATGTCCGTTTTCCTGTTTGTTTTCTCTCGATCGGTCGAAGACAAACAGTGAACAGACTCGTTCAAGTGTGAAAAATCCTAGCAACCGGGTGTTTGTTAGAAGCTTGGGGTAGACAAGCTTGAGGCTTCCTTCTTTGGAAGCTGCGATTCACTGATTATCTTCCTCTAACCCATTTGAGAGGTAGTCTTCTAAACACCCTATGGTTGTTTGTAAGCATGTTTTTCATATAACGATCCATTACGGGTTTTTAACAGATATATAAAATGGTTTATATATATTAACTGTAACAAGTTTTTCAATCCTAATTCCTTTGCGTTTTCATTTTATATGGATAAAATGACTCTTATAAACTTGTTCAAATCCCAACAACATTTCATGCGGGTGGTTGAGCTTGCCGTGCTTTTGACTGTGATGTACGTGTTGTATATTTAATTCACTCAAAACATGATAAGGATCACATGCATTAAAACATTAACCATGCATGAGTTTAAGAGGATAAACATACCTACAATCAATATGTTTATGATTATGTCTACTTTACTAACAATTACTTGCACTTGTAAAAGGTAAGATTGATATGATCCCCAGTAAGGTATACTTCCTCTTCATGTACAGATAAGAAAATCAAAAATTACAAAAATATTTTCCTTTCAAAATTTTAAAATATTTAAAGTTTTTATCCCATATGGATATAAACTTTAGGGGGAGAAATTAAAATTTAAAAGAAAATATTCATAAAAACATAAAAATTTGCAACATCCTTTCTTTGATATAAAATAAAAAAAAAATGACTGTGTTGGTGTGGAAGTTATACCATAGTATCTCAGTGTATGCAGATGTTTGGAAGCACAAAAGTCCAAGATCAGTCAAATCTGGGAAAATTGTATCACACCAGATATACAATTCAATCCAAGCAAGAATTGACAATCCAAGCAACAGTCAAAACTTCATAAAAGTCAAAGCAACAGACTCATCTTCATAATATCAGAACATCAGTGCAGAAACAGTCAAAAATATTCTCCGTAAAAACATTAATTTTTGACAAGTTAAAATTTTAATGCGGGTAAGAGTATTGGTTAATGCGGGTGAAGGTAACCCTGGCATATAACCAATGCGGGTATTAGTTTTGTGCATGAAAAATCAGTGTAACTAAATGCGAACAACTAATTGTTCATCCGCATTTGTTACAGAAAAATGAGGTCTAGTTCAAATGTTCTTATGTATTTGCTACAGGATCAAATGCTGGCAAGTTTTGTAATTCCGCATTTGGCACAGTAAACA
This sequence comes from Flaveria sonorensis, assembly GCA_025506505.1. NCBI lineage: Eukaryota > Viridiplantae > Streptophyta > Magnoliopsida > Asterales > Asteraceae > Flaveria > Flaveria sonorensis. Next base: position 41,716,772 of record CM046440.1, on the reverse strand, counting down.
AATGCGTATATAAGAACAAATGCTAGCAAGTTTTTGTACTTCCCCATTTGGTACAGTAAACAAATGTGTATACAGGAAGAAATGCTGGCAAGTTTTTGTACTTCCGCATTTGGTACAGTAAACAAATGCGTACAAATTAATCATCCGCTCTTGCTACAGTATTAAAATTAAAACTTCCGCATCTGTTCACACACTTTCAAAGTTTGAGTAAGTCATTAAATGGATTATTTAAACACATTCATGAGAATCATTCAATACTTTTCAAATTTGAGTAAACCTACAGTGCGACGTGCGTCTTTCTAACTGTTCTTCATCAATCATCCAAACCATCTCAAATATTGTGTGTCGATTGTTCATCCAACTCCATTTCATCTTTATTTCGATTCTCAGCCAAAGTAGTATCAAAACAAGATGATTCTCGATGATTTTGTTAACTTCAAACATCGAACAGGTGATGAACATAGGACCCTAGGTTTAAGGAAATTCATGAAATTAACCAAATACAATGGATTTCCAAGGCATTCTTGACTTTGTTAAAACAGATGTTTATGGGAATAACAAAGAACAACCGATTTACAAACCCTAGGTTAATCACAATGAAACAGGGGAACCGAACCTTTAAAATGTTGAAGTCAAATCCAATGCTTAAGCGTAAAAAGATGTTTGAAACAGTAAAAATAAGCATAAAACATAACACAAATGGTTTTTCATCACAAAATCAAAATAGGTCAAATTCCTATACAACAGTAACCATTGAACTCTCAATTTTGACATGAGAAAGTCAAACTGAGAAAAGTTAAACATGACCATTGTTGTATGATTTGATAATTGTTAGTACATTACTAACACATGTGTCTCTATTGCAGAATCTATGGAAAACCTCATTTGGAGCAAGCTCCATAATGTCAGTGGATATCTTGACCCAGATGTGACTGAATCTAAAGGGTTAAGAGATATAATCAGATTCATCTCCACAACAAGAGTAGCACATGCTGTCACTATCAGACCTATCATCTATGAGAATCTTATTAGATCATTCTGGGGAACATCTGAAGTAAATTAAGTTGATGGTGTGAGGACAATATCAGGATGGAATACTGATTAACACACATTGATTATCTCTGAACAAATTGTAAGACAGTGTCTATAGTTTGGTGATGATGCCAACTCTCCCCAAGAGCTAGAAGAAGATGATATTATGACTTTCTTTGCAAATATTTGATATGAAGGAGGTTTTGAAGGAAAACAAATTGTAAAGGGGTTAGTTGACTTATAGTGGAAATTCCTGATACATTTATTCCAATATTGTTTGTCTAAGAGGAAGTCTGGTTGGAATGACATTCCCATCATTACATCATCAGCTATCTGTGCCTTATGCACTAACAGACAATTCAACATGTCTACTTATGTGTTTAATGGTCTGGTCTCAAACATTCAGGAAGGGAGAAGACATTGTTCCTCATGTATCCAAGGTTCATCCAATGCTTCATCAATGAAGCATTTCCTGATCTTGTACCTGAAGGCCCTGTGATGGACATTCCTCACTACAATGCCAAATCTTACAAGTATATTAAGAAGAGAGATCCAAGGAACTTCTATAGTGGAACTTTCTTTCCATTACTTCCATGGATGTTACAGCAGATCAATCCAAAAGAAGTTCAAGAAAAAGAAGCTTAGGAAGTTGTTCCTGATGTTGAGGAACAAGCACATGATGATGTTCCTTCTGAAGTGCATGAGACTGTAGAAGAACAACAAGCTACTCATGATCAACAAACTATTGAAGAGCATGCTAAAACAGCTGAAGAAGGACTGAGGCTAGTGTCACCACAGGTTGATGTAGGTGGTGATCTTCACACTTTGCCTTTGGTTCAAGAAATAGAAATCCCGTCTCCTTTTAAAGCATCACCTGCTCACTCTCATGCATTTTCTCCTATTCAAGCTCATCATGTATCTCTTATCCATTCTTTACCTGAACCTGTTGCTGCATCTGTTGAATCTAGTGAATCTACCAGTTCATCAGATGACTCTGAGTCATTTTCGGATGAGGATGATCATCATCCTGATTTTCAAAGGCCTGAGAGACAAGTACACCCAAAGACTGGTCCTTCAGAAAGCTTTACAGAATCTAAAGTTAACCGTCCTGATTCCAAGGACGAAATGATTTCTGAACTTTTACAAAAAGTAACCAGAATGGAGAAATTGTTGGATAGAAGGTCTGGTATCATAAAAGATAGATTGCTTGAGCTAGATGAGAAAGAAAAAGAAATAAAAGAACTAAGGGCCAAATATGAGTCTGATAAAGAAGAAAAAGAAAAAGAGATTGATAGACTCAAAGAAGCCCTAAACCAAGCCAAAGAAGAAATCAGTGGACATTTGGATGTTGCTACCATTCAAACCATTGCTATGGAAGAACAAGAAAATCTTCTTGATGTCCAAACTGATATTATAGCTGATCTTCACAGACAGATAGAAGCTCTAACAAAGAGAGTTTCTGAATTAGAGATGCTGATCAAGATTAAAGAAGAACTGGCAATAGAGAAGGATGATAAAGATGATGATGAAGCTGAAATAGAAAAAGGATTAAAAGAAGATGAAGATGTCTCTGGTGAGAGAAGTAATGATGATGATGACTCTCCACCCTCAAAGAGACTGAGAATGACTGAAACCACCCAGCAAGCTCAACACAATAAGGTTAGGGATGAAGAAGAAAGTTTAGCCATGGTTGTCTATTCTGATCTATCCTCTGAAGAAAGAGTTGACGAGGAAACTGAAATGAAAGAGCTAATTGAAGACTTAGACATGTATTCATCTGGAGAGTTCATCATTGATGAAGACTTCTGGGACTTTATCAGAGAACTCAGGGCTCCAGTGGAACCAATAGTTGTTATTCTTCTCAACCTTATTCCATTAGAAGAAGAATTAAGCTTGCAGCTTGTTCCTGCAGTCACCTTGACTGATGAATAAAAGGAACTTGTTAGGAAGCTGTGTAAAGAGCTTAAAGAAAAAGAAACTGCTAAAAAACAAAAAGAAGAAGCTGAAAAGCTTGGAAAGGGAAAGAAGAAACAAGAAGCTGAAGCATCTATTTCCTCATCCTTTGGTCCCCGTATGCACACTTACACCAGAAAGAGGAAATATCTATCGGAAAAGGCCAAAGGAAAATTGGCTATGGTAGAAGAGGAACCAACTCAAAAGAAACAGAAGGATGATCCAAGAAGCCTTGCTACTATTGCTTAGTTTTTAGAGGAGCATGAGAAGGCTGAGGAACAAATGAAGAAGAAACTTGAGATGATTGTTTTGGAAGAAGGAGAGATAGAGGGAGGATATGATGAAAGTATCCTTAGTGACACTTTGATCAGGGATAGTCCTAAAAAGGTTGAGTCATCTGTTGAGGAGATGGTTGAGAAAGCTCAAGGTGATGATCTTATGATTAAAGCATTGTTTTTTATCAATCATGGGTATGATGCTGATGAAGTCTCTAGGATGACATATGAAGGAATGGTTGAAGAAGTTAAAAAGATGCAAAAGCTTCTTGACCCTAATTATATGACTGACTATGAAAAGAAGAAAGTCAGGTCCCCAATCATATTCACTGCTACTCAGTCTCAACAGCCTCAAGTGCCTCAATCACATTATCCTGATCCCTACAGCATGACTGATAGGGAAATGAAGGATTATCTATCTACTCAAGGATTCACCAAAAGAAAGCTAGGAAATATGAAGACAAATTCACTCAGAGCTGCAATTCTAAAAATAGTCAAAGACAAGAAAGAAAGATTAATGGCTATTGAAGAAGAAGTAGTAGGGAGGAAACCCAGATCAAGAACTTCAGCTCAGGATGTCCAACTCACCACCAAAGACCATGATGTCTTGGCACCCGTGCTACACATAAATCCTGAATGGTTTATTGAACCCTCTCAATTGAAGCTACAGGAAGGGTTAACCACTTCAGAGATGATAAAGGGTGTGTCTGCTCCAGAAGGCAAAGTAGATGTTAAAATTATTGCCTAGAAGTATCGTAGTGATTGGAATATGTTCATGGTGAAAAGGATCTCAGGTCTAGTTCAATTCTTCACAGAGTACACTGCTCTGGTGAACTTCTGCAGATCCATGATCTGAAAGAACTAGCTGAAGTAGATTTGACCAATCATCATGCTATGTACAGAAGATATGAATTTGATGATATTCTAAAGATGTTCAAGAAAACAAACAACTTCAAATCTCTGAAAGCAATCTGCATAAGGAAAGACAAATCTTTCAGAAATCCTCTTGAAAAGAAGAAGAAGAAAGAAACTGAAGAGTTGGTATTTCCAAAACTAAATGTAAAACCAACTGAATCATTGAAAAGGAAGATGGTTGCTGGAACTCACAAGTCAAAGCCAATCTCAAATGTGCTTTATGATGAAACGACTTATGAGTTGGTGATTGAAAGAAAATGGGGAGGAAAAGAAAGAGCTAAAATTAGGCTGTTTAGTGGATATGAGGTGAGATTGTTAGATGAATCCTATATCCACTACATTTTTACAAGACACTTCAGAGAAATAGATAACAAGCTTGGAGAAGCCGATATGTATTTCTTTTTGAAATGCATCAAAACTCTGAAGATAGCCTACGATAGAATAAACAAAAAGAAAGAACAAAGAAAAAGAAAGAAAGTTCCTCTCCAACTGGGAAATATAGTAAAGTTAGAAGTAGATGCTGATGGTTCACTATTGATTCATAGAGATGGGCTTTCCACTGTATTTGTGTGGGAACCCATATCTCTGAGATAGATGCCTGTTGAAGCAATTCATAATATGAGCCAAATGAAGATTCATGTCCTTAGCAGAGACAAGATGAATGAGGCTAGAGACTTCTTCAACATCATCAAGGCTATTTGGATCCTTCACTGGCTGAACCTCAACCATTTACAGAGACTGAACCAGCACCAGCTCCAGCTCCATCATCAGTCCAAGAAAGACAAGCACCTGCTCTTAGAGAACCACCAGAATCTTCACAACCTCCACCACCTTCAAACCCTTGAAGTACATAGGCTGTATAACCCTTAGGGGGAGTATTGTTGAACCCTAAAAGGATCATACATGCCAATTCAAGAGGTGGTTGAAGGTTGTTCTTGTTGGAAATCCCACAAGTCCAAGAAGAAATGCAGGTGAAGATTTCGAAAGAAAAAAACAAGTGTTGGGTGTCCGCATTAGTAAATGTGGAAGACCAAAGAACAAATACGGTCAAGTATTTGTTCATCCGCATTTACTAATGCGAACAAGCAAAACAAATACGGCTTAAGTATTTGTTCATCCGCATTAACTAATGCGGATGACACAGTCAATGCTGAAGCTTAATAGAAGAAATGCCAATGAAGACATCACATCCGCATTAACTAATGCGGATGAACATTTACAAATGTTGATCATCTTTTGTACTTAGACTAGCATTCTAATGTATAGTTGTCAGGGTAGTTTAGTCATTTTGTACTAGCATTGTATCAGCTTATAAATAGAATAGTATACACTACTTTTGTAAGTTTCATAAAAGTATTCACACAAGTTACATAGAAGTACTGTTTTGTGCTACAAACCCTAGCACTCTTTGTATCTTGTTTACCAACATCAATATACAGGAATTTCTTCAGGAATTTCTTTCGGTTCTCTACTGAAACTTCTTGTCCCTGAAGGATATCATTGCTATCTGTTAGTTAATATCCATTTCTTCAAGATCACCTGGATGAATACACTCTAGATCTTCTTTAGAACGTTGAAAGAAGTGGGCTTGGTCACCAAAGAAAGTAGAGTTTGTGGGATATGATTGTGAAAACGATGATGAGGCTGGTTGATTCTATTTACTAAATGATGGTGATGATTGAGATTCAGCAGTTGGAGATTTAGGGTAGGTGATCATAGGTGCTTGATGAGTCACCATAGGAGTTTGATAGACTTGGGAGTGGGAGGGATAATGAACTGACTCATGAATAGGAGCCATGAGAGCTGTTGACTTTAAGGGGCTTAAAGATCTTCTCAGTGGTTATTCATCTACATCAATCTCCATTTGATAAGCACTGAGGATGTCGTATAACTCCTCAAGAGTCATTGTCTTCAGATTCTCACTTCTTTTGAATGACACAGTATAAACTATCCATGTCTTTGGTAAGGATCTTAAAAACTTTATGAGAAAATGATTATTCTCCATATTCACTCCAGCTTCATTTAGAAAGTCTAGAAGTTCAACATATCTAAGATATGTAGCAGTCATGGTTTCTTCCCTTATGAAACCAAAATTTTTGAAAATTGTTTCAAGACATCTCTTTTGTTTTCCTTCATGTCCTTTGTTCCTTTATATGGCCTTCAAAGCTTCCCACAATTTTTGAGCAGTTATGAATTTCTTGAAGCCATGCATGATGCTACTAGGTATACTCACTCTGATCAACCATAAAGACTTTGAATCCACATACCTTTTCTTTAGATCTTGATCTAAGTACTTTGTAGAATCCTTGGGAATCATCACTCTACCTTCACCAGTAGCTTGGACCATGGGGACATATGGTCCATTCAGAATTGAGAGCAAAAGACTTATGTCTTGATTCCGTATGAAATCCTTCATTTGGATTTTCCAAGTATCATAATCATTTGGAGTAAACATTGGACGTTTGGTTTGAGTCCCATTCTTCAAATCATGTTTAATAGAAATTACTACAATAGTCATTTTAAGAGGGTAGAGGAATATGAGGAAAGGTGGTGTTTGATAGTGTGATCAAAAGAAGAAACAAGTGATTTGTTGAAAAATGATTTCATGCAAATCAAGAGCCAAAGCTTTGATACCACTTGTTGAGTTGTTGGTTCTGGTTGGTTTAGACAAACAAGAAATTCTTCTTAGATCAGTAGCTAACGAATGTGGAATCCAAGTTAGTTACTTACTATCACAACACAAATACTTCAAGAAAAGATAAATGCACATTGAGTTCTTTCAAAGTATTCACTTGATTAATCTGTTTTGTATAAAGTTTACAATTTGGCAGATAGAATCAAATGGCTTAGAAAGCTTGCCTTTCCTATATAAGTGTGAGGACTTCTATACTAAATAATGAGAATAAACTATTCTATGTTCAAATACTACAGTAGAGCAGGTAATCTGTGTATCAGAGTTGGCAACTTCTATAATATGTTATCGCCAAAAGGTGGAACACAATAGCCGTCGGTACAGGAAGACTTGTTCTATGTAGTAGTCGATCAGTAGCTCATGGAGTACACTACTGAGCTGCAGTTGATCTGCATATGTTGATCAGCAGACATTCAACATATGTAGATCAGTAGTTGCTTTGGCATATGCTGATCAGTAGTCATTCAGCATATACACTTCAGTAGTGGATTCAGCACTTGGCCTGATTCTTCAGTTGACAGCCAATGTTGAAATCCTGAGTTCAGCACTTGGCCTGTTTTGGCAGTTGATGGCCAATGCCAAAATTCTGAGTTTTTGGTAGTTTCATCCTTCATGATTCAACAGTTATAAATTCTTAAACTTGTATACAAGATTCACACAAAAACTTAGTTTTAACCAAAAATCAAAAAGAAAAACCAAAGCGGTACCAGTTTGATAAAGTGCTGAAAAACCGGTACCGATACAGATACCGTAAAGGTACCAAACTGATAGATTCGGTACCCACTTTTCCACATATTCGGTATCGGTATTTTTGGTACCGGTATTATACTAGTATGGTACCGATCTGATCTGTAGTTTAAATTACTTGTTGAACGATGTCTTAGATGAGGTTGAGCTCATCATCAGTAGCATAATAATACATTCAATAGAGGTGGACATATCTCAGGTGAACCGGTGTTCACCGTCATCAAAGCCATCCCTTCGCTATGTACAAACACAACCTCAACAGATGTAGAGGTGTCAAATGGGAGGAAAATGACAAATCTACAAAGGACAACCACTGCTACCAACTGCCACCAACAATTAGGTTCCATCCACCTCCACTCCCCCTCTATGTTAACATTTGGCAAATAGACAAATTTAGGCCAATAAACTTGCCTAGGGTTCCACAAAGAGAGAGAAAAAGGATCTTTCGAAGGAAATAAGGTGCAAAGATGGCCTCACCATCGCCATCGCTATCACCATCAAGACCGGTGAAGAAAAATTGGTAATAGGGCGATGGTGGGAGGTGAGGCTTACCACTGCCATCTCCTTTATTACAACCTCCACCATTAAGGCTCAGATCTATCGGTAGAGGTGAGAAAGGTAACTCGGTAACCCATCACAACCGCCACCATCATAAGAATAGCTAGGAAATAGCGACCTCATGAAACGATGGCGGGTGGCAGAACCTAATGTCACCATCGTCTCCATCATAATCGCCATTCTCAGAGGCAAGGTTTTCGAACAAAGATGTAAAAGGTAATATAAAACCCATAGGGACCGTCACCGTTAGAATCACAAGACAATGATGATGGAGGAAAGAGGTGCCACCACCGATGATAGCCCCCACATAGAAACCGACCCTCTGTCAACAACCATGATGTGACAACCAGCAAATTTTAGGTCAATACCTGGCCCGACTTAGTCATAATCGTGCATATTTTACATACGTTTCAATTGTGTTCTAATTTTTTGAACTCATTTCATGCATTGAAAAATTTCATGCATAACATTTCATGCATCAGTGATTTTGGCGTAGTTATCATTTTTACACGCGGTACAACTGGCACACACGAATGTTAGTGATAATTAATATATATGCACTAATAAATACTTTAAAGTATTTCAAAGTATTTTAGATTCCAAATTAAATACATTGAAAAAGCTTAAATTTATAAATAAACCTAATCGCGTAAATTAATATTTTACCCAGAACGAATCCTTGTAACGCGACTACTAGATACAGGATGTATCATTAATATATTATCAATATTGAAATATGTAATATTATATAAGTTGTTATAATATTAAGGTATTCTAAAAAGTAAAAAGTAAAAATATAAAAATATGTAAAAATAACTATGGTGCAACAAATACCACCCAAATACCTAATACTACATATAAAAATTAAAAACCAAACCCCCATTTCCCCCTTTGAAACCGTCCACCACCACCCCTCCTTACTTTTTCTCTTTGATCTACAATAAAGAAGCTTGTCTCCATACCTCAAATAGAAGTCTTCATCTTCTCTTCTTCATGAATGAATCCAAGGCTTCAAAACCAAACAAAATTGATTTCTGTTACATGAAATCTTATAAAAACAACACCCCTTGCTTTATCTTTTTCACCTACATCAAATTACATCCTTAATCTCACTCTCTTCTTCTAAAATCAACCAAACCACCATCTACCCCATTTCACCACATTTTAAACCTAGATTTCTATAAATCTAAGGTGTTTCAAGTGCCTTGGGTAAAGATCAAGCAATTTTTGAATCTTTCAAGCATCCTACAACAATCCTTCCACCTTTTCTTGCTTGATCTTAGTGAGAATAGTCTCTTCTTGTTATATATACTTTACTTTATCATGATTTTTCTACCTACGTGTTCATATGTAACAACATTCACCCACAAAAAGTCATTCTTGTTAAAAATAGTGTTTTTACCAACAAAGAGTTTCAAGGATAATACTTCATACAAAACATTTTAACATGAACTAAATAATGATACTTGTTCTTTAAAAGTAAATATTCATAGATTCATGTTGACCAACTTACTAATTGGTGATTTTATAAAAAGTCATAAAGGTTTGTTAAAACTCAAGAAAAGCCTTAATGGGTTAAGTTATATTGTTAGATTCTTTGTAATATTTCAAGTATCATTATGAATACTTATTTATATACTACAAGATATATTTAGTTTGTGAGTGGTAACATATTATTATGAAATTTGGGTTATAACTAGATGATAATTTGACTAAATTTACAAGTATGGTTAAATATATATAAACATGACACTTTAAAAAGGAAAAATATGAACTTCATAACTAAATATTATGTTAGTTTAAAGGGTATGTTAAGATGGTTAATAGATGACTTTTAATAAAGATGAAACATGATTTTGTTGTTTTGACATAGTACTTAAAATCTAAATTTATGGACCTTATAATATTAGTTACTAGGTCACTTAAAAAGATGGGTTAAGACAAGTTGATAAATTGACTAAAGTGACTAAATACTTCATTATAGAGATTTTACTTTATAATATACTAAAATTACTTAATAAATTAAAAAAACCCTAGTTAACATATGTTAAGAACTAGATAAAATGAAAGAATAATCCTACTAAGAAAATAATTAAATAATTATTTTATGAGTACATATATATATTTTACATGGGTTATAAAATTATAAAAGCTAGTGATTTTCCTTAGAAGTAAATATTTCAAATTGTATTCCAATTACTAAATACAAATATTGTTTCACCTAAGAAAATAAGATTATTTCAAAACTCTAATTTCTGTAACTTCATATGTAAATTACATAACTAATTACTAAACACTCGAGTCACGTCTCGGGTCGAGTCAAAATGATATTTAATTATCCAAATAATATGTCACTTTAAGATACAAAGGTTTTTGAACACTTTCAAGCAAATTATAATTTATTAATATTTTCTAAGTAATATATATATATATATATATATATATATATATATATATATATATATTTCACAAATATCCATCTTGTGTCACCAACGGGTCGTCGAGTCAAACACTTTGTTACCAAGTGTGTGGATGAAATAGTTACATGCTCACATTACACGAGGAGCAATTACTTAGACATAAGTTGCCTTAATTGTTTTAGGGCGAACTTAGTTGGATTTTTCCCAATCACTTTGGATACCTATAGATTTTTCACACCTGACTTACTTCACAGGTGAGTTTCACGGTCTCATTTTTACTTATTTTTATTTTGGGAGAGATTACATGTAAATTACTATTTTCGTGGACACAATTACTTGTCAATGGTTTCACATGTTATATAAGTTGTTTACTTACCGTATGAAGTCCCCTGTTATCGGGCCGTTAGTTTATTTCCCAAAACGAGGTAATCATGGATAGTACTATTGAGTTTGACTACCCCCACCTAGGTTAATTACCCTAACCTTGACTGGAGGTCTAAACGGGTGCATTATTAGCCTATTCACCCTGTGCTTAAGGTAGGCACAGGTAGGGACAATCTATTATAGTTTAGCTTCGGTTACGATGCTTATATAAAGTTGTAGTATTGTATGATCGACAATCAAATCATGGAAGGAATTGTGGTCCATTACACTGTTTACTATTACTTTAAAACCTGTGAACTAGGGCTGTTCGCTAGCCGATCCGATCCGAGCAAAGGTATGCTCGAACTCGCTCGGATTTAAAATCGAGCCGCTCGGATCAGGTCGAATTTATAAAAGTTAGTGGAAAAGTCATGCTCATGCTCGGATCGAATTTAATTGAGCAACTCGGTTTCACTCGGTTGTATAACAAATTTAGCATAACAAAATACATACCAACTCCATTTAGCTCGGTTTTTCATTCATTCAAGAGTTTCAAGTTCCAATAACAAACCTAACAAGTTACAAAAAACCATACGAAATAAAAGTTACACAAAATACAAATTCAAACACATTAAGTTCTAAGTCAAACTTAAAATTCTTAGAAAGACAATATATCTAATCTCCAAAAAGTCCACCAATGATGATTTTCACAACCATTTCGATGTCCACCTAAAAAAATGCCAAAAGCAATGTTTAATTAAACATTTTAGACTAAGCATAATAGTATATATTGTAGGCTTCAATATTATTGATAATGTACATACAAAGGTTTTATAGAAATATATACCTTTCATATCTATTAGTTGTTACCACACTCATCTGGAATCAAGACATCAATCTCCAATATTTCTTCTTCTTTTGCAGATTTCTAGACATTAAAAAGATACCAAAAATATTAGTTTAAAGTATAAAGTAGAAACAAAGAAAAATATGAATATAAACTTAATTCCAATGTTTGTATGGTTGTTTTTGAAATAGCCTTTAACCAATCGCTTCCACAAACAAGAAGTTCAACCATATCCTTTGTAAGAGAGCTTCTGTAGTCATCCAATATACGCCCCCAGCACTAAAGGCCGATTCAGAAGCCACAGTTGTGATCGAGTTGCCAAAAATATCTTTAGCCATTTTACTTAAAATGAGGAACTTGCTTGAATAATGACTCCACCATTTCAACACATCAAACTTTGACTCCTCACATGTTAATTAGGCTCTTCCAGATACAACTCAAGTTTAGTTTTTTGTCCGGTCTCGATTGGTCTTGATTTGAGGTAAGTTAAAAAATCATCTCCGGGTAAATTTTGTTCACTAAAATAAGATGAGGCCTTTGAGCAACTTGCGGCCACCTTAGATGCCTTAAATGCATTGACATACTTTTGAAAAAGAGTTCTTAGCTTGCTCTCGAATCTCACGCTCCTCTACCGGATACAACCTCTCAAAAGTCCAATCAACTGACACCAACTTAAAACGGGGATCTAAAATAGATGCAATACACATAAGCACCCCAATTTCCCCCCAATACTTTTCAAACTTCTCATACATCATTACACTCATATCCGCCACAAAAGAATCATCCGATATAAATGCATTACTTATCTCTTTTTTCACTTAAAAAATTTCAGTAAGAAACAAGTTTAAAGTTGGATATGATGTACCTGAAACCAAATTAGTAGCTTTCAAAAAAAGTTCAAGAAGCTTGCAAAACTTTTCGGCTCTTGTCCACTCATTAACTATAGGGGACCATATGAAGTTGGAATCTCTCAATGCATAGCCTTAAAAAGCTTGTTTGTAGTGAATAGCTAACTCAAGCATTCGATGTGTTGAGTTCCAGCTAGTTTTTACATCGGTACATAAAGACTTCCTTAAATACTTGACACCTTCTCTAATTTTGGAAAGACATGGTTCAATAGTTCCTAATCCATCTTGCACGACCAAATTCAAGATATGTGCACAACATCTAACATGAAAAAACAATCCCTGGAAATGTAGTTTTCCTTTCCCCTGAATATTATTCCTCAAAATTATGGATGCCTTATCATTATTAGATTCGTTATCTAGAGTAATTGTACCAACTTTATCTTAATGCCCCATTTAATAAGGCATTCTAAGATAACATCTGATATAACCTCACCATTATGAGGTGGTGCAAGCTTACTAAAACCAATTATATATTTTTGTATTTTCTAATCAGAATCAACAAAGTGAGCTATGAAAAGCATGTAACCAATAGTTTGGTTTGATGTCCAACAGTCACTTGTAAGTGAGATCATATCAACCTTTTTCAAAAGCTTTTTTATCCTCTCTTTCTCCATCCACCACTTTTATACAATCTCTTGTCATAGTTGATCTACTTACTTTATGATATAATGGATTATTATACTTCATTAATTGATTAAACCAGTGATACTCAACAAATAAGAAAGGCAACTCATGAGATATGATCATTTTTGCAATTATTTCCCTGCACTTCATTTGGTTATAACCCCCAATTGATTCAAAATTGATGAAACTAGTTTTATTATCACTACCACTTGTGTCAAAATTAATAGTACCTTTCTTATTACCAATCGATCTTTGGTAATATAAACAATCTGTGAGGTGTCGCTTAAGACTTGTTGTTATACTCGAGCTTCCTGCTACATAGCTATGCTTACAATGAATGCAGTGTTTTTTCTTCACCATTTTTCCTTTGTACATACCATCAATGTCTACAAAATGTGGATGCACATCAGAAGAATTCTTTCTCTTCTTTGTACATACATCATTCTTTTCTTTCAGTTCATCAACTAGCTCGACACTTTCTCCGTCACTTAGCTCAACATTAGAAGTCTCAATTCCATTTGATTCTTTTTTAGAAGACATTCTACAAAAATTACATATATTTGTTGGGTTTTCACAAGTTTATCAGAGTCATTTTATCCTTATAAAATGAAAACGTAGCGGAAAGTGAATGAAAAACTTGTTACAGTTAGTTATAATCCAATTTATAATGTCTGTTAAAAGAAAACCCGTAATGGATCATTATATGAAAAACCATGCTTACAAACAACCATAGGGTGTTTAGAAATCTACCTCTCGAATGGGACAGAGGAGAAAGATCTTTGATTGGCAGCTTCCAAAGCAGGAAACCTTAAGCTTGTCTACCCCAAGCCACCAACAATATACCTGGTTGCTAGGATTATCTTGAATCGGGTTCTGTTCTTGGTTTTCCTCGACCGATCGAGAGAAAAGCTACAGTAGCACACCGATTGCACCTTTGTGTGTGTTGTAAGTTATCAGAGAAAGTGGTTGAATGCAATCATATATTGCACGTCCTATGAAACTGAATTTTAGAGAGAGAGAAAAGTGGGCGGGACCCATCCCTTTAACCCATCCGCATTTCTCTAACATTCATCCGCATTAGTAAATGCGGATGAACAAACTCTATCAGCATTTGTAAATGCGGAAGAAGAAACTTCATCCGCATTTCCCAAATGTACATCCGCATTTGTAAATGCGGATAAGTAACTCCATCAGCATTTCCAAAATGCACATTCGTATTTGTAAATGCGGATGATCAGTTTCATCAGCATTTCCTTAAATGCTCATCCATATTAGTAAATGCAAATGCGGATGAAGTATTTCCTTCAGCGTTTCCCCAAATACACATCAACATTTGTAAATGCAGAAGAGGAACATTCATCCGTATTTCCTCAGTAACACATCCGCATTAATAAATGCGGATGAACAAAAGAAACGCGGACAAAACACTTGTATTGTTTGTTCAACCATTTGAATAACAATACAAAGTACTCTCTCTCTTTAGAATAAATCATCTATATAATTTATTCATAACACCAGTACAAATATTTAGAAACCCAATTTCAAAATACTTCAAGTGTCAATATTTATTTATATGATCATATCATAAAACAAACATTGTAGGTGTTTGTCTAGCTTGTTATTGGGTATGACCCGACTTGGATCATAACGTACTAGCCACATCAATTCAATATGTGTCTTGGGTAGACCGTTCCCAACAATATTAAGTTTAAACAAACAATACATACACAAATAAGATACTCTTAAATATGACTTTTGAATCTACAACATTAAATAGGTCTAAAATGAAAATTCAAAACAACTTTGCAACGCATGTTGCTTGAGACTAATCAAGTGTCAACTAATCATATACTGAAAGAGTAACTTAGGGGGACACTTGACACATTTCTAGACCCCCTAAGTTTATTTTTCCCTCATCTCTCTCCTCATAAATAACTAACTAAATTAAGAAATCTTAAATAATTTTAATTTAATTTTAATTCGTATTTAGATTAATTTTTTTAAATAAATTAATAAATACGTATTTTTATTAATGTTATTTCTAGAAAACAATTTTTTATAAAATAAATTTTTTTTTCTAAAACATCTAACTTTTTTTAAAAATAAAATATTTTAAAATTGGTGTTTTTAAAAAGTAAATTTTTTTATAAACTAAAAAATTAAAATTAGGAGTTATAATAAAAAAACTTTAAAAATGACATTTTCAATACGGCTTGTTTTGAAAAAAAAATATTTAACTTTTTTTGGATAAAAAGTTTAAAAATTGATATAATTATTTTATTACTTATAGTTATTATTTATACGTAATTTTAATCATAATTTATTTTAAAATATCATTTTATACTTCATAAATTTTCATTATATTTAATATTTTATTTTTTCAACCTGTATAACATATGGGTTTACTAAAGTTAGTATTAAATAAATAATAAGCAACAATTAATCAGAGATATTTTGAACATTCATAGCCCGATCCAACCCGATTCAATACTATATCCCTATATCTAATTACATGGTCAAAATAATTTAAAATTGATCTAATTATTACACATAACTTTTTAGTAAATATTATTCAAATCTTAATTTCTTCATACTAATATCCTTACACCCACTCAATATTTAGCTCACGATTTGACATGTCAAAAAGATCCCTTTTAAGTATAAAAAACAGTTTTCTTTGACTGTATATTTTGCTATGACAATAAACAAAAGTTAAAGTCAATCTCTATCAAGAGTCGGTTTGTACTTAAAAGAGTATTTTTACGCATGGTTAACTTTATTTCGTCTTGTCATAAGTTAAGAGTAAAGATGTATTAAAACTCTTAGCTTTATATAATGAGAGCAAACCTACTAATGTTACTATAAATGTAGTTTACAAGGATGTTGTTGCGCATTTGTTACCTTATAATCGAAAGTTATTATTTCTTATTTAATATATAACGTGATTGTTTTTTTTTATGTTTTTATGTTATTTAATAAATAACTCTTCAACTTCCGTATATTAGACGGGTAACTAAATATATTGTATTATTATATAGTAATTTGTACCCCTAAGATTTTACTATGGTCGGCAAGGCAATATATTATTAGTGTTGGTATTGAAATTAGAAGTTGAAAAAGAAAATTCCAGGACTTGGTCATCTTCTCTTCTCTCTCTGTTGATTTAACTTAATCAGGCCTTAGACATCATACTCTCAACGAATAAGAGGAATAAATCCCATCTTGACTACATAGATTTCTCACAATCACCATGTATCACACCTGAAACTAGCCTTGTATTGTCCATTATTTCAGAACAGCGAAGAACTAGATCAAAGTATAATATTTGGTGAATATCAAAACCCAATATGTATCTCAGGTCGGAGGATACAACGATATTCGCCTTTACTCAAATTTACTTATGATCAATTACATAATTCCATGCAGTAAAATTTGAGAGCGGGTCTGTCCAATATTTGTATCCCATAAATATTTATGAACCTTGGTAGCAACCTCTTGCTCTATATTCATACCTTATGAATATCCACCAATCCAAGTTCATTATAGTCTTACTTCATATTTGTTCCCACAAATATGACCGACTACGGATATTTAAAATAATAAACATATTCATGGATTTAAACATGCTAAAATGAAACATAACTCATAGTATTATAACCATATATAAATATGAGTTAAAATAACAATTTTTCTGATAATTAAATACTAATAGATCAAATCCAATCACTAGAGTATCGAAGACCTAAGGCACAAGTATGACTCTCATGCTTTGGCCTTTCAAGGAGCTTCGTGAGTGGATCCGCAACATTTTGATCAATGTGAACTTTGCGAATACATATCTTTCCTTTTTCAACTTCATCCCTTATGTTGTTGAATCTCCGCTCAATGTGTCTTGCCTTTTGATGTGAACTGGGTTCCTTGATTTGAGCAATCACACCCTCGTTGTCACAAAAGATCTCTAGGGGATCTTGAATGGTAGAGACAACCCCTAGATCGGCAATGAATTTCTTCAACCATGCAGCTTCCTGTGCTGCCAATGAAGCGGTGATGTATTCTGAT
This sequence comes from Flaveria sonorensis, assembly GCA_025506505.1. Classification (NCBI taxonomy): domain Eukaryota; kingdom Viridiplantae; phylum Streptophyta; class Magnoliopsida; order Asterales; family Asteraceae; genus Flaveria; species Flaveria sonorensis. The sequence goes on along the minus strand of CM046440.1, from coordinate 41,699,379 downwards.
TCTGTAGTGGACAATGCTACCACATCCTGCTTTGAACTCTTCCAGGATACTGCCCCTCCATTCATAATGTAGACATACCCCGATTGTGATCGAGAATCATCTCGATCAGTTTGGAAACTCGCATCCGTGTAACCCTTTACAATGAGTTCCTCTTCACCAGATCCGTATATCAGTACATATCCTTAGTCCTCCTAAGGTATTTCAATATACTCTTAACAGCCATCCAATGACTATTTCTCGGATTTTGCTGATATCTGCTTGTCATGCTTAAGGCGCATGATACGTCCAGTCTAGTGCATATCATCACATACATGATGGATCCTATAACAGATGCATATGGGATTTCCTTCATCCTTTCTTGTTCATCCTTTGAGTTTGGACATTGAGATGCACTCAATATTGTCCCTCTTTGAATAGGTACCAAACCTTTCTTAGAGTTCTCCGTCTTGAACCTTTTCAAGATTTTATCAATGTATGCACTTTGGTTTAAACCTGTCAACCGCCTTGATCTATCCCTATAGATCTTTATTCCCAAAATATAGGCGGCTTCACCAAGATCTTTGATGGAAAAACAACTTCCAAGCCAGGTTTTAACACCTTCCATGGTTGGAATGTCATTTCCAAATAGTAATATATCATCAACATATAATACTAAGAATATGATGATGCTCTACTAGCTTTCTTATACACACAAGCTTCATTAACATTCTTGATGAATCCAAACCTTTTGATCTCCTCATCAAAACGTTGATTCCAACTTCTTGATGATTGTTTCAATCCATAGATTGATTTCTTTAACTTGCATACTTTATTAGGATATTGTGGATCGACAAAACCTTCGGGCTGAACCATATAGACATTCTCTTCGAGATGTCCATTAAGGAAAGCAGTTTTGACATCCATTTGCCAAATCTAATAGTCATATTATGCAGCTATGGCAAATAATATCCTAATTGACTTTAGCATTGCCACAGGCGAGAAGGTTTTATCATAATCAACCCTTTGAGTTTGAGTGAAACCTTTTGCTACAAGTCTTGCTTTATAAGTATCCAAGTTTCCATGCATATCAGTTTTCTTCTTGAAAACCCACTTACATCCAACCGGTTTAGAGTTAAGCGGTGGCACAACCAATTCCCACACTTGGTTGTCATACATGGATTGCATCTCTACGTTCATGGCTTCAAGCCACTTGTCACAATCCGAATTGGACATTGCATCATGGTACGTAGTTGGTTCATCCGAGTCAACTACATAGCATCCATTCATGAAAAATCCATATCTTTCAGGTGGATAGCTAGTTCTACCAGATCTGCGAACGTTTTGTGTGTATTGATCAACTACTTGATCATTATCAACAACCTCTTGTTGATTGCTAGTATCAACCAAACGTGTATCGGCTTGTGGTTCTCGATCCACATCAAGTTCCGCTGTTCTTTAAGTAGTTCCTTCCATAAGGAATTTAGTTTCCAAGAACTCAGCCTTTCGAGCAATAAATACATTTTGCTCTGTTGGATTGTAGAAGTAATATCCCATCGAGTCTTTGGTATATCCTATAAAGATACACTTAGTGGATCTGCTTTCTAACTTGTTTGGGGTGTTTTGCTTAACATAAGCCTCACAACCCCATACCTTTAAATATGATAACGATGGAACCCTTCCATGCCATATTTCAAAAGGTGTCTTATCCACTTTCTTGGTTGGGGCCATATTCAGAATACGGGCCGCGAAGAGCAATGCGAAACCCCAAAATGACAGAGGTAGTGTGCTTCTAGCCATCATAGATCGAACCATATCCAACAGGGTTTGGTTTCTCCTCTCAGACACACCATTATGTTGTGGTGTTTCGGGTGGAGCAAGCTGTGAGACAATCCCACAACTCCTAAGATGATCTTGAAAGGCATCACTAAGGTATTCACCTCCTCTATCCGAACGAAGAACTTTGATGGTTCTGTTGAGTTGATTTTCTACTTCATTCTTGAAGATTTTGAGCGTTTCAAAACTTCATCTTTGTGTCTCAACAAGTAGACATAACCATAACGACTATAATCATCGATGAAGGTAATGAAGTATCTTTCACCATTTCTTGTTATTACTTTAAAAGAACCACATACATCCGAATGTATGATTCCTAATAAGTCTTTTGCCCTTTGGTTAGTACCACTAAAGGGTTCCTTGGTCATCTTTCCTTGTAAACAAGATTCACACTTATCAAATGAACCCTTTTCATTTGCTTCCAAAAGACCATTCTTTTGAAGTGTTTGAATACGATTCTTGTTTATGTGACCAAGACGACAATGCCAAAGATATAATTCACTTAAAACCATTTTAAGTTTCTTGGTGCTCGACTGGTATAACGAGTTATTACAGGATGTCTCATCATGAACCAATTCATAAATACCATTAAAAGGCATAGCCTTAAAATAAAATATATCATCCATAAATGCACAAATACCATCGTTTACAAACTTTAATACATAACCATATTGTTTTAGAAGGGAAACAAAAATTATGTTCCTAGTCAAACTAGGAGCATACAAAACATCCTTCAAAATGACTTCCAAACCACTTGGAAGCTTCAAGATATAGTCTCCTTGGGCTTCGACATCAACCTTTGCTCCGTTGCCCATATAGAGACTAGTATCCCCTTCTTAAAATGATTATTTCTTTTGAACCCCTGCAACAGATTGCAAATATGAGTTCCACATCTGGTATCTAATACTCATGTGTTTGAAGAAATAACATTAAGTTCAATATGGATCATGAAAGTTGTACCTGAGGTCTGCCCAGCATCCCTCTTGTTTCTCAACTCCTTGAGATAGATTGGACAATTCCTCTTCCAATGTCCTATATCACCACACTCAAAGCATGGATCGTTCTCCGTAACCTTTGGCTTCTTGAGCCTCGGTTTTGGTGGTCCCGCTTTAGTCTTTCCCTTACCCTTTTCTTTGATGTACCCCTTGCTTTTGGCAACATTTGCCTTGGGTTTGGGGTGATGCCTCTTCTTGTTTCCACCTTCATTGATCGTGAGAACCGGTAAAACCCTTTTACCCATCCCTGCCTCGGCTGTTTTGAGCATTGCATGAAGTTCCCCAATGCTCTTGTCCCATCCATTCATGTTATAATTCATGATAAAAGTCTCAAACTTCTTGGTTAGACCATTGAGGATCAAATCCGTGGCCAACTCTTTTGAGACGGGACAATTTAGCCTTTCGAGGTGATCAATGTGGCTTTTCATCTTCATCACATAAGATGATACATATTGGGTTTCTTCCATTCGACATGCATGAAGCGCTCGAACCGTTTCAAACCGCTCTACCCTCGCTTGTTAAAGGAACATTTCCTTCAGCTGGGTAATCATGTCGTATGCCCCGTGATGTTCAAAATCCTTTTGAAGATCGGGAATCATGGTTTCCAACATAAGACAAGAAACTTGCATAGAATTCTCAGTGTGCTTAACCCAATCCTCGTAGGCATCAACATCATCAATGTTGGGTTCATCGGGAATAGGATCGTCCAATACATATGATTTCTTTTCTTCTTGAGAACAATTCTCAAGTTTCAAAACCAATCCATGAAATTATTATAGTTTAGACTATCCTTTTCCAGGATAGTTCTCATGATAGGTTATGGACGGTCGGGGAGGTAGCGTTGTTATTATTAGCGGCCATTACTACAATATAAACAAATTTCAATTTTAGTATTTATAAAAAAAGACATTTTAACTATTAATACCCTTTCATGTCTCATAGACAACTAATAATTAAAATCTAGAATCTAACGTTACATTCAAATAATGGTTAGGTGACCTTTATCCCATTATTTAAATTAATAAGGTAGTCAACTTTTGACAATTGCAACCCTTTGCAACTTCTAGTTTATGGGATCGGTTAAACATCTTTATGTTTAGTTGGCATGTTTAATCCCATCAACACCATTATATGCCATGCTTCGGTGACCCTATTCACATGGTTTCCAATTCAAGTCGTCCTACTTAGACACACGTGTGAGTTTACACATACAGGTGGTTAGGTGACCTTTATCCCACAAATATGTTAAACCCACCTCAAACACACAAGTTCCCTAAATGTGGTTAGGTGACCTTTATCCCACAAATAGTTCCCAAGTGATTCGAGTGTTGTATAAAAGGACGGTGTTAAACTTGTTTAAAAGGAATTTTGTTTCCATTAATTCTAGTTATGAAAACATTTTGTACCTTACATTTGCATGCATTCAAATGTGTGGTACACGAATGAAACCAATTTCAAAAGTTCTTTTAATAAAACCAATTTTATTGCGAAAATATTAACTTTTAATAAAACCATTTTATTACCCATGTTAATGTTTCCAAAAGAACCGTTTGCAGCTTGTTGTTGATTTGAAATTGTTTAATAGTGCATATCCAAATATCACATGAACAATAAATTAAATCAACCATACAAGCAACACATATAACAACAAGTTCATAACCATAGCCAACTAATTTAACATCACTTGTTGGCCGAAACAAGTGAGTTATAAGGTCCTTCCTAAGGGTAACACTTGTGTCAGTGAACTCCCACTTGATCCCGCATCCAAATGCTTCAAGTGTCCATTTTGTGTTGTGATTCTCCCATTCGATTTGAGCTTCCAAATGGACTTAAATTCTACACCAAACCCCTTGGGCCTTCAAAATATGTTTTGATTATTGGGCTTAAATCCCATTAAGAGCTATGAAGCCCTTTGGGCACAAAATCAGCCCAAACCGAAAAACATTCTTGTTGTATCTACTTTTACAAAATTATGCATCCTATATACATTTTCTAGTAAAAGTGAAATGCAACTAATCTATTTATTTTACATACCAAATGAAAATAAATAAATTACATAGCCAATAGGAAGAAAAAACAAATTTAATTATTACAACCCTTTGAATAAGCAAATACAAATCACAACACAACCAAACACAAGGTCCTGGCTAGGTTATGAACATCAAGATACATATCCAAATAGGTAAGCAAAATCCGAAAGTTTCCTCTTTGAATCACAGACTTTCGGTTGATGTATAAACAAACCAAATATCATGATTCTTGTCCAAACAACTTAAATCATCCAAATGATTAAGATTTTCCAAGATTACAATATGCATGTAAAGTAGAATCTTGAAAAATAAGGAAAACATAGACCTAAATTTTTGGTCTGTTGGTGAATAACAGCAAGAAACCGAGAATTCAGTCCAGATGAAGCATGTATCCATATAACCGGCTCTGATACCACTGTTGGGTTTTCACAAGTTTATTAGAGTCATTTTATCCTTATAAAATGAAAACGCAGCGGAAAGTGAATGAAAAACTTGTTAAAGTTAATTATAAACCAATTTATAATGTCCATTAAAAGAAAACCCGTAATGGATTGTTATATGAAAAACCATGCTTACAAACAACCATAGGGTGTTTAGAAATCTACCTCTCGAATGGGACAGAGGAGAAGATCTTTGATTGGCAGCTTCCAAAGTAGGAAACTTTAAGCTTGTCTACCCCAAGCCTCCAACAATACACCAGGTTGCTAGGATTATCTTGAATCGGGTTCTGTTCTTGGTTTTCCTCGACCGATCGAGAGAAAAGCTACGGTAGCACACCGATTGCACCTTTGTGTGTGTTGTAAGTTATCAGAGAGAGTGGTTGAATGCAATCATATATTGCACGTCCTATGAAACTGAATTTCAGAGTGAGAGAAAAGTGGGCGGGACCCATCCATTTAACCCATCCGCATTTCTCTAACATTCATCCGCATTAGTAAATACAGATGAACAAACTCTATCAGCATTTGTAAATACGGAAGAAGAAACTTCATCCGCATTTCCCAAATGTACATCCGCATTTGTAAATACGGATAAATAACTCCATCAGCATTTCCAAAATGCACATATGCATTTGTAATCCGCATTTGTAAATGCGGATGATCAGTTTCATCAGCATTTCCTTAAATGCTCATCCGCATTAGTAAATGCGAATGTCGATGAAGTATTTCCTTCAGCGTTTCCCCAAATGCACATCCGCATTTGTAAATGTGGATGAGGAACATTCATCCGCATTTCCACAATAACACATCCGTATTAATAAATGCGGATGAACAAAAGAAACACGGACAAAACACTTGTATTGTTTCTTCAACCATTTGAATAACAATACAAAGTACTCTCTCTCTTTAGAATAAATCATCCATATAATTTATTCATAACACCAGTGCAAATATTTAGAAACCCAATTTCTAAATACTTCAAGTATCAATATTTATTTATATGATAATATCATAAAACACTCATTGTAGGTGTTTGTCTAGCTTGTTATTGGGTATGACCCGACTTGGATCATAACGTACTAGCCACATCAATTCAATATGTGTCTTGGGCAGACAGTTCCCAACAATATTAAGTTTAAACAAACAATACATACACATATAAGATACTCTTAAATATGACTTTTGAATCTACAACATTAAATAGGTCTAAAATGAAAATTCAAAAAAACTTTGCAACGCATGTTGATTGAGACTAATCAAGTGTCAACTAATCATATATTCAACAAGTTCTTTCAACAAGTTCCTACGTGCATAGTACATATTTAATTTCATCTTGACCAACTTCTTATAAGCTCATATGAAGAAAAAAATACAGAGAATTAGAAAACTTAGAATCAAAAAACACATACCTTCCAGTAATCCAACCCTATACTTAAAACTTAGAAATCATTAAAACAAAATAATTAAAAAAAGCTAGGGTTTGTGTCACACCCTCAAAATCCACGTGCGGGGTTTTACCGCGAGGCGTGTGAACAAACCAGGATCTCAGTCATTAGTTACTCAGAATGACTCTATATGAACATACAACCAAAATCAGAGTTTGACTTTAAACAATGCGGAAGCATTTAATAAATATGAAAACCAGAATAATGTAACACAATGTAAACATGCGCAAACACGCGCCCAATGTTGTGCAAAACAAATACATAAATGCTTATCAACCAAAACCAACAAAAGGGTTCCAACAAAGCTGACATCTACAATGCTAACCCGTGAATGTGCACCTATGCAATAGTAACTTCAACCTAAGAATAGCATACTAAAAGAGTCAACACAATAGTTGGTGAGTTCAAGAGTTTTAGTAAAACATAACTGTATCAGTATAAAATATAAGAGTACAATATAAGAGTGCATGAATTAGATAGCTAGTCTAAATTCACAAGTAATAATCATAGTGATTTCGCGATCGAAGCTGATTGTGTTTCGTTTGTTGCCTCCCGTCACGACTTACCAGGTCGTGACAATGTTTACGTTAGGACAAAATTGCACCCGTTTGACCTCGAGTTGCACAGGTGGGGCTCGTCAGACCCAGTAGTACTACCCAAGATTTCTCGCTAGTTACCATTATTAACGATCCGAAAGTGTGAGGACTTTCATGGTATTCAACACTATATCATACTTTACACATCTTATAATAATAAAGCATTTGTAAGTCAGTATGCTATCTCCCCCAAAAGAGAGTGTATAAAAGAGTGGGGCATGAACTCACCTGGTATGCACACGAACGATATAAAAGCTAACTTGAAAGAGAGAGGAAAGAAAACCTTCAGAGGTTACCTAGAACACGCAAGTACATGAGTACGTGTACACAGAACCATAACAACCCTAAGTGCCCAATAACACATTGACCAAAGGTTTTAGAAAAACAAGACACATTTGACCCAGTTGACCCGTTTGACCCATTTATGACATATTAATTGAAATTCCATTTAATCAAGCATAACAGTTCATCATACATGGTTATCATACAAGTTGTTCACGTATGTCATTTCATCAACCACTTGTTCTACCTAGATCATCATACTACTAGATTATCATACAACTCATGCGAATCTCAAGTAGTCAACATACTCAACACAATTATAATCACATCACAAATAGTACATCATACATAAAGTCTAATCATGCATAACATGCCATGTGAAGCCACTCACGACTTCACATCCTAAACCCTGCCAATCCTACTAAGTAGGGGCCTCAGATTCGCACGCGTGTATGATGATCACCATCACATTATTCAACAAGATTCATACCAACCAAAATATCCAACAGTGATCTATTACAATCCCAAACATGATCCTATCATAACCCACATAATCCATCACCATGTATACCCACTAAGAGATCAAATCTCCAAATAACCAAACAAGCATCCATATGACCCAACTAATCCATTCCACCACATTAGACACCATCAATGAACATTCTAACATGATCCTAACGTTACAAACATGCCCAATTCATCATATCTAAGATTCTATGCAATTAAAGTTTCCCTTTCGGGAAAGTACATCCTAAAATCTTTCCAACACCCAATACATACTTGAATTCATTAACAATATACCAATTCAAGCTCATATCTTTCATTTAAACATGTTCAACACCATCAAATCATCACAATTCACAAAACCCATATCCAAAAGTTTCTACTTTTAGTAAGGTATGAACTACATTAACAATTCTTGGATTTCTAGCATAATCATCATCATTCTAACATTCATACAACATCATAAACACCATATCATCATCAATTCATCATCAAATCACCAACTTCATGCAATAAAGTTTCTACTCATAGTAATGTATGAAAAACGCATCAAAACCATGAACTTCTTGCATAAACCACGTAAACCATCAACAATACTATCTAACTAACATTATACATTCATCAAACCATCAAGAAATCGACATCCAAGCATAAAGTCGACTAGGGTTTCGGCCCAAACATCAAAACCATGAAAAACCACAAAAAAACTAACCTTTAATCACGTATTGGCTAGGAATTGAAGTTTCTAGCGTGTTGTAATCCTTGTATTTGATCAAAATCGATGGGGAATGCTTGTTCTTGGGTCAAATTTGTATGTTTGTGTGTGTGTGGGTGATGATCGCGGCCAAGGGTTGGGTGGGGGGCTAGGGTTATGTTTTTTTTATTTAATTAACCATAATTACCATTTAAACCCCTATTGTTTTATATTTTATTAAAACTAAGCTTTTAAACACTTTTTAAATAGTTTTAACTTAATAATACAACATTATTAACCAACAGTAATAATCATATGCATTATTTTCACTAGCAACAAAATACATGAATTAAATAAACACGTTTCCACGTTACGAGATAAAATTCACAAATAATATTTAGATCGCATAAGCACAACTAATAACCAACATTATTAGTTAAATAATTATCTGTTTATCATTATTAATTATTATTAAGTCACCAACGTTCAACGACAACTAGTGTGTGCTCACGACACGTGTATGCAAGACCTAAAGGAACTAACGGAGTTTGGTAACGGAAAATTACCCGATGTCACAGTTTGAATCTAATATAGACAATTAAACTAAAAAACAAACTTAGAAATCTAACCTTACAAGTGTGAACTCACAAACTTTATGTTGACATATTTTCATGCATGTTTTCTCAGGTATTTGATATTTGCATCAAGTTAAGCTAGGATGGATCACATCGCATTTAGGGTCATTCATGCTGTTTGGGACATTTATTCTGTATTTGCCGAGTTTTGAAAACAATTTACATTAGTTTCTTTGCTTCCGCAATTTAACTCTGAAAACAATTATGTATTTTTAAACTTATTTGCAACGTATGTTTTACCAAATCATGTAGTGGTCGATCAATGATTATGATTCCATGACGTTCATGCCCTGCAGGAAACTGTCGTGGTTGGGGGTGTGACACATGAACTAATGAAACCGAAATGCCTACTTAAACCCCAAAAAATGATTAAAAATACAAAAAGAAAATTAAAAAAGAAGAAGAACCTGTGATGGCAAATTAGATAAGTGGAAACACCTCTATTTCTTTCACTTCCTCTATTAATATAGTGTATAATGTATAGTATATAATAAATGAGTAACTAGGATGTCATATGACTCCTCAAAAATATTTTAATGTATTGTTTTAGTCAAGAATTTTATTTTAAGAAACTCAATTAATAATTCTTATTTTTTAATTTAACTTTTTTATATTATAACTAAATTATGTAATTATATATTGTTTTGAATTATATATACTTTGTCAAATAAGATTCAATTAAAAAAAGTTAAGATTCCATGACGTTCATGCCCTGCGGGAAACTGTCGTGGTTGGGGGTGTGACACATGAACTAATGAAACCGAAATGCCTACTTAAACCCCAAAAAATGATTAAAAATACAAAAAGAAAATTAAAAAAGAAGAAGAACATGTGGTGGCAAATTTAAATAAGTGGAAACACCTCTATTTCTTTCACTTCCTCTATTAATATAGTGTATAATGTATACTATAATGTATAGTATTGTTTTAGTCAAGAATTTTATTTTAAGAAACTAAATTAATAATTCTTATTTTTTAGTTTAACTTTTTTATATTATAACTAAATTATGTAATTATATATTGTTTTGAATTATATATACTTTGTCAAATAAGATTCAATTAAAAAAAGTTAAAAAAAACAAAAACAATTTATTGATATATTTATATATTTTGGGTTAGTGTGAATTTAAGTAAACTAGTTTTTAGTTTTACACGGGTCAATCGTATGCTATATTATTCAAAGAAGTATTAGAATATTTATAACTTAAAATATGTAACTTTTATTTTTCATTGTTAAATGTAATACGTAACTTAATCATACAAAATATTTATATATTTATGAATTATATAATTTTTATATTTTCAAACCGTGTATTAAACCAGTATCTAGCCTAGCATATAATAATATAACTAGTGGAAATGTCCGCGCGTTGCGGTGGTAAGGCTGTTGCACGATATTTTGGGAATTCGATTTTAGTCAGTATCTGCTCGGTGCGTTATGATGTAAATTAAAAAATCAAAATATAATTATTGAAAAAATTGAATGAAAGCAAACAATTACGTATATTACAAAAGTCTTTAAGACAAATATATTATCCCAACAAGATTAGTGAAAGCATGGGTGGTATTTGTGGTAGGAAATCACTTATTACCTAGAGTTTAAGGGGGGGGTTTCGTTTTATGAATGTAGGTTAGAGTTTTATGAAAATCGGAGGCAACTTTTGGTGATGATTTGCATAGACCGAAGAAAGTTAATGGAGAAATTATTAGCACAAATTACCATCTTGAATGTTATTGAGATGTTAACAACCTGCAAGGGAAAGGGAAAGGGAAAGAGGGATTAGTGCTCAATCGCAATGAATGAACGACACTGAAAGTAAATGGCGGTTTTGTTTGGTCACGTGTATATGTTTTAGCATTTGTATTATAAACATCATATGTTATACTTTATTGTAAAGGCATAAACGGAATAAAATGGTTAATTTTTTTAAATTTAAGCATGATTTTTTCATATGGGTGTCTTAATCTATATGTAAAATTATCATTCTATCCTTCTTTCATTTTTATTATAAACAATATAGATAAATATTAAACTCACAATATGCCTCTAGAAAAATATTAGTATTATAGTTATTATAAATATGAAGATATATATAAGTTATATACTTCAATATTTAAATAAAATAATACTTAATTAAAATAGTATTTGGTTATGTAAATATAATTAGTAAATATAAATTTAAATGTCAATTTATAGTGTTATAAATAAAATAAAATTTAATGAAGTAAATTAAATAATATCATAATAGTTAATAATGTATTAATAATGTTTATTAAATACATAAAAAAAACAAGCAAAAATATAAAGGTATATAAAATTTAATAGATAAATTTACCATATTGCCCCCTAAAGTGTATTAAAATCTTAATCAATTACCTATCATATCCCTCTTAAATGTTTTGCACTACTTTATACATGTTGCTTCAAAACTTGTATGTTTGGCAAACTTACATCTCTATCTAAAAAGATGTATTATATAGTAGTATAGATATAAGTATTTAAATAAAATAGTACTTAATTTAAATAGTATTTAGTTATAAAAATATGATTAGTAACTATAAATTTAAATGTTAATTTATATTATTATAAATAAAATAAAATTTAATAATATATTATTAAATATGTATTAATAATGTGTATTAAATAATACAATAATTAAAAGAAGTTAATTAAATGGAGGCAAAAGTGTAACTATTGCATAAAGCACTTGTACTCTATGCTTAAAATGTTGTATATACGTCTTACACTTTAAATGACATTATAATCATATTCTTTTAATATCTATATATAATACTGAAAGAGTAACTTAGGCAGACACTTGACACATTTCTAGACCCCCTAAGTTTATTTTTTCTGCATCTCTCTCATCATAAATAACTACCTAAATTAAGAAATCTTAAATAATTTTAATTTAATTTAATTCGTATTTAGATTAAATTTTTTCAATAAATTAATAAAGATGTATTTTTATTAATGTTATTTCTAGAAAATAATTTTTATAAAATAAGATTTTTTTCTAAAACATCTAACTTTTTTTAAAATATAAAATATTTTAAAATTGGTGTTTTTAAAAAGTAAATTTTTTATAAACTAAAAATAATTAAAATTAGGAGTTATAATAAAAGAAATTTAAAAATGACATTTTCAATACGGCTTGTTTTGAAAAAAAATATTTAACTTTTTTTGGATAAAAGTTTAAAAACAAAAGTTTAAAAATTGATATAATTATTTTATTACTTATAGTTATTATTTATACGTAATTTTAATCATACTTTATTTTAGAATATCATTTTATACTTCATGAATTTTTATTATATTTAATATTTTATTTTTCCAACCTGTATAACATACGGGTTTACTAAAGTTAGTATTAAATAAATAATAAGCAACAATTAATCAGAGATATTTTGAACATTCATAGCCCGATCCAACCCGATTCAATACTATATCCTTATATCTAATTACATGGTCAAAATAATTTAAAATTGATCTAATTATTACACATAACTTTTTAGTATATATTATTCAAATCTTAATTTCTTCATACTAATATCCTTACACCTACTCAATATTTAGCTCACGATTTAACATGTCAAAAAGATTTCTTTTAAGTATAAAAAAGACAGTTTTCTTTGATTGTATATTTCGTTATGACAATAAACAAAAGTTAAAGTCAATATCTGTCAAGAGTCGGTTTGTACTTTAAAGAGTATTTTTACTCATGGTTAACTTTATTTTGTCTTGTTATAAGTTAAGAGTAAATATGTATTAAAACTCTAAGCTTTATATAATTAGAGCAAACCTACTAATTTTACTATAAATGTAGTTTACAAGAATGTTTTTACTCATTTGTTACCTTATAATCGAAAATTATTATTTCTTATTTAATATACAACATGATTGATTTTTTTTATGTTTTTATGTTATTTAATAAATAACTTTTTAACTTCCGTATGATAATCAGGTAATTAAATATATTATATTATTATATAGTAATTTATTTATACCCCTAAGATTTTAGTATCGTCTGCAAGGCAATATATTATTAGTGTTGGTATTGAAATTAGAAGTTGAAAAAGAAAATTCCAGGACTTGGTCGTCTTTCCTCTCTCTCTATCTTCAACATTTGATCCTTGTCTTGCCCATAAAATCAACCACCGATTCCATCCATCAACACCCTAATCAACCCCTAATCTCATCATCTTCTGATCATCTCCGGTAACCTTTTCTTCCTTTCAATCAGCTTACCTCTAATTACGTTTCATCTCTATATACCAACTTAGGATTCTGATATCAATAACTATGACGCTTGTGCCCATAAATTCTCTCTAACTTTATGCTCCTCACTTTATCCGCTGCTTATCTTCTTAGTCTTTGTGGGGGTTTTATTAATTTATCGTGGATGTATGAGGAGATTTCATCTGATTTAGTTCTCGATAAGTTGATTACTCGTGTTTGTTTTGGATTTCCTATATAAGGTTTGAAATTCCCAAGCTTTGTTGGTTGTATATGCGCTCCAGGTTTTGATAGATGTTCTTTTTCCCCTCAAATTGCAACTTTTGATGTTTGACCATTTGGTACAAACACACTTGTAGCCAAATTATCACCATAGATTTCGTTGTAGTGATTACGACGGGCAAATAGTTGTTGAAAGCTTGCAAAAGGAAAAAGGGGAAATGAAACTTTGCAATTCTCATTGGAATGAGTCAGAATCATGTTTAAGTTTTTAGTTCTGATATTGATTGAGGGGGCAATTGGTATGGTAGGATATTTCATTTGTTTTGGAAGCTTGATCTGAGAAGTTAGTTTACAGTTTGGGAAAATTGGGGCATTTATTTGGATAACGTTGTTTGAATGTTAAACAGTGATGTCTCACTTTGTAATATGCATACGAGTGCCCCAACTGCTAGCAACAGCATGTAGATGTATTTTGTTTTATTGTTGAGAAGTGGATTTCGTTTTGAAGGTTTTTGTTGCTGCAATGGAGGAGGGCACCAAGTCTAAGGACCATTTGATATCAGCTGCAGCTTTTGTTGAAGGTGGAACTCAGGATGCTTGTGATGATGCATGTAGCATATGCCTTGAAGCATTCTCTGATAGTGATCCTCCAACGGTGAATTTTGAGATTGCATTCTTTTCAGTAAATAACTTTTTTTTTCCTTTCTATCAAGTAGTTAAATTTTTCTTGCTGCAGGTTACGGGATGCAAGCATGAATTTCATCTCCAATGCATTCTTGAATGGTAAGCTAAATGGCATTGTACTTTGTTTTTTAGTTAAGCAGGCTTTAGTCGAATGCTATAGGCTAAAATAACACTGGAACTACTAAGGATAGATGTATTTTGTCTCATTCGTTAGATATGAACTTGCATCTCTGATTCTCACCCTTCAATAACTGCTAGTGTGAATGTTTGTTAAGTTATAAATTTATTTCCATTGAAGGCATACATAGTTACGACCGTCATACTATTCTTCATCCCTCAAATACATGCCCAACTACTCCACATAATTTCATAGTAGGAGTGGTTCAGATTTGGCTTTTAGGATGATAAAGTGGAGCCTATTATTATTTCAATAATCTCTCTCATTAACTGTTGAATAGCCTAAAGAAAACCTAGCTTCTATGGATTTGATTTTGTTTAGAGGTGTGAAATATCAAATACCAGGTGCTTCATGCCAGCTCTATTGTAATATTGGTGGTAATGAAAACCTGTTCTAGGTTTTTGTATTATTTTTTGCAGCCTTCATGTTAAGTTGAGCACCAACTTTTTCAAAGCTGGGAGTATTATAACATTAAGAATACTTTGGAGAAAATATGAATAAAATCTCATTTCCTTCCTAAGTCGTCTGGAACCTAGGAACAGAGATTGTTTAGTATCTGTGATGTTTTATAGATACTTTACTATTTTTTTACATCACCTTAAGTTCTCTAGGATACTATTATATACTTAACACTCTATTCTATTTATTGTAATGATGGTGTATCCTTCTAATCTCAAATTCATTGAAGAAGTCACTTGTTAGAATAACCATGCTAAGTTTATGAATAGAGAGCTGTGAATCAGATTTAACTCTCTAGAGATAATTTCACCTCGCAGAGTTTACATGTAGAAAAGGTCAAGTGTTCTGATGAACAATACATCACTACTCGTATTATTGTCATGACTATTACCAGTAAGTTATCACATTTTAGTTTTTGCTTGCTGCTTTGATGTTTTGTTGCATGTTTAAGTTACATAAGAATATGCATGAAAAAAGGAACATAAATTATGTGTAAGCCTTCTTGTAAAACCACTTTTCCCTTCTGTTTGTTTGGGTTTTAATCACACACAAACACAATACCAAAAGTAATCAACAAGAAAAAGGACACGAGAATTTTAGCTTGGTTTGGTCATAGAGTGTAGCCTACATCCACAAGGGCAACTAGGGTTTTTTTTCTTTTATTGAGTGATAATAATTTACAAGTACAAAAGAGCAATGTATAGACAATTACAATTAGGATTAATCCTTAGTCAAGACTCAAGAAGTTAACTTAAATGGGCAAAGAGCTAGGGCCGAGCGAACCACTGCTCCATCCTTCTAATTCTCGGCTTGGCCCAAAGTGAAACCAAGCTTACACCCTAACACATTCTAGGGAAATTGACCGAATGCAGTGGACATGGAACTTATTTGGAGGGTGAGTCTATATTAGGTAAATGTACGAGTTGAATAAAAAATCTAGGTGGACCTGCACACTAAGATGTGGTCAAGGGATGGAAGAGAATAACCATTAGTTAAGCCATATGTTTGAACTCAAGTTACTAAGTGATATTATTCCGACAATTGATATGTTTGGAAGTTTGTATTGGTGACTTGGTTTTGAAAAGCGTGAGGCTCACCGAGGCCACAAGGTCATGAGCTGAGGCGCATGGCTTTCCGTATGCGAGGCGTACATAGTTTTTGTAAAACCTGTAAATCGTTTATAAACACATTAATTGATATTGAACATCTAAAATACCAATAATATAAAATAAAAAGTGGATAGAAATAAAAAAAGATCTTGTTTTAGTAAAGTGGATGATGCCTTGATAAAAATAAAAGGGACGATATCTTGGTAAAATTTTATTAATAAAAGTAAAAGTTCAAAGTAAAAGTCATTGGAGCTCCCAAGATATGCCCAAAGGTGCACACCAACCTTAGCAAAAAAGACTAGGCCTAACAAAAGGGTATAACCTAACCATTAGTTCGTCAAAAAAACAAACCTAAAACAAGTTTTGCTTTGGCCACAAGCGATCGAAGATAATACTAGCAAGGAAATCTATACAATAAACCATAAAGATGCCTAAAATACATATCAAAATGAGTTAGTAGAAACACCAAAATACATACCGGACGTTTTTGGTCTCCTTATGCTTTTCAACCTAGAACTAGAAGTCTTCTTCATCATCTTTGTCGAAGGCCTGAACATCAAAACCAAGTGCCACTTCTTCCTCACCGGTATCACTTACCCCAGTATCCACTTCTTCTAAATCTCCATCACAATCTTCATCAGCCAAATTATGTAAGGGGTAACTTTGTAAAATAGTAACCAACTTTCAAAAGTGTTCCAATTAGGTAAATCAAGTTTTAAAAGTGTTCCATTTACGTCACTCAGTTTTTATATTTTATATAAATTAAAAGTCTTAATATGTTTTTTAGCATGTTATACTTTTTGTTTCAATTAGAAAGTATTTTTTCCTATCTTTTGATGCTGATATGGAACGTTGACGTAAATTATAGGTACTTTTGTTATTTTTTTCATAATTAACATGTTTTTTTATTTTTTAATATAATTTTATATATTGAAAATTCTGACCCCAACATCTTTTCCACCGTTACTTTCTTGACATAAGAAAATTTAATGATGACTTGATTTGATCGTTTAGTGGTCCAATTTGAGAAAAATATGCATGAGTGACTAAATTAGAACACTTTTGAAACTTGTTTACTATTCTGTGACATTTTCCTAATTATGTAATCTACAAGATGGTGGGTGGTCTTTTACTAAAATCGGTAGCGGTGGAACTAAAAGTACCAATTTCTCTCGCATCTCATAACATTACATGTCGAACGTAGGATCCGTATAGCAAACTTTTGTAGCTCTAGAGTTTCATCACTAAATGCATTCCACCAATCTGCTATTAAAAAGTTAGATAATAAATAAATGTAGGAAGTTATAACCAGTAGTATGTAAGAATTATTTTGAATTTTTTTTACTTGGAGATTTAGGGGGTGTTTGTTTTTCCAAAAAGGTCTGCGTAACCTCTTATGTCTGCGTCACGCAGACCACACGCAGACATAAGGCTCTGCAGTGCGTTTGTTTTTTCGAAGACGTTTCATTAAAAAACGTCCGCGCGAGGTCTTCTTGGTGCAGACATGGTCTTCTCACTTCTACAATCTTCAAACCTCTTCTCTTCGCAACAAACACCATCCCCAGTACCACCACCGCCCTATACCATTACCGCCATCACACCACCACTGCATCCAACGTTGCCACACCACCACAACCACATCCAACGTTGCCACACCACCACTCCACCATCGTCACAATGGACCTCCGACAACGACACCGTCCACTGGTCTAGTGGACCTCCGACACCGTCATAATCATCACCATCACCATCGACATCTTCAACTGATTCGTCGCCGTTCTAACCAGAGGGTGGTGGTGTGGTGGTGGTGTCGTTCTTGTCGTTCTCATCGGAAAACCAATTCTCCAAATGGTGGTGCCGTTCTCGCCCGGTGATTTGGGCTCACGACAGTGGAGATGATGGATGAAGATGATGGATGAAGACGAAGATGATGGATGATGGATGAAGATAGTGATGATGGATGAAGACGAAGATGATGGATGAAGACGATGATGAAGACAGTGGAGAATGGGAAAGTGGCGATTGGGAAGGGTGGGGTTTGGTTTATAATGATAATAATGATAATAACATTGCAGATGTTAAAAAACAAACAGTCTTTTTCTTGCAGACTGCAGACGTTTGTTCCACCTCTTCTCCTGTAGATGTCTGCAGATATAGTCCGCAGACTACAGACATTTTGTTGCAGAAAAAACAAACAACACCTTATTCTCTCTTTGTCTTATAGCCATCACATGACCAAAAAGACCCAAGGCGTGTGATCTTTATCTGATTGTTTAGGAACAATATATGACTTGCGTGATGACTTATCTTGAAATGCAATCAAGAACACCCTTCATGATCTTTCTAGACTCTGGCTTATCTTGATTTTAATAGTATAATTCGGGTTTCAAAAAATACCCGCAAGCATGCAATGGTTTATGTAGCTAAATAACCCATCTTCTGTCAATAAACTCAAACGCTTTAGCATACATCTCTTTTTCTAACTTGAAACTATTTTTAATGGTTTCTTTAGCTCTTTTCATAGCCTTTTATATATATGTCGCCTCGTAAGGCTTTTTTTATTTTTGTTTTTTTAATCTCCATTAACAAGTCTAAGGACCTTAACAAGAGGTCTTGACAACTTAAGAGCACATAGTATGTTTCTCCCAAAAATTTCTCGAGTAATAGTGGAAGCTACTTTCTTCCCTCCAGCTTCCCTTGCCCATTTGTCAAAATGATAAATAAATGTTATAAGTATCATAGTTTGGTATAGCTAACAATATGTTACAATTGTTTTTACCTGTTGCAGGTCTATGCAAGTTGTGTTGATTAGTGTGCTTCTCATCATGCACATGGTTATAAATATAGACATTCACAAACATTGCACTTTTTAAACATTCTTGATATTTGGAATCTTTCCAATGTTTTCTAACATTAAATCAAGACAACAGGCCACACAAGGTGTCCAATATAAATATGGTCTTGAAGCTTCTAATAATTTACCTATAAAGAACAGGGATTGAAAATGTTAAAAAGAAACATAGAAAAGACCTTAAAAAACAACATACAAATTACTTACCTTCCTTAACATAATATGATGCATTGTTTGTTACAACTTGCACAACAACATACAAATTACTTACCTTCCTTAACATAATATGATGCATTGTTTGTTACAACTTGTAACAAACAATGCATCACATTTACCTCTCCTATTTGATTCACCATTTGTTCAAGCATATTAAATATTGACTCGGCATCCTAGAAAGGTCATAAGCATTAATTGACTTTATAAACATAGAGCCTTTATGAAAGTTCACCAAAAAGTTTATAATATCCTTCTGTATTGTAGAATCACATCATCCATCAAATAATGTGATAATATCCAACAATACTTACTCGTCCATTCTTTCTTGTGATTTTTAATGTCCATCTTAGTGTCGTCTTCTTCTTTTCTAAATTATGACACCGTTAATTCATGCATAGTAGGTGCTACAAATCGCGGCCTAAACTGTGTAACAGCTTCCAACATGATATTAAAAGCTATCATAAATTGTTGCATGAGCAGGGATAGCCACATCATAAAACCAACTGCTATCTCTTAACAAGCCTTGCCTTTTAGTTTTTGTTTACGCACTTCATTAATTGTTTGTTGTCATCCTCCTTTTCTAACTTTCAGTATATCTCTAGGTTTATGAGCAAAAACATATCCATAGGAACCTTTTTGTCTTGGCTTTTTAGAAGCATCTACCTGATCCGCATTTAACCCCCTTGCCCTCTTCACTTTATCAACAACACATTCTTCCTCCTCATCACCCATATCATAAATCATGAACGTTTGGGTCCTCTTGTTTGTTTGTTTGGAAATTAAGACTGCTCTAGTTGCCTGTAGTATATAATGTAGATGGAAAAATGGGCAGATTGTGTAACGGTACCTCTGTAGTACATGCCATAATGGGTTGTGTTGACCTGAAGTGCTTTTATCTTCCACTTTTATCTCTTTTATTTATAATTGATTTCTTGAATATGATTGCGAACCATATAGTCCTACAATGATAATTTAATCTTATAAAATAAATCAATTTAAGGTTTAATGCATTTTAAATACTCTTTGGGTGACTTCCAACCCATTTAATCCATTTTCATTTTGATTTTTTTTTGTAAATTTTACTCACCTTCCCACCCCATCGAGATAAATTACAACCAATACGAGCTCTCAATTAAGTGGGTTAGAGTTTTCACCTCTAGTTTATTTAACTAGGTCGTCCATCGCTGAAAATGAATTAAACTTACACATGTAATCACATCTAATGTCACTTTAAATTGAACTTTTGGGCAACTTAAAATTAGGTGTCAAAGGAGCTCCCAGTGCCCTATGTGTTGGCAGTCCATCAGCTTGAAGGATCCAAGCAGGTTATGCTTTTTAAATTATTCAATGTTTTTTCTCTAGCATTTATTTAATTCACTATGTGCTACCGATTCTTACATCGTGATATCTTGATTGACAGTCAGGAGCTGCTCGATGCAATAGAGCAGGAAAGAAGTATTGGAAACAACCCATCTATGAATACTACAATATTTCATCATCCAACCTTTGGTGATTTTGAATTACAGCATGTATAAATCTCTCTCTGTATTCCAGAGGTGGCAAATAGGTGGGCTCTGCCAGTTCGGTAACGGGTAACTTCTAGTGTTGGTTGTCTCTTACACTTTTTGTCCAAAAATTTTGTTTTTATTTCTATAAAACAGCTGTCTGTGAAATATAGTTACAGAAAGTAAGCCATTTCATATACATGTAATTAATTGTTAAAACTGACATATGCTTCCTTTTAGAATATATCTTTCCGGGAAGTAGGTTATTTTTTTTAACAATATAGTTGTTTGTAATCTTATTTAGCACATTACTTATAAGTTAAATAAAAGTTGGACAAAAAAGTGTTGACAGGTTGGGTCAACATGTACTTAAAGTTACCCTTTTGACCCTTAAGCACCGCCCGGTTTGCTACCTTTGATTCCAAGTCCTTTACTTTTTTTTTTTTTTTTTTTTTGAGTAAATTATGCTTTTAGTCCCTGTGGTTTGATGAAAGTTACGCTTTCAATCCAATAATTTATTTATTACACTGACAGTCCAATAGTTATGCTTTTAGTTACACCCACACCACTAATAGCGTTAGTATAATTCTGTTAAGTTAAGATAAAAAGACAATAATACCCCTGATATTTAAAAAACAACATTAAAATAATATAATACCCCACCCACTCTCTCGCCCCATGTTTCACCACCATCATCTTCATCTTATCCTCATCATCATCTAACCCTCATCCTTATCCACCACCACCACCACCACCACCCCCCTTCCATCATCCGACAACCATCCACCCCCCACCACCACCACATTAAAACCAAGCACCCTTCCCCTATCCCCATCTCTTTCCCTGCGCCCTCTCTTTCTCTAAATCTCTAATCCAACATCGCCACCACATCCTACGCCTACAACCACCACCAAAACTCGCCACTGTAACCACCCACCACCACTACCGCCACCACCATTGTTTAGCCCCTTCCTAACGTTTCAGTTGTTCGATTTGGGGGTTTAAAAAATAAAGCCCTAATGTTGAAGATCTTCTAGGGCTCAGATCGAAGAGGTTGAAGATGGTCTAGGTTAAAAATGGTCTGATGATGGTGGCTGTGGTGGGGATTGTGGTGGGAGGATGGTCACTGAAGGTGAATATGTGGTGGTGCTTGGTGGGCGCTGGTTGGTTTTGGGATGAAGATGGGTGGTATTTTTTCTGAGAGAAAGAGAGAGATGTTGGTGGGTGAGATGAGGTGGGTTGATGAAGATGAATGATAATGGTGGTGTTGGGTGGGTGGTGGAGGATGGTGGTGCATGGTGGGTGGTGGTGGAGTGGAGATGTTCTTAGAGAGAGAGAGCAAAGAGAGTGAGAATAATTTGGGGTTTTTTTAAGAGAGAGAGAGTGCAGAAAGGGTTGGGACACGGGTGTGGTTGTTTCTTATTATTATTTGTATTTTTAATGATAGGGGTAACTTAGTCATTTCATATTAACTTAATAGAAAAATCAAACGGTGTAAGTGGTGTAGACTAAAATTGAAACAAATCCTGAAACTATTGGACTGTATATGTAATAATAAACTATTGGATTGAAACCGTAATTTTCGCCAAATCACAGGGACTAAAATAGTAATTATTACTTTTTTTTTCTACATGAAAGTGAGTAGGGGTGCAAATGAGCCGAGCCGGAGCTCGTATGGGCTCGAGCTCGGCTCGTGATGACTTAGGAGAGCTCGAGTTCGAGCTCGGCTCGTTTCGAGCTTTATTTTTAAAGCTCGAGCTCGGCTCGACAAATACTTTTTAAAGCTCGAGCTCGGCTCGGGCTCGGCTTGTTTATTTATTTAAATATTATTTTTAATATTTTTATATTTAATTTTGATATATATTTATAATTATATATTTCATATATAACATTATTCATATTATTTAATTGTTTTTATCACAACTTTTATATAATAGATATTATTTATATAATATATTTAATAAATTAAATAAAAATATATAAATAAAAAGCTTGTTTAGGCTCGCGAGCTGGCTCGAGCTCGATACTTAAAGCTCGGGCTTGGGCTCGATAATTAAATGAGCTTTTGTTCAAGTTTGAGCTCGGCTCGAGCTCGATAAAGCTCGGCTCGTTTCGAGCTTTTTATCAATCCGATCTCGAGTAGCTCACGAGCGACTCGTCTCGTTTGCACCCCTAAAAGTGAGTGAGTGTGTACACTAGCCAAGTTTATATAGTAATTACTTGAAACTTTTTAATGATGTAGTTGCCTGCTAGTGCCACCGAGGCTGAGCTTGAGGAGCGTATAATACAACACTTGGCTGCTGCAGCAGCAATGGGTAGGGCCCGCCATATTGCCAGACGGGAAGGTCATAGAAGTCGTACGTCAGCCCATGCCCGCCCTCGATACATGGGCTTTTCTCCCCAACCTACTGTACCTTCTCCTATCAGACCCACTTCAAGTGATGATGTTGAACCTACTACCCCTGCAATCAGTGGACCCCCCTTAGTAACCGTGCATGAAGAACCTCTAAGAGGGACCGCATCATCATCCTCTGTTCATGCTAGTGAACCCCCTGCTTCACCATCGGTCCCAAACATCATCCCAGCACGTCCACATGAGTCTCCCTCCACCGACAGGTTCACAGATTATTAGTATAGTATTTAACAATTCTAAGAATATAGTTTTTATAATCATATTGATGCAACTGGATATATGATCATTCATCGCTCTCTTTAGTAGGTCAGTTATGCAGTCATTCCCAAACAGCCAAGATAGAGCAGGACCTTCTGAACAGAACTCGTTTTCAGATTTCAAAACCCGAGTTAATGCAATATCAATGAGGTAACTTATTTTTTCATTTATTCATCCGACATACCTTCTTATATCTTGTTATTAACATAATTCTGTCAAAAAAAGATACAAAGAATCGATTACAAAGACCACAAAGAATTGGAAGGAAAGATTATTCTCCCGCAACAACAGCCCCACAGATCATGGTGCTAAAGACACTGGCGAGGGCGGTGCAGGAATCGCAACAATATCACGTATGATGGACCATCTTCAACACGATTTGTCACCCATCTCAAATAACACCGTCTCTACTAATAGTTCCTCCAACAATTCTGCAAGTCCGAATGAGATAACGGGCTCACGTGCACCACCATCACCACCACGAGAGTAAAGACATGTTATAGTTTTTCTTGTAAACTACTTTCATATGGACTACAAAATTGAAGTATTGGACTGAAGACTTGAGATTTATAACATACTGCTATGGGATGCCAAATATTATAACTTTTTTTTTTCTTTCCTTGATCATGCATTGTCCACTCATTTGATCGCTTCAGGTCCATCAAGGTCAAATGTTGATCTTGTTGGCCCTTGAAGTTTTTTATAAGGGTGTGTATTACTTAACCAAAGTTAATGGTATTTCTAGACCATGAGGTTTTTCCCCTAAGCCCCCAATCCTGCGCGGTACCTCACCCTCTCACTATCACATCACTCGCTGAGCCTTCCTCTCCTTCCAGTTGGATATCGAGCAACATGGAAAGAACACGTGATTATTGATGGCAACTGGAGATCAACTCTTTTTGTTATATTAAAAACCTTGACCACACAAATTAAATCACACTATGCTAGTCATTATAAACTAGAAAGTGCAAACTGCGCGTTGTGGCTTAGCTCTTTCATTGGTAAAAAGAATTAACTTCGAGATGATACACGTGTGTTGGTGTAGAGAGTTACTTCTATCGGGTTAGATTATCAAAATGTGTTTGTACGGTCAGGTCGTGTTAGGTCATTGAAATAGCTTACTTTAGATGATTTGAGTTGGGTTGTATTGGTTACGGAGATGTTTTATAAATGTAATTAAATAGTGTATAACAATAAAACTAAAAATCAATTGCAAAAATATATAGGTTTTGTGCAAGCAAAAATATAGCAAGAGTTGCTATGTCTCTAATAACTTTCAAAGTTATAGATGTGAAAGTTGGAAAATGAAGTAACCATTAAATGGTACCGCTGACATAAAAAGCAAAAGAAGTAGCCGTTGAAGCACCGGAGAAAGCCGGCTCGCCTAAATGATCCATTAAAATCACCAAATCAAAAAAACAAAAGCTCACTACTTCAAACCTTTTTCTCTAAGTTTGTATTAGTTTTATAATGGGATTGATAACACAAGTAATAGTCTAAAGCGGATTTGTTTTATTGTTGCACCCTTCAGTAGTCGTGGTGTACATATTTGGAGCTTTTGTTATAGAAAAGTTATTTCCATAGAGAGGTAAACTCAATTTAATAATCAAGAGCTTCAAAATTGCAAGAATACAATAAAGAAACACAAGAAAACTGTTACAGATCAAATGGAAAAACTCAACCAAAAAGAATAGTCTGATGGATGAGGGAACCCATTTGTCCAATAAATCTCACATCAATTGCCCATACAACTGATGTGGGACAAGTCCCATATCTTACAATGGTTTCGGTCCATAACAAAAGCATTATTCCAAGAAACAAGAAAAATGCATATGAATAAAGAATACAAAATTGATGGCCTAAAAAATAAAATAGAGAAACCACGATTATTGAGATTTGAACTTCAGCGGAAATGTAAGTGCAAACGTACTACAAGAGACTATGCTTTCTTTTTTTTTTTTTCTGCTCATACACTAATCTTTTTACTAGGATCACTTTTAAAAACCATATGTGATCATCAGATTTACAGTTAATTAAATATCGTACACAGAGAAAAAATCGATAGGTCACATGACCACATACTCTTTGTATTACTCGACCAGGAAGGGGTCGAGACAAAAACGAAACATTGAAGCACTTTTAACGGTTTGTATGTTTGTATTTTGATAACTTGTACAATATTACGCAAAACGATGTTTTAAATGAAATTTACACCGAAACATATATAAATTAAGCTTGTCGCTACAATACATTTGATATATATAAAACATAATATTCATATTTTTTAAATTTTCTGTTGTCCGTGATTCGTAAATATCAATGATATATGCAAGTTATCCAATACAAACACGTATTATCTTACATCCCACGTATTATCTTACATCCCACCTTAGGATAAAAAAAGGATATAACATATCAATTAAAGCTATAAACTAATCAATATCCAAATGAATTCAAAAATCAGATTTATGAATGTTAATTGATAAAATAAATATAAACAAATTATGATTACTGTGTATACTGCATTTAAAATTTTTGACATTATTATTACTAATCAATAAAATAAATATCTATAAAAAATGAGTGTCAAATTCTTTTATAGTAAAAAATTCATTTTTTTCAATTACTTTGAAAGAACAAGAAGAAAACAAAGAAAACAAAGGTTATGTTGAATTTCAAGTAGTAATATCCATTTCTTAAAGTGAAAGTCCAATTTTCTTTTTTTAGTGGAAGTCAGGTTAGCCACTTCTTTCTAATCCAAAGAGACTCTCAAATTGATGTCAAAGATTATTTCACATAGCGGCCAGGCAAGTGTGGCAGAGCGTAGCATGTGTCCATCCATCCGACCTACTTACCGAAGGGCAAGCACCAACGAATTACTCACTTCATTCACAATGCAGGCTGACTGGGTTAAAAAATAGAAAAAAACAATGAAAACATATCTGGTGTAAATGATAAGTCTATTTAAAGTTGAAAGGTCATATTGTATATTCATGAAGGAGCTATATGTAAATTTAATAACTCCGCAAATTGGCGTTGCAGAAAGAAGGAATATGCCACTTATTGAAGTTGCAAGGACCATCTTGTATGATTCCATAATACCTATAACATTTTAGGATGAAGCAGTTAGTATGACTAGCTATGTTCAACTATTAGTGGTCAAGGCACATGAGTAGAGTCCATATGAAATATGCATTAAAGAATACCATACATTGGGTTCCTAAAGCCTCTTGGATGTCTTGCACTCTTCTTAATACCAAAAATCACACTTTTTACAAATTTGTTGAGAAATCAATTAGACATGTACTTTGTTAGATGCTCTTCTCAGACTAAAAGCCTATATAGTATACAACATGGTTGAGAGGAATCGACACATATTTTATTTAATAAACATACCTCAAATAATATTGGCACCAACATTAGTTGGATGTTTGATCTTAATAGATTAATCAAAGCATTTAATCGATTGAATGAGAATATTTGAGAAACTTTAGTAGGTACTTCGGTAAATGCTTTAGGAGGTGACATGGTATACTTTAGAATAGATGTACTAAGGCTACCATCTTGTGTACCTTCATCATCTACTCAATATCTTGTACTTTATGAAGATATTGAACATGAAGCTCAGTTTAGAATTTTGAATGTACATGTAATTGAATGTACATGTAAGTATAGCTCATGATGGAAATCAAGTCTCTAACAATGAACATGATACTTTTGATGAAAATTCACATGCTAATTATTACATAAATGAAGATGGTTCTGTTGAAGTTGAATAAGCTTCATCAACTGCCGAAGGTGATGGAAGCAGAACAATAGGCATTGATGAAATCAGCTTTGACTCATGATGACCATGAATAAAATGTTAATTTCCCAAGGATCTTTTCAATATCTCTTAATAATCAACAAACAAGAACCATGGTGCGGAAACTCATGATTCAAGTGTATGAAATCAGTGTGTGTGTGTGTGTGTTTGTGTGTGTGTGTGTTTGAATGCTCGAAAATAATAATAACTGCTTGATTGTATTGATTGTTCAAAAAGCTTACAAAGGATTAGGGTAGAGTGCTATTTATAGCCTATACACAAAAGCTATATACAATTACTAAACTACCCTTATGTAAATAAAATTACATAGAAAATAATCCCAAGTCTACAAGTCATCCGCTGTGGAGAATAAATCATCCGCTGTGGAGAAGACTTGTTCATCCGCTGTGGAATGTTCATCCGCTGTGGATGAACATCCGCTGTGGAATGTTCATCCGTTATGGATGAACATCCGCTGTGAATGTTGTCCGCTGTATGTTCTTCATCCGCTGTGGGATGGATGTTCATCCGCTGCACACACTTAGACATATTTCTTCATCCGCTGCTGATGATCTACATCCGCTGTGACTCTTTCTTCATCCGCTGCAGACACTTGTCAAAATTTCTTTTATGTACAAACCTGAAAACAAAATTTAAACAAATATTAGTGATTGATATGAATGGTAATGATGTTAATGTGTTATTAAATGATTGTTTTGGATATTAAAACACATTATGTTTGTTTGTTTGATATGGCAAGCATCATACTTTTATGCATTAATTCTTAATGCACTTGTTGAGTCCCACAATACTCCCCCTAAGTATGATGTTGCCAACTCTCTATGTTGCTTGTTACTGTTTTGTTTGTTAGAAACAATGTGTGTGTGTGTGTTATCTCTTAAATTGTTTGATTGCATGATTGTATGTTATTGAAATGGTTTGTTTGTTCACAGCGGATGAACATTTGTTCATGCGCTGTGGACACATGAAATGTTTTGATGATTGTTCACAGCGGATGAACACTTGTTCATGCGCTGTGGACTCTTGGATGTGATGTGTGAATGTTTACAGCGTATGATTACCTGTGTGCATACGCTGTATACACTTGCACTGTTTCTACAACGGATGACTTATGTTAGTCATGCGCTGTGGAATGGCACTGTATTCACAGCAGATGCCTTACCAACATCATGCGTTATCAACTGTATGTTCACAAGTGCATAGCGGATGTTTGTTTGTTTTGTCCGCGATATACACTTGGTGTATTTTGCATGTTATGATGGTGATTGTAGCTACAACGGATGTATGTTTGTGTGTCCGTTGTGACAACATTTTTCAAAAATTTCTGATTTTTGTTTGTTTTGAACTAATGTCTTCCGAAGCATATGTTTGATAAAATTTTCTTCCGAAAGAACATTTGTTTGATGAAACTTGTTTAAATCAAAATGTTTGTTTAAATCATTGATTTAAAATGTATGTTAAAATATTGAAATTTTAACATATTCAATATATGGATGATAAGATATCACTCACAAGCAATATTGTGCAATAAAATAAACAAATGTATGTGTGTTAAACTGCTGTTTGGGTGTTGGCTTGACTTGGCTTTGTTTAAAACTCAAAATTTAGAAAATTTCAAATTTTAAAATGTATGAATATGCACAATTCTGCTGCCTTTGATATTTTCATATTCAATTTCTCCCCCTAAATTTTTGCATAGTTATAACAATCTTTTACAAAATGACAAAAATTTGTATGTATTTGAGTGGAAATTATCAAAGTCCAATTGATTGCTTGCTTGATAAAAGTTAGAAAGATAATGCCTTATCTAACTAATAAATGAATGATTTTCATGTTTGAACATGAATCTTTTGCACATACCATGAGATCATACTAGTCTACATTTCTTACTGAGTTATTTGTATGGTTTTGAGAATAGACATAGACAAGCACCATGTTGATTGCAGATATTGTGATCCACTTAAACTCATGCATGGTATTAATGATTGATTGAAACAGTGAGTGATTATCATGTTTTGAGTTTATTGACATGAGATGTATGTACCCCACATCTGATTGTATGATTGGTACAACCCTCCTCAAGAAATGCTAGAAAGCACTTTCAATACTTAAAACCTAGTTACTTAGGAGTATAAATGCTCAATATGATCCATGATGGTTGATCCTTATTGGGATTCTTTTTCACTTCACTTTGGAAGGTGATCCTCTTTGGGATTCTTTTGATTCATTTACAAGGAATGTAGTCATAAAGACTTTATTTGTTATTCATCCAAGATGGATGTGTTCCTCTTTGGGAATCTTTTTGGATCATGATTTAGGTCATTCAGGTCTGTGCTTAGCACAACAAAGAATGCCTAGGTGTACTCCAGGTCTATGATTATCATAACAAAGGAGACACTTATATGATTGAGCAATTTATAAACTGTTTCACTTGGTGTATTGTAGTTACTTTGAAAGCAACCTATATTGGATAGATTATATTCACCATAAACCAAGATGTGTTGTTGACCACCCATTCATGAGAATTTAGTTCTTTACTGTTGTATGTGATGTTAGGTGTCCCATGCTGAGCCTATCCACATATCAAACAAAGTATTGTCAGTCTTTATTAGTGGAAAAGGACTCAAGTGAAGAAAGATGCTAGTGTACTATTAGTTCTCATGAAATGTATGTGTGAGATATTGTTAAAAAGTGATTTGATTGCATGATATCTTGATTTTGAAAGATGCAAATTTGATGTTAATCTTGGACTATGACAAAATCAAGTATGTTTGATTTTAATGTTTGGAAAACATTAATTTGTTGTTTCATAGTTGATCATACCAAGTGACAGAACCAAAAATTCAAATCTTGTTGAATCAAATGGTTTTGTAAAAAGATCAGCCAACTGATTGTTTGCATAGACCTTGATCAACTTGATCAGACCTTTTTTTGAGCAATCTCTTAGAAAATGATATCTGATCTCTATGTATTTGGTTTTTGAATGTTGAACAGGATTGTCTGCTATAAACATGGCTGCAGAATTGTCAATGTGTATGGGTGTTTTAAGAAATTTAAAGCCATAGTCAAGCATTTGGTTTTGAATCCATAACACTTGAGAACAGCATGCAGAAGCAGCTATGTATTCTGCTTCAGCTGTTGACACAGAGACATTTGTCTGCTTCTTGCATTGCCAAGAGATCAATCTTGATCCAAGAAACTGGCAGCCTCCACTGTTTGATTTCCTATTGTTATTGCATCCCGCGTAATCACTGTCTGTGTTTGCACATAATAAGAAATCTCC
Source organism: Flaveria sonorensis (assembly GCA_025506505.1). NCBI lineage: Eukaryota > Viridiplantae > Streptophyta > Magnoliopsida > Asterales > Asteraceae > Flaveria > Flaveria sonorensis. The sequence continues at coordinate 41,668,706 of CM046440.1, read as the reverse complement.
ATCTTTAGGATACCACAAACCAAGACCTGGTTTGCCTTTCAAGTATCAGAAGATTCTCTTTACAACATTTATATGTGATTCCTTGGGATCTGTTTGATATCTTGCACACATGCATACTGCATACATGATATCTGGTCTGCTTGCTCTAAGGTACATCAAAGAACCTATCATAGATCTATAGAGTTTCTGGTCAACTGATGTTCCTTCTGGATCTGGTCCAAACTTCAATCCAGTTGCAAATGGTGTCTTGCTTGAATTACAATTAGTCATGTTATACTTCTTGAGTATCTGATGCACATATTTGCTTTGATTGATGAAAATTCCATCTGTTGATTGTTGAACTTGTAGGCCTAGGAAGAATGTGACTTCTCCCATAGAGCTCATCTGGAATGTTGATTGCATAAGAGTTTCAAACTCTTTGCAAAGCTGTGTGTTTGTGGGGCCAAATATTATGTCATCCACATAGACTTGCACTACTAACAAGTCTTGTTCTTTCTTTTTTAAGAACAATGTCTAATAAATTTTACCTCTGGTGTAACCATTTTGTAGCAAAAACTTTGATAGAGTTTCATACCACTTCCTGGGTGCTTAGTGAAGACCATACAGAGCTTTGTCTAACTTGTATACTCTGTGAGGGAAATCTGGATCTTCAAACCTGGAGGTTGAGCAACATACACCTCTTCATCTATCTTACCATAAAGGAATGCACATTTTACATCCATTTGGTAGACAGTGAACTTCTGAGATAAGGCATAAGCAAGGAATACTCGGATAGCTTTCAGTCTTGCTACAGGAGCAAAGACATCATCATAATCAATGCCTTCCTCTTGAGTATAACCTTGAGCTATAAGCCTTGCTTTGTTCCTTATGACAATCCCTCCATCATCTGCTTTGTTTCTGAATAGCCACCTTGTGCCAATTGCATATTAACCTTCAGGCAGATCTACCAGCTTCTAAACTTCTTTCTTCTTGAATTGCTGTAGTTCCTCTTGCATAGCTTCTGTCCAACTGTTGTCCTTTAATGCTTCAGTGATGTTTTTGGGTACAGTTAAGGATAAGAAACAGGAATACAAGCAAATGTTTGCTGTATCAGATTGACTACGAGTCAATCTGGTGTTGAGATCACCGATGATGTTTTCTATTGGATGGTCCTTGTGAACTCTTGTGGTTGTAATATGATTAACATGAATTGTTGAATCAAGATTGGTGATTGTCTGATCATGTGATGATGGGTGAGTAAGAGTATTGGGAGATGTGTGATTGTTTGATTGAGGGGGTTCAGTGAATGTTTGAGGGGAATCATGAAAGAAATCTAATATTTCATCTTCATGATGTGTGTCTGGTAGAGAATGGTAGTCATCATCATCTTCATGTTGTTTTGGTTTGTTTGTTTCCTGTGATTGATTAGGTACAGGAGATGAAGATGCTGGAGTGTCTGAGGATGTTTCTCTTGAGATGTTTGGTTGATCAGGAGGTGTTGACATAGTTGTGCTTGAAGGAGTGTTAGTGGTTCTCCTTGGAGGATCAGCAGTCAACGGAACATCAATGGTTGTTGGTGGAACCATTGGATATTCAGTGTTATCCTTTGAACCTGAAACATCAAAGTAAGCTATGTAAAATGATTTTGTTAGTGCATCAATATCAAACAGCCAGTTTGATCCAATTACTTTCTTAGTGAAAGAATGTTAATTGAAAACAACATCAGTTGTTTCTTCCACTATATTTAGCCTTGGATTGAATACTCTGTAAGCTTTTGAGCTTCCAGAATATCCAACAAAGAATCCATCATCTGCTTTTGGGGCAAATTTGGATAATTGTTCTCTGGTGTTTAATATGGAAATAGAACATTCAAATGCCTTAAGAAATCCTATATATGGTTTTCTTTTAAACACTAATTCATAAGGCGTTTTGGAATGTTCTTTGATGATTAATGTTCTGTTTTGTATGTAGCAAGCTGTGTTTATGGCTTCAGCCCAAAAGGATATGGGCAATAGAGAGTCAGCTAGCATGGTTCTAGCTGCTTCTATTAATGTTCTGTTTCTCCGTTCAGGTACTCCATTTTGCTGTGGAGTTCTTGCTACGCTGAATTGATGACTTATCCCTTTTTCTGCCCAAAAAGAAGAAATAAAGTCATTCTTAAATTCAGTGCCATTATCACTTCTTAAAGATTTAACTTTAAGATCAAGTTGATTCTCAATCTTTGTGATAAAGGATGTAATGATTTGTGCTGTTTCTGTCTTGTGTAGAAGAAAGAAAACCCATATGAATCTGGAATAATCATCTACTATGACCAGACAGTATTGCTTCTTTCCTATGCTTAGGATGTTTGTAGGGCCAAAAAGATCCATATGAAGCAATTTGAGTGGTGTGTTATTAGAGTTTATCAACTTTGATTTATGGGAAACTCTATGTTGTTTGCCTTTCAGACATGCTGTGCAGTGGTCTGTACAGAAAAATTCCTTTTGTGGAAGACCTATGACTAGATCATTTTTAACAAGTTTGTTCATTCTGTTAAAATTAGTGTGACCTAATCGTCTATGCCATAATTGTGATACATCTTCTGTGGCTTTTGATAGTAAACAAGTTTCAGGGGTTGATGCTAAAACATTGTTCATATCAACAATGTATGTGTTGTTTAGACGAGGAGTTTTCAAAAGGATATAATCTTCTGGAATCTGAAAACCCGTCTTAAGGATGTAGCAGTTGTTGGAGTCAAATAAGGTGGCTTATCCCTTGTCATAGATTTATGATACACACAGAAGATTGAACTGAAGATTGGAGTAGTAGTTGACATTTTCAAAGCTAATCAACCCATTTGTTACTATTCCTTCGCCAGTCATCTTCCCACCAAAGGCTACATTGCCTCCATGTTTGTTCTTAAAATCCCAAAGGAGGGAACAGTTGCCTGTCATATGATGGGAGCATCCACTGTCAACATACCAGATGTTGTCAGGCCTTCTAAGATGTCCCTGAAAAACAAAAGAAATCAGTTAGTTGGAGCAACCCAAGCCATGATGGTCTTGGGTTTTCCGTCTTTTCCAACAACGCAAATTTCTTCCAAGACAGCATTGTTTGTAGGTTTTGGAACTCTAGACACACTAGATTTCCTTTGGTTTGTTTTAGCTCTATTAGGAGAAGTGCTTTGTGCTCTTCTCTTTTGTGAGCTAGTGTCAGTGTTTTGTCTGTTCTGAGACTTATATCTCCTTGATATGTGTTGAAAATTGTCATAAAAAGTTTTATCATTATCTAAAACAATTTTCTGATGAGGAGTTTGTTTAGGAACTCCCATTCTGCTCTTATTTTGAACAACTGATTGTTTTTCAGTGTTTTTCTCTATCTGAGCTTATTTGATTTGTTTCTTATTTTTCTTGTTGAAAAAACAATTTGCTGTGCTGTGATTATTTCTTTCACAAATGGAGCAGTAATTATGAAAATGACATGATTCTGTACTGTGATTATTCATCTTACAGTACTTGCAGTACGTACCATATCTACACTGTTCAGTTGTGTGTGTGAATTGATCACACCATTCACAGTATGGTAACTCTGATTTTGTTTGTTTACTAAAAACTTTTGATTTTAAATTAGATTTTAATGAAACTTCAAAAGTTACTGATTGTTGTTTTGGCTGAATTGTGGTTTTGCCTTTCCCTTTATTTACATGTTTGGGAGGGGCAATGGAAGTTACAGCTTTCCTTCCACCGGAACGGATATCAAATCCTTGAATCTGTTTCAATTGTTTATTTGATGTATGAGCCACACTTGAGACCTTTTGAGTTTCAGTAATTGGCTGATCAGAGTCATCATCTAATAAATCATCCTCATCATCATCTGTTGTTTGATTATCAAATTCATTATTTTCTCCTTGATAAAAGTTAGTTGATTTAATTGATGATGGTGTTGAACTTTTAACAAACTTTATCAAGGGTTATTTTGATTTTAAAAGTGATTTTGATGATGATGATGATGATTGTTTAGAGTCATCAGTCTTTTCTTAAGAATCATGAGATTTATTCTGTTTGTTGGTCATGGAGTCAGGTAAAGGAATATAATTATCATTATAAGGTGGACTTACCTTATTATATCCTAAACCTGAAGGGTCCTTAAAGGCCCTTTGTTGTGCAAGAAGTTCTTCGAACTTCTTGTTACTGACCTGAAATTTCTGAAGTTTCACTTCAGTTTCAGCTTGTAATGTTTTAGACTCAGTTAATCAGATATAGAGTTGCTCAACCTGAGCTGCCAAAGTCAGTTTTTCAGACATTAATTTGTCTAAATATGTTTGTAATGAAAGTATTTTAGCTGTATATTGTTTATGTTCAGATTTTAGACTTTCATTTAAAATGTTTGTTTCTATGACTTTCTTTGACAGTTTATCAGCATGCTCTCTATATCTATTTACCTCATCAATGCATGCTTGACTACAGAGGTTTTCTTTTACCTCTTTCGGGATGTCTGTTAGTTTGTCTTCAATATCAGCCATAAGGGCATGATCTGAAGGTGATGGAATTTTAGCCTCATAAAGGCTCCAGTCACATTCTCCATCCTTTTTGATGATCATAGCAGAAGATGTTGGATGTTGAGTTGGACTGAATTGAGTGATTTGAGGTTGAGTTGGTGCATTTGGAATACTGATTGGTGGAGGCACTTGTCTGTTTGTATGAATTCCACTTGAGTGTTGTGCCTGATGTGTATTTCTGACAACTCTGGGCTGTTGACATTCTCTTGAAAAGTGCTCGTAAAGCTGACAGTTGTAGCACCTAACTTTGGTTTTATCAAAACCAATTCTTGTCTTTTTGTCCATGTTTAATCCTCGATTTCTTTGTAGAAACCTTTTAGACCTGTATGTATCATGGCCATGGACCATTGTAAATCCATTTCTTCTACCATATCTAGTGGAAGCTCATCCAAGTCCTGTTGGATGATTTGAGATGGAGTCAGACTTGCTCCTAAGAATGCTTCAAAACTGGTTGAAAAGGCTGCATAAGCTGCCTTTTGCTCTTCAATTTGTAGAATGATAGTAAGAGCATCCATAGGTTTTTCAAGTCTGTGTATATTTGATGTTTGAGGTTTTGACTATTTGTTTGAGGTAGAATTATGAGGGTGATGCTTGCTTTGAGGTGTGACTTCATGTGAAGCATGAACTCCAGTCTTCTTAAACTTGTGTTTGTTGCTGGATGATTCTGGTGCTGAGAAGAATGATGTATCATGAGAATCCAAGAATTCTTCTTCTTCATCTTCTCCAGTGCTTATGAGGAAAGCACTGTCTGTGTGTTGAGTTTCTTTGAACTTATAGGCCTCTACATGTCTGATTTGGTTGTTGTTTCTGGATTTTTCATCCATCTCAAGTGCTTCAACCTTGGCTACTAGTGAGTCAAGGGATAGGGCCTCTAAGTCCAATGTTGCTTTCATGAGTGACACTGACTGAGTCCAACTCTCAGGCAATGTATGCAACATTTTCTTATTGATTTCAATAGTGTCATATTTGAGTCCATATACTATCATTTCATTCACAAGTTAGACATATCTATGCAACTGTTGAGGAATTGACTCCCCATGTATGTGATGGAAGGTTTCATATTGGGTCTTCAGTTTTTCCTTTTTGATTTCCCTAATTTCCTCACTTCCTTCACACATTATGTGAAGAACCTTCCATAGTTCATGAGCAGTTTTGAAATTTTCGACCCGTGTCAAAATTTCAAAAGGCAAAGTCATAGCTAAAATGCTATATGCCTTCAAGTCTGTTTTGACCCGCTTAAGGTCATCACCAGCTACACTTTTCAGACTAACTGGTTTTTGTATGTTATAATCTGGTCCTAATGTCAGTGGGATGTAAGGACCTTCAGTAATTGATGTCCATAAATCTGGATCTTGATATCTAATCCAATTTCTGAACATAATTTTCCATTGCTGAAGTCCGATTTGTTCTTTAACTTTGGGGGTTTTAGTCCATTGTTAGAACTCATCATTTTATCAGCCATGTTTGTTTGATTTAAACTTAATAAATTTTAAGTTAAATTGGTTTGTTTTAGTCCGGTGCTAATATTTTAATTAATCCTAATTGTCTCTAGGATTTGTTTGTTAATTTGATAAACTAATTTGTTTTAATTGTTTACCAAATAAAGAAATTAATTAATTAATTAATTAATATCCTATGTTTGTCTCTTTCTTTGTCACAGATGACAAGAAATATTATGGATGATGGAATATTTGTCTTTTAGTGTAAAAGTCAATATTCCTTTTGCAAAAACCCTAAAAACAGATTTTGTCTTATGTTATACAACTTTTTGGATCAAAAAGTTGATTTTGAAAACTTTTCAAACATGACAACTAGTTTTTCGATGGTTTTATCAAAAACAACAAACACAATTCCCGTGAATTGTGTATGCAAAACCTAGGGTTTTCCTAGGGTTTTGTTGTGATGTTTTTCAAAATATTCAACCTGATGGTTGAACAATGAACAAAATATGTTTCTAGTGAGATTGTTACTAGTGACGGGTAGTCCTTTGGACGACCCTTAAATGCTTTAAAAACGTGTGTTATCCCGCATTTGACCATGTAACTGTCTTGAATTAGATGACTACGGTTGCTTTTATCTCAGGTACACTAAAGGTTAAAATGGAGCAAAAGTGTGGCGTTGAGCGGGAACAAGAAGGAAAAGGAAAGAAAGAAGAAAAGAAGAAAGAAGGCCCTGAGGCCACCGTAGCTTACGGCTAGGCCGTAGGCTATGGTGGGTGTGATTTGAGAAAAAGCCCACCGTATCACAGAATCATTTTGGCGTAAGGAACTTTTTGGCCACCATAGCCTAAGGTGGGGCCGTAGGTTATGGTGGGGTCTGATGTGAAAAATGTAACTGCCCCTTTTAATGAAGAAATGAATGGTTCTTTGTATATCTGATCATTGGGGACAAATTGGGCGGTTTCTCTGGGCGATTTTGTGCAAGTTTTGGTGGTAGAAAACAAGATCTTTGGTACTTTAATCATTTTTATTTCATTTTGATTGTTATGGATTCCATCTTTTTCAGTGTTTGTGTTTGCATAACAATGAGCGGCTAGTCTTTTTATGTTTTCCCTTGGTTGTAAGGATTTCTAATTATGAGTGTGTTGATGTTTGTTTATTTATGGGCTAATGATTTAATCTTGTGATTATGTTGTTATGGTGATTGTGTGTTGTGTGTAACGGGTCAATTGTTGACCGCTTGATTTCAACCATACGTTCTTGATGCCATAGGCAATCTGGATTTAGTGGAAGGGATTGGGGTGGTTTAATTATGATACTGATCATCGAGTGATAACCTTGCTGAACCAAGTACTTAGTCCTCTTTTATCACACACTAACAACACTCATGAACTATGTCTATGTGGTTCTTCCCAATTAAACATTAACATCATCATTTGTTGAAATTCGGAGACCAAGGGGAAACATTTCTTCTCATTACTGAATTGTATCTTTGTTAACTTACTTGGTCACTTTGCTTAAATCTTTTCAATCAATCAACTAATACTCTGGAATTTACTTTTACTTTACTTAGTTCAGTCTAGTTAGTATAACTTCTTGATACACATATTCCATAAACTCCCTGTGTTCGATACCCACTTACCACTATCTATTTAGTTGTATTTGGTTTTTATTTGAGTGAGACTTCGACCTCACATCAAATTGGCGTCGTTTCCAGGGAGTAGTGCGCAATGTGTGTTATCTTAATAGCTTATTTTGTTACTTTTCGGGATTTACGTTAGGTGTGCTAGTGTGCAGGTTCAGGTTTATACAGGTGCATGCGTACTAGAAGCTCTCAATCATCATCACCATTGGCTTTTGATCCTGAAATTGAAAAAGCTGCAAGAAAGAATAGAGTTCTACATCGCGAAAACAGAATCACCGGTTTGCCAATCCGTACAATGAATCCCAAAACACAACCATCACCACCACCACCATCCACTACAACCCAAGCAACACCATCAACACCTCAACCAACCGACACCACACTACCAACTAGTACCCAAACCGAATCTTCATTTAGCTATTATCCATCAACTTTATTCCCACCATTTTCATCTTTCTTCCCATCACCCGGACAATCATCTTCAACACAACAACCAAACCCACAATCATCGTCCATAGTCCATACCACCCCTTTATTCCAACAACCCTTACGGGATGTAATATTCACCATGTTCATTCTCACAGAACCCCGGAGTGGGAGGAGGTGTGCATGATGATAGACTCAATGAGGAGTTTGAGGGTTATGATGATGATGGTTATGCTTATGAGGGTGGAGGGAATCCAGGTGAGCACACTTATGTGCAAGGGCAAGAAGGGCAAGGATTGGTAAGACCTCAATTACAGGTTGTTCCACATCAGTTACCACCAGAAGGGCCACCAAGACCACAGTTTCAAAGACAAATTCTTCAACAACAAGTGGGGCATGGGTTTAAACAACAACCCCAAAAGTTTAGGCCTCACCAACCGGTCCAAAGACTAATGGGTTCCCCTTGACCAAGAGTTAGATTGGGTGTTCCACGAAGACATAATTGGGAAGCTGCTAGGGGTATTGAGGCACACTTTCGTCCAATTATCACAAATAACCCCTCGCCGGTAGTTATTCCTCAGAATCATCAAGGAAGAACTTTTGAAGTTAGAACAAATTCACTCCAAAGTCTACCAAACTACAAGGGGTTAACAACGGAAGAACCTTATTTTCATTTGGAGGCATATGATTCGATTTGCAATACTATCGGTGGTCAAGGTTTCTCTTCAGATGATGTCAAGTTGGTCTTGTTTCGGTTTTTGTTGGAGGATAAGGCAAAGAGGTGGTTTTATACTTTGGCCATCTGCTTCGATTTACACATGGGCTAAAATGCAACAAAGGTTTTTAGAAGAGTTTTTCACAGCCCAAAAGACCAATGATGCAAGGAGAGGTTTGAGGAGTTTTCAACAACAATCAGGGGAAATGTTTCAAGAGGCATTTGAGCGATTTAATTTGATGATTAAAAATTGCCCTCATCATGGAATTGACTTGTGGGAATTATTGAATGCCTTTCATGAAGGGCTTCATTCGGTGTTTTAAGTACAAACCACAAATCAAGTTTATAATGTTTGTACAAATTGCAATGAGTTGGGACACACCGTGGATGTTTGCACGGTAGCTTTTGAACAAGTGGAGGAAGTGAATGCTATTCAAGGGCAAGGGGGTGGTGGAAGAAATTACAACATGAACTCAAACAATTATCATCCGGGTTTGAGAAACCATCCAAATTTTAGTTATGGGAACCCGGCCAATCAATCCAAGCCGAATTTCCAAGGAAAGCCCCAAGGTAACTATGTCCCTCGCCAACAATACCAAAGTCCTCAAGGAAATTATAGAGGAGGGAATAACCAAGGGTACCAAAAGCATTTTCAACCAACGGGTAATGATGAAGGGAATGCTTCGGGTCAAGCTTCATCAAGTGGTAATGAAGTAATGGATATGCTCAAGTCAATGCAACAAGATATGCAAAGAAGGAATCAATTGGATGATGCTCAGGCCCAAAAAGATGAAATTCGAGACAAGGCCATACAATCTTTGACCAATCAAATGGGTCAACTTGCAACGGATGTGGCAAATCTCAAGAAGAACAAGGGTCAACTTCCAAGCGACACTAACGTAAATCCTTCCCACAATACTTCTCGTAATATTCCAATTAGCCATGTGAGTGTTTTAAGAAGTGGTAAAGAATATAAAACACAATTTTCACCAGTTTTAATTGATGGGGCGGTTGAGGATATTACCGGGATGGAAAGTGAAGAGGATGAACCAAAGTCTCAAAACAAGTTTTGAAAGAAAACACAAATGAAAAATCTTTTGAAAGATCATGTGAAAAATCAATTTCCAAAGAAAATGTGGTTCAAAAGGACAAAGAGGTGAACCAAAGCCAAGTTCCATTTCCTTCGGCTCTGGTTGACCCGGGCAAAAAGAATGTGATCTCACACACATCATTGGAAAAAGAGGAGATCTTGGATGTTTTTAAACAAGTTAAGGTTAACATTCCTTTACTTGAGGCAATTAAAAAAATTCCAGCTTATGCCAAATTTTTAAAAGAGTTGTGTACTTTTAAAAGGAAAGAAAAGATGCCTAAACAGGTTCAGTTGACGGAAAGGGTGAGTGCGGTGTTGAAAGGAAATCTTCCACCCAAGCTCAGAGATCTGGGAACCCCATTGATAGACATACAAGTAGGTGATTTCAAAATGTCTAAGGCGTTACTAGATCTTGGAGCTGGGGTGAGTATCCTTCCGGGAAGTTTATATGACCAATACGACTTTGGTCCATTGAGACGGGTAGAGACAACGGTTGTTCTAGCCGATTTGTCTCCTATACTTCCTCGGGGGATTGTGCGGGATGTGATTGTGAAAGTAAAAGAGTTTTATTATCCTGTTGACTTTTTGGTGTTGGATTATGCCTCGGTTGACCTGAGCCAAAGTCCAAATGTTATTTTGGGTAGACCATTCTTGAATACGACTCATGCATTGATTGATTGCAGATTTTGTACGGTAAAAATGGCATTTGGCAATCGTCAAATGGTTTCAAATGTGTTTACTAACGATTCTCACTTTTAATAAAGTGATGAGTGTTTTATGGCAGATGTGATTGACAGGTGTGACCCTCATGAATATGAGAAAGATTCTCTGGAGACTTGTGTTTGTGATTTTTCTGAACAGGTACAGGTGTGTGCATTGCGGATGGAAGAGCAAAAGCAAGAGGTGTTGGCAACACAAGAGGGGAGACCACCATGGACCCATCAATTTGAAAATCTGCCGGCTGAGATTAATTCTGACACGAAGCCGTCTTTGGAATGCCCACCCAAAGTTGATTTGAAGCTTTTACCAGATCATTTGAAGTATGTGTTTTTGGGAGAAGATGAAACGTTGCAGGCAATTATAGCGTCTAATTTGGATGAAGCTAAGGAGAGCAAACTTTTAGGAGTGTTGAAAGCTAACAAAGTAGCAATTGGGTGGACAATAGCCGACTTGAAAGGTATTAGTCCCTCCATAGTGATGCACAAGATCATTACCATCGAGGATGCAAAGCCAACACGTGAAACTCAAAGAAGGTTGAATCCTAACCTGAGAGAGGTGGTGAAAAAGGAAGTCATCAAGTGGTTGGATGTAGGGATCATCTATCCCATCTCGGATAGTGCATGGGTAAGTCCTACACAAGTAGTACCAAAGAAAGCAGGCATTCAGGTAATTAAAGATGAGAATGGTGAGCAAGTCGCCACCCGACCGGTAATCGGGTGGCGAGTGTGTATTGACTATCGGAAATTGAATTCGGCCACTTCAAAAGACCATTTCCTATTACCCTTTATTGACCAAATAATTGAAAAACTTTCGGGTCAAAAATTTTATTGCTTTTTGGATGGGTATTCGGGATACAATCAAGCGGTCATTCATCCGGATGACCAGCACAAAACCATTTTTACCTGTCCATACGATACTTTGCTTTTAGAAGGACACCGTTTGGATTGTGTAATGCTCCAGCCACGTTTCAACGTTGCATGATGATTATTTTTTCGGATATGGTTGGGGACACACTTGAGGTATTCATGGATGACTTTTCTGTTTTTGGTCAAACGTTTGAAACATGTCTTAATGAATTGGAAAAAGTGTTAAAAAGATGTGTCGAAACGAATTTGGTGTTGAGTTGGGAGAAAAGTCATTTCATGGTGCAAGAGGAATTTTTTTGGGTCATGTTGTGTCCAAACGGGGAATGGAGGTGGATAAGGTAAAAATAAAAGTCATTTTATCTTTGCCACCTCCTACAAATATCAAAGGGATAAGATCGTTCCTGGGACATGCGGGGTTTTACCGGAGATTCATTAAAGGTTTTAGTGTTATAACAAAGCCTTTGTGCAATCTTTTGTTGAAAGATGTTCCTTTTGAGTTTACTAATGAATGTTTGCAAGCTTTTCATGTTTTGAAGGAACAGTTGGTACAAGCTCCCATCTTACAACCGCCGGATTGGACAAAGCCATTTGAAATCATGTGTGATGCAAGTGATAACACAATTGGAGCTTTGTTGGGGCAAAGGATTGACAAGAAGCCGGTAGTGATTTATTATGCAAGTAAGATGTTATCTGAAGCGCAACTGAATTACACCACAACCGAAAAAGAAATGCTTGCGGTGGTGTATGCTTTGGATAAGTTTCGGTCATACATTTGGGGAAGCAAAGTTGTTGTGTATTCCGACCACAGTGCGGTCCGACATTTGATGGCGAAAAAAGATGCAAAGCCGAGGTTAATACGGTGGATTTTATTATTGCAAGAATTTGATCTAGAAATCCGGGACAAGAAAGGTTGTGAGAATGTTGTTGCGGACCATTTGTCCCGGATTCCTTTTGAAGGAGTTGATGATACGAGCGAGATTAATGAGCAATTTCCGGATGAACATGTGTTGGCCGTTTCTAATGCACCTTGGTATGCTCATTTTGTGAATTATTTGGCCAACAGTGTGATGCCACCACATTGGGCGAAGAAAAGAAGACAACAGTTTCTAGCACAAGTGAAACAATACATTTGGGATGAAACGGATTTGTTCAAGATCGATGCGGATCAAATTTTGAGAAGATGTGCTCCCGAATCTGAGGTTAAAGAGATTTTAGCTAATGCCCATTCGTCCGCTTGTGGGGGCCATTTTAGTGGACAAAAGACGGGTCATAAGGTACTCACTTGTGGTTTTTATTGGCCTACAATTTTCAAAGATGCAAGTGAGTATGCGAAGAGTTGTTTGAATTGCCAAAAGATGGGTGGCATATCAAAACAGGATGAAATGCCACTACAACCAATCTTGGTGGTTGATATTTTTGATGTATGGGGCATCGATTTCATGGGCCCTTTCCCGAACTCATGTGGTTACTTGTATATCCTTGTGGCGGTAGATTATGTGTCGAAGTGGGTTGAAGCAACTGCAACATGAACGAACGATCATGCCGTGGTGTGTAAATTTGTTCAATCCAACATTTTTTCATGATTTGGGGTACCACGGGTGATCATAAGTGATGGTGGATCACACTTCAAGAATTTCAATTTTGGGAAGTTGTTGAAAAGGTTCAATGTAAACCATAGGATTGCAACTCCATACCATCCGCAAACAAGTGGCCAAGTTGAGGTTTCAAACTGACAAATCAAAGAAATCTTGATGAAAACCGTCCGGGTTGATAGGAAGGATTGGTCGGTGAAGTTGGATGATGCATTATGGGCATATCGGACGGCATACAAAACACCAATTTGGCACAACTCCTTATCGGTTAGTTTATGGGAAAGGTTGTCACTTACCGATGGAGTTGGCTCACCGGGCTTTATGGGCAACTAAAAATGTTAACATGGAGTATAATGAAGCTGGAGAGTTAAGGAAGTTGAAGTTGTGAGAGTTGGAAGAGAACCGAGATGAGGCGTATGAGTGTGTGTCCGCCTACAAAGACAAGTTAAAACAAGTTCATGATGTGAAATTGAGAAAGAGAGTTTTTGAGGAAGGTCAAAAAGTGTGGTTGTACAATTCACGACTCAAATTCTTCCCCGGAAAGTTAAAAAGCAAATGGATGGGGCCATACGTGATTGTTCGAGTGGGTCAATTTGGTGAAGTGGAGATTGAAGACCCAAAGGATCATGTGAAGCAAGTGGTAAATGGACATCGGCTCAAACCGTATTTGGAGGGAAATGATGTAAACATGCTTGAGGTTGATAAGGTGAGCTACCTTCTCCACCCGCTTGAGGATGGTAACGTTTGAGAGGCCCAGGTTTGTTGTTATTTGGTCATTTTGTTTTTGGGATACCCAATTGTGGGGAAACTCTTGGGAGTTTTCTTTGACCATAATGTTGGGGACAACATTGCTTTTTCATGGGGGGTAGGATATTCCTTCTTAGTTGTGTCGTTTTCTTAAGTTGTGAAAAAAAATATATTTTCTTTTAATGTGCCCAGTACCGTAGGCTATGGTGGAGCCGTAGTTTACGATACCTCAGAAAACCCTACGGTTCCAAGGTTCTGCAATACGGTGAAAAAAAGTGAACCAGGCCCACCGTAGCTTACGGCATGGCCGTAGGCTACGATCCTGGGCGTTAAAAAATAAGAGAAAAATGCAGAAAAACACACACCACACACAAAAGTGACGGCCAATAATCCCTCTTACCCCACTCCCACACCCCTTTTCTACTCTCATCTTCCCCAACCACAAACCCTAACCTCCATAACCACTCAAACATTAAAATCTTTCAATCTTTCACCATTTTTCATGTTTGTGAGTCAATCCTGACCAGAATTTCGTAAGGATTAAGGATTTGTGCTTAGATTTGGAAGCTTTTGGGTTTCATTACATCTTACAAGTAAAGAATGGGTCGTAATGGAGGTGGAAAACGCAAAAATGTTGCAGAATCGTCGAGACAAGAAACTGCACATCAAAACAAAAGACGAGCAGTTAATCAGGTGCCGAAAGAAGAAGCACCACCAGGGGGTTTGAAGCCAGAATGGACGTCCGGTTCACTGTCTAGTCAACCACAAGAATGGCAAGCAGAATTGTTCCACGACCAAATGAATACGTTGACCCAACACAGGGAAGCTTTCATTTGTGAAAAAGAGGTGAAAGGTGAATTGTTTGAATTATTTGGAGTCATTGAAAAATTTGAGGCTTTGGGGTGGGAAGCCGCTTTAAGATGTTATGACAATGAAGTTAAAAATTTGTTTGATGCTGAAATACAAGAGTGGGTTGCCACCTTGCGATATCCTCCGTGTACCCACTCCTCAAGGATGAAATTGATTGGCACAGTGAATGGGATTGATGTGGAAATGTCTTTTTACACATTGCGTAGGATAGCAAAATTTGATAGCAAACCTGCAAATCAGTACATGTATCCAAGTTTGGATGACTTGTATAACCACCCTGATAAGAACCTGAGGTGGTATGCAATGTTGGATGCTTTGTTTGTGCCCGGTACCACCGACTGGAAGCTTTATAGGAAGAATTTGAAAATTAAAGCGAAGATGTTGTTAGTGATAGTTCAGCAAAATGTCATGCCACGGCTGGGTGACAAGGTTGAGGTGAGGCACCCAGAAGTGCCAGTATTGTACATGTTAATGACGGGCACACCACTTGTTCCTTTTCGGTTTTTGGTGATGCATAACATTTGGTTTAGCAGGAATAGTTCAGAGAGGAAGATAATCCCCCATTGTCGGTTGATTACCGCATTGTTGAAGAAATATGGGGTGATTGAAGATGGGGATAAGAGGTCCTACAAAAGACATAAACCATTTGATTTGACCAATTTGGGGGCTGGTTGGACTTACAAGGAGATTGAAAGGGACCATCGGTTGAAAAGCGATGGTCAAAGGTGGAGAGAAGTGAAGAAGGATGCCCGACCTTTGTGACCGGGTGAGGTTGAAGAACCGGACAGTGAGGAAGAAGCCCTGAGTGGGGATGAGGATTACCACGAGCACCATATTGATGTGAATGTAGGCATAGGAGGGGCAGGAACTAGTAGTGGTGGATTTGGATTCGGGGGAACATAGTCGGGTTATATAGGCAGTGCGTTTGATTATGCACAACAGCCCTATGATCCGAATTGGGCTCATATGGGGACTATGGAGCAAGTGATAGAACAAAGGAGGCCCCCCACATTCTCTGGTTGGAATGATTATAATCAGATATCTTTTAATCACCAAACATACATGGGAGCTAGTATGGAAAGGGCGTTGAAGCGGAATAATGATCGACAGGAGGAGATTGCTAGGGCTCAAATGTATGCTTTTGAGAATGAAATGAACAACCGTTACATGGATGATAGAGACAGGAGGATGCGTGAGGACTATCTCACAGGTCGCCCAGTCATACCGGATCCACCGATTGTGGACTACACCACATTACCTCCTTATGATGGTAGTGGGTATTATCCGATTCACCATTACATCACTCTCAATGGGTGGATCCACACAATGGTCAACTGATGAACCTGCAGACTGGCGGCGAAGGAAGCTCTTCACAATAACCACAAGGTAATGAAGATGATGGTAGCGAAGCATTCGGATTCGGGGTGGTTTGCCCTCTTCGGACTATGATTCTATCAGGTGTGCTCGATTTCATTTTGAATATTTTGTATATATTTATTTTCATGCTTTTATTTGGTTGGGTGGTTGGGTGGTGTTTTGAACTTTAGTTGTTTGATTGTTGGGTTGGTGATTATGGTGGTGTCATTATCTTTTGTGTGCTTTTATTCCCTTCAAAACCGTACATTGGGGACAATGTACCCCAAGTGTGGGGATGGGGGGAAATTTTTAGGAACTTCAAGTTGTTATAATTAATTTTGTTAAGAAAAAAATAGAAATTAAAAAAAAAGTGGAGTTGTTTAAGAAGAATTCATGTTGACAAGCATAGGGTTGGAGGAAATTGTTTTACCCGATTGCATTTTAGGGTTGACTCACATGATTCATCGGCAACCCATATACCCTTACATGGTGAGGATTGAAACCACACATATTGCAACTTATAAATTGTTCTTGATTGAGAGTGGCAATGTGTGGTGAAGCACTAGAACTCGCGCAACACATACGTCCCGAGACCATAATGAACATGCATATAGGGATGACAGAGGCATTAGGGCAGCCTCGTCTGGATGTGTGTGAGTGTGGGATTTGGGGGTTGGGGCCTCATACATTACATATATGAGCCTGGATATGTGAGGGGCAGGGGGTTGGTCCATTAGTAGCCACTTTGAGCCTATTGCCTATCATTTGCAACCTTTAGCCCTCATTCCTAAAATGCAACCCTCGTGATTTAACCCAGTTTAACAAGAAGCAAGGAATAGTTGTGATCTTGTGAAAAAAAAAATTTAAAATACAAAAAAAAGAATGAAAAGTTGAGGTAACAAGAGTAATTGTTGTGGTTTGATAATTTGAGGAGGAAAGCACCTACAAGAAGACAAAGGAAAGAAATGAATAAAGGAAGAATTGGGTGTTCAAGAATAAAGAGACACCGGGTTGAATCACTGCGTCACCGAAAATACTTCCCATTCGTCACCTTGAGCCTTGCCTCATTATAACCATTAAAGCCTCTTGACTTGTATGTGTGTTCATGTGAAATTGGTGGAGGTTCGATGGTTGTGCGAGCTTATGGTTGCCTAGTCACATATGTGCTTGAGTGTACACAAAGATAACCGAGATGAGTGATTCTTGTGGAGGGTGATAGTGTGAGTTATGGCGGGATGCATTTCGGGTGAACAGTAAGATGGATGAATGTGCTATGAGTAACATGAAATCTTAAGTGTTCTGTAAGTGTGAATTGATGAGTTGCTTGAGGGCAAGCAACGGTTAAGTGTGGGGATGTGACGGGTAGTCCTTTGGACGACCCTTAAATGCTTTAACAACGTGTGTTATCCCGCATTTGACCATGTAACTGTCTTGAATTAGATGACTACGGTTGCTTTTATCTCAGGTACACTAAAGGTTAAAATGGAGCAAAAGTGTGGCGTTGAGCGGGAACAAGAAGGAAAAGAAAAGAAAGAAGAAAAGAAGAAAGAAGGCCCAGAGGCCACCGTAGCTTACGGCTAGGCTGTAGGCTACGGTGGGTGTGATTTGAGAAAAAGGCCACCGTATCGCATAATCATTTTGGCGTAAGGAACTTTTTGGCCATCGTAGCCTACGGTGGGGCCGTAGGTTACGGTGGGGTCTGACGTGAAAAATGTAACTGCCCTTTTAATGAAGAAATGAATGGTTCTTTGTATATATGATCATTGGGGACGAATTGGGCGGTTTCTCTAGGTGATTTTGAGCAAATTTTGGTGGTAGAAAACAAGATCATGGGTACTTTAATCATTTGTTATTTCATTTTGATTGTTATGGATTCCATCTTTTTCAGTGTTTGTGTTTGCAAAACAATGAGCGGCTAGTCTTTTTATGTTTTCCCTTGGTTGTAAGGATTTCTAATTATGATTGATGTTTGTTTATTTATGGGCTAATGATTTATCTTGTGACTATGTTGTTATGGTGATTGTGTGTTGTGTGTAACAGGTCAATTGTTGACTGCTTGATTTCAACCACACGTTCTTGATGCCATAGGCAATCTGGATTTAGTGGAAGGGATTGGGGTGGTTCAATTATGATACTGATCATCGAGTGATAACCTTGCTGAACCAAGTACTTAGTCCTCTTTTATCACACACTAACACACACTCATGAAGTATGTCTATGTGGTTCTTCCCAATTAAACATTAACATCATCATTTGTTGAAATCCGGAGACCAAGGGGAAACATTTCTTCTCATTACTGAATTGTATCTTTGTTAACTTACTTGGTCACTTTGCTTAAATCTTTTCAATCAATCAACTAAAACTCTGGAATTTACTTTTGCTTTACTTAGTTCACTCTAGTTAGTATAACTTCTTGATACACATATTCCACAAACTCCCTGTGTTCGATCCCCACTTACCACTATCTATTTAGTTGTATTTGGTTTTTATTTGAGTGAGACTTCGGCCTCACGTCAACTAGTATGATGATTATGAACAATCTAATTGATTTAGAATGCTCACAAAATGCTTTGTTTTGAAGAACAATCAATAAAACAGTGTTGAAAACCCTTGATATCCGATTAAGGTTTTTCAGTTTGTTTGTTTTTTTAATGATGTTTCGAAGCTAAAAACCGTATGTTTGAATATGTTTTAACAACTGATGAACAATACCCGTGTATTGTTTCATAGAAACTTGTGTTGTTTGTGATGTTCAAGCTGAAAAATCAACAAAACTTCTTCAAAATGCACAAAATGATTCAGAAATCATATTTGTTTGCATTTGTTGTATGTTAATAGTAGAAGAAGATGAGTTTGAAGACTAAACAGCTTGTTGATGTGTGTTTTTGAAGCTAATGAACCACTGAAATTAATGTTGTTGAATGAGAGGATCGAAATCAATGAATGATTGAGCCAAAGCTCTGATACCACCTGATGAAATGAACATGAGCATCTGGGTGCGGACCCATCAAGTGATGAAATCAGTGTGTGTGTGTGTGTGTGTGTGTGTAATGCTCGAAAATAATAATAACTGCTTGATTGTATTGATTGTTCAAAAAGCTTACAAAGGATTAGGGTAGAGTGCTATTTATAGCCTATACACAAAAGCTATATACAATTAATAAACTACCCTTATGTAAATAAAATTACATAGAAAATAATCCCAAGTCTACAAGTCATTCACTATGGAGAATAAATCATCCGCTGTGGAGAAGACTTGTCATCCGCTGTGCATAGTGTTTGTTCATCCGCTGTGGAATGTTCATCCGCTGTGGATGAACATCTGCTGTGGAATGTTCATCCGCTGTCGATGAACATCCGCTGTGAATGTTGTCCGCTGTATGATCTTCATCCGCTGCACACACTTATACAGATTTCTTCATCCGCTGCTGATGATCTTCATCCGCTGTGACTCTTTCTTCATCCGCTGCAGACACTTGTCAAAATTTCTTTTATGTACAAACCTGAAAACAAAATTTAAACAAATATTAGTGATTGATATGAATGTTAATGATATTAATGTGTTATTAAATGATTGTTTTGGATGTTAAAACACATTATGTTTGTTTGTTTGATATGGCAAGCATCATACTTTTATGCATTAATTCTTAATGCACTTGTTGAGTCCAACAAGCATATTTTACAAACTTCCTTTTCAAAACTTCTCAAACCTTGATATTTTTCAACAACTTCAAGTAATTCTAAGATTAATAATTCAAAACAAACACCTAGCTAAGTACATGATTGGTGGAACTGATGTAGGAGTAAATGCAAAAATTAAGCCCGTGATGCCAACCCTTTTTCTATTTTCTGTTGCGTGTCTTAACTGGATTTAAGAAAAATGGATGAAGACTTAAAAGAGAAAAGGGTGGAAGCCATGCAAGAGGAGCTTCTTTAGTTTCAAAGATAAAAGGTTTGGAAACAATGTGCACTTCATAGAGATAAGAGTGTAATATGGACCAATTGGGTCTTTGGAAACAAGAAGGATAACAAAGAGATAGTGATAAAGAATAAAGAAAGATAAAGAATAATGAACGATTAGTGGTGCAAGGATATATTTAAAAAGAGAGAATTGATTATGATGATGTTTTTGCCTTAGTAGTAGTAATTAAGACAATAAGGATTTTTCTATCCTTTGCTCCCTAAAAACTTTAAAGTATATCAAATGAATGTGAAAAGTTCCTTCTTATAAGGAGAATTTGAAGAAGAGGTGTATGATTGTTAAACACTTGGTTTTATAGCTCTAAAAGTTTCAAACTACATGTGGAAACTTAAAAAAAACTCTTTATTGGCTGCATCAAGCTTTGAGAGTGGTATGAGACTCTCAATCTCCCTATTAGAATATAGTTACAAAAGATATACCATTAACAAAAAAAATTTCATCTAAAGAGTGGGTGGAGATATCATGTTAGTACAAGTCTATATGGATGATATCATCTTTAGGTGAACAAAAGTAAAGCTTTGTAAAGACTTGAAAAACTAATGATGTAAGGCCCTGTTCCCGGAGACCTCACAGTTGGACACTCACAGCATTTTTCGTATCAAATAAATACATTCCAAAGAAATGTCACAGCGGATTAAGTTGTCAAAAACCATTCATGCATTAATATTTGATGTTGCTAAATAATATATCATTGTATTTTTACAATTACAAAAGAATTCATTCAGTCGTATTACAAAACAACAATATCATTATGCACGAATGGATGCCAGTCTCTGCCCGCCAAGTAGCCTCACCCGTGTGCCATCCTCAGTAACACCCTTACCTGCCAACTGATATGCATATAAAAAGTCAGCGTTGCTAAGTGAGTTCTAGTTTAATAATATAAAAATATACACTTTGTAAACTTCATTTGGTGATCATTCAACAAAATACATAATCCATCATAAAATGATTCATTATCTTTCTTTCTTTATCTTTCTCTTTCATTAACTAGGATTGCACAAAGCAAGAACCTACATTGTTGGTTGGCAACTGTAAGGCCCCGTTCCAAGAGGCCTCACAGTTGGTCAATCACAGCATAGTTAAATAAAAACATAAATAATTCTTAAAGCATGGCAGCGGAATTAACATCAAAAGCCATTCATTAACTAATAAATTCTGTTGCTAAGTAATACATGTGTGTTTGTTATCAGTTACAAAAGATCTTTAGAACGCATTACAAAACAACAATGTTATTAATCATGAATGGATGCCACTCCTGCCCTGACAAGTAGCCTCCCCGTGTGCCAACTGAAAATGCATAAAAGTCAGCGTTGCTGAGTGAGTTCTAGTTTTAAAAATAGTGAAAATACTATATGAGGCTTGTATAGGAAAAATACTCCTTAAAATGCTGTTTACTCTTTAGTATGTGATCATACGTCATACATACATTCAAATATTATTCATTATCAATATTAATAACTTTCTTCACCATTTCCATGGTCGTTCACTTGAACCTTTACTTTTAATCTTTCACTTCGATATGGACAAAAGCGCTATACCCCCCATATAAAGCGCATAAACCTGGTACTGGGCCTGAGGTCTAATAATAGACCCTATCCGTGGTGTACAAAGCTGAATCCAGTACCGGGGCAACGGTAATGGTCCCCTCAATCTCAACGATTGACCCTGTGTGCATCCAACGGGTTAGCTAAACCGCACACAGTTGAGCTAACAACCTAGTGGTTGTGAACTTCCTGTGAATTTGCTTGCAAGACTTTCTTACGTTCTTTATGTTCCACTTTCATTAATCTTTTCACTTCTTAAAGATAATACTTTACGAATAAGGGTAAAACCACACCACGAAAAGTCATGTAATAATATAATAGGGAACACAAGAACAACCCAAAACATAAATAAAATAATCAGATAATAGCATCAAGTCAAACCAGGGTCAAACCCTAAAATTCTGATTTTCCTAAAATTCCAGAAAATATTCTAAGTGTCATAGGCGCATGGGCACTATGCAGGCGCATGAGCCCTGCTTAGGCGCATTAACACTATTCAGGTGCATGAATCCTACACTTAGGCATTTTGTTTACATTCTGGGCGCATGAGCCTTTCAGGCGCATGAGACCACACTTAGTCACTAGAGAAAAATCTTGGGCGCATGACACTATTCAGGCGCATGAGGTTATACTTGGCTTATCAGGCAAAAGTTTTGTGCACATGGGCATTATTGGGGCGCACGAACCCCCACTTGGGATTTTCTAAGGAAATTTACAGGCGCACGGGCCCTGTTTGGGCGCATGGCCTGCACTTAGGCATATTTTCACTAAAATCCCAGGCGCATGGGCCCTGTTTGGGCGCATGATTACCTGTTGTGCATTTCTAAATTTCGAAATTAGTTCAAACCTATTTCATCACCTGTCCTAAGCTTAAACATACTATTCTAAGCATCAGTAACACCTAACCAACCAAAGAACACAAGTATAAACATACATATACATACGGGTAAACATATTTCAGTTGTAAAACATTTTAACCATGCATTTTTAGCCCTAAAACAGTTTAAAACACATAGAAATCAGGGTCTAGAACTCACCTAGTGTAGCAAACAAGCAAAACTCCTCCGAACCTGCTTGTACACGAATTCAAACACCTAAAAACAAACAAAACAAATACCAAAACATAAAGAACACTTATTAATCGGTTCCTATGGGTGAAACCACCGAGAAACCGAACCAATTATACAAGAAAACACTCACCTTAGATGATTTCAGCTTCCTTCTCACTCTAAAACCGAGAGGATTCAGTTTTCTTCCTCTTCTTCTCCTTTCAGCCGTAAAGAAAAGCAACAACAGGGTGATATGGGCGGCCATGCCCATAATAAGTGCACTTTTGACTTTTGTGTACTTTTACACAAAACATCCCTCATCTTTGGCTCTTCTTTCTTTCTTTCCAAATACTTTTACTTTGACCGAAGTTTCGGGTGTTACAAGTCCACCCCCCTTAAAGAGGTTTCGTCCCCGAAACCTATCATTCTTCGAACAACTATGGGTAATGTTGTCTCATCTCCTCTTCAGTCTCCCACGTAGACTCAGAACCCTTTCGGTGCTTCCACTGCACCCGCACAAGTGGAACCACTTTATTCCTCAACCTCTTCTCCTTTCGATCGACGATTGCCACTGGCTGCTCCATATAGTTGAGCCGTTCATCCACTTCGATATCTTCCAGTAGTACAATCATATCTTCATCGGCTAAGCACTTCCTCAGATGAGATACATGGAATGTCGGATGAATTCCACTTAACTCATCAGGCAATTCTAGTCGATAGGCCACCTCTCCCACTCGTGCAACGATTCGTAAAGGTCCTATGTATCTAGGGCTCAGCTTGCCTCTCTTCCTGAACCGGATGATCCCTTTCCAAGGAGAGACCTTCAACATGAATTTATCACCCATATTGAACTCGATTGGTCTACGCCTCTTATCAGCACACGACTTCTGCCTATCTGTGGCTGCCTTCATAAAGGCTTTGATCTTTTCCAGCTTTTTGGTCGTAGCCTTGATCACCTCGATGCTTCCCAATTCCTTCTGCCTGATGTCACCCAAACAAACAGGCGTTCTACACCTCCTACCGTACAACATCTCATATGGTCGGATACCAATGCTGGCATGATAGTTGTTGTTGTACGAGAACTCCGCCACCGGTAGGTGATCATCCCAACTTCCTCCAAAGTCGATCACACATGCACGGAGCATATCCTCGAGCGTCTGAATCGTCCGCTCAGACTGACCATCTGTCTGAGGATGGTAAGCCGTGCTAATATGTAGTCTCGTCCCCATGGCATCATGGAATCTCTTCTAAAACTTTGATGTGAACCAGGTGTCACGATCTGATACAATAGACACCGGCACACCATGACGAGCCACAATCTCCTTAATGAACAGATCCGCCAGTCTCTCAGAGGAATACGTCTCGCGGATCGGTAGGAAGTGAGCACTCTTTGTCAATCGATCAACTTTCACCCAGATGGTATCGCACCCCCTCACAGTACGGGGTAGCTTCATTATGAAGTCCATGGTGATGTGCTCCCACTTCCATTCGGGTATATCCAAGGGTTGGATCTTCCCGTATGGCTTCTGGTGTTCTGCCTTCACTTGCAAGCAAGTAAGGCACTTACTCACATACTCCGCCACATCGCGTTTCATACCCGACCACCAGTAGTCCTTCCTCATATCTTGATACATCTTGGTAGAACCAAGATGAATGGAGTATCGAGTCTTATGAGCTTCGTCCATAATTCGCCCACGTAGATCCCCATACCGAGGAATCTACATCCGTCCAAAACGAGTCTTAACCCCGTGGGTGTTTTCTCCCAACTCTGTGACTAAACCTCTCATTCGTTCGGAGTTGAGGCGATCTTCTTTCAATGCCTCATTTTGAAATTCTTTGACCTGTGTCATCACGTCAGAGGTCATCACCAACTGATACGCCTTCACCCGAATCGGCTCGGGTCTTTCTTTTCAGCTAAGGGCGTTGGCCACTACGTTGGCCTTGCCCGGGTGGTAATTGATCTCGCAGTCATAGTCCTTGATTAATTCCAACCACCTCCTCTGCCTCATGTTGAGACCCTTTTGCTCAAAGAAATACTTTAGGCTCTTGTGGTCCTTGAAGATTGTGCATTTCACCCCGTACAGGTAGTGCCTCCAAATCTTTAAGGCGAAGACCACAGCTGCGAGCTCCAAATCATGCGTGGGATAATTGACCTCGTGGGTTTTTAGTTTTCAGGACGTGTAGGCTATTACCCTCCCACGTTACATTAACACACAACCTAGTCTCAAATAGGAGGCATCTGAATACACCACTAAGTCTTCACTCCCTTCGGGCAATGTTAAGTTAGGGGCTTGAGTTAATCTTGCCTTTAACTCCTCAAACGCATCCTCCTGTTCCCGTCCCCATACATACTTCACATCCTTGCGTGTCAATTTGGTCAAAGGTGAGGCTATCTTGGAAAAGTCCTGGATAAATCTTCTGTATTAGCCTGCCAAACCCAAGAAACTGCGAATATCGGATTGCGTCTTCGCCGGGTCCACCATGATTCCTTCAGAATTCACCACGTGACCCAAAAATTGAACTTCGAGCAACCAAAAAGCGCACTTAGAGAATTTAGCATAAAGCTTCTCCCTTCTAAGTGTCTCCAGCACCTCGCGTATGTGACCAACATGTTCTTTCTCGCTCTTTAAATAAATCAGGATATCATCAATAAACACAATCACTGATTTATTTAGCATCTGCCGACACACTCGATTCATCAAATCCATGAAGGCAGCTGGTGCATTAGTTAAACCGAAAGACATAACGAGGAACTCGTAATGTCCATAACGCGTGTGAAACGCTGTCTTAGGAATATCTTGTTCTTTTTCCTTCAGCTGATGGTAGCCAGATCGAAGGTCTATCCTTGAGAACCAACTGGTACCTTGGAGCTGGTCGAACAAGTCATCTATTCTTGCTAAAGGATATCGGTCCTCCACCGTTAACTTGTTTAGCTCCCGGTAGTCTATTCATATCCTCATACTACCGTCTTTCTTCTTCACAAACAAGACTGGAGCACCCCAGGGAGAGATGCTTGGTCGGATGAACCCCTTATCTATCAACTCCTGCAGCTGATCCATCAGTTCTTTCATCTCAGACGGAGCTAACCGATACGGTGCTTTGGCAATGGGCTGAGCGCCGGGTATCAGGTCAATCTGAAACTCGATCTCGCGGTCAGGTAGCACACCTAGTAAATCTTCTGGGAACATGTCCAGGAAGTCACACACAACCGGCACTTCAGTCAATTGTGGTATTGACGCATCCACATCCTTTACATACGCCAGGTAAGCACTACATCCGCGCCTCATACACTTCTCTGCCACCGCTATCAAAATCACCCTTGGAACCATGGTAACTCAATCACCAAAAACTATTACCGAACTTCCATCGGGCGCAACTAATCGAATCATCTTCTTGCGACACATGAGTTTTGCCTCATAGGTTGCTAACTAGTCTATCCCTAGTACTACATCGAATCCTCCTAGGGGCATCACATATAGTTTAGCAGCAAACCTATGGCCTTCTAACTCTATGCCACAATCCTCAATCATATTAGAAATTCTGGTTGACTTACCAATATCGGTTTCTACATCAAATGGTTCGTCAGTATTCCTACTACTAACAGGCAACTTAGCATAGAAAGCAGCAAATATGAAACTCCTACTAGCACCAGAATCAAATAATACGAAGGCACAAGTTTGGTTTACTTGAAACATACCTGACACGACGTCGGGGTCTACCCGGGCTTCCTCTCGGGTCATCGTGAAGGCTCTAGCACTTGCCTTCTGCCCTCCTTCTTTGGCCACCTTCTTGCTCCCAGAGCTCTCAGCTCTTGGCTTCCTGCATTCGTGGTTTCTGTGGCCAGTTCCACCACAGTTGAAGCTCTTCGACACTCCACAATCTTTTGCTATATGGCTGGGCTTCCCACACTTGAAGCAGACGTTGAATCCCAAATGACATTCCCCGCTATGCTCCTTTCCACACTTACCACACCTCTTTATTCCCGGGCCTACATCAACCCCTCGTCGGTCATCCACCCTCGGCTTCTTGTTGTTCGGGGTGAAACAACCACGCCCGAATCGCTTTCCACTCTAGTTGTTACCCCCACCATCTGTTTTCTTCACCTCCACCACCGTTATTTCCCTTTCATCATACAACATTCCCGCCAGATCCACTGCCGACCTGAAAGTGCTTAGCCAGGCAGTAATCAAGTGCCTGCGAATGTCAGCTGGCAACCCCTGAATATACCGCTTAATCTTCCTTGTTGCTGGCGTAACCTGATCAGGCACCAGCCTCGCCATCTCGTTGGTGTATTGCTGATGGGTCATAGTTCCCGCTTCCAGCTGTAGGAACTCTCTCTCAATCTTGTCAAGCTCCCTGTGAGGACAGAACTCCTCGATCACCAACCTCTTCAGTTCTTCCCACCTTATCCTTCCAATGGCCCGGTTGCCCTCGGTCTGGACAAGGTTGTCCCACCAACACAGCGTCGTGTCGACAAAAGAGTGAGTGGCAAACTTCACCTTCTGGTCCTCCCGACACTCACTAATCTCCAGTACCTCCTCCATCTCCCTCACCCAACGGTGAGCAGCAGCAGCATCACCATTGCCATCAAAGGTGGGGGGTCTACATCGTTGGAACGCCCCGTAGCTGCATCCCCTCACGGTTTCCCGCACCACCACTTCTTCATCATCACTAGAGGCTCCCCTCCAGCATTTAGCTCCTCCTCCTCATCGTGATCCCTCACATCACCTCTCCTACCAGCAGTCGTTCTCCTCTCCTCTTACTTCTCCTTTTGTTCATCCTCCCTCACAGCTTGGATCACTTCAGTCACGACAAACAGTAGGATTGTCTGCATGACTTGGTGAACCTCCTCCACCACTTCCTCCTTCACCAGGCTCTCAAGTTAGCACTCTCATCCACCCCCTATTGGTGATGAAGATCAGGCCCAGCAGGAGCCGTCTCTGCCATCTTGGTTTTGTTCTTCACGGCCCGTGGCCTACCAGCACGACCACCCCGTGTTCCATCTCAAAAAGCCTTAAATGATCTTCCTCCCGCCATCCTCTAACCACTATAATATTCAAACACCAACACGGTCATTCAAGGTAATAGCTCAGTTTATGTTAAGTATAGTAAGTCCCTAATTACAGTGGCCAGTTATGATTAGCCACTTACTTTACTCTTCATCCCCCGAGCATTTCCTATCCTGACTATATTAGTATTCAAATCTACTAAAAGCACAGAAATCAAATAACACACGCACATAATGACGGTTATCATTAAGAAAAGAAATACCTGATGGCACGTAGCTACTCGGGCTGGCATCCCTCCATTCGTCCCATTCTCAGTTTAAGTTTAGGTTTTTGAAAATATTTACCTATTTCTCTTAAACTTTGGCTTTGATACCAACTTGTAAGGCCCCGTTCCCGGAGGCCTCACAGTTGGTCAATCACAGCATAATTAAATAAAAACATTACATAATTCTTAAAGCATGGCAGCGGAATTAACATCAAAAGCCATTCATTAACTAATAAATTTTGTTGCTAAGTAATAGATGTGTGTTTGTTATCAGTTACAAAAGATCATTAGAACACATTACAAAACAACAATGTTATTAATCATGAATGGATGCCAGTCCTGCCCTGACAAGTAGCCTCCTCGTGTGCCATCCTCAGCAAAATTACCTGCCAATTGAAAATGCATAAAAGTCAGCGTTGCTGAGTGAGTTCTAGTTTTAAAAATAGTGAAAATACTTTATGAGTTTTGTATAGGAAAAATACTCCTTAAAATGTTGTTTACTCTTTAGTATGTGATCATACGTCATACATACATTCAAATATTATTCATTATCAACATTAATATCTTTCTTCACCATTTCCATGGTCGTTCACTTGAACCTTTACTTTTAATCTTTCACTTTGATATGGACCAAAGCACTATACCCCCCATATGATGCGCATAAACCTGGTACTGGGTCTGAGGTCTAATAATAGATCCCATCCGTGGTGCACAAAGCTGACACCAGTACCGGGGCAATGACAATGGTCCCCTCAATCTCAACAATTGACCTTGTGTGCATCCAACGGGTTAGCTAAACCGCACACAGTTGAGCTAACAACCTAGTGGTTGTGAACCTCCTGTGAATTTGCTTGCAAGACTTTCTTACGTTCTTTATGTTCCACTTTCATTAATCTTTTCACTTCTTAAAGATAATACTTTACGAACAAGGGTAAAACCACACCACGTAAAGTCACGTAATAATATAATAGGGAACACAAGAACAACCCAAAACATAAATAAAATAATCAGATAATAGCATCAAGTCAAACCAGGGTCAAACCCTAAAATTCTGATTTCCCCAAAATTACAGAAAATATTCTAAGTGTCATAGGCGCATGGGCACTATGCAGGCGCATGAGCCCTGCTTAGGCGCATAAAACTATTCAGGCGCATGAATCCTACACTTAGGCATTTTGCTTACATTCTGGGCGCATGAGCCTTTCAGGCGCATGAGACGACACTTAGTCACTAGAGAAAAATCTTGGGCGCATGACACTATTCAAGCGCATGAGGTTATGCTTGGCTTATCAGGCAAAAGTTTTGGGCGCATGGGCACTATTGGGGCGCACGAACCCCCACTTGGGATTTTATTAGGAAATGTACAGGCGCACGGGCCCTGTTTGGGCACATGGCCTGCACTTAGGCATATTTTCACTAAAATCCCAGGCGCATGGGCCCTGTTTGGCCGCATGATTACCTGTTGTGCATTTCTACATTTCAGAATCAGTTCAAGCCTGTTTCATCACCCGTCCTAAGCTTAAACATACTATTCTAAGCATCAGTAACACCTAACCAACCAAAGAACACAAGTATAAACATACATATACATACGGGTAAACATATTTCAGTTGTAAAACATTTAACCATGCATTTTCAGCCCCAAATCAGTTTAAAACACATAGAAATCAGGGTTTGGAACTCACCTAGTGAGTAAACAAGCAAAACTCCTCTGAACCTGCTTGTACACGAGTTCAAACACCTAAAAACAAACAAAACAAATACCAAAACACAAAGAACACTTATTAATCGGTTCCTAAGGGTGAAACCACTGAAAAACCAAACCAATTATACAAGAAAACACTCACCTTAGATGATTTCAGCTTCCTTCTCACTCTAAAACCGAGAGGATTCAGCTTTCTTCCTCTTGTTCTCCTTTCAGCCGTAAAGAAAAGCAACAACAGGGTGATATGGGCGGCCATGCCCATAATAAGTGCACTTTTTGACTTTCGTGTACTTTTACACAAAACACCCCTCATCTTTGGCTCTTCTTTCTTTCTTTCCATATACTTTTACTTTGACCGAAGTTTCGGGTGTTACAGCAACAGATGCCAAACCCCTGTCGGCAAACGTTTATCATGGTAGCTAACCCTTCGACAGTTGATCCACACTGCTAGGCATGAAACCCACTCATGAACTAGGATCCCATTCATTTGTTTTTCAATCCCCAAGATTAACCCCAGATGTGCATCGTCATGGGCTATACAGCCGCACATCAGTTGAGCTAACGACAACAAGGCCGTGCACCTCCATTCGTTTTTCTTGCAAGGCTTTTTCATTCATTGTATGGGCCCATGGTAACATTCATTAAGTTTCACTGTTCTTCTTTTATTCTTTCATATCCACTTGTTATGGATAATACTTATTAAGATGCACATAGCATAATCACATAACATGACAATAGTATAGACGTAGAGAAAGCAGCACATAAGAAAGAACCAAGCATGATAATCTCTAAGTATAGTCTTCCTTATTCATCAATACTTAACACCTAGATCCTGTTCCCAAAATTTCAGAATAATTCTATGTAGAAGCCTCTTGAAGATTAACATTTAGTCTTTATTGTCTTTATTAATGTTTTGTCATAGTTTAGGGACTTATTTGTAAATATATGTTTCTTTTTGTTTTCTTTGATAGTATAAATAGCATAGATTATGTATTGTGTAGGTAAGCACAAAGATTAAACTAGTGCACATTAGAATCAGTTGAACGAATTGTAACTGTTTTCTCTACACTTGTATTTCTATGCTTTCTATCAATGAAAAACTATGAATTTTTTTGATATGTTTGCATTGATTTCATTACTTGTGTGTTTTGATTCAATTGCATCACAATATCATCACAGATCGATCCATTTTGATCCTATCAAATGGTATCAGAGCTGTTGGTTCAGTGATTTGAGCTTATCGACATTTTGAGCTCTTTGAATCACCTGTGACCTTCCGTACTTTTGTTAATTATTTGTTACTTCCGTTATCTCGTGTATGTGCTATTTATGTCAATAATACAAATATGAGGGTTCATCTTTGTACGTTTCGAAAAGCCTTGATTTATAACTTTAGTTTTGAAATCTACAACTTAATTAATCATTAAAATAAATAAATTAATGAAATGGTAGTTGTAAACTTAAAAATATCTTAAATTTAAAAACATATACATTATATGTATAAATAAATATTTATTTATTTGCTGAAAAGGAAAATTTAAAAATTTAATAAGATTTCTGGCATAAAATAATAAGTTTTTAAATTTCAAGGGCCAAAGGCGTAAAATTTTAAAACTCAATTCTTCCCTCCAAATCACCCCCGATTTTCAGGTGACCGGCCGGCCACCCTCTAGCGTGGCTCCGGTCACCACCAAAACACCAAAATTACACCTCCCAAATGCACCAAACCGTTTATTTTGAGTCGAGGAACCGTTTCGAACCCGTTGGGGTTTGATAATTGAGTTTTAAACGTGGTTTGGCTAAGCATTGAACCCGAAACCAAAGCCATCAAAGCTTCCAAACCGTTTCTACACTTAAATCGTAGTAATCATCAAATTAATCGGGTATACACGTTCGAATAATCAAGCTGAGCTCATTATTAGCTTTAATATCAATTGAAATCGTTGTTAATACACTTGAAATCCACCTGTAACCCCCGAGGATAATCTTAGAGCCATTGGGCTCATAATCGACCAAATGGAAGCTACAAATTGGAGGGCAAATACTCGAGACATCTTCTTTCAACTCTCTGTAGCATCAATTTCACAAAAAAAAAAAAACACACACACGTATCACATTTGGATCAAGACCGATCGCGACACAAGCTCGAACTTGAACTCACTGTTTTCGTAATCATTCCAGGTGATTTTAACACCCATTCACTCGATTAATCATGGGGAATCAAAGCCCCATGGTTAATTTCACTATCAACCTCGATTTGATGATCGATTCCTTTGATTTCAATCTAGGGTTCTTGTTAAACTTGGGGGAATTTTATTTAAGCTTTTTATAAATTAGAAATGAGATTATGATAGGAAATGGGGCATTAGCCCAACGGTTAAAGCACAAGGGTGATAGGCAAAGGGCCCGGGTTCAAACCCGAGCCCCTGCAATATTTTAAAAATCTGTTTTTTTTAATAATAAAATTAAAGAAAATCTTAATGTATTATTAAATTAATATAAAAATCATTTTTATAACATATTACTAAAAAAGAATTTATTTAGAAAATTCTAAAATTTGTAGAAGTTATAATTTGGTAAATTTTTATTCATTTTCTTTATTTTAAATTATAAAAATCATTATAAAATATATTTACAATTGGATAAAATTTTAGTGAGTCAACTATAAGTACTTTCTTTTAAATTCTTAAGAATTTTTAACTTAACCGTTTATTTGTATTATTTTTAAAGTTATTATGAAATATATTTTTGGCAAAGATTTAAAATGTATAAAGATTATTACGAATCAAATAAAAATATATATAAGTTCTAATTATTAGACTTATCATTTCATAAATCATTATTAATAAATTAAATGTTTTCTTGAATAAGAATGTTTATCTTATTATTAATAAATCTCTAAAATAATCTTTTTAGTTAAATCGTATCGTTTCATTTTCTACTAACAAAGTTAAATAATATAAATGTATATATACATTATCAAATTACTAAACCAAGAATCCCGATTACAATTGGAACTTTAGACTTCGTAAATCGTCTTTTGACCTTATCAACTAAATTCTAAATCTTGAAACGCTTATTTTAGGGCAATTTTGAGAACATTGTTGGATTTACCTTATTGTTATTAGATCCTTATACGTCATATACCATATGAGTTTTCATACCCCATTTTACTTTATTTCACATATTTTAGGGTGAAACATGTTAACCGTATAAAAATCACACTTGTAAAGATGTTTGTATTCTTGTAACACACGTGCAATTCATCTTATATTTTGTCATGGTTATTTGGGACTTGTAAATATTATGTGATAGACACTTGTAAACATAATCATTAACTATTGCTAGCCTAGCGACGTCATAGATCTATGGGCCTGACAAGCCTATTTGGTGTTAAAGCTGAGGTTATTGCCGGCTCCTGGTGACGTATTCTTGATCATCATGGGAACCAAGTACACTTAGCTAATCGTATAATTTCGTTGTGGCCATATTTGTCAAGGTTTGATTGTTACATTTGTTATCCATTTATATTTGCATTATTCCTTAACCTATGACATGAAATGGCATCTTAAAAGATTCTATATATGTATGTACAATCTATGGGAACTCACCAATATTATATGTTGACCGTATTTTTAACATGTTTCAGGAAATGCTCAAGCTTAGTATTGCTTTGAAGATATGAAATCATCTAGGAATTTGAACCTAGAGAAAATAAAGATCATGCTATGAGAACTTGACGTTGAATTTTTATTTATGTTATGTTTGTTTAATTTGAGACTTATGTTATGTCAATGTTAACATGTAATGGTTATTTAATAATATTTACACCTTGAAATAGTGTTGTGTGGCATGAACAATCTTAACCCTCACATCTCAACGTTTCAGCCGTTAAGGTTAGGGTGTGACAGATTGGTATCAGAGCCCATAACTATAGGGATTTAGGTTATTAGAAATGGTGGCCTAGACTATGGTTAATGTAGGGACCCTTTTCATGAATATTCGTTATGATCTTGTAAGTTTGATTATATGCCTATCACATGATGTCACATGTTGCATGATGAATCCCTTATGTGCTATTTGACTTTACTTAGAGAATGGTGCCTTAGGTGTGTGACTTGAATCTTGTATACCCCAACTTTCTTATCTGCCCTTAGTTCTACCACGTCCAATCCCTTCTAAAACTTATTCTCGACTATGTGTGGAATCTTACGCATCACATCGAGTGGATAAAAATTCTTTAGACACTATGTCTAAATCTTGAAAATCACATTGAGGTTTTAATCCTAGTAGCCTATAGGGAAGTGTGTGACACATAAACACCTGTATTTTGAATTTCCTGGAAAAAAGCCCCTCGGGCTAAGGCAAGCATTTCGTATAAATCCCATAACGGGACCTGTTATGCTTACCTGGGGATTTCCGGGATAAGTGATAAATTATGGTCAACATACACATTTTCCCCAAGGTAATTGGAATTAAGTTACCTCGACGTGTCAATGTTCCTATTGGCTATATGGTACCAAATGGAGCCATCGTGTTTACATTTATAAATTTTAAGATTCATGATTATTTGAACTGGGTTATCACTGAAATTCTAACATCTTCTCTATTTATATTTTATAGAATGTCTCGCCATCATGAAAAACATGCTAGCTCTGACCGAAAACTCGCCGTTATGATTGCCCAGCAAATGGCTGCTGTTCTCCCAACCATGGTTGCCGAACTAAGTAGCACCCTACTGGCTAATAATAAGTAAAAACATGAATGGGAATAATGGTGGGGGTGATAACAATGGCCAAGGTGAAAACAATAATAACCAAGGAGGGAATCAACGAACCTGTACTTTCAAGCACTTTAATTCTTGCAAACCCACTAGTTTTAGTGGGAAGAAGGGAGCCACTGGACTTCTCGAGTGGTTCAAAAGCATGGAGAACACTTTCATTAATAGTGAGTGTCCCAAAGAGCTCAAGGTCCACTATGCTATGAGTGTCCTTTAACAACGGACACTTACTTGGTGGAATAGTGAGAAGAGAAACCAAGGGGCAGAAGTGGCCTTGGCACTCACCTGGGAAGAATTCAAAAATGTCATAATCCAAAAGTTTTGCCCAAGGAGTGAACTACAAAAGCTGGAGGAAGAATTTTGGAACCTCAAGCAAGATAGTGGCAACCACTTGGCTTACTCCACTCGGCATCACGAATTGAGTATGCTCTTACCACATATGGTGGATACTGTACCCTGCAGCATTGAGAAATTCATCAAAGGGGTACCACCGCAAATTCAAGATGCTGTTATGGGAAGTAGGCCCACGACCTTGGAGGAAGCAATAAACATCACTGCGCAGCTCATTGAGAATCACATAAGGGCTGGTACTTTGACGGTGAAGGGTACAAAATCAACAGCAAAGG
Source organism: Flaveria sonorensis (assembly GCA_025506505.1). NCBI lineage: Eukaryota > Viridiplantae > Streptophyta > Magnoliopsida > Asterales > Asteraceae > Flaveria > Flaveria sonorensis. Next base: position 41,633,761 of record CM046440.1, on the reverse strand, counting down.
TGACTCCCGAGGCAACTAAGGAGGTGAAGGTTGAACCCTCATTCAAGGGTAAGAAGCGTAAGTTCACACCTGCCCATAATTTTGCTGTGACAGCACCTAATGCCCCACAAAAGCAAGCTGTCATTGCAAACCAAGCACCTGTGGCAAGAGCTTACACTGGCCCACATCCGATGTGCAACACTTGCAAGTACAATCATGCGGGAAATAATCCATGCCGAATTTGCTCTCTTTGCGGGAAATACGGGCATCTGGTGGCTACGTGTCATCGTGCCCCAAATAACGTTGCTATGGTCGCTAACCGAGCCTGCTACAATTGTGGCGAAGCTGGTCATTTTCATCCACAATGTCCTCGACTTGCGGGGAATGTTCCACCGGCTCGAGGATGGGCTTTCAACATCAATGCAAATCAAGCGCAAGCAAATAACGATGTGGTGAATGGTACGTCATTCTTTTCCATTACTCGATTTTTGTTGTGTAAAATTCATACTTGCTTTCCATGTACCAATGATAGCTCTATATCTGAGAAGGTATGTATCTTGTAAATAATTGCTATGCGTCTGTACTATTTGATTTGGGAGCGGATAAGAGTTTTGTGTCCTTAGAGTTTGAACCTACCCTTGCTAAACCACGTTCTAAACTAGAAAAATCCTTTACGGTCGAAGTCGCTGATGGAAAATCTATCATTGTTGACATCGTCATTCCTGATTGCGTCTTGAGCCTTAACAATCACGAATTTCCTATTGACCTTATTCCTATGCAGTTGGGGAGTTTCGACATCATTATTGGCATGGATTGGTTAGCCAAACACTACGCGGAGATTATCTATTTTGAGAAGTGTTTTCGCATTCCACTACCTTCAGGAGATACTCTAAAAGTCTTTGGGGAGAGATCATCTAAAGGACTCAAGCTTATGTCATGTATCAAGGTCCGAAAGTGCTTGAGTAAGAATTACGTAGCCTTTATGGCTTATGTAGTCAACACGAAAGCCAAGGGTAAGGAACTTAAGGATATTCCTGTTGTACGAGACTTTCTCGATGTGTTTCCCGAGGATCTTAGTGGGTTACCTCCCGTTCGAGAAGTTGAGTTCAAGATTCATCTAATTCCTGGTGCAAACCCTATGGCTAAGTCACCTTATTGTCTTGCACCTTCGAAAATGCAAGAACTAGCCAGTCAACTGCAAGAATTGACTGATAAGGGTTTCATTCGTCCTAGCTTTTCACCATGGGGTGCACCTGTGCTATTCGTGAAGAAGAAAGATGGTTCGTTTCGCATGTGTATCGACTATCGGGAACTCAACAAACTCACCATCAAAAACCGATACCCTCTCCCTCAAATCGATGACCTCTTTGATCAACTCCAAGGAGCTACACAAATCTCGAAGATCAATTTATGCTCTGGATATCATCAATTGCGAGTCCATGACAATGAGATTCCAAAAACCGCTTTCTGTACTCGATATGGACATTATGAGTTCATGGTTATGCCTTTTGGCTTGACTAATGCACCTGCTGTCTTCATGGATCTCATGAATCGAGTATGTAAACCGTATTTGGATAAATTCGTGATTGTGTTTATCGATAATATTCTCATTTACTCTAGGACAAAAACCGATCATGAGTTGCATTTGTGACAAGTTCTTGAACTTTTGAAGAAGGAGCAACTGTACGCCAAGTTCTCTAAGTATGAATTTTGGCTTAAAGAAGTTCAATTTCTAGGTCCTGTGGTGAATAGCCAAGGAATTCACGTCGACATTGCTAAAATAGAAGCCGTGAAAAACTGGTGTGTTCCCACTTCCCCAACTGAAGTCCGCTCTTTTCTTGGTTTAGCAGGTTACTACCGTAGGTTCATTGTAAACTTCTCAAAAATTGTGAAACCACTTACGGCGCTAACTCAAAAGAATAGACTTTTTGAATGGGGACCTGAACAAGAAGAGGCTTTCGAGACACTGAAACGCAAGTTATGTAACGCTCCTATTCTAACCCTCCCTGATGGAAATGACGATTTTACTGTGTACTGTGATGCGTCTAGTCAAGGCCTTGGTTGTGTGCTCATGCAACGAGGGAAGGTCATAGCATACATGTCAAGACAATTGAAGGTTCATGAAGTGAACTACACGACCCATGATCTTGAACTTGGTGCCTTGGTTTATGCCTTAAAGATTTGGAGGCACTACCTTTATGGGACGCAATGCATAGTCTACACCGATCACAAGAGCCTTCAACAGTGTTCAACCAAAAGGATCTCAACATGAGGCAATGACATTGGGTTGAATTGATTAGCGACTACGACTGTGACATTCGTTATCATCCTGGAAAGGCGAATGTTGTAGCCGACGTGCTAAGTCGAAAGATCCACAATAAGACTGTCTCGCTGCAAGAAAATCGAGATCGAAGACAATGGTTTGACACACTGGGAGAATTTGATACGGAGATTCACGTGGATGTCAATGAGGCTAATATCATGCTCCAAAATATAAGGATTGATAGTGACCTCTAGTTTTGCATTCGCGAGGCTCAACAAGCGGCGTTAACTGAAGAAAGTGAGAATGAAGAACTAGCGTTTAATTTTCGGTCACAACTGGAAACAAAACCAAATGGCATGTTGTACTTCTTGAACCGACTTTGGATTCCAAATCGCGACAATCTTCGTAACTTCATTATGAACGAAGCTCATCAAACACGTTATTCTATTCATCCTTGGTCCGATAAGATGTATACGGATCTGCGTGGCCAATATTGGTGGCCAGGGATGAAGAAAGATATCACTTCTTATGTAGCAAAATGCCTCACGTGTGCAAGGGTCAAAGCGAAACATCAACGGCCTAGTGGTTTACTTGAGCAACCCGAAATCCCTATGTGGAAATGGGAACACATATCCATGGATTTCATAACCAGGTTACCTCGTACTCCTCGTGGCGATGATAGTATATGGGTGATCGTCGACCGTTTGATCAAAACAGCACATTTCATACCAATACGAGACACTTAAAAGGTTTCAAAGTTGGCTCGTATTTATATCGATGAAATTGTGAGTCGACACGGCGTGCCTTTGTACATCATATCCGATCGAGATACTCGTTTCACTTCACACTTTTGGTCTTCTATGCAAGAACTCTTGGGTACTCAATTGGATTTAAGCACAACTTACCATCCTCAAACTGACGGTCAAACCGAGCGAACCATCCAAACCCTCGAGGATTTGCTACGTCTTTGTGTTCTCGACTTTGGTGGTGACTGGGATACGCATTTACCGTTAGTAGAATTCTCTTACAACAACAGTTACCACTCAAGCATCAAAATGGCTCCATTCGAAGCTCTATACGGTCGTAAATGTCGTTCCCCAATTTGCTGGCGTGACATCGGTGAAAACTTCATTACCGGTCTAGAACTTATTTAAGAAACGATCGATAAAGTCTCCAAAATCCGTAATAGCCTTGAGGTGGCTAGAAGTTGACAAAAGAGTTACACGGATAAAAGACGCAAGCCATTGGAGTTTCAAGTCAACGACGTGGTTCTTCTCAAGGTCTCACCATGGAAGGGCGTTGTTCGCTTTGGGAAGAAGGGGAAGTTAGCTCCATGGTTTGTAGGACCTTTTAAGATTCTAAAAAGGGTCAGAAAAGTGGCCTATAAACTAGAACTACCCTCTGAACTTAGCGGGGTTCATCCTGTCTTCCATGTCCCAAACTTGAGAAAATGCTTGGCCGATAAAGGTTTGCATGTTCCCTTGGAGGAGATCCAAATAGATGAGTCCTTGCATTTTGTCGATAAACCTGTTGAGATCATGGATCGAATACTGAAGAAGACCCGAATAACTACCATGCCAATCGTCAAAGTTCATGGGGAAAATAAACGTGGAGCCGAGTTCACTTGGGAACGCGAGGATCACATGAAGAAGAAATATCCTCATCTGTTTTGACTAGTCTTATCTTTAATTTCGGGACGAAATTCCTTAAAGTTGGGGAGACTGTGACCTTCCGTACTTTTGTTAATTATTTGTTACTTTTGTTATCTTATGTATGTGCTATTTATGTCATTAATACAAATATGAGGGTTCATCTTTGTACGTTTCGAATAGCCTAGATTTATAACTTTAGTTTTGAAATCTACAACTTAATTAATCATTAAAATAAATAAATTAATGAAATGGTAGTTGTAAACTTACATATATCTTAAATTTAAAAACATATACATTATATGTATAAATAAATATTTATTTATTTGCTAAAAAGGAAAATTTGGAAATTTAATAACATTTCTGGCATAAAATAATAAGTTTTTAAATTTCAGGGGCCAAAGGTGTAAAATTTTAAAACTCAATTCTTCCCCCCAAATCACCCCCGATTTTCCGGTGACCGGCCGGCCACCCTCCGGCGCGGCTCCGGTCACCACCAAAACACCAAAAATTACACCTCCCAAAGGCACCAAACCGTTTATTTTGAGTCGAGGAACCGTTTCGAACCCGTTGGTATTTGATAATTGAGTTTTAAACGTGGTTTGGCTAAGCATTGAACCCGAAACCGAAGCCATCAAAGCTTCCAAACCGTTTCTACACTTAAATCGTAGTAATCATCAAATTAATTGGGTACACACGTTCTAATAATCAAGCTGAGCTCATTATTAGCTTTACTTTCAATTGAAATCGTTGTTAATACACTTGAAATCCACCTGTAACCCCCGAGGATAATCTTAGAGCCGTTGGGCTCTTAATCGACCAAATGGAAGCTACAAATTGGAGGGCAAATACTCGAGACATCTTCTTTCAACTCTCTGTAGCATCAATTTCACAAAAAAAACACACACACGTATCACATTTGGATCAAGACCGATCGCGACACAAGCTCGAACTTGAACTCACTGTTTTCGTAATCTTTCCAAGTGATTTTAACACCCATTCACTCGATTATCATGGAGAATCAAAGCCCCATGGTTAATTTCACTATCAACCTCGATTTGATGATCGATTCCTTCGATTTCAATCTAGGGTTCTTGTTAAACTTGGGGGAATTTTATTTAAGCTTTTTATAAATTTGAAATGAGATTATGACAGAAAATGGGGCATTGGCCCAACGGTTAAAGCTCAAGGGTGATAAGCAGAGGGCTCGGGTTCGAACCCGAGCCCCTGCAATATTTTAAAAATCTGTTTTTTAATAATAAAATTAAAGAAAATCTTAATGTATTATTAAATTAATATAAAAATCATTTTTATAACATATTACTAAAACAGAATTTATTTAGAAAATTCTAAAATTTGTAAAAGTTATAATTTGGTAAATTTTTATTCATTTTCTTTATTTTAAATTATAAAAATCATTATACAATATATTTAAAATTGGATAAAATTTTAGTGAATCAAATATAAGTACTTTCTTTTAAATTCTTAAGAATTTTTAACTTAACCGTTTATTTGTATTATTTTTAAAGTTATTATGAAATATATTTTTGATAAAGATTTAAAATGTATAAAGATTATTACGAATCAAATGAAAATATATATAAGTTCCAATTATTAGACTTATCATTTCATAAATCATTATTAATATTCTTGAATAAGAATGTTTATCTTATTATTAATAAATCTCTAAAATATTTTTTTTAGTTAAATCGTATCATTTCATTTTCTACTAACAAAGTTAAATAATAAAAATGTATATATACATTATCAAATTACTAAACCGAGAATCCTGATTACAATTGGAACTTTAGACTTCGTAAATCATCTTTTGACCTTATCAACTAAATTCTAAATCTTGAAACGCTCATTTTAGGGCAATTTGAGGACATCGTTGGATTTACCTTATTGTTATTAGCTCCTTATACGTCATATACCATGTGAGTTTCCATACCCCGTTTTATTTTATTTCACACATTTTGGGGTGAAACATGTTAACCGTATAAAAATCACACTTGTAAAGATGTTTGTATTCTTGTAACACACGTGCAATTCATCTTATATTTTGTCATAGTTATTTGGGACTTGTAAATATTATGTGATAGACACTTGTAAACGCAATCATTAACTATTGCTAGCCTAGCGACGTCATAGATCTATGGGCCTGACAAGCCTATTTGGTGCTAAAGCCGAGGTTATTGCCGGCTCCTGGTGACGTATTCTTGATCATCATGGGAACCAAGTACACTTAGCTAATCATATAATTTCGTTGTGGCCATATTTGTCAAGGTTTGATTGTTACATTTGTTATCCATTTATATTTGCATTATTCCTTAACCTATGACATGAAATGGCATCTTAAAAGATTCTATATATGTATGTACAATCTATGGGAACTCACTAACATTATATGTTGACTGTATTTTTAACATGTTTCAGGAAATACTCAAGCTTAGTATTACTTTGAAGATATGAAATCATCTAGGAATTCGGACCTAGTGAAAATAAAGATCATGCTATGAGAACTTGATGTTGAATTTTTATTTATGTTATGTTTGTTTAATTTGAGACTTATGCTATGTCAATGTTGACATGAAATGGTTATTTAATAATATTTACACCTTGAAATAGTGTTGTGTGGCATGAACAATCTTAACCCTCACATCTCAACGCTTTCGCCGTTAAGGTTAGGGTGTGACAAATCACTTGAATCTATGATTGATAAGTAATTTGATTAAATAATTGTTGAATTCAGTTGTGTTTCATCAATAGAAACATGATTTGAATCACAATTTCATGTTTCAATTCGTTTAAATCTAAAAATTTGACCTAAATTATGTTCGAACCTGTTCTTCATATTCGGACTGTATTTCAATCAGAAGATTGAATTATTGTTGTTTTGTTGTTGAAATTGAAGATGAAGGATTGATTATCGACCTATAAACTACCTAATTGGAAGTTTTTAAATCAATTCAACAAGTTTTGAAGATTTTTAGAAGATTTGAGTTCATTTGAATCTGTTGAATTAGGAGCATTAGGTTAAAACACTGCTGAAAATTGCCTAAGTGTATAGGCGCTTGACAATTGTTTAGGCGTTTGAACACTATTTAGACGTTTTTGGTCTAGGCATTTGACCATTGTTGAGGTGCATTACAACTGTTTGGACACTTTGAAACTTTTTAGATACTAAGTAATTCTAGGCGCATAACCACTGTTTAGGCGCATTAGAACTGCTTTGGCGTTCTACAACCCAGGCGCTTGACAACTGTTCAGGCGCATTACAACTATTCAGGCGCATTATCAGTTGGGTGTTTTAGAATTCTACTAAGGCAGTCCCTTGATCTTTTCTAGCTTTTCTGACGTGGCTTCAATGATATCGGCGCCTCCCTACTCTTTCTGACCGATGTCACCCCAACACACCGGGGTTCTGCATCTCCTCCTATACAACATTTCGAATGGTGGCATGCCTATACTGGCATGATACTGTTGTTGTAGGAGAACTCTGCCAATGGTAGGTGTTCATCCCAACTTCCACCAAAGTCAATAATGCATGCTCGGAGCAAATCCTCCAAGGTTTGAATGGTCTGTTCTAATTGACCTTCTGTCTGAGGATGATAAGTTGTGCTAATGTGTAACCTCGTCCCCATGGCATCATGAAATCTCTTCCAGAACTTGGATGTGAACCGGGTGTCCCTATTGGAAACAATAGACACCGGCATGCCATGACGAGTTATGATCTCCTTGATGAATAGCTCTGCCAACCTTTCCGATGAGTACGTCTCTCGGATAAGCAAAAATTGTGCACTCTTTGTCAGGTGGTCCACGATCACCCAAATGGTATCACATCCTTTCGTAGAGCGAGGCAACTTTGTGATGAAATCCATGGTGATGTGTTCCCACTTCCATTCGGGTACATCCAAAGGTTGGATCTTCCCATATGGTTTCTGATGTTCCACCTTCACTTACAAACAGGTCAGGCACTTACTCACGTACTCCACCACGTCACGCTTCATTCCGGCCACCAATAATCCTTCTTCAGATCATGATACATTTTTGTAGCACCAGGATGGATGGAATATCATGTTTTATGAGCCTCATCCATGATCCTTCCCCTCAGCTCCCCATAACAAGGGAGCCACATCGGCCCAAAGCGGGTTTTCACGCCAAGGATGTTTTCCCCCAATTTCGTCGCCTACCCCTTCATTCGTTCGAAGTTGATCTTATCATCCTTTAACACCTCATCTTGGAATTCCATGATTTGACCCATAACATCCGGCGTCACAACCAACTGACAAGCCTTTACCCGAATCGGCTCCGGCCTCTCCTTTCGACTGAGGGCATCGGCTACCACATTCGCCTTACCCGGATGATAGTGGATTTCACAGTCGTAATCCTTGATCAACTCTAACCATCTTCTCTGTCTCATGTTAAGATCCTTCTGCTCGAAAAGTACTTCAGACTTTTGTGATCAGTGAAGATGGTGCACCTAGTCCCGTACAGATAGTGCCTCCAAATCTTTAATGCAAAAACCATAGCCGCCAACTCCAGGTCATGAGTGGGATAGTTAGACTCATGGATCTTTAATTGTCAGGATGCGTAGGCTATAACCCTTCCCCGTTGCATTAGCACACAACCCAATACCAAATAAGAAGCATCGGAATAGACCACCAAGTCTTCATTCCCTTCTGGTAACGTCAAGACAGGAGCTTGAGTCAACCTTGTCTTCAACTCTTCGAAAGCATTCTCCTTCTCTTGACCCCATACGAACCTCACATCCTTATGGGTCAATTTGGTCAATGGTGAAGCTATCTTGGAGAAGTCTTGGATGAACCGTCTGTAGTAGCCCGCCAAACCCAAGAAACTGCAGATCTCGGATGGCGTCTTTGGGGTCTTCCATTGCATAAATGCCTCCAACTTTGCTGGGTCCACCATAATCCCTTAGGAATTAACCACGTGACCCAAAAACTGAACTTCCCACAACCAGAATACGCATTTGGAGAACTTGGCATACAGCTTCTCTCTTCTATGCGTCTCCAAAACCTCGTGAATGTGACCGGCGTGCTCTTTTTCACTCTTCGAATAAATCAGGATATCATCAATAAACACAATCACTGATTTATCCAACATCGGCCGGCACACCCGATTCATCAAATCCATAAAAGCAGCTGGCGCGTTGGTTAGACCGAAAGACATAACGAGGAATTCGTAATGCCCATATATAGTTCGAAACGTGGTCTTTGGGATATCCTGTTCTTTGACCTTTAGTTGATGGTAACCAGATCGAAGATCTATCCTTGAGAACCAGCTGGCGCCCTGCAGCTGATCAAACAAGTCGTCAATTCGCGGTAGTGGGTACCTGTTCTTCACCGTTAACTTGTTCAAATCACAGTAGTCGATGCACATCCTCATGCTACCGTCTTTCTTCTTAACAAACAAGATCAGAGCACCCCAGCGAGAGATACTCGGTCGGATGAACCCCTTATCAAACAAATCTTGCAACTGGGTCATCAATTCCTTCATCTCAGAGGGAGCAAGATGATAAGGCACCTTTGCAACAGGTTGGGCACCAGGTATCAGATCAATCTAGAACTCGATCTCGCGGTCAGGTGGTACCCCTGGTAGGGCTTTGGGAAACACATCAGGGAAATCGCATACTACCGGCACGCCTTACAATTAAGGCATGGTATCGTCCATATCCTTCACATAGGCCAAGTAAGCACCACACCCAGGTCTCATAAACTTCTCGACCATGATCATCGAGATTTCTCGCGATGTAATGCACTCCTTGTCTCCATGTATCGTAACCAAACTGCCATCGGGTGCAGTCAGACAAATCGTCTTCTTTCGGCACACGATGTTCGCTTTGTAAGCCACCAACGAATCCATACCTAACACCACATCAAAGCCTCCTAGGGCCATCACGTACAATCTAGTAGGAAACTTACGACCGTTCTACTCTATGAGGCAATCGTCTATCACAAGAGTCACCTTGGTAGACTTTCCTATCGCAGTCTCTACATAGAAGGGCACGTCTATCTTCTTATTCTTACCATGCATTTCATAACAAAAGGTAGCAGATACAAAACTTCTACTAGCACCCAAATCAAATAGCACAGAAGCATACAGTTGGTTTACCAGAAACATACCTGAAACTACTTCAGGGTCTACTCTGGCTTCTTCCCGGGTCATGTTGAATGCCCTTTCCTTGGCTTTGGGGTTCTTACTTCTCGCTTTCTCGCCGATAGTCTGAGTCCCTGAGCTCCCTGCTCCACCCTTCTTGCAATCTCGGCCCGAGTGGCCTACCTCCCCACACTGATAACATCGTGGTACCCCGCATTGTCTAGCATAATGGCCCTAGCCTCCACACTTAAAACACTAGTTCGTCCCCACTCTACATTCACCAAAGTGAACCTTCCCAAACTTCTTACATACCCTCTTGTCACCCCCTTTACTCGATCCTGGGCGGCGATCGTCAATCCTCATCTTCTTTTCCCCGATCCCATAATGGTCACCCTTGAATCGCTTCCCATTACCGTTCTTGTTCCAACTCTTTTCAACCTTCCTCTAAATTGGCACCAGATCCCTCTCATCCTACAACCTTCCGGCCAAATCTATTGCAGACCTAAAAGTGCTCAGTCTGGCAGCTATCATGTTCCTCCTGATATCAACGGGCAGACCCTGCATGTATCTCTTGATCTTCTTAGACTCTGGGGTTACTAGATTGGGCATGAGTCTTGCAAGCTCATTGAACTTGGAGGTATACCCTTGATGAGTCATGTTTCCAGCCTCCAAATGCAAGAACTCCTTCTCAATTTTGTCCAACTCCTGATGTGGACAATACTCCTCCAGTACCAGTTCCTTCAAATCCGACCACCTCATCCTTGCAACAGACCGTTTCCCCTCAGCTTGGACAATGTTGTCCCACCAACATAATGTCGAGTCAACAAAAGAATGGGAGGCAAACTTCATCTTTTGATCTTCCCGACATTCGCTGATATCTAGGACTACCTCCATATCTCGAACCCAACGATGTGCAGCAGTAGCATTGTCGTTACCATCAAATGTCGGGGGTTTGCATCTCTGAAACTCCTTATAGGCGCACCCCTTAGCAGTCTCCTTCTCCCCCCCTCGCTATCATCGTCAGCGATTACCACCTTGGGGCTAGATGGCTCATCTTCAGCTTTCTCTTTCTCCTCTGTATCTTTGGTCTTTTCACCATCCTTTACTGCCCTCATTACCTCGATCACCACTGAAGGTAACACGTTCTGCATGACGTTGTAGACTTCGTCAACGATAGCTTCCTTTACCGTAGACTTGAGGGTGGCTGATCCTTCACCCTCTTAGTGCCTATGAATACTCGAGTCCTCATGAACTGTCTCAGGAGCCTTAGCTTTGCTTCAGGTGACACGTGGCCCATTAGTACACCCACCACGAGCACCTTCTCGGGTTGCCTTCCCAGGTTTCCTACCCGCCATAAGATCTACCTCCTATAAGATTCAAGCACTAACAAGGTCATTCAAGGTAGTAGCTCAGATTATGTCAAGTAAAGTAAGTCCCTAATTACAGTGGCCAGTTGTGATTAGCCACTTACTTTACTCTTCATTCCCCAAGCATTCCCTATCCAGACTACATCAGTATCCAAATCTACTAAGCACATAAATCAAATAGCACACGCATGTAATACCGGTTACTTATGAAAGATTACCTGATGGCACGTAGCTACATGGGCTGGCATCCCTCCATTCGGTCCCATTCTCAGTTTTAGTTTAGGTTTTGAAAATATTTACCCATTTCTCTTAAACTTTGGCTCTGATACCAACTTGTAAGGCCTCGTTCCTGGAGACCTCACAGTTGGATAATCACAACATTTTTCATATAAGATAAATACATTCCAAAGAAATGTCGCAGCGGATTAAGTTGTCAAAAACCATTCATGCATTAATATTTGATGTTGCTAAATAATACATCATTGTATTTTTACAATTACAAAAGAATTCATTCAGTCGTATTACAAAACAACAATATCATTATGCACGAATGGATGCCAGTCTTTGCCCGCCAAGTAGCCTCACCCGCATGCCATCCTCAGCAACACCCTTACCTGCCAACTGATATGCATATAAAAAGTCAGCATTGCTGAGTGAGTTCTAGTTTAATAATATAAAAATATACACTTTGTAAACTTCATTTGGTGATCATTCAAAAAAATACATAATCCATCATAAAATGATTCATTATCTTTCTTTCTTTATCTTTCTCTTTTATTAACTAGGATTTCACAAAGCAAGAACCTACATTGTTGGTTGGCAACAGATGCCGAACCCCTGTCGGCAAACGTTTATCATGGTAGCTAACCCTTCGATAGTTGATCCACACTGCTAGGCACGAAGCCTGCTCATGAACTAGGATCCCATTCATTTGTTGGACAATCCCCAGGATTGACCCCAGATGTGCATCCTCATAGGCTATACAGCCGCACCTCATTTGAGCTAACGACAACAAGGCCGTGCACCTCCATTCATTTTTCTTGCAAGGATTTTTTATTCATCTTATGGGCCCGGGGTAACATTCCTTAAGTTTCACTGTTCTTCTTTTATTCTTTCGTGTCCACTTGTTATGGATAATACTTATTAAAATGCACGTAGCATAATCACATAACATGGCAATATTATAGACGTAGAGAAAGCAGCACATAAGAAAGAACCAAGCATGATAATCTCTAAGTATAATCTTTCTTATTCATCAATACTTAACACTTAGATTCGATTCCCAAAATTTCAGAATAATTCTATGTAGAAGCCTCTTGAAGATTAACATTTAGTCTTTATTGTCTTTATTAATAGTTTTGTCATAGTTTTGGGTCTTATTTGTAAATATATGTTCCTTTTTGTTTTCTTTGATAGTATAAGTAGCATAGATTATGTATTGCGTAGGTAAGCACAAAGATTAAACTAGTGCACATTAGAATCAGTTGAACGAATTGTAACTGTTTTCTCTACACTTGTATTTCTATGCTTTCTATCAATGAAAAACTATGAATTTTTCTAATATGTTTGCATTGATTTGATACTTGTGTGTTTTGAAAAAATTCACAATATCATCACAGATCTATCCATTTTGATCCTATCAAATGGTATCAGAGCTGTTGGTTCAGTGATTTGAGCTTATCGACATTTTGAGCTCTTTGAATCACTTGAATCTATCATTGATAATCAATTTGATCTAATAATTGTTGAATTCAATTGTGTTTCATCAATAGAAACATGATTTGAATCACAATTTCATGTTTCAATTTGTTTAAATCTAAAAATTTGACCTAAATTATGTTCGAACCTGTTCTTCATATTCGGACTGTATTTCAATCAGAAGATTGAATTATTGTTGTTGTTTGTTGAAATTGAAGATGAAGGATTGATTATCAACCTATAAACTACCTAATTGGAAGTTGTTAGATCAATTCAACAAGTTTTGAAGATTTTTATAAGATTTGAGTTTGAATCTGTTGAATTAGGCACATTAGGTTAAAACACTGCTGAAAATTGCCTAAGTGTATAGGCGCTTGACAACTGTTTAGGCGTTTGAACACTAGTCAGGCGTTTTTGGTCTAGGCGTTTGACCACTATTGAGGCGCATTACAACTGTTTGGACACTTTGAAACTTTTTAGAAACTAAGTAATTCTAGGCACATAACCACTGTTTAGGCGCATTAGAACTGTTTTGGCGTTCTACAACCCAGGCGCTTGACAACTGTTCATGCGCATTACAACTGTTCAGGCGCATTATCAGTTGGGCATTTTAGAATTCTACTAAGGCAGTCCCTTAGGCGTTTCTACATCAAAGTTGGGTGTTTGACAACTGTGTGGGCGCTTCATCTCTGTCTAGGTGGATCAACTCAACACTTAGAAATTTTTTTAAAATTTAAAAAAAAATCTAAAAGTATTTTCAATTCATAGTTTTTAATTCAAAACTTAAAAACAACAAAATCAAATCTTTTTCTTAAAAACAAAAATTCAAAATGGTCAAATTTGAAGATTTTGAGAATAGAGTTCCTAAGTTGAAGAACAGAGCTGATTTTAAGAACTGGTATTTTAGATTGAAAGATCATCTTAATTCTATTGACACTAAATTGTGGAAGTCAATAGAAAAAGGACCTCATATCCCAATCACATCAGATGGTCCTGATAGAGGTTTTGTCTACACAAAAGAGTCTCCAGAACCTTATCCTGAAGATGGGTTACAAGGTGATGATCTAAGAAAAGTAAAGAATGACATTAAAGCATATTCATTGATGTGTAAAGGATTACCACTAGAAGTCTTAACTAGACTTGATGGATATCAAACTGGATATACTATGTTTAAATCTTTGAAGATAATATATGAAGGTGGTAAGGAGATTCAAGATCTCAAGAAGTAGAAACTGAAGAGGCAGTTAGAGCTATTTGAGCATTTATCTGGTGAAACTATAAACCAAATGATGAATAGATTTGTGCAACTTACAACTAAGATGTCAACTGCTGGCATCAAAAATGATCTCAAAGATCCAAATTTTAGACTTCTCAATGCTCTTCCATCCTCATAGAAACAAACAGTGACATTGTTGAAGCACACTGAAAAATTCCCTATGGATCTTGATCTATTGATTGCCAAAATTGAGTCAATTAAGATTGATGAAAGCTCAAGAAACAATAATAGAGCAGCATCAATGTCTCGGTACAAATATGTTGCATCTCCAGCTAGCACAGTGGAGAATGCCTTTATGGCAAAGAATGAGAATTCACCAGAAGAAGAGGGTGATCTGTTTGTTGGAGCAGGGTTCTTTACAAATTCTTCATATACAAGTGCTCCTGCTTATGCAACTCAATCACAACCTCAGTCTCCTCCTAAACCTCAAAACTCTAAACCTCAAACTGAGACTCCATCTTCTAACTCTGCTAAAACTAGCAGAGTTAAAGATGTTATTAACATCCTATTACAGGATGAGGAGTCTAAAACTGCTTTTACTACTTTTATGGCTAGTTTTCAAGCTTATCAAGGTAGTCATTTAACACAATTAGATCTTGTTTTGCAGGACTTATTCGAGATGGATCCAGATGATGTAGAAGAGATGGATTTAAACTGGCAAATGATGATGATTGCATATAGAACCCAGAAACATTCTTATGTCAACAGGAACTACAAGCCAAGTGCTAACAAGGCTGTTGGATTTGACAAATCTAAGTCAAGGTGTTTCAACTGTAATAGCTATGGCCACTTCTTTTAGGAATGCAAAGCTCCCAGAAACAAAGGAGGGAATGGTCAAGCTAGTTCAAGCAATCAAAGATATCCACAATAGTCTCAGAAGACATTCCAAAAGCCATATCAAAGTCTACCAATGCCTGAACTTAAAGATGAATCTAAATCTTCTGAAGAGCCTAAGAAAGCTCTTATCATGAGCATCAAGTATGGATATGAATGGAGTGCGTATGCAGAGCAGTTTACAGCTGACTTAACATCTAGTCTATCTCTTATTTCAGAAGTTCAAGGTGAAGACTGGTCAGAAGACAGTGATCCAAAGGCTGAAGATGACTCTGAAAATGAAGAAGAAAAGTATGACTGGAGTGATAAATCTGATCCTAAAGAGGATTCAGAAGAAGTTCCATTAATGGTATAGTCAGATCAACCAAAGGTTGGAAATTTATCTTCTAACTCTGAGACTACTTCACCAAAATATCCTGAAATACCAGCTGAAGTAAGAGAAAAACTATGCACCAAATATTGCTTTGAACATGTAGAATATTACCGAACTTACTCATACAAAATTTGTGAAAAGCTCAAGCAAAAGGAATTAATGCATAATAAACTTAAAAATGACCATAAAATATCAGATGAAAAGATCATTTCTCTACAAACTTCATGGAACAAAACTTTGAAAGAATTAGAAATTGTTTCCAAACAACTTGAAGAAATGACTAAGAACTTGGAAGAGGAGAAAATAGCACATGCTGCTACACAAGTTGATCTTGCAAAAGTCAAAAGTTCTAAAACAATTGTGGAACAACTGGTAAGTGAACGAAAGGATAAACAAAAAGCAGGCTTAGGTTTTACACACGAACCAATGCCTGAATCCATAACAAACACTTTACCAGAGAACTTCAACACACATGATCATTCTCCTGAAAATAAAGCTAAACTTAAAGCTTTCCAAAACAAAAACAAGATTTCTGATAGTGAAGAAGAGAGAACCAATGTTGAAATATTTGAAGAAAAAGATACTGAAACGATCAAAAACGGTCATCCGGTAAAAGTAAAATCATATGAACCACGACCGAAAAGTAAGAAAATATGTGTTCCCAAAGAATCTGTTTTGGAAGAAGTGATCATTAAAAATAATAAACAAAACTCCAAAAACAAAGATAAAGCAAAAGAAGAAGAAGGAACATCAGAAGATTCAAACTCTTATGGTCTATATAATCCAAAGTTTATTAAATGGAAAAAAGATTAGAAAGAGAAAGAAACTGAAAAAGAATCTTCACCTGAAGATGTTCAATCTCAAATAAAATCAAGTTCTTCAAAATCAAGGAACCAAAGAAGAAGAAGAAAATTGACTAAAGCTAAAACTGATCAAAATAAGAGTCAAGAAAATCAGACAAATCAAGCAACTCAATTTAAACCAATAAAATTTGTGTCTGCTGGTACTTTGAACATGAACTTAATTCAAGAAGTTAAACAAACTCCTAAGAACAAATCAAACTCTGATTTGAAAACAAGTTCAGATTTGAAGTCTTCTGCTGTCGTTAAACAATTTGTTTCTAAGGATTCTAAGAATGTAGTTCATGTACAAAAGTCAAAACCAAATATACAAAAGAACAAATTGTCAAATCAAAAACAAAATTTGTCAAATCAAAAACAAAAGATTAACTTTTCAACGCCTAAATCTAAACAAGGATCAAACGTTGCGTCAACATCAAAAGTTAATAAGCAGTTGATTAGAACACCACAAAGGTACTATGAAATTTGTGACATGTATAATCATAAGACTGCTGAATGTTTTTTTAACAAGTATTGTCACATATGTGATATGAGAAATCACTCAACAGTAGATTGTTACCTTAAGTACTGTACCTTCTGTGATGAAAGGACTCACAATACAAAAAATTGTTACTTTAGAAAGAGTTCGCCAAGGAAAGGATTTGCAAATACACAATTGAGCAAAGGCTATGTTAATCCTTAATTTAAAAGAAATCAAACCATTGGTTTTCAAAGATTAACTAACCAACCTTCCTTAGGCTTGAGATCTTTCAAAAGAAATGACTCTGTGAGACCAAAACAATACATTCAAGATCAATTCATTCCAAGGTCTGTGAGAATGAATGATAAAAATTTTGGAAATAAAAATTTTTCAAAAATTGGTCATTCAAATGGTATGAATTTTCTTAATAATGATCAAAAATTTGTGAAAAATAGAATTAGTAAATTCATTAAAAACAAGCCCGATGTGAATAAACTCCATTTTAAACAATTTACCATAGTTGATAAGTTTGGCAAGCCCAATACCATCTCGGCTTGGGTCGATAACTCAACTTAATTTTCTTTGTCTTGCAGGTACGCCCGAGAAGACCTATCAACACATGGTATGTGGATAGTTGGTGTAGCCGGCACATGACAGGCAATCATGCCTTACTTCAAGAATTTAAGTTAAAAGATGGTACACACGTCGCCTTCGGTGGTGATGCAGGAGGAAAAATCACAGGCGAGGGAATAGTATCCAATGGGATAATAAGCTTTGATAAAGTCAACTACTACTCACAGTTGAACTTTAATTTGTTAAGCGTTTCCCAAATTTGTGATAAATCGTATTCTGTTCTTTTTGATGATTCTTTCTGTTACATTTTGAAACCAGGTTTTCAGATTAGCAAAGACTGGGTGGTTGTTAAAGCTGTTAGGGATTGAGATGTATACAAGGTGGATATGTCTCAAGTTGATCCATCTACAGAAACAGCTTGCCTTATTGCTCAAGCATCAAATGACGAAAGTCAACTTTGGCATAGACATCTCGGGCATTCCAACTTCAAGAATATGAACAAGCTTGTAGCGGGAAATCATGTTATCGGCCTTCCATCAAAGAAGTTTGCCACTACTGATCTCTGCTTAGCATGTTTAAAGGGGAAGCAACATAGAGCATCTTATAAGCCCAAGCAAATAAACTCAAATTCCAAACCTCTCCAAATGTTGCATATGGACCTTTTCGGACCAACAAATTTGAAGAGTATTGGAAGAAAATCTTATTGTTTAGTTATCATTGATGACTTCACAAGATTTTCATGGGTTTTCTTTTTGAATGCTGAATCTGAAACAGCTGAATTATTAAAAGAATTCATCACAAAAGTTGAAAATCAATTAGAATAAAAAGTAAAAATAATAAGAAGTGATAATGGAACGGAATTTAAAAATGTGACTATTGATATGTTTTGTGCAGAAAAAGGAATTGCTCATCAGTTCAGTGCTCCCAGAACTCCTCAACAAAATAGAGTTGCTGAAAGGAAAAACAGAACTTTGATTGAGGCTGCACGATCCATGTTAGCAGATGCAAAAATTCCTATCACTTTTTGGGATGAAGCCATATCTACTACGTGTTTTGTACAGAATCGTACTTTAATTATGAAAGACAAACTAAAAACTCCTTATGAGTTGATGTTTGGCAGGAAACCAAACATAGATTTTCTTAAATCTTTTAGTTGTCCAGTTTTGATTTTAAATTCAAGTGATCATCTAGGAAAATTTGATTCAAAATCTGATGAAGGATTTTTCGTTTGATATTCATCTGTTTCAAAAGCCTATCGAGTTTATAACTCTAGGACAAATGTTATACTTGAAACATTCAACATTAAATTCCTTGAAAATTATTTTCCATCAGTTTCAAATGGTCCAGCTTGGTTATTTGATTTAGATTCATTGTCAAACTCTTTTCAATCTAACTTGTTTCATCAATCTAACTTGCTTGATTCTACAGGTGAGAAGAAACTTCAAGGAGATCTTGGTTCTTTCAGTGGTGATTCAGATTCTGATGATATGGATGACTCAAGCCCAGATTATCCATTTTTTTCTTTTGTCAAAGATTCAATAATTCAGTTTAATAATAATGATCAATCTCATCAAGATGAAGATCATTTAGTTTCAGAAGATCAAGATGTTTCACAACCTATTCCTAATGATGGTATAGAAATTGTACAACCTGAGTCTGGAACATCATCTATTTCTGGTGATGTAGTTGGTACCGGTAATCTTGATTACTTCATCAACTCACCGACTCAAGTTCCCAATTTCAATCCACATTCTTTAAACCTATTGCATAAGCTTTCCAACTTCAACCAAACCAATCTGGATGTTCATGTTCAAGGAAATGAGATTCCAACATCTCGTATTCACAAGAACCATCCAACGTCTCAGATTATTGGTCCATTGAATGAGAGAACAACGTGAAGTAAATCAGAACAAGCAAATCTTTGCTTATACTCGTGTTTTTTGTCTCAAATTGTATCTAAAAATGTCACCAAAGCATTAAAGGATAATAGTTGGATTGAGGCTATGCAAGAAGAATTATTGCAATTCTGCAAATAAGAAGTGTGGAATCTTGTGGATTTACCTGCAGGAGAAAATGCCATAGGCACAAGATGGTTATTCAGAAACAAACAGATGATCGAGGAATCGTTATTAGAAATAAAGCGAGACTCATTGCACAAGGATACAACCAAGAGGAAGGAATAGATTATGATGAAGTATTTGCTCCAGTTGCAAGACTTGAATCAATTCGTGTCTTCCTGGCTTATGCATCATTCATGAAATTCAAGGTGTATCAAATGGACGTTAAAGGTGCTTTCTTGTATGGACCGATCACCGATGATGTGTATGTAAAGCAACCTCCGGGTTTTCAAGATTCAGAATTTCCACATCGTGTATACAAGCTTAGCAAAGCTTTGTATGGACTACATCAAGCCCCTAGAATCTGGTATGAAACATTGTCACAACACTTAATCCAACATGGATACACGCAAGAGAAAATTGATCCTACTTTGTTTATTAAGAAGGATGCTGATGATCTCTTATATGTTCAAGTGTATGTTGATGATATCATTTTTGGTTCTACAAGTCCAAAGTTGTGCAATGAATTTGTAGAAATCATGAAGTCTTGTTTTTAAATGAGTTCTATGGGAGAAATAAATCTCTTTCTTGGACTTCAAGTCAAGCAGTCTGCAGATGGAATTTTTATCAATCAATAGAAATTCATTGATAAAATCTTGGAAGAAATTTAAACTGCAAGATTGTCAATCCATAAGAACTCCAGCTGACGTAAATTCCAAGATTGAACCTGATTCGAAAGGAAAATCTGTTGACCAAACTTTATACAGATCTATGATTGGTTTATTGATGTATCTTACTGCATCTAGACCTGACATAATGTATGTTGTTTGTGTCTGTGCCAGGTATCAATCAGACTCGAAGGAATCCCACTTAATTGTTGTTAAACAAATATTCAGGTATCTCAAAGGAAAACCGACTTTAGGGCTATGGTATCCTTATGAAGGTAACTTCGAGTTACATGGATATACAGATAGTGATTATGGAGGATGTTGTCAAGATCGTAAATCTACTACGGGTGGTAGTCAGTTTTTAGGACCCAGATTAGTATCATGGCAATGTAAGAAACAAACAAATGTCTCCGTTTCAACCGCAGAAGCTGAGTACACTGCTGCTTCAGCAGGATGTTCTCAAATCCTTTGGTTATAAAACCAACTGCTGGATTATGAGTTCAATTTTCTTAAAACTCCAATTTACATTGATATCACTGCTGCTATGTTCATTACAGCTAATCCTATCCAACATTCAAAAACAAAACATATCGAGATTCGATATCATTTTCTCAGAGATAACTCTGAAAAAGGTTTAATCATTTTAATCCAAATTGCAACTGAAAAACAGTTGGCGGACCTATTTACAAAAGCCTTTTTACCAGGAAGGTTTGAGTATTTGGTAGAGTCAATTGGTCTTATTAACCATGTGTAAAAACTAGTTTTTGAGCATTTCAGTTTCTTGAGTCTTAAAATGATCAGAACCCTCCCTTAACTAAATAGGAAACAACAAGAGAAACTGTCTTTGCAATATGTGAGAAATGATAGATACATTAGTTTGATTAGTTGCATACTTTGCTTACGACTAAAGTGTGATGTGATCAGATATGATGTGCAGGTAAGCTCATGTAATTATACTGAAAAAGTAAACTCTTGTGATCAAACTAAATCAATCATGCATTCATGTTTGTCCATTTTAGTACACATGAGTAGTGTTGACTTCTCAAATTGATTGCTTGTAAAGTCACAAACTCACACCTGGTGGCGATATGAATAACCATTAAGCTCTAATTAATTTAAAGCATCGATTCACTTCTCTGTTATGAGTCATCATAGACCTGAAGTGACGAGATATTCTTTGTTGTAAGTCATTACAGACTTGGATATTCTCATCTGATGCAAAAAGATGCCAATGTGCACAAACTAAACATGAGATCTAGTTATAAGTATATGTCAGGTTTTCAAGTTGAGAAAAGTGATTTCTTGCATATCTTGACGAGGGTTGAGCTCTCAAGTCTAAGTGTGACTTACATGTGTTGATCTTAACTGATATGATCTCACTATAGACATATGATTCAATTGTATATAATAGATTTTTATTCTACTTTAATTTTGATTTTTGCATGTTTTTCTGTGTGCAGGCATATTAACAATGATTGTGCTCTTCCTGTGACTTTCAAGAAACTTCTAAGTTTTATTAAACTTAAAAGTTTAGGGGGAGTAAAAAGTAAAAGTGTCAAAGAGAAAATTTTCAAATTTCAAGATATGAAAAATCAAAAATTAAATGTTTTGGATGGATATGATGAAGCTAAAAAGTTCAAGCATGTGTGTGTTTGATATAATGTAAAAATGAACCTGAAGAAAACATTTTAAAGTGGAAAAGCTTCTTGCAACATTTTAATATGAGACTTTTTGTTAAAATTAGAGACTAAAATGACGGGAAATTGTTTTTAAAAAATTTAAAACAAAAATAAAAAGGTCAAAATTTAAATGTCAAAAGTACAAAATTGGGGGTCAATTATGTAAATTTTGGGTGAAAGTCAAAATTTGACAAATTGTTTTAAAAATTAGTATATGAACATTACTAATACGTTTAAACAGTGTTCAGGTGGAAGATTTGAAAATTACAAGTGTTAGACTCATGGAAGTAATCTCATGCGCCTAAACAGTGTTCAAAAGTCCAAAATAGGAGCATGATATTTTTTCAAAATTTGTACAAGTGTTGGGCGTTTTAGACTACCTCATGTGCCTAAATAGTTGTCATATATTTGAAATCTATGGTTAAGTGTTGGGCGTTTCATCCATACTCATGCACCTACACAGTACCAGGCTTTCAAGAATTGGGCGTTTCAAGTGTAAAATTACCAAGTGTTGGGAGTGTCAGTTAGTCCTACGCGCCTGAACAGTGCAAAAGTGCCTAAACAGTGCTTATGCGTTTGAACAGTGCCCATGCGTCTATAACTCATGCGCACAAATAGCTCTCATGCGCCTAAATACTTAGTGTAAAAATCAACCCATGCGCACAACCAGTGCTAATACGCCTAAATTCTTTTTGTTAAATCGAGTCTCATGCGCACAAACAGTGCTCATGTGCCTAAAAATTTACACTTAGTATAAATACAACATTTGTGATTTCAAATTTCTCATTCACTCTCAAATCCCCTGTTCTTGCACCCGACTATCGAACACCCTTGATTCATCAGTTCATCTTCCTGATTGTTATTTGTTCAATACTTGCGATTGATAGTTTGTTTTTCAGATTCTAAACGTAAGTTCATGAACAAATTCATACAATTTCAAGTTTATAGTTTGAATTTGATTGGGCGTTTCATGACTATACGGGCGTATGAACCCTAGTTCGACTGAAATTTTGAAATCTGTGACTTTAATGTAAATGTTTAACTAAAATTGAACATTGATTGATGATATACACTTGATTTCGAACATATTGTGATAATCAAATCTGATTTTCATTAAATTTGTTCTTGATGATGATGTTCATGTTCATCAGTCGAAGTTCTTGAATATGAACAATCATATTCATGAATTTTTAATAAAAATGAAAAATTAATCACAAATTAATTCTTAATCTGTTTTTGAGAAAATTTAATGAATTGATATGTTTGAAATCATTTACACTCTAACTTGAATGTATTTTGTTTTTTGACAGAATACTTGAACACTTAGAAAATTTTCAAAGTGCAAGTTAGGTTAACAGAATTAAAACATAATAATTCATTTAAATTTCTATAAATATCAATTTGATTCAATATTGCAAATTCTTAAGTGTCTAATTCTTTTGTCTTATCCTTTCAGATGGCTGAATTAAAGTTTGAGCCTAAACACAATGTAGCAGCATTTCTAAACGAAGATGTTCGGGATGCTACAGGCTATGAAGAGATGATCAGATTTTTGTTAAGGACGAAGTATGTTTATGCTGTGTGTTACCAACTAGTCATTTATTCCAGACTGATCAAGAAGTTTTGGCTACTGCAACTGTTGAAATCAATGAAGAAGGGAGAAAAGTTTTAAGAGGATTCATAACAAATGAAAGAATGATTGAAGTGTCAGAAGAATCCATTAGAGAAGCATTAAGGCTTGGAAACAATGACCCTGAAGACTTTGCTGAACTCTCATTTAATGAATGTAGAGAAACTTTTATTACTATGGGTCATCCAGACCATTTTCCAAAGAAGCAATTTTTCAGAGCCCGAGTGTACAATCACTGGAAACTACTATGCTATATATTCCAGCATTGCATGTCAAAAAGAAGTGCAGGTTGGAACTCCTTTCCAGTTGATATAGCCTCACCCATTGTGGCTCTTGCAACAAACAGAAGATTCAACATGGCTCGTTGGATTATGAATGGATTTATCTTTAACTTGGAGAAAGGAATCAGAAATAAGTATCTGATGTACCCAAGATTCCTGCAGATGATCATAAATGAAGCAAATCCTGATTATCATGCTTATGGAGTTGGTGGAGAAAGATTGATTCTTGAGCATATGACAGAAACTTCATACAAAAGACTATCAATGATTATTGGTGCTCCTAATGTACCAATGTTTGACTATATGAGGGCTGTGGCTCAAGATGATGTGAATATTAATGAAGAGCATTTTCATCTTATTGAAGATGAGCCAGTTGACCCAAATGATCTTATTGAAGAAGCTCCTCAAAATGAAGATGATAATGATGAAAGTTCAAGTTCTGATGATGATGATGATAATAATGATGATGGTGATGATGGTAATGACATGGAACAATTAAATGAAGATATTCATGAAACTGAACAAGTTGAAGATGTTCAGGAAGTTGATCAAGTTGAAGATAGAAATGAAGAAAGTCAAACTATTGAGGAGATAGTTAATATGATTGAAGAAGCAATTGAAACAAAAGAACAAACTGTAGTTAATGAAGATGTTCAAAACTTTGAAGTATTTGAAGATGTGATACATGATGATCTTGTAAGTTTGAATCAACAAGATACACATGAAGTGGAAGAAAGAAACTTTCAGTTGATAATTGATGAATTAAAAGAAGAAAATGCTAAGCAAGTGAATCTCATTGAAAAGTTAAGAGAAAAAAATGAGAAATTGAAGGAGGAATTACAAAAGAAAGATAAAGTGATTGCTGATTTGGAGAAAGATAAAGAAACAAATTTGCAAAATTTTGAAGTCATGATGAAAGATTATGACCTAATGGAAGAAAAATTCAAAAAGTTGAAAGAAAACAATGAGGTTTTAAAAGAAGAATTCGAAAGAATGAAAGATAGTCTAAAATCTCCATCCCCTGAAGTTATGATAGTTTCTGAAATTACCCCAATTGATGTTGAGAAGATATCTGAGATAGATAAAGGAAAAAGAAAAATTGATGATGTAGACATTTCAGTTCTAGCTGAATCATCAAAAGTTCAAAAGACTGCATCTGAAGTTAAAACGCAAAAAAGTCAAGAACCTATAGATCAAGAGAAGATTGAGGCACTTGATGATTTAGAATCTGAGTTTGAAGATGCATGGTACGATGAAGTATTGGAAGATGAAGACATGGTTGAAGTTACTCACTCTCCAATCCAGGAAATATCTGAAGACATTCCTGTTGATATTAAAGATAAGTACAATTACTTGATCAAAATGAAGTACAACAGAGTATTCTTGGATGGATTAACTATTTCTCAAATAAATGAAAAGTATGAAAAGTGTATAACCGTTGAGTCTATTGCACCTGTTGATTCGGATGAGATCATAGTGGAACATGGAGAATGGAATCCACTTCAAGAAAGTATCAATGTTGAAGAACTTCAACTTTTGAGTTACTCCATCCTGATCCAGATGATATGAATGTAACTGCTTTAAGGATATGGTTACAATCACGTAACTATCCTAGGAAGAAATTAAACAGAATTCAAGCAAAATCATTGAGGAACTTGGTGAGAAGTTTCCAAGAAACCAAGAAACAAACAAACAGAATGATAGTCCTCGACATGGACAACCCACAGTATCTTGAGATTACAAAGAGAACAAGAATTCTAAAACCTGAAGAGATCAAAAACGTTGAGTTGATAAGAAGTGGACACGAGAGAAGGAAAGAGCTAATGAAGATGATTCCTGAGACTGAAAAACAAGCTTATCAAGTCTCGATTGAACAAAAGCAATTGTGGAATAAAGCTAGAACAGCAGGAGACTTGGTGCGAAATGTTCTACAAAAAGGACAATCAATTTCAGAACTGCTTAATGCAATTATTGTTCCTGATAAAACAAAAGAAGTTAAAATAGTAGCTTGGAAATATGATGAAGTATTTGATGCATTTTTGATCAAGAGAGTAAATGCTATATGTGATGTTTATCACTTTTACTCAAGCATCATTGAACTACCTGTACAAGACTTGAAAGAGCTGAACAAACTTCATTTGATTAACCCAACAAAAGCAGGTCACGGTGAAAATTTTGTTCGATTGCTAAACCAGGGAATATCAAGGATGAGTTCATTTCTTAAAACGAGATGTGATCAGGAAGACAAAGAATACTTTCAATCATTGAAAAGCAAAAGAAAACTTGGAGAAAAAGGTGTAGAAGAAGATGTATTTTTGGATGCTTTTAGTGATAAATACTTTGATAAAGTAACTAATCCTGGTCTGAAAGTGATTGATGGCTCTCAAACGACAAAACCAATTCTATGATGGTTTTATAATGATGATACATTTGAGTTGAAGCTTGTTAGAAATCTGGATGATTGGGATAAAGATATGATTTCTTTATTTGGAGTATTTGAGCTAAAATTGCTTCATCCAAGTTACATTTCTTTCTTATCAATTCAAAAGTTTGAACGGGTGTCTTCTGAAGTTGCTAAAAATGACAAAAAATACTTCTTGATGATCATTAAAGTCATGAATGCTGCAATGGAAAGGATTGCATTACGCAAAGCCTTAGCATATGCAAATATTGTGAAGAAGGATATTAGGTCTATTGAATTCATGAGAATTTGAAGTAAACGGGTGCTGGAGATACATTCAAAAGATTATCCAAAACCAATGGAATTTTATGCTAACATTGACATTGCAGGTTTATCCAAGGAGACATTGGAATGAATGGAAAAGATGGAGATAAAAACAAATGAATCAAAGCCTGAGCAAGCAATTCTAGTAGAAAAATTTGAGTCAGCAATTACAAAGGCATTGAGAGAACAAGAATTGTACAAGGAGAAACCTATGTTCAAAGTAAAAGAAGAACCAGAAGATTTTTTTTGATGTCTGAAGAATGAAGATTGAAGACAAAAGAGCAAAAATTGAATATTTTGAAGACCGAAGACCAAAGATTGAAGATTTTGAAGACTAAAGACAATGTCAATCTTAGGGGGAGTATTGTAGAAGCCCTTGAAGATTAACATTTAATCTTTATTGTCTTTATTAATAGTTTTGTCATAGTTTAGGGACTTATTTGTAAATATATGTTCCATTTTGTTTTCTTTGATAGTATAAATAACATAGATTATGTATTGTGTAGGTAAGCACAAAGACTAAACTAGTGCACATTAGAATCAGTTGAATGAATTGTAACTGTTTTCTCTACACTTGTATTTCTATGCTTTCTATCAATGAAAAACTATGAATTTTTCTGATATGTTTGCATTGATTTGATTACTTGTGTGTTTTGATTCAATTGCATCATAATATCATCACAGATCGATCCATTTTGATGCTATCATTCTAAGTCTTTAGACAAATGCGGATGAACTTAGGCAAATGCGGATGAGTACAACAAATGCGGATGAACATTCTCAGGAAATTTTCTAAGTGTCAGGATATGCGCATGAAAGGAATGCGGATGACTAAAGCAATATACATGGACACTGTAGCAAATGCGCATGGGCAAAACAAATGTGGATGAGTACTTAGCAAATGCGCCTGAAGACTAAGTAAATACGCATGAACAAATCAAATGCAGATGAGTACTTATCAAATGCGCCTGAAGACTTAGTAAATGCACATGAACAAACAAATGTGGATGAGTACTTATCAAATGTGCCTAAAGACTTAGTAAATGCGCATGAACAAAACAAATGAGCATGAGTACTTATCAAATGCGCCTGAAGACTTAGTAAATGCGCATGAACAAAACAAATGCGCATGAATATATAACAAATGCGCATAAACAAAAGACTTAACCGTTAAATGCGGATGGTCCTAAAACTAATCTGAAATGTAACTTATGCCATTACCAGCACCCAATCATTATTCTAATCATGAACATAGCTTAGATCTATCTGTTTAACACTTAGAACTTCATAACTTTAAACGATCAGCAAGAGAAGCACATAACACACCATAACATCAACATCGTTGCACCATACATGAAAATTCATAACTGGTTTCGAAAACATCAGTCAAATATGCAAATTAGCCCCTGAAATAGCAGAAAACATTTAAAAGAGGGGACCTAGAACTCACCAATGCAGCCTTCAAGCAAAACTCCACCAAACTTGAGGGCACAAAGAGTTCAAACAACCTAAACACACCAAAACACAAAACCAAGCACAAAGAACACATAAGAATCGGTTCACAAGCTAAAAATTCAGCTGAAACCGAACCAATTACACAAGAAAATACTCATCTAAGCAAAATCACAGCTTCTCCTCAAGAAACTGATGAAACTTCAGCTCTTCATCCTTCTTTCTTGTTCCAGCCGAAAAGCAGAAGTGAAGAAGTAGTGGCATGGGTGGCCATGACTTTTAAACCATATAATAATAAGGTTTTGTACTTAACAACTAGCACACTGATATCATATTTGTGACATTTCTTTATCCTAGATTTCAAGTAACACTCAAAGTGTCATATATGGTATCTACAAAGAGAATTATAAAGTATCTTAGTGAAGAACCCCAATTAGGGTTATGGTATCCTAAGAGTTTTGACTTCAACCTATATAGATATGCTAACTGTAACTATATGGTTGTAATATTAGTGAGAAATTCACAAAGGGAGGTTCCCAGTTTCTAGGGGAAAATTATATCTTGCCAATGTGAGAAGCAGACATATGCCACTACTCTATTGTAGAAGCAGAGTACATTATTGTATCAAGCTATTTAGCACAGGTGCTATGGATAGTTACCAAATGAGAGATTACAATGAAACCTTCATGAACTACCCATCCATGTTGACAACAGTGGTGCTATTTTGATTACCAATAATTTGATACTACACTCAAAGACAAAGCACATTAACATCATATATCACTGCATTAGAGGTTGTGCTGAAAATATACCCATGTAATTTGTCAAAGTTCATACAAATGAATAAATATGCATATATTTTCACAAAAAGGTTCTAATGAAGAAAGGATTAAGTACCTTATATTTACTCTGGGAATCATGAACTATGAATAATTTGAATTTTTACCTTTTCATTTGTCTTTAAAATTATAGTTCCATACAATGCATTTAGCCTAGTACTCTAAAAAACTTTAAAATCTATTTCTTTCAAAAAAAACTAATAATAAAGAAGTAGTTTTTAATTCCAAATAAAACTTTTTTTCAAAGGAAAATGTCTTCCAATGTAGTCATAAGAAAAATTGTTGCTCAAGACTCAGGTCTTCGGAAGGAAATATTTATCAAAAATCATATCACATCGAAAGTAAATAAATTTTGGGCCCCACTTCTGACTTTCCTTAGCATTTTCACTGCCTTCCAATAAATCGTGGGTAGACCACTATCTCTGCAAAAGTATGATCTCACCCCTACCCATTTTGTAGGATTTTTTAAGTCCAAACGCATAAATGTCATTTTGACCTCTATCAGTGTTTCACCCTCTTTCATGCTTGCCTTCGCATTAGAAATTTCAACAAATACTACAAATATGACATCCTCACCATTAGATTTAGGCAATCCCTTAATGAAATCCATAACTATATCTGCCTACACCCTTTTAGGAATAGATAAAGACTACAATAAGCCAATATATGCTACATTATCAAACTTACATTGTTAATAAACTAGACATTCTTGTATATGTTGTTTATTATCCTTTTTTATCTTGGACCAATAGAAAGGCCTAGTAACACGTTAGATTATGGCTGTAGTTACACCAGATAGACCTCCTCGTGGAGAATCATGCATCCAAGAAAGCATTTGATGCTTAAGAAACTTAACATTTCCCACCACCAATTTTCCTTTTCTTCTTAAGTGATTAGCAACCTACGTAAAATGAGTATGAGATTTATGATCCAGTTGTATATCAGAAATAAGTACCACTAAATCAGGATCATAAGACTAAGTGGCTGTAATAGAGTCTATTAAAGAACTAATGTTAGACACAACTAGCGGGAGAAGTTCCCTGTTACACAGTCTAGATGGTGCATCTGTAGCCTTATTCTTAAACCCTTTCTTGTAGATAATATCATAGTTTGCAACCCATCAATTCAGACTACCATTTTTGCTGAAAAGGGGTAGCGATTTTGTTGTCCAGAAGATGTTTGAGACTCAATAGATTTGTCTTAATTAAAAAGTGTATGTTTATTAAATAAGGCTAGCATTTCTATACTGTGTGGTTAATAGCCAATAGTTCTCTTTCATAAGTAGAAAGTAGCAAATTCTTAGGAAGGTTATTGGGTGCCCATTTTGCATTTACACAAACCATATACCATAACTTAATGCATCAATTTTAATGATAAAAGTCTCATTAAAATCTGGTAAAGCCAACATTGGAGGATGTCTCGTTACTATCTTTAAGGCTTCAAAGCCTTGAATAACCTCTTGAGACTAAGAAAAAGGCTCCTTTTAAGCATCCGGTTTAAAGACTTAGCTATACTCCTATAATTCTTGACTAACCTCCTATAAAAACAAGTGAGGCCTAAAAAACCTCTGAGTTGCTTAAGAGTAGTAGGTAAAGTCAATCTTGTAATGCTTTGACGTTAGAAGGATTAGTAGCTACCCATTATCCAAAATCATATGGCTAATACATTCAAGTTTCTTAGCTCTAAATACATATTTAGATTCTTTAGCCACCAAACTGTTAGCTCTTAATTAATAAGGCAAGAAAAGTTCTCAGATGTTCAATAGGGTCATAGACAAGCATAACATCAGAACTAGCAAATTAGACCCGCGCTTTGTTGCGGTTCGGTTTTGAAGATATACGAGAATGTCACAATTATAGTTTTTTTCGTTATCTTGGTTTTGGTGATTTTAATGACATAGGCACGTGTCACACCCCGAAGAGCGCACCGGAAGGGCATGCGTGTGACGGAGATAATGGAAGTTGGATTATTTCCAACAATTATTAAGCAAACAAATCATGGATACCAAAGTTAACTATTATTATAAAATGTTATTACATTGATCCAAAAGTAGTCTTAACTTGAAAACTAAAATAGTAATAACATAATATTGTTTTTAAACATTAACAAGAGTTTTTGATTGGCAGCGGAAATTGGGTCCAAAATGGTATCCAAACTTGATAAGTTTGCCGTTAAAACTCTTTTCATTCCCATGCATGCCTAATTACCTGAAAAACATGCCCAAACGTTTATCAGCAAAAAGCTGGTGAGTTCACAGGTTTATATAAAAAGGTTATCATAAGTTCCTATATAAAAAGATATGATTATCCGGAATCAATCCCTGGATCGTCAAGGACTAGCTAGGTCCACTGACTATGATCGCAACCAAGAGCCCCATAATCAAACCAAGACACAAAGTCCCTCAAAATCCTTTCAACATATATTCCCTCTGTACCAGACCGGTAAAACCGATCCTGAGGGGCGGTTGTCAAACCCAATAGATCTACCAATATATCCTGTGGCCCTCCAAGGGTTAATGATTATGTAAGAGGGTAATCATGCGCAAATAATAAAACAACTCAAGGCCATCATAAAGATCATGCAGTTATTCCATAATTAAATCATATCACAAATAAAATGTTATAGCATGTTTTCCCCCAAAATAGTTAAATAAAACGTTATTTAAAAATAGGGGCTGTTAAAACTCACCTTCAAATGTGACAGAGTGATGATCTAGCAAAAATCGAGACCGGAAATAAACGACCAATTAATGCCCTAAACACAAGGGATCTATTAATTGTTGAGTAATAAGTCTATACGAAGTTGTTTACCCAACTCACTTGACTTGTCTTGAAATCCGTTTTAAAAAAGACCCGTTGGTGATTTTTGGTTTAGTTTAATAATTTGTATTATACGCGACAAATATTTATTTATTAAATAAATAATTTAACCCTTAAACAACAACCACATAACACACACAAGATAGACAGATGAAAGTATAAAAAAATATAACGTAAAATTTACTACGTTATGTACTATACAAACAACCAAACAAACAAATAAATAAATAAATGAATAAATAAATAATTATTAATTCATAATCATATTTAATTAAGGATTAATATCCATATTCTTGCTTTAGTTAAGAAATCCATTTCTTATATTATTTCTTTATAACTACTACATTATTTAACACATGCCAACGTTTATTAATCTTTTAACAAATAATAACATTTTCAGTAGTAAAATATATATAAATTTATTTTAGATAAATTTTATTATAAAAATATGCTCTATTATGTTTGACCCATATTTCACTCATATATGGTAATTTTTAACCCGAAACCGCACGGTTTTACACGCATAAACCGTACATCAACCAATATATATCTTGTGACCATTTTAAATGTTTAAAAATGTCTCTTTTATACCAAAAACATTCTGAATAATTTGTTAAAACTCAGTTTCAAAATAGTCCATTATTTTTAACCCGAAATTGTCGGTTTTCGGCTTTTTCGCGCGTATAAAGTCATCACCGAAGACCTTGCTTGTTATGGGTTTGTTATATACTTAAAAACATAAGTTTTTAACTTAAAACAAAATATTATTTTCTGTCCAAAACCGGACTTGTACATAATTACTTGTTTTAAACCCGAAAACACCGTTTTTAAACGTAAAACGTTTACAAGGTTAAACCCAATCATTAAGACTTTTATTTTCAGTAATATTACATTTTAACTTATATTTTATATGTTTTAAACTTATTATTCCAGATTTTACAAAGATTATACTTGAGTACCTTTAATTCTAATTTGCTTTTACCTTTTCTTAAAATCAAATGTGAATACAAACACCAAAATCTCCAGATCATGA
Organism: Flaveria sonorensis; assembly: GCA_025506505.1. NCBI lineage: Eukaryota > Viridiplantae > Streptophyta > Magnoliopsida > Asterales > Asteraceae > Flaveria > Flaveria sonorensis. The sequence goes on along the minus strand of CM046440.1, from coordinate 41,601,129 downwards.
TCACCATATACATGGATCATTTCAATCATCTTTAAACTTATAAGTGAAGAACAAATCAAGAACAAAAGTGTAAACCATATATACACACATATACACGATTTCATACATACATATATAATCCAAATCATAGATTTTATCTTATGTTCTTAGTTTTCATTTCAACAAAACATACTAAAAATATCAAAAGATTTCAGATCATGATCACCATTATTCATGGATCATCTCAATCCTTTATGAAATCAAGAGCAAGATGGGTTCAAGAACATCATTCTTTACATACAATCATGTATTACCCATTTTCATCATTTGATAGACTCCTTTTGGAGATGGGTTTCTTATGATGTTCATAACCTCAAATTAAAGTTTGATCATCTTGCATGCAAGTGAAAATCAACAAAATGTTAAAAGATCATCAAAACACAAAATCATCACACACACACACACACACACATACACACTTACGGCACACACACACTCACACACACACATACATTGTTTAACAACACATTTTCTTGATTAAAACCTTTGTTGGAACCTTGGATTTCAAGAAACGCTAGTTTTTGGTGAATAAAACTTGCAACAATCATCCAAAAGTCATGTTGCATGTGTTAAAAGATGAAATGTTCATACCTAAGATGAACAAGTTTTGAAGATTCAAGAAAGATTTCCTTGTAGATTTCTTCTCCTTTGAGTTGGATTTATGCAATGTTTTGCACCAAGTTCATAAGGGATCCTTGAAATCAAGAAATCAAAGCTTGAAACAAACTTTGGATGATCAAAATCAAAGAAAAGAGGGCTGTTCTGGGAGCTTCCAGCCATGAGTTTTAGAGAGAAGGGAGAGAAGAGTGTGTAGGTGATTTCTAGTGAGAGAAAGGGTGGGTTGAGAGTGTGTAAAAGATGAAGTGTGAAGTTGTTTATATAGAAATGATTAAGTATGTTTAAAGTAAGTTAATTATGTGATCATATTATGGCTGGTGGATCTCCAAGTGTGATGCCACCCGGTGTAAGGCGGGTGTCGGTCTCGTTAAGTTTTTGTAATATTCTTAAACGTTCGGGTTTTTACGTGAAAATTTTATATAAAATCAAAGTATTAATTTGATACTTTCCAAAGGTTCACAACATTTAATAATATTGACAAAAATTCAAGAATTAAAATATACACGGTACAACACAGTATGCAAGGGGACTATACGTTACAACAAGACAATATTTTAAAAAGTTTTAATTTTACGCGATCAAGGTAAATAATTATAACTATTATTTTTCACGACTAATAATATTTTCACTTGTGATACATTAAATCATAAAAATCAACATATATTGACCAAATTTATTTTACCAAATTGTCACCAACGCTCTTTAATAGTTTTGTCGCTACGCGACCCGGTAATTCTCAAAATTACCAATCATAAAATTTATGCACAAAGGGGCTTTGCTAGACCTTAAATGACCTTAATTATCATAAAATTAAGTCGTATGATGCATTTAATTATTTTATCACATTTCATTAACATACGAATATTAACCTTGAAACACGAGATGTCACAGTCTCCCCTCGTTTAGGAAATTTCGTCCTGAAATTTTAAGTTGTTCTCGATTCCGATCTAGATGGAAAGAGGTGAGGATATTTGCGCTTCATCTGGTCCTGTCGCTCCCAAGTGAACTCGGGACCATGCTTTGAGTTCCATCTAACCTTCACCAACTTAATCCGACTCCTTCTAAGTTTCTGAATTCTCCAGTCCATAATTTCGACTGGTTCCTCGGTGAAATTCAGTTTCTCGTCGATACAAACTTCTTCGGGTTGAATAACTAAAGTTTCATCAGCAAGACACTTCTTCAGATTGGATACATGGAACACATCATATACTCCACTAAGCTCACAAGGTAACTTAAGTTGATATGCAACGGGACCAACTAGCGTCACAATCTCAAATGGTCCTATATATCAAGGGCTAAGCTTTCCTTGCTTTCCAAACCGCATAACTCCTTTCCAAGGTGAGACCTTTAGATAGACTTTGTCTCCAACTTGGAATTCCAATGGTTTCCTTCGAGTATCCGCATAACTCTTTTGCCGACTCGCAGCGGCTTCTAACCTCTTTCTGATTTGAACAATCTTATCCGTAGTTTCTTGGATAATCTCAGGTCCAGTCAGCTGCTTTTTTCCAATTTCTGCCCAACAAAGCGGTGAGCGACACTTTCTTCCATACAAAGCTTCAACGGAGCTGCTTTGATACTACTGTGATAACTATTATTGTAGGAAACTCAACTAAGGGTAGATGAGTATCCCAATTTCCTCCAAAGTCAATCACACAGGCTCGTAGCAGATCTTCCAACGTTTGAATAGTCCTTTCACTTTGACCATCTATTTGCGGATGGTAGGCAGTACTCATGTCTATACGAGTACCCAATGCTTGATGTAAGGATTGCCAAAACCTCGAGGTAAATCGGCTATCTCTGTCAGAGATTATCGAGATCGGTACTCCATGACGAGATACCACCTCCTTGAGGTAGATGTTAGTTAGCTTTTCCATCCGATCCGTTTCCTTAATGGGTAGGAAATGAGCAGACTTAGTCAACCTATCGACTATTACCCAAATAGCGTCATGACCACTTGATGTGCGGGGTAACTTTATGACAAAGTCCATTGCTATTTGCTCCTATTTCCATTGAGGAATCTCTGGCTGTTGAAGAAGTCCTGATGACTTTTGATACTCCGCCTTCACTCTAGAACATGTCGAACACTTGCCCACATAGGTGGCTATTTCACCCTTCATATTGGGCCACCAATAATGTTCCTTCACATCCTTGCACATCTTATCCGATCCGGGGTGAATCGAATACTTGGATTTATGAGCCTCATCCAAAATCAATTTACGTAGGTTCCCAAAACGTAGAACCCACATCCGATCCATGAAGTACATCACATTATTGGTTTTAGGCACTAACTCCTTGACCATGCCTTTCAATCCTTCATTCTTCAAATTTTCATCTTTCAGAGCTTCGACTTGAGCATCTCGAATTTGAGTATCAAGACTTGAATGGATAGTCAGCTCCAAAGCACGAACACGCTTAGGCTTATCATTCTCCTTTCTACTCAATGCATCGGCCACTACGTTGGCCTTGCCCGGATGATAGCGGATCTCACAATCATAATCATTTAGCAACTCTACCCATCGACGTTGCCTCATGTTAAGCTCTTTCTGATCGAAGATATGCTGAAGACTCTTGTGGTCTGTGTAAATAACACACTTTGTACCATATAGGTAATGCCTCCAAATCTTGAGTGCAAAAACCACCACTCCCAACTCTAAATCATGAGTGGTGTAATTCTTCTCATGCACCTTTAATTGTCTGGATGCATAGGCTATGACCTTATCTCTCTGCATCAACACACAACCAAGACCTAAACGGGACACATCACAGTCACAACGAACCCTTCAGTTCCTTTAGGAAGAGATAAAATAGGAGCACTACATAACTTCTGATTCAGTAACTGAAAAGCTGCCTCTTGCTTATCAGTCCAGTCGTACATCCTATCTTTTTGAGTCAATAGCGTCAACGGCTGTGCTATCTTCGAGAAATTTTCAATGAATCTTCGATAATATCCAACCAATCCAAGAAACTGACGCACCTCGGTCGGGGACTTGGGTGCCTCCCAGTTCATAATCGCTTCAATCTTCGCCGGATCTACATGTATGCCTTTATCATTAATGACATGTCCAAGAAAATGAACCTCTCGAATCCAAAACTCGCACTTCGAGAACTTTGCATACAACTTCTCTTTCCTTAGCATCTCCAAGATGATTTCAGATGTTGTTCATGATCTTTCTTGGTTCTTGAATAGACTAGTATATCATCGATGAATACTATGACAAACTCATCTAAGTAAGATTTGCATACTCTATTCATAAGATCCATGAACACAGCAGGTGCATTTGTCAGACCAAATGGCATAACCAGAAACTCGTAATGGCCGTAACATGTTCTGAATGCTGTTTTTGGGACATCTTCCTCAGCAATTAACAATTGATGATAACCCGATCGTAGGTCAATCTTCAAGTAGAAACTGGATCCTTGAAGCTGATCAAACAGATCGTCGATTCTTGGTAATGGGTATCGATTCTTGATAGTGAGTTTGTTCAACTCTCGGTAATCGATGCACATTCTAAACGATCCATCTTTCTTCTTGACAAATAAGACTGGTGCTCCCCATGGCGAGAATCTTGGTCTTATAAATCCCTTATCCAACAATTCTTCTAATTGCTTGGACAACTCTTGCATCTCCGAAGGCGCTAATCGATATGGTGATCGGGCAATAGGAGCAACTCCTGGTACCAAATCGATTTGGAATTCAACCTGTCTAGATGGAGGTAATCCAGGCAGATCATCAGGAAAGACATCTGGATAGTCTCGTACTATCGGTATGTCTTCAATCTTTCACTCCTCATTCTTAGTACCCATCGCCTTGGCAAGAAACATTGGATACCCTTCACGTAGATACTTGCAAGCCTTCATTACATTGACAATCTTCAGGGTAGGTTTCCTTTTATCACCTTGGATTGTCAAAGTTGCACCATTTGGAATAGGGAGATGAATAATCTTCTCGTAGCATATTACTTCAGCATGATGCTTTGACAACCAATCCATACCCACGACAATATCAAAACTACCAAGCACAACAGGTAGGAGGTCGATGTTAAAGGAATGACCCTCTAATTGCATAGTGCACCCTCTAACTACATCACATGCTTCAATTATCTTTCCGTTGGCAAGCTCGATATATATTTCTTATCTAATTTACTAGATCTAAGGCCAAGTAATGGTTCAAAGTTCTTTGACACAAAACTCATATCGGCTCCAGTATCAAATAATATAGATGTGAAATGATTGTTGACAAGGAACATACCAGTAACGACGGATGGTTCCTGCCTTGCCTCCTTGGCATTCATCTCAAACTCCCTGCCCCTTGCGCTTGATCCCTTTAGCTTAGGGCAATCCCTCTTGTAGTGACCTTCAACACCACATTCATAACATCTTCGCCCAGTTCTCTCAGGCTTCTCCATCGACCTTACTCGACAAGTCTGGGCTTGGTGCCCATACTTGTTACACCTCGAACACACATTCACATTGCAATTTCCACTATGATGAAGATTACATTTGCTACACCTTGGCTGTACACCAGCTTGCCTCCTTGCATTCGGCAAGTTAGTAGCATACATCTTTCCTGATCCAACCCTTTGATTCTTCTGATTTCCGGCTCTGTTCTTGAAATTTCCTGTCCACTTCCTCTTATTCTCCATAGTCCTCTTATCAGACTCCACAACCTTCCTTTCATTCTCCATGGGCTTCTTACCAGTACCCCTTTTCTTAACCAGCACACCTCTCCGAATAGCATCATCAGTTAATGAATTTGCTAGTGCCACTGTGCTTTGCATTGTGGTAGGATTTGATGCTGTAACCATGCCTCTGATCTGGGGTGCCAATCCCCAAATATATATCTCAATCCTAATGTAGTCTGGAGTCACCATTCGGGGTACGAGTCTTGCCAGATCATTAAACCTGGAAGTATAGGCTCTAACTTCCGCACCTTCCATAGTAAGATTCCAGAATTCACTCTCGATCTTTTGGAGCTCATTACGAGGACAGTACTCCTTAAGCAACATTTCCTTTAGTTGATTCCAAGAGAGACCAAAGGCAGCTTCCTCTCCTAGGTTCTGAACTTGCGAATTCCACCAACTCAATGCTTCATCTTGGAATGAACATGTGGCATACTTCACCCACTGATCAGCAAAACAGTTGCTGATTGCCATCACAGACTCCATCTTCTCTATCCATCTAATAATATCAAGAGGACCTTCAGCTCCTGAAAAGATTCGTGGATTACAAGCTTGGAATGTCTTGTAGGTACAACCTTGAGCTTGACTCCCAGAGGGATTTCCAATAGAAGTGCCTCCACTAGAACCACCCATGGTGCCACGTCCTCTACCACGCCCAGCATTTGCGTCATATTGCTCGAGGGCAGAGTTGACATGTTGGGATATCAATTGTGCTAACTCTTCAGTAGTGGTAGGTAAACCAGTACCTCTAGCACCAGTGGTGTTTCGCGTGTTAGGTGCCATGAATTAACTTCTGTTATGGTTTAAACAAAAGAGAATAAACGGCATACACGAAATAATATCAAAATGCATAATAATAATAGGTACACAATTAGAACATTTTGATAATCACATCATTCATTAAAATCATCAAAACGGATTAATGAGAGAGATAATTAGTTCAGAATACATGTCCAGAAACAACCCAAAATAGATGTTACAGTAGCATCAACATCATTACAAAATAGTTGTTTCAACATTCCAAATACTAACATAAGAAAGACCCTACAAATCTAACGAGAGAATTGTGCCATCACATCGGCACGCACCACCACCGAAGCCATCATCATGCAAACCGTTGCCAACCCTAATGTTGCCTCCACCCGCTCCTCAAGAAAAGTCACCTGTTGCTGTGCTGCTACCAATCCAGCCTCTGCAGCCTCCACCTTTAGTTCCGCCCTCTCCAGTTTCTTCGTCTCCGACAGTCCCATCTCTAAATCACAAATCCTGAAATGTAGCTGGTTTAGGATGTCGTTCTCAATCACCTTGTCCTCCTCAAATGTCATCATCCTTCCATCCATCGCCTGCAACATCTCGCTCGTCACTCCCGCCTTACCCTGTAAGGATGAAATCTGGTGCTCATAGTGAATGCATCGGGTAGCCAGAGTAGCTAGGGTGCGATGCACAGGCTCATCGATCAGTGGTAGGTCTCGACGGAATGAGGACGACTCACCAACCTCAAATGTTGAGGGTATACCACCCTCATCAGCCCACTCCTGTAATCGTCCAGTCAACCAATCCCATTGCTCGTCCCGCACTCTAGCCCTCTTGGGCTCAGTCTCCTCAGGTACCTCACTGGTAGTCTCATTGGCAACTATCTTCGACACCCTCTTCTTCTTTCTTGAGTAGACAAAGCGAACCTCAGGAACATGATCAGGAATGTCAGGAACAGGCTCATCATTAACAGGTGCTGCCTGACTAGGCTCCCCAATAGCAGGAGGACTCTCATCATCAGATTCCCAAATCCAACCATTCCCATACTCGGAGGTCGGCTCCCATCTCGGTGCAAACGGGTAGTGGTAAATCTCCAAGGGTGCGATAGGGGGAAGAGAAAACATGGGATCCTCGTAGTTAGTATTGGAGTCATGGATCAGAATGAACGGGTCCGAGAAGGCATCTGTAACACAAGAATATCCGTACTAAATTTTCTAACTACAGGCATCTATACTTAATTTATTTTATCAAGCACATATACCAACGTATCATTAACTTATGCATGCATGACACGGAACACTTGGGAATGAAAATGTTTTAACTTAAAAACATTGTTGGTATAGTCTAGATTTAGAAAAAAAAATATTTCTGGTTCGCTATAACCGTTGGCTCTGATACCAACTTCTGTCACACCCCGAAAAGCGCACCGGAAGGGCATGCGTGTGACGGAGATAACGGAAGTTGGATTATTTCCAACAATTATTAAGCAAACAAATCATGGATACTAAAGTTAACTATTATTATAGAATGTTATTACATTGATCCAAAAGTAGTCTTAACTTGAAAACTAAAATAGTAATAACATAATATTGTTTTTAAACATTAACAAGAGTTTTTGATTGGCAGCGGAAATTGGGTCCAAAATGGTATCCAAACTTGATAAGTTTGCCGTTAAAACTCTTTTCATTCCCATGCATGCCTAATTACCTGAAAAACATGCCCAAAAGTTTATCAGCAAAAAGCTGATGAGTTCACAGGTTTATATAAAAAGGTTATCATAAGTTCCTATATAAAAAGATATGATTATCCCGGAATCAACCCCTGGATCGTCAAGGACTAGCAAGGTCCACTGACTGTGATCGCAACCAAGAGCCCCATAATCAAACCAAGACACAAAGTCCCTCAAAATCCTTTTAACATATATTCCCTCTATACCAGACCGGTAAAACCGATCCTGAGGGGCGGTTGTCAAACCCAATAGATCTACCAATATATCCTGTGGCCCTCCAAGGGTTAATGATTATGTAAGAGGGCAATCATGCGCAACTAATAAAACAACTCAAGGCCATCATAAAGATCACACAGTTATTCCATAATTAAATCATATCACAAATAAAATGTTATAGCATGTTTTCCCCTAAAATAGTTAAATAAAACGTTATTTAAAAATAGGGCTGTGAAAACTCACCTTCAAATGTGACAGAGTGATGATCTAGCAAAAATCGAGCCCGGAAATAAACGACCAATTAACGCCCTAAACACAAGGGATCTATTAATTGTTGAGTAATAAGTCTATACGTAAGTTGTTTACCCAACTCACTAGACTTGTCTTGAAATCCGTTTTAAAAGAGACCCGTTGGTGATTTTTGGTTTAGTTTAATAATTTGTATTATACGTGACAAATATTTATTTATTAAATAAATAATTTAACCCTTAAACAACAACCACATAACACACACAAGATAGACAGATGAAAGTATACAAAAATATAACGTAAAATTTACTACGTCATGTACTATACAAACAACCAAACAAACAAATAAATAAATAAATGAATAAATAAATAATTATTAATTCATAATAATATTTAATTTAGGATTAATATCCATATTATTGCTTTAGTTAAAAAATCTATTTCTTATATTATTACTTTATAACTACTACATTATTTAACACATGCCAACGTTTATTAATCTTTTAACAAATAATAACATTTTTAGTAGTAAAATATATATAAATTTATTTTAGATAAATTTTTATTATAAAAATATGCTTTATTATGTTTTTCCCATATTTCACTCATATATGGTAATTTTTGACCCGAAACCGCACGGTTTTACACGCATAAACCGTACATCAACCAATATATATCTTGTGACCATTTTAAATGTTTAAAAATGGCTCTTTTATACCAAAAACATTCTGAATAATTTGTTAAAACTCAGTTTCAAAACAGTCCATTATTTTTAACTCGAAATTGTCGGTTTTCGGCTTTTTCGCGCTTATAAAGTCATCACCGAAGACCTTGCTTGTTATGGGTTTGTTATATACTTAAAAACATAAGTTTTTAACTTAAAACAAAATATTATTTTCTGTCCAAAACCGGACTTGTACATAATTACTTGTTTTAAACCCGAAAACACCGTTTTTAACGCGTTTTTAAACGTAAAACGTTTCCAAGATTAAACCCAATCATTAAGACTTTTATTTTCAGTAATATTACTAAATTTTAACTTATATTTTATATGTTTTAAACTTATTATTCCAGATTTTACAAAGATACTTGCCTTGTTAGCTATCAAGTTTTATGACATGACCACTAGTGGTCATGTCCCATCTATACTTGAGTACCTTTAATTCTAATTTGCTTTTACCTTTTCTTAAAATCAAATGTGAATACAAACACCAAAATCTCCAGATCATGATCACCATATACATCTATCATTTCAATCATCTTTAAACTTATAAGTGAAGAACAAATCAAGAACAAAAGTGTAAACCATATATACATACATATACATGATTTCATACATACATATATAATCCAAATCATAGATTTTATCTTATGTTCTTAGTTTTCATTTCAACAAAACATACTAAAAACATCAAAAGATTTCAGATCATGATCACCATTATTCATGGATCATCTCAATCCTTTATGAAATCAAGAGCAAGATGGGTTCAAGAACATCATTCTTTACATACAATCATGTATTACCCATTTTCATCATTTGATAGACTCCTTTTGGAGATGGGTTTATTAATATGTTCATAACCTCAAATCAAAGTTTGATCATCTTGCATGCAAGTGAAAATCAACAAAATGTTAAAAGATCATCAAAACACAAAATCATCACACACACACACACACACTTACGGCACACACACACTCACACACACACACGTTGTTTAACAACACATTTTCTTGATTAAAACCTTTGTTGGAACCTTGGATTTCAAGAAAAGCTAGTTTTTGGTGAATAAAACTTGCAACAATCATCCAAAAGTCATGTTGCATGTGTTAAAAGATGAAATGTTCATACCTAAGATGAACAAGTTTTGAAGATTCAAGAATGATTTCCTTGTAGATTTCTTCTCCTTTGAGTTGGATTTATGCAATTTTTGCACCAAGTTCATAAGGGATCCTTGAAATCAAGAAATCAAAGCTTGAAACAAACTTTGGATGATCAAAATCAAAGAAAGAGGGCTATTCTTGGAGCTTCCAGCCGTGAGTTTTAGAGAGAAGGGAGAGAAGAGTGTGTAGGTGATTTCTAGTGAGAGAAAGGGTGGGTTGAGTGTGTGTAAAAGATGGAGTGTGAAGTTGTTTATATAGAAATGATTAAGTATGTTTAAAGTAAGTTAATCATGTGATCATATTATGGCTGGTGGATCTCCAAGTGTGATGCCACCCGGTGTAAGGCGGGTGTCAGTCTCGTTAAGTTTTTGTAATATTCTTAAACGTTCGGGTTTTTACGTGAAAATTTTATATAAAATCAAAGTATTAATTTGATACTTTCCAAAGGTTCACAACATTTAATAATATTGACAAAAATTCAAGAATTAAAATATACACGGTACAACACAGTATGCAAAGGACTATACGTTACAACAAGGCAATATTTTAAAAAGTCTTAATTTTACGCGATCAAGGTAAATAATAATAATTATTATTTTTCACGACTAATAATATTTTCACTTGTGATACATTAAATCATAAAAATCAACATATATTGACCAAATTTATTTTACCAAATTGTCACCAACGCTCGATAACAGTTTTGTCGCTACGCGATCCGGTAATATTCAAAATTACCAATCATAAAATTTATGCACAAAGGGGCTTTGCTAGACCTTAAATGACCTTAATTATCATAAAATTAAGTCTTATGATGCATTTAATTATTTTATCACATTTCATTAACGTACGAATATTAACCTGGAAACACGGGATGTCACAGCACGTCACAATGATAGTTGATATTTACACATACTTTGATGATTTGTTATTATGTCATTATGATACTATTACTGAATATATGGTATTTGATAGGGCATATATATCAATTTAAACAAATATGTTATAAGTAAAAACTTTTATCAATTACAACAAATATGTCAAAATTAAAATTTTTTATCAAAGAAGGGGGAAATATAGAAAAAATCTAAAGTGAGAAGTGAAAATACATTATGACTTTTTATACGATGTCTTAAATAAAAAAAAATAACTAATTTGTTTTAAGCTTTTGTATTATATAGTAGTAAAGATATAAAACTATTATTAAAAATATATGGTATTTAATAGAGAATGGATATCAATTTAAACAATTATATTATAAGTAAAACTTTTATCAGTTACAACAAATATGTTAAAAGTAAAAACTTTTATTAAAGAAGGGGTAAATATGAAATAAATCTAGAGAAAAAAGCAAAAATACACTATGACTTTTCATATGCTGTCTTAAAATAATAAAAAAATTACTAATTTGTCCCAATGTTTTATATTATATAGTAGTAAAGATAATGCCAGAACAAATCGCCTTAAATAAAGTCTAAAAACGTGGTCCATCAAACTCTTAAAAAGCATAAAGAGTATTATTACGCCCAAAAGGCATTACTAAAAGTTCATAATGACCATTATGGGTCTTGAAGGCAATCTTATGATCACCATCAATGCTCATCCTAATTTGATAATAGCCTAAATTAGGATCTAATTTAGAAAAATAATAACTACCATGCAATTCATCGATTAACTCTTCTACTAGATGAATAGGAACAAGAATTGTAGCCTAACTGAACTTCTTATAACATATTTTCCACCTTCCATCCTTTTTATCTAAAACCACAGGATAAGCAAAAGAGCTATTGTTTTATTTGATCACCTATTGCTCTAGCAATTCATTTGTCTTCTTGGTGACAACCTTTTGAATTTATGAGTATTTATAAGGCCTTGTGTTAATACTAGTACCACCTGACTTCAAAGGAGCTCTATGATCAAAGCCTTCCCTAAGAGGTGGTACGGATTCCAAATTATAAAAAACATCGTTATAGTTAGACAAAAGTTCTCTAATGGTATTACATAAGCATCAGCTTCAAAAAACAATACTTGTATTTTCCATCTAAGCCCACTCATCATTTTATCATAGATCACCTGCCCACCATCAGCCACCTTTACAATCGTAGAGGGTTTGGCACTCAATAAACAACCTAACTTGATTGCCAAAGACTCTACTACAAAGTTATAAGAACTGCAAGTGTCCATTAGAACTTATATATCAGTCTTCCCAACATGGTCTATAACTCTCATTTATTAATAAAGCTCACTGCCCTCAAGAGCATTAATAGAAATTTAAGCAAACTCCACACTAGCCACTACTAGAGATTCTTCTTCCTTTTCCTCATATATATACACTTCAATGTGATAATTTGAGGCCTCTTCCCTTTACAGACATGACTATGAGTATACTTCTCATCATACATATAGCACAACTCAGTTGATTTTTTCTTAATAGTTGAAGTTATTCAATTATTACCCTTATTGTAAGATTATACTTGATAGGCTGATGCAACCAAAGAAACCAAAGCAACCAAAGAGCTTCCAGCTTGCATGCACATTGTGCAGAGTAGAAGTCACTTCGGAAGTTTTACACTTCTCACAGCAAATTATTCTAAGTGTAAAATCTTCTGAAGCCAAAGACCAAATCTTCCAAAGCCAAAGATGAAGTCTTCTGAAGCTTCAAAAACAAAGTCTTCCAAAGCCAATGAAATGAAGACTGATTTCTTCCAAAGACAGAGAGGACATGCTTTCTCTAATCTACTTTTGTATAAAGCTGACCAACTTTCCACTGCAACTCTAAAGACTCACTAACTTGCATGAGTTGGTGAAAAGGTCCATGCTTTTGTAACTGTAGATTATGGTTTAGAGTCTGTAACTTTCTACTTTGTACCTTTTATCCTTTTTGTAATATATTAAGATGTGAGCTATGCCATGTCATAGTCACTAGTCAAAAGGCAATCTGCCTTTTGACTTTACACTAATCTTGTTGTCTAGATTAGTGTTTCCAGCTGGCCTTCAAAGTATGGTCTGCTGTAGGATGTAGTATAAAGTATCTCAGGTTCTTGTATTTCTTTTTATGCTTTGTAACACTTGTAAAAGAACTTGAGAGCAATATACAACATTCTTGAAAAACATACTTATCTTGTTCTCGTTCTTAGTTCTGTCTCATTGTTTACTTGTGTTCTTAGTATCATTCGTATAAACCATGTTACCTATTTGATTTGTTAAGTATTCTAACACTCTCCTTATTGTGAGACTAATTGTATTGACCTTCCCTTAGTCGGTCCTACAATTGGTATCAGAGCTCTTTAGGCTCTTGATTGTAAGATCTCACCATCTTAAATCCCTTTAGTTTCACAAAACACTTAACAAATCAAATGACAGCTATCACAAATGCTGATATGGAAACCGGTACCATGACAAAGTCTCCATTGATCACTCCTGATGATTTTGATACTTGGTACCTAAGAATGGAAGGCTTCATCAGGTCTCAAGACTCCAGGATATGGGGATCTGTTGTCTCTGGACCTCATGTATCATCCACCTCTTCAGCTACTGCTGGTGGTGGTATGATACCAAAGGAAGTGGCTGACTATTCTGAAGAAGACTGGAAAAATATAGATATAGATCAGAAAGCCATGACCGCTCTCCAAACTGCTCTTCCAAACTCCATCTACAGAGGCTTCAAGAAGTGCAAGACTACTAAGCACTATAGGATGCACTGAAGCTTATGTATGAGGGGTCCACTGAAGCAAAAGAGAACAAGAAGGACCTTTTGAAGCAGTAGTTTGATAACCTCACCTTCAAAACAGGTGAAACCATGACTCAATAATACTTAAGGTATTTTGAGATTATGGACACTCTAAGGATGTTGGAGTAACTCTTGAGAATAGGGACACTGTGAGGAAGTTTATGTCCTCTCTTCCCAGACAATGGACACACTATTATGTGGTCATCAAGAGGACTGAGAACCTCAAGACCCTTACCCTCACTGAGTTATATGTTATCCTCAGTGGCTACCAAATAGAGATGAATATACAAAATCCATCTGGTAACTCTAATAATTAGCAAAGTTTAGCCTTGCATATGGTTGAAAGGGATTGCAAAGAACCATAACATCATCTCATCTGCTACCCTGACAACTCACAAAAGGGTCCTTTCATCACCTTTTTGGTGACACCAAGAGAGAGCTATATCCAAGGAATCCCATTTGTTGGTCTACTTGATTGTTGATACAGTGCACTTGATTGATAAACGCAAACAAATCCCACTGATAACACAGATATCAATGATGTTTGTGTGAAATCTGGATCAAACAAATATAAAATGGATGAATATATGAAGAACACTCAAGAACACCACATAAATCCTTTGTTTGATCTGAATTGATTGCTAAACATATTACAAAGTGAAAGCCTCTCAATCAATGGCTCATTCAAGCTCTCTAAACCTAATTGTCACTAATCTATGTATAGTGATAATATTCACTAATGGCATATTAAGCCCCTAGACTTAGACAATTAGAGAAATTACATATAAAACATAAAAATGAATTAAACATAAATAAATATATTTTGTTGACACAAAATATATTTATTAACAATAAACTCCTAGACATTTATATCTTCAACGTCTCGTCTCGGTTCTTCATCTCGAACGCGTCTGTTTGCCTTTTCCGATGACTTTGACAATGATGTTGACCTTTGTTGACTTTGACTGTGTTGATAATATAGACTATCCTTATCAGACCGAACAATACTCCCCCTCAGTCTATCATTATCAACGTCTTGTATCGTGATCAGCACCGATAAGTCATCCATATAATGATCTTCAATCTCCCCTAGATTGATGATCTGGTATTAAAGATCTTTCACCTTACTGGCTCCCCCTTTTTGTGTGCATTCTTTATGAATGATCAGGAACAGCTTTTCCAACTCTCTATTCTTGAGTGCTTCAGAAGATGTAGGAGGAGGAATCCTAGCTAGGTATCTTCTACAAACTTGAAGAACAGGTTCTCTGGTCAGGTACTTTGCTCAGCTGATGATTAGCCATCATATGAAGCAAAAATCTGCAACACAATCACAAACACATTCTACACATTTCTTATTAGATCATTTCAATAATACTAATAAACCCGTATGTAGGAACCTCTGAAGTTAAGAGGCTGATGCAACCAAAAGATACCAAAACAACCAAGTCTTCCAACATACACTTCGGAACAAAGGTGAACTAGCTTCGGAAGTTTTACACACTCAAGAAAAATGCTAAGTGTAAAATCTTCCGAGCCAAAGTTCAGAAGAAACTGCTGTGGAAGCTTTACACTGAACTTGGAAAATGTTCTAAGTGTAAAGTCTTCTGAAGCCAAAGTCTCAACTCTTCCGAAGGTAAAAGATGAAGTCTTTCGAAGCTCTCAAGACAAAGTCTTCCGAAGCTGTTTAAAGACAAGACTGGTTTTCTTCTGAAGAGAGAGAAAAGATACCTTTTCCATCAACTTTATCATAAAGCAACCTACTTTCCATTGCATGCTCTGGTAGTTCACCTACTATCACTAGTTGGTGAAACTTCCATACTTTATGATAAAGTAGATAAGGTCTTCGCCTGCAAGTTTCTGCTTTTGTTCCTTCTTGGCTTTTTGTAATAGGAAAGTCAGTGATCTATGGCTTGTCAAAGTCACTAGTCAAAAGGCAATCTGCCTTTTGACTTTAGCCTGATCTTGTTGTCTAGATTAGTCACTTCCAACTGTCTTTTTGCATATTGACGGTTGTAGGATGTAGTATAAGTAGTCTCCGGTTCTTGTATTCAATATATACTTGTACAACACTTGTAATAGAACTAGAGAAGCAATATACAACTTCCTTGAAAATTTTATCTTGTGTTCTTGCTCTTGCTTTTACTTGTGTTTGTCTTGTATCTTCAGTAAAAGTTCACAGTTCCCTATTTGAATTGTTAAGTGATCTTAAAATCCTCCTAAGTGTGTTAACTAAGTACAAGCTTAAGTACCCTTTAACGGTCCTGCATTTGGTATCAGAGCATTCCAGGCTCTTGATTGTAAGATCTCACCATCTTCAAATCCTCTTAGTTACACACATCACTTAACTCTTTAAATGGCAGCTATCTCCAAATCTGATATGGAAACTGGAACTATGACAAAGTCCCCACTGATCACTCCTGGGGATTTTGACACTTGGTGTCAAAGAATGGAAGGCTTTATCAAGTCTCAAGATTCCAGGATGTGGGAGTCTGTTGTCAATGGACCTCATGTACCACGCACCTCTTTAGCTGCTGCTGGTGGTGGCATGATACCAAAGGAGAGGGCTGACTCTTCTGATGAAGACTGGAAAAGAATTGACATTGATCAGAAGCCATGACAGCCCTCCAAACTGCTCTTTCAAACCCCATCTACATAGGTTTCAAGAAGTGCAAGACTACTAAACAGCTATAGGATGCACTGAAACTGATGTATGAGGGTTTTAATGAAGCCAAGGAGAACAAGAAGGATCTCCTGAAGCAGCAGTTTGAAAATTTCACCTTCAAGATAGGTGAAACCATGACTCAACAATACTTCAAGTATGTTGAGATTGTGGATACTCTAGCTGATGTTGGGGTAACTATTAAGAACAGGGATATTGTTAGGAAGTTCATGTCCTCTCTTCCAAGACAATGGATGCACTACTGTGTGGTCATTAAGAGGACTGAAAACCTTAAGACCCTTACTCTTACTGAGTTGTATTGGATGCTCAGTGGATACCAGATGGAGATGAATATGCAAAATTCATCTGGTAGCTCCAACACTCACCAGAGTTCAGCCCTTCATATGGTTGAAAGGGATAGCAGAGAACCACAGCATCATCTCATCTGCTACCCTGAAACCTCACAAAAGGGTCCTTTCATCACCTTCCCAGAGAAACCCAGAGAGAGTTACATCCAAGGAAGTCCCTTCCAAGAGACAAGTTCTTCTCAAGCTTTTGTCTCCACTGATGAAAGTACAGGCAACTTTCTCTTCACTCTTGAAGACCTAGACTGTATCCATCCAGATGATCTGGAGTACATGGAGATAGTCCAGCAAATGGCTCTTCTCACTCACAGAGCGCAGAAGTTCTACAAGAGGACTGGGAGAAGGTTTCCTAACAATGCTGCCAGTGGCAAGTTTTGACTAGACAAGAGCAAAGTCAAGTGTTACAACTGTAACCAGATGGGACACTTTGCTAGACAATGCAAGGAACCTAAGTCAAATGGTAGCCAAGCTTCATCCAGGCGAAACTACACTGAAGGAGGGAACCAGAATGAGAAGCCAAGATAGCAAGCCGCAGTTGTTGTTGAAGAAGGAGGCTTTGACTGGAGCTTTCAAGCTGAAGATGCATCTCCGAACCAAGCACTCATGGCTGATCATGATGAAGCCAAGGTACTTGAACATCTTTGCTCTCCTGAATGTATTGCTAAAGTAAATAGATACAGGTCCTACAACATGGAAATGAGATCTGATATTGAGTCTTTAAATAATTTAAAAGCTGATTTTAAAAGAGCTGAAAATGACTATAAACTTAAGATAGAAGATCTAGAGAAAATAGTTTTAACTCTTAAACATGAGCAAACAAACTACAGGACTTAAATAAAGGATCTTATTACCAAGTTGACTGAATGCCAGGCTGAGCTTGTGATCAGCAAAGCCAGGGCAGAAAAATGTGTTCTTGAAGAAGAGACCTTCAAGAACATGATATCCTTATCTCTGCATGCAAAAGTGTGTTATCAGAATAAGCATGGACTGGGATCTAGTGAGATAGCTCCTCCACACACTCTACTATTAGTCAAATCTCCTAGGTGTAGAACTGGTCAAGATGAGCTGCCATCCATAGACCCCAGTGATAAAGAGGATGAAGAGGAGAAGGTGAGGGATAACTCTGAGATGAGTGAAGAGAGTCAATCCAAAAAGGGTCACCATGCTCCTAAGGAGGAAAAAGAAGCTAGTTTGAGCAAAACCAAGAGAAAGAACTTGATCAGAAGAGCAAAGAGAAGATCCAGAAAAGCTCAAGAGATCAAGACCACCTTTGATCCTAAAAAGAAACAAGTATTTATCTCTGCAGGGTTCAAGGTGATGAAAGCTGAAGATCTTATGAAGAAATCTAGTACCAAGAGTTCTACTTCAGCTTCAACTCCCTCCAGGAACAACAAGAAGACTGATCAGTTGTGTGTCACTGCTACACAGCCTGAACCATCCATTTCAAAGAGCAAGCTTCACCCTAAGAAGCCTGCTACATCATCTGAAAAGGTGGAGAAAGAAGAGGAAAGTGTTCAAGCTCAGTCTTCTTTGGGAAAGAAGACTCTCAGAAGGAAAGAACTGGATTTTGTTATGTGTGGTAGTACTTCACATCTAGCTAAGATTGTCAATACAATCCCAAGAGTACTATCCACATGATCAAGAAGAAAACTTCTGAGAAGAAGAAGTAACAAACAGCTTCGGAAGGATAATCTGTTTCCTTCGGAAGCTCAAAATGAAGAAGAAGGCAAGTAGTAGGAAATTGCCTTCGGAGAGAAAAGTGGTCTCGGAAGAAAGGAATGCTTCCGAAGCACTGAAGCTTGCTGCAGTGAAAGCAAGATCTCCGAAGGATCTGTCTCCAAAGCTTCGATGCTATAAAAGCTTCTAAAGTAGTGAAGGTCAAGCCTAATCTTCCAAAGGTTGTGTTGAAGATGAAGGAAGACCTTAAGACTGAAAGCTCCTCTTCAGCAACAGCAATGATCCTCAAAGCCTAAACATAGGATCACTTACTGTTTCATTGCCTTCATCTGAACTTTATAAGCCCAAGACCAATGAGGCTTGGTTTCCAATGTAACTAAATCATCTCTTTTGTGCAGGGACAGCCAAAGGCAAACAGAAATATATGGATCATTGATAGTGGCTGCTCCAGGCATATGATAGGCAATGAGTCCCTACTTCAAAACTTTGAAAGAATTGATGGAGGACCAGTTGCTTTTGGAGGAGATGCAGGAGGTTACATTACTGGTAGGGGCATGGTCTCAAATGGTAAGCTCAGCATTAAGAAGGTAAATTTTGTCAAGGAGTTTGGATACATCTTTTGAGTGTGTCCTAATTTTGTGACCAAAAACATCACATGCTCTTTACTGAGCATGAGTGCATTGTTCTAAAGCCTGGGGTTGACATTCCTCAAGAGCATATTTTGCTCAGAGCCCCCAGGAAAGGGAACATGTACAAGATGGACTTACAGGAAACATCTCCCTCTGGAGAGATTTCTTGCTTTTTATCTAAAGCAAATAGTGATGAGTCTTTCCTTTGGGATAAAAGAATGTGCCATGTAAACTTTAAGAACATGAATAAACTAATTAAGAATGATTTGGTAACTGGAATGCCAAAGAAGAGTTTACAGTGATTACCACTGTGTTGCATGCCTGAAGGGGAAGCAACACAGTGTCTCACAAGCCAAAGGAAATGAACTCTATCACTACTCCCCTACACTTGTTACATATGGATCTGTTTTGCCCTACCAGTGTAATGAGTTTAGGAAGGACCTTATACTGTTTGGTGATAACAGATGACTTCACAAGATTCACCTGGGTGTTTTTCCTTAGAACTAAGGATGAAACTCCTGAAATCTTAAAGAATTTCATTCTGAAAATTGAGAATCAATCTGATCACAAGGTCAAAATCATAAGATGTGATCAAGGAACCGAATCAAAAAACCAAATCCTTGATACATTTTGTGATGAAAAGGGTATTTCAAGATTATAAAATACACGAAATAAATTTAACTACAAAATACTAACATTATAAACTAACAATAATAATCATGCATAATTTTCACTAGCCACAAAATATACGAAATAAATATAACACGTTGCCACGTTACGCGATAAAATTCACACTTTATATTTAAATCGCGTAAGCACGTAAGCACAACTTAATAATCATATTATTAGTTAATTATTATCTGTTAATCATTGTTAATTATTATTAAGTCACAACGTTCAAACGACAACTAGTGTGTGCTCATGACACGTGTATGCAAGACCAAACGAAACTAACGGAGTTTGGTAAGGAAAAGTACCGGATGTCACATTATCCCCATGTGAAAGAATTTTCGTCCCAAAAATTGCATTACTAGTGTTTCATCACTGGTCTACTGCATTGGCACAAAGTAATCGAAGTGAGTTCGGGTGAGTTGTAACATCCTCCCCATGTTGAAAGAAAATTTCGTCCCGAAATTTAATCAATACCTTCATCGGCTGGCATCGTCTTTTCGAATAGTTGAGGATACTTAAGCTTCATCTGGTCCTCACGTTCCTACGTGAATTCGGTCCACATCTCGAGTTCCAACGAACTTTGACTATGGGTATCTTGCTTTGCTTAAGCTTCTTTACTCACGATCCATCACCTCGACGGTTTCCTCAATGAAGAGTAATGGTTCATCTACTTGCACTTCCTCAAGTGGTACTAACATTTTTTTCCGTCGGTAAGCACTTCTTCAAGTTTGAGGAAATGAAATACATCATGAATTCCACTCAGGGAATCGGGTAGGGCTAATCGATAGGCCACCGGACCTATTCTTTTCTAATAACTCAAATGGCCAACGTATCTCGGATTTAGCTTTCCTCTTTTACCAAACCGAATCACGCCTTCCATGGTGAGACTTTCAATAAGACTTTGCACCAACCTGGATTCTAGAGGTTTCCGTTGCTTATCTTCATACCTTTTCTGTCTGTTCACGCGCTGCAGCCATACGGTTTCTTATTTGTACAATCTTCCAGTGTTCTCATGCACTAACTCGGGACCCGTTAGCTGGCTATCACCAATTTCAGCCCACCAAAACTGGTGATCTACATTTTCGTCCATACAAGGCTTCAAAGGTGATGCCTTTATGCTGGTGTGATAACTATCGTTGTAAGAAAAATTCCACCAAGTAGGTGAACTTCCAAGTTATTCCCGAAGTCAATCACACAGCACGTAGCATGTCCTCCAATGTCTGTATAGTACGCTCACTTTGACCATCGGTTTGCGGATGATAAGCAGTACTTATGTTTAATCGCGTACCAATAGTTTCTGTAATGACTGCCAGAGCTGCGATGTAAAAACGAGCATCGCGGTCAGAAATAATTGAGACTGGTACACATGTCTCGAAACTATTTCCTTTAGATAGAGTCAGGTTAACTTCCCATTTGTCCGTTTCTTTTATCGCCAAGAAGTGAGCGGACTCGTTAATCGGTCTACGATAACCCATATCGTGTCCAAACCAGTAGGAGTCCGTGGTAGTTTGTAATGAAATCCATTGAGATTTGCTCCCACTTCCACATAGGGATCTCAGGTTGTGTAATAGTCTAGATGGTTTCTGATATTTCACTTTTACCTTCAAGCAGGTCAGGCACTTACTCACATATGTAGCTACACCCGCTTTCATATTAGGCCACCAGTAGTGCGCCTTCAGGTCATGATACATCTTGTCGGATCTAGGATGTATAGAGTATTTAGACTTGGGTGCCTCACTCATAACCAAGTCTCTCAGATTTCCATGCTGAGGTATCCAGAGTCTGTCCATGAAATAACAAACTCCATCCGCCTTTACTTCCAACTGTTTATCCATTCCCCGTAATGATTCAAACTAATATTTTCTGCTTTAGAGCTTCGGCCTGAGCCTCTCGGATTTGTTCAGGTAACTGTATGCTAATCGTAAGTTGCAAAGCTAGCACGCGTTGAGGCTTAGCAGTTTCTTTTCTACTTAGCGCGTCAGCAACTATAGTAGCTTTTCCCGGATGGTATTTGATAGCACAATCATAGTCGTTCAATAACTCTACCTTGTGTCTTTGCCTCATATTCAATTCCTTTTGCTCAAGGATGTGCTGAAGACTCTTGTGATTGGTGTAAATAGTGCACTTGGTACCATACAGGTAATGTCTCCAGATCTTTAAGTCAAAAAATACCGCACCAGCCCAAGTCATGGGTGGTATAGTTCTGCTCATGAACCTTCAGTTGTCTCGAGGCGTAAGCTATCACTTTATCTCGCTGCATCAAGACACAACCAAGTCCTTGAACAGAAGCATCGTAGTAGACTACAGTCATCTTCCCTCCGGTAACGCCAATATCGGTGTGCTACACAGTTTCTGCTTTAGTAACTGGAAAGCAGAACTCTTGATTATCACCGTAATTGTATGGTGTTCCCTTGAGTCAAGGCTGTGAAGGTGAGCGATCTTAGAAAACCCTTCAATGAACCATCGATAAATATCCTGCCAGTCTAAGAAATTGTCGTATCTCACTAGGCGTTTGGGACTGACCAATTCTTTATCGCCTCAATCTTTGCTGGATCGACATGTTCCCTTTCTCATTAAAATATGACCCAAAAATTGCACTTCACGTATCCAGAAATCACACTTAGAAAACTTGGCGTACAGTTGTCTTTCCTGAGTAATTCCAAGATTAAACGTAGGTGCTCTTCATGTTCTTCCTTGTCCTTGAGTAGATCAATATGTCATCAATAACACACAATAACAAACTGATCGAGATAGGGTTGCACACACGATCATGAGATCCATGAATACTGCTGGTGATTTGTCAACCAAAATGGCATGACCAAGAACTCGTAATGACCATAACGTGAACGGGAAAGCTGGTCTTCGAGATGTCTTCCTCTCGAACTCTCAGTTGATGGTACCCAGACCTCAAGTCAATCTTAGAGTAATAGCTTGATGCTTGAAGTTGATCGAACAAATCATCTATACGAGGTAGTGGGTATTTATTCTTGATCATAACCTTGTTCAGTTCTCTATAGTCAATGCACATTCGAAATGTACCATCCTTCTTCTTAACAAACAGAACTGGTGCTCCCCAAGGCGACGAGCTCGGTCGGATAAACCCTTTATCCAACAGCTCTTGTAGTTGAGTAGATAATTCTTTTAGTTCGTTCGGAGCTAACCAATAAGGTGCTCTCGCAATCGGAGCGGCTCCTGGAGTCAAATCAATTTGGAATTCGACTTGACGATAAGATGGTAATCCAGGCAGATCCTCTGGAAACACCTCAGGAAAGTCACGAATGACAAGGATATCCTCTATCCTCTTTTCTTTTGGTTGTTTGTCAGTGACGAGTGCTAATATGGCTAAGCGACCTTTCCGTAACAACTTTTGTGCTTTCATGAACGAGATTATGCCCATCACTGCTCCACTTCTATCACCTCTACCGTAGAATTTCTCACCAATAGGGATTCGTATGATCTTCTAAGACATATGACTTCCGCCTGCTTACGGAAAGCCAATCCATGCCTACTACTACATCAAAACTCCCTAGTGGAACAGGCATGAGATCTATGGCAAAAGTATGACCAGCAAGTTCTATCTTGCAATCTCTAAGAATATGCGTTACGTGAATCTGCTTACCGTCAGCTAACTCTACGGTGTAATTAGATTCCAATGCTGAGGACATATCACTTAAAGACTACTAAACTTAGTGGAGATGAAACTTCTATCAGCTCCAGTATCAATAGTACGGTAGCAAAACGACCGTTAACCAAAAGTTTACCAGTTACAGTTGTAGGGTCGTTTAGAGCCTCACCTGAGCCAATGACGAAAGCTCTCCCTTTTGCTCCACTGTTGTTTCCACCGTTATTGTTGCCATTGCCATTGTTATTATTGCTGTTGTTGTTGTCGTTGTTGTTGTTGTTCCCACCATTTCCGTTCTTCCCCAGCTGTGGACAGTTTCTCCTGTAATGGCCCTCTTTCCCGTATTCAAAACAACCTTTTGGCGTTTCTTGAGGTTGTTGAGGCTTCCTCATCAATTCACCACGGCAATCTTTCGCTGCGTGTCCAACTTTACCATAACGCTGGCATCGGAAACTGTCACACCTGCCGGGGTGGTGGTAATTGCATCGGTTGCATTTGGGATTTTTCCCCACATAGCCTCCTTGTCCTTGTGGTGCCGAAGATGACTGATTAAAGTTACGATTGTTATCGAACTTTCTTTGTTGTTGGTGAGGTTGGTGCTGCTGAACGTACTGCTGTTGTTTATGCTGGTTGCTGGAGGATGAGCCTTTATTACCAGTATTCTCCCACTTACGTCCACTGCACCCCATTTGGGTAATCTTCCCTGCTCTACTACCTGATCAGTCAGCCTGTGGGCTAACCGGATAGCCTGTTGTATGGTCGCAAGGTTTGAGGCTGCCACCATACTTTGGATATCGAGCACTAGTCCACGTATGTAATGCTCAATCCTTTTGTGCATCTCATTAACCATTCCCGGGCATAGTGTGGCCAACTCATGAGACCAGGTCGTATAGGCTTCAATCTCGGAGCCTTACATTTTGAGTTGCCAAAATTCCATTTCTAGCTTCTGCACTTTGTTTCGGGGGCAATACTCCTCCATCATAATCTCCTTGAATTCATCCCAGGTTAGGTCATTAGCCATTGCCTGACCTAGCATTTGCACCTGGGAATTCCACCAGGAGAGGGCTGCGCCTTCAAGGGTTCCAGTCGCGTACTTCACTTGATCAGTTGGCGGACAGTTACATTTTGCAAAGATGGATTCAGTCTTCTCGAACCATCGTACTAGTCCCACAGCTCCTTAGTCCCGTTGTAGGTATGGGGCTTGCAATCCATAAAGGATTTGTAGGTACAAGGTGGGGGTCCTGTTTCGACAAACCAAACATTAGTTGAGTACCCTAGACGAGCAGCTAGGATAATCGATTAAACCACTTTTATCATTTACCTGCTGGCTGTCCAGTTTGGGCAGCTGCCACTGCCGTCTGTACTTGTTCATTTATCAAAGCAGCCAGCTCAGCAGGAGTCATGTTCACAGTAGCCGCGCCTCGTCCGCATCCCGCGCCACGGCCGCGTCCACGTCCTCTTCCGCATCTGTCCATATTTCACTTTACATTCACAAATACAATAATGAGTAACATTCAACACATTAATCTCATTGAGGTACAGTAAATAATAAGAAATAATGAATTTGTCACAACCACAACGTTTATAACCAAATAATAACCAAAGATAGATAAATTGTAAATGATTCACAAAATATTCCATCAATGTCAAAATTTTAGTTTTTTAGTTGGGTGGGAAACAACCCTTCCCACATAGGTTTCAAAAGAGAAGAAACACTATATAATCCAAGTCATGTAAAAGTAGAATCAGTCCAACACGTCAGATCTATCACTGTCTTCTTCCATTTCTTCCGGTTCTTCTTCCTCCAGGGCTTCCTCAGGTGCCAACTGTGCCTCTAAGGCAGCAATCTTGTCATTTACCACTATGTTCTGCTGATCTTGCACGTTCACGCGCTCAGTAAGCGTTATCACACCGTCCACCATAGCATGTTGGCCACTGATGGCCCTCGAAAGTCGCTCCTCGAGCGTCTCTACTTGCAACCGCAACTGTCGCATCTCGTATCTTAGGGCAGAATTTTCATAGGTGAGTCCTCTAATATGCTGCCGCTCGGTGTCAGTGTAGCCACCAATGCAGCAAACGCTTGCTCTTGCGGAATGTCTAAGGTAGGAAGTATGTGTGCTGATGAAGATGTCGGCGATCTCGTCGGGGTCGAGTAGGGGCTATAGGTGGTACTCGCTCCCGGTAAGTCATACGACGTATGTAGGTGGGGTAGAAATCCCAGTTCCGGGGAGGGTCGAGTTCAGGTATCGCAAATGGTGATCCCAGTCAATTTCTTCAGATGGGTAGGGTTTGGGCCAGTCCGATCCCCTATCAGGTACGGGTGAGAAAGGAGGTGATTCAGACCGTGCAGGTCTCTTGGCCAAATCACGGGATGACGATGCCATGCTGCGAAGTACGTGATGCGTATGCCAATGAGTATACAGTAAGGAAGTAAGTGACGAGTAACTAACAAACTGTGCGGTTATAGTCTACTGTGTGTATGCAACCTAGTTCCCTATAACCAATGGCTCTGATACCAATCTGTCACACCCTCATAATCCGTGTTCGGGGTTTTACCGCAAGGCGTGTGACATATCAGGATCTCAGTCATTAGTTACTCAGAATGACTCTATATGAACAAACAAACAAAATCAGAGTTTAACTTTAAAACGATGCGAAAGCGTTTAGTAAACATGAAAACCAAAAAAATGTAACACAGTATAACAATGCGCAAACACGCTCCCACTGTTGTGCAAAACAAGTACATAATGTTTTAATAACCAAAAACCAACAAAGGGTTCCAACAATACTAACATCTACAATGCTGACCCTGAATGTGCTCCTAGGCAATGGTAACTTCACCTGAGAATAGCATACTAAAAGAGTCAACACAAGGGTGGTGAGTTCAAGAGTTTGCGTAAAACATATCTGTAACAGTATAAACTATAAGAGTGCATTGAATTAGATAGCTAGTCTAAATTCACAAGTAATAACCATAGTGATTTCGCGATCGAAGCTGACTTTGTTTCGTTTGTTGCCTCCCGTTACGACTTACCAGGTCGTGACAATGTTTATGTTAGGACAAAATTGCACCCGTTTGACCTCGAGTCGCACAGTTGGGGCTCGTCAGACCCAGTGGTACTACCCAAGATTTCCCGCTAGTTACTATTATTAACGATCCGAAAGTGTGAGGACTTTCATGGTATATCACACTATGTTACAGTATACAAAATTTACAATCAATAAAGCGTTTGTAACGAGTATGCTCTCTCCCCCAAAAAAGAGTGTATAAAAGAGTGGGGCATGAACTCACCTGGTGCACACGAACGATATAAAAGCTTAACTTGAAAGAGAGACGAAAGACAACCTTGAGGTTACCTAGAACACGCAAGTACATGAGTATGTGTACATAGAATCATCATTAACCCTAAGTGCTCTATAAACACATGGACTTAAGGTTGTGGAAAAACAAGACACATTGACCCAGTTGACCCGTTTGACCCGTTGGTGACATTATTGTTGAAATCCATTAAAATCAAACATACACATCATACATGGTTATCATACAAGTTGTTCATGTATATCACTTCATCAACCACTTGTTCTACCAAGATCATCATACAACTTAGATTATCATACAACTCATACAAATCTCAAGTAATCAACATGCTCCACACAATTATAATTGCATCATAACTAGTACATCATACCTAAAGTCTAATCATGCACAACATGCCATGTGAAGCCACTCACGACTTCACACCCTAAACCCTGCCAATCCTACTAAGTAGGGGCCTCAGATTCGCACGTGTGTATGACGATCATCATTCCACTATTCAACAAGATTCATGCCAACCAACATATCCAACAATGACCTATTAAATTTCCAAACATGATTCTATAATCTCCTATCACAAGCCATCATCATGTATAATCCATAAAAGTCTAAATTTCCCAATTGACCAATCAAGTATCCATACAACCCATTTAACACATTCCACCAAATTAGACACCATCAATAAACATTCTAGCATAACCCTAACATCATGATTATACTCAATTCGCCATATCCGATGTTCCACACAAATAAAGTTTCCCTTTTGGGAAAGTAATATCCCAAAATCAATCTAACATCAATTCAATCATGAATTCATCAACACAATACCTATTCAAGCTCATAACTATCATTTTAACATGTTCAACATCATCAAATCATCATAATTCACAAATCTCATATCCAAAAGTTTATACTTTTTGCAAGGTGTGAACTACTTGATCAACTCATGGATTTCTTGCATAATAATCACTATCCAACATTCATACAACATCACTAACATCATAACATCATCAATTCATCATCAAATCATCAAGTTCATGCACAAAAGTTACTATTATTAGTAAGGTATGAACTACGCATCAAAACCACGAATTTCTTGTACAATCCACGTAAACTATCATCAATACTATCTAACTAACATCAAACAATCAACAAACCATCAAAAATTTGATATCTAGCACCCAAATCGACTAGGGTTTCGGCCCACATCAAAAATCCATGAAAAACCACAAAAATCTAACCTTTAATCGCGTAATGGACAAGAATTGAAGTTGTTAACGTGTTGTAATCCTTGGAACCAATCAAAATCGATGCCGCAATTGCTTGTTTTTGATTGAAATCGCACAATGTGTGTGTGTTTGATGGTGTTCACGGCTGATGGGGGTGTGGGGGCTAGGGTTGGGTTTTGTTTAATCTTAATTTAATTAGAATTTACCTTTTAAACCCCTTTTAATTACCTTTTGTGAAAAACTAATCTTTTAACACTTTTTAAAAGCTTTTAACCTCAAAATACTAACATTATAAACTAACAATAATAATCACACATAATTTTCACTAGCCATAAAATACACGAAATAAATATAACACGTTGTCACGTTACGCGATAAAATTCACACTTAATATTTAAATCACGTAAGCACATAAGCACAACTTAATAATCACATTATTAGTTAAGTTATTATCTGTTTAATCTTTGTTAATTATTATTAAGTCACCAATGTTCAACGACAACTAGTGTGTGCTCATCACACGTGTATGCAAGACCAAACGGAACTAATGGAGTTTGGTAACGGAAAAGTACCGGATGTCACACTCTTTATGAACTGTGGCACAAAAGGAGACTGTTTATTGCTTTCCTCAGATCATTCGGATGTCCTTGCAACATCTTGAATACCAAAGATCAAATAGCCGAATTTGCTGAGGAATCAGATGATGGACACTTTATTGGATACTCTTCCCAAGCTAAGGCTTATAGAGTATACAATCTCAGAACTAGAGTAGTTGAGGAATCAGCCAATGTGACCTTCATGAGCACACTCCTAGTATGAATGGTTCTTGTGACAACCCCGGTTTTTGGCCTAGAAAGTTTTTTTAGGAACCTTATTGGGCCACGCAATGACACCAAACCCTTGTCTAGGGAGCTCACGAATTGGGCCCAACAAGCTTTGGGCTTAGGCCCACACCAACACACACACGCTATACATACAAATCCATTTACTGATCTATATGCTCAGATTGGAACTTCCAGTTCCAGAACAGGTGGCTGGTATACTACCATAATGAAACTGCCTTTTATTTTCTTTATTCGGATCAGATTTATGTTGGCTTCATTGGGGGAATTGCATAGTTTGTTACGTCAGCTCCAAAAGGATAAGCTGCCTTGGAATCGAGAAAGTTACGTGGAGTTCATAATTCATTGCATAAAAGGAGGAGAAGTAGTGGCTACGGTGTACTCTTCGTATGAGGTTGGCTTTGGGAAACACTCTTCAGGGTTGTAAGGAAAACCCTCCTCCTAGAGATTTGTTAGCGCGAGGGTAATAGAATAGAATTCATGTTCATGCTAAGAGAGAGCAGATCCAATACCAAGACAATTTCTTCATTATTTCAGGCCGAGAAAAACGTCAGATTTTTTATTGTAAACAGGCTATTCAATCCATTCTAAATTCGATTGCAAAGTCTTCCTAAGGTTAAAAGAGGCTTCTGCCTCGGTAAGAGTATATTCCGATAGATGGAAGACTAGCCAACCAATAAAGCCGATACCGAGGATTTTTGAGTCTTCTATTCTAGTCTAGCCGAGTCTTTTCGCTTGGAACGGAGGGCAATGGCCAGCAAACCTTTGCTCCGCTAGAAAGAAAGAATCTTATGGGAGGGGCGGATAGATTAGATCTGCTTACCATCGGGTAGAGATAGACTAAAAAACTAGATTAGACAAAGCAACTGCCCTGTCACTAGATAGATAAAAAGCATAGGATCAAAGCCTTGTTCTTCTTCCAAAGAAGGTTCTACTTTTTCTGGGGAAAACAGCACATTATGGTCATGACCAGCTAAAGATCACCGCCATCTCACGAATTGGGTATTACCGTCCAATGGCGAATAAGTCCTCATAACAAAGGTTAGGTGCTTGAGATCAGAACTGGTAAGCAGCGCTCTTACTGCGAGACTCTTTCGCATAGAAT
Source organism: Flaveria sonorensis (assembly GCA_025506505.1). NCBI lineage: Eukaryota > Viridiplantae > Streptophyta > Magnoliopsida > Asterales > Asteraceae > Flaveria > Flaveria sonorensis. Next base: position 41,571,119 of record CM046440.1, on the reverse strand, counting down.
GAATTCAGCAAGGAAAAGTGGAGCCCCTCTCTGATAAGGAAGAAAATGAAGGAATCTCAATTTTACGACAAATCCGGTCCGATGGCTGTTCTCCACTAACCACAAGGATATAGGGACTCTATATTTCATCTTTGGTGCCATTGCTGGAGTGATGGGCACATGCTTCTCAGTACTGATTCGTATGGAATTAGCACAACCCGACGATCAAATTCTTGGTGGGAATCATCAACTTTATAATGTTTTAATAACGGCTCACGCTTTTTTAATGATCTTTTTTATGGTTATGCCGGTGATGATAGGTGGATTTGGTATTTGGTCTGTTCTGATTCTAATAGGTGCGCCTGACATGGCATTTCTACGATTTAATAATATTTCATTCTGGTTGGTGCCACCAAGTCTCTTGCTCCTATTAAGCCCAGCCATAGTAGAAGTGGGTAGTGGCACTGGGTGGATGGTCTATCCGCCCTTAAGTGGTATTACCAGCCATTCTGGAGGAGCAGTTGATTCAGCAATTTCTAGTCCTCATCTATCTGGTATTTCATCCATTTTAGGTTCTATCAATTTTATAACAACTATCTCCAACATGGGTGGACCTAGAATGACTATGCATAGATCACCCTTATTTGTGTGGTCCGTTCTAGTGACAACATTCCCACTTTTATTATCACTTCCGGTACTGGCAGGGGCAATTACCATGTTATTAATCGATCGAAACTTTAATACAACCTTTTCTGATCCCGCTGGAGGGGGAGACCCCATATTATGCCAGCATCTCTTTCGGTTCTTCGGTCATCCAGAGGTGTATATTCCCATTCTGCCTGGATCCGGTATCATAAGTCATATCGTTTCTACTTTTTCAGTAAAACCGGTCTTCGGGTATCCAGGCATGGTTTATGCCATGATCAGTATAGGTATTCCCGGATCTCTTGTTTGGGCTCATGATATGTTTACTGTGGGCTTAGACGTTGACACTCGTGCCTACTTCACCGCAACTACCATGATCATAACTGCCCCCATTGGAATAAAAATCCTTAGTTGGATCGCTACCATGTGGGGGGTTCGATACAATACAAAACTCCCATGTTATTTGCTGTAGGGTCCATCTTTTTGTTCACCATAGGGGGGCTCTCTGGAATAGTTCCGGCAAATTCTGGGCTAGATATGGGATTACAACATGATCTTAGATGTATCATGACTTCCTTGATCATTTCATCTGCTCTTTATTTATTCAAATGGCTTTCTTTTTTATGGGTTTCCTCTAGTTCTCGAGATGCCCTGCGCACCCCCATTTAGAAAGAAGGGTCGAAGTTTTTGGACCTGTAGCTTTACCCGTCCCCCCTTCGTTGGGTGGTGCTTGTGTGGGGAGTGCACCACCAGAAATTAGGCTTTAAGCTCTCACCTTACCAACGAGCCGACAGCTGATGGTTGTTGGTCACGAATACTACAAAAAAACTCTAATGAAGAAGAATATTTCACATGGAGGAGTGTGCATCTTTATATTGGGTGTTCTTCTGTCGTGCGACCCGGCGACTTATGTGCGACATGTGGCCCATGCCTCCTATTTGTTCAGGGCGGGCGGTGTGAATCTGATTCGATCCTGGTATTTAATCCTGCCGCTGAGATGCTCAGTTGACTCCTTAACCTTGATAGGAAGATGGCTTATTCAATAATTCATGCATAAGGGTAAGGAACTTTGTATGAACTAATGCGAATGGGTGTAAGCCTCGCTGCTCGAAAAACACCCATTGCTGACCACACTGAGAGGCACGAAAGCGCAGGTAACGCCAGTTGGCGAAGTGGCATTAAGAATCCCTAGCGGTACGAAAAGAGAGGTCGTGATGATATCATCTACGTCCGTACCGCTCCTCGTGGAGTAGATCCTGCATCCAACCAAGTCTTTGAACAGGGAACGGGATAATTCCCACTACCGCTAGCAGGCCAGTCGGGCCGTGAGCACGGTGGGGACGGGCTTCCTTAAAAGCCAGCCTGGGCCGAGGTCAGTATAGAATGAAGGGGATGGCCCTAATGTTGTGTTGGCAAAGTCAACTTCTTGGGTTTCGGGCGGAGAAAAGCGAACGTGGGGACTAGGGTCAGGGCGCAGCGTAACTAAGGGATTGGGGCATTGGGCCACAAAACTAAATGGGCTTTGGCCTATCAAACCCTAATTGGGCCATTGGGCCACAAAACTTAATGGGCTTTGACCCGTATAATTAATATGGGCCAATGGGCCAACATATGATTATAGGGTATGCTGAACCGACCAAATGGGCCTCGGACCCATGGCATAGAAGACGAAAGTTATAAGAATAAACCATGGTTAATGAATTAATGAATATTAAAACTTCTAAACCATTAACATCGGCTCATCCGAACAAAAACAACCAAACGAACGCATAACGTATAATAACAACTTAAGTGTATCAACAAAACGTAATGAACATAACTTTGTAAATTATAAAATAATATTAGATGATGCTGATGAACTAATAAGTTTTAAGAACATATGGAAATATACACTTTGGACCCCTAACCTTTGCTAACTATGCATCACGACACTCAAACTAATACTTCCGAAGGTAAACATAAGCTTCGGAAGTTTTGGCTCCAATGGTTAAGCTTCGGAAGTTTTGGACACCGATGGATAAGCTTCGGAAGATTTTTTTTCAATGGTTAAGCTTCGGAAGTTTTGGCTCCAATGGTTAAGCTTCGGAAGTTTTGGCTCCAATGGTTAAGCTTCGGAAGTTTTGGCCATCGTTTGATAAGCTTTGGAAGATTTTGTTTCAATGGTTAAGCTTCGAAAGTTTTGGCTCAAATGGTTAAGCTTCGAAAGTTTTGTCTCCAATGGCTAAGCTTCGGAAGTTTTAGGCACCAATGGATAAGCTTCGGAAGATTTTGCTTCAATGGTTAAGCTTCGGAAGTTTTGGCTCCAATGGTTAAGCTTCGGAAGTTTTGGGCGCCGATGGATAGGATTCGGAAGACTTTGTTTCAGTGGCTAAGCTTCGGAAGATTTTGTTCCGGTGGCTAAGCTTCGAAAGATTTTATTTCGGTAGCTAAGCTTCGGAAGATTTTGTTTCAGTAGCATAAGCTTCAGAAGATTTTTATTGCTTCGAAAGAAAACTTGCTTTGACATTTATTTTGACTTTTATACCTCTCACATACATACATACTTATATATATACACGTATACCTACAACACACACCAATGCACTTACATATATGCATGCACCCGACGCGCACACACACCCGTATATATATACACACATATATAGATATATAAACCAACCACACACACCGAATATAAATATATACGCACATATAAATATATAAGTCGACACACACGCACACATACCAGCCTACAGATGGTTATCTTTATAATACAATAATAATAATAATAATAATAATAATAATAATAATAATAATAATAATAATATAATAATAATAATAATAATAATAATAATAATAATAATAATAATAATAATAATAATAATAATAATGATAATAATAATATTAATAAAATAAAAGATCTTATATTAAATCCATGCTTGGTCAAATCACCACCCAAACCACCTAATGCATGGAGGTGTCACCTAAACAACCTAGTAACTTGTAAAAGTGACCATATCTCCAAAAATCTCAACCATATCTTGAGTAAACCAAGATTTGATAGTCCCAATCTCACTCTCTTTCCTCTATTTCAACTGAAATCCCATACCCACACTCTATTCACACTTCAAATTCATCCACTCAACCCTCTAAACACTCTTTTGCACATTCAATAATTTTGAAGTCCAGTCTCCTTGAAGCCATAGTCGACCCACAAGAGCAACACCATCAATCTCACAAAGTCAAGGTAATCACACACACACACCCCTACACCATGTCATAATTTTATCTTATATTTCTTGTATTTTAGAACCTGATCTAATCAGCCATCTTGGGCAGATAATCCTCATTATTTCAAGATCCTACAACAACCTTTGAACTCCTCTCACCCATCCTTCACCTCAAGGTAATTCGTTAAAACCCGAAAGCACTCAAAACATCGCGTATCGTCATGATGGTGACACGACAAACCCCATGACACCCCAACTTCTTATGAATCCTTAAAACACTTTATTTTACAGTAACTAAATGATACAAAAGCATTCTTACAACTCTCCTTGGTCACAAACCCGGTTTTAATAAAACCAGTCTACTCGAAAAACTCGTTTTTCACAAAATAGGCAAGTATATAATCTAATGCATAAATTATAATTTAAATATTTCTGGAAGATAAACTTACTCTCTATAACCTATTAATAAAAGTTTATAAACTATAGAATGGTCTTTTGTATTTTATAAATAAGATAAAGTATAAAAAATGCACAAATTCTTGTAATAGTTCTAGAAATCTAGTTGGGGATTCTAAACTACTAAAATATGGGGTTAGATACATATTATATAACTTGTAAGACTGCTCAGAATGGGAAAAACCGAGTTAAATGGGCTTAATGTAGAGAAACTGGGACATAACGGACACTTAACGAGACTAACCGGGCTAAGTAACGAAAATGGTAAAACTATGAATTTTTTATAAAATTCCAGTATGCTCATAATATTAATAAGAGCCAAGAAATTAAATTTTACAATTTTTAGAATTTATTTTATTTGTAAACAAAAATACTAATGATATTCACTTTAAAATAAAGAAAATTTTTAAAAACAAACTTAAGGTAAATATTAGTGAGAACTCCAAAACATATAAGTATTAGTAAGTATATTAAAGTCCGATAAGATAAAAAGTTGACCAAATATAACCCAAACCGGAAAACTCGTTAAAAACCCTAACCGTTAACGTTTAAACTCCAAAACCGACACAACAAGTTAAAGACCCAAATTTCCAGTAACTAATAGTTTTGTAAAGACTAAAAAAATTAGAAACTAATTATTTACAAGTTTTAGAATATTATAGAAGGTTCTACAAAAATTTAGCATTATATATTAAATAACTACCGGTTAAATAATTGGGAAAATCATAAAATATATAAATAACCCCTAATATTTTTAAATTAATGATTTTCCAGTAGAATATAACTTAAAATTTAATTATAAATTAAAATTAAATATAAAAACCAAGGATTAACCTCACATTACCAACATACCCGAACCGTGATACGGTACACGTTTAAGAACACGACAAGTAACTCATCAAATCCTAGAGCCATACCATTAACCCTCCAGAGACCAATTATTATTTGAAAAATTTATATTTAATGCAAAACCCCTATTTGGGCCATCCAATGACCTCAAATAAGAAAGTATTTAAAGGTAAGTTTATAAAACACTTAAACCGAAAAAAAGCTCTTGAAACCGTTAAGAAAGATCAAATAACATAAAGACCAACTTAGTACAGTAGCCTAATCCACTAAAAACTATAAAAACCATTATAAGTATTCATAGTGCAAAAATCCCAAACTTTAGGGTCAAAAATGTAAATCTAGCAAAGTTGAAGGACCAAACTTGCCAATTATTGAAACCTTACCTTTTTGAAACCATTTCACACTCATATGAGCAATTATAATCTGAAACTATAATTTATTGACCCAAACTTAAGCAAAACACAAGTTATGGACTCGAAAACTCAAGGACCAAAAATTAAGATTACACATATGTAATATAACACCCACCAAGCTAAGGAATACAAATACAAAACATGAGGGTTGGGCTTAATTTATTCCTTAAAAATAGTACTAATTCATTTGGGATAAACATAGGAACCCTCACGGTCGGTAGCATCCAAACCTTACAGACAACCACGTGATCAACCACAGGTGAGTCTCATGAACCCCCTTTTTACTTTAAAACTTTTAGGGTGAAATACATACTCATTGGTTATTATATTATAGTGCAATACTACCTACTCTTGTCCCCAAATAGAGCACAATCATTAACTCCATTAGGAGCCGCGTGATTTGTGGATAGTACTATCTGGGGAATCCCCCGCACACAATAGGCCCTTTATGCAAGGAAACCCTCCATTGAGATTCAATAATCATTGTGTCACAAATTAGTGTCATTTAACCATCGGCACATTTAAACCCAATCAATCTAGTAGTAACGGGTTAGGGGATATTTTAGTACTCGGGTGGGAAAGTCCGGGTCAGGTTTGATTGTGATACATTCTATAGTGCATCATGGTATTTATATTATGGTTGTTGTCATCATCAAATTTGATGAATATTATATCTGTCATTAATGGTAACATGTCTTAAACTCATGGTCTCATCAACATTATGTTGACGTATTTTGGGTGTGTATTTCAGGTGAAGTTTAATTTGACAGGTGTCAAAAGGACAGGTGCCGCCTTAGATGCACCCTTGGAGACTTAGCCACCGCCCTATCCACCTTATCATCTATGAACAATTAAATTAATATGTTTTATTTGGATATTTAAACAATCTAATGTATGGATATTTTAAATGGTGTAATGTTTAAGTTTGGATTTATTTATTTCTGCTGCATTGTGATAATATCAGTCGGTCACGACCAGACCCGGTCAACGGGATGTGACAGTACTGGTCCTGATTAGCTGTTTGATCTTGATTTAGTTACAAAATGTTTTAACAAATCTTGTGAGAATGTTTCAGGATCTACAGGTAACTTATCAACCGGAGATCCGGACCCAAGATTTGAGCTGAGAAGACCAAGCAAGCATATTACTTCAGCTTCGTGGTAACTGACCCTGCAAGTGAAGATCCTATCAGCACAAACATGACAAATTCAGCTTATACATCTGAGGCGCCTACAAATTCCAGCTTAGAGGCTCAAAACTCAGATGAAGGAACTTCAAATGTAGGAGGAAATAGAGGTGGTGACAGTGATCAAGAATTTCTTGATGCTGATAACCACTCCATAGAAGACAACATAAATGATGTCACACACTCATTGGATCAAGCCTCTCTTGATAAGTGTGCTTATGTGGTGGGTGATACTCCATTGTCAGATCTAAATTTCTCAAACTTAGATCTTTCCAATTAACTTGCTATTATCCCTCAACTCAGGATCCACAAGTCACACCCCACCACAAACATCAATGGAAATGTTGATACAAGGGTGAGAACAAAAGGACAAACCCATGACAAAAATGTTTGTCTATACTCTTGTTTCTTGTCCCAGATAGAGCCAAAGAAAGTTGATGAGGCTTTGAAGGATGGAAGTTGGGTTGAATCAATGCAAGAGGAGCTGCTTCAATTCAAAAGACAAAAGGTTTAGAACCTATGTCCTCTTCCTTAAGGGAAGACCACCATAGGAACCAAGTGGGTGTTTAGAAACAAGAAGGATGATAGAGGACTTGTCATCAAGAACAAGGCCAGACTAGTTGTTCAAGGATACACACAAGAAGAGGGAATTGACTACACAGATGTTTTTGCTCCTGTAGCAAGTCTTGAAGCTGTTAGAATATTCTTGGCTTTTGCTGCATCCAAGGATTTCAAGGTCTACCAACTTGATGTCAAGTGTGCTTTCTTACATGGGGTGATTGATGAAGAGGTGTATAACAAACAACCAACTGGCTTTGTAGACCCAGATCATCTTGATTATGTTTGCAAGCTTGATAAAGCTCTTTATGGGCTGCACCAAGCTCCAAGAAAATGGTATGAGACACTATCTCAGTGTCTCTATCAACATGGCTACAAGAGAGGTACTATAGATGGAACTCTTTTCATCAAAGGAACAGGGAATGACTTAATGCTGGTTTAAGTATATGTAGATGACATTATCTTTGGGTCAACTAATTCAAAGCTCTACAAAGACTTTGAGAGGCTGATGAAGAATAGATTTGAAATGAGTGCCATGGGGGAACTCAATTTCTTTCTAAAATTTCAAGTGAAGCAAGTTGACAATGGCATCTTCATAAGTCAGTCAAAGTATGTACAAGACATAGTTACAATATTCAACATGACTGATTGTAAGGTTGCAAAGACACCCATGGCCAGAAACCACTCCCTTGGACCTGATCTTGAGGGGGAGTGTGTGGATGAACATTTATACAGGGGTATGATTGGGTCTCTTATGTACCTCACAGCCAGCAGGCCTGATATTATGTTTGCCACATGCATCTATGAAAGATATCAAGCCAACCCCAAGATGTCACACCTGGTTGCTGTTAAGAGAATTCTTAGATATCTCAAAAGTGCTCCTAAGCTTGGCCTTTGGTATCCAAAGAATTCTGACTTCAATCTGTATGCCTATACAGATAGTGACTATGGTGGTAGCAACATGACTGCGAAATCTACATCTTGGGGATGAAAATTCCTTGGTTGAAGGATAGTCTCTTGGCAATGCAAGAAACAATCCTGTGTGTTCGCATCAACTGCTGAAGCTGAATACATTGCTGCTGCAAGTTGCTGTGCTCAAGTGCTTTGGATTTAGAATCAGATGGTGGACTATGGATTCAACTTCAAAAAGACTCCCATCCATATAGACAACAATAGTGCTATCTCTATTACAGAGAATCCTGTGCATCACTTAAGGACAAAACACATCAACATCAGGTATCATTTGATTAGAGATAATTTTGAGAAATGATTAATTAAACTAGTCAAAGTTAACTCAAAGGTACAATATGCTGATCTGTTCACTAAAGCTTTTGATAAACAAAGATTCAAATATCTTGTATCAGCTATTGGGACGATTAACTTTAAGTAGATTTTTTTTAAACTTATATCAATTCTATTTCTAAAACCTGTGTGTCGTAAGTTGTCTATTTTATCATCTCCATAAGCCCAATTTCCTTTGGATGAAAAATTTTCAAATGATATTCCTAAGATTTTTGAAAATTTTTAAACATATTTTCTTTCGAAAGACATCAAGCTATCTTCGAAAGAACATTATGTCTTCAAATCAAATAACTACTTATAAGACATTTACCTTCGAAAGAAATTCTAATATATCTTCTGAAGCCTAAGTATGCTTCTAAGTACTTACATGTATTTGGAAGACAATTTTCTTCCGAAAACAATCAAGTCTCGAAAGATTTATTCTCTTTAGAATAAAACTTCCAAGTCCTGATCTTTTTCGAAACCAAACATGTCTCAGAAGTAAAATTCTCTTAAGTATTTTTCTCTTGAAGCAAAATTTCCACAAATCTTACCGATATCTTCCGAAGCCAAATTGGCTTCGGAAGGTTTTATTAAAAACTTCCGAAGACAAAAATACCTTCGGAAGATTTTTCGACTTCCAAGAAAACTACCTTTTTGGGCACTTTTTAAAGGTGGGACCGACATTCGGATTTCAAAGTTTATGCTTTTGCATTAACTTTGTCTCAAATACATTTCGTGTATATTCTCTCAACAGTTCACCCTCTTTCACTATCTTATTCAGCTGAAAATTCTCTAACCTAAATTCACTCACAAAATCGCCCTAGTTCTTATCTTCCTTCACAACAAAGCTACCTCAAAATGGCCAACCTCAATCGCAGAAACCAACCCGATTTCTCCATGGAACTTCACAGGCAACATAATCAAGTTGCTCTGTTGAACTTTGAGAAAGATCCTGGTTTCTCAGAGGTTTTCGCTTTCTCACTCTATCAAACTACTTCACCTCCCTCACCATCAATCCTCCACTCTACGAGGATCACCTTTTGGAATTCTGAAGGACCTGTCAAGAGGTCACCATGGATGGGGAGAAGGCATTGTCTACCACAGTGTAGGGGAGGACAATCTACATCACTCCAGCATCCATAAACACACATCTAAGGCTGGATGATGTCAAAGGTGATTTGTCCTTCCCCAAGTCTACTTTTAACCGTTCCTTTGGTCAGATGGGCTATAAAGGGGATTTCTCTGTCAAGACCTTCAGGAAAGAGAAGGTTTCCTCTCAATGGAAATAACTCCTCCATGTCGTCATTCATAGTCTATCTAACAAGCATGGAGGATGGGACCAAGTTCCAGAGGACCTTTCCTACATAGTCCATGGGATAGTTCAAGGAGTCAAGTTCAGGTATTAAAAATTTGTGTACATTAATTTACTTGCAAACTTGGACTCCTTAGAATATTACATGTTCCCTAGATATGTCCAGCACATTCTCAACTGTAAACTGGGCTCGCAGTTGAGGGGAACAGGTAATGTTCTAAAATTGGGACAGATGAAGCCTGGCATCTTCAAGACTATGAGAAAGCCAACTATTGGCGTCTCAGGGGTAGAAACAGCCCTTGTCCTAAAAATGTTAGAGCTCATTGCTCAAGGTGACAACCTAGCAGCACCAGCTAGTGTTAAACCCACACCTTCTACTTCTCAACCCCCTACACAGCCACAAATAACCATCACGTATCACAGAAAATCCAAACAAACCCCTGCACATGCTACTCAGTTTATGCAGGCCCCTATATTACCACCCATACAGGAGGAAGTGGACAATGGAGCTCCCACTTCTCCTAAGGAGCAAACCACTCCCATCTTACCAGTGATCAGTGTTGAGGTTCCTCATGCTCAGCCTGATGAGCTCACAACCCCCCAAGCCTTAAGCCTTCACTCAGAGTCTCAACACTCTAGTGAACAACCTTCAGGGGATAGTTACCATCCCTAGCCTCTTGATCTAAACCAACCCATTCCAAACCTAGAATTCTATGATAATGAAGACATGGGATTCAGTAAGTATCATGAGTCTCTCTTCTCCTCCCCTGCTCAAGGAGAGATGAGTACTCCTGTTTCTTCTATGTCTAGCCCATATCAGCCACCCTCTACTGAGGTGGATCTCCTTAAACCTGTTTAGGAGGTCCATATAGAAGAGGCTCTCACTTCAGCAAGTGACTACATCATTAAGACCTCAACCATGGCAACCCAGCCCATTGACACTTCACTTGAAGCTGTCATGGTGCAGGGGAAATCCAGTGGCCAAAGGTGCAAAAGCTGACTCAAACATGCCAAAGGTGCAGGAAGAAGACTTAGGTCCTATTCTCTCATCCCCCTGTGATTCTTCTAATGAAGATGGGGGGAATATGAGACTAAAGGTGCAAAAGCTGACTCAAACATGCACCTATTTAGCCTCCAAGGTTAGTCACTTGAAATCTCAAGTGACTACCTTGCTAAGAAAGGTCAATGATCAGCAACTTGAGATTTCTGATCTCAAGAAACAACTAGCTAGGAGACCTTTCAGGAGGGCTCAACCAGGAACATAAGAACCTGTGGATGTGACATTCCTAACCTCTAGCTCACCTATGCAAGAAGGTGATGCTACCAAAAAGGGGGAGAAAGTCCAAGCAATCATAGAACCTGGGAGTTCTTCACAGAGTATGGACATTAAGGATTCACCAAACTCACTTGCAATTGTCCATACTCAGCAACCTCCTCAAGTCCATATTGATATGGACTCACTCATTCAAAGTCTGTTTGAGGAGGGTATTCCAAGAGCTATGTCTACCCCACCCCATGATGCTGAGAACGAAATACTTGGGTTGAGGTATGATGCTAACAGGAGAGCTCTGATTTTGCATAGACTTCAGGGGCAGCAAGAGGTTTTCAATTTTCAGACCCTGAAGTTCTATGACAGTCTTCCTCTAGTCCACGTGCCACTTGCCAATCCTAGTCAAAGCAGGCAAGCTGGCAGACTGGCTGAGAGGATTCAAGACAGGATTATTGAAGAGTTCAGGCAAAGAAGAAGACAAAGGCTAACAGGAAATGTCACTGGTCAACTGGATGTTGAGGTGGAACCTAAGATTAGCTTCAAAGGGGAAACCTTGACTGAAGGCCCAGTGATAGACCCTGTGAACCTTGTTACAAGAACTACTTCAACACCATCAACCCTCAATGAGGCACCAGCTGGTGAAGGTGCTTCACAACCTCTCTCTGGCCAGAGCTTGACTGTTAAACCAAGCAATGAAGGCTAAATCTCTCTCCACCCTGAGTCACCAAGGCCTGTGTGTGATAAAGGGAAGAGGAAGACGACCTCTGAGGAGATTGAGGAGGAGGAGAGAAAGAGGAAGAGGAAGCTAAGGGGAGAGAGTTCAAGAGGGTCCACAGGGTTCATGGAAGCTGCTATCAGGGCTGCCCCCAGGCCAAATACTCAGGATGATGAGTTGAGGGCAGCCAGATTAAACTACCTAGGGACCAGGAACTACAACATAGATGAACTCATCTCTCTTCCCTTAGAGTAACTCAGTGAACTAGCAGACACAGAGCTGTTAAAGGAAGAAAGGAGACAGAAAAGGCTCTACAAGCATGCTCCTATCCTCTCCCCAGTTCAGGAAAGCCCTAAGAAAGAGGCTGTGGCAACTGAACAACCTCAGGTAGACAAGGAAGCTGATAGACAAAACATGATTAGCTACCTGAGTGCCACAGGTCTCTATCAGGCATCTGCACTTCTTCCCTTATCATATGAATATGTTGAATTCGAGTATCTTAAGCAGCTGGAGCAACAAGTTATCAAAGAATGAAAGGCTGCTAAGAAAAAAATAAGGGAAGAAGATGCAAAGTCAAGAGCCATCATCCAAAAAAGTCAAAAGAAGTCTGCTGATAGGCAGAGGATGATGAGATTCTTGAAGCTGTACGGATTCTCCGGAAGGAAGCTTGGTCAAATGTCTTATCCACTATGAATGAGCACATTAGAGTGATCAAGCAGAAGATTAAATAGGGAGAGCTTGTTGACTTGCATTCTCCACCAAGTCAAGCTCAACCTGAAGTTGAGGTAAAGGTTGAAACCACTGAGATAACACAACCTGAACCTAGAGCTGCATCTTAGCCAACTTTATCTTCTAACCACAGCAGGGTCTAAATCCCTCTCCTTCTGACCTTGTAAGGGAAGAGGACCCAACTGAGAAAGACACAACAAGTCAACTAGGTGTTGAAGGCCATTCTTCTCAGTTAAAGACTTCAAATAGGAGGAAAAGGATGGCCAGGAAGAGTGGTTCTAAGAAGAAGTCCAAGGCATCCACCTCTACACCTCAGGATGAGTTAGAGCATACTGAGGTAGTGCAAAAAGAGGCTGCTCAACCAACTTCAACTCTCTTGTAACTGGAAGACCCATCCTGTCCTGGACCTTTTCTACTAATCCAGGCAGATGGTATGTCATCAGAGATCAAGGGGTCAAGATGTCTATTTCTGGCAAGGCATGCTTGATCTTCCTCTGTATGATCTCCATGACATGAGAAGGTATTATGAGAGTCTAAGGGATCCTGATCAGTTGATGAAGAAAGGAATGATCTTGATCCTGATGATGACTGTCAATATCTAAGTATACTTCTTTGTTTTGGTAGCATCAGCCTAAGGGGAGTTTGTAAGGTTATACTTGAAAGGCTGATGCAACCAAAGAAACCAAAGCAACCAAGGAGCTTCCAGCTTGCATGCACATTATGCAGAGTAGAAGTCACTTTGGAAGTTTTACACTTCTCACAACAAATTATTCTAAGTGTAAAATCTTCCGAAGCTAAAGACCAAATCTTCCGAAGCCAAAGATGAAGTCTTCACAAAGTCTTCCAAAGCCAATGAAGTGAAAGACTGATTTCTTCCGAAGACAGAGAGGACATGCTTTCTCTGATCTACTTTTGTACAAAACTGACCAACTTTCTGCTACAACTCTGAAGACTCACCAACTTGCATGAGTTGGTGAAAAGATCCATGTTTTTGTAACTGTAGATTATGGTTTAGAGTCTGTAACTTTCTACTTTGTACCTTTTATTCTTTTTGTAATATATTAGAATGTGAGCTATGTCATGTCATAGTCACTAGTCAAAAGGCAATTTGCATTTTGATTTTACATTGATCTTGTTGTCTAGATTAGTGTTTCCAGATGGCCTTCAAAGTATGGTCGGCTATAGGATATAGTATAAAGTATCTCAGGTTCTTGTATTTCTTTTTATGCTTTGTAACATTTGTAAAAGTACTTGAGAGCAATATACAGCATTCTTGAAAACCATACTTATCTTGTTCTTGTTCTTAGTTTTGTCTCATTGTTTACTTGTGTTCTTGGTATCATTCATATAAACCCAGTTCCCTATTTAATCTGTTAAGTGTTCTAACACTCTTCTTATTGTGAGACTGATTGTATTGACCATTCCTTAACCGGTCCAGCACTTATCCTCCACTCCAGAAGACATAGTGTTAATAGGCTTTGCATATGAAATTATTCTCTTCTCAAGGCCAACTATTATTAGTAGTTTTAGTGGTCATTATAGACTTCTTAATCTTTAGAGAAGCCTCTTGCAATTTAACCAACCCATAAGCCTCTTGTAATGATTTCGGGTTAAACATTTTTACATGCAACTAAAGTTCTTCCTCTAATCCAACAATAAAGCAGCTTTAAGCATATTCGGGTGGTAATTGCAATGTAGTAATAATAAATCAAAAGCATCATGATATTTTTTAGCACTAATAGTTTGCTTTAATAGAGAATGATACCGCTAGATAGCCTTATCTTCAATACAGATAGATGCTAATCCACCCTCATTGCATCCAAAACCTTATTCAACTGAAAGAAATGTTTTGTTCAGTATAATTATTAAGATAAAGTTATCTCAATTAAATTTGGAAAATTCAATCTTGGTTAACCGTGAAGAATACTAATAACCCATCCTTCAAGAACATGTACCGCCACCTCCACTAGATCGATCATACTGATTGTTGATCTGAGTTAGCTAAGTCTTTAATCGCTTCTTTCATGGCTAACATCGACTGAACTTGTTCTTTTTAATCTCTACAATTGATCTTTCTTGTTCTTTCTGTGCATCTGGAATTCATTTGAAGCATTTCTTCAATTGTGTGATATATTGAGAATTATTTTTGCCAACTCTTGACCCAATGATGTCATTCCAGCACTATTGTGATCATCTACTCCACCTGACGGCTTGAATCCATTCGTCTCTTCATCTACGGTAATCTTCAATTGAGAGCTTCCAAGGTCGAAGACTCTTATCGATGATGCAAACTGTATTGTTCAACTCACAAGATTGGGTATGGTGAATGAGATTAATTAACATCAGTGGTTAATCAACTATTACTAACTTAGAAGTAAAGATTTGATTTGCTTCAGAATTAAATAACTAGAGTTTAGAAAAGAAGGAAACTGCTTTTCATCTTCTGCCCACATCATTCCATCAAGTGAGAGTATTAATACAATCAAACAACTAATGTTGACTTTCTGTTTAACTTCTAACGAACTCCTAACAACCTGCCAGCTCTTCACTTTTACTCAACTCTTTACTAACTCGTTTCATCTCAACTTTCCCCAAATTGTGAGATCGGTCAGAAAAATATTCCCAAAAATGTGCAGAAATTTGATCCACACACGATCAAAGATAAGAATAAATCACAAAAGAGAATCGGCATCTAACATAAAGAGATTAGTAATATATTTGGAACAAGTAACAATACTTGAACACTATTCCATCATCCGACTCAAAACGCACCCTCAAAAACAGAGGCTAAAGATGAATCCTTAGAGAACCACATTCTAACAAGCTAGTACAAAGATGAAAATACGCATCAATAGTAGCGTGAACCAGAACCATAAACACGACCACCGGGGTAGTGCCCTCCTCTGGGCTCAAACCCAGGGTCCCGAGAATCCCTTCCAGCAAATCGCGGTCTGTCTCTGTAAGAATCAACATGAGGGATATTGCTATTATTATTGTAGGGTCTTTGTGACTCTCCGCCAGCTGTAGCACTGTATCCATGATGAGGGTCACTGAATCCCATGGGATTGTTGGCGTATTGGTGGTGTTCCATAGCAGTTACCTGCTGGTACTGCTGTTGTCGTGCATGCGACTCCCTTCTCAAGAATTCATCTCTACGACTGGTGTGCCTGGCTCTAAGTGCTGCCAGCTGTTCCTCGTATTGTGCATTTATTGCGTTCACTCTCTGCATACATTTTCATGTATAACAAAACCAAACAGCAAGACAATCTTGAAAATGTCAAAATAAATTGATCATGTTAACGGGTTCTCATGGTTACCAAAAAAAGAAGACACAAATATGACTTTTACCTCCATACGATGAAAAATGTCAAGGTCAGTTCAAAACGGGTAATTGTAGTACGTATCTCGTTATGAGTAACACTTTTTCCGTTATCCGCAATTCTTTTTAACTAGTTAGTGTTACGAAAATTGTAGACAGACCAAGTCTTTTGACCGTATTGATTCGTTACCCGTTTAAGATAAAACAAATAACCAAAACCAGGTCAACCTATTTTAAGTAAATGCATGGGAACATAATTCATGTGAACTTATATAGGTTACATGATGCATAAGCACAAACATCACATGAGTTGATGTTAAGTACGACTCAAAAAACCAAGGGAACATAAAAGTAAGTACTAGGAAACCAAAAAGATAGCAGCCAGCCAGCCAGCTAATTTAAGGACAGGAAACATTCCACTGTAATAGTTCAGGGATCAGGAAAGCCGCATTCCAAGCACATGAATATAGACGTAAAAGTTGTGAAGTGCCAAAAAATTGCCTGCCTTAAGACTGTTTAGTATGTGCAACACAATGGAATGTAAATAACTCAAAAAAGTATAGCGTCTTCCACATTTGGACAATGTTAGATTTTTAAATTTTTTTGAAAGAAATGAAATTTATATTTAACCAGGACAACAATAATCAAACCTAGCCAAATTGTAAAGATACTATGGTTAAAAAGAAATTACCTTTTTTCTGAAAAAATCATAAATATATTGAAGCGAAAGGAAACTAGAGAAAACTCATGTCATATTCAATTTAAAGCCTAGCCAAACTATAGAGAACTATGAATTGTACAAACCTCTCGGTGGCGTGCATTCTCAGCATCCTCTGCGTCGTTTTGTTCCTTGGTGAGTTTCAAGATGTCATCATAAAATCTTTGCTCAAGAGCTTCAAAGGTCTGGCCTGCAACATTATCCTCATAACCTATCTCCATATTTTCCTCACGAGGCAGAGATCTGAAATCATTACCCTGTTTCTCCGAGGCTAATCTTTGGTCAGACCTTTGACCCTGGCTTTGGTAATATGATCTAGATGCATCAGCCTCTTGGCCTAGATAAAGCAACATGTAACCAATTATAAGAAGAAAACTACTTGATAACATAATGACCCAACAGAGTTCTAGAAACTAAAAAGAAACATAACTTTTGACAAAATTGGTAAAATACTTGTTGCTTGAATTTACACCTTATTCCCAGCTTCTATTTGAAATCCAATTTCCAGATCTAAGTTTTCCTTATACATTAGAAGCTAATATAGTCATACATGCAGTGGTTACAAGAAATTAGAGAATTAGCTTTATTGTTACACTGAAAATTAAGATTTATCATGTCACAAAAGATCGGTGAGAAATAGATAGTTGGGTTTATCATTACACTGCAAATTGAATTTTTATGGAAATCCCTAACATCAAAGGTTTTTAAGATCCAAAAAAGTTGTGGGTAAAAAAAAAAATTAATAACATAAACTCATCCCAAGTAGGAAAAAAAAAACATGACTACACCAAAAGGAACAGTCCATGTCATTAAATAGCCATTGCAAGATACGGTGATAGGAGCTACAAAGGCACAACATGAGCTACAACTATGGATGCACAAAGGTGCAAGAGAAAAACAAATACAACCTAATCCATATCCTATATATATGTAAAATGAGTCCCCGAGGAAGGACGAGATGGAGAGGAAGAGAAGAAAGTTGTCACACAAAGGGGGCTGTGGGGGAAGAGGGCCAGCGACAAACAAAGATCTAGTTATGGTAATGATAGTTATAATAGATCTTATCTACAGAATACATCATAAAAATATATTTTATTTAATCACAACTAATATTTAAATATTTAATCTAATAAATATAATAGAAAAGTAGGCATATAGTTCTTAATTTGCATGAACTGGAAGGGATTCAACGGAAAAAAATTACAAGATATATTGTACAACATGTTTAGATATATATACATACAGTCACACTAATTTATGTGAAATACAACTAGAAGTAAATTCAATATAAAAGTTCCTAAATAAGTCGCTCAGTTATGTTTAAACTTGAACGGGTCAAAATTTAAAAAAAAAATCAGCTAAAAAAGAAATGGGTTGAAAGTTGCCCCAAAACCATTCTATTTGAAAATCATATTATTTTATCGCAATTATATTTGACAGACTATATGCTAATAAAAAAATAGAACTGTCAGAGTAGACAAAAACCAAAACATTTTGACCCATCACCGAACCCGCTGACCAGCCCATTTTGCCAGATCTTAAAATGACTAATGTGTAGACCAAGGACCAGGGATTTACAAAAAGGGGTAGCAATACGAGAATAATTGAGGGTAGTGCATACCTTCATTCAACATATGTGATCCATCTCTCTCCCATTTCCATTGCCCCTCCCCTTTTAAAGCCCCATATGACCTGTCATTCTCAGATTTAAGATGCCCTCCTTGGTAGTTATTGGATTTTTGCTCCATTCTCTGACCAGACATACGTTGCATTTCATATGCATTCCCACCAGAATCAACATACTGTCCACCTTGTCTCATTTTTGTCCCCTAACAAAAGTTAATTAATCAGCCTGACATGCACATATAAATAAAATACTGGAAGGAACATCTCAAGATATGGTATGAGGAGAAACATGCTAACATTCCGCTTACATATTAATGTGATACATAAAGATGATTCGGAAAAATGTCAATGACTATGATAGAAATTATATTTTGAGAGGGAAAACCCACAAGAAACAAAAGATTATATGGATTTAGCTTAATTGGCTACTATAAAAGGAGGGGTAGAGTCCGATTATGACCCTAGTCAAATTTTGACTCATTTAATATCTAGCATATGTGATACACAGAGTCGTGACAACGGAAGGAAATTTAAATGCAACGTCAACAATTACACAAGAGATACAAACAACACCACTAGGCCAACTGCTTGGTGATCCGAACCCTAATCAAGTTATAAACAATCACCACTTGACTATGAGTTAGGCTTCCAAAAAAAACCACTCAACCTGCCAAAATTAAATTAGCAATGGAGAATTTGTAAACAAAGTTTCTAGATAATAACCTTCTCCATTCCATCAATAATTTATAGTACAAGAACTAGTAGAATACAATTACAATCCATGATGCTACAACTAAGGAAGTGGAGAAAAACCACTTTGACCGGCCAACAAAGCAAACAAATTAAAATAAGTAGAAAGGAAAATTGAAATGAAATTTAAACAATCTGCATGGGTTAGCTAAACAGATCCACTTGTTAGGTAATTTTGTATCCAATTAAATTCGGATCGACCCACCCACCTCGCCTGACCCGTCCTCTTTGGCTAGTAGAGTTGCTTCGATCGGGGCGTGTTTATCATCCTCCCTCTCTTCAAAACAGTTTGTCCTCAAACTTGGAATCGGCTCATCCGAATTATAGTATGGTTGGAGGTCGATACTGTTAAATGTGGTTGCTACCGCATACTCACCTAGTAATTCAATACGATAAGCATTGTCGTTGACTTGGGAGATAACCCCGAATAGGCCATCTGCTCGAAGACTTAGATCGATTCTTCGTTTTGTGGGAAACGGTTCCTTCTTACATCGATTCTTCGTTTTGTGGGAAACGGTTCCTTGCGAAGGTGAACCCGTACTAAGTCTCCCGGTTGGAACAAGAGCAGCTTACATCCTTTATCAACCTTCTTTTTGGTATTCTCATTCATCTGGGAGATCTTGGTATGTACCTGCCCATGAAGTTTCTATAAATTTGTAGCCAGATCACTATCTTGGCTGAATTTGGTCCCGGTGTTATAGGAGTAGGACAGCAAGGTCGAGAGGGGCCCAGGGACTGCAGCTGTATACGACTTGAAAGGGACTGGGATCAGTTATTTTGCTCGCAGTGCGGTTATTGGCAAACCCAGCCTAGAGTCATTTTGCTAGCGTTGCAGTTGTAGGGAAACTCAGCCTGGGTTAGAAGTTCATCCCACAACTTGAGATCATTTCTGACGAGTGCTCGTAATAATGTTCCCAAGTTGCAATGGGTGACCTCAGTATAGCCATCTTTTGAGGGTGGTTGGATGCCTGGATGTGATATAATTCAGCTTCATCCCCAATTTCCTCCAAAGTGTAATCATAAACTCAAAAATTTAACATCATGGTCACTTACCACAGTGAGTGGCAGTCCGTATAATCTAACAATCTCTTTGAAGTATAAATTAGCAACTTAAACCACATCAAAGGCAGTGTGACGTGAAACAAAATAAGACATCTTGAAAAACGGTCAACAACAAAAAAGATTGCCCCGAGTCCGGGAAGACCCGTGATGAAATTGAGACTAACGTCTTCCCATGGGGCTTTAGGAACTGTTAACAGTAGGATATAAACAATAGGTTAGACAGTGTACCCTTGGCCCGGTGGCAAACAACACGTCGTCGAATCCAATGTTCTACGTCTCGAGCAAGCTTTGGCCAAAGGAAAAGTTGATGTAGCATTACTATGGTCTTATCAACACCGAAGTATCCGACCAACCCCCCTTCATGTGCCTTTTAAATCAATGTTGTTTGAAGGCCCAGCTTGGGAACACAAAGTAGGCTGCCTCTAAACAAGTACCCCTTAACCAGATGATGGTATCCTTCAGCCCATTCTCGGCACTGCATGAATAGCTGATCGAAGTTTGCATCATCAATATAGTGTTCTTTGAGGACTTTGAAACCTATGATCTTCGGCAGCAAACTCGCAAGTAAGAGGAATTTACGAGACATTGAGACAATGCATCAGACCCTTTGTTTAGATTCCCCGACTTATGGCGAATCGCAAAGTTCAACATCTATAGAAACTCAACCGGCTAGCATGTCTAGTTGTAATTTGTGTTGAACTTGAATGTATTTGAGGGCTTCGTGATCCGAGTGTAGGATAAATTCTTTTGAGATAAGGTAATGCTGCCAATAATCTAACACTTATGATTGCATAGAATTCCTTATCATAGGTCGAGTACCATCGTTTAGCGTCATTAAATTTCTCGCTGAAATGAGCGATGGGTCAGCCATGTTGAGATAGAATTGTACCAATCCCAACTCCGGGGGCAATACACTCTACCTCAAATATTTCATCAAAACATGGAAGAGCGAGTACCGGGGTGGATGACAACTGCCTTTTGAGCTTGTCAAATGCGTGCTTGTTAATAGCGAACATAGCGGGCGCTATAGCGCGCTACATCGTACAGGTCAAGGGCCGCTATCTGGTAGTCAGCGGTATATAGAGACTTGTAGCGTTATTTTTATTTTTATTTTTTATTTTTTTATTTTTTATTTTTTTTTATTCTTTATAACTATAAAATCTACTCAAATAGAGTATTTTTGCTAATTTGGTGGCATTTGATTCAATTTTCTACTACTTTATAGTTAAACATATTTATATATTGAATGTAAAACATTTCTTAAAATTTCTACTACCTTATCGCTAAACACAAAATAGCGGGTGCTATTTACCGTTATTCTCTATGTAACATATAGGTGGCTTGTCGCTATTTACCGCTATTTGCTATTGACAACTATGGACTCAAAGGCAGTCTAGGCTTGTGGGTTCCATTCAAACCGTTTCAACTTAGTCAATTCATTCATCAGTGTGACAATAGTACTAAAATTCTTCACAAATCTTCACTCAGAAGGAAGCGAGGCCATGGAAGCTACGTATTTGCCGAATGGATTGGGGTGTAAGCCACAATCTCGGATAGCCTGAACTTTGCTTTCGTCAACTTGAATCCCTATGGCACACTACATAACCCAGGAAGACCACTTGGTCAGCCAAAAAGTCGCATTTTTCCTGGTTTCCAAACAGCTTTTCACGGCCCAAAATATCAAATAGTTGCTCCAAATGAGACAAACGATCTGATTCAGACCTGATATACACAAGAATGTCATCAAAATATGCTCAAAATATTATGATAAACAGACCAAAAAAAGGTTTGAGAATTTGGTTCATTAAATGGATAAAGGTACTTGGTGCATTTTAGAGATGAATCGCCATGACGAGCCACTCATATAAGCCTTCTTTAGTCTTGAAAGTTGTCTTCATTTGCAACCCTCATGAATCCGAATTTGATGATACCCACTTCACAGGTCTATCTAGGAAAATACTTTGGCTCCAAAAAGTTGTTCAAATAGATCATTCAACCGTGGTATAAGGAAATGGATGCTTAATGATTATTTTGTTAATGGCTTAGCTGTCAACATATAACCTCTAGTCTCCGCTCTTCTTTGGCAATAGAGTCAGAACAGCACAGGGACTAAGAGTCCCTCTTATAAAACCTTTTTCGAGTAGGACATTAACCAGGCGTCACATCTCGGGGGTCTCCTGTGGATTGGTTTTGTAGGTGGCCTTGTTTGGAGGATAGAATCGGGTAAAATGTCTATTTTGTGCTAGATGGGTTCGTAAGGGTGACAGGCTTTGTGGTATGTCGTGTGAAAATACATGGGAGTAGCGTTGTAACAGGGGTTGGATTAGGGGTTGCAAGGATAGGTTAGTAACAGCATTAGGTTTATCCAAACCAACCAAAATAAGCTCCTAACTAACTAGAACTCATGTTGTTCAACCTTTAAAAAGGTGGTAATTGGTTGTGGGTTCTTTTGGGTGTTGGGATTGGGAATTATAGGAGTTAAAACTATCCTCTTGTTACCATGGTTGAAGGAATACATATTTTGATATCCATCATGCCTTACTCGATCAAATAGCTAAAGCTGACCTTTACTTTCTCATAAGCTAGCATGTAATCTTCAATTACTGCAATCATTTGGCACCTAAGATGTGTGTCCATAAAAATAGAAGACATTTGGGACTCGGCATAAAACTTGTGAGTTCATAAACATAGCATTCTTCAAAATTCAAAACATATTAATATTGACTATTTCATCAAGCAGATACAGCCATGACAAACACATAGAAACAGAGTAAGCACAATATAAATTCATATAACCAGGCTATGTATACAAACTCCACTGGCTAAAACAGAATCATACAAGCAGCCCTCAAGCATCCTATCAAACATTGCCACATATCACAGATGTTATTGATAATCAATATTAATCACATATGCTAAAGCATCTTATCTGTTCTATAGGCTCGTACCCATAGTTGTCAATAGCGAATAGCGGTAAATAGCGACAAGCCACCTATATGCTATGTAGCGAATAGCAGTAAATAGCGACCACTATTTCGTGTTTAGCGATTAAGTAGAATAATATGTAAGAATGTTTTACATTCAATAGATAAGCATGTTTAGCAATAAAGTAGTAGGAAATCTAAGCAAAGACCCCCAAAATAGCTAAAATACTCGATTACTAATCATCTAAATCTCATATTTACCAAAAAAAATAAAATATAAATATAAAAAATATAAAAAATAAAAAATAAAAAATTCCGCTATATACAATATAGCGGCCGCTTACCTATACGCGACATAGCGCGCGATATCGACCGCTGTGGTCGCTATTGACAACCGGGCTCGTACCTCTGTATTCTTGATTCCTAAAAGGATAGAAACCCATGTCTAGTTGATGAGCCACGACCATTTAGCCAGAGCGTGATTAATAGAGCTTATGGTCAAGACCATGGCTTATTAGAGGATCATTGCTGACTCATTTGATGGGTCTTGGCATGGCTACATGGTTGTCTGACAGACAAAACTTTTTATTGTAACACCCTAGACAAATCTCACATCGGCCATGGACATGAGAGATTCTTGGTTCATAAGTAATATCTGGCCTCTAATATCACCAATGCATTTTGGGCGCATTGGTTGTGGATAAGAGGAGAACTCCACAGTTAAGCGTGCTCAGGTGACAACAATCTAGGGATAAGTGACCCCCTTGGAAGTTTTCACCTAGGCAACCAAAAGCAAATTCATGAGCTACTCATGGCCAAAGCATACGATATTGGTGGTACGAGTGGCCGGATGTTACAGAATGGCATCAGACCCACTCCTTGTGCCATTCGGGATGGTGGGACAAACCTCACCAAGGATGGTGAGTTCTCGGCTCATCGAGGACGATGACTCCAGGGGGGGGGGGTTTGAGTGTACAGGAGAGATTCCTAATTCATAAGTAATGTCTGGCCTTTAATATCACCAACGTGTTTTGGGCGTATTGGCTATGGATGAGAGGCGAATTCCACAGTTATGCGTGTTCAGGTGGCAGCAATCCATGGATGGGTGACCTCCCTGGGAAATTTTCACCCGGGCAACCAAAAGCAAATCCGTTAGCTCTTCGTGAGCAAAACGGACAATATTGGTGGTGTGAGGGGTCAGATGTTACAGTTGAGTATCTACTTCATGGGCTAACTGCATAAGTTCTTTTAGAGTGGAGTAGGGATAGTGTTACACAATATGGCTATCTGAGGTTCCAGCCCACCCAGATATCATACCAGTGTTTATGGTTTGTCCTCGACTAGATCACGTTTCATGGTCAGATACTTAAACTCTTGAGAATACACTTCTACGGTGTTACTTCCTTGTTTGAGTTGGTGCCGTTGTGAGAAACTGGTCTGAATATAATAAGTTGGTAGGAACTTCCTTTTCATCAACTTCTTCATCTTGTTCCACTCTTTCACTTTGCCATTTCAGTCTCATTCCCGTTTAAAAAACACATTCGCCTACCAAGTTGACGCATACTTACGCAACTTGAGAGCAACCACCTTAACTTTATTCTCATTTGTAGTCTACTTGTAGTCGAAAACCCGCTCCATTGTACATATCCATTCAACAAACTCATTAGGATCAAACTTATCATCATACTAAGGGATATCAACCTTAATGTTGCCATTGAACCAACTGCCAACGTTTTTTATCTGTCTATACTGTTGAAGTCGTGCTTATAAAATTCCCCATCAGACCCATTCCCATCTCCTTTCCCCCTGTACGCGATCGACGATTAACAGACAATTCATGAATTAGGTCTTGCAAATTCTTCGTCTGTTGTGCGATCTCCTTTTTTTTTCAACCCCTAAATTATCGATGATCTTCTTCAATTTTGTACTTCCCTTCGTACCCATGTCGGTCGGAATTTGTGGAACGATTCAGCTGTGATACCAAGATGATATACAGAGTCGTGAAAACGAAAGGAAATTTGAATGCAACGTCAATAATAAGACCCGAGATACAGACCACACCACTAGGCCAACTGCTGGGTGATCGGAACCCTAATCAAGATATAGACAATCACCACTTGACTATAATTTAGGCTTCCACAGAACACCACTCAACCTATGATGCTACAACTAAGGAAGTGGAGAAAACTACTTTGACCATTCAACTAAGCAAACAAATTAAAATAAGTAGAAAGGAAAATTGAAAATAATATTTAAACAATCTACATGGGTTAGCTAAACGGATACACTTGTTAGGTAATTTTGTATCCAAATTAAACCCGGATCGACCCACCCACTTTGCCTGACCCGCTTCGATCTGGCATGTCTATCAATGTCTTTTTCAAAATGAACCTTTAGTTTAGTGTATATCATAAAAATCATCCCTAAACTCGTAAACTAATTCTCTAGTTTTGGGCAGAATGGCCCTATTTTTGCATTTTTAATGCCAATGTTCAACATAAATCTTAACAGATGGCTTCTTCTCCATTAATGTGACTTCTGTTAGTATTTATTTCTTCATCAATAATACTCTTCAAAGCAGAGAACTTTGTTCAACAAGAAGCAAAGCTAGGTGGACAATAGTCTACATTGTGAACATACTTATAGCGATGCTCTCAGACTACAATGAACCCCATCTGTTCCAAAATAATTATGGTGCCAACTTAGAGTCTTAGATACATAATCTAAGTGAATTAATCAACTTATCAACATTTTGTCAACCATCTCTTGTACACAATTAAACACCACAAATTGGACTCATTCTAGCAAAGGTAACAGGTGAATAAGTTAACTTTAATATATAAGAAACTAAAAAGGTGTAATTGTGGGCAATTCCAATATCAAATTTTTCCAAGCAAGATGAAACCATCATCGAGAAACCTCGTTCTACCCCTGCTTTCACTAAATCATACTGAACCCGAGAGCCTAAAAGGATTTTTATTTTTTGGTTCATGAGGGTACATCAACAAAGTAAGGATTTTTAACTTCCATTGAATTAAACCACATGTTACACAACTTTAACATCCTATAAATAAGTTCTATATCATCATTAAAAGTTGCAAGAAGAAATCTTCAGCATGACCTTCCCTATGTTGGCTACCTCAATGAATGGAAATCTCTTTGTCCGGTTACACTCTAAATGACAAATCTATAAACAAACTTCGGTTCAATTGATTCGGTTCACAACTAGATGGAACTGAGTATGGAATTCAATGTAATTTCAAAACTTTCCATAAACCCAAATTAAATCATGAAAAAAAATCCGAGATAATAGGGTTCATATCGCTGGATGAAACCCTAACTACACCTACAGAGAGAGATAAATATACGAAAATGAAGGAATATGTGAACACATAATTGAAGCCAGAATGAACACTGACCTTTAATCAACGATACGAATCACAAACTGCTACGATTCTTCTAATCTGCTTCGTGTGAAGAAGTTGGTTCTTATTATTCATCTCCTATTTAGAACCGTAAATTTCAATAACTGTCCTTGGATAACTTCTTCATGGCAGATTTAGTCCTTATAAGATTTTGTAAACAATTTTTATATTTAAATTAACAAAATCATGAAACTAATAATATTTTGAGTAAATTATGGTTTGATGAAAATTACGGTTATTGTTCAATATTTTGTTTATTACACTGATAACCTGATAGTTTCATATTTAGTTTCAGTTCAACCTGAGTCATAAACATCATTAAAAGATTTTCGTTAAGTTAATGAAAATTAACTAGATTACAACTATGATTAAATTATAAAATAAAAAAAAATCATTATCTAGCATCATCTAACCAAACCATATCTAGTCCATCACCACCACCACGACCATCATTCCAAACAAGACCACCATCATCATGGTTCAACCATCGTATTCTGTTATCACCATTTAGCAAACTTCATCATAAGGTAGTTTATTATGTGATTTAGCCTTCTTTTAGATCTGATGAAAATGAAAATTTTTGAAAAATTCAAGACCTGGAGTTGGTTGATTTGCTTGATATTTCAATTAGGTTATGGGTATTACTTGGTAGTTACCCTCATAAATATGTCATAAGTAATCAGATGTATATGGCGATTTGAAGATGGACTCAGGCTTGTCTGTGGTGATTTAGGTGGATCAAAGTAGTGGCTACCGGGTGGTGGAAGAGCGTTGCTCTTAGTGCTTAATTTGATTAGTGTTGGCGGTCTTAATGCTAGGAGAGAAAGTGTAGAGAGAGGTGAAGATGGTTGCTATCAGTGCTGATGGAAGTGGTGGTGATGGTCTAGAGAATAAAAAAGGGGATGGGAAAAGCATTGGGTAGGGTTTGTGTGTTGTGAGTGTGGGTGAGGGGTCCATTATTATTATTAAAAGGATATATATTTAACCATAAGAGTATGATTGTAAATTCATATCAAGTTAACGGAAAGTTTCTTAACAGTATTAGTGCTTTGGATAAAATTGAAACTAAGTATAAAACTATTAGTGTAAAAAAATTAACTATTTGATTAAAAACGTAGTTTTCGTCAAATCACAAGGACCAAAAGTGTAATTTACTCTAGTACTTTTTTCTTGAAAGATATATATCTTGTAGCCACTTAAGAAATTATATATATATATATATATATATATATATATATATATATATATATATATATATATATATATAGGGTTAGTTCTTTTTAGAAATTACTTTTAAACGAGAACACTTGAAACTAATATTAACCATTTATTGTTTTGATCAATGGTTGTGATTAAAGAGTATAAAAATATAAATTAATACATTATAATGAGTTTAACTTAAACAAAAGGGCGTAGCACTAATTTATTATATTCTTTCTCTCTTCAGTTATATGACTAATTATTAATTATCTTTAATTTTTAATATCTCATATCTACAACAGTTATAGATATATATTAATACACACTACAAACGATTAAAAAGAAATTTATCATAATAAAAGTAATAAATAAAATAAACTTTAAAGCATTTATTACCAAAAAGTTATGTAAAAAACATAAACACATTAATTCTAATAAATGTACCAATAAGAATCACAAACGTATGTTCATAGAGAAAAAATATAAATATGAACATTGCATTATAAATTATATAAGTAAACATTAATTTTTTAAAAATTGTAAATGATATAAGTAATAGAGTAAATTACCATTTGCAACCCTGACATTTATCCAATTTAACTGTTTGCATCCCTATAGTTTCAAAACCTTGTTTCGCCCCCTATTCTTTTAATTTTTTCCTTGTTTGCATCCCTGTGGCTGACGCCGTTAAAATGCGCAGTTAAATGCCATTTTTTTTCTCTTTCTTGCAGGGGCGTTTTGGTCCTTTGATTCTTTCCCCCTTATCTTGCAGGGGCATTTTGATCCATTCATTTTTGCACAACATCCTGAGCACCGATCTAATCAAACTCATCTTCTCCCACCTCCCCCTCCGATTACACATTCGTTGCTTCATCGTCTGCAAGATCTGGCACTCCATCGCCACCGCCGCACCACCGTCCTCCGCCACCATCACCCCATGCTTCTTCCTCTACGGCCGAAACAACATCTTCGTCAAAAAGAACCAAGCTTTCGCATTCGACCCACATGCGAACGAATGGATCAAACTCCCTTCAACCCTCTTCCCCAATTCAATCTCACAAGAATCCTCCTTCATCGGCTCCGGTGGCTTCTTCTTCACCACCGCCACTTACAACTTCAGCTTTTCCCCAATTCTAAAACCCACGTGGATCGAAACAACCCCCTTAAAATTCTCCCGATTAAACCTTCTCATCGGCGTCATCAACCCCACTTTTCAATCCCCAATTTCCCCCCAAATCATTTTCGTCGGTGGAGTCAGATTCATCGGTGGATTAGTTGACATCGAAGACAATCTCGCCGTCGAAATCTACAACCCCAATTCAAACTCATGGGACCTCTATCCACCGTTACCCCCAGACTTTCGATCAGCAAACACATCACAATCATTATCATCAGCTTTACACAGATCTAAATTCTTCGTATTCGGTATATATCATGCTTCATCTCATCATTCGATCTAACCACCAGAGTATGGAGTGAGGTTCAAACGCTCCGGCCACCGGGGGTCATCATATCGTTTCTTACTATCCTGTCGGAATCACCTGATTCTCGTCGGAGTATGCAACAATCTTCATGGGTCGTCGTTTAATTTGTGGGAAATCGATGAATCGACAATGGGGTTGAGTGAATTTGCGGTGATGCCTGGTGAATTGCTCAACAGTTTGTTTGATGGTGATGATGATGATAAGTTTGCAAGCTTGAAGTGTGTGGGATTTGGGGATTTTGTGTTTGTTTTCAATGAAGAAGAGTGTTAAGAAGGGGGAAAGAATGAAAGGACCAAAATGCCCCTGCAAGAGAGAGAAAAATAGATGCATTTAACTGCGCACTTAAGGACATCAGCCAGGAATGCAAACAAGGAAAAAATTAAAAGAATAGGGGGCGATTCAAGGTTTTAAAACTATAGGGATGCAAACAGTTAAATTGAATAAATTTTAGGGATGGAAACGATAATTTACTCTAAGTAATATTACAGTATCCCATTTGCAAATAAAAAGTTACGTACATGTCATCTTGCAGAAAACCGTAACAAAATTTTGAAAATTACATAAACATAATCGAGATTTACCCTATTAAAAAATGCACCCGAGGTTGTTCTTCCTTTGGTAGTGCCTTTTATATAGAAATCAATAGCTAACAAAATTTTACACATACGTAAAGCAAGGTTACATATACGTAAAAACAAATAATTAATGTTTACATATGTGTAGAAACCAAAAAGTAGATTTACGTGTGTGAATTTAACTATTTACATTGAACCTTGTATTTCATATGTATAAATTGAATATTTATATAAATCGATTCTTAAGTACGTTAAAACAACCATTTACATATGTGTACGTGTACTATTTATATATATTTAAGGTATACATATAGTATACATATATGTAAATACAAACGTAACGTGTACCCCACCATATTTTTACTCTTTTGATACAACTAATAACTATCAAATCTAAAATTTAATCAAGAGAAAACATTTAAATAATTGTTCTAATGATTTGAATAAATGATCAATATCTTTTAAAATTGTTTGAAGCATATCCTCTTCCTTCAAGATAGTATAATTTGACGAACGCATAAAACAAATTATCCAACTATCAATAAAGTTAATAAAAAATAATCAATTTATAATTAACAAACTAAGTATAAGAAAAAAATATATAATTTACTAAACTAGGAAAATTAATAATGATGGTGCTGAACCATCATATGATGGAAATTTTGCAAATAAAATCATAATAAAACCCACTAATTCTATAGAAAAATGCTCCGGAATGTTAATAGCTTCTTATTCGATTAAAAAAATATATGTTCAAAATTAAATTTGTTGTCTCAACAAACACGTTATCAGAATCAATTGAATCATCATATAAAAACTCATACCCAGCATAACCATCATTGTCTCTATACGCATCATCGCTATAATAATCTTCTTTATATGTCTCCTTCGTCATCGAATGAAGCTTTCAAAATGAGTCTATGTTTTGTATCTTCAATTAATTTTTCAATAATCTTCAACTAATAAGTCGATGCTTTGAAGCATAAATCGTCTAGAATCTTTAAGAAATTTGAAGAAATCATGATTTTCAAACTCAAGATAGGAAGTTTTATATGCACAAATAGGATGATAAAGGATTTAATTTAGACTAAAAAATAGCCCAATATAAAGGAAGTATATTAGGCAATTACAACCCATAGAAATATTAATTTACATTTTTACTCTTTAATAAAAATATACTAGAAAAACAAAAATATTAAAATTAATGGTTGATATTAGTTCTTGCAGTTCTGACGATCTTTAAGAGTTCTTAAAAGATCCTGCCCCTATATATATATATATATATATATATATATATATATATATATATATATATATGTATAGCCACAAATATGTAAAAAAACTACTAAGAACCGCATAAGCAATGCACATAATGCCGCAATAGAAATCATAATACTAAAAGATGACGATTTGATTCTATCTCTTCATCATTTCTTTAATTTTATCACCTCCCTTCTTAATTATTTTAGAAAAACTATAAAATGTTTATATATGTAATACAATGTGGGTGCATTTATGCATATTATCTAAAGACAATAGATATCGTATTTTTTGAAAATTTATTTTAAAATTAGTAAAATTACAAGCATTTTGATATATTTATATAATAAATAGTACAAGAGTTAAAGTGGTTTTGTGGTTTTTTTTAATAGGTTTATGATTCTTAATTAAATGTCCTTCTATATGTATGTATATATATACTAGTGTGTGAACTCGAGCTTTGCCGCGAGTTGTTAAAATATATAACACTTCATTTTGATTACTTGTATATTAGTATTTAATTTATAGAGATGGATAAAAATTATAGTGACAACTCTGTTTTGGGAAAAAAAATCATGTCGAAACGTTAATATAATTTAGCACATCATAACGATAAATTTAGATTTTATAAATAATCATACTTTTATGATAATAAGAGAAAAACGATATAAAATTCAGAACTTTGAAACAATTTTAAGAGCTTGTATATTTTTTGTTTGATAACTTGTATATTATTACACATTATTACTTGTTACTAAAACTGTTTTTATTTTATAAATAACTATTATAATTATAATTACTTTAAATACTATTATTATTATTATTATTATTGTTGTTATTGTTGTTGTTGTTGTTGTTGTTGTTGTTGCTGCTGCTGCTGTTGTTGTTGTGTTGTTGTTGCTGTTGTTGTTGTTGTTGTTATTGTTGTTGTTGTTGCTGCTGCTGCTGTTGCTATTGTTGTTGTTATTGTTGCTGCTGTTGCTGTTGCTGTTGGTGTTGCTGCTGCTGTTGCCGCCGCCGCCGCCGTTATAGTTGTGGTCGTGGTTGTTGTGGTTGTTGTCGTGGTTGTCGTGGTTGTTGTTGTGGTTGTTGTCGTGGTTGCTGTTGTGGTTGTTGCTACCGCTGCTGGTGCTGGTGGTGCTGGTGCTACTGGTGGTGCTAGTGCTGGTGCTGCTGGTGCTGTCGTCGTCGTCGGCGGCGTCGGCGTGGTTGGCTCGCGTGATGCGCAGATGCTACTAAGTCTCTTTTCGACCAGCCTTAAATACTATTATTATTATTATTATTATTATTATTATAATAATAATAATAATATTATTATTATTATTATTATTATTATCATTATTATTATTATTATAACTATGTAAATATTTGGTAAATAGTATTTAGTTAATAATATAATACTTAATTTAAATAGTAAAAATATAAATGAAAAATATAAATATAATATTAATTTAAATTATTATAAATAAAGTAATACTTAATATAGTGAATTTAATCATATGTATTAACTTATTTATTAATTAGAATAAGATTGTTAACTGAGGATAGTTTAGGAACACTTGTACCATATCCTTAAATAGTTGTTCTAGACGTGTTACAAAAATAGGAAATTAACAATCTATCCATGGGTTTTATATTATATAGTAGTAGATATATGCATGTATATATATGTATAGAGGAGTGATTAAAGGAAAAATACTATTTTAATTAAAAACCAAGATAAGTAATTCCAACCAATCACAGAATTTTAAAATTATTTTAGTTTTATTTTTTTCTAAAGGGCTTTTATGTAAAATTACAACGGTATTATTTTTTTATAGTTTTTAGATTTTAATATATTTCTTTGATTTCCTCCCACTCCATAAATCTAATTGGAGAAAAGTCTCAGCCACACCTTTTACAATCATGAGAGTTTTCTCTTCATATTGGATATCGTTCGAAAATGATAAAGATCAGAGGTTGTGACGGGTTCCGAAGGTAAAATGGTAGGATGTGGCTGATTTTATTAAATAAGGTGAAACAAATAGAAAGTAAAATCGGCAATTCATGGTCGGCTGTGTATTTCTCGGTTTTGTTTGGGTCTTGCGAAATTGAAATATATTTGAGGAATTCTACACCTTAATGATGGGACAGTAATTGGTATTAGTATTATGATATATTATTGTTTTTTTTTAAATCTTTTCCAAGAACCCAAAATGTTAAAAGTGATGAACATTGGTAGTGAACTTGAAATGATGAATATTTTTTTTATTCTTTTCAAAAGAGTGAGACTTAGTTATCAATGGTTATAAAAAGAAATCAAAGAAAGTTGATAAATTATTTTTTCATAGTTATGGTTTTGGATACGGGCTTGATGACATATAAAATTCTTTGATGTATTCTATGTTTTTTCTCACTAAATTGCTAACCTTGTTTTCAAAACCCTAGTTTTTATGTATTTTTTTTCCTTTTTTGTTGTTTAGAGATTGATGAGGTTTTACTGATGTGTCTAAGAAGATGATTAAGGATGATGATTGGTCTAAGAAGATGAGGCATCAAAGATGCTGATAGGTCGAGCAATTATCAACGTGTCTTGTTTTGGACACGAAGAACTCGACGAACACCATGAACAAGATGAACACAGATGTTACATATACGTAATAGTATTGTTAAATATGCATAACACTATTATTACATATATGTAACTTTGCTATTACATAATACAACACTATTGTTAAGAACAATTATCCAACTCTGCATTCCAACGATTATGTGATTTTACTATATACACATGTATGTTTGTTGTTACATATATGTAACTTTTCTTGTTACATACATGTAACTTAGATATGTCTTCTCAGTTATATATAATATTTTCAAAATTTACAATGGTTTTGGTTGTTATATGTGTAACTTTTCTTGTTATATATACCTAACTTGGATATGTCTACTTATTTATATACATATTTTCAATTTGCAACGGTTTTGGTTATTACATATATGAAGTCTATCTATTCCAATAATTTACGTTTATGTGACTCAACCTAATTTGAATTTTTATATAAATTAAATAAGATGTAATTTAAATGACCTATTATAAATTTTAAAATAAACAATTTAGTTATTATTATGGATAAGTTTGTGTTGAAAGAGTAAAATATGAGAGAGAGAGTGCAGGACCGGTGAAGGGGAGCAATGCAACAGTTTCACAAGGTTGGAGATACTTAGAACACTTAATAGATCAAATAGGGAACCAGATGAATGAAACAATGAACAATAGTAAAGAATACAATAAAAATATAAGTAATTGGTTTCAAGAATGATTTATATTGCTCTCTTAAGTGTTTTACAAATGTTACAAAGCTTAGTCCTAAGGACTGGTACCTGAGATACTTTATACTACATCCTACAGCCGGCCATACTTTGAAGGCCGGCTGAAACACTAATCTAGACAACAAGATCAATGTAAAGTCAAAAGGCAGATTGCCTTTTGACTAGTGACTATGACTATGTGCAAGATCGGTTAAGGGATGGTCAATACAATCAGCCTCACAATAAGGAGAGTGTTAGAACACTTAACAGATCAAATGGGGAACTTGGTTTATGTAAATTATACTAAGAACACAAGTAAATGAGACAGAACTAAGAACAAAAACAGACTAATATGGTTTTCAAGAATGCTGTATATTGCCCCCAAGTTCTTTTACAAGTGTTACAAAGCATACAATGAAATACAAGGACCTGAGATACTTTATACTACATCCTACAGCCGGCCATACTTTGAAGGCCAGCTGGAAACATTAATCTAGACAACAAGATCAATGTAAAGTCAAAAGGGAGATTGCCTTTTGACTAGTGACTATGACATGCCATAGCTCACATCCTAATATATTATAAAAGGATAAAAGGTACAAAGTAGGAAGTTACAGACTCAAGACCATAATCTACAGTTTACTAAAGCATGGACCTTTTCACCAACTTGTATAAGTTGGTGAGTCATCAGAGTTGCAGTAGAAAGTAAGTCAGCTTTATGGAAAAGTAGATCAGAGAAAGCATGTCTTCTTTATCTTCGAAAGAAATCAGTCTTCACTTTATTGGCTTTGGAAGACTTTGTCTTTGAAGCTTCGAAACACTTCATCTTTGGCTTTGGAAGATTTGGTCTTTGGCTTCGGAAGATTTTACACTTGGAATAATTTATATGATGAGTATAAAACTTCCGAAGTAACTTCTACCTTGTACATCAGTGCATGCATGCAGGAAGCTCCTTGGTTGTTTTGGCTTCTTTGGTTGCATCAGCCTTCTAATATAACCTTACAAACTCCCCCTAGGCTGATGCTACCAAAACAGAGAAGTTATTTAGATGTTGACAGTCCTCATTAGGATTAAGACCATACCTTTTTTCGTCATCTGGTCAGGATCCCTCAGACTCTCATAATATCTTCTCATGTCATGGAGATCATGTAGAGGAAGATCAAGCATGTCTTGCCAGACATAGACATTTTGACCTCCTTGGTCTCTGATGACATACCACCTATCTGGATTAATAGCAAAAGTCCAGGACAAGATGGGTCTTCCAGTTCCAAGAGTCTCCTCTTTGAGTGGAGTTGGTTGAGAAGCCTCTTCTTGCACTACCTCAGGATGCTTTGACTCATCCTGAGGTGTAGAGGTGGATGCCTTGATCTTTTTCTTGGAAACACTCTTCATGGTCATCCTTTTCCTCTTCTTTGAAGTCTTTAACTGAGAGGACTGCTCTTCAGCACCAGGTTTTTCTACTGTGTCTCTCTTAATTGGGTTCTCTTCTCTCATAGGTTCAGAAGAAAAGTGAAGAGGACCCTACTGTGGATCAGAAGATAAAGTTGTGTTTTCTTTAGGGGTTCAACCTTGACAACCTCAAGTTGAGCTGGACTTGGTGGAGAATGCAAGTCAACAAGCTCTCCCTTTTTAATCTTCTGCCCAATCAATCTAATGTGCTCATCCATAGTGGATAGAGACATTGGACCAAGCCTCCTTCTAGAGAATCCATACAGCTTCAAGAAGCTCATCATCCTTTGTCTGTCAGCAGACTTCTTTTGGCTCTTTTGGATGATGGCTCATGACTTTGCAGCTTCTTCCTTTAGGAGCCTTTTGTTCCTTGATGACTTGTTGCTCTAACTGCTTGAGATACTCAAATTAAAAATACTCATATGATAAGAGAAGAAGTGCAGATGCCTGATAGAGACATGTGGCACTCAGGTAGCTAATCATGTTTTGTCTATCAGCTTCCTTGTCTACCTGAGGTTGTTCAGTTGCCACAGCCTCTTTCTCAGGACTTTCCTAAACTAGTGAGAGGGTACAAGCATGCTTGTAGAGCCTTTTCTATCTCCTTTCTTCCTTGTTCTTAAGGAGCAATGCTGCATCCTTTGCCTCCTTCCTCTCCTTGGACAATTCCTTATTAGCCAGTTCATTCAGTTCATCTAAGGGGAGAGAGAGTAGCTCATCCACATTATAGTTTCTGGTCCCCAAGTAGTTTATCCTGGCTACCCTCAACTCATCATCCTGAGTATTTGGCCTGGGGGCAGCCCTGATGACAGCTTCCATGAAGCCTGGAGACTCTCTTGAACTTTCTCCCCTTAGCTTCCTCTTCCTCTCTCTTTCCTCCTCCTCCTCCTTAATCTCCTCAAGTGTTAGTTTCCTTTTCCTTTTGTCACTCACAGGCCTTGGTGACTCAGGGTGGAGAGAGCTTTGGCCTTTATTGCTTGATTTAGCAGTCAAGCTCTGGCCAGAGAGAGGTTGTGAAGCACCTTCACCAGCTGGTACATTACTCAGGGTAATGGGTGCTAAAGAAGTTCCTGTCCCAAGGTTCACAGGTTCAACTTCTGGGCCTTCAGTCAAGGTTTCTCCTTTGAAGCTAATCTTAGGGTCCACCTCAACATCCAGTTGACCAAAAGTCTTACCTGCTAGCCTCTATCTATATAGTCTCGACCTCAACTTGTATTCTTCAAACACCTATTCTTGAATCCTATCTGCTAATCTTGCAGCTTGTCTGTTTTGACTTGGGTTGACAAGTGGAAGATCAATAAGATGGATGCTCTCATAGAAGCTTAGGTTTAAAAAGTTGAAAATTTTCCTATTGACCTTGAGATCTAGAGATGACTAGAGCTCTTCTATCAGTGTCATACCTCCATCCCATGATTGGATTCTTAGAGTGACAAGATGGGGTAGGCATAGCTCTGGGAATACCCTCTTCAAACAAACTTTGTATGATTGAGTCCACATCCATGTAGACTTGAGGAGGTTTCTGAGTATGGACCATTGCAAGTAAGGGTGGTGAATCCTCAAAGTCCATACTCTGTGAAGAACTCCTCTGTGATTGTTTGGACTTTCTCCCCCTTTTTGGTAGCATCACCTTCTTGTATAGGTGAGCTTGGGGTTGGGCCTGTCACATCCACAGGTTCTTGTGGTCCTGGTTGAGTTCTCCTGAATGGTCTCTCAACTAACTTGCCCTTGAGATCGGTGATCTCAAGTTGCTGGTCATTGACCCTCCTTTCTAAGACAGTCACCTGAGATTCCAGGTGAAGGTGACTTATCTTAGAGACTAAATAGGTACATGTTTTTGTTAGTTTTTGCACCTTTAGTTTCAGACTCCCCTTATCTTCATCAAAAGAATCATGGGGGGATGAGAGAATAGGACCAAGGTCTTCTTCCTCATCACCAACATTTTGTTCTTGGCAGCTGGATTTCTCCTGCACCATGACAGCTTCAAGTGAAGTGTCAATGGGCTGGGATGCCATGGTTGAGGTCTTAATGATGTAGTCACTTGCTAGAGTGAGAGCCTCTTCCATATGAACCTCCTAAATAGGTTCAGGGAGATCCACCTCAGTAGTAGGTGGATGATATGAGCTAGACATAGGAGAAACAGGAGTACTCATCTCTCCTTAAGGAAGGGTGGAGAAGAGAGACTCATGATACTCACTAAAGCCCATGTCTTCATCATCATAGAATTTGAG
The DNA here is from genome assembly GCA_025506505.1 of Flaveria sonorensis. Classification (NCBI taxonomy): domain Eukaryota; kingdom Viridiplantae; phylum Streptophyta; class Magnoliopsida; order Asterales; family Asteraceae; genus Flaveria; species Flaveria sonorensis. The sequence goes on along the minus strand of CM046440.1, from coordinate 41,533,206 downwards.
GTTTGGGATTGGTTGATTTAGATCAAGAGGGTGGGGATGGTAACTATCCCCTGAAGGTTGTTCATTAGAGTTTCGAGACTCTAAGTGAAGGCTTAAGGCTGTGGGGGTTGTAAGCTCATCAGGCTGAGCATGAGGAACCTTAGCACTGATCATTGGTCAGATAGGAGTGGTTTGCTCCTCAGGAGAAGTGGGAGTTCCAGTGTCCACTTCCTCCTGTATGGGTGATGATATAGGGCCCTACACAAACTGAGTAGCATGTGCAGGGGTTTGTTTGGATTTTCTTTGGTAGGTGAAGGTTATTTGTGGCTGTATTGGTGGTTGAGAAGTAGAAGGTGTGGGTTCAACACTAGCTGGTGCTGCTAGATTGTCACCTTGAGCAATAAGCTCTAACATTTTTAGGACAAGGGCTGTTTCTACCCCTGAGAAGCCAACAGTTGGCTTTCTCATAGTCTTGAAGATGTCGGGCTTCATTTGTCCCAATTTTAGAACACTTCCTGTTCCTCTCAACTGTGAGCCCAGTTCACAGTTAAGAATGTGTTGGACATATCTAGGAAACGTATAATATTCCAAGGAGTCCTAGTTTGCAAGTAAATTAGTATAGACAAATTATGAATACCTGAACTTGACCCCTTGTAGTAATGTAACCTCTAGCATCTCCTCCAAAAGCAACTGGCCCTCCATCAATTTTCTCAAAATTTTGAAGCAAGGAGCCATTGCTTGTCATGTGCCTGGAACAGCCACTATCAATGATCCATACATTCCTAATGGTCTTTAGTTGTTCCTGCACAAAAGGAAATGTTTAGTTACATTTAGAAACCCAAGCCTCATTGGTCTTGGGCTTATCAAAGTGATTTGAAGACAATGTAATAGTAATTGATCCCAATTACAAGACCGGTTAAGGGATGGTCAATACAATCAGTCTCACAATGAGAGAGTGTTAGAACACTTAACAGATCAAATGGGGGACCGGGTTTATGTAAATGATACTAAGAACACAAGTAAATGATATAGAACTAAGAACAAGAACAGACTAATATGGTTTTCAAGAATGCTATATATTGCTCTCAAGTTCTTTTACAAGTGTTATAAAGTATAAAAAGAAATACAAGGACCTGAGATACTTTATACTACATCCTACAGCCGGCCATACTTTGAAGGCCAGCTGGAAACATTAATCTAGACAACAAGATCAATGTAAAGACAAAAGGCAGATTGCCTTTTGACTAGTGACTATGATATGCTATAGCTCACATCCTAATATATTATAAAAGGAGAAAAGGTACAAAGTAGGAAGTTACAAACTCAAGACTATAATCTTCAGTTTACTAAAGCATGGACCTTTTCACCAACTTGTATAAGTTGGTGAGTCATCAGAGTTGTAGCGGAAAGTAAGTCAGCTTTATGAAAAAGTAGATTAGAGAAAGCATGTCCTCTATGTCTTTGGAAGAAATTGGTCTTCACTTCATTGGCTTCGGAAGACCTTGTCTTTGAAGCTTCAGAAGACTTCATCTTTGGCTTTGGAGGATTTTGTCGTTGGCTTCGAAAGATTTTACACTTGGAATACTTTCTGTGATGAGTGTAAAACTTTCGAAGTAACTTCTACCTTATACATCATTGTATGCATGCAAGAAGCGTCTTGGTTGTTTTGGTTTCTTTGGTTGCATCAGCCTTCTAATATAACCTTACACTATGATATGCCATAGTTGACAAAAGATAGCAGCGAAAAGTGGTTCAACTTTTGTCAAAAGCATGTCAGAGAAAGTATGTCTTCTCTGTCTTTGGAAGAAATCTGCCTCTTGGCTTTGGAAGACTTTATTTTGAAGCTTCGGAAGACTTCATCTTTTGGCTTCCAAAGAAATGGTCTTTTGGCTTCGGAAGATTTGATACTTAGTGACTTTCATTAAGTTGTATCAAATCTTCCGAAGTAACTTTCCTTGTAATTCAGATGTGCATGTCGAGAGACTTTGGTTGCATCAGCCTCTAAGTGTAACTCTTATAAACTCCCCCTAGGTTGATGCTGCCAAAACTAGAGGATAATTTTGAGTCTTGATCTTTATCTTTTGACAGTCCTGATCAGAATCAAGACCATTCCCTTCAACATCAGTTGGTTAGAATTCCTCAAACTCTTAAAGTATCTTCATATGTAATAGAGATCATGCAGAGGAAGGTCAAGAATGTTTTGCCAGAAGTACCCATCTTAACCCCCTTGATCTCTAGTGACATACCATCTGTTTGGGTTAGTAGCAAAAGCCCAAGACAAGATAGGTCTCTCAGCAGTATGAGGCTCTACTTTGATTGGAGTTGGATGAGCAGCCTCTTCTTAATCATCCTTGGGATGTTCTGACTCATCCTGAGGTGTAGAGGTGGATGCCTTGGACTTCTTCTTCTTCTTCTTCTTGTCCCTTCTAATGGCCGTCCTGTTGCTCTTTCTGTATTTTAACCGAGTAGGTTGGTCTTGAGTACCAGATGTTTCTTCTTTGTCCTTCTTAGTTGGGTCCTTTTCCTTCACAGGTTTAGAAAGAGAAGGATCAGGACCCTGTTGTGGGTTAGAAGATGAAGCTGGCTGAGATGCAGCATTAGGTCCATGTTGTGTTGTCTCTTGGGGTTCAACCTTGACCTCAGCTTTAGGTGTAGCCTGACTTGGTGGAGAATGCAAGTCTACCAGCTCAATCTTCTTAATCTTCAGCTTGATTACTCTAATGTGCTCATCCATAGTGGATAGAGACATTAGACCAAGTCTCCTTCCGAAGAACCCATACAGCTTCAAGAAGCTCACCATCTTTAGTGTGTCAGCAGACTTGTTCTGATTGGCTAGGATGGTGGCTCTTAACTTAGCAGCCTCTTCCCTCATCTTCCTCTTAGCAGCATTTTGTTTTTTAACACTTTTTATTTAAGCTGCTTGAGGTACTCAAACTTTATGTATTCATATGACAAGGGAAGTAGGTCTGCTACCTGATAGATGCCTATGGCACTCAGGTAGGTTATCATGTTTTGTTTGTCTTGTTTCCTACCTACCTAAGTTTCTTGTTCAACTGCCATAGCCTCTGCCTCAAGGCTTTCTTGAATTGGAGAGAGGGTAGGAGCTTTGTAAAGTCTCTTTCTTTTTCTTTTTTCCTTAATCTCGTGGAGCAACTCTACAGCCCTAGCTTCCTTCTCTTTTTTGACACTTTAGTGTCAGCTAGTTTATTTAGTTTCTCCTAGGGAAAAGAGATGATTTTATTAATGTTGTAGTTCTTTAACCACAAATAGTTCAATCTTGCTGCCCTTAACTTATCTTCCTGAGTGTTTGGCCTGAGGTAGACCTGATTGCTGCTTACATAAAGCTTGGGGTCTTACTTGTTCTCTCTCCCTTTGCCTTCCTCTTCCTCTCCCTTTTCTCTTCCTTAATCTCCTTAGAGGTCATGATCCTCTTCTCTTTTTAGTCACAGGCCTGTGTGACTCAGGGTGGAGAGATCTTTGGCCTTCATCACTTGGTGTAGGACTTGAGCTTTGGCCAAGGAGAGGCTGTGAGACACCTTCACCAGCTGGTGCCTCATTGAGGGTACTGGGTGCTGAAGCAGTTCTTGTCTCAAGGTTCACAGGTTCAATTGCTAGGCCTTCAACTAATGTTTTCCCTTCGAAGCTAATCTTAGGGTCTGCCTGCTAGCTTATGTCTATATAAGTAGGATCTTCTTCTGAACTCTTCAAGCACCCTTTGTTGGATCTTCTTAGCAAACCTGTCAGCTTTCCTGTTGTGACTTGGATTGTCAAGTGGCAGGTTAACCAGAGGAAAGCACTTATAGTATCTCAGGGTTTGAAAATTAAAGACTTCTTGTTGCCCCTGTGATCTAGAGAGTACCAGGGCTCTTCTATTAGCATCATACCTCTATCCTATTATTAGGTTCTCAGTAGGGTAGGATGGAGTAGACATAACCCTTGGAATTTCCTCCTCAAATAGGATTTTAATTAGGGCATCCACATCAATTTGGGCCTGAGGAGGTTGTTGAGTATAAACAACTGCAAATGAGGATGGTTAGGCCTCTATGTCCATACTCTAGGCAGAACTCCTAGGTTCTGTGATTGCAAGTGGGACTTTCTCCCCTTTTTTGGTAGCATCACCCTCTTGCATAGGGGAGCTAAGGGTTAGGTCCACCACATCCACAAGTTCTTGTGGACCTGGTTGAGTTTGCCTGGCAGGTCACCCAGCTAACTTGCCCTTAAGATCGGTGATCCCAAGTTGCTGATCAATGACCTGCCTTTGCAAGGTAGCCACCTGAGATTACAGGTGACTTACCTTTGAAACTAAATAAGTGCCTATTTTGGTCAGTTTTTGCATCTTTAGTTGTAGACTCCCCTCATCTTCATTAGAAGAATCATAGGGGATAAGAGAACATAACCAAAGTTAGCTCCCTCACCAAGAGCTTGTGGTTCTTGGCTGCAGGATTTCCCCTGCTCCATGACAAATACAAGAGAAATGTCAAAGGGCTGGGTTGCCATGGTTGAGGTCTTAATGATGTAATCACTTGCAAAAGTGAGAGCCTCTTCCATATAGACTTCCTGATCATGTTTAGGGATGTCCACCTCAGTTAGGGGTGGATGATATGGGTGTTTCAGGAGCACTCATCTCTCCTTGAGTAGGGGAGGTACTCACTAAAATCCATATCCTCATCATCATAGAATTGGAGGTCAAGGACAGGTTGGTTTAAGTCTAACAGCTAGGGATGGTAGCTATCCCCTGAAGGTTGATCACCTGAGTTTTAAGACTTAGAGTGAAGGCTTAAGGTTTGGGCAATAAGCTCATTAGGCTGAGCATGAGGAACCTCAACACTGATCAATGAAGTAATGGAAGTGGTTGGCTCCTCAGGGGAAGTGGGAGCTCTTGGTTCCACTTCCTCCTGCATGGGTGATGGTATGGGGGCATGCTCAGTCTGAATAGACTGAGTAGGGGTTCGTTTGGATTTTCTTGAGTAGGTGAAGATTATTTGTGGCTGTTTGGGTGGTGCAGATGTAGAAGGTGTCAGTTCAACATAGACTGGTGCTATCAAGTTGTCACCTTAAGCAATAAGCTCTAATATTTTTGGGACCAGGGCTGTTTTTGTTCCTGAGAAGCTAAAAGTGATTTTTCTCATGCTTCTAAAGATGACACGCTTCATGTGTCCTAATTAAAGAGTAGAACCTGTTCCCCTTAACTATGAGCCTAGTTCATAGTTAAGAATATGCTGGACATATCTAGGGAAACATGTAGTACTCTATGGAGTCCAAGTTAGCAAGCAAGCCTATGCAGATAAACTGGGAGTACTTGAACTTGACCCCTTGAACCATTCCATGGACTATGTAGGATAAGTCCTCAGGAATCTGGTCCCATCCTCCATGTTTGTTTAATAAAGAATGAATTATAACATGGAGGAGGTACTTCAACTGGTAAGAGACATTACCCTTCTTGATGGTTCTGAAGGTGTAGTCCCCTTCATAGCCCATCTGCCTGAATGATTCATTCATAACATATTTGGGAAAATAGCTCGCCTTCTTCTTCATCCAGCCTCAAATGAGTGTTGATTATGGCTGGAGTGATGAACATTATCTTCCCTTGCACTGATGTAGACGGTGCATTCTCACCGTCCAAGATCACCTCTTGGCAAGTCCTCTAAAACTCTAGCAGTTGTTCTTCATATAGTGGAGGGTTGATTATGAGTGCGGTGAGGTAGTTTGATTGAGCAAGGAAACGAAAATCATCTAAGAAATTAGGATCTTTCTTAGATGATAACAGAGCAACTTGATTATATTGCCTGTGAAGTTGCATGGAAAAATCTGGCTAGTTTCGGGGTTTAGGGTTGGCCATTTAAGAAAGCTTTGAGATGAAGAAAGCTTAGAATAAAGAGGGTATGTGGGTGAATTTAGGGTTAGAACTTTTGCAGATGAACAGGAAGAAGAAAGAGGGGGAACCGTTATAAGGATATTTATATGGTGGGATTTGAGACAAAGTTAATGCAAAAGAATAAACTTTGAAATCCGAATGTCGGTCCCACCTTTGACAAAGTGCCCAAAAGGTAGTTATCTTGGAAGTAGAAAATCTTTCAAAGGTAAATTGTCTTAGAAAGATATTCCTTAGCTTTACAAGAGTTGCTTCAAAAGAAAAATACTTAGAGTATTTTGCTTCCTAGATATAATTGGTTTCGGAAGATACTAAACTTCAGAAGTTTTATTCAAGGGATGAATAAAACTTCCGAGGCTTAATTGCTTTAAAAAAAAATTGTCCTTCAAAAAGTAGTTAGAAACATATTTAAGCTTCGAAAGATATATTAGAATTTATTTTGAAGTTAAACTTCTTAGTAAGTAGTTATTAGCTTTGAAAACATAATCTCCTTCTGAAGTCAACTTAATGACTTCTGAAAAAAAATATATCTTTAATTCTCAAAATTCTAAGTGATATTATTTCGAAAAATTTTCTCCCAAGATAAACAAGGCTTATATAGGTGATGATATAGACAACTTAAGACACACATATTCGAAAATAATCTTGAAATTTATTTAAGAAAACCTACTCAAAGTTAATCATCCTAATAGTTGATACAAGATACTTAAATCTCTGCTAATCAAAAGCTTTTGTGAACAGATCAGCATATTGTTCATTTGTGTTAACTTTGACTGTTAAAGCTCTTAGAAGATTAACATTTGTCTTTTGCGTTTTGTCATAGTATAGGGACTTATTTTTAAATATATGTTCCTTGTTTTTCTATGATAGTATAAATAGGATAGTTTATGTATTGTGTAGGGTACTAAACAACCGAAGACAACGAAACAGTTAGAACAGATTGAACGACTGTAACTCACTCTTACACTTTATATCCTAAGCATTTGCTATCAATGAAATCTATGAATTTTGAAGTAATTTCTTGTGTTTGTTTACTTAGTGTTTGAATTGATCAATGCATTATGATATCATCACAGATCGATTCATTTTGAACCTATCAAATGGTATCAAAGCTTTCGGTTCAGTGATCAGAGCTTATCGGCATTATTGAGCTCTTTGAATCACTTGAAATCTGTGTTGATTGCAATTTGATCAATTAATTGTTGTTTTCAGTTGTGTTTCATCTATAGAAACATGAATTGAATCACAATTTGGTGTTTAATTCGTTCAGATCTGAGTATTGATCAGATTTGTGTTCAAACTGTGTTCTTCATTTTCGAACTGTAAGTCGATCAGAAAATAGATTTGTTGTTGTTGTTTGATCAAAATGTTGATTGATGATTGTTAATCGATCTATTTACTACCTAATTGGAAGTTTTTAGATCAATTGAACAAGTTTTGAAGAATTTCATAAGATCCGAGTTTGTTGAAGATGATGAATTAGGCGCTTGAGTTATGAAAAACTGCTGAAATTGGCTAAGTGTTCAGACGCCTTGCAACTTTTAGGCGTTTTAGCACTGTTAAGGCATTTTCAGAACAGGCGTTTTTCAACTATTTGGATGTATTGTGACTGTTTGGTCGCATTGAGACTTTGTTGAAACTTAAGCAATTCTAGACGTTTGAGAACTGTTTGGGCGTTTTTACCTCAGGCGTTTCTACACTGTTTGGGTGTTTGAGAACTGTTTGGACGCTTCATCAGTCAGGCGTTTCAGAATTCATCTAAGGCATTCCCTTAGACGTTTCTTGTTCAAAGGTAGGCGTTTCAAAAGTTTCAGGCGCATCAGTATTCAGACTTATCAGTAAACACTTAAAATTTTTTCAAAAACTAAAATCCAAAAATATTTTCATTTCATAATTTCTTTTTAAAATTTTAAAAACAACAAAAACAAGTCATTTTCATTAATTCAAAAATATAAATTGGTTAAGTCTGAAGATTTTGAGAACAGAGTTCTCAAGCTCAAAAATAGAGCTGATTTCAAAAATTGGTCTTTTAGATTGAAGCATCATCTAAACTCAATTGACACTGATTTGTGGAAGTCAATAGAGAAAGGACCACATATCCCAATTACATCCGATGGTCCTGAAAGAGGATTCGTTTATACAAAATACTCTCCAGAACCGTATCCTAAGGATGGTCTACAAGGTGATGACCTAAGGAAGGTTAAGAATGACATCAAAGCTTATTCGTTGATGTGCAAGGGGTTACCATTGGAAGTCTTGACTAGAATTGAAGGTTATCAAACTGGTTACACCATGTACAGAGCTTTGAAGATTATTTGTGAAGGTGGTAAAGAGATACAAGATCTTAAAAAGCAGAAACTCAAGAGACAATTGGAGTTATTTGAGCATCTTTCTGGTGAAACAATCAATCAAATGATGAACAGATTCATGCAATTAACTACTAAAATGTCAACTACTGGTATAAAAAATGATCTCAAAGATCTAAATTACAGACTTCTAAATGCTCTTCCATCTTCATGGAAACAGACAGTCACTCTGTTGAAGCATACAGAAAAGTTTCCGATGGATCTGGATCTTTTGATTGCCAAAATTGAATCAGTTGAAATCGATGAGAGCTCCAGAAACAATGATAGAGCTACATCATTGTCTCATTATAAGTACGTTGCTTCTCCAGCTGACACAGTGGAGAATGCTGCTTCTCCAGAAGACAATGGTGATTTGTTCGTTGGAGCTGGTTTCTTCACAGATTCTTCTTACACAAGTGCTCCTGTTTATACAACTCAACCTTAGTCTCCTCGTAAAACTCAAACTCCTAAACCTCAAATTGAGACTGCATCTTCTAATTCTGTTAAAACTAGCAAAGTTAAAGATGTTATTAATATCCTTTTAGGATGATGAGTCAAAATCTGCTTTTACTGCTTTCATGGCAAGTTTTCATGCTTATCAAGGTAGTCATCTAACCCAGTTAGATCTTGTTTTGCAGGATTTGTTTGAGATGGATCCTGATGATGTGGAAGAGATGGACTTGAACTGGCAGATGGTAATGATTGCTTACAGAACACAGAAACACTCATATGTTAACAGGAATTACAAGCCCAGTGCAAACAAAACTGTTGGCTTTGATAAATCAAAGTCAAGATGTTTCAATTGCAACAGTTATGGTCATTTCTCAAGGGAATGTAAAGCTCCTAGAAATCAAGGTGGAAATGGTCAAGCAGGTTCTAGCAGTCAAAGATACCAACAACAGTCTCAAAAAACCTTTCAAAAGCCTTATCAAAATCCCATGCTAGAACTTAAAGATGAATCAAAATCATCTAAAGAGCCAAAGAAAGCTCTTGTTGTTAGCATCAAAGATGGCTATGATTGGAGTGCTTATGCTGAACAATTCACAGCTGATCTAACATCTAGTTTAGCTCTTGTTGCTGAAGTTCAAAATGAAGATTGGTCTGAAGAAAATGATCCTATGGCAGATGGTGATTCTGAAAATGATGATGAAGATTATGATTGGAGTGACAAATCTGACACAAAATAGGATTTAGAAGAAATTGCACTCATGGCTCAGTCTGAACAACCAAAGGCTGAGCATCCATCATCTGACTCTGAGACTTTTTCTTCAAGTTATCCTAAAATTCCTGTTGAAGTCAGAGAGAAAATATGCACAAAAGCATGTTTTGATCAAGTTGAGCATTAATAAACATATTCATTTAAAATCTGTGACAAACTTAAACAAGAAGAAGTAATGCACAACAAACTAAAAAATGATCATAAAGTCTCAGATGAAAAGATCTTATATCTACAAACCTCATGGAATAAAACTCTAAAAGAACTTGAACTTGTTAAAAAACAACTTGAGGAGATGACAAAAAATTTAGAAGAAGAAAAAATACTCATGCTGCAACACAGGTGGATCTAGCTAAAGTTAAAAGTTCTAAAACAATTATAGAACAGTTGGTAACTGAGAGGAAAGATAAAAACAAAAATGCCTGAATCTATCACAAACACTTTACTAGAAAATTTTAACACACATGATCACTCACCTGAAAACAAAGCTAAGATAAAAGCCTTTCAAAATAAGAAAAAGAATTCTGAAAGTGATGAAGAGAAAACAAATGCTGAGATATTTGAGGAACAAGATTCTGAAAAGATTAAAAATGGTCATCCAGTGAAAGTTAAATCTTACAAACCACGGCCAAAGAATAAGAAAATGTTTGTTCCCAAAGAGTATGTTGTTGAAGAAGTCATTGTAATAAATGACAAACAAAACACAAAGAATAAAGAGAAAGCAAAACAAGATGAAGTAACATCTGAAGATTCGTTTTCTTATGGATTAAACAATCCAGACTTCATCAAATGGCAGAAAGAACAAAAAGATAAAGAAAATGCAAAAGAGTCTTCTACTGAAGATGTTTAATCACAAAGCAAGCAGAGATCATCAAGATCAAGAAACCAGAGAAGGAGAAGGAAAAAGGCTAAAGCAAAATCCTCTTAGAATAAAAATCAAAACAATTGTAACACCCGGAAATTTAAAAGAAAAAGAAAGAAAGGTTAAATATCCCAAGTCAAGGGGTTAAAGTTGTGCAAGTGGCAAACTTACCCATTATGGGATTTAACAGAAGCATGGCCGCCCACATCCCCCATTTCCCCACATCTGCTTTCGGCTGCAAGAAGAAAGAAGAAGCTGTTCAACCAGATTTTTTGTGCGAGAAGTTGAAATTCTCCTAGAGGTGAGGTTTTCTTGCATTTTCTGTTTGGTTTCAATTGGATTCAAGCTGCTGGACCGATTTTTATGTGTTCTTTTGTGTTTGGCTGCTTGTTTCGGTGTGTTTAGGTGCTAGAACTCCCAATTGCTCTTGGTCTGAAGAAGTCTTACTCGAAAGCTACTAGATGTGAGTTCTAGATTCCCTTGTTTTACTTGTTTTAAACTTGTAGGCGCTGAAATACATAATAACTGAATTTTTACAACCGAAGCATGAGTTTTCTATGTTTTTGCATCTGATGTGTATGCGATGTGTGTTTTTAAATTCCCTCTTTGATGTTGTGTAGTTGTAAGATCTGTTCTAAGTGTTTAGCATGTTAGATCTGTGCTAAGGATATGTTAGAACGAGGATTTGGAACTTGTGGAATAGCCTAAGTAATGTGTTAATCCGCATTTGCATTTTATTCTTCCGCATTTGTAAGTGTTCATCCACATTTGCGGATCTTCATCTGCATTTGTTGAACATTCAACCGTATTGGTTTTATGTTCAATAGTTAAGTATTTTTGTTCATCCGCATTTGCTGGTCTTCATCCGCATTTGCTGAGCATTCAACCGCATTGGTTTTATGTTCCATAGTTAACTATTTTGATCATCAGCATTGGACTTGTTCATCCGCATTTGGACTTGTTAATCCGCATTTGGACTTGTTCATCCGTATTTGGACTTATTCATAGGCATTTGGTTCACCCGCACATCTTTAGACACTTAGAATATTTTTCTAAGACTTTCATCCGCATTTGCTTGTCCGCATTTGCTGAACATCCAGCCGTATTAGCTCATGTTCATCCGCATTTCTTTAGGGACTTAGAATTTTTTGAAATCTTGGAAAGTAGACTATAATGTTAAGTTCTGAAATGTTTTGATGGTTTATGCATGTTGATGTTATGTATGATTGTGGGCTGTGGTTGATGTTCTATATTACGTATTAGTATGTGACTTTACGTGGTGTGTTAATACTCCTGTACGTAAAGTATTATTGTAATGAAAGTGGAAGATAAAGATAATGAAAAGTGGAACGTAATGAATGAATTAAAAGTCTTGCAAGCATATAAAACCTACGAAACGGGGTCCTTGCCACTTGCCCCCAACTCTTTATGGGTTGCCACCTCGACAGTGTGCCGAGTGCACACCTAACGGTCAGTCTTTGTGACTGATAAAAACCTACGTAACGGGGTCCTTGCCACTTGCCCCCAAGACTTTAGTCGCTTTGTGCACAGAAGATGGGGCATGGCAGGATCTAGATAGAAGTGAAAGATAATAAAGTATGAAACGAACGATTATGAACGATGATAAAGGATAATAAATGATTATTATCAAAATGTACGTATGATGTGTGATCACGAACAGAAGTAAAGGAAAGGTTTTTATTAAAAGTAAAGTATTTTATTATATAAACTAGAACTTACTCAGCAACACTGACTTTTATATGCATTTTCAGTTGGCAGGTAATGTTGTTGCTGAGGGTGGCATGGAGTTGAAGCTACTTGGCAAGCAAAGACTGGCATCCATCTCATGCAAAAATAATATTGTTGTTTTGTAATACAACTAAGTATTCTTTTGTAACTTCAATCAACTTGATGTGAATTGACTTGAAAAAGTAATTGAATGATGCTATGTGAAATTGGGTATTTTTTCAAAACCTAAACTGAGAATGGGACCGAATGGAAGGATGCCAGCCCAAGTAGCTACGTGGCATCAGGTAATTTATTTTCTTAAAGTGAACTGGTATTATGTGCGTGTGCTATCTGATTTATGTGCTCTTAGTAGATTGGGATACTGATGTAGTTAGGATAGGAAATGCTTGGGGAATGAAGAGTAAAGTAAGTGGCTAATCATAATGGCCACTATAATTAGGGACCTACTATACTTGACATAATTTGAGCTATTACTTTGAATGACAGTGTTGGTGTTTGAATCTTATAGTGTTTAGAGGATGGCTGGTGGTGGATCTTCAAAGGCTTCTCGAGGTGGAGTACGTGGTGGAAGTGGTGCTAGAACACGTTCCTCGAGGAATAGAGCTAGAACCACTGAAACAGCTCCTGAAGAGCCTGAGCTTCATCACCATGAAGGCGGTGACGAGAGTGCTAACCTGAGGGCCTCAGTGAAAGAGGTAGTTGTGGAGGAAGTTCATTAAGTCATGTAGACGATTCTGCCATCTGTAGTGACCGAGGTTATTCGTGCTGTGAGGGAGGATGAAAAGAATGAGAAAGAGGAGAAGAAGAAAACTGTTAGGAGAGGGGGCGACGAGAGAGGTTCAGGTGAAGGGGAGCAACTAGAAACTGAGATGGTTGTCTCCAGTGACGAAGAGGAAGAGGAAGCGGTGCAGGAAACTGCAAAGGGGTGTAGTTATGGGGCATTCCAAAGATGCAAGCCCCCAAATTTTGATGGGAATAGGAACGCTGCTGCTGCTCACCGATGGGTGAGAGAAATGGAGGCTGTGTTGGATATCAGTGAATGCAGGGAGGGTCAAAAGGTGAAATTTACTACCCACTCATTCGTGGACTCGGCCTTATGTTGGTGGGACAATATTGTCAAGGCCGAGGGTGGCAGGGCGATTGGGAAGATGAGATGGAGTGAATGAAGAATATGGTGATCGAGGAGTTTTGTCCTCACAGGGAACTCGATAAGTTTGAGAGGGAGTTCCTATAGTTGGAGGCGGGAACCATGACACACTAGAGTACACGACTAAGTTCAACGAGATGGCAAGGCTGGTACCAGATCAGGTGACGCCTGTGTCAAGAAAGATCAAGAGATACATCCAGGGTCTGTCGGAGGATATCCGTAGGCATCTGATTGCCGCCCGGCTGAGTAAGCTTAGGTCGGTGGTTGATCTGGCAGGGAGGTTGTATGTTGAAAGGGAGGAGATGGCAGTAGTGGAAGTGAGTAAGAAGGGTGGTGGTGACAGGAACTAGAATGGGAAACGATTTGGTCGTGGTGGTTTCACCCCAAACAACAAAAAGGCAAAGGTGGTTGACTGGAGGGTAGTGTCGATAGGTACATGGACAAAGAGGTGTAGTAAGCGTGGGAAGGAACATATGGGAGAGTGTAAGTGGGGACTGAACGTTTGCTTCAAATGTGGGAAGCCTGGTCATATGGCAAGGTATTGTAGGGTGATGAGGTGCTACAACTGTGGTGAAGAGGGCCATCTGAGCAGGGATTGGACGAAACCGAGGGTTGAGAACTCCGGGGATAGAAAGGGGATTGAGAAAGAGAAGGAAGCATAGAGGGCAAAGGCCAGAGCATTTACTATGACCCGGGAGGAGGCTAGAGTGGATCCCGATGTTGTGTCAGGTACCTTCCTAGTAAACCAAATTTATGCCTCTGTGCTTTTTGATTTTGGTGCTAGTAAGAGTTTTATTTCTAATCTTCTATGCTAAGTTGCCTATTAGAAGTAAAAGTATTGATGAGCCCTTCGATGTAGAAGCTGCTATTGGTAAGTCTACTAGGATTTCTGATCTGATAGAGGAGTGTGACATAGAGTTAGAAAGCCGTAGGTTCTCTGCTAAATTATTCATGATGCCCCTAGGTGGATTCGATGTGGTTCTAGGGATGGATTGGCTAGCAGCCTATGAGGCAAATATAGTGTGTCGCAAGAAGATGAGTCAATTGACCGTGCCTGATGGGAATTCGGTGACGATTTACGGTGATAGGGTCAGTACGGTTCCGAAGGTAAATTCAATGGTGGTGGCCGAGAAGTGCATGAGACGTGGATGTAGTGCCTACCTAGCTTATGTGAAAGATGTGGATGCGTCAGTACCACAATTTTCCGACGTACCGGTCGTGTGTGACTTCCCAGATGTATTCCCGAAGGATCTAGCAGGTGTGCCACTGGACCGCGAGATTGAGTTCCAGATTGATTTAATACCTGGTGGCCAACTTGTTGCCAAGGCACCGTATCAACTAGCTCCCTCCGAGATGAAGGAACTGATGGTCCAGTTGCAAGAGTTGCTGGATAAGGGGTTCATCCAACCGACTATCTCTCCCTGGGTGCTCCAGTCATGTTTGTAAAGAAGAAGGATGGTAGCATGAGGATGTGCATCGACTACCGTGAGTTGAACAAGTTGACGGTGAAGAACCGGTACCCACTACCGAGGATTGATGACTTGTTTGATCAGCTCCAAGGCGCCAGCTGGTTCTCAAGGATAGATCTCCGATCTGGTTATCATCAGCTAAAGGTTAAGGAACAAGATATCCTGAAGACCACGTTTCAGACATGATACGGACATTACAAATTCCTAGTTATGTCTTTCGGTTTAACCAACGCGCCAGCTGCTTTTATGGATTTGATGAATTGGGTATGTCGGCTGATGTTAGATAAATCAGTGATTGTGTTTATCGATGATATCCAGATTTATTCGAAGATCGAAGAAGAGCATGCTGGTCACATTTGCGAGGTATTGGAGACGCTTAGAAGAGAGAAGTTGTATGCTAAGTTCTTCAAATGCATGTTCTGGTTGCGGGAAGTTTAGTTTTTGGGTCATGTGGTTAATTCTGAAAGGATTATGGTGGACCCGGCAAAGGTGGAGGCGGTGATGTAATGGAAAACTCCAAAGACGCCATCCAAGATCCGCAGTTTCTTGGGTTTAGTGGGCTATTACCGGAGATTCATCCAAGACTTTTCCAAGATAGCCACACCATTGACCAAGTTTACCCACAAGGAGGTGAAGTTTGTATGGGGTCGAGAACAGGAGAATGCTTTTGAAGAGCTAAAGACGAGATTGACTCAAGCTCCTATCTTGATGTTGCCCGAAGGGAGCGAAGACTTAGTTGTCTACTCTGATGCTTCTTATTCGGGTGTTTGCTAATGCAGCGCGAGAGGGTAATAGCCTATGTGTCCCGACAGTTGAAAACCCATGAGGCTAATTACCCCACTCATGATATGGAATTGGCGGTTGTGGTCTTTGCATTGAAGATTTGGAAGCACTACTTGTACGGGACGAAGTGTACTATCTTCACTGACCATAAGAGCTTGAAGTACTTCTTTGAGCAAAAGTATCTCAACATGAGGCAAAGGAAATGGTTGGAGCTTATCAAGGATTATGATTATGAGATCCACTACCATCCGGGCAAGGCCAACATAGTGGCAGATGCCCTTACCCAAAAAGAGAGACCTGAGCCGATTCGCGGAAAGGATTATCAGTTGGTAATGACCTCTGACGTGATGAAACAGGTTAAGGAGTTTCAAGATGAGGTGTTGAAAGAAGATCACCTCAACTCCGAAAGGATGAAGGGTCGTGAGAACACTCTCGGAGTTAGAACTCGCTTCAGGAGGATGTAGATCCCTCGTTATGGAGACCTGCGGGGAAAATCATGGATGAAGCACGTAAGACTTGATACTCGATTCATCCCGGTGCTACAAAGATGTATCATGATATGAAGAAAGATTACTGGTGGCCAGGAATGAAGCGCGATGTAGCGGGGTGTGTGAGTAAGTGCCTTACTTGCTTACAAGTGAAGGCGGAAAATCAAAGCCATACGGGAAGATCCAACCCTTGGATATACCCGAGTGGAAATGGGAGCACATCACCATGGTCTTCATTATGAAGTTACCACGTACGGCAAGAGGGTATGATGCCATATGGGTGATAGTTGACCGTTTGACGAAGAGTGCTCACTTTCTACTGATCTGTGAGACGTATTCATCTGAGAAGTTGGCGGATCTGTTCATCAAAGATATTGTGACTCATCATGGTGTACCAGTGTCTATAGTGTCTGACCGTGACACTCGGTTTACATCTAAGTTTTGGAAGAGATTCCATGATGCGATGGGGACAAGGTTGCACATCAGTACGGCTTACCATCAGCAGTCAGATGGTCAGTTAGAGAGAACCATCCAGATGCTTGAAGATGTGCTCCGAGCATGCGTCATTGACTTCGAAGGGATCCGAGTGGTTCCACTGGTGCCAGTACAGTAGAGACACAGGAAGGGATCCGAGTCTACATGGGAAACTGAGGAAGAGATGAGGCAGCATTACCCACAACTGTTTGAGGAGTGACAGGTTTCGGGGACGAAACCTATATAAGGGGGGTGGACTTGTAACACCCGGAAATTTAAAAGAAAAAGAAAGAAAGGTGAAATATCCCAAGTCAAGGGGTTAAAGTTGTGCAAGTGGAAAACTTGCCCATTATGGGATTTAAAAGAAGCATGGCCGCCCACAACCCCTATTTCCCCATATCTGCTTTCAGCTGCAAGAAGAAAGAAGAAGCTATTCAACCAGATATTTTGTGTAAGAAGCTAAAACTGTCACACCCTCAAAATCCACGTACGGAGTTTTACCGCGAGGCGTGTGAACAAACCAGGATCACAGTCAATAGTTACTCAGAACGACACTATATGCCACATTTAAAATAAAACCAACCAAAGTTCAAACTTAAAACCATGCGGAAGCGTTTTGTAAATAAGACAAACCCAAAATATAAAAATGCATATTTGGCAAAACATGCGCCAACCCAAACATTTAAACACTCGTAAATAGACACCAACAAACATGTCTTTAAAATAGAGTCTTAGAATGCATGCTGGACCCGTGTGGTGCTCCTAATGGCAAGCAGAGTTAACAACCTGAGAATAGCATACTAAAATGTCAACACAATGGTTGGTGAGTTCAAGAGTTTGCGTTTATCATAAACAATAACATTTTCATAACATAAGAAGTGCATTGAAATAGATAGCTAGTCTATATTCACAAGTAATAACCATAGTGATTTCGCGATCGAAGCTGACTGTGTTGCGTTTGTTGCCTCCCGTCACGACTTACCAGGTCGTGATGATATTTGTGTCTAGGACAATATTGCACCCGTTTGACCTCGAGTCGCACAGGTGGGGCTCGTCAGACCCAGTAGTACTACCCAAGATTTTCCGCTAGTTACCATTATTAACGATCCGAAAGTGTGAGGACTTTCAAGGTATTAAGCACTATGTTAAAACATACACAGCTTATAATAATAAAATAGCGTTTGAGTACAAGTATGCTACCTCCCCCAAAAAGAAGGTTTATAAAAATAGAGGGGCATGAACTCACCTGGTGTGTAAAGATAATGACTAAAGAGAACTGGTGATAGGTGCAAAGACAACCCTTCAAAGGTTACCTAGAACATGAGAGTACATAAGTACGTGTACACAGAATCATATTGAAACCCTAAGTGCTTTACAAACCAAAGAACTCAAAGTTTTAGAAGACAAGACACATTTGACCCAGTTGACCCGTTTGACCCGTTGGTGACATTATAGATGAAATTCCATTCAAACAAGCATAACAGCCTATCACACATGATTAACATACAAATTGATTACATATAGCACTTCATTAACCACATGTACTACCTAGATCATCATACAACTAGATATCATACAAGTCATGCGAATCTCAACTATTATCATGCTCAGTATAACTATAACATAACTAATAAATCATACAAGGATCAAATCACGCATCACATGCCATGTGAAGCCACTCACGACTTCACACCCTAAACCCTGCCAATCCTACTAAGTAGGGGCCTCAGATTCGCACGTGTGTATGATGTACACACATCAATTACCACAATCCAAATCATTCCCAAAACATTCATTCATGATTAACCATCAATCAATCAAAAGTCCTAGCTTACCTATATGACTCATACCATGATTTTTCCACAAACAGGCCAAATCAGATAACTAACCAACTAAACATTCATACAACCCAACAATACATTCTACCACCTTAGAAATCATCCATGAACATGCTAACATGATCCTAATGTCCCAAATATGTTCAAATCCTCATACTCAAGAATTTGTGCAAATAAAGTTTCCCTTTTGGGAAAGCACATCCCAAAATCTATCAAACATGCAAGACATTCATGGATTCATCAATAATATCCTAATTCAAGCTCATGATAACATCTAGACATGATCAACAACATCCAATTATCACAATTCATCAACCTTCATAGCCAAAAGTTACTATCTTTAGTAAAACATGAACTACAACATTCATTCTTGGATTTCTAGCATTCAAATCAACAATCTAACATCCAATTATCATCACAAACAAATCAACTCATCATCAAATCACCATATCCATGCAAATAAAGTTACTATTATTGGTAACCTTTGAACAACGCATCAAAATCAAAGCTTTCTTGCATAATCAACGTTAACTAACATCCATATAACCTAACTAACATCATAACATCATCAAACAACCAACAATCGACCCTCAATTGCAGGATTCGAACACCAACTTTCGGCCAACATCAAAATCCATGAAAAACATATAAAAATCTAACCTTTAATCACGTGTAGGCTTGGAATTGATGATTCTAACGTGTTGTAGCACTTGAAATCGACCAAAATCGATGATGTTTGCTTGTTCTAGGGCTGAATTTCAAAGTGTGTGTGTGTGTGAAGCTTGGTCGCGGCCGATGGGGGCTATTAGGGTTAGGATTTTGGTTTTTGTTTATTAATTTATGGTAATTACCCCTTAAACCCTTGCAATTTGTATTTTATAAAAACTAGGCTTTTAATTACTTTTTAAAAAGGTTTTTAACTAAAACAACAAGCATATAACTTAATAATAATAATCATATGCATTATTTTCACTAATCACACAATACACGAATTAAATACACACGTTGCCATGTTACGCGATAAAATTTACAATAAACATTTAAATCACATAATCACAACTAATAATCAACATAGTAATTATTTGTTTCACATTATTAATTATTATTAAGTCACCAACGTTCAACGACAACTAGTGTGTGCTCCCGACACGTGTATGCAAGACTTAACGGAACTAACGGAGTTTGGTAACGGAAAATTACCGGATGTCACAGAAACTCTCCTAAAGGTGTGGTTTTCTTGAATTTTCTGTTTTGTTTCAGTTGGATTCAAGCTGCTGGACCGATTTTTATGTGTTCTTTTGTGTTTGGCTGCTTGTTTCAGTGTGTTTAGGTGCTAGAACTCCCAATTGCTCTAGGTCTGAAGAAGTCTTACTCAAAAGCTGCTAGAGGTGAGTTCTAGATTCCTCTGTTTTACTTGTTTTAAACTTGTTGGGGCTGAAATACATATTAACTGAATTTTTACAACCGAAGCATGAGTTTTCTACGTTTTTGCATCTGATGTGTATGCGATGTGTGTTTTTAAATGCCTTCTTTGATGTTGCGTAGTTGTAAGCTCTATTCTATGTGTTTAGCATGTTAGATATGTGCTAAGAATATGTTAGATTGAGGATTTGGAACTGGTGGAATAGCCTTGGTAATGTGTTCATCCGCATTTGCATTTTATTCTTCAGCATTTGTAAGTGTTCATCCGCATTTGCCGATCTTCATCCGCATTTGCTGAACATTCAACCACATAGGTTTTATCTTCAATAGTTAAGTATTTTTGTTTATCCGCATTTGCTGGTCTTCATCTGCATTTGCTGAGTATTCAACCGCAATGGTTTTATGTTCCATAGTTAAGTATTTTGATCATCCGCATTTGGACTTATTCATCCGCATTTGGACTTGTTCATCCGCATTTGGACTTGTTCATCCGCATTTGGTTCACCCGCACATCTTTAGACACTTAGAATATTTTTCTAAGACTTTCATCCGCATTTGCTTGTCCGCATTTGCTGAACATCCAGCCGTATTAGCTCATGTTGATCCGCATTTCTTTGGGGACTTAGAATTTTCTAAAATCTTGGGAAGTAGAATGTAATGTTGAGTTTTGAAATGTTTTGATGATTTATGCCTTTTGATGTTATGTATGATTGTGGGCTGTGGTTGATGTTCTATATTACATATTAGTATGTGACTTTACCATGTGTGTTAATACTTTTGTACGTAAAGTATTGTAATGAAAGTGGAAGATAAAAATAATGAAAAGTGGAACGTAATGAATGAATTAAAAGTCTTGCAAGCATACAAAAGGGGTTCACAACTCTTTATGGGTTGCCACCTCGACAGTGTGCCGAGTGCACACCTAACGGTCAGTCTTTGTGACTGATAGAAACGTACAAAACGGGGTCCTTGCCACTTGCCCCCAAGACTTTAGTCTCTTTGTGCACAGAAGATGGAGCATGGCAGGATCTAGATAGAAGTGAAAGATAATAAAGTACGATACGAATGAATATGAACGATGATAAAGGATAATAAATGATTATTATCAAGATGTATGTATGATGTGTGATCACGAACGAAAGTAAAGGAAAGGTTTTTATTAAAAGTAAAGTATTTTATTATATAAACTAGAACTCACTCAGCAACGCTGACTTTTATATGCATTTTCAGTTGGCAGGTAATGTTGTTGCTGAGGGTGGCATGGAGTTGAAGCTACTTGGCACGCAAAGACTGGCATCCATCTCATGCAAAAATAATATTGTTGTTTTGTAATACAACTAAGTATTCTTTTGTAACTTCAATCAACGACGTATTACTTGGCAAAAGTAATTACTAATGCATGAAATGGTTTTTGATAATTCTTCCGCAGTGATATTTTCTTATGTTCATATATTTTAAATGAGTTTTAATAATGAATGATGCTATGAATGACCAACTGTGGGGTCTCCGGGATCGGGGCCTTACAACAATCAAAATCAAAGAACAAATCAATCTAATCATTTTAAACCAGTGAAGTTCGTGTCTGCGGGTACTTTTGATTTGAACACAATTCCAGATTTCAAATCAAATTCAAAGAACAAATCTAACTCTGATCTGAAAACAGGTTCAGGTCCAAAGTCTTCCGCTGTCAACAAAAGATTTATATCTTAGGTGTCTACTAATGGTGTTAATGAACAAAAGTCAAAACCCAAATTTCAAAAGAACAAATTCTCAAATCAAAAACAACATATTAACTTTATAACTCCTAAATCAAAACAAGGATCAAATGTGGCTTCCACATCTAAGGTTAATCAACACTTTTTTAAATTTCAACAAAGGTACAGTGAAATATGTGATATGTATAATCATAATACTGATGAATGTTTCTTTAACAGGTACTGTCACATTTGTGATATGAAAAAACCATTCAACAGCTGATTGTTATTTCAACAAGTATTGTACCATTTGTGATGAAAGAAATCACAAAACTAAGAATTGCTACTTCCAAAGGAACTCGCCAAGGAACGGATATGTCAATCCACAATTTCAAAAAAATCAAAGTATTGGTTTTCAAAGATTGACAAAACAACCTTCCTTAGGCTTGAGATCTTTTCGAAGGATTGATTCTGATTGTGATGATTCTTATGCTGTGAAAACAAAGCATTATAATCAAGGAAAATTCATTCCACGATCTGTGAGAATGAACAATGGAAAATTTGGTAATAAATTTTTTTCTAAAAATGTTTCTTCTGATGGTTTGAATTATCTTGACGATGATCTTGAAAAACGTTACCATGCTTTACGGACTATGAAAATTAAAGATAATAAAAAATTTGTCAGAAATGGAATTGGTAAATTTAAATAGCAAAAGAAGCCTGATTTGAATAAGCTTCATTTTAAACAGTTTACCATTGTTGATAAATTTGGCAAGCCCAAGACCATATCGGCTTGGGTTGATAACTCAACTTAAATCTCTTTAAAATGCAGGTACGCCCAAGAAGACCTATTAACACATGGTATGTTGATAGTGGGTGTAGCCGGCATATGATAGGCAACCATGCCTTGCTTCAAGATTTTAAGTTAAAAGATGGTACTCATGTTGCATTCGGAGGTGATGCAGGTGGTAAAATAACAGGCGAAGGAACAGTGTCCAATGGGATTATTAGCTTTGATAAAGTCAACTATTCTTCACAGTTGAACTTTAATCTTTTAAGTGTTTCCCAAATTTGTGACAAATCTTAATCTGTTCTATTTGATGATTCTTTTTGTTATATTTTGAAGCCAGGTTTTCAGATAAGCAAAGAATGGGTAGTTGTTAAAGTTGTACGAGATCAAGATGTATACAAGTTAGATATGTCTCAAGTAGATCCATCTACAGAAAAAAACATGTCTAATTGCTCAAGCATCAAATGTCGAAAGCCAATTATGGCATAGACGTCTCGGGCATTCCAATTTCAAGAACATGAAAAAGCTTGTAGCAAGAAATCATGTAGTAGGTCTTCCAACAAAGAAGTTCTCTGTAACAGATCACTTCTCAGCATGTTTAAAAACAAAGCAACACAGAGCGTCTTAGATGCCCAAGCTGATAAACTCAAATTACAAGCCTCTCCTGATGTTGCACATAGACCTATTCGGACCAACAAATGGTTAGAGTATTGGAAATAAATATTATTGTTTAGTTATCATTGATGACTTTACAAGATTTTCATGGGTTTTCTTTTTGCATGCTAAATCTGAAACTGCTGAATTGTTAAAAAAATTCATCATTAAAGTAGAAAATCAATTAGAAAAAAAGGTGAATATTATCAGAAGTGATAATGGAACTGAATTTAAAAATTCTAATGTTGACATGTTTTGTGTAGAAAAAGGAATTGCTTGTCAGTTCAGTGCTCTTAGAACTCCACAACAAAATGGAGTTGCTGAAAGGAAAAACAAAACTTTGATTGAGGCCGCACGTTCTATGTTAGCAGATGCAAACATTCTAATTACTTTTTGGGATGAAGCCATATCCACTGCATGTTTTGTACAGAATCGTAATATAGATTTTCTTAAATCTTTTGGTTGTCCAGTTTTGATTCTAAATTCAAGTGACCAGCTAGGAAAACTTGATGCAAAATCTAATGATGGATTTTTTGTTGGATATTCATCGGTTTCAAAAGCCTTTAGAGTTTATAACTCTAGGACAAATGTTATTGTTGAAACTTTTAATGTTAAATTTCTTGAAAACTCTTTTCCATCAGTTGCAAATGGTCCAGCTTGGTGGTTTGATTTAGATTCTTTGTCAAACTCTTTTAATTCTAACTTGTTTGACTCTCCAGGTGAGAAAAAGAAACAAGGAGGAGATCTCGGATCTTTCAGTGATGATTCTGATTCTGATGATATGAATGATTCTAGCCCAGAGTACCCATTCTTCTCATTTGTTAAAGATCCTGTATTTCATTCTAAATCTCATGATCAATCTAGTTCTCAACAAGCACAAGAACATCCCATTTCTGAAAATTCCAATGTTTCACAACCTATTCCTAATGTTGGTCTTGAAATTATACAACCTGAGTCTGGAACGTCATCAGTTTTTGATGATGTAGTAGTTACTGATAATCTTGATTACTTTATCAACTCACCGACTCAAGTTCCTAATTTCAATCCACATACTTTGAACTTATTGTATCAGCTTTCCAACTTGAACCAATCTAATCTGGATGTTAATGTTAAGGAAATGAGATTACTATGTCTCGTATTCACAAGAACCATCCTATGTCTCAGATTATCGGTCCATTTAATGAGAGAACGACGAGAAGTCAATCAAAAAAATCAAACCTCTGCTTATACTCATGTTTTCTATCTCAAATTGTTCCTAAAAACGTCACTGAAGCGTTAAAGGACAATAGTTGCAATGAGGCAATGCAAGAAGAGTTACTGCAATTCCGCAAACAGGAAGTGTGGAAGCTTGTGGATTTACCTGAAGGAGATAATACCATAGGCATAAAATGGTTGTTTAGAAACAAGTCAGACGATCGGGGAATTATTGTTCGCAACAAAGCGAGACTCATTGCACAAGGTTACACCCAAGAAGAAGGAATAGATTATGATGAAGTATTTGTTCTAGTTGCAAGACTTGAATCAATTCGTGTCTTCCTGGCTTATGCATCATACATGAAATTCAAGGTATATCAGATGGAAGTTAAAGGTGCTTTCTTGTATGGACCAATCACTGATGATGTGTATGTCAAGCAACCTCCAGGTTTTGAATATTCATAATATCCTCATCGTGTGTACAAGTTTAGTAAAGCATTGTATGGTCTTCATCAAGCCCCTAGAATTTGGTATGAAACATTATCACAACATTTGATCCAGCATGGAGACGTGAGGGAAAATTAATCAAACTTTGTTTGTAAAAAAGGATGCTGATGATCTCTTATGTGTTCAAGTGTATGTTGATGATATCATATTCGGTTCTACAAGTCCAAAACTATGTAATGAATTTGAAGAAATCATGAAGTCTCGTTTCCAAATGAGTTCTATGGGAGAAATTAACTTTTTCCTTGGTCTTCAAGTGAAGCAGTCTGCAGCTGGAATTTTTATTAATCAGGAGAAATTTGTTAAAAAACTCTTGATGAAATTTAAACTGCAAGATTGTCAATTGTAAGGCCCCGTTCCCAGAAACCCTACAGTTGGTCATTCATAGCACTTTTCATATCAAAACATGTTTAGATTCATCAAAACAAGAAAACTTTGCAGCGGAATAATTTAATAAAACCATAACATTCATTATCCATTACTTTTGCCAAGAAATACATTGTTGTTGCAAGTTACAAAAAGAACATCTAGTTGCATTTCAAAAAAAAAAATAACTTTTCAGCGTGTCATTGATGCCAGTCTTTATTTACCAGGTAGCTTCAACCTCGTGCCATCCCCAGCAACACCATTACCTGCCAACTGATAAGCATATAAAAAGTCAGCGTTGCTGAGTGAGTTCTAGTTTAATAATATAGAAAAATACACTTTTGTAAACTTCACTTGGTGTTTATTCATCAATATACATAATCAATCATTAAAAGATTCATTATCTTTCTTTCTTTCATTATCTTTCTCTTTCATTAACTAGGATTGCACAAAGCAAGAGCCTACATTGTTGGTTGGCAATAGATACCGAACCCCTGTCGGGAAACGTTTATCATGGTAGCTAACCCATCGACAGTTGACCCACACTGCTAAGCACGAAGCATGCTCATGAATAAGGGGTCCTATTCATCATACTATTGTCAATCAAAAGGATTAGACCCCAGATGTGCATCCTCATGGGCTATACAGCGGCACATCAGTTGAGCTAATGTCAACAAGGTCGTGCACCTCCATTCATTATGCTTGCAAGGCTTTTCATACATCATAAGGTCCCGGGGGTAACATTCATTAGGTTACACTGTCTCTTTTTATTTCTTTGTGTCCACTTGGTTAGGAATAATACTTTGAATATATTCATTGTTTTTAATAATCACATACCATGAAACATAATAAATATCATCCATAACAGCAGGCCATAAGAAGAGAAATAAACATTAGAAACATTAAACAAGCATAATCTTTCCTTATTCATCAATACTTAACACTTAGATTCTATTCCCAAAATTTCAGAATAATTCTAAGTCCCCAAAGAAATATGGATGAACAAATGCGGATGAACATAAACAAATGCGGTAAACTGTAGCAAATGCGGATGAAAGTCCTCTGAAAATATTCTAAGTGTCTAAAGAAATGCTTGGTAGAACAAATGCGGATGAACACTTAGGATATACGGATGAACACTTGGCAAATGCTGATGAACACTTAGCAAATGCGGATGAACACTTAGCAAATGCGGATGAACACTTAGTAAATGCGGATAAACAAATCCAGTACCGATGATGCAAATTATGAAACTTACCAGTCCCAAACATCATCTTAACATGAACTTAGGTTAGATCTATCAGTCTAACACTTAAAACATCATAAACATTATACGATCACCAAAAAATCACATAACATAACTATATCATCATAAACAACCGTACCATACATGGAAAACCATAATTTGCTTTAAAAACATCAGTTAAATATGCATACCAGCCCCAAATCAGTAGAAAACATTCAAAAGAGGGGATCTAGAACTCACCTCTACTGCTTTCGAGTAAAGCTCCTCCAAACCCAAGAGAAACCTGGAGTTCTAACACCTAAACACACGAAAACACATAACCAAGCACATAGAAACACTTAAGAATCAGTCCAAAAGCTGAAAACTCAACTGAAACCGAGAAGAACATCATAGAATCTTACCTTTGAAGAATTTCTCTCGCTAAAACCGGGTGAAACTTCTGGTTCTTGCTTCAGCCGAGGTTTTCTTAAATGAGAGAGAGGAGTATGGGCGGCCTTAACACCTTTTTGAACCCATTATGGGCAAGTTTGGCCCTTGCCCGCTTTTAACCCCTTGTTTTACAATAATTCTCTTTTTCTCTCCATTTCTTTCTTTTCTCTTTTTCATGCTGAATTTTCCGGGTGTTACGAGTACACCCCCCTTATATAGGTTTCATCCCCAATACCTGTCACTCCTCGAACAGTTGTGGGTAATGCTGTCTCATCTCTTCCTCAGTCTCCCACGCAGACATGGATCCCTTCCTGTGTCTCCACTGTACTCGCACAAGTGGAACCACTTTATTCGTAGCCTCTTCTCTTTTCTATCAATGATGGCCACTAGCTGCTCCATATAATTAAGCCGTTCATCCACCTCGATATCCTCCAGTGGCATGATCATATCTTCATCGGCTAAGCATTTTCTTAGATGAGATACATGGAGGATTGGATGAATCCCACTTAACTCATCGGGTAACTCCAGTCGATAGACCACCTCTCCTACTCGGGCAATGATTTGGAAAGGCCCTATGTACCTCGGACTTAACTTTCCCCGCTTCCTAAACTGGATGATCCCTTTCCAAGGTGAGACCTTCAGCATGACTCTATCACCCACTTTGAATTCAATCGGTCTACGTCTCTTGTCGGCGTACGACTTCTGTCTATCTTTTGCCGCCTTCATAAAGGCCTTAATCTTTTCCAACTTTTTGGTCGTAGCCTCGATCACCTCAATGCTCCCTATCTCCTTCTGCCCGATGTCACCCCAACATACAGGCGTCTTACACTTCCTACCATATAGCATCTCACATAGAGGCGTACCAATGGTGGCATGATAACTGTTGTTATATGAGAATTCGGCTAACGGTAAGTGTTCGTCCCAACTTCCTTCGAAATCAATACCGCATGCTCGTAGCATATCCTCCAGCATCTGAATTGTCCTCTTTGTCTGATCGTTTGTCTGAGGATGGTAAGCCATACTGATATGTACCCTCATCCCCATCGCGTCATGAAATCTTTTCCAAAACTTAGATGTAAACCGAGTGTCATGGTCAGACTTGATAGACACCGGTATGCCATGACGAGTCACTATCTCTTTGATGAAAAGATCCGCCAAACTCTCAGATGAATACGTCTCATGGATCGGTAGAAAGTGAGTACTCTTCGTCAGACGATCAACTATCACCCATATGGCATCGTATCCCCTTGCCATACGTGGTAACTTCGTAATGAAGTCCATGGTGATATGCTCCCATTTCACTCGGGTATATCCAAGGGTTGGATCTTCTCGTATGGCTTCTGGTGCTCCGCCTTCATTTGTAAACAAGTAAGGCACTTACTCACATACCCCGCCACATCGCGCTTCATTCCCGGCCACCAGTAATCTTTCTTCATATCATGATACATCTTTGTAGCACCAGGATGAATTGAGTATCGAGTCTTGTGAGCCTCATCCATGATCTTCTCACACAGACCCCCATAACGAGAAATCCACATCCGCCCCGATCGAGTACAGACACCAAGAGTGTTCTCCCCCAACTCGGTGACTAGAACTTTCATCCTTTCGGAGTTAATCTGATCTTCTTTTAGCGCTTCACCCTAAAATTCCTTAATCTGCTTCATCATATCGGAGGTCATAACCAACTGATAAGCTTTCACCCAAATTGGCTCAGGTTTCTCCTTTCGGCTAAGGGCATCCGCCACCACATTGGCCTTGCCCGGATGGTAATGGATCTCATAATCATAGTCTTTGATCAACTCTAACCACCTCCTCTACCTCATGTTGAGATCCTTCTGCTTGAAGAAGTACTTCAAACTTTTGTGATCAGTGAAGATGGTGAACTTCGTCCCGTACAGGTAGTGCCTCCAAATCTTCAATGCAAAGACCACAACCGCCAACTCCAAGTCATGAGTAGGGTAGTTAGCCTCATGGATCTTCAACTATCAGGACACATAGGCTATAACCCTTCCCCGTTGCATCATCACACAACCCAATCCCGAATAAGAAGCATCTGAATAGACCACCAAGTCTTCATTCCCTTCGGGTAACGTCAAGACAGGAGCTTTAATCAATCTTGTCTTTAACTCTTCGAAAGTGTTCTCCTGCTCTTAACCCCATACAAACTTCACATCCTTACGGGTCAATTTGGTTAATGGTGAAGCTATCTTGGAGAAGTCTTTGATGAACCTTCTGTAGTAGCCCGCCAAACCTAAGAAACTGTGGATCTCGGATGGCGTCTTTAGAGTCTTCAATTGCATAACCGCCTCCACCTTTGCCGGGTCCACCATAATCCCTTCAGAATTAACCATATGACCCAAAAACTGAACTTCCCACAACCAAAACGCGCATTTGGAGAACTTAGCATATAGATTCTCTCTTCTAAGCATCTCCAATACCTCGCGAATATGATCGGTATGCTCTTCTTCACTCTTCAAATAAATCAGGATATCATTGATAAACATAATCACTGATTTATCCAACATCGGCCGACACACCCGATTCATCAAATCCATAAAAGTAGCTGGCGCGTTGGTTAAACCGAAAGACAAAACGAGGAAGTCGTAATGCCCATATCGTGTTCAAGACGCGGTCTTCAGGATATCCTGTTCTTTAACTTTTAGCTGATGATAACCAGATCGGAGATCTATCCTTGAGAACTAGCTGGCGCCTTGGAGCTGATCAAACAAGTCATCAATCCTTGGGAGTGGGTACCTGTTCTTCACCGTCAACTTGTTCAACTCACGGTAGTCGATGCACATCCTCATGCTACCGTCCTTCTCCTTTACAAACAAGACCGGAGCTCCCCAGGGAGAGATACTCGTTTGGATGAACCCCTTATCTAACAACTCTTGCAACTGGGTCATCTATTCCTTCATCTTAGAGGGAGCGAGAAGATACGACGCCTTTGCAACAGGTTGGGCACCAGGTATCAGATCAATCTGGAACTCGATATCGTGGTCAGGTGGTACCCATGGTAGGTCTTCAGGAAACACATCAAGGAAATCGCATACTACCAGCACGCCTGATAGTTGAGGCATGGTAGCATCCACATCCTTCACATAGGCCATGTAAGCACCATACCCTAGCCTCATAAACTTCTATGCCATGATCATCGAGATTACTCGCGGTGTAATGCACTCCTTGTCTCCATGTACCGTAACCAAACTGCCATCAGGCACAGTCAAACAAATCGTCTTCTTTCGACACACGATGTTCGCTTCGTAGGCCGCCAACCAATCCTTCCTAAAACCACATCAAAACCTCCTAGGCCCATCACATACAATCTAGTAGGAAACTTACGACCGTCTAACTCTATGAGGCAATCATCTACATAGAAGGGCACGTCTATCTTCTTGTTCTTACCATGTATTTCATGACAAAAGGTAGTAGATACAAAACTTCTACTAGCACCCTAATCGAAGAGTACAGAAGCATACAATTGGTTTACTAAAAACATACCTGAAACTACTTCAGGGTCTACTCTGGCTTCTTTTCGGGTCATGTTGAATGCCCTTGCCTTGGCTTTGGTGCTCTCACTCCTCCCTTTCTCGCCCATAGTCTGGGTCCCTGAGCTCCCTGTTCCACCCTTCTTGCAATCTCGGCCCGAGTAGCCTACCTCCCCACATTGATAACATCGCGGTACCCTGCACTCTTTAGCATAGTGGCCTTCGCCTCCACACTTAAAACACTGGTTCGTCCTCACTCTACACTCACCCATGTGAACCTTCCTATACTTCTTACATTCACTTCTGTTGTTCCCCTTACTCAATCCTGGGCGGCGATCATCAATCCTCATCTTCTTTTCCCTGATCCCATAGTGTTCACCCCTGAATCTCTTCCCATTACCGTTCTTGTTCCAACTCTTCTCAACCTTCCTCTGAATTGGCACCGAATCCCTCTCTTTATACAACCTTTTGGCCAAATCTACTACAGACCTGAAAGTGCTCAGTCTAGCAGCTATCATGTTCCTCCTGATATCCATGGGCAGACCCTGCATGTACCTCTTAATCTTCTTGGACTCTGGAGTTACTAGATCCAACACAAGTCTTGCAAGTTCATTGAACTTGGAGGTATACTCTTGATGAGTCATATTTCCAGCCTCCAAATGCAAGAACTCCTTCTCAATTTTGTCCAACTCCCGATGTGGACAATACTCCTCCAGTACCAGTTCCTTCAAATCCGACCACCTCCTCCTTGCAACAGACCGTTTCCCCTCGGCTTGGACAATGTTGTCCCACCAGCATAATGCCGAGTCAATGAAAGAATAGGAGGCAAACTTCACCTTTTGATCCTCCTGGCACTCACTGATGTCTAGGACTGCCTCCATCTCTCGAACCCAACGATGAGCAGCAGTAGCATTGCCGTTACCATCAAAGGTCTGGGGTTTGCACCTCTGAAACGCCCCATAGGTGTACCCCTTAGCGGTCTCCTTCTCCCCTCACTATTATCATCCTGAATTACCACCCTTGGGCTAGATGGCTCTTCCTCTATTTTCTCCTTCTTCCCAGCATCATCAGTTATTTCCCTTTACAGCCCTTAACACTTCGGTCACTACTGAGGGCAACACATTTTGCATGACATTGTAGACCTCATCAGCAATAGCTTCCTTAACCGTGGACTTGAGGGTAGCTGATCCTGCACCCTCTTGGTGGCTATGGATGTCTGTGTCCTCAAGAATCATCTTAGGAGCCTTAGCCTTGCTCCTGGTGACACGTGACCCAGTAGTACGCCCGCCACGAGCACCGCCTTGGGTTGCCTTCCTAGATTTCCTACCCACCATAAGATCTACCTCCTATAAGATTCAAATACTAACAAGGTCATTCAAGGTAATAGCTCAGATTATGTCAAGTATAGTAAGTCCCTAATTACAGTGGCGAGTTGTGATTAGCCACTTACTCTTCATCCCCCAAGCATTCCTTATCCAGACTACATCAGTATCCAAATCTACTAAGCACATAAATCAAATAGCACACGCACGTAATGCCGGTTAACTTATTAAAAAATAGT
Organism: Flaveria sonorensis; assembly: GCA_025506505.1. Taxonomy (NCBI): domain Eukaryota; kingdom Viridiplantae; phylum Streptophyta; class Magnoliopsida; order Asterales; family Asteraceae; genus Flaveria; species Flaveria sonorensis. The sequence continues at coordinate 41,501,636 of CM046440.1, read as the reverse complement.
ACCTGATGGTACGTAGCTACCCGGGGCTGGCATCCCTCCCTTAGGTCCCAATTTCAGTTTAAGTTTAGGTTTTGAAACAATGATTTACCCAATTCTCTTAAACTTTGGCTCTGATACCAACTTGTAAGGCCCCATTCCCAGAAACCCCACAGTTGGTCATTCATAGTACTTTTCATATCAAAACACGTTTAGATTCATCAAAACAAGAAAAATTTGTAGCGGAATAATTTAATAAAACCATAACATTCATTATCCATTACTTTTGCCAAGAAATACATTGTTGTTGCAAGTTACAAAAAGAACAGCTAGTTGCATTTTAAAACAAAAATAACTTTTCAGCGTGTCATGGATGCCAGTCTTTATTTTCCAGGTAGCTTCAACCTCTTGCCATCCCCAACAACACCAATACCTGCCAACTGATAAGCATATAAAAAGTCAACGTTGCTAAGTGAGTTCTAGTTTAATAATATAGAAAAATACACTTTTGTAAACGTCACTTGGTGATCATTCATCAATATACATAATCAATCATTAAGAGATTCATTATCTTTCTTTCTTTCATTACTTTTCTCTTTCATTAACTAGGATTGCACAAAGCAAGAGCCTACATTGTTGGTTGGCAACAGATGCCGAACCCCTGTCGGCAAACGTTTATCATGGTAGCTAACCCATCGACAGTTGACCCACAATGCTAAGCATAAAGCCTGCACATGAATACGGTCCTAGTCATCATATTATGGTCAATCATAAGGATTAGACCCCAGATGTGCATCCTCATGGGCTATAGAGCCGCACATCAGTTGAGCTAACGATAACAAGGTCTTGCACCTCCATTCATCGTGCTTGCAAGGCTTTTCATTCATCTTAAGGGCCCAGGGGTAACATTCATTAGGTTACATTGTCTCTTTTTATTTCTTTATTTCCACTTGGTTAGGAATAATACTTTGAAAATATTCATTGTTTATAATAATCACATACCATGAAACATAATAAATATCATCCATAACAGCAGGCCATAAGAAGAGAAATAAACATTAGAAACATTAAACAAGCATAATCTTTCCTTATTCATCAATACTTAACACTTAGATTCTATTCCTAAAATTTCAAAATAATTCTAAGTCCCCAAAGAAATATGGATGAACAAAAGCGGATGAACTGTAGCAAATGCGGATGAAAGTCCTATGAAAATATTCTAAGTGTCCAAAGAAATGCTTGGTATAACAAATGCGGATGAGCATAAACAAATGCGGATGAACACTTAGGATATGCGGATGAACACTTGGCAAATGTGGATGAACACTTAGCAAATGCGGATGAACACTTAGCAAATGCGGATGAACTCTTAGTAAGTGCGGATGAACAAATCCAGTACCGATGATGCAACTTATGAAACTTACCAGTCCCAAACATCATCTTAACATGAACTTAGCTTAGATCTAGCAGTCTAACACTTAGAACATCATAAACATTATACGATCATTAAGAAAATCACATAACATAACTATATCATCATAGACAACCGTACCATACATGGAAACCATAATTTGCTTTGAAAACATTAGTTAAATATGCATACCAGCCCCAAATCAGCAGAAAACATTCAAAAGAGGGGATCTAGAGCTCACTTCTACTATTTTCAAGTAAAGCTCCTCCAAACACGAGAGCACATAGAAACACTTAAGAATCGGTCCAGAAGCTGAAAACTCAACTGAAACCGAGAATAACACCATAGAATCTTACCTTTGAAGACTTTCTCTGACTAAAACCAGGTGAAAATTCTGCTTCTTGCTTCAGCCGAGATTTTCTTGCATGAGAGAGAGGAGTATGGGCGGCCTTAACACCTTTTTGAACCCATTATGGGCAAGTTTGGCCCTTGCCCGCTTTTAACCCCTTGTTTTACAATAATTCTCTTTTTTTCTCCCTTGCTTTCTTTTCTCTTCTTCATGCTGAATTTTCCGGGTGTTACATCAATCCATTAGAACTCCAGCTGACGTAAATACCAAGATTGAACCTGATCCGAAAGGAAAATCAGTTGACCAAACTCTATTCAGATCTATGATTGGATCTTTGATGTATCTTACTGCATGTAGACCTGATATAGTGTATGCTGTTTGTGTTTGTGCTAGGTACCAATCTGACCTGAAGGAATCTCACCTAATTGCTGTTAAACAAATATTCAGGTATCTCAAAGGAAAACCGGCTTTAGGGCTGTGGTATCCTTATGAAGGAAACTTTGAGTTACATGGATATACAGATAGTGATTATGGAGGATGTTGCCAAGATCGTAAATATAATACGGGCGGTTGTAAGTTTTTAGGTCCCAGATTAGTCTCGTGACAATGTAAGAAACAGAAAATGTCTCCATTTCTACCGCAGAAGCTGAGTACATAGCTGCTTCAGCAGGATGTTCTTAAATCCTTTGGTTACAAAACCAACTGCTGGATTACCGGTTCAATTTTCTTAAAACTCCTATTTACATTGATAACACTGCTGCTATGTTTGTTTTAGCTAATCCTGTTCAGCACTAAAAAACAAAGCATATCGAAATTCGATATCATTTTCTCAGAGATAACTCTGAAAAAGTTTTAATCATTTTGATTCAAATTACAACTAAAAAACAGTTGGCTGACCTATTTACAAAAGCCTTTTTACCAGGTCGTTTTGAGTATTTGGTTGAGTCAATTGGACTTATTAACCATGTTTAAAATTGGTTTTGAGTAAATTGAGTTGTCTGAATCATAAAATGAAAAGAACCCTTCCTTAGCTGAATAAGAAGATTTATAGAGAAAACTGTCAAAGTTAACTGCCTGATTGTATATATTGTGTGTGCATATTCAATAGAAAATGAAAAAGCAAATACAAAAATAGCAAATTGCAAAATCAAAAGAGAAAAGTATAAAAAAACCCCACAAAAATAGAGTTTATTTGTTAGTTAACTATTTAGGACTGAATCTGTCTTTGCAATTTATGAGAAATGATAGATACATTAGTTTTGATCAATTGCATACTTCGCTCGCTACTAAAGTCTGACGTGATCAGATATGATGTGCAGGTAAGCTCATGCAATTATACTGAAAAAGTAAATTCTTGTGATTAAACTAAATCAATCATGCATTCGTGTTTGTCCATTTTAGTACCAATGAGTAGTGTTGACTTCTCAAATTGATTGCTTGTAAAGTCACAAACTCACACCTGGTAGTGATATGATCAACCATGAGCTCTAATTATTTAAAGCATCTATTCACTTCTCTTTTATGAGTCATCATAGACCTAAAGTGACGAGATATCCTTTGTTGTAAGTCATTACAGACCTGGATATTCTTACTTGATGCAAAAGATGCCAATGTACACAATCTAAACATGAGATCTGGTTATAAGTATATGTCAGGTTAATAAGTTGAGAAAAGTGCTTTCTTGCATATCTTGATGAGAGTTGAGCTCTTTAAGTCTAAGTGTAACTTACATAATGTCATATCTAAGTGTACCTTAATCAATCCAAGAATTAAAAAAGTAAGTGTGCTGATTATTTGCCAAAAGCACTCATTTTCTGTCCTTAGATCTCGTGTCTCCTTTGCTACGGGAACACTGACCTGGAACACACTTGATCAGGATTTAATCACTGTCAATGACTATCCATCATTTTATTTTACTTTAATGTGCTGATCTTAACTGATATGATCTCACTGCAGGCATGTGATTCAATTGTGTATAGTAGATTTTTCTTCTGCTTTAATTTTGATTTTTGCATGAATTTTTGTATGCAGGCATGTTGATAATGATTAGTTTGCTCTACTTGCAAAATAAAAGAAACTTCTAAGTTTGTGAACTAAAAAGTTTAGGGGAAGTAAAAATGTAAATGAGAAAATCAATGAAAAATGTCAAAATGTGAAAAAGAAATAAAAAAAAGGTTAAGTGCTTTGGATGGAAAGGATGAAGCTGAAATTCAAGCATGTGTGTGTTTGAAATAATGTAAAAATAAACCTGAAAAGAATTCAAAATAAGTGGAAAAGCTTCTTGCAAACAAAAAAGACTATTTGTGTTGTAAAAGTTTTAAAATAAAGACTAAAATGAAGGGAAATTGTTTGAAAAATAAAAACGGATTCAAAGTTGTCTTTCAAAATGTGCTTGGTTGGTGTTTAAATTGAAAATTCATGTTTAAAAATGAAATTTGAGTTCCAAATGATTCGTGGTGTTTTTAAACAAAAACAATTTGATTGTTAAATTTAAGGGTAACTAATGTCATTTTGGGTGATAGTCAAAATTTGACTAAGTATTGAGATAATGTGTGTGAACAGTGTTAATGTGCATAAACAATGTTCAAATGGATGTTGTGAAAATTTCAAAGTGTCAGACTCATGGAAGGTTTCTCATGCGCCTGAATAGTGCTTAGAAGTCTAAATCAGGAGTATGATGAATTTCAGGAATTTGTACAAGTGTTGAGTGTCTTGTTCACGTACATGCGCCTAAACAGTTGTCATGTTGCTGAAAATGGTTAAGTGTTAGGCGTATAAACTTATGCTCATGCGCCTGAACAGTTTTAGACTTTCCAATGTGGTTAGACGTTTGAAAGTGATGTTTACTCTTAAGTGTTAGGCGTTTCAACAAGTCTCATGCTCCTGAATAGTGCCCAAGCGACTGAACAGTGCCCAAGCATCTGAACAGTGCTCATGCGTTGGAAGATTTAGTATGAAACTTAGCCTCATGTGCCTTCACAGTGCTCATGCGCCTAAGAATTTTTACACTTATATATATTCAACACTTGTAGTTTTCATTCTCTCATTCATAAACTCAAACACTCTGATTCACTTATTCTCTTACCCGATACATTCATTCACTCAACATTTGATTGTTACCTATTAATCCATGTGATATATAGGTATAGTCAATGAAGATGTTAATGATGGTGATGATTCAAATAATGTGAATGAAGATTTTGATGAAATAAATGAACAACAAAAAATGGAATTTGTTTTCATAATGTTGATGTGATTGAGCCTGTACCTCAAGAGAATGTGGTTGCCAAGGAGTCTTCACTCGAGGTTATCAAACCTATTGCTAATTCACCTATTCATGTGTTAGATGAAGGTTGAAGCTCAACAAAATATGCTACAGTCCTTTCTGAGAGCTTGAACACTGAGCAGATCATAGAATCTTTGAAAAAAATTCAAGTCTGCGATCAAGAAGGCTTTGCGAGAATTGGAACTCTTCAAAGAGAAGCCCGTGTTCAAGATTAAAGATGAACCAGAAGAGTTCATGTTGGACTGAAGACAATGTCAATCTTAGGGGAGTATTTTTAAAGCTCTTAGAAGATTAACATTTGTCTTTTGTGTTTTGTCATAGTATAGGGACTTATTTTTATTGGTCCTTCTAATCGATATAACAGTGCAATTGATGTATAAACAAGGGTTTCCCACTGATTTAACACCATAAGAACAATAACATAATGAACTAATTGAGAATCAAAGAAACAATCATCAAACAATGGCTCATAGATAATAATAAATGAACTTCTAACCAAAACATATAGTTGCAACAAAGATATTTTTGTATTAGGGTTTTGCAAAAACTTGCTTACAAAGATAAAACATTACAATATATAAGCTAGGCTAAATTCGCTGACAGTTAAATCTTTATTAAAAAATTAAAAAAGACAAAATTAAAAAAGATATTTTTGAAGTTCCTGAAAAGACAAAATTAAAAAAGTTAAATCTTTATTTTCCATCGAAATTTCTTTTTAGTAGCCATGAAACTGAAATTTCCGTTTTTCAAATATTGTAAAAGATCAAAGATGTGAAGACATATGGGACTCAAAAGTTTATTAATAAAATTTATATATAAAAAAATAAACAAAAATAGTTATTTATAGTTATATACACACTATGTAAAGAAAATAGGTTTTAAAATGATATTAAACCCAACATTGAGATCAATTCATAAAAACGAGGTTTATCAAATGTTTTTGTGAAAAGATCCGCTCTTTGATTTTTTTGTGTTAATTGGAATAATATCTATAAAACCCTTTTTCTGAGCGTCCCGAATGGCATGAATTCTCGTTTCAATGTGCTTGGTGCGAGTGTGATGAATTTGATTTTTTGCAATTCCAATAGCAGCTTCATTATTACAGAAAAGTGGTGTATGAAGGAAATTGATTCCATAATCCATCATCTGATGTTGTATCCAAAGCACTTGGTAGCAGCAACTGGAGGCAGTAACATATTCAGCCTCTCCTGTAGATAGAGATACTGTAGTTTGCTTCTTGCTTTGCCATGAAACAAGACAATCCCCAAGATATTAACATCCGCCAGTGACGGATTTCCTATTGATCCTGCAACCACCATGATCACTGTCAGAATACGCATGTAAATCAAAGTTTCCTCCTTTTGGGTACCAAAGACCCAAACGGGAGGAGCCCTTTAAGTAACAAAAGATACGTTTAAAAGCTTTTCATGGGATTCTTTTGGGTTGGCTTGAAAACGGGCACAGTAGCACACGGCAAATCTAATATCAGGACGGCTAGCCGTGAGATACATGAGAGATCCGATCATAGAACAATAGCGATGAGCATCCACGAATTTCCCATTATCATCTGGAGTTAAACAGGTTTGAGCAGTGAATGGAGTGAGTTCTGGAGAAGAATCATCCATCTTGAACTTTTTAAGAATCTCCAGAACGTACTTTTCTTGGTGAATCATAATACCAAAAGGTTTTTGTTTAACCTGCAACCCCAAGAAAAAGCACAGCTCCTCCATCATGCTCATTTTGTAGCGATTCTTTATTACTTCTTCAAATTCTGTGCATAGTTTCTCATTCGTTGACCCGAAAATGATGTCATCAATGTACACTTGAACAATCAACATTTCACCATCAACTTCCTTCTTGAATAGAGTCATGTCTATAGTTCCACGAGAAAAACCCTAGCTGAGCAGATATTGTGTCAAGGTTTCATACCAGATGAGAGGTGCTTGATGTAATCCGTATAAGGATTTATCAAGTTTATATACTTTGTCAAGAAAATCTGGATCCTCGAAACCTAGAGGTTGCTAAACATAAATCTCCTCATCAATGTTCCCATAGAGAAATGCACACTTCACGTCCATCTAAAAAACTTTAAAGTTTTTGTGAGCTGCGTGAGCAAGAAAGATTCTTGTGGCTTCGATGCGAGCAACTGGAGCAAACACTTTAGTATAGTCAATGCCCTCCTCCTGAGCAAAACCTTGAACAACCAACCTGGATTTGTTTTGTGTAATAACTCCTTAATCATCTGGTTTGTTCCGGTATACCCATTTAGTACCAATAGGGAACTTGTTTGGAGGAAAATCAACTAACTGCCAAACTTTCAGTTTCCTAAACTGTTGAAGCTCCATCTGCATAGATTCAACCCAACTTGGGTCTTGAAGTGCTGCTGATATATTTTTGGGAATGATTTAAGACAAGAAATATGCATAGAGACATTCATTTATCAATCCAGATTGACTCCATTTCCTCACACCATTGGTAATGGAACCAATGATGTAATCACGTGGGTGGTCTTTTAAGGATTTGAAGTTGGTGTTAAGGGTTAAAGGATTGGAAGAAGATGAGGATGTGGTTTGTGATGGTTGTGAAGGGGAAGTTGGTTGTGATAGAGGAATCTGTTGTGGTGGAGGTGTAGGTGGAATATCAAGTGGAGGTTGAGGATAAGGGTCAATTGGTGGTTGTGGATGAGGTTTAGGTGGAAGAGGTTCGATTGGAGGAATGATTTACACATTGGTTTGAGGAACAACATCATCCTTAACAACTGGAAGGCTGAAAGATTTAAAGACAGTATTTGAGTCATAAAACAATATTGGTTCAGATCCCATGTTTGGTGTATTAAACTCTTGCCAATCAACATAGAGGGATTCCTACACAATACGCGTTCTTTTGTTGTAGACCCGATACGCCTTTTGTGAGGAAGAATAGCCAACGAAGAAACATTCATCAGAAACTGCACCAAACTTTGACTTCTGAGCTTGAGTGTTTAGCAAAGTACATGAGCAACCAAATAGGTGAAAGAAGTTAATCAAGGGTTTCTGTTTATGAAGAAGCTCATAGGGAGTCTTCATTTTACTTTCACAATAAGAACCCTGTTAAGTACATAAGAAGCACAATTGACAGCTTTTGCCCAAAAAATAATTGTAAGCATTGACTCAATCAGCATCTTACTGCTTTAATGAGGGTTTGATTCTTCCTTTTAGCAACACCATTTTGTTGAGGTGTCCTAGCAGCACTGAACTGTCTGAGAATCCCTTTGCTTGAACAGAAGGAGTCAAAGATATGGTTTCTGAATTCAGTACCATTATCACTTCGGATGGCCATTTCATTCTTTTTATTGACGGCTTCAATTGAGAGAATAAACTTTTGAAGCTCTTCTGCAGTATCTCCCTTGTGTGCTAGAAATCTTACCTAAGAATATCTTGAATAATCATCTGTAACAACCAAACAATAAGATTTTTTAGCAATAGATTTAACACTTATAGGACCAAATAAATCAATATGTAACAATTCAAGGGGTTTTGAAATTGTGTTTTCAAGTTTAAGCTTGTGTGGCTTTTTGTGCTATTTTCCTTGAGCACAGGCCATGCATTTTTCTACCACTGAAAAATGTTTAAGTGGTAGCCCCCTCACAAGATTGTTTTTAACCAATTTATTTATATTTTTGAAATTAACATGTCCTAATCGTCTATGCCATAGAAAAGATTCAGAAGATGAAGCTTTGGACAAAAGACATGTCACAGTGGAGGTAGATTCTTGTGATCCCATATCCAGAAGATAAGTATCATTCTTTCTTGGAGCATGCATGATCACTAAATCTTCTGGAATAACAAACTCAGGTTTGAGAAACAAGCATTCATTTGACATAAACAACATTGGTATATCTTTATCACAGATTTGTGATACACTTAACAGATTGAATGCTAATTCCGGGACATAGTTCACTTTCTCTAGAGTTAAGGAACCATTTGAGACTTCTCCCTGACCAATCATCTTTCCACCCTTCTTGTCTCCAGCAAAAGCGACATATCCTCCATTTATTATGCGATAATTTATGAGTAGGTTCTTCAACCCGGTCATATGCCTTGAACATCCACTATCAACATGCCAGAAGCTATTGATAGCTCTTCTGGAATGTTCCTGGCATAAGAAAAAATGTTAAGACTTGGAAATTAGGACCCAAGTCTTGACTAAATTAGGTCTCGAAACAGAGGACTTTCTACAGAAAAAATTATTTACGAAATGATTTAATATACTTCCTAAGGAACTACTATTTACATTTCTATTAACAAACACAAGGCAAGTTTTAATAACATGATCGTCCTTTCCATATCTAAAACACCAGGACTTTAAACCTTTCTTATTACTTTTTGAAACAGGCACTTGATCAGTTAATATTTCTTCCTCACATTCAGACATGCGTGAATCAGAATTGCTACAAGAGTCATATGATTCTTTTAATATTTCTTTTGTTACCTTTATTTTAGCAAATTCTGATTTATTTACCTTAATATTTCTAACATTTGAGGAAGTTGTCTCCATTTCTTTAGGGTTAGAAATCCAAATTGGTATAAAAGATGGGATAGGATGAGAAATAAACTTTTCAAAATAATGTGAGTTAGTATGTCTATCTAAAGCTTTACTTAAACAACCATCATTTCTATTAACACGATCATTTGAAACATCATGGTTTGATTCATGGACACCTGAGGATAAACAAGCTGGACTAGAACTAGAACTACATATGCTATTGTCTGTAACAGACGTTTGGGAAACAAATCTACTTAAACTATTGTCTATTGAAGACTTTTTGGAATCTAAAATTTTAAAACTAGAGCTGCCCAGACCACTACTTGCACCATAATCATATTCCTCTCGAATCTCCTTATGATTCACTCCTTCTAAACCTGCATACAAACTATTAGTATCTTTCTTAATTAATTCATTAGTTGGATAAGGTACAAGCATAGGAGAATAACAATAAGTGCTTGGTGGAGGATAAACATGAGTGGTTTCTTCGCTTCCCAAACCTGTCTTAATTCTAGCCTCCATTGTTTTTTGCAAAGCTCCTCATGTTTCATCCTAGAAATTGTCCACTTTTCAAGTTTAGTTTTTAATTTGCTTGTTTTAAATTCATCAAGTGCTACACGTTCAGTTAAAGCATTTATTTCAACGTTTCTTTTCAAAAGATTTCTTTATAAATGCTCATTTTCTTTTAATGCTTCATTTAACTTGACAAAATATTTAGACTCATTTGTCTTAAGTTCCTTATTAATTTGTTTTAATTCTTTTTCATTTTCTAATAACAGTCTGATTGCTTTATAAACCCCAAATAAACGGATTTTGCATGGAGGGAGACCCATAGCTGTGTACAAACATTCCAATTAATGCCATAGTATCCGATGGAATTTGAGCAGTGACGGATGGCTTTGAGTTTGAACCAACACTTGTAAATCTACCACTGGACTTGTTTGATACACCATATCATGTAGAGCCACCATAAGCTGAACTATACATAGGCGAGTTTGCAGCGGATGACATTAATGTAGCATTTTATGGATATGCAGTGGCTGGCATCATGGATTGATTGTATTTTCTCTTTTTCAAATCCAAATCAAAAGGTTTCAATTTGTTGATTACATCCATAAGTTTGTAATCTGCAAAGTTTCTTTCCTGCTTCAACATTCTGACTTGCAAGCTCCATTGTGGTGGAAGAGAGTCCAAAAGCTTAGTAACTTGTTCATGGTTACCCAGATGTTCATCATACTCCCTTAAAGAGCTTGAGATAGACAAAAATCAATTTTTAATATCAGTAAGACTTTCATTCTTGTGTCCTACGAATGAATTGAACTCCTTCTTAGCTTGGGCTTTCCTATCCTTCTTCAAATCCTCATTACCATCATAAAATTCACACAGAGAATCATATAAGGATTTTGTAGTCTTATGTTTAGTGAAGCGGTTGTAGATGTCTTGAGATAAACATAAAGTTAAAGCTCTAAAAGCTTTCTGATCAGGATCGATTAGCTTGAGGTCTCTTTCAGTAAAGGTAGATGGATTAGTGTTTGGTGAGGTAACTTGACCAATAGTGACAGTTGGAGTGTGTGGGCCATTTACTATTGATTCCCATTGATTATGATCAGTGTAGTAGAAGAAGGATTTTAAACATCATTTCAAGTCCTCAAAATTATCACCGTTTATGAGCCTCGGTGGCCTATTGGGAGCAACACTCTCCAAGTCAGAAATGGTGATATTAGTGGTTGTCATTCTGTAAACAGTATTAGTTTCATTGAGAAATATAGATTCGCCGGTAAATTCACTGATAACTTCACTAACAAATTTGTTGGTAAATTCGCCGGCAAGCTAAATAGCAGTTTCGCCCAAATTAGGTGCTCGGAACTTTTAGTTTCGGCGATAGTTTCGCTAAGACTAGTAGAACTTTCGTTCTAAGGTAATTTCGACAGCACTTTCGCTGGAGCAAAGAAATCAGAATCAAGAAACCATGAATACTATAGTTTCGCTGGATGATAATTAAATTCGCCCGATGAATTTGAAAACCTTTTCAGTACAAAATCAATCCAAACTCATCCAAATCTCAATGAATTTGAGATCTGATGATTTCAATAGCTTCCCACACCCAAAACACACAGTCCTCAATCAATTTCCATGTCAAAAACGAGCAAATTAGATCAAAGATGGATGGAACAGTAACCTTTTTGAAAAATGCACAAAACCAATCAATCAAGAGCACAAAGGCTCTGATACCATATTGTTGGTCCTTCTGATCGATATAATAGTTCAATTGATGTATAAACAAGGGTTTCCCACTGATTTAACACCACAAGAACAATAACATAATGAACTAATTGAGAATCAAAGCAACAATCATCAAACAATGGCTCAAAGATAATAATAAATGAACTTCCAGCCAAAACCTACAGTTGCAACAATGACATTTTCGTATTAGGGTTTTGCAAAAACTTGCTTACAAAGATAAAAGATTACAATATATAAGCTAGGCAAAATTCGGTGATAGTTTTGCTGGCTAGCGAAACTGTCCGACCATCAACTAGATTCACCCGGCAACGAACTACAGTTTCGCCGGGTGACCTAGGATAGCTGGCTCTGGGCGAAACTATAGTTTCGCCCGTAGTTTCGCTGGGTCATCAAAAACTATAAGAATGCGAATTACAAGGAAATGAACTAACATTTAACCTCTTACATACATATCAAAATACTCCTATCAATAATGGTGAGTCCAACCTATACTTGATCGTCAATTTAGTAAATATATGTTCCTTGTTTTTCTTTGATAGTATAAATAGGATAGTTTATATATTGTGTAGGGTACCAAACAACCAAAGACAACGAAACAGTTAGAACAGATTGAATGACTATAACTCACTCTTACAGTTTGTATCCTAAGCATTTTCTATCAATGAAATCTATGAATTTTGAAGTAATTGCTTGCGTTTGTTTACTTAGTATTTGAGTTGATCATTGCATTACCATATCATCACATATCGATCCATTTTGAACCTATCATTGACCAATTTTATCAATCCCTTTTCAAAATTATCTCTTATAAAATGATACCTAATGTTGATGTGCTTTGTCTTTGAGTGCTACATAAGATTCTCTGTAACTAAGATAGCGCTGTTGTTGTCTATATGAATGGGGTCTCCTTGAAGTTGAATCCATAGTTTAGCATCTGATTTTGAATCCAAAACACGTGAGCATAGTAGCTTGCAGCAGCAATGTATTCAGCTTCAGTAGTTGATGCAGACACACATAATTGTTTCTTGCATTGCCATGAGACTATCCTTCCACCAAGGAATTGACATCCCCCTGATGTAGACTTTGCAGTCATGTTGTAGCCAACATAGTCACTATCTGTATAAGCATACAAATTGAAGTTAGAATTCTTTGGATACCAAAGTCTCAGCTTGGGAGCACCTTTGAGGTATCTGAGAATCCTCTTGACAACAACCAGGTGTGACATCTTAGGATTGGCTTGATATCTTGCACATATGCATATGGCAAACATAAAATCAGGCCTGCTGGCTGTGAGGTACATAAGAGACCGAATCATAGCCCTGTAGAGATGTTCATCAACACACTCCCTCCCCCAAGATCAAGTCCGAGGGAGTGGTTTCTGGATATGGGTGTCTTAGCAACCTTGCACTCAGTCAGATGAAATCTAGTTAGTATGTCTTTGACTAGTTTATCATCCTTCTTATTACTGAAAACCCACTTTGTAGCTATTGGTGTCTTCCCATAAGAAAGAGGGCATAGGTTCTAAACCTTTTGTCTCCTGAATTAAAGCAGCTCCTCCTGCATTGCTTCAACCCAGCTTCCATCCTTCAAAGCCTCATCAACTTTCTTTGGCTCATCTAGGACAAGAAGCAAGAGTGCAGGCAAACATTTTTATCTTGGGTTTGTCCTCTTGTTCTTATTGTACTCCCAATATCTCCAATGATGTTTATGGTGGGATGGGACTTGTGGATTCTCAGTTGAGGAGTCATAGCAAGTTGGTTTGACAAATCTAAATTAGTGAAATTTAGATCTTGTGATTGAGTATCATCCACCACATCAACACACTTATCAAGAGAAACTTGATCCAATGAGTGTGTGACATCATTGATGTTGTCTTTAGTGGAGTGGTTGTCAGCATTATGAAATTCTTGATCAGTTTCACCATCTCCATCTCCTTATACATTGGAAACCCCTTCATTTGAATTTTGTGCTTTAGTACTGGAATTTATAGGCACCTCAGATGTATCAAATTAAGAGTTTGTCATGGTTGTGCTGACAGGATTTCTAAATGTAGGGTTCGTTACCGCTGGAGCTGAAGAAATTCTATCACTTGGTCTTCTCAGCTGAAATCTTAGGTCATGATCCCTTTTGATAAGGTACCTGTAGATCTTGAAACAACTTCATAAGTTTTGTTAAAATAGTTGGTAACTAAATCAAGATCAAATAGCTAATCTGGACCAGAACCTTTCACACTGAGTGTGTGCTCATTGAAGGTAATATTGGCTGACTCCTCAACTACTCTAGTTTGAGATTGTATACTCTATAAGCCTTAGCTTGGGAAGAGTATCCAAGATGGTGCATGGACATCCAAATGACCTAAGGAAACCAATAAAAGGACTCCTTTTATGCCACAGTTCATAAGAAGTCTTACCATGAGTCTTGACTACTAAAACACTATTATGCACATAGCAGGCGATGTTGCCTGCCTCTGCCTAGAAGGTGATGGGCAGTTTAGAGTAAGAGAACATGGTCCTTGCAGCCTCAATAAGTATCATGTTTCTTCTCTCAGCATCACCATTTCACTGAGGAGTCCTGGGAGCTTTATATTGTTTTGCAATACCCTTTTCATCAAAAAATGTATCTAGAATTTGCTTCTTGAATTTAGTTCCTTGATCACATCTTATGATCTTGACCTTGTGATCATATTGATTTCCTATTTTCAAGATGAAGTTCTTCAAGATTTCAAAGGTCTCATCCTTAGTTTTAAGAAAGAAGTCCCAAGTATATCTTTTGAAGTCATCTGTGATCGCTAGGCAATATGAAGTTCTTCCTAAACTCATTACACTGGTGGGGCTAAAGAGATCCATATGTAGTAAGTGTAGGGGAGTAGTGATAGAGTTCTTTTCCTTTGGCTCGTGCGACACTTTGTGTTGCTTTCCTTTCAAACATGCAACACAGTGGTCATTACTTGTAAACACTTTCTTTGGCATTCAATTTACCAAATCATTCTTTATCAGTTTATTCATGTTCTTAAAGTTTACATGGCATATTCTTTTATGCCAAAGAAAAGACTCATCACTATTAGCTTTAGATAGAAAGCAAGAAACTTCTCCTGAAGGGGAGGTTTCCTTCAAATCCATCTTGTAAATGTTCCCTTTCTTGGGGACTCTGAGCAGGATATTCTTTTGAGGAATGACCACTCCGGGCTTGAGAACAATGAACTCATGCTTAATGAAGAGCATGTTATGTCTCTGATCACAAAATAAGGATATACTCAAGAGATTGTACCTAAGCTTCTTAACATAGTTTACCTTTTCAATGCTGAGCTTACCATTTATGACTCTACCCCTTCCTATGATGTAACCACCTGATTCTCCTCTAAAAGCAACTGGCCCTCTATTAATTTTCTCAAAGTTCTAAAGCAAAGAGCCATTGCCTGTCATGTGCCTGGAACAACCACTATCAATGATCCATACATTTCCCTTGGTCTTTAGCTATTTCTATATAGAAAAAGATGGTTAGTTACATTTGGAAACCCAAGCCTTTTTGGTCTTGGGCTCATCAAGATGAACTAAAGATAGTTCAATAGTTATTGATCCTATATTTGGGCTTTGAGGATCTTGACTGTCGTTGATGAAGAAACTTCAATCACATGGTCCTTCATCTTCCACACCATCTTTGGAAGACTAGACTTGACATTCAAGACTTCAGAAGTTTTAACAACTTTGAAAGTTTAGGACACTGAACCTTCAGAAGTTTGTGCATCAACTACAACAGAATTCAATGCTTCCAAAGCATTCCTTTCTTCCGAGACCAAATTTTCTTTGAATGCAATTTTCCACCTATCATCTTCTTGGTCACCTTGGAGCTTCCGAAGAAAAGTGGTTTTTCTTCTGAAGCTATCTTCTTCTTCTTCCACTCTGAAGTCTTCTTCTTGTTCATATGGATGGTACTCTTGGGACTATAGATACAATCCTTAGCAAAATGACTAGCACCATAACACATGATGCATTCAACTTGCATACTTCTGGGGTTCTTCCTTTGAGGAGAAGGTTAAGCTTGATCTTTTTCCACTTCCTTCTTCATCTTCATAGATAATATAGCAGGCTTCTAAAGGTGAGCTTGCTCTTGGAACTGGATGGTTCAGGTTGTGTAGTAATGGTGCACATTTGATCAACCTTCTTCTTTTGAGCATGATGATTTTGACATGAACTAGGACTCTTGGTACTAGAGTCCATAGTTGAGTCTTTAGTCTTTACCACTTTAAATCCAGCAGAAATAAAGACTTGTTTTTGCTTGGAGTTGAAAGTGGCCTTGATCTCTTGGGCTTTCTTTGATCTTCTTTTGGCTGCCATGATCAAGTTCTTCCTATTTGAATTGGTCATCCTTAGTTCTTTCTTTTCTTCAGGAGCATAGTGACCCTTCTTAGGATGGTTCTTCTCACTCTCTATAGATTCATCCTTCACTTTCTCCTCTTCATCTTCATCCTCTTCCTGGATAGGATCAATGAGTGGCAGCTCATCTTGACTAGTTTCACACCTTGGAGATCTTATAGATAGTAATGTGTGTGGAGGAGCTATCTCACTTGAACCTAATCCCTGCCTGTTCTGATAAAAAATCTTTGCATTCATGGATAAAGATATGATGTTCTTGAAGGTTTCCTTTTCAAGAACACACTTTTCTACCTTGGCTTTGCTTATCACAAGCTCAGCCTGGAATTTAGTTAACTTGATAATAAGATCTTTAATTTGAGTCCTGTAATATGTGTGCTTATGCTTAAGAGTTGAAATTGTTTTCTCTAAATTTTATATTTTAAGTTTATAGTCATTTTCAGCTCTTTTTAAGTCAGCTTTTAAAATATTCAAAGACTCAAGGTCAGATCTCACTTCCAGGTTATAGGACCTATACATGTTTACTTTAGCAATGCATTCAGGGGGTACGGAGATGTTATAATACCTTGGCTTCTTCATGGTCAACCATTAGTGCTTGGTTTGGAGAAACATCCTCTACCTGAAAGCGCCTGTCAAAGCCTCCCTCTTCAATAGCAACAACACCTTGTTGTTATGGTTGGCTTGGCTTCTCAGACCTGCGAGCTGCATCAGTGTAGCTTGGTTTTGATTGTGCTTGGCCACCGTTAGTCCTTAGGGCTTTTCACTCCATAGAAAATGTCCTATCTGGTTATAGTTTTAACACTTCACTTTGCTTTTATCCGGTCCAAACTTTCCACTGGATACATTGCTAGGAAACTTTCTTCCGGTTCTCTTGTAGAACTTCTTGGCTCTATGATTGAGAAGAGCCATTTACTAGACTATCTCCATATACTCTAGGTAATCTGGATGGATGCAATCCAAGTCTTCAAGAGTGAAGAGAATGTTTCCACAACTTTCATCGGCAGACACAAAGGCTTGAGATGAGCTTGTCTCTTGGAATGGGCTTTCTTGGATGTAGCTTTCCCTTGGTGTCTCAGGGAAGGTGATGAAAGGACCCTTTTGTGAGTTGTCAGCATAGCAGATAAGATGATGTTGTGGTTCTCTACTATCTCTTTCAACCAGATGGAGGGCTGAACTTTGTTGATTGTTGGAAGAGCTGCTTGATGGATTTTGCATGTTCATCTCCTTCTGGTAGCCACTAAGGATACCATACAACTTTATAAGAGTAAGGGTGGAGAGGTTTTTAGTTCTCTTAATGGCCACAAAGTAGTGAGTCCATTGTCTAGGAAGAAAGAACATGAACTTCCTCACAATGTCCCTATTCTCAAGCTTAACTTCCTTTGGAATCATCCCACCTCCAGCAGTGGCTAAAGAGGTGCTTGGGATGTGAGGTCCTGAGACAACAGATCTCCACATCCTGTTGTCTTGAGACTTGATGAACCCTTCCATTCATTGGTACCAAGTATTAAAGTAATTAGGAGTGATCAGTGGAGATTTTGTCATGGTATCAGTTTCCATGTCAGCCTAGGTGAGAGCTACCATTTAAGCTGGTAAGTGTTTTGTGAAACTGAAGGGATTAAAGATGGTGAGATCTTACAATCAAAAGCCTAAAAAGCTCTGATACCAATTGTAGGACCGGTGAAGGGGAGCAATGCTACAGTTTCACAAGGTTGGAGAGACTTAGAATACTTAACAGATCAAATAAGGAACTGGATGAATGAAACAATAAACACTAGTAAAGAACACAATAAGCATACAAGTAATTGGTTTTCAAGAATGATGTATATTGCTCTTAAGTGTTTTAAAAATGTCACAAAGCTTAGTCCTAAGTACTGGTACCTGATTTACTTTATACTACATCCTACAACCGACCATACATTGAAGGCTAGTTGGAACACTAATCTAGACAACAAGATCAATGTAAAGTCAAAAGGTAGATTGCCTTTTGACTAGTGACTATGACATGCCATAGCACATATTCTTATCTATTACAAAGAGGATAAAAGTACAAAATAGAAAGTTACAGACTCTATGACCTTAATCTCCAGTTCAAAAAAGTATGGACTTATCACCAACTTATATAAGTTTGTGAGTCTTTAGAGATGGCAGCAGAAACTGGTTCAGCTTTTGTCAAAAGCATGTCAAAGAAAGCATGTCTTCTCTGTCTTCGGAAGAAATCAGTCTCTTAGCTTCGAAAGACTTTGTTTGAAGCTTCAGAAGACTCCATCTTTGGCTTCGGAAGAAATAGTCTTTTGGCTTCGGAAGATTTGATACTTAGTGAATTTTATTAAGTTGTATCAATTCATTTGAAGTAACTTTATTGTACTTTAGATGTGCATGCTGAGAGAACTTTGGTTGCATCAGCCTCTAAGTGTAACTCTTATAGAGAGAGAGAGAAAATAAAAAAATTTAGGAAATTTATATTGATGGTGGGTTTTTACAAAATTAAAAAAATGTTTTTTTCCTATTCTACCCTTAATGACTAATAACTACACATGAACTTTTATATAATTACAATTATACCACTAATCAATCTTATCCATTGATCAAATAGATCAATGGCTATAAAATGGTTTTGCTGGTCTTCAATTATAATGTGGTTTTTATTGAAACCCTCCCCTATATGTATATATATGTATATATAGGGAAGAGATCATATGTAAACCACTTGAAATTGTGTAAACCAATTAACCAAATCTCAGCCACTTATTAGATTGAAATCAATGGTACAGATTTTTTAGAATTAAAAATATATTTTGGTTCAAATGGTGGGACCTACATACAAAAAGCCAAAAAGGGTAAATTGGTCATTTTCTATACCTTTGAATTCTGGGTTTTTAAATTAATAATCACAAACACCACCTCCTTACAAACTAAATGTCATCTCTCTCTTGTTTTCTCTCTCTAAAAGCTAGCAGCTGTGGGATGATGATGGTGATGGTGGCTAACCACCATCTACACAAGCGGCTGAGACGATAACAGTGGCGGCAGCGCTTGCGATGGTGGTGATGGACTCTCCTACGATGGATTGGTGGCAATATCTCTCATTTTCTCTCTCTAAAAGATTGCAGTAGTGGGGCGATGATGGCGATGGTGGCTAACCACCATCTATAACTATGATGGTGGCGACGACAACTACGATGGTGGTGGCAGCGTCTTTGATGATGGACCAGTGGTTTTTCATTGCTGTTCAAGGTTAGATCTAGGTTTTTTATGTTGTTTTACATCTATTGGTTATTGCAGGACCAGTTCAGGGTGATGCAAAAGTTTCACAAGGATGGAGAGTTTAACAATTAACATATCAAATAAGAAACAGACAAATGAAACCAAGAACAAAGGTAAGAACACATGCAGAAAATAAGGATTTGGTTTTTAAGAATGATTTATATTGCTCTCAAGTGTTTTACAATTATTAGAAGGCTTAGTCTTAAGGACTGGTTACATGAGATACTTTATACTACATCCTACAGCCAGCCATACTTTAAAGGCCAGCTGGAACACTAATCCAGACAACAAGATCAATGTAAAGTCAAAAGGCAGATTGCCTTTTAACTAGTGACTATGACATGCCATAGCTCACATCCTAATCTATTACAAAAAGGATAAAAGTACAAGAGTAGAAAGTTACAGACTCAATGACCTTAATCTACAGTTGACAAAAGTATGGAGATATCACCAACTTGTATAAGTTGGTGAGTCTTTAGAGGTGGCAGCATAAAGTAGTCCAGCTTTTTTCAAAAGCATGTTAGAGAAAGCATGTCTTCTCTGTCTTTAGTAGAAATCAGTCTCTTGGCTTTGGAAGACTTTGTCGTGAAGCTTCAGAAGACTTCATCTTTGGCTTTGGAAGATTTGACACTTAGAGAATTTCTTAGTGCATTTGTCAAATCTTTTGAAGTAACTTGCTTGTACTTCTGAATACTTGCTGAAAGAACTTTGGTTTGCATCAGCCTCTAAGATTACTCTTACAAACTCTCCCAAGGCTAATGCTACCAAAACTTGAGGATGAATTTGAGTCTTGATCTTCATTTGTTTACAGCCCTCATCAGAATCAGGACCATTCCCTTCTTCGTCAGTTGGTCCGGATTCCTTAAACTCTCAAAGTACCTCCTCATGTCAAAGAGATCATGCAGAGGAAGGTCAAGCATATTTTTCCAAAAGTATATGTCTTGACCTCCTTGATCTCTTATGACATACTATTTGTTTGGGTTTGTAGGGAAAGCCCTGGACAAGATGGGTCTCTCAACAGTAAGAGGCTTTACTTGAAGTGGAGTTGGTTGAGCAGCCTTTTCTTGTTCACCCTTAGGATGTTCTGACTCATCCTGAGGTGAAGAGGTGGTTGCCTTGGACTTCTTCTTCTTGTCCTTTCTGATATCCATCCTCTTCCTCTTTCTATATTTTAACTGAGAAGGTTGGTCTTGAGTACCAGTTGTTCCTTCTTTATCCTTCTCAGTTGGATCCTTTCCCTTCACATGTTCTGAAGGAGAAGGTTTAGGACCCTGCTGTGGGTCAGAAGATAAAGCTGGCTATGATTTAACACTAGGTCTAGGTTTTATTATCTCTTCGGGTTCAACCTTGACCTCAGCTTTAGGTGCATCCTGACTTGGTGGAGAATGCAAGTCTATCAGCTCACCCTTCTTAATCTTCTGCTTGATCACCCTTATACGCTCCTCTATTGTGGATAGAGACATAGGGCCAATTCTCCTTCCGAAGAACCCATACAGCTTCAAGAAGCTCACAATCTTATTATATCCGTAGACTTCTTCTAATTTGCTCTGATTGTGGCTCTTGACTTAGCAGCTTTCTTTTCTTTTAGAACGTCTTGCTCTAGCTTCTTGAGATGTTCAAACTCAATATACTCATATGATAGAGGGATTAAGGCTGCTGCCTGATAAAGACCCGTGGTATTCAAGTAGGTTATCATGTTTTATCTATCTTATTCGCTACCTACTTGAGTTTCTTGTTTTGTAACCACAATCTCTACTTGAGGACTCTCTTGAACTGTAGAGAGGACAAGAGCTTTCTACAATCTTTTTCTTTTTCTTTCTTCTTTAATCTTGAGGAGCAATTCCACAACCTCAGCCTCCTTACTATCTTTTAACACTTCAATGTCAGTCAGCTCATTCAATTCATCCAAGGAAAAAGAGTTTATTTCATCAATCTTATAGTTCCTAGACACCAGATTATTCAATCTGGCTACCGTTAACTCATCCTCCTGAGTATTTGGCCTAGGGGCAGCCCTGATTGCAGCTTACATGAAGCTAGGGGTCTTATTAGTCCTCTCTCTCCTTGACTTCCTCTTCATCTCCCTCTTCTTCTCCTTAATCTCCTCAGAGGTGAAAATCCTTTTCCCTTTGTCAATCACAGGCCTGTGTTGGCCTTCATCACTTGGTGCAGCACTTGAGCTTTAGCCAGGGAGAGGCTGTGAGACACCTTCATAAACTAGTATCTCACTGAGGGTACTGGGTGCTGAAGCAATTCCTGTCTCAAGGTTCATAGGTTCAACTATTTGGCCTTTAACTGAGGTTTCCACTTCGAAGCCAATCTTAGGGTCTACCTCTATATCCAGTTGACTAATAATTTTCCATGCCAGCCTCTATCTATATAGCTTTGATCTTTTTTTGAACTCTTCAAGCACCTTCATCTGGATCCTCTCAACCAACCTTTTAGCTTGCTTGTTATGACTTGGGTTGGCAAGTGGCAGGTCAACCAAAGGAAAACTCTTATAGTATCTCAGGGTTTGAAATTTGAACACTTCTTGTTGCCCTAAGATCTAGAGAGTACCAGGGCTCTTCTATCAGTGTCATACCTCCATCCTACTATTGGGTTTTCAATAGGGTAGGATGGGGTAAATATAGCCATTGGTATTCCCTCCTCAAATAAGCTTTGAATCAATGCATCCACATTGATGTGGGCCTGAGGAGGTTGTTGAGTATGGACAACTGCAAGTGAGGATGATGAGGCCTTAATGTCCATACTCTGGGTAGTGTTCTCATGTTTTGTGATTGTAGTTGAGACTTTCTCCCCCTTTTTGGTAGCATCACCCACTTGCATATGTGAGCTAGAGGTTAGGTCCACCACATCCGCCTGTTCTTATGGACCTGATTGAACACGCCTAGCAGGCATCTCAGTTAGCTCGCCCTTGAGATCGGTGATCTCAAGTTGCTGATTAAGGACCTACCTTTGTAAGGTAGCCACCTAAGATTCCATGTAACTTACCTTTAAAACCAAGTAGGGGTAGGTTTTGGACAGCGTTTGTACCCTTATTTGCAGACTCCTATCATCTTCATCTGATGAACCATGGGGGGATGAGAGAATATAATCAAAATCATCTCCTCAGCACCAGTTATTGGTTCTTGGCTCCTGGATTTCCCCTGCTCCATGAGAGCTTCAAGAGAAGTGTCAAGGGGCTAGGTTGTATGGTTGAGGTCTTAATGACGTAATCATTTTCTAAAGTGAGAGCCTATTCTATATGGACCTCCTAAACATGTTTACGGATGTCCACCTTAGTTAGGGGTGGATGATGTGGGCTAGATAGGGGGTATCAGAAGCACTCATCTCTCCTTGAGTAGGGGAGGAGAAGAGAGACTTATGGTACTCACTGAATCCTATATCCTCATCATCATACAATTGAAGGTCAAGGATTGGTTGGTTTAGGTCTAAAGGCTGGGGATGGTAACTGTCCCCTCAAGGTTGTTCACCTGAGTTTTAAGACTCAGAGTGAAGGCTTACAGCTTGGACAATGAGCTTATCAGGCTAAGCATGAGGAACCTCATAACTGATCGTTGAAAAGATGGGAGTGGTCTGCTCTTGAGGGGAAGTGGGAGCTCTTGGTTCCACTATCCTGCATGGGTGATTGTATAGGGACCTGCTCAATCTGAATAGACTGAGCAGGGGTTTGTTTGAATTTTTTATGGTAGGTGATGGTTATTGGTGGCTGTTAGGGTTATGAAGATGATGAAGGTGTGGGTTTAACATTGGCTGGTGCTGCCAAGTTGTCACCTTGAGCAAGGAGCTCTAACATATTTGGGACTAGGGCTGTTTCTACCCTAAGAAACAAACAGTGGTTTTCTCATGATTTAAAG
Organism: Flaveria sonorensis; assembly: GCA_025506505.1. Taxonomy (NCBI): domain Eukaryota; kingdom Viridiplantae; phylum Streptophyta; class Magnoliopsida; order Asterales; family Asteraceae; genus Flaveria; species Flaveria sonorensis. The sequence continues at coordinate 41,478,355 of CM046440.1, read as the reverse complement.
ATGCCAGGCATCATCTATCCTAATTTAAGAGTGTTACCTGATCCCTTTAACTGTGAGCCCAGTTCATAGTTGAGAATGTGCTGGACATATCTAGGGAACATGTAATACTCTAAGGAGTCTAAGTTAGCATGCATGTTTCTGTAAACAAAACTGAGAGTACTTGAACTTGACCCGAAAGAAGTCTAAGGAGTCTAAGTTAGCCCAGTTCATAGTTGAGAATGTGCTGGACATAGTTGAGAATGTGCTGGACAATTTAATGTCTTCCGAAAGAAAATATATCTTTAATTCTTAAAGTTTTAAGGAATATTATTTAGAAAAATTTTCTTCCAAGGTAAGCAAAGTTTATATGAGCAATAAATTAGGCAACTTTAAAGACACGCATATTTGAAAAAAACCTTGAAATTAATTTAACAAAATCTACTCAAAGTTAATCATCCCAATAGCTGATATAAGATATTTAAATCTTTGTTTATCAAAAGCTTTTGTGAATAGATCAACATATTATTCATTTGTATTAACTTTGACAAGTTTTATGAATCCTTTTTCAAAATTATCTATTATCAAATGATGCCTGATATTGATGTGCTTTGTCTTTGAATGCTGAATATGATTCTCTGTGATAGAGATAGCATTGTTGTTGTCAATGTGGATAGGAGTCTCCTTGAAGCTGAATCCATAGTGTAGCATCTGATTCTGAATCCAAAGCACTTGAGCATAGCAGCTTGCAGCAGCAATGTATTCAGCTTCACAGTTGATATAGAGACACAAGATTGCTTCTTGCATTGCCATAAGATTATCCTTCTACCAAGGAATTGATATCCCCCTGATATAGACTTTGCAGTCATGTTACAGCCACCATAGTCACTATCTGTAAAAGCATGCAGATTGAAGTCAGAATTCTTTGGATACCAAAGACCCAGTTTGGGAGCTCCTTTAAGGTATCTAAGAATCCCCTTGATAGCAACTAGGTGTGACATCTTAGGATTGGCTTGATATCTTGCACATATGCATGTGGCAAACATGATATCAGGCATGTTTGCTATGAGGTATAAAAAAGACCCAATCATAGCCCTGTAAAGATGTTCATCAACATACCCCCCCCTCAAGATCAAGTCCTATGAAGTAGTTTTTGGCTATGGGAGTCATAGCAACCTTACACTCAGTCAGATGAAATTTTGTTAGTTCGTCTTGAACGTACTTTGACTGGTTTATAAAGATGCCATGTTGAAACTGCTTCACTTGAATTCCTAGAAAAAATTGAGTTCCCCCATGGCACTCATTTAAAATCTATTCTTTATCAGCCTTTCAAAATCTTTGCAGAGTTTCTCATTGGTTTACCCAAAGATGATATCATCTATATAAACTTGAACCAACATCATGTCATTCCCTGTTCATTTGATGAGGAGTGTGTTGTCAATAGTACCCCTTTTGTAACCATGTTGTACTAGGTACTCTGACAGTTCATAAGGAGTCTTACCATGAGTTTTGACTACTAAATCTCTGTTATACACATAGCAGGCAGTGTTGACTGCCTCTGCCTAGAAGGTGATGGGCAGTTTAAAGCCAGAGAGCATGGTCCTTGTAGCCTCAATAAATTTCTTATTTCTCCTTTTAGCAACACCATTCTGTTGAGGAGTTCTAGGAGCACTATATTATCTTGTAATACCCTTTTAATCACAAAATGTATCAAGGATTTGGTTCTTGAATTCAGTTCCTTGATCACATCTTATGATCTTGACCATGTGATCACATTGATTCTTAACTTTCAGAATAAAGTTCTTCAAGATTTCAGGGGTCTTATCATTACTTCTAAAAAAGAAGACCCAAGTATATCTTGTGAAGTCATCTATGATCACAAGGCAATATGAAGTTCTTCCTAGACTCATTACACTGGTGGGGACAAAGAGATCTATATGTAATAAGTGTAGGGGAGTAGTGATGGAGTTGTTTTCCTTTGGGTTGTTAGACACTTTGTGTTGCTTTCCTTTCAGACATGCAACAAAAATAGTCATAACTTTTAATCTCTTTCTTTGCAAATCCAGTTACCAAATAATCTTTAATTAATTTATTCATGTTCTTAAAGTTTACATGACATATTTTTTTATGCTAAAGGAAAGACTCATCACTATTGGCTTTAGAAAGAAAGCAAGAAACATCACCTGATGGGGAGGTGTCCTGCAAATCCATCTTGTACATATTCCCTTTCATAGGGGCTTTGAGCTTGATCTCTTTCCAGTTCATTCTTCACCTTCTTAGATGATGCAGCAGGCTTTTGAGGTTATGCTTGCTCTTAGAGCTGGATGGTTTAGGCTATGTATAGTGATGCATATTTGATCAACCTTTTCTCTTGACCAGGATGGTTTGAAATTGAACTAGGACTCCTGGTACTAGAGTCCATAGTTGTGTCTTCAGTTTCACCACCTTAAACCAGTAGAGATAAATACTTGTTTTTGCTTATGGTTGAAGGTGGGTTTGATCTCTTGGGCTTTCTTTGTTTTTCTTTTGGCTGCCCTGATCAAATTCTTCGTGATGACTTTGCCATCCTTGGTTCTTTTTCTCTCCAAGAGTATAGTGACCCTTCTTAGTTCTTGATGTACTTTGGTCTGGATTGTTCTTGGCCACCATTAGTTCTTGGCGCCTTGCTCTCCCTAGCAAAGTGTCCTATTTTAGTTGTAACACTTCATTTTGCTTTTGTCCAGTCCAAACTTTCCACTGGTTATATTGCTTGTGAACTTTCTTCCAGTTCTTCTATAGAACTTCTTGGCTCTATGAGTGAGAAGAGCCATTTGCTGGACTATCTCCATATACTCTAGGTCATCTGGATGGATTAAATCCATGTCTTCAAGAGTGAATAGAAAGTTGCCACAACTTTCATCTGAATACATAAAGGCTTAAGATGAGCTCATCTCTTGAATGGGCTTTCTTGGATGTAGCTATCCTTTATGTCTTCAGTAAGGTGATGAAAGAACCCTTCTATGAGTTATCAGGGTAGTAGATGAGATGATGCTATGGTTCTCTAATATCCCTTTAAACCACATGAAGGGTTGAACTCTGTTGATTGCTGGAAGAGCTGCTGGATAGATTCTTCATGTTCATCTCCATCTGGTAACCGCTCAAGATACCATACAATCTGTGAGAGTAAGGGTGGAGAGGTTTTTAGTTCTCTTAATGGCCACATTATAGTTTGTCCATTGTCTAGGAAGAGAGAACATGGACTTCCTCACAATGTCCCTATTCTCAACTTTAACTCTAACATCCATTAGAGTATCTACGATCTTAACATACCTAAAGTATTATTGAGTCATAGTTTCACCTATTTTGTAGGTGAAATTCTCGAACTACTGCTTCATAAGATCTTTCTTCTTTTCCTTTGCTTCCTCAGACCCTTCATAAATGAGTTTTAGTGCATCCTAGAGCTGCTTTGTAGTTTTGCACTTCTTGAACCCTCTATAGATAGAGTTAGGAAGAGTAGTTTGAAGAGCAGTCATGGCCTTTTATCTATATCAATCTTCTTCTGAATAGTCAGCCACTTCCTTTGGAATCATTCCACCACCCGCAGTAACTAAAGTGGTGCTTGGGATGTGAGGTCATGAGAAAAAAGATCTCCATATCCTGCTGTCTTGAGACTTGATAAAGCCTTCCATTCTTTTGGCACCAAGTATCAAAGTCATCAGGAGTGATCAATGGAGATTTGGTCATAGTAATGGTTTCCATATCAGCCTTAGTGAGAGCTGCCATTTGAGTAGGTAAGTGTTTAGTGAAACTAAATAGATTTAAGATGGTTAGATCTTAAAATCAAGAGCTTAAAATGCTCTGATACCAATTACAGGACCAGTTAAGGGTGATGCAACAGTTTCATAAGGTTGGAGAGTTTAACACTTAATAGATCAAATAGGGAACCGGTAAATGAAACTAAGAACAAAAGGTAAGAATACAAGCAAAACATAAGGATTTCATTTTCAAGAATGATGTATATTGCTCTCAAGTGTTTTACAATTGTTATAAGGCTTAGCCCTAAGGACTGGTTGCATGAGATACCTTATACTACATCCTACAGCCGGCCATACTTTGAAGGCCAACTGGAACACTAATCTAGACAAAGAGAACAATGTAAAGTCAAAAGGCATATTGCCTTTTGACTAGTGACTATGGCATGCCATATCTCACATCCTAATCTATTACAAAAAGGATTAATGTACAAGAGTAGAAAATTACAGACTCAATGACCTTAATTTACAGTTGACAAAAGTATGAAGATATCACCAACTTGTATAAGTTGGTGAGTGTTCAGAGATGGCAGCGGAAAGAAATTTAGATTTTGTCAAAAGCATGTTAGAGAAAGCATGTCTTCTCTGTCTTAGGAATAAATTAGTCTATTGGCTTCGGAAGACTTTGTCTTGAAGCTTCGAAAGACTTCATCTTTGGTTTTGGAATAATTGGTCTTTGGATTCAGAATATTTGATACTTAGAGAATTTCTTAGTACATTGGTCAAATCTTTCAAAATAACTTCCTTGTACTTCTGAATGCTTGCTGACAGAATTTTGGTTTGCATCAACCTCTAAGATTACTCTTACAATTATATTTTTCTAGATGTGGGTTACACATGTTTTTATATATATATATATTCTTTATGTTGGTTAGATCTATTTTTACTAGATTTTTTGAATATAAATACTCGTATTTTTTATATAAACATATGTAAAGTTTGTTTTACACATGTGTAAACTAAGTTTTACACATGTGTAAACCGAATACACAAATGTGTAAATTGAATACACACATATGTAAACTTACTTTTTATTTAGATTTATATTTCTATACTTTAATTAGTTAGTGATTAATACATCTTAATTTTATTTTTTAGAACATGTTGAGATGTTAAGATTTGAGATATTAACAAGACATAATCAACAAAGAATCTTGCAGATTTTTTTTGTAACTTTGTAAATATTTTTTTTTGGTTTTAGATGTAGATTGTAAGATAAAGGGTTTATCTTAGAGGCTGATGCTAACCAAAGATCTCTCAGCATGCATTGAAGTATAAGGAAGTTACTTCGGAAGATTTGACAATGTAGAAAGGAAATATAACTAAGTGTCAAATCTCCCGAAGCAAAAGATAGAAATCTTCCAAAGCCAAAAGTGAAGTCTTCCGAAGCTTGAAGACTAAACTCTTCAAAGACTAAGAAGCCATATGTCTACTGATACACTTTTGACCAAAGCAGACCACCTTTCCATTGTCAGCTCTGAAGACTCACCAACTTATTTAAGTTGGTAATTACCTTTTTTACTTTTGTCAACTGTGCAATATGGACTTTTATCTGTAACTTCCCACTTTAGTACTTTAATCCTTATTGTAATACAATAGGATGTGAGCTATGGCATGTTATAGTCACATGTCAAAAGGCAATCTGTCTTTTGACTTTACATTGATCTTGTTGTCTAGATTAATGTCCATCTGGCCTTCAAAGTATGGTTGGCTATAGGATGTAGTATAAAGTATCTCATCATATTAGTCTTAGGACTAAGCCTTGTAACATTTGTAAAACACTTGAGAGTAATATACGTCATCCTTGAAAACCAATCTTTGTGTTCTTGAGTGTTCTTATTTTCTGTTCATTGTTTCTTTGCCTGGTTCCCTATTTGATCAAGTAATTGTGTTATCTCCAAATGTGAAACTGTTATTAAACAACCATAACCGGTCCTACAATCGGTATCAGAGCAGCTCAGGCTCTTGATTGCAAGATCTCACCATCTTGAATCACTCTACAGTTTCACAAACACTTACTTGCTCAAATGGCAGCTCTAACTAAAGATGATATGGAAACCGACACAATGACTAAGTCTCTACTGATTACTCCTGATGACTTTGACAATTAGTGCATGAGGATGGAAGGTTTTATCAAGTCTCAAAACAACAGGATGTGGAGATCTATAATCTTTTGACCTCACATCCCAAGCACTACTTCAGCAACTGCCAGAGGTGGGATGATACCCAAGGAAGTGGCTGATTATTCTGAAGAAGACAGGAAGAAAATAGATATTAATCAGAAAGCCATGACTACTCTTCAAACTGCTTTTCCCAACTCCAACTACAAAGGCTTCAAGAAGTGTAAGACTACAAAAGTACTATGGGATGCACTGAAGCTGATGTATAAAGGATCTATGGAAGCTAAGGAGAACAAGAAAGACATCATGAAGCAACAGTTTGAAAACTTCACCTTTAAGACAGGGGAAACTATGACTCAACAATACTTTAGGTATGTTGAGATTGTAGATACTCTGATGGATGTTGGAGTCAAACTTGAAAATAAGGATATAGTGAGGAAGTTCATGATCTCTCTTCCCAGAGAATGGACACACTATTGTGTGGCCATCAAAATAACTGACAACCTCTCTACCCTCACTCTCATTGAGCTGTATGGTATCCTAAACGGTTACAAAATGGAGATGAACATGAAAAATCCTTTTCCTAGCTCATCCCGCACCCACAAGAGTTCAGCCCTTCATGTAGTTGAAATGGATAGCAGAGAACCACAACATCATCTCATCTTCTACCTTGACAACTTACCAAAGGGTCTTTTCATCACCTTCCCAGAGACACCAAGAGAGAGTTACACTTAAGGAAGTCAATTCCAAGAGCCTAGCTCTTCACAAGCCTTTGTGTGTTCAGATGAAAGTTTTGGCAACTTTCTCTTCACCCTTGAAGTCCTGGACTGCATCCATCCAGATGATCTAGAGTATATGGAGATAGTCCAGCAGATGGCTCTTCTTACTCATAGAGCTAAGAAGTTCTACAAGAGGACAGGAATAAAGTTTCCAAGCAATGTGACATATGGAAAGTTTAGGATGTCAAAAGAAAAGTAAAGTGTTACAACTGTAACAAAATTGTCAAACACAGTCCAGGCCAAACTACACTGATACAACTCCAAGAACTGAGAAGCCCAACCAACAAAAACAGCAAGCTGTAGTTGCTGTTGAAGAAGGAGACTTGACTATTGTTTTCAGGTAGAAGTTGTCTCCCCAAATCAAGCCCTGATGGCAGACAATGATGAATCTAAGGTATTGGAACATCTTTGCTCCCCTGAATGCATTGCTAAAGTTATCATGTACAGGTCTTACAACTTGGAAGTAAGAACTAATATTGAAACCTTGAACATTTTAAAAGCTGATTTTAAAAGAGTAGAAAATGATTATAAACTTAAAATAGAAGATTTAGAGAAAACCATTTCTACTCTAAAACATGCGCATACCAACTAAAGGAATCAAATCAAAGATCTTATTACCAAGTTAAGTGGATGCCAGGCTGAGCTTGTGATCAGCAAAGCCAAGGCAGAAAAATGTGTTCTTGAAGAGGAAAACTTCAAGAATATTATTTCTTCATCCTTGCATGTAAAAGTTTGTCATCATAATAGGCAAGGAGTTGGCTCAAATAAAATAGCTCCTTCACACACATTACTATCAGTCAGAGAAGCAAGGTGTGGAACTTGTGAAGATGAGCTGCCTCCCATTGGTCCTATCTAAGAGGAAAATGAAGATGAAGAGGATATAGTGAAGGATGAACTAGAAGTGAGTAAAGAGGTTCATTCTACGAAGGGACACTATATGCCTGGAGAGAATAAGAGACCAGGGATGGTGAAGTCTGCAAGAAAGAACTTGATCAGGGCTACAAAAAGAAGATCCAAAAAAGTGCAGGAGATCAAGCCCACCTCCAACCCAGGAAAAAAGAAGTTTTTATCTCTGTTGGGTTTGAGGTGAGGAAGACTGTATACTTAACCAGGACTCTAGTACATGGAGTTCTAGTTCAAGTCCAAATCATTCTGGTAAAGAGAAGAAGGTTGAACCATTGTGCACCACTTCTGCACAAGCTGGACTATCCAACTCTATTAGAAGCATACAGCATCATCTAAGAAGATGAACAAGGAGCTAGAAAAGGATCAAAACAAACCTTCTCCTCAAGACAAGACTCTTAGAAGAAAGCCTATGGAATGTATCATGCATGGTGGTACAACTCACTTTGCTAAAGATTGCATTTACAATCCTAAGAGTACCATCCACATGCACAAGAATAAGACTTCTGAGAAGAAGAAGAAAATAGCTTCAAAAGGAAAATCATTTTCCTTCAAAAGCATCAAGGTGACTTAAAAGAAGATCAATGGAAAACTACCTTCGGAAGCAAGTTTGGTCTCGGAAGAAAGGAATACTTCCAAAGCATTGAAGTCTGCTACAGTGGATGCAAAAGCTTTCGAAGGTTTAGTCTCCAAAACTTGCAAGTTATAAAAACATCCAAAGTTTTAAAAGTCAAGTCTAATCTCCCAAAGATGGTGTTGAAGATGAAGGAAGGTTATGTGACTGAAGTTTCTTCATCAACAAAAGCCAAGGATCCCATAAGCTTGCATATAGGATCAATGGCTGTAGAACTATCTTTAGTTCATCTTGATAAGCCCAAGACCGGCAAGGCTTGGGTTTCCAAATGTAACTAATCATCTTTCTTCATGTGCAGGAATAGCTGAAGACCAAAAGAAATATATGGATCATTGATAGTGTTTGTTCTATGCATATGACTGACAATGGCTCTTTGCTTCAAGACTTTGTGAAAATTGATGAAGGGCCAATTGTTTTTGGAGGTGAATCAGGAGGTTACATTACTAGAAGGGGCATGGTAATATATGGTAAGCTCAGATTTGAAAAGGTAGACTTTGTCAAAGAGCTTGAGTACAATCTTTTGAGTTTATCTCAGTTTTGTGACCAGAGACATAACATGCTCTTTATTGGGCATGAGTGCATTGTTCTCAAGCTAAGGGTAATCATTCATCAAGAGCACATTTTGCTCAAAGCCCCCAGGAAAGGGAATATGTACAAGATGGATTTGGAAGAAACCTTCCCTTCTGGAGAAGTTTCTTGCTTTCTATCTAAAGAAAATAATGATGATTCTTTCCTTTAGCATAAAAGAATGTGCCATGTAAACTTTAAGAACATGAATAAATTGATTAAGAATGATTTGGTAACTAGAATGCCAAAGAAAGAGTTTACATGTGATGACCATTGTGTTGCATGCCTGAAAGGAAAGCAACACAAAGTGTCTCACAAGCTAAAGGAAATTAACTCCATCACTACTCCCCTACACTTATTACACATGGATCTCTTTGGGCCTACCAGTGTAATGAGTTTAGAAATAACTTCATACTGTCTTGTGATCACAGATGATTTCATAAGATGTACTTGGGTCTTCTTTCTTAGAAGTAAAATGAGACCCCTAAAATCTTGTTTTGGTCCATGTGATCGACAATCAGTGCAAATGATTTAGAAAACACAATGAATCCCACTGAATAATAACAATCTGTCAATCTAAGCAAAAATTAATCTCCAAATAATGACAATAAGGATGAAATAAGGCTCAAAGATGATAACAATATGCTCCTAGCCAATACACAACAATCACACACTCACAATAACAAGATTTTCATATTAGGGTTCTTTCAAAAAAGTTTATTACAATACGAGAAACAAAGACTATATAAACATACTATAGTTTCGCTGATAGTTTCGTTGCCCAGCGAAACTATCTTGACCCAAAACCTAGTTTCACACGGCGACGAAACACACTTTCGCCAGGTAAAACAAACATACTGACTACGAGAGAAACTCAGTTTCTCTCTTAGTTTTGCTAAGACAAAAGTTACTAAATTACATACTAAATAAACTAACATTTGTCCTATTACAATAATAACAAAACATAAACAATATTGGTGAGTCCAACCTATTCTTGATCATCAATACTCCCCCTAGGTTGGATCTCACCCTTTCGATTTTCTGTTTGAGCTCCTGTTGTTTCTTCAACTTGCTGAACATCTTCCGCAACTTTATCAATTGTTTCTTTTTAGCTCCAGTTGTACTCTCTTCCTCTGCCCTTGCACTAGCTTTTTCTAATTGTCTTGTAAAATCCTGCACATCCATTCTTTGTTCGTCAGCATCATATACTTTATCTGCAAGCTCCCTGACTTTAGCCCTTACCCCATAAGTCCTGTTTGCAACCCTCATAAACAGGCTGGCTTTAGTTTTGGCTTAACCTCCTGCTCCTGCCATAATGTGGTTCTCACACAAAACCACAAGATCTTCACCATAGAACGAGAACACTTCCATGGGGTTGAAAAACTTGATTTCCTTAGCATCCTTGACTCTTATCACAGCTTCCCTAGTATTGTTTTGCTGAATCAAAATTTCAAATTCATTGAGCTTGGATCTTAGGATTCATCATGTTCATGACCTAGAAATCAAAATGAAGATGGGTGGATGTGTGTGAATCAAAGAACAAAGATATGGATAATGTATAATGTTATGATTTCATTGATGTTAATGAACAAATTACAATGAGAATCATAGATGAAATATGGAATCAAACCTACCCAAAGGAGGAATACTTCTTAGGTGGTGGTTCACACCATAAAAACACACACACACAAGAACCACACTTGCAAAAATGCACTAGTGGGTCTATTTATACTATTGTTACATCATGACCTAATTCTGACTTTTCTTTTTGTCTTGATGTTGACTTTGTCATGTTGAATAGTCTTGTATTGTTGTTCTTGTTGTGATCAACTTGGTCTTTGAACTTGTACAATGAGATCTTCAGTCGGCTGTGATTATCATTTGGTAAGCTTCAGTTTATTCAATTGTTGAACCCAACAATACTCCCTCTAAACTGATGCTTGCCAATCATTGAACTTGAAGATCTTCTCTGTCACATATCTTCTTGAGATGACTTGATAATCTGACATTCTTTAGATAACCATTGGTCCTCTTGATTAAAGTATGTCTATCTGTTCCACTCAGTAGTCAGGCACGGGTTCAACAAATCATCTCTGATTATAGTATGATGACTTTCAGAGAGTTTTTGACAGTTGTAAAGATCCTATAATGATGCAACGGTTTTATGACCATAGTTGCACCCGTATTAGTTTACAAGCCATCTGTATTTGTATGGTCCATCCACATTTGAACAAGTCATTCGCATTTGTTAAATGTGCATCCGCATTTGTGTTGTCACAACCGTAATTGTTCTGTAACACCCGAAAATTTCAGAAAAAGAAAAGTAAGGGAGTAATCAAGAAGCTATTTCAAAAGCAAGGGGTTAACAGCATGCAAGGGCCAAACATGCACATAGTGGGGTTTAAAAGAGGTATGGCCGCCCATAACCTCTTTTCTCTCCTGTAACCTTTTGTTGGAGAGAGAGAGGGAAGCTCTCAACCGATTTTTAGAGTGAGAAAGTAGAAGTTCTTTAAGAAAGGTAAAGTTTTCAAGTGTTTATTCCCTATTTTCTGCTGGGTTTGAGCTTTTGAACTGAGATTCTGGTGTTTAGTGCTCGTTTTCGGGGGTTTTAGGTGCTGGAACTTCAAGTGGGCTCTCGGGTTTGAGGTGTTTTACTCGAAAGCCGTTAAAGGTTAGTTCTAGATCCCCTCTTTTACTAATTTTCTAAGTGTTTAGGGCTGTTATGCATACTGGGCAGAAGGCTTTCTAAACTAAACTATGAATTTCAGCATGATGTGCGACTGTGTGCTGTTGATGTATGTTTTTAGATGATTTCTAAGATGTGTATGATGTTTAGTATGTTCTAAGTGTTTAGCATGCTAGATCTATGCTAAGGAGGTGTTAGAATGATGATTGGGAACTTGTTATGGCATAAGTTGCATTGCAGGTGGGTAACGATCATCCGCATTGGTTGGGTGATCATCCGTATTTAGATTTGATTATTTTGCATGTGCTTTGTTCTGGCACATTTGCTACAGTGTTCAAGCGCATTTGTTTCAGTCATCTGCATTTGGTTCATGCGCATTTCCTGACACTTGGAATATTTTTTGAAGACTTTCATTTGCTTGGTTCATGCGCATTTCTTTTGTTCATGTGATTTCTTTTGTTCACGCGCATTTGCTATAGTGTTCATGCGTATTTCTTTGGAACACAATATTTTCTAAAGTGTTCATCCGCATTTCTTTGTTCACCCGCATTTCTTTGTTCACCCGCATTTCTTTGTTCATCCTTATTTCTTTGCTCATCCGCATTTCTTTTAGGACTTGGATTTTCTGGAAGTTTGGGAAGTATAGTTTAAGTGCTAAGAAATGATGTCTTGTGGTGGCTTATGCTTGTTTATGATGTGTATGCATTGTGTGTTGTTATGATGATGATGTTGTTCCATGCTATGAATATGATGTGACTTTACGTGATGTGTTATACTTATGTATGTAAGTAAAGTATTACGTAATGAAAGTGAAAGATAACGAGTGATGAAAATGGAAGTAATAAATGATGGAATCCTTGTCGCTTACCCCGGTACTGTATTTTGCTTCATGCACAATGTATGGAATGTATCTGCTTCATGCATAATGTATCTGCTTCGTGCACAATGATTAAGGGTTGTTTTTAGGCCCGATAAAGTACTAGCTTCATGCACAATGTTGGTGGGGTTTGGCATAAGGCAGGATTCATAAAGAAAGTAAAGATGTTAACGAATGAATGTACGAAAATGAATGATGATGAACGATGATGGAGATAATAATTATTATCTAGATGTACATATGATGTGTGATCATGAATGAAAGTAAAGGATATGATTTAATGTAATGTAAAGTATTTTGTTTATGGAAACTAGAACTCACTCAGCGTCACTGACTTTTGTATGCATAATAGTTGGCAGGTATTGCTAATGCTGAGGAGGTGCAGGCATGGATGCATAAGCTACTGGGAATGCTTTGAGTCTGGCATCCACAATTTGAGATGATATTGTATTAATACAATTTTGATGATGTAAATTAAAGATATGACGTATTGACATGTTTTTAATTATTAATGAAAAGTTTAAATTTCCGCTGCAAAATGATGAATTTTATATGTTTTATGTGATGATTGACCGACTGTAACCGTCCCGGGAACGGGGCCTTACATGTACCATGCTTCATCTGCATTTCCATGTTACGTAGCCACATTTGTTTGACATTCAGATGTATTCGATAATAGCTTATCTGCATTTGTTTGGGCAACAAAATAACATCTGCATTTTTATGTAACGCATCCGCATTTGTTTGTTCCTTGGCATCCGCATTTGTGTAATGATAAGTACTTGTTACACTTCTGTAACCGCATTTCTTGTTGTTTCATGCGTATTTCCTAATCAAACTAATGTAAATACCTTTACTCAAACATCATTAGATCTAAAATGCTTCTGATCTTGAACAGTAGTCGTAACCTTCTTTTCTTCATTGTATTGATGTTAATCTTGTTAAGTTGCATCAAGTTTTAAAGAGTAATCAGAGCCATGATTAATCATCTTCAAATCGTACCAAAATTAACAGATTTGTTGATTTCCTTTTGTATTTTGTTGATGAATAGAGGGGGTTTCCATTAACAGCGACTTTTTTCTTCATTTTGTTGTATACTTTGTTCTTGACATTGTTAAAGATGAAATCAGATCTAAAAAATAGATGAATCCAGCAACCAACAGCTCTGATACCATTTTGCTAAATCAAAATTTCAGATTCATTGAGGTTGGATCTTGGGATTCATCACCCATGACCTAGAAATCAAAATTAAGATGGGTGGATGTGTGTGAATCAAAGAACAAAGATATGGATAATGTATAATGTTATGATTTCATTGATGTTGATGAACAAATTACAATAAGAATTATAGATGGAAGATGGAATCAAACCCTCCCAAAGGAAGAATACACCTTAGGTGGTGATTCACACCATAAGAAACACACACACAAGAACCACACTTGCAAAAATGCACTAGTGGGTCTATTTATACTATTGTTACATCATGACCTAATTTTGACTTTTCTTTTTGTCTTGATGTTGACTTTGTCATGTTGAATAGTATTGTATTGTTGTTCTTGTTATGATCAACTTGGTCTTTGAACTTGTACAATGAGATCTTCAGTCGGCTATGATTATCATTAGGTAAGCTTTAGTTTATTCAATTGTTGAACCCAACAATACTCCCCGTAAACTGATGCTTGCCAATCATTAAACTTGAAGATCTTCTCTTTCACATGTCTTCTTGAAAAGACTTGATAATCTGACATTCTTTAGATAACCATTGGCCCTTGATTAAAGTCTGTCAATCTGTTTCGCTCAGTAGTCAGGCACGGGTTCAACGAATCATCTCTGATTGTAGTATCATGACTTTCAGAAAGTTTTTGATAGTTGTACAGATCCTAGAATGATGCAACGGGATTTGTGACCATAGTTGATTTCAATTGTTGGTTTCCTTTCTGTTGAATGCACAAAATGGATGTGCCTATTGGTTGCAATCGTCTGCATTAATGATATTGCCTTTTTTCTTGTTTGTTGTTGTCATCTGTTCATCACCTGTTCATTATCTTTTGTTGTTGGATGAATTGCATTTGAAGTTAACTCAACCACATTAGGTGAGTAACATATCAACATTTGTTCACTAAAGCAGTCACATTTGTTTTAATGCAACCACATTAGTTTACAAACCATCCACATTTGTGTGGTCTATCCACATTTGTATGGTTTTATCCATATTTTTTGTGGTTCAACTTGTAGCACCCCATTTGTTTTCTTTGATAGCATGAAGCAGCCGCTTTAGTTGACTACAAGTCATCTGTATTTGTAACCTTGAATGAACAAGTCATTAGCATTTGTTAAATATGCATCCACATTTGGGTTGTCACAGACGCAATTGTTCCATGCTTCATCCGCATTTCCATGTTGCATAGCCGTATTTTTTTGACATTTAGTCGTATTGGATAATAGCTTATTCGCATATGTTTGTGCAACAAAATGATATCCGCATTTTTATGTAACGCATCTGTATTTATGTAATGATAAGTACTTGCTACACATCTGTAACCACATTTCTTGTTGCTTCATGTGTATTTCCTAATCAAACCAATGCAAATACCTTTACTCAAACAACATTAGATCTGAAATGCTTCTGATCTTGAACAGTAGTCGTAACCTTCTTTTCTTCATTGTATTGATGTTAATCTTGTTAAGTTGCATCTAGTTTCGAAGGAGTAATCAGATCTATGATTAATCATCTTCAATTCGTACCAAAATTAACAGATTTGTTGATTTTCTTTTCTATTTTGTTAATGAACTGAGGGGGTTTCGATGAACAACGACCTTTTTCTTAATTTTGTTGTATACTTTGTTCTTGACATCGTTAAAATTAAAATCAGATCTGAAAAATAGAACTCTGATACCATTTAGCTGAATCAAAATTTCAGTCTAATTCTATGAAATTACTTGCACATCATATCTGATCACGTCAGACTTTGTTATCGAGTGAAGTATGCAACTGATCATACTAATGTATCTATCATTTCTCATATATTGCAATGACAGATTCATCCTAAATAATGAATTAACAAAGAAAAACTCTATTTTTTGTAGTTTTTGTTTTATATTTTTATCTTTTGATTTTTTTTAATTTTCTATTTTTGTATTTGGTTTTGATTTTTCTAAGAAACATGCACACACAAAATACAATCAGGCAATTAACTTTGATAGTTTCTCTTGCTGGTCCTATTCAGGTAAGGGAGGGTTCTGATCATATTTAAACTCAATTAACTAAAATGCTCAAAAACCAGTTTTTAAATATGGTTAATAAGACCAATTGACTCTACCAAATACTCAAACCGTCCTGGTAAGAAGGCTTTAGTAAAAAGGTCCGCCAACTGTTTTTCAGTTGCAATTTGAATCAGAATGATTAAACCTTTTTCAGAGTTATCTCTGAGAAAATGATATCGAATCTTGATATGTTTTGTTTTTGAATGTTGGACATGATTAGCTTTAATAAACATAGCAGCAGTGTTATCAATGTAAATTGGAGTTTTAAGAAAATTAAACCCGTAATCCAGTAGTTGGTTTTGTAACCAAAGGATTTGAGAACATCCTGCTGAAGCAGCTATGTACTCAGCTTCTGCTCTTGAAACAGAGACATTTGTTTGTTTCTTATATTGCCATGAGACTAATCTGGGTCCTAAAAACTGACAACCACCCGTAGTTGATTATCTATCTTGACAACATCCTCCATAATCACTATCAGTATACCTATATAACTCGAAGTTTCCTTCATAAGGATACCATAACCCTAAGGCCGGTTTTCCTTTGAGATATCTGAATATGCGTTTGACAGCAATTAAGTGAGATTCCTTCGGGTCTGATTGATACCTGGAACAGACGCAAACAGTATACATTATGTCAGGTCTAGATGCAGTAAGATACATCAATGAACGAATCATAGATCTGTATAATGTTTGGTCTACAGATTTTCCTTTCAGATCAGGCTCAATCTTGGTGTTTACGTCAGCTGGAGTTCTTATGGACTGACAATCTTGCAGTTTAAATTTCTTCAAGAGTTTGTCAACAAACTTCTCTTGATTTATGAATATTCCATCTGTAGATTGCTTGACTTGAAGTCCAAGAAAGAAATTAATTTCTCCCATAGAACTCATTTGAAATCGAGATTTCATTATTTCTTCGAATTCATTGCACAATTTTGGACTAGTAGAACCATATATGATATCATCAACATACACTTGTACACATAAAAGATCATTAGCATCCTTCTTGATAAACAGAGTTGGATCGATTTCCCTCGCGTGTATCCATGTTGGATTAGGTGCTGTGATAATGTTTCATACCAGATTCTAGGAGCTTGATGGAGTCCATACAAAGCTCTGCTAAGCTTGTACACACGATGAGGAAATTCCAAATCTTCAAAACCCGGAGGTTGCTTTACGAACACATCATCGGTGATTGGACCATACAAAAATGCACCTTTTACATCCATTTGATACACTTTAAATCTCATGAATGATGCATAAGCCAGGAAGACACGAATTGATTCAAGTCTTGCAACTAGAGCAAATACTTCATCATAATCTATTCCTTCCTCTTGGGTGTATCCCTGTGCAACGAGTCTTGCTTTATTTCTAATAACAATTCCTTGATCATCTATTTTGTTTCTGAACAACCATCTTGTGCCTATGGCATTTTCTCCTTCAGGTAAAACCACAAGATTCCATACTCCTTGTTTGTGGAATTGCAATAATTCTTCTTGCATAGCCTCAATCCAACTATTGTTCTTTAACGCTTCGGTAACGTTTTTAGGAACAATTTGAGAAAGAAAACATGAGTATAAGCAAAAATTTGCTTGTTCTGATTTACTTCTCGTTGTTCTCTCATTCAATGGACCAATAATCTAAGACATTGGATGGTTCTTGTGAATACAAGATGTTAGAATCTCATTTCCTTGAACATGAACATCCAAATTTGTTTGGTTCAAGTTAGAAAGCTGATACAACAGGTTCGAAGAATGTGGATTGAAATTGGGAACTTGAGTTGGTGAGTTGATGAAGTAATCAAGATTACCGGTGTCAACTACATCACCAGAAATGGATGAAGTTCCAGACTCAGGTTGTACAATTTCTATACCATCATTAGGAATAGGTTGTGAAACATCTTGATTTTCTGAAACGGAATGATCTTCATCTTGTTGAGAGAGATCATCATTATTTTCAAATCGAATTACAGAATCTTTGACAAAAAGAAAAATGGATAATCTGGGCTTGAGTCATCCATATCATCAGAATCTGAATCATCACTGAAAGAACCGAGTTCTCCTTGATGTTTCTTCTTACCTGTAGAATCAAGCAAGTTAGATTGATCAAACAAGTTAGATTGAAAAGAGTTTGACAATGAATCTAAATCAAATAACCAGGCTGGACCATTCCAAACTGATGGAAAAGAATTTTCAAGGAATTTAACGTTGAATGTTTCATGTATAACATTTGTCCTAGAGTTATAAACTCGATAAGCTTTTGAAAAGATGAATATCCAATGAAAAATCCTTCATCAGATTTTGAATCAAATTTTCCTAGCTGATCACTTGAATTTAAAATCATAACTGGACAACCAAAAGATTTAAGAAAATCTATGTTTGGTTTCCTGTCAAACATCAACTCATAAGGAGTTTTCACTTTGTCTTTCACAATTAAAGTACGATTCTATACGAAACACGCAGTAGATATGGCTTCATCCCAGAAAGTGATAGGAATTTTAGCATCTGCTAACATGGATTGTGCAGCCTCAATTAAAGTCCTATTCTTCCTTTTAACAACTCCATTTTGTTGTGGAGTTCTGGGAGCACTGAACTGATGAGCAATTACTTTTTCTGCACAGAACATGTCAATTTTAGTATTTTTAAATTCCGTTCCATTATCACTTCTTATTATTTTTACTTTTTGTTCTAATTGGGTTTCAACTTTTATGATGAATTCTTTTAATAATTCAGCCGTTTCAGATTTAGCATTCAGAAAGAAAACCTATGAAAATCTTATGAAGTCATCAATGATAACTAAACAATAAGATTTTCTTCCAACACTCTTCACATTTGTTGGTCCAAAAAGGTCCATATGCAACATCTGGAGAGGTTTGGAATTTGAGTTTATTTGCTTGGGCTTATAAGACGCTCTGTGCTGTTTCCCCTTTAAACATGCTGAGCAGTGATCAGTGGTGGCAAACTTCTTTGATGGAAGGCCAATGACATGATTTCCCGCTACAAGCTTGTTTATATTCTTGAAATTGGAATGTCCGAGACATCTATGCCAAAGCTGACTTTTGTCATTTGATGCTTGAGAAATAAGGCAAGTTGTTTCTATAGATGGATCAACTTGAGACATATCCAGCTTGTATACATCTTGATCCCTAACAGCTTTAACAACTACACAGTCTTTGCTAATCTGAAAACCTGGCTTCAAAATGTAGCAAAAAGAATCATCAAAAAGTACAGAATATGATTTATCACAAATTTGGGAAACGCTTAACAGATTAAAGTTCAACTATGAGCAAAAGTTGACTTTATCAAAGCTTATTATCCCATTGGATACTGTTCCCTCGCCTGTGATTTTTCCTCCTGCATCATCACCGAAGGCGACATGTGGACCATCTTTTAACTTAAATTCTTGAAGTAAGGCATGATTGTCCGTCATGTGCCGGCTACACCCGCTATCCACATACCATGTATTAATTGGTCTTCTCGGGCACACCTGCATTTCAAGAACAATTAAGTTGAATTATCAACCCAAGTCGAGATGGTCTTGGGCTTGCCAAACTTATCAACGATGGTAAATTGTTTAAAATGAAGTTTATTCACATTAGGCTTGTTTTTGATGAATTTACCAATTCTATTATTCATAAATTTTTTATCATTATTAAGAAAATTCATACCATTTGAATGACCAATTTTTGAAAAAATTTTATTTCCAAACTTTTTATCATTCATTCTCACAGACCTTGGAATGAACTGATCTTGAATGTATTGTTTTGGTCTCACAGAGTCATTTCTTTTGAAAGATCTCAAGCCTAAGGAAGGTTGATTAGTTAATCTTTGAAAACTGACAGTGTGATTTCTTTTAAACTGAGGATTAACATAACCTTTGCTCAATTGTGTATTAGTAAATCCTTTCCTTGGCGAACTCTTTCTAAAGTAACAGTTTTCTGTATTGTGAGTCCTTTCATTACAGAAGGTACAGTACTTATTAAAATAATAATCTACTATTGAGTGATTTCTTATATCACATATATGACAGTACTTGTTGAAAAAGTATTCAGCAGTCTTATGATTATACATGTCACAGATTTCACAGTACCTTTGTGGTGTGTTACACAAATGTTTGTTAACTTTTGATGTTGATGTAGCGTTTGATCCTTGTTTAGATTTAGGCATCAAAATGTTAATCTTTTGTTTTTGATTTGACAAATTTTGTTTTTGATTTGGCAATTTGTTCTTTTGTATATTTGGTTTTGACTTTTGTACATGAACAGCATTCTGAGAATCCTTAGAAACAAATCATTTAACGACAGCGAAAGTCTTCGAATCTGAACCTATTTTCAGATCAGTGTTTGATTGGTTCTTAGGAGTTTGTTTAACTTCTTGAATTAAGTTCATGTTCAAATTACCAGCAGACACAAATTTTATTGGTTTAAATTGAGTTGCTTGATTTGTTGTTTTTATCTGATTTTCTTGACTCTTATTTTGATCAGTTTTAGCTTTAGTCAATTTTCTTCTTCTTCTTTGGTTCCTTGATTTTGTAGAACTTGATTTTATCTGAGATTGAACATCTTCAGGTGAAGATTCTTTTTCAGTTTCTTTCTCTTTCTGATCTTTTTGCCATTTAATAAACTCTAGATTATTTAGACCATAAGAGTTTGAATCTTCTGATGTTCCTTCTTCTTGCTTTGCTTTATCTTTGTTTTTGGAGTTTTGTTTGTTGTTTTTAAAGATCACTTCTTCCAACACAGATTCTTTTGGAACAAATATTTTCTTACTTTTCGGTCATGGTTCATATGATTTTACTTTTACTGGATGACTGTTTTTGATCTTTTCAGTATCTTTTTCTTCAAAGATTTCAACATTGGTTTTCTCTTCTTCAGTATCAGAAATCTTGTTTTGTTTTGGAAAGCTTTAAGTTTAGCCTTATTTTCAGGAGAATGATCATACGTATTGAAGTTATCTGGTAAAGTGTTAGTTATAGATTCAGGCATTGGTTCGTTTATGAAACCTAAGCCTGCTTTTTGTTTGTCCTTTCGTTCACTTACCAGTTGTTCCACAATCATTTTGGAGCTTTTTACTTTTGCTAGATCAATTTGTGTAGCAGCATTTGCTATTTTCTCCTGTTCCAAGTTCTTAGTCATTTCTACAAGTTGTTTGGAAACAATTTCTAATTCTTTCAAAGTTTTGTTCCATGATGTTTGTAGAGAAATGATCTTTTCATCTAATATTTTGTTATCATTTTTAAGTTTATTATGCATTAATTCCTCTTGTTTAAGCTTTTCACAGATTTTATAAGAGTAAGTTCGATAATATTCTGCATGTTCAAAGCAAGATTTGGTGCATAGTTTTTCATTTACTTCAGCTGGTATTTTAGAAAATTTAGGTGAAGAAGTCTTAGAGTTGGAAGATGAATTTTCAACCTTTGGTTGATCTGACTTTGCCATCAATGCAACTTATTCTGAATCCTCTTTAGGATCAGATTTATCACTCCAATCGTATTCTTCTTCTTCATTCTCAGAATCATATTTAGCGTTTGGATCACTATCTTCTAACCAATCTTTTCCTTGAACTTTTGCAATAAGAGATAAACTAGAGGTTAAGTCAGCTGTAAACTGCTCTGCATAAGCACTCCAGTCGTATCCATCCTTGATGCTCACTACTAAAGCTTTCTTGGGTTCTTCAAAAGCTTTTGAGTCATCTTTAAGTTTAGGCATTGGTAAGCTTTGGTATGGCTTTTAGAATGTCTTCTGAGATGATTGTTGAAACCTCTGATTGCTTGAACTCGATTTACTATTTCCTGCTTTGTTTTTGGGAGCTTTGCATTCCTTTGAAAAGTGACCATAGCTATTGTAGTTGAAACACCTTGACTTAGACTTATCAAATCCAACAGTCTTGTTAGCACTTGGCTTGTAGTTCCTGTTGACATAAGAGTGTTTCTGAGTCCTGTATGTAATCATCACCATCTGCCAGTTTAGATCCATTTCCTCCACATCATCTGGATCCATTTCAAATAAGTCCTGTAAAACAAAATCTAATTGAGTTAGATGACTACCTTGATATGCTTGAAAACTAGCCATAAAAGCAGTAAATGCTGATTTGGACTCATCATCCTGTAAAAGGATGTTAATAACATCTCTAACTTTGCTAGGTTTAGCGGAGTTAGAAGATGGAGTCTCAGTATGAGTGTTAGAAGTTTGAGCTTTAGGAGGAGATTGAGGTTGATGCTGTGTTGTATAAGCAGGAGCACTTGTATATGAAGAATCTATGAAGAAACCTGCTCCAACAAACAGATCACCTTCTTCTGGTGCACTTTCATTCTTTGCCATAAATGCATTTTTCACAGTGCTAGCTGGTGATGCAACATACTTGTATTGAGACATTGATGCTGATCTATCATTGCTCCTTAAGCTTCATCAATCTCTACTGACTCAATTTTTGCTATCGAAATCAAGATCCATAGGAAATTTTTCCGTGTGCTTCAACATATCACTGTTTGTTTCCATGAAGATGGAAGTGCATTGAGAAGCTTGAAGTTTAGATCTTTGAGATCACTTTTGATACCCGCATTTGACATCTCAGTTGTAAGCTGCGCAAATCTATTCATCATCTGATTTATGGTTTCACCGGATAAATGCTCAAACAGCTCTAACTGCCTCTTCAGTTTCTATTTCTTGAGATCTTGAATCTCCTTACCACCTTCACATATTATCTTCAAAGCTTTATACATAGTATCCCATTTGATATCCATCAAGTCTAGTTAAGACTTCAAGTGGTTTTCCTTTACACATCAAAGAATATGCTTTACTATCATTCTTGACTTTCCTTAGATCATCACCTTGTAACCCATCTTCCGGATATGGTTTTGGAGAATCTCTTGTATACACAATTCCTCCATCAGGACCATCTAAAGTAATTGGAATATGAGGTCCTTTTTCTATTGACTTCCACAAGTCAGTGTCAATAGAATTAGATGATGTTTCAATCTAAGGGACCAGTTCTTAAAGTCTGCTATGTTCTTCAATTGGGAACTCTGTTCTCAGAATCTTCTGATTTACCTTTTTTAATTTTTGTTTTTAAGAAAAGAATTTGTTTTTGTTCTTTTTAATTTTGAATTAAAAAAAATGAATTGAAAATGTTTTTTTCAATTTTTATTTTTTTTAAAAAAATTTCTAAGTGTTGAGTTAATGCGCCTAAATAGTGATTAAGCGCCCAAACAGTGGTGAAACAACTTTGACTTTGACTGAAACATCGAAGGGATTGCCTTAGAAGAATTCTCAAACGCCCAACTTGAAATGCGCCTGAACAGTTGTGAAATGCCCAAATAGTTGTCAGACGCATGGGTGTTAAAAAAGCCCAAACAGTTCAAATGCGCCTCAACAGTGGTAATGCGCCTGAAAATACTTAGTTTCTGGGAAGTTTCAAAGTGTCCACACAGTTGTAATTCGCCCCCACAATGGTAAAACACCTAGACCAAAAACAACCTTAACAATTGTGAAACGCCTGAACAGTTGTCAAGCGCCCAAACACTTAGGCAATTTTCAGTAGTGTTTTGACTAATGCGCCAAATTAACAGATTCAAACGAACTCAGATCTGTTGAAAATCTTCAAAACCTGTTGAATTGCTCTGAAAACTTCCAATTAGACTGTAATTTGATCGATTAAACAGTCCTTCATCTTCAATTTCATCAAACAACAACACAATTCGATCTTTAGATTGAAAAATCAGTTCGAAACATTGAAGAACAGTTCAACTATTGTTTTGATCAATTTCTCAATTTTTGAACGAATTGAATTGCAAATTGTGATTCAATTCATGTTTCTGATGATGAAACAAACTGAAATCAACAATTGTTAGATTGAATTGCTTATCAATCATAATTTCAAGTGATTCAAAAGATCGACAGTTTGACAAACTCAAATCACTGAACCAACAACTCTGATACCATTTGATAGGATCAAAATGGATCGATCTATGATGATATTGTAATACAATTCAATCAAACAAACACAAGTAATCAATTCAATGCAAACAAATCAAAAAAAATCATAGTTTTTCATTGATAGTAAGCATAGAAAGTACAAGTGTAAGAAAACAATTACAAGTCGTTCTAACTGATTCTCAGGTTGTAACGTCTTACCTACATAATACCTTATCTATGCTATTTATACTATCAATACAAAAGGAACATATATTTACAAAAAAGTCCCTAAAATATGACAAAAACTATACAAAGACTAATAAAGACTAAATGTTAATCTTCGAGAGGCTTCTACAGATCCTTACCCCGGTGCTGTGTCAACTTTTAGCAAGAGTGGGGGTTTGTCTACGAACCCCGGCACAGTATCAGCTTTTAGCATGAGAAAGGAGTGTAGCATATGAGTTGAGATAAGATCCTTGTCACGTACCCCGGTGTTGTGTCAGCTTCGGCATGAGTGGTAGTTATTTATAAACCCCGCCATAGTACCAGCTTTTAGCATGAGTCGGGGTACAGCATGAGGCAGGGTCCATAAAGAAGTGAGAGACGAATGATTATGAATGATGATGAAGATAATAATTATTAACTAGATGTACGTATGATGTGTGATCACGAATGAAAGTAAAGGATATGTTTTAATGTAATGTAAAGTATTTTATTATTATAACTAGAACTCACTCACCGTCGCTGACTTTTTGTATGCATAATAGTTGGCAGGTATTTGTTGATGCTAAGAAGGTGCAGGTATGGATGCATAAGCTACTGGGGACGGTTCAAGTCTGGCATCCATATTTTGGAGAATGTTTTGTATTAATACATTTTGGGAATGTAAAAGAAATCATATGATGATTTGACATGCTTTTAATTATTAATAAAAAGTTTTAATTCCGCTGCAAATGATGTGTTTTAACTATTTTATGCAATGATTGACCGACTGTAAGCGTCTCGGGAATGGGGCCTTACAAATGCACAAAATAGACGTGTCTGTTGGTTGCAATCGTCCGCATTCATGATACTGTCTTTTTTCTTGTTTGTTGTTGTCATCTGTTCATCATTTGTTCATCATCTTTTGTTGTTGGATGAATTGCATTTGAAGTTAACTCGGCCGCATTGGGTGAGTAACATATCAGCATTTGTTAACTAAAGTAGTCGCATTTGTTTTATGTTTACAAACCATCCGCATTTGTATGGTTCATCAGCAATTGTAAGATTTCATCCACATTTTTTTGGTTCAACTCGTAGCACCCCATTTGTTTTCTTTGATAGCATGAAGCAGCCGCATTAGTTGACTACAAGTCATCTGTATTGTAACCTTGAATGAACAAATCATTCATATTTGTTAAATGTGCATCCGCATTTGTGTTGTCACAGCAGCAATTGTTCCATGCTTCATCTGCATTTCCATGTTGCGTAGCCGCATTTGTTTGACATTCAGCCTTATTGGATAATAGCTTATCCGCATTTGTTTGTGCAACAAAATGACATCCGCATTTTTATGTAACGCATCCGTATTTGTTTGTTGCTCGGCATCCGCATTTGTGTAATGATAAGTACTTGTTACACATCTGTAATCGCATTTCTTGTAGTTTCATGTGTATTTCCTATTCAAACTAATGCACATACCTTTACTCAAACAACATTAGATCTAAAATGCTTCTGATCTTGAACATTAGTCGTAACCTTCTTTTCTTCATTGTATTGATGTTAATCTTGTTAAGTTGCATCGAGTTTCGAAGGAGTAATTAGATCCATGATCAATCATCTTCAAATCATACCAAAATGTATAGATTTGCTGCTTTTCTTTTGTATTTTGTTGATGAACAGAGGGGGTTTCGATAAACGCGACCTTTTTCTTCATTTTGTTGTATACGTTGTTCTTGACATCGATAAAGATTAAATCAGATCTGAAAAATAGATGAATCCAGCAACCAACAACTCTGATACCATTTTGCTAAATCAAAATTTCAGATTCATAGAGCTTGGATCTTAGGATTTATCATGTTCACGACCTAGAAAACAAAATTAAGTTGGGTGGAAGTGTGTGAATCAAAGAACAAAGATATGGATAATGTATAATGTTATGATTTCATTGATGTTGATGAAAAAATTACAATGTGAATCATAGATGAAAGATGGAATCAAACCCACCTAAAGGAGGAATACTTCTTGGGTGGTGGTTCACACCATAAGAAACACACTCACAAGAACCACACCTGCAAAAATGCACTACTGGGTCTATTTTTACTATTGTTACATCATGACCTAATTTTGACTTTTCTTTTTGTCTTGATGTTGACTTTGTCATGTTGAATAGTCTTTTATTGTTGTTCTTGTTGTGATCAACTTGGTCTCTGAACTTGTACAATGAGATCTTCAGTCTTCTGTGATTATCATTTCGTAAGCTTTAGTTTATTCAATAGTTAGACCCAATAATACTCCTCTAAACTGATGCTTGCCAATCATTGAACTTGAAGATCTTCTCTGTCACATGTCTTCTCGAAAAGACTTGATAATCTGACATTCTTTAGATAACCATTGGTCCCCTTGATTAAAGTCTGTCTATCTGTTCCGCTCAATAGTCGGGCACAGGTTCAATGAATCATCTCTGATTGTAGTATCATGACTTTTTGAGAGTTTTTGATAGTTGTATAGATCCTAGAATGATGCAATGGTTTTGTGACCATAGTTGATTTCAGTTGTTGGTTTTCTTTCTATTGAATGCATAAAATGGACGTGCCTATTGATTGCAAATGTCCGCATTCATGTTATTATCTATTTTCTTGTTTGTTGTTGTCATCTGTTCATCATCTATTCATCATCTTTTATTGTTGGATGAATTGCATTTGAAGTTAACTCAGCCGCATTAGGTGAGTAACATATCAGCATTAGTTCACTAAAGCAGTCGCATTTGTTTTAATGCAACCGCATTAGTTTACAAACCATCCGCATTTGAATGGTTTCATCCGCATTTTTTTGGTTCAACTTGTAGCACCCCATTTGTTTTCTTTGATAGCATGAAGCAGCCGCATTAGTTGACTACAAGTCATCTGTATTTGTAACCTTGAATGAACAAGTCATTCACATTTGTTAAATGTGCATCCGCATTTGTGTTGTCACAGCCGCAATTGTTCCATGCTTCATCCGTATTTCCATGTTGCGTAGCTGCATTTGTTTGACATTCAGCCTTATTGGATAATAGCTTATCCGCATTTGTTTGTGCAACAAAATGACAACAACATTTTTATGTAACGCATCCGCATTTGTTTGTTGCTCGGCATCTGCATTTCTGTAATGATAAGTACTTGTTAAACATCTGCAACCGTATTTCTTGTTATTTCATGTGTATTTCCCAATCAAACTAATGCAAATACCTTTACTCAAACAACATTAGATCTAAAATGCTTATGATCTTGAACAGTAGTCATAACCTTTTTTTCTTCATTGTATTGATGTTAATCTTGTTAAGTTGCATCGAGTTTCGAAGAAGTAATCTGATCCAAGATTAATCATCTTCAAATTGTACCAAAATTTACAGATTTGTTGATTTTCTTTTGTGTTTTGTTGATGAATAGAGGGGGTTTCGATAAACAGCGACCTTTTTCTTCATTTTGTTCTATACTTTGTTCTTGACATCGTGAAAGATTAAAATCAGATCTGAAAAATAGATGAATCCAGCAACCAACAACTCTGATACCATTTTGCTAATTCAAAATTTCAGATTCATTGAGCTTGATCTTAGGATTTGTCATGTTCACGACCTAGAAATCAAGTTTCCATAGAGCTAAGAAGTTCTACAAGAGGACAGGAATAAAGTTTCCAAGCAATGTGACATATGGAAAGTTTAGGATGTCAAAGAAAAGTAAAGTGTTACAACTGTAACAAAATTGTCAAACACAGTCCAGGCCAAACTACACTGATACAACTCCAAGAACTGAGAAGCCCAACCAACAAAAACAGCAAGCTGTAGTTGCTGTTGAAGAAGGAGACTTGACTATTGTTTTCAGGTAGAAGTTGTCTCCCCGAATCAAGCCCTGATGGCAGACAATGATGAATCTAAGGTATTGGAACATCTTTGCTCCCTGAATGCATTGCTAAAGTTATCATGTACAGGTCTTACAACTTGGAAGTAAGAACTAATATTGAAACCTTGAACATTTTAAAAGCTGATTTTAAAAGAGTAGAAAATGATTATAACTTAAAATAGAAGATTTAGAGAAACCATTTCTACTCTAAAACATGCGCATACCAACTAAAGGAATCAAATCAAAGATCTTATTACCAAGTTAACTGGATGCCAGGCTGAGCTTGTGATCAGCAAAGCCAAGGCAGAAAATGTGTTCTTGAAGAGGAAAACTTCAAGAATATTATTTCTTCATCCTTGCATGTAAAAGTTTGTCATCATAATAGGCAAGGAGTTGGCTCAAATAAATAGCTCCTCCACACATTACTATCAGTCAAGAGAAGCAAGGTGTGGAACTTGTGAAGATGAGTTGCCTCCCATTGGTCCTATCTAAGAGGAAAATGAAGATGAAGATATAGTGAAGGATGAACTAGAAGTGAGTAAAGAGGTTCATTCTACGAAGGACACTATATGCCTGGAGAGAATAAGAGACCAGGGATGGTGAAGTCTGCAAGAAAGAACTTGATCAGGGCTACAAAAGAAGATCCAAAAAAGTGCAGGAGATCAAGCCCACCTCCAACCCAGGAAAAAAGAAGTTTTTATCTCTGTTGGGTTTGAGTGAGGAAGACTGTATACTTAACCAGGACTCTAGTACATGGAGTTCTAGTTCAAGTCCAAATCATTCTGGTAAAGAGAAGAAGGTTGAACCATTGTGCACCACTTCTGCACAAGCTGGACTATCCAACTCTATTAGAAGCATACAGCATCATCTAAGAAGATGAACAAGGAGCTAGAAAAGGATCAAAACAAACCTTCTCCTCAAGACAAGACTCTTAGAAGAAAGCCTATGGAATGTATCATGCATGGTGGTACAACTCACTTTGCTAAGATTGCATTTACAATCCTAAGAGTACCATCCACATGCACAAGAATAAGACTTCTGAGAAGAAGAAGAAAATAGCTTCAAAAGGAAAATCATTTTCCTTCAAAAGCATCAAGGTGACTTAAAAAGATCAATGGAAAACTACCTTCGGAAGCAAGTTTGGTCTCGGAAGAAAGGAATACTTCCAAAGCATTGAAGTCTGCTACAGTGGATGCAAAAGCTTTCGAAGGTTTAGTCTCCAAAACTTGCAAGTTATAAAACTTCCAAAGTTTTAAAAGTCAAGTCTAATCTCCCAAAGATGGTGTTGAAGATGAAGGAAGGTTATGTGACTGAAGTTTCTTCATCAACAAAAGCCAAGGATCCCATAAGCTTGCATATAGGATCAATGACTGTAGAACTATCTTAGTTCATCTTGATAAGCCCAAGACCGGCAAGGCTTGGGTTCCAAATGTAACTAATCATCTTTCTTCATGTGCAGGAATAGCTGAAGACCAAAAGAATATATGGATCATTGATAGTGTTTGTTTCTAGGCATATGACTGATAATGGCTCTTTGCTTCAAGACTTTGTGAAATTGATGAAGGGCCAATTGTTTTTGGAGGTGAATCAGGAGGTTACATTACTAGAAGGGCATGGTAATATATGGTAAGCTCAGATTTGAAAAGGTAGACTTTGTCAAAGAGCTTGAGTACAATCTTTTAAGTTTATCTCAGTTTTGTGACCAAAGACTTAACATGCTCTTTATTGGGCATGAGTGCATTGTTCTCAAGCTAGGGGTAATCATTCATCAAGAGCACATTTTGCTCAAAGCCCCCAGCAGGAAAGGGAATATGTACAAGATGGATTTGGAAGAAAACTTCCCTTCTGGAGAAGTTTCTTGCTTTCTATCTAAAGAAGATAATGATGATTCTTTCCTTTAGCATAAAAGAATGTGCCATGTAAACTTAAGAACATGAATAAATTGATTAAGAATGATTTGGTAACTAGAATGCCAAAGAGAGTTTACATGTGATGACCATTGTGTTGCATGCCTGAAAGGAAAGCAACACAAAGTGTCTCACAAGCTAAAGGAAATTAACTCATCACTACTCCCCTACACTTATTACACATGGATCTCTTTGGGCCTACCAGTGTAATGAGTTTAGAAATAACTTCATACTGTCTTGTGATCACAGATGATTTCATAAGATGTACTTGGGTCTTCTTTCTTAGAAGTAAAATGAGACCCCTAAAATCTTGTTTTGGTCCATGTGATCGACAATCAGTGCAAATGATTTAGAAAAACAATGAATCCCACTGAATAATAACATCTGTCAATCTAAGCAAAAATTATCTCCAAATAATGACAATAAGGATGAAATAAGGCTCAAAGATGATAACAATATGCTCCTAGCCAATACACAACAATCACACACTCACAATAACAAGATTTTCATATTAGGGTTCTTTCAAAAAAGTTTATTACAATACGAGAAACAAAGACTATATAAACATACTATAGTTTCGCTGATAGTTTCGTTGCCCAGCGAAACTATCTTGACCCAAACCTAGTTTCACACGGCGACGAAACACACTTTCGCCAGGTAAACAAACATACTGACTACGAGAGAAACTCAGTTTCTCTCTTAGTTTTGCTAAGACAAAAGTTACTAAATTACATACTAAATAAACTAACATTTGTCCTATTACATAATAACAAAACATAAACAATATTGGTGAGTCCAACTATTCTTGATCATCATACTCCCCCTAGTTGGATCTCACCCTTTCGATTTTCTGTTTGAGCTCCTGTTGTTTCTTCAACTTGCTGAACATCTTCCGCAACTTTATCAATTGTTTCTTTTTAGCTCCAGTTGTACTCTCTTCCTCTGCCCTTGCACTAGCTTTTTCTAATTGTCTTGTCAAATCCTGCACATCCATTCTTTGTTCGTCAGCATCATATACTTTATCTGCAAGCTCCCTGACTTTAGCCCTTACCCCATAAGTCCTGTTTGCAACCCTCATAAACAGGCTGGCTTCAGTTTTGGCTTAACCTCCTGCTCCTGCCATAATGTGGTTCTCACACAAAACCACAAGATCTTCATCATAGAACGAGAACACTTCCATGGGGTTGAAAAACTTGATTTCCTCAGCATCCTTGACTCTTATCACAGCTTCCCTAGTATTGTTTTGCTGAATCAAAATTTCAAATTCATTGAGCTTGGATCTTAGGATTCATCATGTTCATGACCTAGAAATCAAAATGTAGATGGGTGGATGTGTGTGAATCAAAGAACAAAGATATGGATAATGTATAATGTTATGATTTCATTGATGTTGATGAACAAATTACAATGAGAATCATAGATGAAAGATGGAATCAAACCCACCCAAAGGAGGAATACTCCTTGGGTGGTGGTTCACACCATAAGAAGCACACACACAAGAACCACACTTGCTAAAATGCACTAGTGGGTCTATTTATACTATTGTTACATCATGACCTAATTTTGACTTTCTTTTTGTCTTGATGTTGACTTTATCATGTTAAATAGTCTTGTATTGTTGTTCTTATTGTGGTCAACTTGGTCGCTGAAGTTGTACAATGAGATCTTTAGTCGGCTGTGATTATCATTTGAAGCTCAATGAGATCTTTAGTCGGTTGTGATTATCATTTGGTAAGCTTCAATTTATTCAATTGTTGAACCTGAAAATACTCCCCTAAACTAATGCTTGCCAATCATTGAACTTGAAGATCTTCTCTGTCACATGTCTTCTCGAAAAGACTTGATAATCTAACATTCTTTAGATAACCATTGGTCCCCTGGATTAAAGTCTGTCTATCTATTCCGCTCAGTAGTCAGGCACGGGTTCAATGAATCATCTTTGATTGTAATATCACGACTTTTAGAGAGTTTCCGACAGTTGTACAGATCCTAGAATGATGCAGCGGTTTTGTGACCATAGTTGATTTCAGTTGTTGATTTTCTTTCCGCTGAATGCACAAAATGGACGTGCATGTTGGTTGCAATCGTCCGCATTCATGATATTGTGTTTTTTCTTGTTTGTTGTTGTCATCTGTTCATCATCTTTTGTTGTTGGATGAATTTCATTTGAAGTTAACTCAGCCGCATTAGGTGAGTAACATATCAGCATTTGTTCACTAAAGCAGTCACATTTGTTTTAATGCAACCGCATTAGTTTACAAACCATCCGCATTTGTATGGTCCATCCGTATTTGTATGGTTTCATTTGCATTTTTTTTTGGTTCAACTTGTAGTACCCTATTTGTTTTCTTTATAGCATAAAGCACCCACATTACTTGACTACAAGTCATCTATATTTGTAACCTTGAATGAACAAGTCATTCGCATTTGTTAAATGTGCATCCGTATTTGGTTGTCACAGCCGCAACTGTTCCATGCTTCATCCATATTTCCATGTTGCGTAGCCGCATTTGTTTGACATTCAGCCTTATTGGATAATAGCTTATCCGCATTTGTTTCTGCAACAAAATGACATCAGCATTTTTATGTAAAGCATTCGCATTTGTTTGTTGCTGGGCATCTGCATTTGTGTAATGATAAGTACTTATTATATATCTGCAACTGCATTTCTTGTTGTTTCATGTGTATTTCCTAGTCAAACTAATGCAAATACCTTTAGTCAAACAATATTAGATCTGAAATGCTTATGATCTTGAACTGTAGTTGTAACCTTCTTTTCTTTATTTTATTGATGTTAATCTTGTTAAGTTGCATCGAGTTTCGAAGGAGTAATCAGATCCATGATTAATCATCTTCAAGTCGTACCAAAATTAACATATTTGTTGATTTTCTCTTGTATTTTGTTGATGAACAAAGGGGGTTTCCATGAACAGCGACCTTTTTCTTCATTATGTTGTATACTTTGTTCTTGACATCGTTAAAGATGAAACTAGATCTGAAAAAGAGATGAATCCAGCAACCAACAACTCTGATACCATTTTGCTGAATCAAAGTTTCAGATTCATTGAGCTTGGATCTTAGGATTTATCATGTTCACGATCTAGAAATCAAAGTTAAGATGGGTAGATGTGTGTGAATCAAAGAACAAATATATGGATAATCTATAATGTTATGATTTCATTGATGTGATGAACAAATTACAATGAGAATCATAGATGAAAGATGGAATCAAACCCACCCAAAGGAGGAATACTCCTTGGGTGTTGGTTCACACCATAAAAAAACACACACATAAGAACCCACTTGCAAAAATGTACTAGTTGGTCTATTCATACTATTGTTACATCATGACCAAATATTTGACTTTTCTTTTTGTCTTGATGTTGACTTTGTCATGTTGACTAGTCTTGTATTGTGGTTCTTGTTATGATCAACTTGGTCTCTGAACTTGTACAATGAGATCTTCAGTCGGCTATGATTATCATTTAGTAAGCTTTAGTTTATTCAATTGTTGAACCCAATAATACTCCCCCTAAACTGATGCTTGCCAATCATTGAACTTGAAGATCTTCTCTGTCACATGTCTTCTTGAAAAGACTTGATAATTTGACATTCTTTAGATAACCATTGGTCCCCTTGATTAAAGTCTGTCTATCTGTTTCTCTCAGTATTCGGGCACGGGTTCAGCAAATCATCTATGATTGTAGTATCATGACTTTTAGAGAGTTTCTGATCATTGTACAGATCCTAGAATGATGCAGCGGTTTTGTGACCATAGATGATTTCAGTTGTTGGTTTTCTTAATGTTGAATGCACAAAACGGACGTGCCTGTTGGTTGCAATCATCCGCATTCATGATATTGTCTTTTTCTTGTTTCTTGTTGTCATATGTTCATCATCTGTTCATAATCTTTTGTTGTTGGATGAATAAAATTTGAAGTTAACTCAGCCATAATAGGTGAGTAACATATCAGCTTTTGTTCACTATAGCAGTCGCATTTGTTTGTTTTAATTCAACCATATTAGTTTACAAACTATCCGTATTTTATGGTCCATCCGTATTTGTATGGTTTTATCCGCATTTTTTATGGGTCAACTTGTAGCACCCCATTTGTTTTCTTTGATAGCATGAAGCAGCTGCATTAGTTGACTACAAGTCATCTGTATTTGTAACCTTGAATGAACAAGTCATTCGCATTTGTTAAATTGCATCCTCATTTGTGTTGTCACAGCCGCAATTGTTCCATGCTTCATCCATATTTCCATGTTGCCTAGCCACATTTGTTTGACATTCAGCCGTATTGGATAATAGCTTATCTGCATTTGTTTGTACAACATAATGACATCCACATTTTTATGTAATGCATCCGCATTGTTTGTTGCTCGGCATCCGCATTTGTGTAATGATAAGTACTTGTTACACATCTGTAACCACATTTCTTGTTGTTTCATGTGTATTTCCTAATGAAACTAATGCAAATACCTTTACTCAAACAACATTAGATCTGTAATGCTTCTGATCTTGAACAGTAGTCGAAACCTTCTTTTCTTCATTGTATTGATGTTAATCTTATTAAGTTGCATCAAGTTTTGAAGGAGTAATCAGATCCATAATTAATCATCTTCAAATCGTACCAAAATTAACAGATTTGTTGATTTTCTTTAGTATTTTGTTGATGAACAGAGGGGGTTTCGATGAACGCGACCTTTTTCTTCATTTGTTGTATACTTTGTTCTTGACATCGTTAATGATTAAAATTAGATCTAAAAAATAGATGAATCCAGCAACAAACAACTCTAAAACCATTTTGCTGAATTAAAATTTCAGATTCATTGAGCTTGGATCTTTGGATTTTATCATGTTCACGACCTAGAAATCAAAATTAAGATGGGTGGATGCGTGTGAATCAAAGAACAAAGATATGGATAATGTATAATACTTTGATTTTATTGATGTTGATAAACAAATTACAATGAGAATCACAGATGAAAGATAGAATCAAACCCACCCAAAGGAGGAATACTCCTTGGGTGGTGGTTCACACCATAAGAAACACACACACAAGAACCACACTTGCTAAAATGCACTAGTGGGTCTATTTATACTATTGTTACATCATGACCCAATTTTGACTTTTCTTTTTGTCTTGATGTTTACTTTGTGATGTTGAATAGTCTTGTATTGTTGTTCTTGTTGTGATCAACTTGGTCTCTAAACTTGGATAATGAGATATTCAGTTGGCTGTGATTATCATTTGGTAATCTTCAGTTTATTCAATTGTTGATCCCAACAGTTATCCTAGAACCACTTTTCAAATTTTTGCAGCCTTGGAGGTTGTTGATTTGGTACCCTCACCCGATCCACCATCTTGTAAGTCTTCAACTTCAATACTATTTTCCCTTTGCCAGTCTCCCAATCCATATCTTTCTTTGACCTCCTTCTCTCAGTCTTCATATATCCAAAAGTCTCAAAATTGTCCTGAAGTCCCTAGCGAATCTCGTGTTCTAGCAATGTAGCTCGCTCACTTAGGCCTGAATCTAGTAAGGGAATCTCAGCTAACCTTCTCAAATCCTACCTTGACAAGGTCTTAAATGCCTTCCTTTCGTGTAGATATAGATTCCCCCCATGCCTCTTAATCATGAACATCTTCATTCAGGATTGTATTTCAAACTTATGATCTTCTTATCAGATTTCTCCGTTCTTTGATGTTCTAAAATAGCAGGGTCATCTTTCTTGCTCTTTCTCCTTGGTGAACCAATCTTCCTTATCCATTTCTATGATATCTCCATCAGTTGAACTCCTCTGAGCCACAGATGTCATTGGTCGCTCATCCACCTCATAGAATTCGGGCTCAGAATCATAGTCCACTAGTTGCTTTTCAATCTCTTCTTCGTCATCTCTTAACATAAACTCCCCATCTGATCGGTTCAAAAGGATCGAATCTGTGATGATTTCATGATGCAATGATTAATTCAAACATAAGTATTCAAATACATGCAATTATATAAAAAATTCATAGATTCAATGATAGTAAATGCACGGATACAATGTGTAGGGTTACATTCGTTCAACTGATTCTAACATTTCTTATGCTGTGGTTTCTATCTGTCTAGTCTGGTCTACCCTGAACATACATAAAATCCTATATATACTATCAAGAATCTAACACCATCTCTCTTTTCTATGACAAAAAAACATACAAAGACAAAATGTTAATCTTCTAAGAGTCTAACACCATCTCTCTTTTCTCCTCTTGCTACCTTATCTCTGATAACTTCATTACCAGTCAAATCAACATCTATATCCAGCACCATATCTATAAATCCAGCCTCTACAACCTCATCAGTATTTCCTCCTACATCTCCTTCTCCACTTCTTCTAACTTCAACAGTTTCAACACGAATTTCATCTCCATCAACTCCAGATCTACCAAAACCACTACCACCAGCTCCAGCTCCACCAACATCAACACCATTAACACTAGCTCCAGCTCCACTCGTGCCCTCTCCTACCCTGGTTGAACTGCCTACTTTCAGAAAATAATACTTGTATGTATCAGTGAGATCGTCCAACTTTGCTTGGGTTAACTGGTTGGGCAAACCAACATTTGCGTTTAGCTCATTTACTTCTCTGAGTAGCCTCTCGATTAGATATTGTTGATCTAGTATCAATCTCTTCATGCTTTCCGTCTCTTTATCCTTCTCTTTCTCTCTTAATTCTTGATTCACCAATATCGTCTTAATCATCCCCAATTTGTTAGCCAATGATGTATTCAGGTTTCGAATAACATCTTGGTCTAACTTTGATCTAGGATCCCACCTTTCAAAAGCTTCAGAAAACACTTGCTGCTTGTGTGTTGTTCTCCTAACAGTAACATCAGCCGGCTCCCCCTGATTTGCCTTCTTCTTAGTCCTTTTCTCTCTCTGAACCCTCAATTATTCTTCAACCTCATCTATCTCATCCTTTAGATTATACTCTTTGTCCTTGCAATATCTCTTCCTCTTGTTGATAGTCCTATTCTGGCATATCAATCTTTTGATATAATTCCACCTTTCAGTTGGGAACATATCTCCCAAGATATGTGATTTTCCTAGTGAAATCATGTCTCCAGCAGAGTAGTCAGCAAAGATTCTGGTGTTCATTTGAACCAGTCTCTTAATTTCTCCATGTTTGGGCTAATCATGCTTTAAGATTATCTACAGCAATCGTACTAATTTGGGATACACAACCATTTTTCCTTCTTTAGAGCCATTATGTTTTCACCCAACACAAAGCTGTTGATCTCCTTCAAACTCTTTTTTTGGGGTTCCTGAAAAGACCAAATTGAAAAATTTTAAGAGTTTATTCTTTATTCTTTCCTAAAATTTCTATTTGATTGTCATCTAAGAGAAATTTCTGTTTTTCATATATTTTTTTAAAAGATCAAAAAGAGTGAAGGAATATGGGACATGAAGTTTCTCAAGCATGAAAGAAAGAAAAGATGAACATAAAAGAATTATTTACACTTTTTACACAACTTTTTATGAAAAGAGTTTTTAAAAAGATATTAATCCCAGCATGGAGATCAATTCATAAAAACAAGGTTTGTCAAATGTTTTAGTGAAAAGATAAGCTTTTTGATTCTTTGTATTAATTGGGATAATATCAATGAAAGCCTTTTTCAGAGCATCCCGGATTGCATGAATCCTTGTTTCAATGTGCTTGGTACAAGTATGATGAACTGGATTTTTGGCGATTCCAATAGCTGCTTCATTATCACAAAAGAGTGGTGTATGAAATAAAATTGATTCCATAATCCATCATCATCCAAAGCACTTGGCAACAACAGCTTGATGCAACAACATATTCAGCTTCTCCTTTAGATAGAGATACTATTGTCTGCTTCTTGCTCTGCCATGAAACAAGGCAATCCCTAAGATATTGACATCCACCAGTGACGGATTATTTCCTTTTAATCCTACAACCACCATGATCACTATTAGAATAAGAATGTAATTAAAGTTTCGTCCTTTCGAATTCCAAAGACCCAAACGAGAGGAACCCTTTAAGTAACAAAAGATGCTTTAACAGCTTTTTCATGTGATTCTTTAGGGTTGGCTTGATAATGGGAATAATAGCACAGGGTGAATGTAATATCAGGAGGGCATGTAGTGAGATACATGAGAGATCCAATCATGGAACGAAAACGATGAGCATCCATAGATTTCCCATTATCATCTGGAGTTAAGCAGGTTTTAGCAGTGAATGGAGTGAGTTCTGGAGAGGCATCATCCATCTTGTACTTCTTAAGAATCTCTATGATGTACTTTTCTTGGTGATTTAAAATACCATCGGGCTTTTGTTCAACCTGCAACCCTAAGAAAAAGCACATCTCCCGCATCATGCTCATTTCAAAGCCATCCTTCATTACCTCTTCAAATCCCTACACAATTTCTCATTTGTTGACCCTAAAATGAAATCATCAACATACACTTGAACAATCAACATCTCACCACCAACCTTCTTCTTGAATAGTGTCATATCTATAATACCACGAGAGAAACCCTTGCAAACCAGATATTGTGTCAGTGTTTCATACCAGATGCGGGGAGCTTGATGCAATCCAAATAAGGATTTATCAAGTTTATATACTTTCTCAGGAAAATCTGGATCCTCGAAACCTGGTGGCTGACAAACATAAATCTCCTCATCAATGTTCCCTTAGAGAAACGCCCACTTCACGTCCATCTGAAAAACTTTAAAGTTCTTGTGAGCAGCATGAGCAAGAAATATTCTAATGGCTTCAATGCGGGCAACCAGAGAAAACACTTTAGTGTAGTCAATTCCCTCCTTCTGGGCAAATCCTTGAACAACCAGTCTTGCTTTGTTTCTTACTACCACACCTCGATCATCTGGCTTGTTCTTGAATACCCATTTCTTACCGATGGGAAATTTGTTTGGAGGAAGATCAATTAATTCCCAAACTTTCAACTTCCTGAACTACTAAAGCTCCAGCTGCATAGATTAACCCCAACTTGGGTCTTGAAGTGCTTCTGAGATATTTTTAGGAACAATTTGAGATAAGAACATGCATAGAGGCATTCATTTATCAATCCATATTGACTTCGAGTCCTCACACCATCTGTAATGGATCCGATGATGTAATCATGTGGTGATCTTTTAAGGTTTTAAAATTAGTGTTACAGGTTATGGGTTGGATGATAAGAAGATGTGGTTTGTGATGGTTGTGAAGGAAAATTTAGTTATGATGAAGGAATTGGTTATGGTGGAGGTGCAGGTGGAGGATCAAATGGAGGTGGATGTGGAGAGTCAATTGGTGGTTGTGAATAGGGTTGAGGTGGAGGAATGATTTGCACATTGGTTTGAGGAACAACATCAACATCAAATACTGGAAGGTTGAATGATTTGAAGACAGTGTTGGAGTCATAGAACCATTCTGGGTCAGACCACATGTTTGTTGAATTTGACTCCTACCAATCAACATAGAAGGAATCCTGCATAATACGTGTTCTTTTATTATACACCCTATACTCCTTTTATGAGGTAGAATAACCAACTAAGAAACATTCATTAGAAACTGCACCAAACTTTGACTTCTGAG
This sequence comes from Flaveria sonorensis, assembly GCA_025506505.1. Taxonomy (NCBI): domain Eukaryota; kingdom Viridiplantae; phylum Streptophyta; class Magnoliopsida; order Asterales; family Asteraceae; genus Flaveria; species Flaveria sonorensis. Next base: position 41,439,262 of record CM046440.1, on the reverse strand, counting down.
CTTGAGTATTCAGCAAAGGGTACGAGCAACCAAAAGGAGGGAAGAATTCAATCAAGGGTTTCCTTTTACGGAGAAGCTCATAAGGAGTCTTCATCTTGTCTTTCACAATTAGAACCTTGTTCAGTACATAGGATGCACAGTTAACTGCTTCTGCCCAGAAAATAATTAGAAGCTTTGATTCAATCGCATAGTCCTTGCTACCACAATAAGGGTCCGATTCTTCCTTTCAGCAACACCATTTTGTTGAGGTGTCCTGGAAGCACTAAACTGTCTCAGAATCCCTTTTGCTTGCATAGAAGAAATCAAATATATGGTTTCTGAATTCAGTTCCATTATCACTTCTGATTGCCATAACCTTCTTTTGTTGATGGTTTCAATTGAGAGGATCAACTTCTGCAACTCTTCTGCGGTTTCTCCCTTGTGTGCTAGAAATCTTAACCAAGAGTATCTTGAATAATCATTTGTCACAACCAAATAATAAGATTTCTTAGCAATGGATTTAACACTAATAGGACCGAATAAGTCAGTATGTAATAATTCAAGGGGTTTTGAAATTGTATTTTCAAGTTTAAGCTTGTGTGGCTTTTTGTGCTGTTTTCTTTGAGCACAAGCAATGCACTTTTCTACCACTAAGAAATCTTTAAGTGCTAGTCCCCTGATAAGATTGTTTTTAACCAACTTATTGATATTCTTAAAATTAACACGTCCTAATCATCTATGCCATAAAAAGGATTCAGAAGATGAAGCTTTTAACATTAGACATGTCACGGTTGAGGTGGATTCTTCTGATCCTATATCCAGCAGATAGGTATCATTCTTCCTTGGAGCACGCATGATTACTAAATCTTCTGGGATAGTAAACTCTGGTTTAAGGAACAAGCATTCTTTGGGCATAAACAACACTGGAATATCTTTATCATAGATTTGTGATACACTTAAGAGATTGAATGCTAGCTCTTAGACATAGTTCACTTTCTCCAGAGTTAAAGAACCATTTGATACTTCCTTTTGACTGATCATCTTTCCTCCTTTCTTGTCTCTAGCAAAAGCAACATATCTGACAGGATCAGCGATCTAAGTTTGATCAATTAGAGTTGAATCGCAGCGGAATTAGAACAAGAATTAGACAAATATAGCAAGAACACAATAGATATTCAATGGAATAGTACACGGTTATAGAGAAAGAGGGTTTTCTACAAAATGGATAATATCATTCATGCACAAATGCTTCGGTATGGCGGCCGCTAAGCTTCACTAAGCTGCGCTGAGTTTCGCTATAGCTACACACCTTACAATTAGGTCAACATTCCTTATATAAAGGAATGTGACGTCTGCTGATGTCACTTGATAGTGACATCTAACAGAATTATTACAAACAACTGAAAGTAAGCAAACTACTAACAATGTTCACAACAACTGAGAACATCTCAGAGTATGCTAAGTACAAGATGAAACTAAAACTACTAAAACTACAAGTACTGAATACAAGAAACATAAAACTACTGAAAGAAACCATCACAACTACTGAAAAGGTCTTCTTCAGCTGTGGTGACAACATCTAAAACTTGGTCTTCAGTCTTTGTCTTCAGCTTTTGTCTTCAGACTTTGTCTTCAGACTTTGTCTTCAGACCTTGTTATCAGTTGATGTCTTCAGCTGTTGCAGACTACTTCAGTTGTTGTAATGTCTGTGGGACTTAAAGGTTTTTCTGACCAGGCTCATTGGTTCTTTGGTCCAACAAACTCCCCCTGAACCAATGCAGCCAAACCTTTAAGCTTATTGAGGTCCCACTTATTCTTGGCAGAAATACTCTCTTGATCAGCTTCAGGGATATCAGATAAGCACAGGCCAGGGAACAGGTTTCAGTAGATGTGAATGTCAAAGGATGGAAGGGAACTCTGTCTTGGGAACTGGACACAGAGCTGTTATCCAACCATGAAACCTACTTCCCATTGATGAGTCTATAAGACTCTCTGACGTAGGCCTCAAGGAGAACAACTTGTTCCTCCTTAGTGAGTTCTTCTGCTTCTCCTTCGAAGAAGAACTCTAGGCCATAGTACTCTGATAGGTACTTTAACGTCTTTCCATTTTTCAACTCAACAGTTGTTATCTCTCTGTAAGCAAATTCATCTGGGTGAGTCCCTCTAATAACAACTGGAGTTCATTTTTCTTGATCTCTTCAAGCCTCTTGTATAACACCCCTTCTTGACCATTTTGTTCTCCATTAGAGTTTGAGGGGTCATCTTTGACTTGTAGGCTCTCTTGAAGTCTTCAAGTATCTCCCAGCGTGAGACTACAATGGCCAACATAATAACAACATCTATGGTCTTTCTCACTTGGCCATTGTATCTACTTGGAATGGATTTCTTATGAATTCTAGAACTAACCCTGGGGTGTGGCCAAATCCTTACTCTCTCCTTTGATATTGAAAGGTATGCCTGAGAGCATATAGCCTTTGAACGTGTTTCTTCATGGCTGTATAGATGATGACTGAGGAAACTCTTTGTCAACCATCTTCAAAAGTTGCTCATCGTGCTGTTTCTGCTATTCTTCTTCTTCAATCTTAACTTTCACCATTTGCCTCTGAAAGTCTGGTGTGATCATTTGTTGACTTCTGGGCTCAGGTATTTTAGAACAGTAGAGATTGGCAGACTGTCTTCTTCATCATCTTCTTCTTCTTCTTCTTCTTCCCTCAAAACACCCTTCTCCTCCTTCTGGGTGCATCATTGGATGTGGTTTGAGGTGGTTTTTGGGTAAAGGAGTTGTTTTGAGGGTTGGGTTGGTTTAAGTTTAGGTTTAGGGATTGGTTTGGAGAGTTGTGGGTTGGTTTTTTTGAGTGGGAGTTTGGGAAGGCTGATCTAGCATTTTGTGGTAAGTTTGGCTTTGGCATTTTTTAGTTGGTTTATAACCCCTGTGCTGTGTGGGTTATCAGCAGCATTTTGGTCCTCTTCCTCAGCTGTTGAGGTTCTCCCCATTGTAATTGGTTTCTGGGGAGGAGGAGAGGAATGCAGCTGACTCAGCACTTGTGCAACTATAATGGTTGGGCTTTGAGGGGCGGTTGCATTTGGAGATAGGTTTGAAGCAGATTGCACCCGGGTGACTGGTGCTCTTCAATGGTAACCTTCTCAATTGAGATAGGTTCCAGCATTATGGTATCCCCAATTATGGTTGCATCAGGATCCTGTTGAGAGGATGCTGAGCGGCTAGGGCTGGTGGAGTCTTTGACACTACTGGGGGGTTAGAACCAGTAAGTGTTTCCTGTATTGGTGGTACAGGGGCATCCTCAGGGGACTCATCTCCCTGAGTAGCCTTTTTGGGCTTTTTGGTGTTGGGTTTGGTGGGGACTTTGGATCTGGAAGTGGAGGCTGTGGGCTCCCGCTGCTTGGTTTTAGCAGCCGGCAGCCCCTTTCAGTGTAGGGTCAGAGTTGTGCCTGGAGTATACTTCAGGCAATACAGCCGGAGCAAGGACTCCAAGGCCAACAAGGCCGTCTGATTTTAGCTGATTTAAAATTATGGCCATGAGAAACCTGGGATATAATATCCATCTGTTTGCCACAGGTTTCAAAGCCAGATCCTTTAGTTCCATAAAAACTATCTCAGAAAAATTTAGATTTTGTCGTTCAAAGATAGAGTATAATACCTGTTGCCATCGGGAGGACATCTGATCCCATGAGGAGGTTTTTGGTGCAAGGCAGACATTCACCATGTGGAATATAAGACGTTCAGCATCATGGAAGTGCTTCTTCAGAATGGTGGTAGCACTTAAATCTCCTTCATACCCGTTATTGATGAAAGACATATCAGTTGTGCCTTTCGGGTATTCGGTAACACAGGTGGCATCATGTAGATTTAGGGTTTGTCGAATGATATCTGGAGTGATGACCACCTGTTTCTGGTTAACCAACGACTGGAGAGTGATTTGGCTATCATTCTCACCAGTTTGCACAGAGACGTTGGTCCAGAATTGGCTTAGGGAATCGGGTATATGGTAGGATTCAGAAGAAAAGCGGTTCGGTACTGGGAATCTACCATAAGATCGATGGCATTATCAAATTTGTTCCAAAAGGCCGATTTCGAGAGGTAGGCAACACAGTTGTGTCTGGTTTGAGTTTCATGGTCGCCATTGTTGAGAGAGTGAAGGACATAAAACGGCTAATGAAACGTTTGAAATTAGGTTTAGGTATTTATAGGGTAAGAAAAGGCTGATATAAATGACTGAAAGTGTTGGTGCTGTCATCAGTTGTTTGAAAACAACTGAAGACCTGGTATTAACTTTCAGAAGTTGTAACAACTGAAGACTTGGTATTAGTCATCAGTAGTTGTGAAACTACTGAAGACATGGTTTTGGCTTCAGGTGTTGTAAACAATTGAAGATTTGGTTTAGTCATCAGTGTTGTAAAACTACTGAAGACATGGTTTTGGCTTCAGTTGTATGAAGTGAAACAGCAGTTGTAGAAACAACTGAAGAGAAAAGTTTCTCATCAGCTATTGTCATCAATTCTTAGCTCATCAGCTGTTTCATTCTGACCTCAACACTTATCAGACTTTGTCTGATTTTCAGATGTTTCATTGGTCATCAGTAATCTGTTATACTGACATCAGTAGTTGTAACTACATCAGTAGTTGTAACCACATCAGTTCTTTTCAACAGATAAAGTACTTCAGTACTTTTTAAGTAATTTAGTCTTAGTAGTTATGAAAACTACTGAGGATAAAAGAACTTATCAGTACTTATTTGTGACAATAGTATACGAATGCATCAGTACTTGTTGACTGAGATCATCAGTAGTTGTCACTTATTCTAGCTGCAGCATACCAAGCCTTAACACTAGGTTTTGGAAAGTTGAACTGTCCAAAGTAAATATGTCTGCAAGCTCATCAGCACTAGGAACAAACTTTGGATCAATCAGACCTTTTTCAAAACAATCCCTAATAAAATGGTGTCTGATCTCAATATGTTTGGTCCTAGAGTGCTGGACTGGATTCTTGACAATACAAAGAGCTGAAGCACTATCCATTAGTAATGGAGTCTTAGTCTCTGTAATGCCATAATCCAATAATTGATTCTGAAGCCAGAGTACCTGAGATGTACAACTTGCAGCAGCAATGTACTCGGCTTCAGCAGTGGATGTAGCAACAGATGTTTGTTTCTTACTCTGCCAAGAAACCAAACAGTTGCCTAGGAATTGACATCCACCAAAAGTTGATTTTCTAGTTATTTACACCCTGCATAGTCACTATCAGAAAAAGCAACTAATTTGCAAGAGTGCCCAGTGGAATACCAAAGACCTAGAGATTGAGTACCTTGCAGATATCTAAAGATCCTCTTGACTGCAATCAAATGAGACTCTTTAGGAGCAGCCTGAAATCTAGCACAAACACAAGTTGCAAACATAATATCTGGTCTAGAAGCTGTTAAGTACATCAAGGACCCAATCATACATCTGTAAAGTGTTTCATCAACAGCTTTACCTTTCTGATCTGCATCCAGTTGTGTGGTGTGCACATGGGAGTAGAACAGGGCTTACAGTTTTGTAAATCAAACTTTTCCAAAAGACTCTTTGTGTATTTTGACTGATGAATGAAAGTTCCATCAGCCTTTTGTTTGATTTGCAAACCTAGAAAGAACTGTAATTCTCCCATGGCACTCATTTCGAATTTTTGTTGCATCAACTTTGTAAATGCATCACACAACTGTGGATCAGAGGATGCAAAAATAATATCATCAACATAAATTTGAACAAGGAGCTTATGCTGACCCACTTTCTTAATGAACAAAGTTTTATCTATGGAGCCTCTAGTGAAATTATTCTGAAGAAGAAAATTTGACAGTGTTTCATACCAGGCTCTAGGAGCTTGTTTCAACCCATAAAGAGCCTTATCAAGTTTATACACCCAATCAGGATGTTTATTATCCTCAAAACCTGGTGGTTGACACACATAAACCTCTTCTTTTATTTTACCATATAAAAATGCACTTTTGACATCCATTTGAAAAACTTTAAGATTGTGGAATGCAGCATAGGCTAAGAACAATCTAATTGCCTCCAGTCTGGCTACAGGGGCAAAGGTTTCATCATAATCAATACCTTCTTCTTGTGAAAACCCCTGGACAACCAGTCTGGCCTTGTTCTTGACAATTTGCCCATTTTCATCTGTTTTATTCCTAAACACCCATTTAGTGCCTATTGCACACTTACCTGGGGGTAGAGGAACCTTCCCACACACTTGCTGCTTTTTGAACTGAAGAAGCTCAAGCTGCATGGCATCAACCCATCCATTGTCTCTTAATGCAATATGATAGTTCTTTGGCTCTTGCTGACTGATGAAGAGAGCATAGAAGCAGAAGTTGGACAATTGACTTCTAGTTGAGACACCAGCATTGATATCACCAATGATTTGAGACATTGGGTGATTCTTCAGCTCTTGGTACACTATGAGATCTGTGCAAGTGTTTGTAGCACGCTCAGCAGCAACAGATGTTGATCCAGATTCTTGAAACCAAGTATTAGATGGCAAGTCAAATGAAGTAGAGGATTCAGAAATCTCATCAGCATTTGTTGTGGATGGTGCTACTGAAGCTACAGGAACATCAAGTTTAGTAGACTCAGGCAGTTGATCACTAAACTTGAATAGGTGAGTACTGGGATCATCATCAACATCAGTACCACCAGATGGATGACTAGCTGCAGAAGGTGATGAATTCACATGATCTGCAACAGCTGGAGGCTGATAAGGAACATATTGCAGTATGTCCAGATCAAACAACTCCACAGGTTTTGTGGGATTTTGTCCTTAGGAGATTCATTGAACTTCACATGCAAGGTTTCTTCAACCATCTTTGTTCTGCAGTTGAACACTCTGTAAGCCTTGCAAGTGGATGAATACCCAACAAATACCCTGCATCCACCTTAGAATCAAACTTTTGGAGTTGATCCTTTGTGTTGAGAATGTAACAAGGACACCCAAATGCTCTGAAGAATGAAATTAGAGGAGCCAAATGATGTAGAACTTCATAAGGAGTCTTCATCAACCTCTGATTCACTAAAGCTCTATTTTGCACATAGCATGCTGTGTTGACAGCTTCAGCCCAAAAGGTCAGTGGCAAACCAGAGTCAGCCAACATGGACCTTGCAGCTTCAATTAGGGTCCTGTTCTTTCTCTCCACTACTCCATTTTGTTCTGGAGTCCTTGGGATGCTATACTGCCTCTTGATTCCTTTTGAAAGGTAGAAATCATCAAGTGTATGGTTTCTAAATTCAGTTCCATTATCACTTCTTATACACTTGACTGATAGGGAATACTGCTTCTCAACATACAACACAAAGTTAATAATTGTCTGAGCAGCCTCATCCTTTGAATGCAAGAAGAAGGTCCATACAAATCTGGAGTAATCATCCACAATTACCAGACAGTATTTCTTCTTTGCCATGCTCATTACTCTCACAGGACCAAAGAGATCCATGTGCAGTAATTGCAAGCAGGCAGTGGACTTTGGTTCTTCTATAGGAGGGAATGAAACTTTGTGTTGTTTTCCTTTTAAACAAGCAGTGCAGGTTTCATCACAGTGGAACTCCTTTATTGGTAGACCTCTCACTAAACTATTGTGGATCAGCTGATTCATGTTTTTGAGATTAACATGACCCAGCCTTCTATGCCACAGTTTAGATTCCTGAGGAGAGGCCTTGGAGAACAGGCAAGGATGACCTTTAAATCAATCTTCTTTGACAAATCCAAGGCATATACTCTTCCTATCCTGTTGGCCTTCAGGAGAGTATGTTCATCCAATACCTTGTCAATCAGCCTCAGAACTTTGGAAGACAGAATCCGGCAGTTCTGGCTTGTGAAAAGTGCAACATGCCCTTTATCACACATCTGACTGACACTCAGTAGATTATACTTGAGATTCTCCACATGGTTAACATCATCAAATCTGATTTCTCCATTTGACACAAATCCTTTCCCGATGATGTAACCCTTAGCATCATTTCCAAATGAGACAAATCCCTTCTTTCCTTGAGAGTAGTCATTAAGAAGAGAACTGCTCCCAGTCATATGCATAGATCCTCCACTGTCTACATACCAGATGCTTCTTTGGCATGCTGAAGAACCCTGCATTTATCATAAGAAACTAGTTAGCTTTAGAGACCCAAACCTTTTTGTTTTGGGTCTGTTTTTCAACAGATTTAACCATAACTTGTTTCTCATGATTAACAGCTGATGAAGGTGGAGATGGTGCTGAAATGGATTTCTTAGATTTGGGCTTGGATTTCCTTTTCAGTGGTTTGATCACAGGTGCATCTAGTTGGTTAACTCTCCCAACAAATGCTGAACCATCATAACAAGTTGTGTCTGATTTGTTGCTAAAGCCTTCAGCTCATTTGACACATCAGTACTTGTTTTTGATGAGTTCCTGTGACCCACCATTTCCTCCTTCTTGAAATTCACAGACTTAGTCTGATGTTTATCATGAGGAACACTATCAGCTGTTTTCTGATAAACCCCATCCTTCTTTTTGGATTTTGGTGAGGCCTTGGGTTTATCAGTTTGAGATGACTGTGGTACAAACTTGGTCTCAAACTCATTTTTCATTTTATTAATCTCTTCTTTAATGAGCTTATCTGTTGAGTTTGGAACCCTTTTTGTACCAGCATTCATCAGATAGATGATTGAATTTACCACATATTTCACATGGCTTATTCTTCATCTTGGATTGATCAACTGCTGAAGTGGAAACTACTGAAGGTGTGATCTTCAGTACTTTCCTCCTTTCAGTACTTGTGTTAAGTACTGAAGGATCGGTAACAACTGAAGACTTGTTCTTCAGCTGTTCTCTATCCGTCCTGAAAGACCGTATGATAGATTCCTCAGCAGTTGTTAATCCTTTTATTTCAGCAGATTTGAAATGCTTTTCAGATGTTGTGACTTGCCCTTCAGTACTTGGAGTACTTTGAGGGACAACATCTGAATTGCTCAGCTTCATGTGTTTATCAGCATTTAAACCATCAGGCAATTGATTTGCTGAGATCTTAACACTGACTTCATCCTCTATTTTGTATTATCATTTGAGGATGAATCACATGATGATGTGGTTTGGAAATTACTTTCACCTTCAGATTTTACTATTGATTTTGAAGTAAAATCAGTAGGTGGTGCAGTATGATTGTAACCTATTCCAAACTTCACATTTGAAGCTGTTTGCTTGCTGAGAAGCATTTCAAATCCCTTGCAGGATGTTACCCAGCGGTCACACTCAACTTGGGTAGCTGCAAGTGTCTCTTTGAGACTTCTGTGGTTCTCAAGTATGACCTCTACCTTAGCCTTTTCATCATTAAGTTGGCATTTAAGCTTGTAAATCTCATCATCTTTGTCATTAAGAGCAGACTCATACTCAGCTTTTCTTTTGGAAATAGTTTTCTCAAGCTCAAGATTTTGATTGATTAAAGCTACATTTGCCTCTCTAATAGAGACAAAGGCAGCTATGCATGATTCAGAACATAACTTGGCTTTAGCCTCAGAAGATACCTGGGTTACCTGTGAAGATGATGCATTGGAGCAGGAACCCTCAGTAGACTCCAGGGCCATGAGAGCAAGATTCCCAAAAGGATGTTCACCACCATGTTGACCAGCACCAGCAAATAATTGCTCATTGAAACCAGAAAGATCATCTGGTAAGCTGCTCCAGTCAACAACTCCTGGTGTGAAGAAGCTGTGATGAGGTTGAGATTGTGATGGAGATGGTTGAGGCTCAGGTAGGGCTTGAGGTTGTTGTGCTATAGGAACTTGAACTGGATTTGGCTGTGGCATGTAATAGCAGGGATATGGATATGGCATTGGACCCTGAGGGACAAAATATGCAGGAGATTGAGGTTGTGAGTGATGACCAGAACTAGCAGGATGTTGCCCTTTGTTTTGTGAACTATTGCTTGGAAAGGTCACAAAGGGTGCAGAGGAGTTAGATCCAGTTGATCTACACTCTCTTGCAAAGTGCCCAAGCCTGTGGCATTTGTGACACCTCAACTTACTCTTGTCAAAACCAACTTTGGTTTTGCCAGAGAGTCCTGGAAATTTCCTACCAGTTCTCTTGTAGAACTTTTGAGATCTGATATTGATCAAGGCCATTTGGCTCAAAATATCCATCTCTTCTAAATCATCATCAGCAATACCCATCAAATCATCCATGATAAAGCATAAATTATCACTATTACACCCAGAATGACTGTCAACACCAACAAATGCATGATCAGAACTGTTTGAAGAGAAATCTATATGCTCATCATAATGGCTTTCTGATCCAGCATATTCTGACTCATGACCGACCAAGGCAGTGTTCCCTGGTACAAAGTCATCAGTGAGCTTTCCTGATGATGCCAGTTTCCTTTTCTGCTCTATCTCTCTTTCAAATGTAAGCAGTTTCCCATGGAGTTGGGTGAGAGATAGGCTATCCAGATTTGCACTGGAGCGTAGGACAATGGTGTATGTGTCCCATCTCTCAGGCAGTGATCTGAGGAATCTGTTGTTCATCTGGCTGTTAGTATACTCATGCTTGACCATTTTCAGCTCAGAGATCAAGCAGGAGAAACGCTCAAACTGTTGAGTCAGTGTCTCACCCTTCCTATGAGAGAATGTCTCATATTGTTGGGCGAGGATTTCTCTGTTGTTTGCTAAGACCTCATCAGTTCCTCCGAATTGTTCCTTCAAAGCATTCCAGAGGTCATGAGCAGTTTCATGATGCATAAGCCCAGAATAGATTTCATTAGGCAGTGCCATGGCCAGAATTCCATGGGCTTTAGCATCAATCTCAAACAGTTTACGATCTTCATCTGAGTATTGCTCCTTCTTCTTCGGAACCATTTGGTTGGTCTCCGGATTGTTCACCATAGGCTTGTGTGGACCGTGAACCACAGATGTCCAACAACCTGAACTGTTAACACAGGTGATGGAGCATTCTTCGTTGCCATATGTTATACTCACTCCTAACCAGCATCGGAGGCTTGGTTGAGGAGCCAGTATTGTGAGGGTCATTAGAAGGAGTAGTCATTCTCAGATTCAAACCAATTCAATCAAGTTTCAAAAGATTTAGCACAAAAACACAACAAACTCAATATGAACCAAGAAGAAACTCAAATTGAATAACCAGAAGCAGCAGAAGACAATCTCTATAACCAATTCTTGCAAATATGCTAATTCGATCAAACTTTAGATATCGAAATAGCAGTTTCAATGATCAATTGTTAACCGATCAATGATTAACCCGCTCTGATACCATTTGTAGACAGATGCGATCTAAGTTTGATCAATTAGAGTTGAATCGCAGCGGAATTAGAACAAGAATTAGACAAATATAGCAAGAACACAATAGATATTCAATGGAACAGTACACGGTTATAGAGAAAGAGGGTTTTCTGCAAAAGGGATAATATCATTCATGCACAAATGCTTCGGTATGGCGGCCGCTAAGCTTCACTAAGCTGCGCTTTCGCTATAGCTCACACTTACAATTAGGTCAACATTCCTTATAAAAGGAATGTGACGTCTGCTGATGTCACTTGATAGTGACATCTAACAGAATTATTACAAACAACTGAAAGTAAGCAAACTACTGAGAATGTTCACAACAACTGAGAACATCTCAGAGTATGCTAAGTACAAGATGAAACTAAAACTACTGAAACTACAAGTACTGATACAAGAAACATAAAACTACTGAAAGGAAACCATCACAACTACTGAAGAGGTCTTCTTCAGCTGTTGTGACAACATCTGAAACTTGGTCTTCAGTCTTTGTCTTCAGCTTTTGTCTTCAGACTTTGTCTTCAGTTCCTGTTATCAGTTGATGTCTTCAGCTGTTGCAGACTACTTCATTGTTGTAATGTCTGTGGGACTTAGGTTTTTTTCTGATCAGGCTCATTGGTCTTTGGTCCAACAATATCCTCATTTATTATATGATAGTTAGTAAGCAAGTCTTCAACCCGTCATATGCTTGAGAATCCACTATCCAACATGCCAATAGCTATTGACAGCTTTTCTGAATGATTGCTATCATTTGAAGAACAATTATTACGAGTTGGAAATTCTGACCCAAGTTTTGACTAACTTAGTCGCAAAACTGAAGTAATTTTTACATAAAAAGTTTATTAACAAAATGATTAATCTTCGTCCCTATGAGCTATTAATTACATTTCTACAATAGTTTAGGACAATATTACTACCTGATCATTTCTTCCCGCATCTGGACAATGAGATTTTAAACCTTTCACTCGTTACATTTGAAACAGAGCTTGATTTTTGCTATCACTACTTCCTCACATTAGACATTGGTGAAATTAGATTCCTATAAAGAGAGTCATACATTCTTTTAATTTTTCCTTTGTGACCTCAATTTTAGCAAGGTTTTCTGGTTCTTTACTTATTGTTTACCGACCTTTGAGGAATTTCTCCTTTTTCCTTAGGTTTAGAAATCGAATTGGTGTAAGAAGGAATTGACTGAAAGACTTTTTCACAAACAATTTGAATTTTGTTTGTCTGTTGAAAACTTTACTCGAACAGCATTATTTCATTACACAGCTTTGAAACATCCCAACGATTCATTCATAACACCTAAAGATGAACAGGCTAAACTAGAGCTAAGAACGACATAAACCATTGTCTTATAAGAACTTTTCAGGAAACAAATCTACTTAAATTATTGTCTATAGAAGACTTTTTAGTCATAAGTATAAGACAGAGCTGCCAGGCCACTACTTCACCATAACCATACCCCCGATCTCCTTATGATTTACACTCTCTAAACCTGCATAACAATTATTAGTATATTTTTGAATTAGTTCATTAGTTGGATGAGGTGTTAGGCATAGGGAATAAACATAAGTACTCAGATGAGGGATAACCCATATTAGTTTTCTTTCACTTCCCAAACCAGTATTCTTCTGCCCCCCAGTTGTTTCTTGCAAAGATCCTCATGTTTCATCCCAAATATGTCCATCTTTAAGTTTGTTTCCATGCTTGTTTCAAATTCATCAGTGCCACATGTTCAGTTAAAGCATTTATTTCAACTTCTTTCAAAACAATTTCTTTTAAAATCTTATTTTCCTTTAAGCCTTATTTAATTAAACAAAATATTTAGACTCATTTGTTTTAAGTTCTTTGTTAATTTGTTTTAATTGTTTTAAGTACTTCAGAAGCATTCCTTTCTTCCGAGACCAACTTTTTTTCTGAAGGCAATTTTTCACTTTTCTTCTTCTTCATTTTGGAGCTTCCAAAGGAAATAGATTTTCATTCTAAAGCTATTTGTTCCTTCTTCTTCTCAGAAATGTTCTTCTTGGTCATGCGGATGGTACTTTTGGGATTGTACTTGCAATCCTAAGCCAAATAAGAAGTACTACCGCACATGACATAGTTGAGTTCCTTCTTTCTGAGAGTCTTCTTTTGAGAGCAAGACTGAGTTTGATCACTTTCCTTCTCCACCTTCATCTTTGCAGATGATGCAACAAGCTTCTTAGGGAGAGATTTGTTCTTGGAGCGGATGGTTCATGCTGTGTAGTAGTGGTACACAGCTGGTCAGTCTTCTTCTTCTTGCTAGAATGATTTGGAACTAAACTAGAACTCCTGGTACTAGAGTTCATAGTTGAGTTTTAGTCTTTACCACTTCAAAACCTATAGAAATAAACACTTGTTTCTGCTTTGAGTCAAAAGTGGCCTTGATTTCTTGAGCCTTCGTTGATCTTCTCTTCGCTTTTCTAATCAAGTTCTTTCTCTTTGACTTGGTCATTCCAGACTCTTTCTCTCCTTAGGAGAATAATGACCCTTCTTAGGATGACCTTATTCATTCTTCTCTGAGTCATCCTCCACTATCTTCTCTTCATCCACTTCAACAATGGGGTTTATGAGGGGAAACTCATCTTCAAAAGTTCCACACCTTGGAGATCTTACAGACAATAGAGTGTGTGGAGGAGCTATCTCAGTAGATCCCTGTTCGTGCTTATTCTGATAACAAACTTTTGCATGTAGGGATGAGGATATTATGTTCTTGAAGGTCTCTTCTTCAAGATCACATTTTTCTACCCTGGCTTTGCAGATCACAAGCTCAGCCTGGCATTCAGTTAACTTTGAGAGAAGATCTTTGATTTGAGTCCTGTAGTTTGTATGCTCATGCTTAAGCGTAGAAATGGTTTTCTCTAGATCTTCTATCCTAAGTTTATAATCATTTTCAGCTCTTTTAAAGTCAACTTTTAAGATATTTAAGGACTCAAGATCAGATCTCATCTCTAAGTTATAGGACTTGTATTTATTAACTTTAGCTATGCATTCAGGAGTACAAAGATGTTTCAATACCTTGGTTTCATCATGATCTACCATTAGTGCTTGGTTTGGAGAAGCATCCTCAACCTGAAAGCTCCAGTCAAAGCCTCCTTCTTCAACAGCAACTACTGCTTGCTGTCTTGGCTTCTTATTCTGGTGAGCTCCCTCAGTGTAGTTTGGCCTGGATTGTGCTTGGCCACCATTTTACTTTGGTGCCTTGCATTCCCTGGCAAAGTGTCTTATTTGGTTACAGTTGTAACACTTTACCTTGCTTTTGTCCAGCCCAAACTTTCCGGTGACTGCATTGCTGGGAAACCTTCTCCTAGTCCTCTTGTAGAACTTCTGGGCTCTATGAGTGAGTAGAGCCATCTCTTGGACTATTTCCATATATTCCAAATCATCTGGATGGATACAATCCAGGTCTTCAAAGGTGAAGAGAAAGTTGCTTGAACTTTCATCAGAAGACACAAAAGCTTATGAAGAACTTATCTCCTGGAATGGGCTTCCAGGGATGTAGCCTTCCCTTGGTGTCTCTGGAAAGATGATGAAAGGACCCTTTTATGATTTGTCAGGGTAGCAGATGAGATGGTGTTGTGCTTCTATATAATCCCTTTCAACCACATGGAGGGCTAAACTCTGATGAGTGTTGAAGTTACCAGATGAGTTTTGCATGTTCATCTCCATTTGGTATCCACTGAGTATTCCATATAACTCAGTGAGAGTAAAGTCTTGAGGTTTTTAGTCCTCTTAATGACCACACAGTAGTGTGTCCATTGTCTGGGAAGAGAGGACATGAACTTCCTAACAATATCTCAATTCCATGGTTACTCCAACATCAGCTAGACTATCCATAATCTCAACATACATGAAGTATTGTTGAGTCATGGTTTCACCGTCTTGAGGTGAAAATTTCAAACTGCTGCTTCAAGAGGTCCTTCTTGTTTTCTTTGGCTTCATTGGACTCCTTATACATCAGCTTCAGTGCATCCCATAGCTGTTTGGTGGTCTTGCACTTCTTGAAACCTTTATAGATGGAGTTAGGAAGAGCCGTTTGAAGGGCTGTCATAGCTTTCTGATCAATATCAATTTTCTTCTAATCTTCTTCAGAAAAATCATCCCTTTCTTTTGGGATCATACCACCACTAGCAGTTGAAGTGGTGCATGGTACGTAAGGTCCATTGACAACAAACTCCCACATCCTGGAATCTTGAGACTTGATGAAGCCTTCATTCTTTGGCACCAAGTATCAAAATCCTCAGGAGTGATCAGTGGGGACATTATCATAGTTCCAGTTTTCATATCAGCCTTTGAGATAGCTGCCATTTGAAAAGTTAAGTGAAGTGTGAAACTAAGATGATTTAAGATGGTGAGATCTTACAATCAAGAGCCTGGAATGCTCTGATACCAATTGCAGGACCGGTAAGGGTACTTAAGATTGCAATTAGCTTCACAGAGAGTGATCTTAAATCACTTAACCACTCAAATATGGAACTGGTAACTTTATTGATGATACAAAGCTACACAAGTAATATTAAAGAGACAAAACGATAAGAACATGAACAAAGTCACGAGAACGCAGGATTAAGTTTTCAAGGAAGTTGTATGTTGATTCTCTAGTTCTATTACAAGAGTTTGCAAGTATATAACATTACAAGAACCAGAGACTATTTATACTACAACCTACAACCGTCAATATGCAAAAAGATAGTTGGAATTTTGACTAATCTAGACAACAAGATCAATCTACAATCAAAAGGCAGATTGCCTTTTGACTAGTGACTATGACATGCCATAGCTCACTAACTAAATCTAATACAGACAAGTCTACAGGAACAAAAGTGGGAAGTTATAGTCAAAGATAAAGTATGGAAGTTTCACCAACTAATGTTAGCAAGTGAGTCTTCAGAGCAGCAGGAAAGTACATCAGCTTTATCAAAAGTAACTCAGAGAAGCATCTTTCTCTGTCTTCGAAAGAAATCTGTCTTCACAGCAAAATGGCTTCGGAAGACTTTGTCTTGAAGCTTCGAAGACTTCATCTTTGGCTTCGGAAGATGAGTCTTTGGCTTCGGAATATTTCACACTTGTAATAATTTTATGATAAGTGTGAAACTTCCGAAGTAACTTCTTTTAAACTGTTGGCTTTAGAGGATTTTACACTTAGACTTATTTGTGATTGTAAAACTTCCGAAGCTAGTTCATCTTTGTTCCTTAGTGCATGCAGGAAGACTTGTTTTTTGGTATCCTTTGGTTGCATCAGCCTTTAATCTTCAGATGTTCCTTAAGCCTTTCATTCAAAATCCGGTACTTTTGCTGAGTCTCGAAAATCAATCCCAAAACCACAGATTCTGTAGCTACGCTGAAACAAGGTGTAGTTTTGCTGTTTGAATCTGTGAACTTTTTGAACACAAAATCAACCAAAAATCACCCAAACCATAATGATTTATGATCCGATGATTGGGGTAGCTTCCTATGCAAATAACAAATGATCCTCAATCGATTTCCATTCCAAAAACACACAAAACAAGATCCAAATGAATGAAATAGTGTTTTAGCTAAAAAAAAACAATCAAAAACTCAACAAATCAAGAGCACTAAGGCTCTGATACCATATTGTTGGTCCATAGGATCGATAATCAGTGCAAATGATTTAGAAACCATAATGAATCCCACTGAATAACAACAATCTATTAGTCTAAGCAAAAACAAGTTTCAAATATTTGTCCTTAATCTCCAAACAATGATAATAAGGATGAAATAAGGTCAAAGATGATACCATATGCACCTAGCCAATACACAACATCACACACTCATAATAACAAGATTTTGTAATAGGGTTTTTTTCATAAAAGTTTATTACAATAAGAGAAACAAAGACTAGATAAACAGACTACAGTTTTGCTGTCCAGTGAAACTGTCTTGACCCAAAACCTAGTTTCACCCAGCGATGAAACACACTTTCGCCAGGTGACACAAACATGCTTACTACGAGCGAGACTCAGTTTCGCTTGTAGTTTCGCTAAGACAAAAGATACTAAATTACTGTCACACCCTCAAAATCCGCATACGGGGTTTTACCGCGAGGTGCGTGACATCCAGGATCTCAGTCATTAGTTACTCAGAACGATTCTATATGTACAAACATTCAAAATCAAGTTTAACTTTAAATACTGCGAAAGCGTTAAATAACCAGAAACCCAAAACAATGTAACATGATCTAAAATGCGCAAACAAACGGCCCAAGTATTATGCAAAACCAAAGCATATTGTTTAAACAACATAATCCCAAAAAACATTGTTTAATAACATGCTGACAACACCATGATGCTGACCCGTGTAATGTGCTCCTAGGGAATAGCAACCTTAACCTGAGAATAACATACTAAAAGAGTCAACACAATGGTTGGTGAGTTCAAGAGTTTGCGTTAATCATAAAATAGTAACAGTTGCAAAATATAAGAGGTGTATTGAAATAGATAGCTAGTCTATATTCATCAGTAATAATCATAGTGATTTCACGATTGAAGCTGACTGTGTTTTGTTTGTTGCCTCCTGCCATGACATACCAGGTCGTGACAATGTTCGTTAGGACAAAATTGCACCCGTTTGACCTCGAGTCGCATAGGTGGGGTTCGTCAGACCCAGTAGTACTACCCAAGATTTCCCGCTAATCATCATTATTAACAATTCGAAAGTGTGAGGACTTTCATGGTATTCAGCACTATATCATACTATACACAACTCATATAAAGTAAGCGTTTGTAAAACCAGTATGCTATCTCCCCTAAAAGAGAGTATGTAAAGGAGTAGGGCATGAACTCACCTGATACGCGTAAGAAATTACTTAAGGCTTAACTTGACAAGAAAGAGTGGATAAACAACCATCAGAGGTCACCTAGAACACATGAGTACATAAGTACGTGTACACAGAATCATAATGAAACCCTAAGTGCTCTATAAACCAAAGAACTGAAGGTTTTAGAAGACAAGACACATTTGACCCAGTTGACCCGTTTGACCCGTTGGTGACATTATAGGTGAAATTCCATTCAAGCAAGCATAACAGTACATCACACATGATTAACATACAAACTGATCACATATGACACTTCATTACCCACATGTACTACCTAGATCATCATACCGCCAGATATCATACAAGTCAAACGAATCTCAAACAATTATCATGCTCAACATAGCTACAACACAACCAATGCATCATACATAGAATCAAATCATGCACAACATGCCATGTGAAGCCACCCACGGCTTCACACCCTAAACCCCGCGAATCCTACTAAGTAGGGGCCTCAAATTCGCACGTGTGTATGATGACCATCAACATACCATTTAACATAATTCTTATCACCCAAGATGTTCAACCATGATCCACTACAATCCAAACAATAGCCTATCATAACCCTATGACCCATTACCATGAAATCCCACAAATAGACCAAATCTATCAACTAACCAATTTAGCATTCATACAACCCAAACAATACATTCTTTCACCTTAGAAACTATCCATGAACATACTAGCATGATCCTAATGTCCCAAACATGCTCAAATCATCATATTCAGGATTTTGTGCAAATAAAGTTTCCCTTTTGGGAAAGCACACCCCAAAATCGATCAAATCACCCAATACATTCATGAATTCATTAACAATATACCAATTCAAACTCATGTTAACATCTAGACATGATCAACAACATCCAATCATCATAATTTGTCAATCCTCATGAACAAAAGTTTCTACTTTTGGTAACCTATGAACTACAACATTCGTTCGTAGGTTTCTAGCATCAATATCATCAATCTAACACCCAATTATCATCATAAACACATTAATAACATCAATTCATCATCAAATCATAGCATTCATGCAAATAAAGTTACTATTATAAGTAACCTATGAACGACACATCAAAATCAAAGCTTTCTTGCATAATCAACGTTAACTAACATATATACAATCCAACTAACATAATAACATCAACAAACAGCAAATAATCAACATTCAATTGCATATTTCAAACACCAACTTTCGGCCATAATCAAAACCCTTGAAAAACATGTAAAAATCTAAACGTGTATTGGCTTGGAATTGAAGATTCTAACTTGTTGTAATGCTTGAAATCGATCAATCCATGTTTGTTGCTTGGTTCTTGGTCGAATTCGAAGTGGAGAGGGAAGAGAGTTGGTTGTCGCGGCTGATCAAGGTGTGCTAGGGTTGGGATTTTTGTTTTATTTATAATCCATAATTACCCTTATAATTTGTATTTTGTTAAAACTAAGCTTTTAATTACTTTTATAAGGTTTAAACTTAAAATAATAAACATATGAACTAATAATAACAATTATATGCTATACAAAACATACGGATTAAACACACACGTTTCCACGTTACGCGATAAAATTTACAATTAATATTTAAATCACGTAAGCATATAAGCACAACATAATAATCACATTATTAGTTAGATTATTATTTGTATATCATTATTAATTATTATTAAGTCACCAACGTTCAATGACAACTAGTGTGTGCTCACGACAAGTGTATGCAAGACTTAACGGAACTAACAAAGTTTGGTAACGGAAAATTACCGGATGTCACAATTACATACTAAATAAACTAACATTTTTCCAGTTACAATAATAATAAAACATAAAAAAGTGCATAATAGAGTTTTAGTAGTCAGAGGCAGCCAACACTTCCTGACTCTAAACTGCTGACCACCTTCTAGGCAGAGGCAGCCAACACTTCCTGCTATGTGCATAATAGAGTAGTAGTCAAAACTCATGGTAAGTTACCTTATGAACTGTGGCATAAAAGGAGATCCTTAATTGGTTTACTCAGATCATTTGGATGTCCATGCACCATCTTGAATACCAAAGATCATATATCCAAGTTTGCTGAGAAAGCAGATGATGGACATTTCATTGGATACTCTTATCAAGCTAAAGCTTATGGAGTATACAATCTTAGAACTAGAGTACTTGAGGAGTCAGCTAATGTGACCTTCAATGAACACCTTCTAGTGTGAAAGGTTCTAGTTCTGATTGGCTATTTGATATTGATTTAGTTACCAATTGTTTTAAAAAATATTGTGAAGATGTTTTAGGAATAATAGGTAATATTTCTGTAGAGAATCCAGATCCAAGATTTGAGCTAAGAAGATAAAATGATAGAACCCCTTCAGCACCAGTGGTAACAAGCACCGCAAGTGGAAATCCTGTCAGCACAAATATGATAACAAATTATTCAGCAGATACATCTAAGGTGCCAATCAATTCAAGCAATAAGGCATAAAACTCAAATGAAGGGATCTCCAATGTAGGAGAAGATGGAGATGGTCAAAGTGATCAAGAATTTTATGATGCCAACAAGCACTCCATTAAAGACAACATCCATCATGTTACACACTCTATGGATCAAGTCACACTTGATAGATGTGCGGATGTGGTAGGTGATACTTAATCACTAGATCTGAATTTCTCAAATTTGGATCTATCAAATAAACTTGCTATGATTACTCATCTAAGAATCCACAAGTCCCATCCTACCATAAACATCATTGGTGATGTTAAAACATGGGTGAGAACAAGAGGACAAACTGATGATCAAAATGTTTGTCTGCACTCTTGGTTCTTATCCCAGATGGAGCTAAAGAAAGTAGATGAAGCTTTAAGAGATGGAAGATGGATTGAAGCAATGCAGGAGGAACTGCTTTAATTCAAAAGACAAGGTGTTTGGAACCTATGTCCTCTTCCACATGGGAAGATGCCAATAGCAACCAAGTGGGTTTTTAGGAACAAGAAAGATGATAGAGGAGATGTCATCAAGAACAAGGCAAGACTAGTAGTCCAAGGTTACACTCAAGACGAAGGGATTGACTACACAGATATTTTTACTCTTGTAGCAAGACTTAAAGCAGCTAGAATATTCCTTGCTTTTACTGCATCAAAGGATTTCAAGGTCTACCAACTTGATGTCAAGTGTGCATTTCTATATGGGGTGCTAGATGAAGAACTGTATGTCTGTCAACCATCTGGCTTTGCTAATTCAGATCATCCTGATTATGTCTTCAAGCTTGACAAAGCTTTCTATGGGCTGCATCAAGCACTAAGGAAGTGGTATGAGACACTATCACAGTACCTAGTTCAATATGGATACAAAAGAGGTACAATTGACAGCACACTCTTCATCAAAAGGACAAGAAATGACTTGATGCTGGTTCATGTTTTTGTTGATGACATTATCTTTGGGTCAACTAATGAAAAACTTTGCAAAGAGTTTGAGAAGCTGATAAACAATAGGTTTGAAATGAGTGCCATGGGGGAACTTAAATTCTTTCTAGGAATTCAAGTGAAGCAAATTGACAATGGCATCTTCAAAAACCAGTCAAAGTATGTACAAGACATATTAACCAAATTTCATCTGACTGATTGCAAGGTTGTTAAGACTCCCATAGCCAGAAACCGCTCCTTAGGACCTGATCCTAAGGGAGAGTGTGTTGATGAGCATCTTTACAGGGCTATGATTGGGTCTCTTATGTACCTAGTAGCCAACAAGCCTGATATCATGTTTGCTACATGCATAAGTGCAAGATATCAAGCCAACCCCCAGATGTCACACCTAGTTGCTATCAAGAGGATTTTTAGATACCTCAAAGGAACTCCCACACTGGTACTTTGGTATCTAAAGAATTCTGACTTCAAGCTGTATGCATATACAAATAGTGACTATGGAAGCTATAATATGTCTGCCAAGTCTACATCCAAGGGGTGTCAGTTCCTTGGTGAAAGGATAGTCTCATGGCAATGAAAGAAGCAATCCTATGTATCTGCATCAACTACTGAAGCTGAATACATTGCTGCTGCAAGCTATTATGTTCAAGTGCTGGATTCAGAATGAATGCGAGATTATGATTCAACTTCAAGAAGACTCCTATCCACATAGACACAATTGCTATTTGAGTCTAGAGAATCCAGTGCAGCACTCAAGAGACAAGCACATCAATATTAGGTATCATTTGATAAGAGATAATTTTGAAAAAAGATTGATTAAACTAGTCAAAGTTAACACAAATGAATAATATGTTGATCTGTTCATAAAAGCTTTTGATTAGCAGAGATTTAAGTATCTTGTATCAACTATTAGGATGATTAACTTTGAGTAGATTCTCTTAAACTAATTTCAAAATTGTTTTTCAAACTGCGTGTGTCTTTAATGTTGACTAAATTATCACTCATATAATCCTAGTTAATCTCGGAAGAAATTTTCAAAGTATATATTCTTTAGAATTTTAAGAAGTATAGACAGATTTTCTCTCAGAAGACATTGATTTGACTTCGGAAGAAAATTATGTCTTCAAAACTAATACCTACTTACTGAGAAATTTACCTTCAGAAGAAATTCTGATATATCTTCCAAAGCTTAAATCTGCTTCTAAGAACTTATATGTTTTAAAGGGCAATTTTCTTTCGAAAGCAATTTAGCCTCGGAAGTTTTTTTACTCCTTGAGTAAAACTTCTAAAGCTTAATCTCTTCTGAAACCAAATTTGTCTCAAAAGCAAAATTACTCTAAGAACATTTTCTTCAAAAGCACTTCTTCTTAAACAAAGGAATATCTTCCAAAGTCAATTTAGCTTCAGAAGCTTTCTTTAAACTTCTGAAGGCAAATTACCTTTGGAAGATTTTCAACTTCCAAGATAACTACCTTCTTGGGCACTTTTTAAGAGCTGGGATAGACAACTGGATTTTAAAATTTATCATTTGACTGGGTCAGAATCTAATTCTGAGTTGATGTGACTCAACTAGGATCGAATACGATGATTGAGCAATGATTGTGTAGCGGAAATACAGAATCAACGATCATAAATGCTGAAACACTAATAAATGCTTTGTATATTGATACTGATGAACAAAATACAAAGTGTGCTAGGGTTTTGTAGCAAAAAGATTGTAGCACTAAAAAGAAACTGTAAGATCATCTGAAGATAATTAGGCTGATGCAACCAACAAACCAAAACAACCAAGTCTTCCATGCATGCACTAAGGAACAAAGATGAACTAGCTTTGGAAGTCTTACACTCTCAAATGTGTCTAAATGTAAGATCTTCCAAAGCTAACAGTTCCGAAGGATTTACTTTGGAAGTTTCACACTCAAACAGAAAATTATTCTAAGTGTGAAATCTTCCAAAGCTAAAGACCATCATCTTCCGAAGTCAAAGATGAAATCTTCTGAAGCTTCAGAGACAAAGTCTTCCGAAGCTGAGAAGACTAATTTCTTCAGAGGACAGAGAAAATATGTTTTCTCTGAATCAACTTTTGATAAAGTTGACACACTTTCTGCTGCCTGCTCTGGTGGTTCACTTACTTTACACAAGTTGGTGAAATTTCCATGCTTTATCAAAAAGTAGGAATGGTCTTTGTCTGTAACTTACCTTACTTGCTCCTGTAGACTTTTTATATTAGGAAAAGTAGTGAGCTATGGCATGTCATAGTCACTAGTCAAAAGGCAATCTGCCTTTTGACTTTAGATTGATCTTGTTGTCTAGATTAGTCAAATCCCAACTGTCTTTACATGTAAGTGACGGTTGTAGGTTGTAGTATAAAAGTGTCTCAGGTTCTTGTAATTTCCAAATTCCTTGTAACATTTGTAAAAGAACTTGAGATCAATACTGAACATCCTTGAAAACCAATCTTGTGTTCTTGTGTTGTTGTTAGTTCTGTCTCTTTAATTTACTTGTATTCTTAGTATCATCTATTTAAGTTACCAGTTCCCTATTTGAATTGATAAGTGATCTAAGTTCTCTTCTCAGTGTGAAACTAAGTGTTAAGTACCCTTACCCGGTCCTGCATTTGGTATAAGAGCATTCCAGGTTCTTGATTGTAAGATCTCACCATCTTTATTCCTCTTAACTTCACACATCACTTAACTCTTCAAATGGCAGCTATCTCTAAGTCTGATATGGAAACTGGAACTATGACAAAGTCCCCACAGATCACTCCTGAGGATTTTGACACTTGGTGCCAAAGAATGGAAGGCTTCATCAAGTCTCAAGATTCCAGGATGTGGGAGTCTGTTGTCAATGGACCCCATGTACTATGCACCTCTTCAGCTGCTGCTGGTGGTGGCATGATACCAAAGGAGAGGGCTGACTTTTTTGATGAAGACTGGAAAAGGATTGATATTGATCAGAAAGCCATGATAGCCCTCCATACTGCTCTTCCAAACTCCATCTACAGAGGTTTCAAGAAGTGCAAGACCGCTAAACAGCTATTCAATGCAGTGAAACTGATGTATGAGGGGTCCAATGAAGCCAAGGAAAATAAGAAGGACCTCCTGAAGTAGCAGTTTGAAAATTTCACCTTCAAGACAGGTGAAACCATGACTCAATAATACTTTAGGTATGTTGAGATTGTGGACACTTTGGCTCATGTTGGAGTAACTATTGAGAACAGGGATATTGTTAGGAAGTTCATGTCCTCTCTTCCCAATAATGGACACACTACTGTGTGGTCATTAAGAGGACTGAAAACCTCAAGACCCTTACTCTCACTGAGTTGTATGGGATACTCAGTGGATACCAAATGGAGATGAACATGCAACATTCATCTGGTAACTCCAATACTCACCAGAGTTCAACCCTTCATGTGGGTGAAAGGGATAACAGAGAACCATAGCATCATCTTATCTGCTACCCTGAAACTTCACAAAAGGTCCTTTCATCACCTTCCAGAGACACCCAGACACACCCAAAGAGAGCTACATCCAAAGAAGTCTCTTCCAAGAGACAAGTTCCACTCAAGCCTTTGTCTACTGATGAAAGTTCAGGCTACTTTCTCTTCACTCCTGAAGACCTGAACTGTATCCTTCCAGATGATCTGTAATATATGGAGATAGTCCAGCAAATGGCTCTTCTCACTCACGGAGCCCAAAAGTTTTACAAGATGACTGGGAGAAGGTTTCCTAGCAATGCAGCCAGTGGCAAGTTTAGGCTAGACAAAAGCAAAGTAAAGTGTTACAACTGTAACCAGATAGGACACTTTGCCAGAGAATGCAAGGAACCTAAGTCAAATGGTGGCCAAGCATCATCCAGGCCAAACTACACTGAAGGAGGGCACTAGAATGAGAAGCCAAGACAGCAAGCTGCAGTTGCTTTGAATAAGGAGGCTTTGACTGGAGCTTCCAAGCTAAGATGCTTCTCCAAATCAAGCATTCATGGCTGACTATGATGAAGCCAAGGTATTAGAACATCTTGCTCTCCTGATGTATTGCTAAAGTAAACAGATATAGTCCTACTACTTAGAAATGAGATCTGATATGAGTCTTAAACATTTTAAAAGCTGATTTTAAGAGAGCTGAAAATGATTATAAGCTTAAAATAGAAGATCTAGAGAAAACAATTTCAACTCTTAAACATGAGCAAACAAATTACAGGACTCAAATAAAATATCTTTTTACTAAGTTGATAGAATGCTAGGCTGAGCTTGTGATAAGCAAAGCCAGGGCAGAAAAAATGTGTTCTTGAAGAAGAGACCTTCAAGAACAAATATCCTCATCTCTGCATGCAAAAGTTTGTTATCAGAATAAGCAGGCTGGAATCTTGTGAGATACCTCCTCCACATACCCTACTATCAGTAAGATCTCAAGGTGTGGAACTGGTCAAGATGAGCTGCCCCTATAGACCCAGGAATGAAGGATGAAGAGGAGATGGTGAGGAATGAATCTGAAATGAGTGAAGAGAGTCAATCCAAAAAGGGTCACCATGCTCCTGAGGAGAGTATGAAGGTTGGTATGACAAAGACAAAGAGGAAAAACTTGATCATAAAAGCAAGAGAAGATCAAAGAAGGCTCAAGAGATCAAGCCACTTTTGCCTCCAAGTAGAACAAGTGTTTATCTTTGTAGGGTTTGAAGTGGTAAAGTCTAAGGAATCAACTACAAACTCTAGTACCAGAATTTTAGTACAGTTCCAACTCATTCCAGCATAGAAAGGCTGAATTGATGTGTACCACTGCTACACGGTCTGAACCATCCTCCTCCAAGAGCAATTCTCTCCCTAAGAAAATTGCTGCATCATCTGTGAAGAAAAGCCGGAGAAAGAAAGTGTTCAAGTTCAGTCTTGCTCTCAGAAGAAGACTCCCAGAAGGAAGCAAATGGACTGCATCATGTGTGGTAGTACTTCTCATCTGGCTAAGGATTGCTTCTACAATCCTAAATACTATCCACATGTCAAAGAGATGGCTTCTGGGAAGAAGAAGTAAGAAAGCTTAGGAAGGAAAATCTGTTTCCTTCGAAGCTCCAAAATGAATAAGAAGGTAAGTGAAAAATTGCCTTCTGAAGAAAATTTCTCGGAAGAATGGAATGCTTCCGAAGTACTGAAGCTTGCTGCGTGAAAGCAAGATCTTTCAAAGGTCCAGTCTCCGAATCTTCCGAAGCTGCAAAAGCTTCAGAAGCTTTGAAGGTCAAGTCAAATTTTCCAAAGGTGGTGTGGAAGATGAAGGAAGACCGTATGACTGAAGATTCTTCATCAGCAATAGCAAATGATCCTCAGAGCCCGAACATAGGATCACTTACTGTTTCATTGACTTTAACTCATTTTAACAAGCCCAAGACCAACGAGGCTTGGGTTTCCAAATGTAACTAAATCATCTCTTTTTATGCAGGAACAACCAAAGCAAACATAAATGTGTGGATCATTGATAGTGGTTGATCCAGGCACATGACAGGCAATGAGTCCTTACTTTAAAACTTTGAATGATTTGATGGAGGACCAGTTGCTTTTGGAGGAGATGTAGGAGGTTACATTACTGGCAGGGGTAAGGTTACAAATGGTAAGCTCACCATTGAAAAGGTAAACTTTGTCAAAGAGCTTGGATACAATCTTTTGAGTGTGTCCTAATTTTGTGACCAAAAACGTCACATGCTCTATACTAAGCATGAGTGCATTGTTCTCAAGCCCGAGGTTGACATTCCTCAAGAGCATATTCTGCTCAGAGCCCCCCTGATAGGGACAGGTATAAGATGGATCTGTAGGAAACATCTCCCTCTGGAGAAGTTTCTTGCTTTCTGTCTAAAGCAAATAGTGATGAGTCTTTCCTTTGGCATAAAAGAATGTGCCATATAAACTTTAAACACATGAATAAATTGATTAAGAATGATTTGGTAACTGGAATGCCAAAGAAAGAGTTTAAAAGTGATGACCACTGTGTTGCATGCCTAAAATGGAAGCAACACAAAGTGTCTTACAAGCCAAAGGAAATGAATTCTATCACTGCTCCCCTACACTTGTTAGATATGGATCTGTTTGGCCCTACCAATGTAACAAGTCTAGGAATGACCTCTTATTGTTT
This sequence comes from Flaveria sonorensis, assembly GCA_025506505.1. NCBI lineage: Eukaryota > Viridiplantae > Streptophyta > Magnoliopsida > Asterales > Asteraceae > Flaveria > Flaveria sonorensis. The sequence continues at coordinate 41,411,595 of CM046440.1, read as the reverse complement.
AGTGATCACAGATGATTTTACAAGATTCACTTGGGTGTTTTTCCTTAGAAATAAGGATGAAACCCCGGAAATCTTAAAGAACTTCATTCTGAAAATTGAGGATCAATCTGATCACAAGGTCAAGACCATAAGATGTGATCAAGAAACTAAATTTAAAAACCAAATCCTTGATACCTTTTGTGATGAAAAAGGTATTTCAAGACATAGAGTGCTCCCAGACTCCTCAGCAAAATGGTGTTGCTGAGAGGAAAACAGGACACTTATTGAAGCTGCTAGAACCATGTTGTCTGACTTTAAACTGCCTATCACCTTTTGGGTAGAGGCTGTCAACATAGCCTACTATGTGCAGAACAGAGTTTTAGTGGTTAAGACCCACGGTAAGACTCCCTATGAACTGTGGCACAAAAGAGGCCATTCATTGGTTTTCTCAGAAATTGATGTCCTTACACCATCTTGAATACCAAAGATCAATAGCCAAGTTTGCTGAGAAAACAGACGATGGACACTTTGTTGGATATTCTTCTCAAGCTAAGGCTTATAGAGTAAACAATCTTAGAACTAGAATCATTGAGGAGTCAGCCAATGAGACTTTCAATGAACACACACCCTGTGTGAAAGGTTCTGGTCCAGATTGGCTGTTTGATCTTGATTTAGTTACTAACTGTTTAACAAATCTTGTGAGAATGTTTCAGGATCTATAAATAACAGATCAACAAAAGATCCTGATCCAAGATTTGAGCTGAGAAGACCAACCAAGAAGACTACTTCAGCTCCAGTGGTGACTAACCCTGTAATTGAGGCTCCTATCAGCACAAGCATGACAAATACTACTAATTCAACTAAATTGCCTTCAAATTCCAGCTCAGAGGCTTAGAATTCAGGAGAAGGAACCTCTAATGCAGGAGGAATTGGAGGTGGTGACAGTCATCAAGAATTTCTTGATGTTGATAACCACTCCATTAAAGACAACATGAATGATGTCACACACTCATTGGATCAAGTTTCTCTTGACAAGTGTGCTGATGTGGTGGGAAACACCACATTACTATATCAGAATTTCTCTAATTTAGATCTATCCAACCAACTCCATGTGATCCTCAACTTCGGATCCACAAGTCACATCCCACTACAAACATCATTGGAAATGTTGACCCAGGGGTAAGAACAAGAGGACAAACTCATGACAGCCATGTTTGTCTGCATTCTTGTTTCTTATCTCAGATAGAGCCGAAGAATGTTGATGAGGCTTTAAAGGATGGAAGCTGGATTGAAGCTATGCAAGATGAGCTGCTTCAAATCAGAAGACTGAAGGTGTGGAACTTATGCCCTCTTCCTCAAGGAAGACTGTCATAGGTACCAAATGGGTATTCAAGAACAAAGAAGGATGATAGAGGAATTATCATCAAGAACAAGGCTAGACTGGTTGTCCAAGGATACACTCAAGAAGAAGGGATTGATTACACTGATGTCTTTGCTCCAGTTGAAAGACTTGAAGTTGTAAGAATATTCATGGCTTATGCTGCATCCAAGGATTTCAAGGTCTACTAGCTTGATGTGACATGTGCTTTTTTCTATGGGTGATGATGAAGAAGTTTATATCAACACCACCTATCTTTTACAAACCCAGATCATCCTGATTATGTCTGCAAGCTTGATAAAGCTCTACATGGACTGCCTTAAGCTCCAAGAAAGTGGTATGAGAAACTATCACATACCTCTGTCATCATGGATACAAAAGATATACTATTGAGGGGACTCTCTTTATCAAACAACAGGGAATGACACACTGCTAGTTCAAAATATATGTAGATGACATCATTTTTGGTTTCACTATCCAAAGCTCTGGAAAGACTTTGAGATGCTGATGAAGAATAGATTTGAATTAGTGCCATGGAGAACTCAGTTTCTTTCTAGGAATTCAAGTGAAGTGGGTTGAAGATGCCTTCATTAGTTAGTCAAAGTATGTACAGGACATACTTACAAGATTCAAGATGACTGACTGTAAGGTTCAAAGACACCCATAGCCAGAAACCACTCCCTTGGTCCTGATCTTGAAGGGGAGTGTGTTGATGAACCTCTATACAGGCTTTGATTTGGTCACTTATGTACCTTACTGCTAGCAGGCATGATATTATGTTTGCCACATGTATATGTGCAAGATATCAAGACAACCCTAAGATGTCACACCTAATCACTGTCAAAAGGATTCTCAGATACCTCAAAGGTACTCCAAATCTAGGCCTTTGGTATCCAAAAAATTTAGACTTTAATCTGTATGCTTATACAGATAGTGATTATGGTGGCTATAATATGACTGCAAAGTCCACATCTAGGGGATGTCAATTCCTTGGTGGAAGGATAGTCTCTTGGCAATGTAAGAAACAATCCTGTGTGTCTGCATCAACTGCTGAAGTTGAATACATTGCTACTACAAGCTGCTGTGCTCAAGTGCTTTGGATTCAGAACCAGATGCTAGACTTGGGTTCAACTTCAAGGAGACTCCCATCCATATAGACAACAACAGTGCCATCTCTATTATAGAGAATCCTGTGCAGCACTAAAGGACCAAGCACATCAACATCAGGTATCATCTGACTAGGGATAATTTTGAAAAGGGGTTGATCAACTAATCAAAGTTAACACAATGAACAATATGAGGATCTGTTCACAAAGGCATTTGATGAACAAAGATTTAAATCATGTATCAGCTATTGAGATGATTAACTTTGAATAGATTTTCTTCAATAAATTATCAACTTTATTTCTAAAATTGTATGTCCTAGTTGTCTATTAGATCACCTCCTAAGCCAGTTCTCTTTGGAAGAAAACTAACTTTTAACTGATATTCCTTAGATTTGTGAAAATTACCTTCGGAGGAACTCAAATTGCCTTCGGAAGAAATTTTAAGTCTTTAAATCATTTAACAGCTTATCTAAGATTTACCTTCGGAAAAAATTCTTGGAGTATCTTCCGAAGCTTAAATTTGTATATAAGCACTTAAATGCATTCAAGAACAAATATCTTCCGAGAGCAACTAAGTCTCGAAGACTTATTCAATTCTTCCAAAGCCAAATTTTCAAATTCTTTGAAATATCTTCCGAAGAAAAAATTGCCTTTGAAAGCTTTGCAGCAAAGCCAACTCCATGTGATCCTTCAACTTCGGATCCACAAGTCACATCCCACTACAAACATCATTGGAAATGTTGACCCAGGGGTAAGAACAAGAGGACAAATCATGACAGCCATGTTTGTCTGCATTCTTGTTTCTTATCTCAGATAGAGCCGAAGAATGTTGATGAGGCTTAAAGGATGGAAGCTGGATTGAAGCTATGCAAGATGAGCTGCTTCAAATCAGAAGACTGAAGGTGTGGAACTTATGCCCTCTTCTCAAGGGAAGACTGTCATAGGTACCAAATGGGTATTCAAGAACAAGAAGGATGATAGAGGAATTATCATCAAGAACAAGGCTAGACTGGTGTCCAAGGATACACTCAGAAGAAGGGATTGATTACACTGATGTCTTTGCTCCAGTTGAAGACTTGAAGTTGTAAGAATATTCAGGCTTATGCTGCATCCAAGGATTTCAAGGTCTACTAGCTTGATGTGACATGTGCTTTTTCTATGGGGTGATGATGAAGAAGTTTATACAAACAACCACCTTTTACAAACCCAGATCATCCTGATTATGTCTGCAAGCTTGATAAAGCTCTACATGGACTGCCTCAAGCTCCAAGAAAGTGGTATGAGAAACTATCAACATACCTCTGTCATCATGGATACAAAAGATATACTATTGATGGGACTCTCTTTATCAAACAAACAGGGAATGACACACTGCTAGTTCAAAATATATGTAGATGACATCATTTTTGGTTCAACTAATCAAAGCTCTGGAAGACTTTGAGATGCTGATGATGAAGAATAGATTTGAATTAGTGCCATGGGAGAACTCAGTTTCTTTCTAGGAATTCAAGTGAAGGGGTTGAAGATGGCATCTTCATTAGTTAGTCAAAGTATGTTACAGGACATACTTACAAGATTCAAGATGACTGACTGTTAAGGTTGCAAAGACACCCCATAGCCAGAAACCACTCCCTTGTCCTGATCTCTGAAGGGGAGTGTGTTGATGAACACTCTATACAGGGCTTTGATTGGTCACTATGTACCTTAATGCTAGCAGGCATGATATTATGTTGCCACATGTATATGTGCAAGATATCAAGACAACCCTAAGATGTCACACCTAATCACTGTCAAAAGGATTCTCAGATACCTCAAAGGTACTCCAATCTAGGCCTTTGGTATCCAAAAAATTTAGACTTTAATCTGTAGCTTATACAGATAGTGATTATGGTGGCTATAAATGACTGCAAAAGTCAACATCTAGGGGATGTCAATTCCTTGGTGGAAGGATAGTCTCTTGGCAATGTAAGAAACAATCCTGTGTGTCTGCATCAACTGCTGAAGTGAATACATTGCTACTACAAGCTGCTGTGCTCAAGTGCTTTGGATTCAGAACCAGATGCTAGAATTGGTTCAACTCAAGGAGAATCCCATCATATAGACAACAACAGTGCCTCTCTATTATAGAGAATCCTGTGCAGCACTAAAGGGACCAAGCACATCAACATCAGGTATCATCTGACTAGGGATAATTTTGAAAAGGGGTTGATCAACTAATCAAAGTTAACACAAATGAACAATATGAGGATCTGTTCACAAAGGCATTTGATGAACAAAGATTTAAATATCATGTATCAGCTATTGAGATGATTAACTTTGAATAGATTTTCTTCAATAAATTATCAACTTTATTTCCTAAAATTGTATGTCCTAAGTTGTCTATTAGATCCATCCTAAGCCCAGTTCTCTTGGAAGAAAACTAACTTTTAACTGATATTCCTTAGATTTGTGAAAATTTACCTTCGGAGGAACTCAATTGCCTTCGGAAGAAATTTTAAGTCTTTAAATCATTAACAGCTTATCTAAGATTTACCTGCGGAAAAATTCTTGGAGTATCTTCCGAAGCTTAAATTTGTATATAAGCACTTAAATGCATTCAAAGAACAAATATCTTCCGAGAGCAACTAAGTCTCGGAAGACTTATTCAATTCTTCCAAAGCCAAATTTTCAAATTCTTTGAAATATCTTCCGAAGAAAAAATTGCCTTTGAAAGCTTTGCAGCAAAGCTTCCGGAGCCAAAATTTGTCTTCGGAAGTTTTACAACTTCCAAGAAAACTAACTTTTTGGGCGCACTTTTCAGAAGTAGGACCCACTTGCTGATTTCAAAGTTTATCTTTTTGTCATAACTTTGTCTCAAATCCACAACATATATCTTCCAAACGGTTCTATTTCGTCTCTTTACTCTCACTGATCCTTACCCTAAAAATTACCCCCGAATTTCATCTTCTTCTTTCTTCTTCACTGTAAAGTTCCTCAAATGGCCAACATGATCGTTGCAACGACCCTGATTTACCATGCACCTACACAGGCAACACAGTCAGGTTGCCCTGTTACACTCTGAGAAGGATCCAAGCATCTCAGATGTGTTAGGTACCTTTCTTCGTCCACTACTTCACCTCCCTTACAATTGATCCTCCTCTCATGAGGATCAGTTGCTTGAGTTCTGGAGGACCTGTCAAGTGGTCACCATGGCGGGGAGAAGCCACTGTCTGCTATAGTGTAGGGGAGGATAGTTTTCATCACTCCGGCCATCATAACACCTATTTGCAGCTGGATGATGAAGCAGGTGAGCTGTCCTTTCCCAAATCTGCTATCAACCACTCCTTTCAGCAGATGGGATATGAAGGTGACTTCTCAGTCAAAACCTTCAGGAAGGGGAAGGTCTTATCTCAATTGAAATACCTTCTCCATGTCGTCATTCATAGCCTTGGATCAAACATGGAGGATGGGATCAAGTTCCAGAAGACCTCTCCTTATAGTCCATGGATGGTACAAGGGTCAAGTTCAGGTACTCTCAATTTGTATATACTAATTACTTGCAAACTTGGACTCTTAGAGTATTATATGTTCCTAGGTATGTTAACACATTCTCAACTGTGAGTTGGGAGTACAGTTGAGGGGAACATGTAATATTCTTAATAGGAGACAAATGAGGCCCGGATCTTCAAATCTTGAAGAATCCAACCGTCGGCTTCTCTGGGGAAGAAACAGCCCTTGTCCCAAAAATGCTTGAGCTCATTGGTCAGGTGACATCCTAGCAGCACCAGCTAGCGATGAACCAACACCCTCGACCTCTCACCCACCTCAAAACACAGCTTCATCACCATCACTACAAAAGAAAACCCAAACGAACCCTGCACTTGCTACTAAGCATGTGCAGGCCCCCTATCAGAACCCATATAGGAGGAAGTGGAATCTTGAGCTCCTACATCCCCTGAGGAGCAAACCACTCCCATCTTCCACTACTCAGTGCCAAGGTTCCTCAGTTCAGCCTGATGAGCTCATAACCCCCAAACAGCCTTAAGCCATCACTCTGAGTCTTAAACTCTAGTGATCAACCTTCTGGGGAAAGCTACCATCCCAACCTCTTGATCTAAACTGCCCCACTCCCTAGTGATCAACCTTCTGGGGAAAGCTACCATCCCCACCTCTTGATCTAAACGCCCCACTCCCAACCTTGACTTCTATTCTGATGAAGATTTGGGCTTCAGTGAGTACCATAAGTCTCTCCTCTCTTGCCACACTCAAGGAAAGATGAGTACTCCTGCTTCCTCCATTTCTAGCCCACATCAGCAAACCCCTACAGAGGTGGATCATCCTAAACTTATTCAAGAAATCCATATGGTAGAGGCTATGACTTTTTCAAGAGATAACATCACTAGGACCTCTACCATGGCAACTCAGCCTCTTGACACTTCACTGGAAGTTGTCATTGGGCAGAGGAAATCCAGCAGCCAAGAAACCCATGCTGGTGGTGAGGAAGAAGACTTAGGTCCAATTCTTTCATCCCCTAATGATTTTTCATTTGAAGATGAGGGGAGTCTGCAACAAAAGGTGCACAAACTATCACATCTTTGCACTTATTTTGTTTCAAAGATAGCTCACCTGGAATCTTAGGTGATTATCTTACAGAAGAGGGTCAATGACCAGCAACTTGAGATCACCAATCTCAAGAGCAAGTTGGCTGAGAGACCCATGAGGACAACTCATCCTGGTCCACAAGAACCTGTGAATGTCATGGATCAATCTCCCAGCTCACCTATGCAAGAGGGTGATACTACCAAAAAGGGGGAGAAAATTCTGACAATCACAGAACTTGGGAGTTCTTCCTAGAGTATGGACATAGAGGAATCACCATCCTCTCTTGCAGATGTTCATACTCAGCAACCTCCTCTAGACAGTAATCTACATTTGCTCATTCAATAACTGTTTGATGAGAGAATACCAAAAGCAATGTCCGCCCTTCTGAGAACCCAATCTAGGGTTAGGGGATGACAGTAATAGGAGAGCTCTTGTGATCTCTAGAGCTCAAGGTCAACTAGAAGTTCTCAACATTTCATACCTGAGTTTCTATAGAGTATCAACTTGATAGATCAGCCACTTGTCAACCCAAGCAATAACAGACAAGCAGCAGGATTGGCAGAAAGAATCCAAGACAGAGGCTAGCAGGTGAGATCTTTGGTCAACTGGATGTTGAGGTAGACCCAGAGATTAGCTTCGAAGGGAAAACCTTGACTGAAGGCCCAGAAGTTGAACCTGTGAACCTTGAGATAGGATCTCCCTCTGAACCCATTACCCTCAGTAAAACACCAGCTGGTGATGGTGTTTCACAACCTCTCTCTGGCCAGAGCTTGACAGCTGAACCAAGCAATGAAGGCCAAAGCTCTCTCCAGCCTGAGTCACCAAAGCCTGTGGTTGACAAAGGCAAAAGGAAACTGACTCCTGAGGAGATTGAGGAGGAGAGAGAGAGAGGAAGATGAAGCTGAGGGGAGAGAGTTCAAGTGGTTCCCCAGGGTTTATGGAAGCTACAATCAGGGCTGCCCCCAGGCAACTCCCTGGAAGATGAGTTAAGGTAGCCAGGCTAAACTACCTGGGAACCAAAAACTATAATGTTGATGAACTCATCTCTCTCCCCTTAGATGAGTTGAATTAACTGGCTGACACAGAGTTGTCAAAGGAGAGGAAGGAAGCTGAGGATGCAGCATTGCTCCTCAAGCACAAGGAAGAAATGAGGCTGAAAAGACTCTGCAAGAACATTCCTGTCCTCTCCCCAGTTCAAGAAAGTCCTGAGCCAGAGATTGTGGCCACTGAACAACCTCAGGTAGTAGCTAAAGAAGAAAGATTAAAGATGATTAGCAACCTGAGTGCCATAGGTTTCTACCAGGCAGATGCACTTCTTCCCTTATCATCTAAGTACATATTGTTTGAATACAATAAGCAGATAGAAGAAAAAGCTAAAAGAGAAAACAAGCTGAAAAGAAAAGATTAAGGAAGAAGCTGTAAAGTCAGGGCCATCATCCACAAAAGCCAAAGAAGTCTGCTGACAGACAAAGGATGATAAGGAAGGAGGCTTGGCCCTATGTCTCTATCCACAATGGATGAGCATATCAGGGTAATCAAAGATAAAGAAGGGAGAGCTGGTGGACTTGCATTCTCCCACCATTCCAGCTCAACCTGAAGTTAAGGTGAAGGTTGAACCCTGAGACAACACAACCTGAACGAGGAGATCCCAACTGAGGGGGACTCAACTAAACAACCTGGTACTCAAGACCAGTCCCCTCAGTTAAAATCATCAGGGAGAAGAAAAAGGATGGCCAGAAGATCATCTTAAGGAAGAAGAGAAGAAAGGCATCCACCTCCCAACCTCAGGATGAGTCAGAGTCCTCTGGGAGTGCATGAAGAGGTCTCTCAACAAACTCCAATCATAGTAGAGCCTCTTGCTGTTGGAAGACAAATTATGTCATGGTCTTATGATGAAGATCAAGACAGATGGTATGTCATAAGAGATCAGGAAGGCATGCATGTCTATTCCTTAGAAGGCATGCTCAATCTTCTTTTGCATGATCTCTTTGACATAAGAAGGTTCTATGTTAGTCTGAAGGATCCAGACCTAATGATGAAGAAAGGTATGCTGAGGATCCTAATATGGACTATAAAATCTAAAGAACTTCTCTGTTTTGGTAGCATCAGCCTAGGGGGAATTTGTAAGATCATCTGAAGATTATGAGGCTGATGCAACCAACAAGCCAGAACAACCAAGTCTTCCATGCATGCACTAAGGAACAAAGATGAACTAGCTTTGGAAGTCTTACACTTTCAAATATGTCTAAGTGTAAGATCTTCCAAAGCTAACAGTTCAGAAGGAGTTACTTCGGAAGTTTCACAATCAAACAGAAAATTTATCTAAGTGTGAATTCTTCCAAAGCCAAAGACCAGCATCTTCCAAAGCCAAAGGTGAAATCTTCCAAAGCTTCAGAGACAAAGTCTTTGAAGCTGAGAAGATGATTTTTTTTGAGGATAGAGAAATATGCTTTCTCTGAATCAACTTTGATAAAGCTGACACACTTTCCGCTGCCTGCTCTGGTGGTTCACCTACTTTACACAAGTTGGTGAAACTTCCATGCTTTATCAAAAAGTAGGAATGGTCTTTTTCTGTAACTTACCTTACTTGTCCTGTAGACTTTTTGTATTAGGAAAAGTCAGTGAGCTATGGCATGTCATAGTCACTAGTCAAAAGGCAATCTGCCTTTTGACTTTAGATTGATCTTGTTGTCTAGATTAGTCAAATCCCAACTGCCTTTACATGTAAGTGACGATTGTAGGTTGTAGTATAAAAGTGTCTCAGGTTCCTTGTAATTTCAAATGCTTTGTAACACTTGTAAAAGAACATGAGATCAATATACAACATCCTTGAAAACCAATCTTGTGTTCTTGTGTTGTTTAGTTCTGTCTCTTTAATTTACTTGTTCTTAGTATCATCTGTTTAAGTTACAGTTCCCTATTTGAATTGATAAGTGATCTAAGATCTCTCCTCAGTGTGAAACTAAGTGTTAAGTACCCTTACCCAGTCCTGCAGAAATTTATAAATATAGTGGATACTGTTCTATTTATAGCAGATAAAATGCCTGTACAAAATGACCCTAAACTACCTGACACATACATCAGAATACTAGTCTAAGTACAAAATAAAGATCCGCATTTCTTCTGTTGAGCATCCACGTTAAGTATGTCATTCGCATTGACTAGTGCGGATGAACAAATACTTACCAGCATTTTATTTTGCTTATCCGCTTTAGTAAATACAGATGAACAAATACTTTGCCATATTTGTTCTTGCTCATCCGCATTGAAAATACGGGACAACTGATACTTGTCTTTTTCTTCTGTTTTATTCACCCGCATTAATCATTGACTTGTGTAGATACTTCCAACAAAAAACAACCTTCAACCACTCTTGAAATGGCATGCATGATCCTTTCAAGGTCTAACAATACTCCCCTTAAGGATTTTACAACCTATGTACTTCAAAGGTTTGATGGTGGTGGGGGTTGTGAAGATTCTGGTGGTTCTTCTTTCACCTGTGCTGGGAAGAAGGGATCAGCATAAGGTTCAGGGGCTGTTGTAGAAGCTGTTGTAGGCCGGATTAGAGGAGAATTGAGTAAGGTTGGATCCAAAATTGCTTTGACCATGGTAGCAAATTCATATGCCTCCTTCATTCGATTGGCATCCAGTACATGCATGATCATTTCCCTCATCCGGTGTATAGTTTCAAGAGGAATCCTTTGAGCTTTGGAGTTGACCTCAAGCTTCATAATGTTCTAGAATTGTAGTGGAACCCTCTTTCTTTTCTTCTGTTCTTTCTTTCTGTTGATTCTGTCAAAGGCTATTTTGAGTATCTTGATGCATTTTAGAAAGAAATACATATCCACTTCTCCCAACTTGTTATCTATTTCTCTAAAGTGTCTTCTGAATATGTAGTGGATATAGGATTCATCTAGCAATCTTACCTTATATCCACTAAATAGCCTTATCTTGGGTCCTTTTCCTCCCCAAGTTCTTTCTATTACCAACTTATAAGTTTTCTTATCATAGAATACATTTGAGATTGGTTTGGTCTTGTGGGTTCCAGCAACCATCTTCCTTTTTAATGACTCAGTTGGTTTTACATTTAGCTCAGTAAATACCAACTCTTTAGTCTCTTTCTTTTTCTTCTTCTTTTCTACAGGATTATTGAATGATTTGTCTTTTCTGATGCATATTGCCTTTAGAGCTTTGAAGTTGTTAGTTTTCTTAAACATCTTTAGAATTTCTTCAAACTCATATACTCTATACATTGCATTGTGATTAATCAATTCCAGCTCTACTAATTCTTTCAAGTCATGTATATGCAGGGAGTTCACTAATGCAGTGTACTCAGCGAAGAATTGAACTAGCAATGAGATACGTTTTACCATAAACATGTTCCAATCACTGTCATACTTCCAGGAAATGATCTTTACATCTACTTTGCCTTCTGGAGTAGACACACCCCTAATCATCTCTAAAGTGGTCAACCTTTCATGAAACTCCACTTGAGAGGGTTGAATAAACCACTCAGGATTTTTGTGCAACATGGGCACCAAGACATCATGGTTATTGGTAGTGAATTGCATGCCTTGGGCTGAAATTCTAGTTCTGGGCTTCCTCCCTACAACCTCCCCTTCTATTGTTTTCAATCTTTCTTTCTTTTCATTGATTATCTTGAGGATTGCAGCCTGGTGGGAATTAGTCTTCATGTTTCCTAGTTTTCTTCTAGTTAATCCTTAAACAGAGAGATAATCCTTCATTTCCTTATCTGTCATGCTGTAGGGATCCTGATATTGAAATTGAGGCACTGGAGTTTGTTGAGTCTGTCTTGGTGTGAATGAGATTGGGGATCTGACTTTCAAATTAGGCTTTTTCATCTTTTCCTCTTTCTTAATTCTTTTCTTCTCATAATTAGTCACAAAGGTAGGGTTTAGAAGTTTTTGCATCTTATTGACTTCCTCTACCATTCCCTCATATGTCATTCCAAATACACTATTAGCATCATAACCGTGATTAGTTAGGAACATAGCTTTGACCATCAAATCATCAGTTTGAGCATTTTCCACCATCTCCTCAATAGATGACTTAACCTTTGTAGGACTCTCCTTGAATTGAGCAACATAACTAGGCTTCTTGGATCATCCTTTTGTTTCTAGGGAGCTATTTTCTCTTTTACCATTGGCATTTTGCCTTTGGCCTTCTCAGACAAGTACTTTCTCTTCCTGGAATATGTATGCAAGTACTAAGGCTTTGGCTTCTTTTTCTTATCTTTCTTTCTCAAGACTTTCAACTTCTTCCTTTTGCTTTTCAGCAGCTTCTTTTTCTCTAAGCTCTTCACACAGCTTGATGACAAGTTCCTTTTGCTAATCAGTCAAAGTGACTGTAGGAACAAGCTATAGGCCTAGTTCTTCTTCTAATGGCACAGGGTTAGGGGGAATAACCACAATTGGTTCAACTGGAGCACCATGTTCTTTGATAAATTTCCAAATATTATCATCAATAATAAAATCTCCAAAAGAATAAACATCTAAGTCTTCAATCAAATCTTTCATTTCAGACTCCTCATCAAGTCTGCCTTTAGATGTTGGTTCAGAATAAACCACCATAGCAACACTTTCTTCTTCCTCCCTAAGCTCACTGTGTTAGGTTTCAGGCTCATCATCCTTGTCTTCATCATCACCACTACTCCCACCGGAGACATCTTCATCTCTTTTTTTATAAGGCCCCATTCCCGGGACTCTTACAGTTGGTCATTCATCGCATAAAACATTTAAAACACATCATTTTTTAGTGGAAACATAACTTTTCATTAATAAATTAAATCATTTCAAATCCTCACATCTTTTCTTTTACATCTCAAAAATTTTATTCATACAATAACATTCTTAAAAATATTTTTTGAACATCTTTTCATTAATATTTTTTCAAATCCTCACATCTTTTCATCGCATAAAACATTTAAAACACATCATTTTAAGTGACTCAGGTTGACTTCAGATTCTGCAACATTTTTTGAAGGACCGGCCTTGGAACTTACTTGTCTTATGGGCATTTGAAAGCCATCATAAGGATCCTCATCATCCAAAGATGATTCAAAACTAGTAGATTCACTAGATTCAACAGATTCAGTTGAAGTCTCCGGAGAAGAATGAATATGAGATACATGAGGAGAATGAATGGGAGATACTCTGAAAGGAGATGGGATACTAGCATCTTGAACTGAAGGCATAGTGTGAAGATCACCACCTACATCAACCTATGGTGACACTTGCCTTAGTCCTTCTTCTGTTGCTTCACCATGCTCTTCAATAGTTTGTTGATCAAGAGCAGCTATTTGTTCTTTTATTATCTTATGCACATCAACAGGGACATCATCATGAACTTGTTCCCTAACATTAGGAATAGCTTCCTTAGCTTCTTCTTCATGAACATCTTCTAGATTGATCTGCTGTAGCATCCATGGAAGTAAAGGCATGAATGTTCCACTGTAGAAGTTCCTCGGGTTTCTCTTCTTGATATACTAGTAGGATTTGACATTTTAGTGAGGAATGTCCATCACAGGACCTTCTGCTACAATATTAAGAAATTCTTCATTGATGAGGCATTGAACGAATTGAGGATACATCAAAAACATGTGTCTTATGCCTTCCTGAATGTTGGACAATAGGCCATTGAACACATAAGCAGACATATTGAATTGTCTGTTAGTGCACAAGGCACAAAATCATCGAAGATGTAGTGATAGGGATGTCATTCCAACCAGTCTTCCTTTTTGACAAGCAATGTTGGAATAGATGAATAAAAAACCTCCACTATAAATCTAGTAATCCCTTGACAATCTGTTTTCCTTTGAAATCCCCTTTATAGCCAATATCAGCAAAGATGGTCAGAATGTCATCCTCTTCCCTTTCTTGGGGAAAGTTGGCATCATCCCCAAACTGTAGACACTGTCTCACAGTTTGTTTAGAGATAACTAAGGTATGATTATCAGTGATCCTTCCAGATATGGTCCTCACACCATCAACTTGATTCACTTTAGTAGTTCCCCAAAATGATCTGATGAAGTTCTTATAGATAATGGGTCTAACAATGATAGCATGTGCTATTCTTGATATGGAAATGAATCTGATCATGTCTCTTAAACCCTCAGCCTCTGGCACATCCGGATCAAGATATCCACTGACATTGTGGAGTTTGCTCTAAATAAGATTTGCCATAGATGTGTAATAGAGACACATGTGTTAGTAATGTACTAACAAATATCAAATTGTACAACCAAGAACAGGTTTGACTTTCTCAGTTTGACTTTCTCAGTTTGACTTTCTCAAGTCAAAATTAAGAGTTCAAAGACACAGTTGTATAGCAATTTGACCTATCTTGGATTTTATGGTTTTTTAACTATTTGTGTTATGTTTTTATGATGATTTTCAATCATATGAACTATTTTAAACATCTTATTACATTGCAACATTAGATTTGAGTTCAACATTTTAAGTCTCCGTTTCCCTTGTTCATCGTGGTTAACCTAGGATTTCTGAATCGATTGTTCCCTATTGTAAACATCAGAATCCATTTCATTGAACTCGAAAATTTTGTTAAAATCCACTATTTATGGTTAATTTTGATTTTTTTTAAACCTAGGGTTCTATGTTCATCACTGGTCCGGTATTTGATGTACTCAAATCGACCAAGAATCACCTTGTTTCGATACTACTTGAATGAACAATCAACATGCAAGGTTTGTGATGATTTGAATGTTTGATGATGATTAGTCGAAAAATGCTCTTCGTACTTTGGTTCTCTCAAATTTGAAAAGTATTAAATGAGTTTGATTAAAGCGTTTAAATAGTCAACTGAATGAATTTCTTAAACTTTGCAAGTGAATGAAGCAATGCGAAAAATTTAAGTTTTCCACTGTAGCAGATGCAGAAGAGATTTAACTTGTTCGCATTTGTGTACTATAGCAAATGCGGGAGAGATTTAACTTGTCTGCATTTTTGAACTTCTATCCGTATTAGTTAATGCTGTTGAGTGTCAGTAGTACTTTGCTTCACATTTCCCATCCGCATTAACAGAGGTTCAAACACTTGTTTTATTTTTGGTACAAATACACAACACTGTCATCTACATTAGCCATGCCATCCACATTAGGGAAATGCATATGAACAAAAACATATCCGCACTAGGAAATGCGGAAGAACAAAAATTTATCCGAATAAGTTTCTGCCTTGGTGCTTTATGGAGACATTGTTATACACATTTGTTTTTCATCTTGGAGACAAATATGGATGACTTAACACATCCGCATTCATTTCACTTGGTTTTTCTTCCACAAAACTATTACCCGCATTGGTTAAATGCCTGGGTTACCTTCACCCGCATTAACCAACACTGTTACCTGTATTAAAATTTGAACTTTGTCAAAAATTAATGTTTTTGTTGTGGATAGTTTTGACATTTTTTACACTGTTTCTTTGACTTTTATAAAGTTTTGACTGTGCTAGGATTGTCAATTCTTGCTTGGATTGAATTGAACAACCGGGGTGATACAAATTTGATAGTTTTGGCTGATCTTGGACTTTTGTGCTAACAAAGGTGTGCATACACTGAGATACAATAGTATAACATCCACACCAATATAGCCATTTTTCTAATTTTATATTTTTCAAGAACAGAAACAACTGTACAACATAATTAAAATATTTTTGAGACTTTGCAAATTTTTCATGTTTTTGTGAGTATTTTTATAAAATTTTAATTACTCCCCCTAAAGTTTATATCTATATGGGATAAAATATTTAAAGATTTTAAAATTTTGAATACTGAAAGGAAAATATTTTTGTAATTTTTGATTTTCTTATCTGTACTTGAAGTAGAAGTATACCTTACTTGGGATCATATCAATCTTATCTTTCATAAATGTAAGCAATTGTTAGTGAAATAGACATAATCATGAACATATTGATTGTATGTATGTTTGTCCTCTTAAACTCATGCTTGGTTAATATTTTAATGCTTGTGATCTTTATCATGTTTTAAGTCGATTAAATATTCAACATGTACCTCACACTCAAAAGCATGCCAAGAACAACCACCAGTATGAAATGCATGATAGAACTTCTTCACAACTTGCACGACCAGGTCATTTAAATAATGAAATCTCATTTTGTTTTGGGTAAGAGGGATCCTCATTAGAATTCTTTTAATTTGATCCTTATATTTATTTGATCCTTATTGGGATATTTTTTGCACTTCACTTTGGAAGGTAATCCTCTTTGGGATTCTTTTTATTCATTCACAAGGAATATAGTCTAGAGTAGACTTTATTAATTCATCCATTTTGGATGTATTCCACATTGGGAATCTTTTTGGATTATGACATCAGCACTTTGTGCCTGTATCTCCATGTCTTTGGTTAGCAAAGAAGTGGAGAAAGTGATATGGGTGAATGAGATTCATAAGGCATCATTACCCGGTTTGTTTATGTTACTACACACACACCCACTTGAATAAGCTAATACTTACTCACATCCTGAGATGATGGCTTCACAGTTGAATATGACTTTAGTTCATCATAGCATGTATCTTCTTTTCCAAGCTGAACCTAGCCGCATATCAGATAAGTCATGTCAGTCTTTTAATATTTTGAAATAAGCACTATGAATTATATAATGACTGTGATTATATCATTTCCCATTGGTTTTACATATCATTTTCTTCAACGAAAATAACTTATTTTTGTATTTTTTTTATAACATTTGAATGTTCTTGCAAATTTTAACTTTTACTCAAGGTTAATCATGCCAATTGATTGAACTAAGAATTCAAACCGACTAGGGTCAAAGCTAATCGATTGTCCGTGTGGACCTGTATCAACTTGATTAGCCTTTTCAGCATAGTCTCTCAAAAAGTGATATCTAATTTCAATATGTTTAGTTTTTGAGTGCTAAAATGGATTGTTTGTTATGAACATGGCGGCGGTGTTGGCAATGTGAATTGGAGTGTGCAAGAAGTTATAACCATAATCTAGTATCTGGTTTTGAATCCAGAGAACTTGAGAGCAACAAGCGGATGCTGCTATGTACTCAGCTTCTGCTATGGAAATAGACACGTTTGTTTGCTTTTTTGCAATTCCAGGAAACCAGTCTGGGACCAAGAAATTGACAACCCCCAGAAGTGGACTTCCGATTGAAGTTGCATCCCCCGTAGTCAATGTCTGTGTAGGCATAGAGGTTGAAGTCTCCCTTCTTTGGATACCATAATCCAAGAGCAGGATTGCCCTTGAGATATCTGAATATCCTATACACCATTACATGTGATTCCTTGGGATCTGCTTCATATCTGGCATAAAACGTACACCAAGCATTATGTCAGGCCTGCTTGCTGTTAGATACATGAGTGACCCTATCATTTATCGATAGTGAGTCTGATCCATTGATTTGCTATCTAAGTCTGGACCAATCTTCATTTTTGTATCAATAGGAGTTTTGATAGATTGACAATCCGCAAAATGAAATTTCTTCAACATGGTTTCCATGTATTTTGATTGATTGATGAAGATTCCATCTGTTGTTTGTTGTACTTGCAACCCTAAGAAGAACGTAAAGCTCCCCCATTGCACTCATCTGGAACTTAGAATGCATAAGGTCTTCAAAATCCTTGCAAAGTTGTTTGTTTGTTGATTCGAAAATGATATCATCCACGTTGATCTGGACTAGTAACATTTCATGTTCTTTTCTTATTTTGAACAATGTCTAATCAATCTTTCCTCTCTCGTACCCATGTTCCAGAAGGAAAGACGATAGAGTCTCATACCACTTTCGTGGGGCTTGATGTAGAGTAAGCAAGAAAAAGTTTGATGGCTTCTAATCTCGCAGCAGGTGCAAACACTTCATAATAATCTATTCTTTCTTCTTGAGTGTATCCTTGTGCAACCAATCTTGCTTTGTTTCTGATAACAATGCCCTAGTCATTAGTCTTGTTTTTGCATAACCATCTGGTACCAATAGGGTATTCTCCTTTGGGAAGGTCTACTAGCTGTAATACTTCTTGTTTCTTGAACTGCAGCAATTCTTCATGCATTGCCTTGATCCAACTGTTATCTTGAAGAGCCTCTTTTATATTCTTGGGTACAGTTTGACACAGAAAGCAAGAAACAAACAGATGTTTGTAGTACTTGACTCGCTTCTTGTCACCCTCTCATCTAATTCACCAATGATGCTTAACACTGGATGATCCTTATGTATCCTGGTGGTTGGAATTAAGTCATCCGCAATTGATACATCAAGGTTGGAGACATTTAGATTATCTTGGTGAGAGACACTTTCAGGTTGGGAGAGAATAGGAGAATTGTGAAAGTAATCAAAGGCTCCATCAGCCTCAGCTTCAGCATTAGCAACACTTTAAAGACTTTCATCATTTGCATTTTCTTTAGTTTCAACTGGCTAGTAGTTGGTTTTGGATTTCTAACTTTAATAGATAGTTTTGCTGAACGAGTGGGCAGTGTACTAGGACCAGCCTCAGTTGAGACACTCTAATTTTGTACTTCTTGTCTAACAGGATCAACTTGTAATGGAACTTCTTCATCGGATTGATTAGTAGAAGATGGAGGAATCCTTAGAAAGTCACCCATTTTCTCTACTATTTCAGAAGATCTAGCTGATTGTAGGTTACCTGCATTAGACAAGTGGAACTGATCAAAAGATCTTGTAAAAGAGTCAATATCAAACAACCAATCGGGACCATTCATTGACTTAGGAAAGGAGTGCTCATTGAATTGAACATTTGTTGATTCATCAATAATGTTAATCTAGGATTAAACACTCTGAAAGGCTTTGAGACTGAGGAATAACCTACAAAGAATAACTCATCAGACTTAGGAGCAAACTTTTCTAAATGGTCTCGGGTGTTTAATATTGAGACATGACAACCAAATGACATGAAAAATCCAATAAATTGTTTTCTATGAAAAAGCAATTCATAAGGTTAACTATCAAAGTTCGATTTTGCACATAACATGATATGTTGACTACTTCGGCCCAAATGGTAATTGGCAGCATAGCATCGGCTAGCAATGTTCTTACTGCTTCAATTAGTGTTCTGTTTCTCCTTTCAGCCACCCCATTTTGTTTAGGAGTTCTAGCTACATAGAATTGATGAGCAATGCCTTTGTGTGGGCAAAACGAACATAGATTTTCATTCTTAAACTTTGTCCGGTTATCACTTCTAATTGATTTTACCTTTTGATCAATTTGATTTTCAATTTTAATGATAAAATATTTTATTATTTGGGACGCTTCATTTTTATGAAGTAGACAGAAGACCCATGTGAATCGTGAAAAGTCAACAATGATGACTAAACAATACTATTTCTTGCCAATACTCATGACATGATTTGGTCCAAAGAGATCCAAATGAAGTAACTTCAGTGGAATATTGTTTGTGTTCACAAGCTTTGGTATACGGGAAGATTTATGTTGTTTGCTTTTGAGACATGCAGAACAATGGTCAATAAAATGAAATTCATGTTGAGGTAAACCAATTACATGATTTCCTTTTACCAATCTTTTCATGTTTTTGAAATTTGTGTGTCCCAAACGTCTATGCCAAAGCTGTGACTCATCAAATGATGCTTTCGACAAAAGACGTGTTTCTTCTATTGGTTAAGCAGAAGTAAGGCTCAAGACGTAGGTGTTATTCTTTCTCAAAGTCTTCAAGAAAACCATTCTTTAGGAATTTGAAATCCTGGTTTCAGAATGTAGCAATGGGTGTCTATGAAGTGAGTGGAATATTTCTTGTTACAGATCTGAGACACGCCAAGGAGGTTGAAATTCAACTGCTCACAGTAGTTCAATTGTCAAAGCTCAGCCGTCCATGTGTTACAGATCCTTCTCCGGTAATTCTGCCACCTTGTTAGTTTCCACCAAATGCTATGGTAGTTCGTTGTATATGCTTGAAGTCATGAAGGAGGGAACTGTCTCCAGTCATGTGTCGGGAGCATCCACTATCCACATACCATAACTTGTTGGACCTGTGTGGATGACCCTACAAGCATAAAACGAACTAGTTAGAATGTGGAACCCAAGCCATGATGGTCTTGGGTTGCCCGTATCGATCAATTACTGTAACCTTTTGATGCTTGCCTCTAAGTTATGATTTAGAGGTTGATGCTTGGTATTCATCAAATCTTGGTTTAGCAAATCTTGTTTGAATCTTTTTAGCAAACGATTTTTCTTTTTGATGTTTGAAGAATTTATTTGGAGTCCTTTTCATTTTTATTTGATCAATTTCAATTGAGTTGTGTGAAGAGTAGTCAAATCTTTCATCCTTATTTCTATGTAGAAATTGGGTGCGTTTTTTATTTTCAAAAATCACTTTTGTTTTATATCTTGGATGAGAACTAAGTGATTGATTCATATTATGGTTAAGATTCCTTTTGACACTCTTTGACTGCCATGAATCATAGAAGTCATCATCAGAATTTGAAACCCTTGTTTGTTTAATGTGCAATTGACTTCTATGTTTGGCCTTGTCGGTTGATATTGGTGAGATAGGCTTGTTTTGTGGAACTCTCAAGCGTTTCTGATTAAAAAAACAATCAGATGTGTTATGATTTGTCATATCACAGACAAAACAATACTTGTTGAAATAGCAATTTTTAGTTGAATGATTGTTCATTTCACAGATGGAGCAATACTGATTAAAATAACACTCATTTGTGTTATGAGTAGACATGTCATAAATGTCACAATACATTTGTTTGTCTTTTGATTTTGATATGGAGGCTTCATGTGATTTAACAGATTTTCCATTAGCCTCAGATTATGTTTTTAATGAAGAAGGAAATTCAGCCTTCTTAGTTTCTGTAGATAGTTTCACAACTCTACTTGGCTTTGGTCTTTGGAGACTGCCTTTGCTTCTTTATACCCTTACTTGACTCCATTTCAAGTTGGTCTACATCCTTTTTTTTTAATTTAAAAATTGACCCCCTATTTTGACTTTGTTGATGATTTAGTTCAGTTTTCACTTTGATTTTTGAACCATGGGTGATTTCCCTTTGGATGATGGAGAAGCTATTGCTTTACTTTTGGATTTCAGTGAAACCTTTTCTGATTTGCTTGAATTTTTAGGAGATTTAATCTCACTATCAGATCTGCTTTCAGCAGAGGATTTCACTCGTACTTCAGCATTCTCCACCACCTTGAGATTTTTAGGAATGAATTTCACAAATGGTACAATGGCTTTGACTGGGCTATTTGGTTTCTTGTCAACTAAAGGTTTGTCTAAGCACTCTTTGATTTTGATTGGGTGACCGAACTTGATTTTATCCTCATTGGTTTCAATATAAACACTCGGTTTGTTTTGAGGATTAGTTATTTGTGAAACCATTGTTTGAGTTTCAAAAACTTTAGGTTCAGTTGAATCAGAATAAGTGAGTGCCTCAGGCATAATCATATAGTTGTCATTGTATGGAGATGGACAAGAATTGTATCCATTTCCAGTCATATCCTTTGGCTCTTTTTATGAGTCAAATAACTCTTGCAGCTTAACAAAAGAGAATTGAACATTTCAAGTTTCACTTCTATAGTCGATTGCTCAGCTTTGGGTTTTGTTAACAATTCAATTAATTTCTCACTCTCAGCTGTGAGAGTGTACTTTTCACCATGCAGGTTTTCAATATCTGAAAGAAGTTATTTGATTTTAATTTCAAAACTTTTCATATCTTGTTTTAACATTTCAGATTTGACCTTTTCTTCTTTAATTTTAAGAGCTAATTTATGATTATGTTCTCTATATCCATGTACTTCTTGAATGCATTTATCACTACAGAGATTGGATTTTACCTCAGTTGGCATTGGAATTGGACCATCATTAATGTGAGCCATGAGAGCATGATTCTGAAATTAAGGCTTTACTTCCACTGCATATAGGCTCCAGTCACAAACTCCATCTTGTCTGATGACAAGTGCTTTAGAGGTTGGTTGATTGCTTCCCTGAGCTTGATGAGTTAGTTAGGGCTGACATTGATGAGTTTGTTGGTGCTGATTTTGATGCTGATACTGATGTTGATTGCTTGATCAAAAGCTTGAATTGGATTGAGATAATGGCTAACCATATGGAGTTCTTTGGTAATTGTTGTTACTTCTTCCAGGAGCATTACATTCCCTAGAGAAGTGGCCATTCACACCACAATTAAAACACTTTACCTTGAATTTGTCATATCCAAGTTTTATGTTCTCATTAAGATTCAGCTTCTTCCCTTTTCGAAGAATTTCTTGGCTCTCATCATAATCATGGCCATCTGCCATTGCAAGTCCATTTCTTTAACATCATCTGGATCCATTTCTTCTAGATCTTCTTGAATCAGATGTGCTGAAGTAAGCCTTCCTCCTAGATAAGCCTCAAAGTTAGCAACAAAGGTATTGTAGGTTGCCTTTTGGTCTTCAGCTTTTTGATCACTTGCCATGCATATAGGTGTTGCAGTAGAAGGAGTTGAAGATGATGGCTTGTTTGTTTTGAAGTAGCAATGAATACAGTTGTTCTAGCTTGATCTTTGGGAGACAGAAAATCATCTTCTTCTGTTACAAAGGCATTTTCAACTGAATGAGTTTCTGATGGAAACTTATATGCCTTAATGACTTGAGGTCCATTAATATTTTTGCTTTGCTCATCTAACTCCAGAGCTTCAATCTTAACAATGATGATGTTTTAGCTGGTGCTCTAAAGTCAAGAGTGTTCTTCAGCATTGTAACATTCTGCTTCCAATTTTTTGGCAGACTGTGCAGCCTCTTCTTGTTTGTTTCCTTTTCTTTACATGTAACCCCATGATTTCCAGATCATTCACCAACTGTATAAAATGATGTAGCTGCTTGGAGATTGATTCACCCTTGGTATGATGAAAGGTTTCATATTGGTTCACCAGTTTATCTTTATCTATTTTTGTCACCTCACTGCTTCCTTCACACATAATTGTAGCGCATCCCAGACAACTTTGGTTGTTCCATATTTCTCTAGTTTTGAGGACATCCATTTTGAAAGCCTGAGTTAGAATGGAGTAGGCTTTGAGATCTATCTTAATTTTCTTGTATTCCTCATCACCAAGATTTAGATTTGGATCCTCGATGGGAATTCTAACAGTTCTGTACTGAGCTGCTTGATCAGCATTGAGTGAAACAGGAATGTAGGGTCCTTTGCATATGGATATCCAGTAGTTGGGATCCACACCTGTAATGTCATTTCTAAACTTTATTTTCCACTGCTTAAACTCAAACTTATGTTTAAGCATTGGTGGTTTAGATGCATAACCAAGTTCAAAAAAGTTAAAGGAATCCATTATAATAAACTTGATTTTCGATGGTTTGAGTATTGATTAAGATAATTTTTATGTCCAGAATGATCAAACAGTCCAATGTCAAGTTTTTTCTTGTCTTGATGTGGTGAACACTAGCAGCAGTATCTACGAACACCAAAGTGGATTTTAGGTCATATATGATAAATATAGAGTGATAATGAGAGGATTTTGTCTGATTTTGTTGAGATTCAACAATCAAATAGAGTTCTGAGTTTTTGGGTCAAAAGAACAATGATTATTGAAGAATCTTCATGTAATTTCATATGAATGGTTATTAGAAGTATGAAACTTTCTAATAAACAACTCAATCACCAGTTCAGTTGATTTTCATTCAAGATCTAAGCTGATTTTGAGACGAATTCAAGAGCCAAGGCTCTGATAACAATTGACTGGGTCTGAATCTGAATCTGAGTTGATGTGACTCAACTAGGATTTAATATGATGATTGAGGCAATGATTATGTAGGGAAATACAGAATCAATGATCATAAATGCTGAAAATACTAATAAATGCTTGTATATTGATACTGATGAACAAAATACAAAGTGTGATAGGGTTTGTAGCAAAAAGATTGTAGCACTAAAAAGAAACTTACAAATATAGTATATACTATTCTATTTATAGGAAGATACAATGCCTGTACAAAATGACTAAATGACGTGAGGTCGAAGTCTCAATCAAATTTAATCCAATTACTACCAATAGTTAGCGGTAAGTGGGTATCGAACACAGGGAGTTTGTGGAATATGCGTTACCTAAATGGATTGCTAATTAACTAGATTAATCTAAATTGCAATAAAAGTAAATTCAGAATTTTCGTTGTTTGATTTTACCAACTAAGATTAACAAATAAAATGTCAAATTACATGGTTATGTAAACAGTTTAGGAACAAATGACCATCTAAGATTTTCGGTTTCCATTGACAGTCATGTTAAGATTCAACTAGAAAGAACCACATAGACATGGCTCATGTGTTGTTACTTGTTGTGATGAAAGGGAACTAAGTACTCGGATTATAAGAATGCGAGGTTGTTACTCGATAACCAATTAATCAATATCCAACCTTAATACCGCCCATGATATCTTGATTGCCAACAGCACCAAGAACGTATGGTTTAGATTATGATCACGTAGGACCGGGTAAGGGTACTTAACACTTAGTTTCACACTGAGGAGATATCTTAGATCATTTAACAATTCAAATAGGGAACTAGTAACTTAAACAGATGATACTAAGAACACAATTAAATTAAAGAGACAGAACTAAGAACAACACAAGAACACAAGATTGGTTTTAAAGGATGTTGTATATTGATCTCAAGTTCTTTTGCAAGTATTACAAAGCATAAATAAATTACAAGGACCTGAGACACTTTTATACTACAACCTACAACCGTCACTTACATGTAAAGACAGTTGTGATTTGACTAATCTAGACAACAAATCAATCTAAAGTCAAAAGGCAGATTGCCTTTTGACTAGTAACTATGACATGCTGTAGCTCACTGACTTTTCCTAACACAAAAAGTCTACAGGAACAAGTAAGGTAAGTTAGAGACAAAGACCATTCCTATTTTTTGATAAAGCATGGAAGTTTCACCAACTTGTGTAAAGTTGGTGAACCACCAAAGCAGGCAGTGGAAAGTGTGTCAGCTTTATCAAAAGTTGATTTAGAGAAAGCATATTTTCTCTCTCCTCTGAAGAAATCAATCTTCACAGCTTTGGAAGACTTTGTCTCT
Source organism: Flaveria sonorensis (assembly GCA_025506505.1). Classification (NCBI taxonomy): domain Eukaryota; kingdom Viridiplantae; phylum Streptophyta; class Magnoliopsida; order Asterales; family Asteraceae; genus Flaveria; species Flaveria sonorensis. Next base: position 41,386,475 of record CM046440.1, on the reverse strand, counting down.
GAAGCTTCAGAAGATTTCATCTTTGGCTTCGAAAGATGCTGGTCTTTGGCTTCGGAAGATTTCACACTTAGAATAATTTTCTGTTTGAGTGTGAAATTTCTGAAGTAACTCCTTCTGAACTGTTAGCTTTGGAAGATTTTACACTTAGACACATTTGAGAGTGTAAGACATCCAAAGCTAGTTCATCTTTGTTTCTTAGTGCATGCCTTCCTGATCTCTTATGACATACCATCTGTCTTGATCTTTATCATAAGACCATGACATAATTTGTCTTCTAACAGTAAGAGGCTCTACTATTGTTGGAGTTTATTGAGAGACCTCTTCATGCAATCCCTCAGGATGCTCTAACTCATCCTGAGGTTGGGAGGTGGATGCCTTTCTTCTTTTTCTCTTCGAGGTTGATCTTCTGGCCATCCTTTTTCTTCTCCTTGAAGATTTTAACTGAGGGGACTGGTCTTGAGTACCAGGTTGTTTAGTTGAGTCCCCCTTAGTTGGGATCTCCTCTCACAGGTTTAGAAGGAGAGAGAGGAGGACCCTGCTATGGATTAGAAGATGAAGTTGGCTGAGATGCAGCTCCAGGTTCAGGTTGTGTTGTCTTAGTGGGTTCAACCTTCACCTCAACTTCAGGTTGAGCTGGACTTGGTGGAGAATGCAAGTCCACCAGCTCCCCCTTCTTTATCTTCTGCTTGATTATGCTGATATGCTCATCTATTTTGGATAGAGACATAGGGCCAAGCCTCCTTCCGGAGAATCCATACAGCTTCAAGAAGCTCATCATCCTTTGTCTGTTAGCAGACTTCTTTTGCCTTTTGTGGATGATCGCCCTTGACTTTGCAGCTTCTTCCCTTAATCTTTACTTTTCAGCTTGTTTTTCCCTTTTAGCTTTTTCTTCCATCTACTTATTGTATTCAAATAATATGTACTCAAATGGAAAGGGAACAAGTGCATCTGCCTGATAGAGACTTGTGGCACTCGGGTAGCTGATCATCTTTAGTCTTTCTTCTTCAGTTGCTACCTGAGGTTGTTCAGTGGCCATAGTCTCTGGCTCAGGACTTTCTTGAACTGGGGAGAGGACAGGAATGTTCTTGTAGTGTCTTTTCAGCCACATTTCTTCCTTGTCTTGAGGAGCAATGCTACATCCTCTACTTCCTTCCTCTCCTTTGACAGCTCTGTGTCAGCCAGTTCATTTAGCTCATCTAAGGGGAGAGAGATGAGTTCATCAACATTATAGTTTCTGGTTCCCAGGTAGTTTAGCCTGGCTACCCTTAACTCATCTTCCTGAGTTTTTAGCCTGGGGGCAACCCTGATTGCAGCTTCCATAAACCCTGTGGAACCACTTGAACTCTCTCCTCTCATCTTCCTCTTCCTCTCTCTCTTCTCCTCCTTAATCTCCTCAGGAGTCAGTTTCCTTTTCCCTTTGTCAACCACAGGCTTTGGTGACTCAGGCTGGAGAGAGCTTTGGCCTTCATTGCTTGGTTCAGCTGTCAAGCTCTGGCTAGAGAGCTGTTGTGAAACACCATCACCAGCTGGTGTTTCACTAAGGGTAATAGGTGCAGAGGGAGATCTTGTCTCAAGGTTTACAGGTTCAACCTTTGGGCCTTCGGTCAAGGTTTTCCCTTCGAAGCTAATCTCCGGGTCTACCTCAACATCCAGTTGACCAAAGATCTCACTTGCTAGCCTCTGTCTATATAATTTTGATCTTAATTTAAACTCCTCTAGCACCCTGTCTTGGATTCTTTCTGCCAATCTTGTTGCTTGTCTGTTATTGCTTGGGTTGATAAGTGGCAAATCTACCAGTTGACTCTCAAAGATCTCACTTGCTTGCTTGTCTGTTTGAGGGTTGATAAGTGTCATACCCCCAAACCTAGATTGGGTTCTCAGAAGGGGCAGACGTTGCACTTGGTATTCCCTCCTTAAACAGTTGTTGAATGAGCAAATGTAGATCACTGTCTAGAGGAGGTTGCTGATTATGAACTTCTGCAAGAGAGGATGGTGATTCCACTATGTCCATACTTTGGGAAGAACTCCTAGGTTTTATGATTGTCAGAATTTTCTCCCCCTTTTTGGTAGCATCACCCTCTTGCATAGGTGAGCTGGGAGATTGATCCATGACATCCACAGGTTCTTGTGGACCTGGATGAGTTATCCTCATGGGTCTCTCAGCCAACTTGCCCTTGAGATCGGTGATCTCAGGTTGCAGGTCATTGACCCTCTTCTATAAGATAGTCACCTGAGATTCCAGGTGAGCTATCTTTGAAACAAAATAGGTGTAAAGATCTTACAGTTTGTGCACCTTTTGTTACAGACTCCCCTCATCTTCAGATGAAGAATCATTGGGGGATAAGAGAATTGGACCTAAGTCATCTTCCTCATCACCAGCATGGGTTTCTTGGCTGCTGGATTTCCCTTGCCCAATGACAACTTCCAGAGAAGTGTCAAGAGGCTGGGTTGCCATGGTAGAGGTCCTAGTGATGTTATCACTTGCAAAAGTGATAGCCTCTGGCATATGGATTTCCTGAATAAGTTCAGGACGATCCACCTCAGTAGGGGGTTGCTGATGTTGGCTAGAGATGGGGGAAGCAGGAGTACTCATCTCTCCTTGAGTTTGGGAAGAGAGGAGAGACTCATGGTACTCCCTAAAGCCCAAATCTTCATCAGAATAGAAGTCAAGGCTGGGAATGGGGTAGTTTAGATCAAGAGGTTAGGGATGGTAGCTTTCCCCAAAAGGTTGATCACTAGAGTATGGAGACTCAGAGTGATGGCTTAAGGTTGTTTGTGGGGTTATGAGCTCATCAGTCTGAGCATGAGGAACCTCAGCACTGAGTGGTGGAAAGATGGGAGTGGTCTGCTCCTCAGGGGAAGTAGGAGCTCGAGATTCCACTTCCTCCTGTATGGGTTCTGATATGGGGGCCTGCACATGCTTAGTAGCAAGTGCAGGGGTTCGTTGCGATTTTCTTTTGTAGGTGATGGTGATGGTAGGCTGTGTTTGAGGTGGTTGAAAGGTGGAGGGTGTTAGTTCAACACTAGCTAGTGCTGCTAGGTTTGCACCTTGAGCAATGAGCTCAAACATTTTTGGGACAAGGGGTGTTTCTACCCCAGAGAAGCCAACAGTTGGCTTCTTCAAGATTTTGAAGATGCCGAGCCTCATTTGTCCTATTTTAAGAATATTACCTGTTCCCCTCAACTTTGGTCCTAACTCATAGTTGAGAATGTGTTGAACATACCTAGGGAACATGTAATACTCTAAGGAGTCCAAGTTTGCAAGTAAATTAGTATATACAAACAGAGAGTACTTGAACTTGACCCCTTGTACCATCCCATGGACTATAAAGTAGAGGTCTTTTGGAATTGGATCCCATCCTCCATGCTTGTTAGAAAGACTATGAATGACGACATGGAGGAGGTATTTCCATTGAGATGAGACCTTCCCCTTCCTGAAGGTTTTGACTGAGAAGTCACCTTCATAGCCCATCTGCTGAAAGGAGTGGTTGACGGTAGATTTGGGAAAGGACAACTCACCTGCTTCATCATCCAGCTGTAAATGGGTGTTTATGATGGCCGGAGTGATGAAAACTATCCTCCCCAAAACTGTAGCAGACAGTGCCTTCTCCCCATCCATGGTGACCTCTTGAGAGGTCCTCTAGAACTCAAGCAACTAATCCTTATAGAGAGGAGGATCAATTGTAAGGGAGGTGAAGTAGTGAGATAAAGAAAGGTACCTACACATAACTGAGAAGCTTGGATCCTTCTCAGAGTGTAACAGGGCAACCTGATTGTGTTGCCTGTGTAGGTGCAGGAAAAATCAGGGTCGTTACAACGATCAATGTTGGCCATTTGAGGAACCTTTACAGTGAAGAAAGGAAGAAGAAGATGAAATTTGGGGGTAATTTTAGGGTAAGGATCAGTGACAGTAGAGAGACAAAATAGAATCGTTTGGAAGATATATGTCATGGATTTGAGACAAAGTTATGACAAAAAGATAAACTTTAAAATCCACAAGTGAGTCCTACTTTGAAAAAGTGCGCCCAAAAAGTTAGTTTTCTTGGAAGTTGTAAAACTTCCGAAGACAATTTTGGCTTCGGAAGCTTTGTAGCAATGCTTCCGAAGGCAATTTTTGCATCGGAAGATATTTCAAAGAATTTTGAAAATTTGGCTTCGTAAGAAGTGAATAAGTCTTCTGAGACTTAGTTGCTTTCAGAAGATATTTGTTCTTTGAATGCATTTAAGTGCTTATATACAAATTTAAGCTTCGGAAGATACTCCAGGAATTTCTTCTGAAGGTAAATCTTAGATAAGCTGTTAAATGATTTAAAGACATAAATTTCTTCCGAAGGCAATTTGAGTTCTTTCGAAGGTAAATTTTCACAAATCTAAGGAATATTAGTTAAAAGTTAGTTTTCTTCCAAAGAGAACTGGGCTTATGAGGTGATCTAATAGACAACTTAGACACACAATTTTAGGAAATAAAGTTGATTAAGTTATTAAAGAAAATCTATTCAAAGTTAATCATCCCAATAGCTGATACAAGATATTTAAATCTCTGTTCATCAAATGCCTTTATGAACAGATCAGTATATTGTTCATTTGTGTTAACTTTGATAAGTTTGATCAATCCCTTTTCAAAATTATCCCTAATCAGATGATACCTGATGTTGATGTGTTTGGTCTTTGAGTGCTACACAGGATTCTCTATAATAGAGATGGCACTGTTGTTGTCTATGTGGATGGGAGTCTCCTTGAAGTTGAACCCATAGTCTAGCATCTGATTCTGAATCCAAAGCACTTGAGCACAGCAGCTTGCAGCAGCAATGTATTCAGCTTCAGCAGTTGATGCAAACACACAGGATTGCTTCTTGCATTGCCAAGAGACTATCCTTCCACCAAGGAATTGACATCCCCCAGATGTGGACTTTGCAGTCATGTTGCAGCCACCATAATCACTATTTGTATAAGCATACAGATTAAAATCTGAATTCTTTGGATACCAAAGGCCTAGATTTGGAGCACCTTTAAGGTATCTGAGAATCCTTTTGACAGTGATTAGGTGTGACATCTTGGGGTTGGCTTGATATCTTGCACATATACATGTGGCAAACATAATATCAGGCCTGCTAGCAGTAAGGTACATAAGTGACCCAATCATAGCCCTATAGAGATGTTCATCAACACACTCCCCCTCAAGATCAGGACCAAGGGAGTGGTTTCTGGCTATGGCTGTCTTTGCAACCTTATAGTCAGTCATCTTGAATCTTGTAAGTATCTCCTGTAAATACTTTGACTGTCTAATGAAGATGCCATCTTCAACCTGCTTCACTTGAATTCCTAGAAAGAAACTGAGTTCCCCCATGGCACTCATTTCAAATCTATTCTTCATCAGCATCTCAAAGTCTTTGCAGAGCTTTGGATTAGTTGAACCAAAGATGATGTCATCTACATATATTTGAACTAGAAGTGTGACATTCCCTATTTCTTTGATGAAGAGACTCCCATCAATAGTACCTCTTTTGTATCCATGATGATAGAGGTATGTTGATAGTGTCTCATACCACTTTCTTGGAGCTTGATGTAGTCCATTTAGAGCTTTATCAAGCTTGCAGACATAATCAGGATAATCTGGGTCTACAAAGCTAGGTGGTTGTTTGATATAAACTTCTTCATCAATCACCCTATAGAGAAAAGCACATTTCACATCAAGCTGGTAGACCTTGAAATCCTTGGATGCAACATAAGCCAGGAATATTCTTACAGCTTCAAGTCTTGCAACTGGAGCAAAGACATCAGTGTAATCAATCCCTTCTTCTTGAGTGTATCCTTGGACAACCAGTCTAGCCTTGTTCTTGATGATAATTCCTCTATCATCCTTCTTGTTCCTGAATACCCATTTGGTACCGATTATAGTCTTCCCTTGAGGAAGAGGGCACAATTCTGTCTTCTGATTTGAAGCAGCTCATCTTGCATAGCTTCCATCCAGCTTCCATCCTTCAAAGCCTCATCAGCTTTCTTCGGCTCTATCTGGGATAAGAAACAAGAATGTAGACAAATATGGTTGTCATGAGTTTGTCCTCTTGTTCTTACCCCTGAGTCAACATTTCCAATGATGTTTGTGATGGGATGAGACTTGTGGATCCGAAGTTGAGGGATCACAGCAAGTTGGTTAGACAGATCTAAATTAGAGAAATTCTGATCTGGTAATGAGCTGTCTCCCACCATATCAGCACACTTATCAAGAGAAACTTGATCCAATGAGCGTGTGACATCATTCATGTTGTCTTCAATGGAGTGGTTATCAGTATTAAGAAATTCTTGATCACTGTTACCATCTCCATTTCCTCCTGCATTAGAAGTTCCTTCTCCTGATTTTTGAGCCTCTGAGCTAGAATTTGAAGGCAATTCAGTTGAATCAGCAGTATTTGTCATGCTTGTGCTGATAGGAGCCTCAATTATAGGGTTAGTCACCACTGGATTTGAAGTAGTCTTCTTGATTGGTCTTCTCAGCGCAAATCTTGGATCAGGATCTTCTGTTGATCTATTATCTATAGATCCTAAAACATTCTCACAAGACTTGTTAAAACAGTTGGTAACTAAATCAAGATCAAACAACCAATCCGGACTAGAACCTTTCACACAGGGTGTGTGTTCATTGAAAGTCACATTGGATGACTCCTCAATGATTCTAGTTCTGAGATTGTATACTCTATAAGACTTAGCTTGAGAAGAGTATGCAACAAAGTGTCCATCATCTGATTTCTCAGCAAACTTGGCTATTTGATCTTTGGTATTCAAGATGGTACAAGGACATCCAAATATTCTAAGAAAACCAATGAATGGTCTCCTTTTGTGCCATAGTTCATAAGGAGTCTGTTGGACCAAACGAACCAATGAGCCTGATCAGAAAAACCTTTAAGTCCCACAGACATTGTAACAACTGAAGTAGTCTGCAACAGCTGAAGACATCAACTGATAACAAGGTCTGAAGACAAAGTCTGAAGTGAAAGAGCTGAAGACAAAGTCTGAAGTGAAAGAGCTGAAGACAAAGTCCGAAGTAAAAGAACTTAAGACAAAGTCTGAAGACAAAAGCTGAAGACAAAGACTGAAGACCAAGTTTCAGATGTTGTCACAACAGCTGAAGAAGACCTCTTCAGTAGCTGTGATGGTTTCCTTTCAGTAGTTGTATTTTCTTTTTTTGTACTTGTAGTTTCAGTAGTTTTATGTTTCTTCGTGTACTTAGCATACTCTGAGATGTTCTCAGTTGTTGTGAACATTCTCAGTAGTTTGCTTACTTTCAGTAGTTTGTAATAATTCTGTTAGACGTCATTATCAAGTGACATCAGCAGACGTCACATTCCTTTATATAAGGAATGCTGACCTAATTGTAATTAGTGCAGCTTAGAAAAACCTAGCAGCCGCCATACCGAAGCATGTGTGCATGAATGTTATTATCCCTTTTGCAGAAAACCCTATTTCTATATAACCGTGTACTGTTCCATTGAATATTATTGTGTTCTTGCTATATTTGTCTAATTCTTGTTCTAATTCCGCTGCGATTCAACTCTAATTGATCAAACTTAGATCACTGATCCTGACAAATGGTATCAGAGCTGGTTAATCATTGATCGGTTTAACAATTGATCATTGAAACTGCTATTTCGATATCTAAAGTTTGATCGAATTAGCATATTTGCAAGAATTGGTTATAGAGATTGATTTTCTGCTGCTTCTGGTTATTCTTTGAGTTTCTTCTTGGTTCATATTGAGTTTGTTGTGTTTTTGTGCTAAATCTTTTGAAACTTGATTGATTTGGTTTGAATCTGAGAATGACTACTCCTTCTAATGACCCTCACAATACTGGCTCCTCAACCAAGCCTCCGATGCTGGTTAGGAGTGAGTATAACATATGGCAACGAAGAATGCTCCATCACCTGTCTGTTAACAGTTCAGGTTGTTGGACATCTGTGGTTCACGGTCCACACAAGCCTATGGTGAACAATCCGGAGACCAACCAAATGGTTCCGAAGAAGAAGGAGCAATACTCAGATGAAGATCGTAAACTGTTTGAGATTGATGCTAAAGCCCATGGAATTCTGGCCATGGCACTGCCGAATGAAATCTATTCTGGGCTTATGCATCATGAAACTGCTCATGACCTCTGGAATGCTTTGAAGGAACAATTCGGAGGAACTGATGAGGTCTTAGCAAACAACAGAGAAATCCTCGCCCAACAATATGAGACATTCTCTCATAGGAAGGGTGAGACACTGACTCAACAGTTTGAGCGTTTCTCCTGCTTGATCTCTGAGCTGAAAATGGTCAAGCATGAGTATACTAACAGCCAGATGAACAACAGATTCCTCAGATCACTGCCTGAGAGATGGGACACATACACCATTGTCCTACGCTCCAGTGCAAATCTGGATAGCCTATCTCTCACCCAACTCCATGGGAAACTGCTTACATTTGAAAGAGAGATAGAGCAGAAAAGGAAACTGGCATCATCAGGAAAGCTCTCTGATGACTTTGTACCAGGTAACACTGCCTTGGTCGGTCATGAGTCAGAATATGCTGGATCAGAAAGTCATTATGATGAGCATATAGATTTCTCTTCAAACAGTTCTGATCATGCATTTGTTGGTGTTGACAGTCATTCTGGGTGTAATAGTGATAATTTATGCTTTATCATGGATGATTTGCAGGGTATTGCTGATGATGATTTAGAAGAGATGGATATTTTGAGCCAAATGGCCCTGATCAATATCAGATCTCAAAAGTTCTACAAGAGAACTGGTAGGAAATTTCCAGGACTCTCTGGCAAAACCAAAGTTGGTTTTGACAAGAGTAAGTTGAGGTGTCACAAATGCCACAGGCTTGGGCACTTTGCAAGAGAGTGTAGATCAACTGGATCTAACTCCTCTGCACCCTTTGTGACCTTTCCAAGCAATAGTTCACAAAACAAAGGGCAACATCCTGCTAGTTCTGGTCATCACTCACAACCTCAATCTCCTGCATACTTTGTCCCTCAGGGTCCAATGCCATATCCTTATCCCTGCTATTACATGCCACAGCCAAATCCAGTTCATGTCCTATAGCACAACAACCTCAAGCCCTACCTGAGCCTCAACCATCTCCATCACAATCTCAACCTCATCACAGCTTCTTCACACCAGGAGTTGTTGACTGGAGCAGCTTACCAGATGATCTTTCTGGTTTCAATGAGCAATTATCTGCTGGTGCTGGTCAACATGGTGGTGAACATCCTTTTGGGAATCTTGCTCTCATGGCCCTGGAGTCTACTGAGGGTTCCTGCTCAGATGCTTCATCTTCACAGGTAACCCAGGTATCTTCTGAGGCTAAAGCCAAGTTATGTTCTGAATCATGCATAGCTGCCTTTGTCTCTATTAGAGAGGCAAATGTAGCTTTAATCAATCAAAATCTTGAGCTTGAGAAAACTATTTCCAAAAGAAAAGATGAGTATGTGTCTGCACTTAATGACAAAGATGATGAGATTTACAAGCTTAAATGCCAACTTAATGATGAAAAGGCTAAGGTAGAGGTCATACTCGAGAACCACAGAAGTCTCAAAGAGACACTTGCAGCTACCCAAGTTGAGTGTGACCGCTGGGTAACATCCTGCAAGGGATTTGAAATGCTTCTCAGCAAGCAAACAGCTTCAAATGTGAAGTTTGGAATAGGTTACAATCATACTGCACCACCTACTGATTTTACTTCAAAATCAATAGTAAAATCTGAAGGTGAAAGTAATTTCCAAACCACATCATCATGTGATTCATCCTCAAATGATAATACAAAATTAGAGGATGAAGTCAGTGTTAAGATCTCAGCAAATCAATTGCCTGATGGTTTAAATGCTGATAAACACATGAAGCTGAGAAATTCAGATGTTGTTCCTCAAAGTACTCCAAGTACTGAAGGGCAAGTCACAACATCTGAAAAGCATTTCAAATCTGATGAAATAAAAGGATTAACAACTGCTGAGGAATCTATCATACGGTCTTTCAGGACGGATAGAGAACAGCTGAAGAACAAGTCTTCAGTTGTTACCGATCCTTCAGTACTTAACACAAGTACTGAAAGGAGGAAAGTACTGAAGATCACACCTTCAGTAGTTTCCACTTCAGCAGTTGATCAATCCAAGATGAAGAATAAGCCATGTGAAATATGTGGTAAATTCAATCATCTATCTGATGAATGCTGGTACAAAAAGGGTTCCAAACTCAACAGAGATAAGCTCATTAAAGAAGAGATAAATAAAATGAAAAATGAGTTTGAAACCAAGTTTGTACCACAGTCATCTCAAACTGATAAACCCAAGGCCTCACCAAAATCCAAAAAGAAGGATGGGGTTTATCAGAAAACAGCTGATAGTGTTCCTCATGATAAACATCAGACGAAGTCTGTGAATTTCAAGAAGGAGGAAATGGTGGGTCACAGGAACTCATCAAAAACAAGTACTGATGTGTCAAATGAGCTGAAGGCTTTAGCAACAAATCAGACACAACTTGTTATGATGGTTCAGCATTTGTTGGGGAGAGTTAACCAACTAGATGCACCTGTGATCAAACCACTGAAAAGGAAATCCAAGCCCAAATCTAAGAATCCATTTCAGCACCATCTCCACCTTCATCAGCTGTTAATCATGAGAAACAAGTTATGGTTAAATCTGTTGATGAAAACAGACCCAAAACCAAAAAGGTTTGGGTCTCTAAAGCTAACTAGTTTCTTATGATAAATGCAGGGTTCTTCAGCATGCCAAAGAAGCATCTGGTATGTAGACAGTGGAGGATCTATGCATATGACTGGGAGCAGTTCTCTTCTTAATGACTACTCTCAAGGAAAGAAGGGATTTGTCTCATTTGGAAATGATGCTAAGGGTTACATCATCGGGAAAGGATTTGTGTCAAATGGAGAAATCAGATTTGATGATGTTAACCATGTGGAGAATCTCAAGTATAATCTACTGAGTGTCAGTCAGATGTGTGATAAAGGGCATGTTGCACTTTTCACAAGCCAGAACTGCCGGATTCTGTCTTCCAAAGTTCTGAGGCTGATTGACAAGGTATTGGATGAACATACTCTCCTGAAGGCCAACAGGATAGGAAGAGTATATGCCTTGGATTTGTCAAAGAAGATTGCGTTAAAAGGTCATCCTTGCCTGTTCTCCAAGGCCTCTCCTCAGGAATCTAAACTGTGGCATAGAAGGCTGGGTCATGTTAATCTCAAAAACATGAATCAGCTGATCCACAATAGTTTAGTGAGAGGTCTACCAATAAAGGAGTTCCTCTGTGATGAAACCTGCACTGCTTGTTTAAAAGGAAAACAACACAAAGTCTCATTCCCTCCTATAGAAGAACCAAAGTCCACTGCCTGCTTGCAATTACTGCACATGGATCTCTTTGGTCCTGTGAGAGTAATGAGCATGGCAAAGAAGAAATACTGTCTGGTAATTGTGGATGATTACTCCAGATTTGTATGGACCTTCTTCTTGCATTCAAAGGATGAGGCTGCTCAGACAATTATTAACTTTGTGTTGTATGTTGAGAAGCAGTATTCCCTATCAGTCAAGTGTATAAGAAGTGATAATGGAACTGAATTTAGAAACCATACACTTGATGATTTCTACCTTTCAAAAGGAATCAAGAGGCAGTATAGCATCCCAAGGACTCCAGAACAAAATGGAGTAGTGGAGAGAAAGAACAGGACCCTAATTGAAGCTGCAAGGTCCATGTTGGCTGACTCTGGTTTGCCACTGACCTTTTGGGCTGAAGCTGTCAACACAGCATGCTATGTGCAAAATAGAGCTTTAGTGAATCAGAGGTTGATGAAGACTCCTTATGAAGTTCTACATCATTTGGCTCCTCTAATTTCATTCTTCAGAGCATTTGGGTGTCCTTGTTACATTCTCAACACAAAGGATCAACTCCAAAAGTTTGATTCTAAGGTGGATGCAGGGTATTTTGTTGGGTATTCATCCACTTGCAAGGCTTACAGAGTGTTCAACTGCAGAACAAAGATGGTTGAAGAAACCTTGCATGTGAAGTTCAATGAATCTCCTAAGGACAAAATCCCACAAAACCCTGTGGAGTTGTTTGATCTGGACATACTGCAATATGTTCCTTATCAGCCTCCAGCTGTTGCAGATCATGTGAATTCATCACCTTCTGCAGCTAGTCATCCATCTGGTGGTACTGATGTTGATGATGATCCCAGTACTCACCTATTCAAGTTTAGTGATCAACTGCCTGAGTCTACTAAACTTGATGTTCCTGTAGCTTCAGTAGCACCATCCACAACAAATGCTGATGAGATTTCTGAATCCTCTACTTCATTTGACCTGCCATCTAACACTTGGTTTCAAGAATCTGGATCAACATCTGTTGCTGCTGAGCGTGCTACAAACACTTGCACAGATCTCATAGTGTACCAAGAGCTGAAGAATCACCCAACGTCTCAAATCATTGGTGATATCAATGCTGGTGTCTCAACTAGAAGTCAATTGTCCAACTTCTGCTTCTATGCTCTCTTCATCAGTCAGCAAGAGCCAAAGAACTATCATATTGCATTAAGAGACAATGGATGGGTTGATGCCATGCAGCTTGAGCTTCTTCAGTTCAAAAAGCAGCAAGTGTGGGAACTGGTTCCTCTACCCCCAGGTAAGTGTGCAATAGGCACTAAATGGGTGTTTAGGAATAAAACAGATGAAAATGGGCAAATTGTCAAGAACAAGGCCAGACTGGTTGTCCAGGGGTTTTCACAAGAAGAAGGTATTGATTATGATGAAACCTTTGCCCCTGTAGCCAGACTGGAGGCAATTAGATTGTTCTTAGCCTATGCTGCATTCCACAATCTTAAAGTTTTTCAAATGGATGTCAAAAGTGCATTTTTATATGGTAAAATAAAAGAAGAGGTTTATGTGTGTCAACCACCAGGTTTTGAGGATAATAAACATCCTGATTGGGTGTATAAACTTGATAAGGCTCTTTATGGGTTGAAACAAGCTCCTAGAGCCTGGTATGAAACACTGTCAAATTTTCTTCTTCAGAATAATTTCACTAGAGGCTCCATAGATAAAACTTTGTTCATTAAGAAAGTGGGTCAGCATAAGCTCCTTGTTCAAATTTATGTTGATGATATTATTTTTGCATCCTCTGATCCACAGTTGTGTGATGCATTTACAAAGTTGATGCAACAAAAATTCGAAATGAGTGCCATGGGAGAATTACAGTTCTTTCTAGGTTTGCAAATCAAACAAAAGCTGATGGAACTTTCATTCATCAGTCAAAATACACAAAGAGTCTTTTGGAAAAGTTTGATTTACAAAACTGTAAGCCCTGTTCTACTCCCATGTGCAGCACCACACAACTGGATGCAGATCAGAAAGGTAAAGCTGTTGATGAAACACTTTACAGATGTATGATTGGGTCCTTGATGTACTTAACAGCTTCTAGACCAGATATTATGTTTGCAACTTGTGTTTGTGCTAGATTTCAGGCTGCTCCTAAAGAGTCTCATTTGATTGCAGTCAAGAGGATCTTTAGATATCTGCAAGGTACTCAATCTCTAGGTCTTTGGTATTCCACTGGGCACTCTTGCAAATTAGTTGCTTTTTCTGATAGTGACTATGCAGGGTGTAAATTAACTAGAAAATCAACTTCTGGTGGATGTCAATTCCTAGGCAACTGTTTGGTTTCTTGGCAGAGTAAGAAACAAACATCTGTTGCTACATCCACTGCTGAAGCCGAGTACATTGCTGCTGCAAGTTGTACATCTCAGGTACTCTGGCTTCAGAATCAATTATTGGATTATGGCATTACAGAGACTAAGACTCCATTACTAATGGATAGTGCTTCAGCTCTTTGTATTGTCAAGAATCCAGTCCAGCACTCTAGGACCAAACATATTGAGATCAGACACCATTTTATTAGGGATTGTTTTGAAAAAGGTCTGATTGATCCAAAGTTTGTTCCTAGTGCTGATGAGCTTGCAGACATATTTACTAAGCCTTTGGACAGTTCAACTTTCCAAAACCTAGTGTTAAGGCTTGGTATGCTGCAGCTAGAATAAGTGACAACTACTGATGATCTCAGTCAACAAGTACTGATGAGCATTCGTATACTATTGTCACAAATAAGTACTGATAAGTTCTTTTATCCTCAGTAGTTTTCATAACTACTGAAGACTAAATTACTTAAAAGTACTGAAGTACTCTATCTGTTGAAAAGAACTGATGTAGTTACAACTACTGATGTCAGTCTAACAGATAAGTACTGATGACCAATGAAACGTCTGAAAATCAGACAAAGTCTGATATAAGTGTTGAGGTCAGAATGAAACAGCTGATGAGCTAAGAATTGACGACAACAGCTGATGAGAAATTTTCTCTTCAGTTGTTTCTACAACTGCTGCTTCACTTCAAACAACTGAAGCCAAAACCATGTCTTCAGTAGTTTCACAACTACTGATGACTAACACCAAGTCTTCAGTTGTTACAACACCTGAAGCCAAAACCATGTCTTCAGTAGTTTCACAACTACTGATGACTAATACCAAGTCTTCAGTTGTTACTTCTGAAAGTTAAAACCAGGTCTTCAGTTGTTTTCAAACAACTGATGACAGCACCAACACTTTCAGTCGTTTTATATCAGCCTTTTCTTACCCTATAAATACCTAAACCTACTTTCAAACGTTTCATTAGCCGTTTTCCGTCCTTCACTCTCTCAACAATGGCGACCATGAAACTCAAACCCAGACACAACTGTGTTGCCTACCTCTCGAAATCGGCCTTCTGGAACAAATTTGATAACGCCATCGATCTTATGGTAGATTCCCAGTACCGAACCGCGTTTCTTCTGAATCCTACCATATACCCCGATTCCCTAAGCCAGTTCTGGACCAACGTCTCTGTGCAAACTGGTGAGAATGATAGCCAAATCACTCTCCAGTCGTTGGTCAACCAGAAACAGGTGGTCATCACTCCGGACATCATTCGACAAACCCTAGATCTACATGATGCCACCTGTGTCACAGAATACCCGAAAGGCACAACCGATATGTCTTTCATCAACAACGGGTATGAAGGAGACTTAAGTGCTACCACCATTCTGAAGAAGCACTTCCATGATGCTGAACGTCTTATATTCCACATGGTGAATGTCTGCCTTGCACCAAAAACCTCCTCATGGGATCAGATGTCCTCCCGATGGCAACAGGTATTATACTCTATCTTTGAACGACAAACTCTAAATTTTTCTGAGATAGTTTTTATGGAACTAAAGGATCTGGCCTTGAAACCTGTGGCAAACAGATGGATATTATATCCCAGGTTTCTCATGGCCATAATTTTAACACAGCTAAAATCAGACGGCCTTGTTGGCCTTGGAGTCCCTGCTCCGGCTGTATTGCCTGAAGTATACTCCAGGCACAACTCTGACCCTACAATGAAAGGGGCTGCCCGGCTGCTAAAACCCAAGCAGCGGGAACCCACAGCCTCCACTTCCAGATCCAAAGTCCCCACCAAACCCAACACCAAAAAGCCCAAAAAGGCTACTCAGGGAGATGAGTCCCCTGAGGATGCCCCTGTACCACCAATACAGGAAACACTTACTGGTTCTAACCCCCCAGTAGTGTCCAAGACTCCACCAGCCCTAGCCGCTCAGGCATCCTCTCAACAGGATCCTGATGCAACCAAAATTGGGGATACCACAATGCTGGAACCTATCTCAATTGAGAAGGTTACCATTGAAGAGCACCAGTCACCCCGGGTGCAATCTGCTTCAAACCTATCTCCAAATGCAACCGCCCCTCAAAGCCCAACATTTATTGTTGCACAAGTGCTGAGTCAGCTGCATTCCTCTCCTCCTCCCCAGACACCAATTACAATGGGGAGAACCTCAACAGCTGAGGAAGAGGACCAAAATGCTGCTGATAACCCACAGCACAGGGGTTATAATGTTCAATCTCCCCGTGTAGAGGAGGAGGTTAGAACATCTGGTGAGGCTGCCACTTCTACTGATTCAGCAAATGAACAGGATGAAGTTGGTAACATCTCTAAGACCTCACCAGAGGCAACTGCCGATGAAGGACTCAGTCCTGAGGCAGGAAGTCCCCAGAACCAAGAACAAGGGGCACATGCTACAACTGATCTACACTCAGGGCATGTACATCCTGATTCAATCAGGAGGTCAGGTGATTCAGCAAAGACTGATGATGACCTGGGCTTTTTCTACGATGTCTTAGCCCATAACACAATCCTTGAGGCTGAGGTGAGCAGACTCAAAGAACTGCTTGCCAAAATGTCTCAGGATCAAAGTCCATCTGCCCCAATAAACCCACAGATGGCACCTTCATCTGAAGGTTCCCCAAACACTCCGCCACTACACTCAACTGAGCCACCAGCCACTGTTTTGGCACCACCTCTCAGGGACAGAACCCCTCTGAGCAGATGGTTGCTACCTTTCAAAATTCCTTACCTCTCATCACTCCCATCATCAATGAGATTGTGCATAAAGCCATTGATGAGAGGATCTCCTCAAATCTAAAAACACTTGTTGATGATGCTGTGCAAAAGAAGCTTTCTGCCATTCAAACCCCTGAACCCAATGCACCCAAAAAGGGGGAGTCTAAGGCAGTGAAAGAAAGAAAGAGAAAGAGAGTGGAAGATGAGAAAAACAAGAAAAGAAAAGGAGTTAGAAAAGGAAAAACAGCTGATCACATACAAGAGAAAGAAAAGTGCTGAAACTCAAAAGCCTGATGAAGAGAAATCATTGGAAGATCTGATTAAAGAAGCTGATGAAGCTCACAGCAGATCAATGGACAGAATAATAGACCAACTCTTCAGACAGGGCTTTGATACAGCCACATTAGACACTGAGATCAGAAGGCTGGAGATTGAAGAGATACAAGAGAGATGGGCCAGTTACAGTGTGATGGAAAGGGAGAGGTTGGAGATAATGATCAGGTTTATTGCAAAATACTTGGGAAGATCATTAATTGAGATTAAATCATGGACCAGAGACAGTATTCTGGCAATAACCACCAGAATCTGTGCTTCTGAAGCATTCAATAAGGGGTTGATTATCGAAGCCTTAGATGAAGCAGGTGCTGGGAAGAGAACTGATATGGCCAAGCTTTCCAAAGCCAAACTTACCACAAAAATGCTAGATCAGCCTTCCCAAACTCCCACTCAAAAACAACCAACACCACAACTCTCCAAACCAACTCAACCCTCAAAACCAACTCCCTTACCCAAAAACCACCTCAAACCACATCCAGTGATGCACCCAGAAGGAGGAGAAGGGTGTTGAGGATGGTAGAAGAAGAAGAAGAAGATGATGAAGAAGACAGTCTGCCAATCTCTGCTGTTCTAAAATTACCTGAGCCCAGAAGTCAACAAATGATCACACCAGACTTTCAGAGGCAAATGGTGAAAGTTAAGATTGAAGAAGAAGAACAGCAGAAACAGCACGATGAGCAACTTTTGAAGATGATTGACAAAGAGTTTCCTCAGTCATCATCTATACAAGCCATGAAGAAACACGCTCAAAGGCTGTATGCTCTCAGGTATACCTTTCAATATCAAAAGGAGAGAGTAAGGATTTGGCCAGACCCCAGGGTTAGTTCTAGAATTCATAAGAAATCCATACCAAGTAGATACAATGGCCAAGTGAGAAAGACCATAGATGCTGCTATTATGTTGGCCATTGTAGTCTCACCCTGGGAAATACTTGAAGACTTCAAGAGAGCCTACAAGTCAAAGATGACCCCTCAAACTCTAATGGAGAACAAAATGGTCAAGAAGGGGTTGTTATACAAGAGGCTTGAAGAGATCAAGAAAAATGAACTCCAGTTGTTATTAGAAGGGACTCACCCAGATGAATTTGCTTACAGAGAGATAACAACTGTTGAGTTGAAAAATGGAAAGACGATAAAGTACTTATCAGAGTACTATGGCCCAGAGTTCTTCTTCGAAGGAGAAGCAGAAGAACTCACTAAGGAGGAACAAGTTGTTCTCCTTGAGGCCTACGTCAGAGAGTCTTATAGACTCATCAATGGGAAGTAGGTTTCATGGTTGGGATAACAGCTCTGTGTCCAGTTCCCCAAGACAGAGTTCCCTTCCATCCTTTGACATTCACATCTACTGAAACCTGTTCCCTGGCCTGTGCTTATCTGATATCTCTGAAGCTGATCAAGAGAGTATTTCTGCCAAGAATAAGTGGGACCTCAATAAGCTTAAAGGTTTTGGCTGCATTGGTTCAGGGGGAGTTTGTTGGACCAAAAGAACCAATGAGCCTGATCAGAAAAACCTTTAAGTCCCACAGACATTACAACAACTGAAGTAGTCTGCAACAGCTGAAGACATCAACTGATAACAAGGTCTGAAGACAAAGTCTGAAGTGAAAGAGCTGAAGACAAAGTCTGAAGTGAAAGAGCTGAAGACAAAGTCTGAAGTAAAGAGCTGAAGACAAAGTCTGAAGACAAAAGCTGAAGACAAAGACTGAAGACCAAGTTTCAGATGTTGTCACAACAGCTGAAGAAGACCTCTTCAGTAGTTGTGATGGTTTCCTTTCAGTAGTTGTATTTCTTTTGTACTTGTAGTTTCAGTAGTTTTATGTTTCTTCGTGTACTTAGCATACTCTGAGATGTTCTCAGTTGTTGTGAACATTCTCAGTAGTTTGCTTACTTTCAGTAGTTTGTAATAATTCTGTTAGACGTCACTATCAAGTGACATCAGCAGACGTCACATTCCTTTATATAAGGAATGCTGACCTAATTGTAATCGTGCAGCTTAGAAAAACCTAGCAGCCGCCATACCGAAGCATGTGTGCATGAATGTTATTATCCCTTTTGCAGAAAACCCTATTTCTATATAACCGTGTACTGTTCCATTGAATATTTATTGTGTTCTTGCAATATTTGTCTAATTCTTGTTCTAATTCCGCTGCGATTCAATTCTAATTGATCAAACTTAGATCGCTGATCCTGACAGAGTCTTACTATGATGTCTTAACCACTAAAACTATGTTCTGTACATAGCAGGCTGTGTTGACAGCCTCTGCCCAGAAGGTGATAGGCGGTTTAGAGTCAGACAACATGGTTCTAGCAGCTTCAATAAGTGTCCTGTTTCTCCTCTCAGCAACACCATTTTGTTGAAGAGTCCTGGGAGCACTATATTGTCTTGAAATACCATTTTCATCACAAAATGTATCAAGGATTTGGTTTTTAAATTTAGTTCCTTGATCACATCTTATGATCTTGACCTTGTGATCAAATTGATTCTCAATTCAGAATGAAGTTCTTTAGATTTCAGGGGTTTCATCCTTAGTTCTAAGGAAAAACACCCAAGGAATCTTGTTAAATCATCTGTGATCACTAAACAGTAAGAGGTCCTTCCTAGACTTATTACACTGGTGGGGCCCAAACAGATCCATATGTAACAAGTGTAGGGGAGTAGTATAGAGTTCATTCCTTTGGCTTGTGAGACACTTTGTGTTGCTTCCTTTCAGACATGCAACACAGTGGTCATCACTTGTAAACTCTTTCTTTGGCATTCCAGTTACCAAATCATTCTAATCAATTTATTCATGTTTTAAAGTTTACATGGAATATTATTTTATGCCAAAGGAAAGACTCATCACTATTTGCTTTAGATAGAAAGCAAGAAACTTCTCCAGAGGGAGATGTTTCTTGCAGATCCATCTTGTACATGTTCCCTCTCCTGGGGGCTCTAAGCAGAATATGCTCTTGAGGAATGTCAACCCCAGGCTTGAGAGCATTGCACTCATGCTTAGTAAAGAGCATGTGATGTTTTTGGTCACAAAATTAGGGCACACTCAGAAGATTGTATCCAAGCTCCTTGACAAAGTTTACATTCTCAATGTTGAGCTTACCATTTGTAACCTTGCCCCTGCCAATAATGTAACCTCCTGTATCTCCTCCAAAAGCAACTGGCCCTCCATCAAATCTTTCAAAGTTTTGAAGTAAGGACTCATTGCCAGTCATGTGCCTGGAGCGACCACTATCAATGATCCACAAATTTTTGTTTGCCATTGGCTGTTCCTACACAAAAAGAGACGATTTAGTTACATTTGGAAACCCAAGCCTCATTGGTCTTGGGTTTGTTAAAATGAGTTGAAGGCAATGAAACATTAAGTGATCTTATGTTCAGGCTCTAAGGATCATTTGTTGTTGCTCATGAAGAATCTTCAATCACACGATCATCCTTCATCTTCCACACCACCTTTGGAAAATTTGGCTTGAACTTCAAAGCTTCAGAAGCTTTTGCCACTTTGGAAGATTTGGAGACTTTACCTTCGGAAGATCTTGCTTTCACTGTAGCAAGCTTCAGTACTTCGGAAGCATTCCTTTCTTCCGAGACCAAATTTTCTTCCGAAGGCAATTTTTCACCTGCCTTCTTATTCATTTTGGAGCTTCCGAAGGAAACAAATTTTCCTTCCAAAGCTTTCTTTCCTTCTTCTTCCTAGAAGCCTTCTCTTTGACCATGTGAATAGTACTTTTAGGATTGTAGATGCAATCCTTAGCCAGATGAGAAGTACTACCACATATGATGCAGTCCATTTTCTTCCTTCTAGGAGTCTTCTTCTGTGAGAAAGACTGAACTTGAACACTTTCTTTCTCTAGATTCTTCTTCACAGATGATGTAGCAATTTTCTTAGGGAGAGAATTGCTCTTGGAGGAGGATGGTTCAGACTGTGTAGCAGTGGTACACATTAATTCAGCCTTCTCTTTGCTGGAATAAGTTGGAACTTTACTAAAACTCCTGGTACTAGAGTTTGTAGTTGATTCCTTAGCCTTTACCACCTCAAACCCTGCAGAGATAAACACTTGTTTCTGCTTGGAGTCAAAAGTGGCCTTGATCTCTTTAGCCTTCTTTGATCTTCTCTTTGCTCTTCTGATCAAGTTCTTCCTTATTGTCTTTGTCATACCAGCCTTCATACTCTCCTCAGGAGCATGGTGACCCTTTTTAGATTGACTCTCTTCACTCATTTCAGAGTCATTCCTCACCATCTCCTCTTTATCCTCTTCATTACTGGGGTCTATAGAGGGCAGCTCATCTTGACCAGTTCCATGCCTTGGAGATCTTACTGATAGTAGGGTGTGTGGAGGAGCTATCTCACAAGATCCCAGTCCCTGCTTTTTCTGATAACAACCTTTTGCATGCAGAGATAAGGATATTGTGTTCTTGAAGGTCTCTTCTTCAAGAACACATTTCTCTGCCTTGGATTTTCTGATCACAAGCTCAGCCTAGCATTCTGTCAACTTAGTAACAAGATCTTTTATTTGAGTCTTGTGGTTTGTTTGCTCATGTTTAAGAGTTGAAATTGTTTTCTCTAGATCTTCTATTTTAAGCTTATAATCATTTTATCTCTCTTAAATTAGCTTTTAAAATGTTTAAAGACTTAATATCAGATCTCATTTCTAAGGTTTAGGACCTGTATCTATTTAGTTTAGCAATACATTCAGGAGAGCAAAGATGTTCTAATACCTTGGCTTCATCATGGTCAGCCATGAGTTCTTGATTTGGAGAAGCATCTTCATCTTGGAAACTCCAGTCAAAGCCTCCTTCTTCAACAGCAACTGCAGCTTGCTGTCTTGGCTTCTCATTCTGGTGCCCTCCTTCAGTGTAGTTTGGCCTGGATGATGCTTTGGCTACTATTTGACTTAGGTGCCTTGCATTTTCTGGCTAAGTGTCCCATCTGATTATAGTTGTAACACTTTACTTTGCTTTTGTCTAGCCCAAACTTGCCACTAGCTGCATTGCTAGGAAACCTTCTCCCAATCCTCTTGTAAAACTTCTGGGCTCTGTGTGTGAGAAGAGCCATCTGTTGGACTATCTCCATATATTCCAGATCATCTCGATGGATACAGTCCAGGTTTTCAAGTGTGAAGAGAAAGTTTCCTGAACTTTCATCAGTAGAGACAAAGGCTTGAGAGGAACTTTTATCTTGGAAGGGACTTCCTTGGATGTAGCTCTCTCTGGGTGTCTCAGGGAAGGTGATGAAAGGTCCTATTTATGAAGTTTCAGGGTAGCAGATAAGATGATGCTGTGGTTCTCTACTATCCCTTTCACCCACATGAAGGGCTAAACTCTGGTGAGTATTAGAGTTACCAGATGAATTTTGCATGTTCATCTCCATCTGGTATCCACTAAGTATCCCATACAACTCAGTAAGAGTAAGGGTCTTGAGGTTTTCAATCCTCTTAATGACCACACAATAGTGTGTCCATTGTCCGGGAAGAGAGGACATGAACTTCCTAACAATATCCCTGTTCCTAATAGTTACTCCAACATCAGCCAAAGTATCCATAATCTCAAGATACCTGAAGTATTGTTGAATCATGGTTTCACCTGTCTTGAAGGTGAAGTTTTCAAACTGCTGCCTCAAGAGGTCCTTCTTGTTCTCCTTGGCTTCATTGGACCCCTCATACATCAGTTTCAGTGCACCCCATAGCTGTTTAGCGGTCTTGCACTTCTTGAAACCTCCGTAGATGGAGTTTGGAAGAAAAGTTTGGAGGGCTGTCATGGCTTTCTGATCAATATCAATCCTTTTCCAGTCTTCATCAGAAAAGTCAGCCCTCTCATTTGGTATCATGCCACCACCAACAGCAGTTGAAGAAGTGCATTGTACATGAGGTCCATTGGCAACCGACTCCCACATCCTGGAATCTTGAGACTTGATGAAGCCTTCCATTCTTTGGCACCAAGTGTCAAAATCCTCAGGAGTGATCAGTGGTGACTTTGTCATAGTTCCAGTTTCCATATCAGATTTAGAGATAGCTACCATTTGAAGAGTTAAGTGATGTGTGAAGCTAAGAGGATTAAAGATGGTGAGATCTTACAATTAAGAGCCTGGAATGCTCTGATACCAAATGCAGGACTGGGTAAGGGTACTTAACACTTAGTTTCACACTGAGGAGAGATCTTAGATCACTTAATAATTCAAATAGGGAACTAGTAACTTAAACAGATGATACTAAGAACACAAGTAAATTAAAGAGATAGAACTAAAAACAACACAAGAACACAAGATTGGTTTTCAAGGATGTTGTATATTGATCTCATGTTCATTTACAAGTGTTACGATGCATAAATAAATTACAAGGACCTGAGACACTTTTATACTACAACCTACAACCGTCACTTACATGTAAAGACAGTTGGGATATGACTAATCTAGACAACAAGATCAATCTATGGTCAAAGGGCAGATTACCTTTTGACTAGTGACTATGACATGCCATAGCTCACTGACTTTTCCTAATACAAAAAGTCTACAGGAACAAGTAAGGTAAGTTACAGACAAAGACCATTCCTACTTTTTGATAAAGCATGGAAGTTTCACCAACTTATGTAAAGTAGGTGAACCACCAAAGCAGGTAGCGGAAAGTGTGTTAGCTTTATCAAAAGTTGATTCAGACAAAGCATATTTTCTTTGTCCTCTAAAGAAATCAATCTTCACAGCTTTAGAAGACTTTGTGTCTGAAGCTTCAGAAGATTTCATCTTTCGCTTTGAAAGATGCTGATCTTTGGCTTCGGAAGATTTCACACTTAGAATAATTTTCTGTTTGAGTGTGAAACTTCCAAAGTAACTCCTTCTGAACTGTTAGCTTCGGAAGATCTTACACTTAGACACATTTGAGAGTGTAAGACTTCCAAGGCTAGTTCATATTTATTCCTTAGTGTATGTATGGAAGACTTGGTTGTTCTGGCTTGTTGGTTGCATCAGCCTCATAATCTTCAGATGATCTTACAGATCAACATATAAATTAACACTTTACAAACAAGCAATCAACACACCATAATAAACAAACAACCATAGAAAGTCTATTATTCTAGAAATACGAATCAAAACACAAATGTCTTAAACAAACCTTCAACCTAGGATGATCACCATAAGTTTAGCCACCCATGCCTTGGGAAATCATCATCAAACAAAGATCAATGTTCATGTAAATCAAAAACACCAACAACTTGTTTAGAAATTGTCTCAAACCAAGAAGAACACCAAATTTTACCTCTAAACTTCTCTATAACTGAATGGGAATGAATTAGAATGGAAAGACCCTTTAAGACTTAATAAAAATTGACCGTTACATTTTTCTCGCAACACGACGCCGTAACCTACAGCAATAGCCGTAGGCTACGGTGCCATCAGAAGTCTCCTACGGCAGAAAGTGTCTGGACTACGGCTCCCTTGATCTTCTTCAGCATTGACCGTAACATACGGCACCAGCTGTAGGCTACGATGGAGACTAGAATTTCCTTTCTTTTCTTCTTTGTCAAATGTTGATTCTTCCAAATGTTTCTGCCATATATGAGCTTCCATCCAAGCACTCTTAAACCACTTTCTTATGGCTTGTTTTCACCTGCAAGGCCAATCATACTGTAGTTATCACATTCTAACAGTTAACCGCATTAAATCTAAGATATTAGTCGATTTACAGCCTTTAAGGATTGTCCTACGGACCACCTTTCACATCCCCACACTTAACCGTTGCTTGTCCCAAGCAACGCATTCATATAAAACACAATTCACCCAAGCGATCAAATACACACCAAGCAAACACATGTCCTCGTTTACTAACTCTTTCTTAAAACCGCACATAACACACCCCTCACAATAACTCTCTTCTCGGTGACAAGTAATAACTAGCAAGGATAGCTAGATCATACTTACAACAAACGGATGGTTGCACAACAATAAGCTTGTACATAAATCGATCCTTCGCCTAAAAGTTGCTAAAATATGCATGTGAATCAAAGGGACTTTAACGATTGTAACGTGCTGGGCATATGGGTAGGAAATGGAAATATATATGTATAGTAGCGCATGATTCAACCGGTCTTTTTATTACAAACTAAGCAAACATGCCTGAAAACGCAAACCTCTATATATAAGACAACACATTCACTTGCTTTTCATTCATTTTTTTCTTTTTTTTTTCTTCTCTTTCTTTTTGTCACTTTTTTTAAACAAACAACCTGACATACTAACCATTGCAATAGTGTAACACATACTTAAACGACTACTAATGGTACTAGACCGGGTTAAATGCAGGTGAATTTTTAGGGAACTAGGCTTGGGTTAACAATTAATCAGCTTTAGGCTCAAAGTGGCTACTAAATGTCCAAACCCCCGTCCCAGTCACTACCATGCTCATATATACAATTTATGAGGTCCAACCCCCTAAATCCCACACTCGCACACATCATGACGAGGCTACCTAAGTGCCCTTATCCTTTTCACATTCATATCAAGCTAAGGCCTCAAACCACATTCCAGCATAAGTTCTCATGCACCCCCCACTCAATGCCACTCTCATCAAGGGAAATATATTTTAATAATTCAAAGAAATGGCTCAAACTCTCACCAAGAAAGAAAAAAGAAATATGGGTTGCCGATGTGTCATGCGGTTTAATAATCAAATGTTCAATTTTAGACCATTTTTCGCTTGACTTTAAAACTTCACAAATTTTTTTTCAAAAATTTCCCTCATCCCCACACTTGGGATATGATCAGTTCAAAAGGATCGAATCTGTGATTATATCGTAACGCAATGATCAATTCAAATACAAAGTAATCAAACACATGCAATTACATCAAAAAATTCATAGATTTCATTGATAGCAAATGCACAGGATACAATGTGTAAGGGTTACAGTTCGTTCACCTACGTCTGTATTCTCTAGTCTGATAACTAAAGTCTCAAGTCTAAAGTCTCTTGTCTTAGATGTCTATCTAGTCTAAAGTCTCTAGTCTTTAGTCTACAGTCTACCCTGCACACATAAAATATACTATTTATACTATCAAGAAACAAAGGAACATATATTTACAAAATAAGCCCCTATACTATGACAAAAAACACATAAAGACAAAATGTTAATCTTCCAAGAGCTTCAACAATACTCCCCCTAAGATTTACATTGTCTTCAGTCCACATTGAACTCTTTTATCTCATCTTTAATCTTGAACACGTGCTTCTATTTGTAGAGTTCCAACTCTCACAAAGCCTTCTTGAATGTAGACTTGAACTTCTTTCAAAGATTATATGATCTGCTCAGTATTCAAGATCCCAGAAAGGACAGTAGTATTTTTGTTGATCTTCCATCTTCATCTGGCACATGAATAGGTGAATTAGCAACAACTTTGATAACTTCGAGTGAAGACTCCTTGGTAATCAAATTCTCTTGTGATACCTATACCTCACAAAGATTAACTGATAACATTCGAATATTTAATGAATGAGTGTATCGGGTGTTTGAGTGAGTAAATCAAAGTGTTTGAGTTTGTGAATGAGTGAATGAAAACTACACAAGTGTTGTATAGATACAAGTGTAAATTTTTAGGTGCATGAGCACTGTTTACGCACATGGGGTTTAGACGCATGAGCAATGTGAATGCGTATGAGATTTAGACGCATGAACACTGTTCAGTCGCATAAGAACTGTTTAGGCGCTTGGGTACTGTTTAGGCGCTTGGGCACTGTTCAGGCACATGGGACTTGATGAAACACCTAACACTTGGTATTTATCCCTTCAAATGTCCAACCCTTGGAAGTTTTGGTACTGTTTAGGCACATGAGTATAGACTGTGACGCCCAACACTTGTATAAATTTCTGAAAATTCACCATACTCCTGATCTGAACTTATGAATACTGTTCATGCGCATGAGATCCTTTCCATGAGTCTTGACACTTGAACTTTTATCATCATTCATCTGAATACTATTTAAACACATTAGTACTGTTCACACTCAATTTTTCAACACTTAATCAAAATTGTTTGACTATCACTCAAAATTTTCATTAATTTCCCTCAATTTTAACATTTTTGACATTCAAACTTTTATTTTTTGTTTTTGACCATTTTATTTTTATTTTAAATTTTAAAAACAATTTCCCGTCATTTTAGACTCTATTTAATTTTTACAAAACAAATAGTCTCATTTTGTTTACAAGAAGCTTTTCCACTGATTTTGAATTATTTTCAGGTTCATTTTTACATCATATCAAACACACATATGCTTGAAATTGCAGCTTTAACCTTTCATCCAAA
Organism: Flaveria sonorensis; assembly: GCA_025506505.1. Classification (NCBI taxonomy): domain Eukaryota; kingdom Viridiplantae; phylum Streptophyta; class Magnoliopsida; order Asterales; family Asteraceae; genus Flaveria; species Flaveria sonorensis. Next base: position 41,359,389 of record CM046440.1, on the reverse strand, counting down.
GCACTTTATTTTTTATTTTTCACTTTTGTGAAATTCAATTATTTTCTCGTTTTTAGTTTTACTCCCCCTAAACTTTTAAGTTTTACAAACTTAGAAGTTTCTTTGACCTTGCATGAAGAGTAAACTAATCATTATCAATATGCCTGCACACAGAAAATCATGCAAAAATAAAAAAATAAAGCAAAATAAAAATCTACTATATACAATTGAATCACATACCTGCAGTGAGATCATATCAGTTAAGATCAGGATATTAAAATAAAATAAAATGTTGGATAGTCATAAACAGTGATTAAATCCTGATCAAGTGTCTTCCTGGTCAGCATTTCTGCAGCAAAGAAGACACGAGTTCTAAGGATAGAAAATGAGTGCTTTTGGCAAGATACTCAGCACACTTACTTTTTCAATTCTTGGATTGATTAAGGTACGATTAGATATGACATTTGTAAGTCACACTTAGACTTAGAGAGTTCAACTCTCATCAAGATATGCAAGAAATCACTTTTCTCAACTTGTTAACCTAACATATACTTATAATCAGATCTCATGTTTAGATTGTGCACATTGGCATCTTTTGCATCAAGAGAGTATCCAGGTCTGTAATGACTTACAACAAAGGATATCTCGTCACTTCAGGTCTATGATGACTCATAACAGAGAAGTGAATACATGCTTTAAATAATTAGAGCTCAATGGTTATTCATATCACCACCAGGTGTGAGTTTATGACTTAACAAGCATTACATCTGAGAAGCCAACCTACTCATTAGTACTAAAATGGACAAACATGAATGCGTGATTGATTTAGTTTGATCACAAGAATTTACTTTTTCAGTGTAATTGCATGAGCTTACTTGCACATCATATCTGATCACGTCAGACTTTAGTAGCGAGTGAAGTATGCAACTGATCATAACTAATGTATGTATCATTTCTCACAAATTGCAAAGACAGATTCAATCCTAAACACTTAACTAACAAGAAAAACACTATTTTTGTGTTTTTGTTTTATATTTTTCTCTTTTGATTTTGCAATTTTCTATTTTTGTATTTGCTTTTTCATTTTCAATTGAACATACACACACAATATACAATTAGGCAGTTAACTTTGACAGTTTCTCTATATTCAAGATTAAGCTAAGGGAGGGTTCTTATCATATTTAATGAATCAAACAACTGAATTAAACTCAAAACCAGTTTTTTAACATGATTAATAAGTCCAATTGACTCGACCAAATATTCAAATTGACTTGGTAAAAAGGCTTTTGTAAATAGGTCAACCAACTATTTTTCAGTTGTGATTTTAATCAAAATGATTAAACCTTTTTCATAGTTATCTCTGAGAAAATAATGTCGAATTTCAATATGTTTTGTTTTTGAGTGCTGGACAGGATTAGCTGTAATAAACATAGCAGTAGTGTTATCAATGTAAATAGGGGTTTTAAGAAAATTGAACCCGTAATCTAGCAATTGGTTTTATAACCAAAGGATTTGAGAACATCCTGCTATTGCAGCTATGTACTTAGCTTTTGTGGTTGAAACAGAGACATTTGTTTGTTAGTTACATTGCCATAAGACTAATCTAGGACCTAAAAACTAACAACGACCCGTCATAGATTTACGATCTTGGCAACATCCTCCATAATCACTATCTATATATCCATGTAACTCGAAGTTTCCTTCATAAGGATACTATAACCCTAAAGCCGGTTTTCCTTTGAGATACCTGAATATTTGTTTAAAAACGATTAGATGAAATTCCATTGGGTTAGATTGACACCTGGCATAGAGATAAACAACATACATTATATCAGGTCTAGATGCAGTAAGATACATCAATGATCCGATCATAGATCTGTATAAAGTTTGGTCAACTGATTTTCCTTTCGGATCAAGTTCAATCTTGGTATTTACGTCAGCTGGAGTTTTGATGGATTGACAATCTTACAGTTTAAATTTCTTCAAGAGTTTTTCAATGAATTTCTCTTAATTGATAAAAATTCCATCTGCAGACTGCTTCACTTGAAGACCAAGGAAAAAATTAATTCTCCTATAGAACTCATTTGGAAACGAGACTTTATGATTTCTTCAAATTCATTGCAAAATTTTGGACTTATAGAACCAAATATGATATCATCAACATACACTTGAACACATAAGAGATCATCAGCATCCTTCTTAAAAAACAAAGTAGGATCGATTTTCCCTCGCGTGTATCCATGTTGGATAAAATGTTGTGATAACGTTTCATACCAGATTTTAGGAGCTTGATGTAGACCATACAATGCTTTGCTAAGCTTGTACACACGATAAGGATATTCTGAATCTTCAAAACCTGGAGGTTGCTTGACATACACATCATCGGTGATTGGACCATATAAGAAAGCACCTTTCACGTCCATGTGATACACCTTGAATTTCATGAATGATGCATAAGCCAGAATTGATTCAAGTCTTGCAACTGGAGTAAATACTTCATCATAATCTATTCCTTCTTATTAGGTTTAACCTTGTGTAACGAGTCTCGCTTTGTTACGAACAATAATTCCCTGATCGTCTGTTTGGTTTCGGAACAACCATTTTGTGCATATGGAATTTTCTCCTTCAGGTAAATCCACAAGCTTCCACACTTCTTGTTTGCAAAATTGCAATAACTCTTCTTGCATTGCTTCAATCCAACTATTGTCCTTTAACGCTTCGGTGACGTTTTTAGGAACAATTTGAGATAGAAAACACGAGTATAAGCAAAGATTTTCTTGTTTTGATTGACTTCTCGTAGTTCTCTCATTCAATGGACTTATAATCTGAGATGTAGGATGGTTCTTGTGAATACGAGACTTTGGAATCTCATTCACTTGAACATGAACATCTAGATTAGATTGGTTCAAGTCGGAAAGCTGATGCAATAAGTTCGAAGAATGTGGATTGAAATTAGGAACTTGAGTCGGTGAGTTAATAAAGTAATCAACATTATTAGTAACAACTACATCATCAGAAATCGATGACGTTCCAGACTGAGGTTGTACAATTTCAGGACTATCATTAGGAATAGGTTGTGAAACATTGGTATTTTCAGATAAGGAATGTTCGTGTGCTTCTTGATAGCTAGATTGATCATGAGATCCAGAACTGAATAAAGGATCTTTAACAAAGAGAAGAATGGATAATCTGGGCTAGAATCATCCATATCATCTGAATCAGAATCTTCACTGGATGATCCGAGATCTCCTTCTTGTTTCTTCTTCTGACCTGTAGATTCAAACAAGTTAGAATTGAAAGAGTTTGACAAAGAATCTAAATCAAATAACTAAGCTGGACCATTTGCAACTGATGGAAAAGAGTTTTCAAAAAATTTAACATTGAAAGTTTCAAGGATAACATTTGTCCTAGAGTTATAAACTCTAATAGCTTTTGAAACCGACGAATATCCAACGAAAAATCGATCATCAGATTTTGCATCTAATTTTCCTAGTTGGTCACTTGAGTTTAAAATCAAAATTGGACAACCAAAAGTTTTAAGAAAATCTATATTAGGTTTCCTGCCAAACATCAACTCATAAGGAGTTTTCTGTTTATCTTTCACGATCAATGTACGATTCTGCACGAAACATGCAGTGGATATTGCTTCATCCCAGAAAGTAATTGGAATCTTTGTATCTGCTAACATGGAACGTGCAGCCTCAATCAAAGTTTTGTTTTTCCTTTCAGCAACTCCATTTTGTTGTGGAGTTCTAGGAGCACTGACCTGACGAGCAATTCCATTTTCTGCACAAAACCTGTCAACATTAGCAATTTTAAATTCTGTTCCATTATCACTTCTATTTATTTTCACCTTTTGTTCTAATTGATTTTCTACTTTAATGATGAATTATTTTAACAATTCAACTATTTTAGATTTAGCATGCAAAAAAGAAAACCCATGAAAATCTTGTAAAGTCATCAATGATAACTAAACAGTAAAATTTCTTTCTAATACTCTTCATATTTGTTGGTCTGAATAGGTCCATGTGCAACATCTGAAGAGGCTTGGAATTTGAGTTTATTAGCTTGGAATTATAAGACTCTCTGTGTTGCTTTCCTTTTAAACACACTGAGCAGTGATCTGTTGTAGCAAACTTCTTTGTAGGAAGACCTACTACATGATTTCCTGCTACAAGCTTGTTCATGTTCTTGAAATTGGAATGCCCAAGACGTCTATGCCATAACTGGCTTTCGACATTTGATGCTTGAGCAATTAGGCATGTTGTTTTTGTAGATGGATCTACTTGAGACATATCTAACTTATATACATCTCGATCTCGAATAGCTTTAACAACTACCCATTCGTTGCTAATCTGAAAACCTGGCTTCAAAATATAACAAAAAGAATCATCAAATAGAACATAGTAAGAATTGTCACAAATTTGGGAAACACTTAAAAGATTAAAGTTCAACTGTCAGAAATAGTTGACTTTATCAAAGCTAATAATTTCATTGGATACTGTTCCTTCTCTTATTATTTTTCCACCTGCATCACCTCCGAATGCAACATGTGTACCATCTTTTAACTTAAAATCTTGAAACAAGGCATGGTTGTCTGTCATATGCCGGCTACACCCACTATCAACATACCACGTGTTTAGAGGTCTTCTCGGGCGTACCTGCATTTCAAAAGGAATTTAAGTTGAGTTATCAACCCAACCCGAGATGGTCTTGGGCTTGCAAAATTTATCAACAATGGTAAACTGTTTAAAGTGAAGTGTATTCAAATCAGGCTTCTTGTTGACAAATTTACCAATTCCGTTTCATACAAATTTTTGATTATTTTTGATTTGTTTTGTCCTTAAAACATTGTAACGTTTTTCAAGATCATCATCAAGATATTTCAAACCATCAGACAAGACATTTTTAGAAAAACATTGTTTACCAAACTTCCTACTATTCATTCTCACAGATCGTGAAACGAATTTTCCTTGATTATACTGTCTTGGTTTTGCAGCACAAGAATTATCATAAACAGAATCATTTCTTCGAAAAAATCTCAAGCCTAAGGAAGGTTGTTTTGTCAATCTTTGAAAACCAACACTTTGATTTCTTTGAAATTATGGATTGACGTATCCATTCCTCGGCGAGTTCTTTTTGAAGTAGCAATTCTTAGTTTGTGAGTTCTTTCATCACAAATGGTACAATGTTTGTTGAAATAACAATCAGCTATTGAATGGTTTTTCATATCACAAATGTGACAGTACCTGTTAAAGAAACATTCTTCAGTCTTATGATTGTACATATCATATATTTCACAGTACCTTTGTTGAAATTTAAACAACTGTTGATTAACTTTAGATGTGGAAGCCACATTTGATCCTTGTTTTGATTTAGGAGTTGAAAAGTTAACCTGTTGTTTTTTATTTAAAAGTTTGTTCTTTTGAACTTTGGGTTTTGATTTTTTCTCATTAACACCATTTCTTGACTTTTTAGATACGAATCTTTTGTTGACAGAGGAAGACTTATGAACTAAATCTGTTTTCAGATCAGAGCTAGATTTATTCTTTGAGTTAGATTTGATTTCTGGAATTTTGTTCATGTCAAAAGTACCCGCAGATACAAACTTTAATGGTTTAAACTGATCAGTTTGATTTTTTCTTTGAGTTTGATTGTTTTGAGAGGAGTTAGATTTAGCATTTTTCCTTCTCCTTCTTTGATTTCTTGATCTTGATGATTTTTGTCACTTTCACAATTCTTTTTCTTGTTTTGAAATGCTTTAGCTTAGCTTTGTTTTTAGGTGAGTGATCATGTGTGTTAAAGTTTTTTGGCAGAGTGTTTATGATAGATTCAGGCATTGGTTCATGTGTAAATCCTAGACCTATTTTGTTTATATCTTTCCACTCACTTACCAGCTGTTCTACAATAGTTTTAGAACTTTTAACTTTAGCTAGATCCACCTGAGTTGCAGCATGAGCTATTTTTTCTTCTTCTATATTTTTAGTCATCTCCTCAAATTGTTTCTTCAAAAGTTCAAGTTATTTTAGAGTTTTGTTCCATGAGGTTTGTAGAGATAGGATCTTTTCATCAGAGACTTTGTGATCATTTTTTAGTTTGTTGTGCATTACTTCTTCTTGTTTAAGTTTATCACAGATCTTATATGAATATGTTCTGTAATGCTCAACTTGATCAAAACATGCTTTTGTGCACATTTTCTCTCTGACTTCAACAGGAATTTCAGGATAACTTGAAGATGAAGTCTCAGAGTCAGATGATGAATTCTCAACCTTTGGTTGGTCAGACTGAGCAATAAGTGCAATCTCTTTTGAATCCTGTTTTGGGTTAGATTTGTCACTCTAGTCATAGTCTTCATTATCATTTTCTGAATCACTTCAGCCTTTGGATCATTATCTTCAGACCACTCTTCATTTTGAATATTTTCAACAAGAGATAAACTAGATGTTAGATCAGCTATAAATTGTTCAGCATAAGCACTCCAGTCATATCCATGTTTGATGCTAACAACAAGAGCTTTCTTTGGCTCTTCAGATGATTTTGATACATCCTTAATTTCTGGCATAGGAAGACTTTGATAAGGCTTTTGAAAGGTTTTCTAAGACTACTGATGATATCTTTGACTGCTAGAACCTGCTTGACCATTTCCACCTTAGTTTCTGGGAGCTTTACATTCCCTTAAGAAATGACCATAACTATTGCAGTTATAACACCTTGATTTTGATTTTTGTCAAAGCCAACAGTTTTGTTAGCACTTGGCTTGTAGTTCCTATTAACATAAGAGTATTTTTGTGTTCTGTAAGCAATCATCACCATCTGCCAATTCAAGTCCATCTCTTCCACATCATCAGGATCCATTTCGAACAAATCCTGCAAAACAAGATCTAATAGTGTTAGATGACTACCTTGATAAGCTTGAAAACTTTCCATAAAAGCATTAAAAGCATATTTTGACTCATCATCATGTAAAAGGATATTAATAACATCTTTAACTTTGCTAGTTTTAGCAGAGTTAGAAGATGGAGTTTCAGTTTGAGGTTTAGGAGTTTGAGTTTTAGGATGAGACTGAGATTGAGGTTGAGTTGTGTAAACAGGAGCACTTGTGTAAGAAGAATCTGTAATGAAACCAGCTCCAACGAATAAATCACCCTCTTCTTCTAGAGAGTTATCATCTTTGACCAGAAAAGCATTCTCCACTTTGTTAGCTGGAGATGCAACATACTTATACTGAGATATTAAAGCAGCTCTATCATTGTTTTTGGAGTTCTCATCAATCTCAACTAATTTAATCTTGGCAATCAAAAGATCTAGATCCATAGGAAACTTTTCAGTATGCTTTAACAGTGTAACTGTCTGTTTCCATGATGATGGAAAAGCATTAAGAAGTCTATAGTTTAGATCTTTGAGATCATTTTTGATACCAGCAGTTGACATCTCGGTAATTAGTTGCACAAATCTGTTCATCATTTGATTAATTGTTTCCCCAGAAAGATGCTCAAATAACTCTAATTGCCTCTTGAGTTTCTGAATTTTGAGATCTTGTATCTCTTTACCACCTTCACAAATGATTTTCAAAGCCTTGTACATAGTGTACCCAGTTTGATAACCGTCAACTCTAGTCAAGACTTCTAATGGTAATCCCTTACACATCAGTGAATAAGCATTGATATCATTCTTCACTTTCCTTAAGTCATCACCTTGCAGACCATCCTCAGGATAAGGTTGTCTTTTGTGTAAACAAATTCTCTATCACTACCATCATATGTAATCAGGATATGAGGTCCTTTCTCTATTGACTTCCACAAGTCAGTGTCAATAGAATTTAGATGATGCTTCAGTCTTAAAGACCAGTTCTTGAAATCAGCTCTGTTCTTTAGCTTTGAAACCCTGTTCTCAGAATCTTCAGACTTAACCATTTTGTATTTTTGAATTTAAGAAAAAGACTTGTTTTTGTTGTTTTTAAGTTTTGAATTAAAAACTATGAAATGAAAATATTTTTGGATTTTAGTTTCTGAAAAGATTTCTAAGTATAAACTGATAAGTCTGAAAGCTAATGCTCCTAAATTGTTGACAAGCGCCTACACAGTAGTGAAATGCCTACACAGTTCTCAAACACTTGACTTTGAAGTAGAAACACCCAAGGGAATGCCTTAGTAGAATTCTAAAAACGTCCAACTGAAATGCACCTGAACAGTTGAAATGCACCAAAAACAGTTGTTAAACGCCTGGGTGTAAAATGTCCAAACAGTTCAAATGTGCCTAAACAATTTAAATGCGCCTAGAATTACTTTGTTTCTGCAAAGTCACCAAGTGTCCAAACAGTCTTAAAAAGTCTAAACAGTGGTCAAACGCCTGATCTGAAACATCTGAACAGTACCAAAACATCCAAATAGTGGTGATGTGCCTAGATACTTAGACAATTTTCAGCAGTTTTAACCATAATGCGCCTAATTCATTAGCTTCAACGAACTCAGATCTTATGAAAATCTTCAAAACTTGATTAATTGATCTAAAAACTTCCAATTAGGTAGTAATTAGGTCTATTAACAATCCTCAATCTTCAATTTGATCAAACAACAACAACAAATCAATATTCTAATTGAATTGAAGTCCAAAATGAAGAACAAAGTTCAAACACTAATTCGATCAATTTCTCAGCTTTGAATGAATTGAACTCAAAATTATGATTCAAATCATGTTTCTATGGATGAAACACAACTGGAAACAATAATTAATTGATCAAATTGCAATCAATCATAGATTTCAAGGGTTTCAAAGAGCTTAAAATGTCGATAAGCTCTGATCACTGAACCGAAGGCTCAGATACCAATTGATAGGTTCAAAAGGATGGAATCTGTGATAACATCGTAACACAATGATCAATTCAAACACAAAGTAATCAAACACATGCAATTACATCAAAAAATTTGTAGATTTCATTGATAGCAAATGCACAGGATACAATGTGTAAGTGTTACAGTTCGTTCACTGACTCTATATTCTCTAGTCTCAGATCTAAAGTCTCAAGTCTAAAGTCTCTAGTCTTAGATGTCTATCTAGTCTAAATTCTCTAGTCTTTAGTCTACAGTCTACCTTGCACATTACATAAAATATCCTATTTATACTATCAAGAAACAAAGGAACATATATTTACAAAATAAGTCCCTATACTATGACAAAAAACACATAAAGATAAAATGTTAACCTTCCAAGAGCTTCAACAGGATACATTGTCCCCAATGTATGGTTTTAAAGGGAAGAACGCTTAACCATCATAACATTAATTTTTATTTTATTATTTTTTTTTAAATTATAACGTAAAGTACTAACGCCTCCAACTTCCACAACCCATCAGCTAAACACCTCAAGACACCACCCAATCCGCCCAACCCCAAAACACAAAGCATGTATATACAAAAAATGTACAAAATGGGACAAAACAAGACCTGATCAATAATAGCACTACTGCTACTACTACTGCCGAGGGGGGCCGAAGATGGATGTCAACATATCCAAAAACTCGCCAAACCCAAATGCACTACTGCTACTACTACCTTCTCCACCTTGATCACTAGCTTGTTGACTTGGTATAGATCCTCTCATCCACGTATATGGATCCACCCATTGAGAATGATGCAATGGTGGGGTGGGATATGACACACTACCATCATGAGGCGGTAGAGTGGTGTAATCCATAATTGGGGGATCCGCGACAACTGGTTGGCCCGCATGCCAAGCGTCGTGCATACGCCGATTTCGGTCATCGATGTAACGGTAATTTACCTCCTCTTGATGAGCATACATATGAGCTTGATTCCATTGCTCTTGGCGATCATAATTTCACTTTAACGCTCTTTCCATGCTTGCCCCTATATAAGTTTGATGATCAAAAAACATTTGGCTAGAGTCAGACCAATCAGAAAACGTGGGTGGTCGCCTTCTTTAAACAACTTGCTCCATAGTCCCAAGATGAGCCCAATTCTGATCATAAGGATGTTATGCATAGTCAAATGCACTCCCAATATACCCAAATTGGGTTCCTCCTCTTTGAAACCCACTACTTAGTCCAGGTCCACCCATATCCACATTCACAGTAAATGTATCCTCTCGATAATCCTCATCACCACTTGGGACCTCATCGCCACTTTCTGGTTCATCAACTTCTCGTGGTCATAGTGGTCAGGCATCCACCTTCATTACCCGCCATCTTTGCCCATCGATTTTTAGCTTGTGTTACTGCTCCGATTCTTTATACTCCCAACCCGGGCCCAAATTCTTCAAGTCGAATGGTTTAAATCTCTTATAAGACCCTTTGTCCTCCGATCCAATCGCCCCGTACAACTTTAACAAAGCAGTAATCAACCTGCAATGCAGGATGATCTTCCTCTCCCTACTGTTCCTGCTAATCCAGATATTGTGTAACACCAAAAAACAAAAGGGACAAGTGGAGACCTATTCATCAACATATAAAGAACCGGTACTTTAAGGAACCTCACCTCAACCTTATCACCACGTCTTGGTATGACATTTTTTGTGCAAATCACCAATATCAACTTAGCTTTGATCCTCAAATTCCTTCTATATAGTTTCCCATGTGTTGTTCCATGAAAAAACAAATAGTTTAACATATCATTCCACCTCGGGTGTTTTTGAGGATTAAAGTACAAATCATCCAAGCTCGGGAAGATGTATTGGTTTGCGGGTTTGCTATCAAACTTTGCTATTCTCCGCAAAGAATCAAAAGACATCTCAACATCTACATTATTCATCATGCCAATAAGCTTCATCTTCGAAGGAGCTTTATACGGAGGACACCTAAGAGTGGTGTAAGGCCCCGTTCCCGGGAACCCCATAGTTGGTCAATCACAACCTCATTTATATCAAAACATATTAAGATTTATTAAGTGAATAAAATATTGCAGCGGAATAATTCATCAAAAACCATTTCATGCTTTAATAAATACATTTGCCAAGTAATACATCGTCATTTAAAAGATTACAAAATATCACTTAGTTGTATTACAAAACAACATCATTATTATTGCATGAGATGGATGCCAGTCTTTGCCAGCCAAGTAGCTTCACCGTCATACCATCCTCAGCAACAAGCTACCTGCCAACTGAAAATGCATAAAAAGTCAGTGTTGCTGAGTGAGTTCTTGTTTTCAATAATAAAATACTTTACATTTAGTAAAAACCTTTCTTTTACTTTAGTTCATGATCACACAACATACATACATCTTGATAATATCATTGTTATCTCTCAACATTCTTTTCATTCATTTCGCACATTACGAACTTTCATTATTATCTTTCACTTTCATCTAGACCAATGTCATATGCTATACCCCAACCATTACGCACGAAGGTGGTATTGGGCCAAAGTCTATAAATAGACCCCTAACATTGTGCACGAAGCTGAATCCAGTACCAGGGCAAGCGACAAGGGTTCCGTTTCATACTTATTGGTCACTCACAAAGATTGACCCCTGTGTGCATCCTCATGGGTTAGCTAAACCGTACACAGTTGAGCTAACAACCCCTCAATGAGTGGTGCACCTCCTTTCAGTTGCTTGCAAGACTTTACATTCTTTCATTATGTTCCACTTCGTTAACGATGTCTTTCACTTTCATTATAAAATACTTTACGTATAAGAGTATTAACACACCATGTAAAGTCATGTAATAATACGTAATAACGAACATCAATAACATGCCACAAACATGCATAACATGAAAAAACATAACCCATCAAAACATTCCAGAGCTTAACCATAATTTTTATTTCCCAAATTTTCAGAAAAATCCTAAGTTAACTTAGGCCCATGAGCACTATGTGGGCGCATGGGCACTATGCAGGTGCATATGCGGGGGGATATTGCGCATGGAACACTGGGGCCTATGGGAAAAACTTAGGCGCATGGGTACTATGCAAGCGCATGAGAACTATGCAGGCGCATGGGTACTTGGGCGCATGGGAAAACTTAGGTGCATGGGCAAAAATGTTAGGCGCATGGGCAGTATGGGTGCATGGGCAGTTTGGGCGTATGGGCAGAAACTTAGGCGCATGGGTAAGTGTTAGGCGCGTGGGCATTATGCCAGTTCTAACTTATACAAATTTTAGTTCGTAGTCATCATCCTAACATATTCTTAGCCCAAATCTAGCATATTCAGCACTTAGAACAAGCATACAACCATAGTATACAGTCAAAACAATCACAAACACACACACCCACATAAAAAAGGGGTAACATAAACGGTTTTAACATACTGAGAGTTATAAAAATGATAATTTATATGAATTTTAGCCCTAAAACAAGATTAAAATACAAAAACCGAGGATCTAGAACTCGCCTACAGCAGCCTTCGAGTAAAACTCCTCCAAACTCAAGAGCACTTAGAGTTCAAACACCTAAACACACCAAAAATACCCAACCAAACATAGAGGAACATATAAGACTCAGTCCACAAGCTGAAAATTCAGCTGAACCGAACAAACACACAAAAAACTTACCTTCTAGTCGATCTTCTTCTTCTTCTCTCTAAAAACTGATGGAAACACTGCTTTTCTTCTGTTCTGCGGTCGAGCAGTTGGTGAGCAGGAAAAGTGGGCGGCCATGCCCACCTTTTAAACATAATAATAATAAAGTTTTCCTCTTGCACAACTTTAACCTCTCAACTTGGGTTATTTCACCTTTCTTTCTTTATATTTCTCTTTTATTTTCTTTTCTTTCTCTTTTTTTTTTAAATATCCGGGTGTTACAAGTCCACCCCCTTATATAGGTTTCATCCCCGAAACCTGTCACTCCTCGACCAGTTATGGATAACGTTGTCTCATCTCTTCCTCCGTCTCCCACGTAGGCTCGGATCCCTTCCTGTGCCTCCACTGTACTCGCACCAGTGGAACCACTTTATTCCGTAATCTCTTCTCTTTTCAGTCAATAATTGCCACTGGTTGCTCTACGTAATTGAGTCGTTCATCCACTTCAATGTCCTCCACTGGTACAATTATATCTTCATCAGCTAGGCATTTTCTCAGATGATATACATGGAATGTTGGATGAATCCCACGTAACTCATTGGGTAGCTCCAACCTATAGGCCACTTCTCCTACTCGAGCAATGATTCGGAAAGGTCCTATGTACCTCGGGCTCAGCTTACCCTGCTTTCTGAACTGAATGATCCCCTTCCAAGGTGAAACTTTCAGCATAACTTTATCACCCACCTTGAATTCAATCTGTCTACGCCTTTTTTCAGTATACGACTTTTGCCTATCTTTTGCCGCCTTCATAAAGGCCTTGATCTTCTCCAAATTTTTAGTTGTAGCCTCGATCACTTCAACGCTCCCCAACTCCTTCTGTCCAATGTCACCGCAACATACGGGCGTGGTCATGCCAATGCTGGCATGATAGCTGTTGTTGCATAAGAATTCGGCTAACGGTAAGTGCTTGTCCCAACTTCCTCTGAAATCAATGATGCATTCTTGGAGCATATCCTCAAGCGTCTGTATAGTTCTCTCTGACTGACCATCCGTCTGAGGATGATAAGCCGTACTGATGTGCAACCTCGTCCCCATCACGTCAGGAAATCTCTTCCAAAACATAGATGTAAACCAATTGTCACGGTTAGACAGGATAGACACTGGTACACCATGATGAATCATAATCTCTTTGATGAATAGATCCGCCAACCTCTCAGATGAATATGTCTCGTGGCTCGGTAGAAAGTGAGCACTCTTTGTCAAACGGTAAACTATCACCCATATGGCATCATACCCTGTTGCTTTATGCGGAAACTTTGTAATGAAGTCCATGGTGATGTGCTCCCATTTCCACTCGGGTATATCCAATAATTGAATCTTCCCGTATGACTTTTGATGCTCAGCCTTCATTTGCAAGCAAGTAAGGCACTTGCTCACATACTTCGCTACATCGCGCTTCATACCCGGCCACCAGTAATCTTTCTTCAAATCATGATACATATTTGTAGCACCGGGATGAATGGAGTATCGAGTCTTATGAGTTTCATCCATGATTTTCCCCTGTAGGTCTCCATAACGAGGGATCGACATCCGCCCAAAGCGGGTTCTAACTCTGAGAGTGTTTTCACCCAACTCCGTGATTAAACCTCTCATCCTTTTGGAGTTAAGCCTCTCTTCTTTCAACGCCTCATATTGGAACCCCTTGACCTGTGTCATCACATCAGAGGTCATCACCAACTGGTAAACTTTCACCCGGATTGGATCGGGTCCCTCCTTTCGGCTAAGGGCATCCGCCATTACGTTGGCCTTGCCGGGATGGTAGTGGATCTCACAATCATAATCCTTGATTAACTCTAACCTCCTCCTCTATCTCATATTGAGATCCTTTTGCTCAAAGAAACACTTCAAGCTCTTGTGGTCAGTGAAGATAATGCACTTCGTCCCGTACAAGTAGTGCGTCCAAATCTTCAATGCAAAGACCACAGCCGCTAGCTCTAAGTCATGAGTAGGGTAATTAGCCTCATGGATTTTCAACTGTAGGGATGCATAGGCTATAACCCTTCCCCGTTGCATCAGCACACAACCCAATCCTGAATAAGAAGCATCTCAATAAACCACCAACTCTTCATTCCATTCAGGTAGCATCAAGACAGGAGCTTGAGTCAATCTTGTCTTTAACTCCTCAAAAGCATTCTCCTGTTCTAGACCCCATACAAACTTCACATCCTTGCAGGTCAGCTTGGTCAATGGTAAGGCTATCTTAGAAAAGACTTGAATGAATCTCTTGTAATAGCCCACTAAACCCAAGAAACTATGGATCTCGGATGGTATCTTTGGAGTCTTCCATTACATCACCCCCTCCACCTTTGCTGGGTCTACTATGATCCCTTCGGAATTTACCACATGACCCAAAAACTAAACCTCGTGCAACCAGAAAGCACACTTGGAGAACTTAGCATACAACTTCTCTCTTCTAAGTGTCTCCAATACCTCACAAATGTGACCGGCATGCTCTTCGTCGCTCGTTGAATAAATTAGGATATCATCGATAAACACAATCACTAATTTATCCAACATCGGCCGACACACCCTGTTCATCAAATCCATAAAGGCAGCTGGTGCGTTAGTTAGACCAAAAGACATAACAAGAAACTTGTAGTGTCCATAACGCGTGCGAAAAGCAGTTTTAGGTATATCTTGTTCCTTCACCTTCAACTGATGGTAACCAGATCGGAGATCTATCCTTGAAAACCAACTGGCACCATGGAGCTGATCAAACAAGTCATCAATCCTCGGTAACGGATACCGGTTCTTCACGGTCAAGTTCTTTAACTCACGGTAGGCGATGCACATCCTCATACTACCGTCCTTCTTCTTCACAAACAAGACCGGAGCACCCCAAGGAGAGATACTAAGTCGAATGAACCCTTTCTCCAACAACACTTGAAACTAAACCATCAGCTCCTTCGTCTCAGATAGAGCCAATCGATACGGTGCCTTGGCAAGAGGTTGAGCACCAAGTATCAAGTCGATCTTGAACTCGATCTCGCGGTCCGGTGGCACACCTGGTAAATCTGCTAGGAACACGTCTGGAAAGTCACACACAACTGGTACGTCGGAAAATTATGGTACAGACGCATCCACTTCCTTCACGTAAGCCAGGTAGGCCCTACATCAACGTTTCATGCACTTCTCTGCCACTACCATCGAAATCATCTTCGGAATCGTAGTAACTCGATCACCATAGATTGTCACCGAACTCCCATCAGGTGCAGTCAGTCGGATAATCTTCTTGCGACACACAATATTTGCCTCATAGGCTGCTAACCAATCCATCCCTAGAACCATATCGAATCTGCCTAGGGGCATCACGAATAATTTAGCAGAGAACCTATGGCCTTCCAACTCTATGTCGCAATTCTCTATCAAATCAGAAATACTAGTAGACTTACCAATGGCAGTTTCTACATCGAAGGGCTCATCAATCTTTCTACTCCAAGCAGGCAACTTATAATAGAAGGCAGCAGAAATAAAACTCTTACTAGCACCAGAATCAAATAATACAGAGGCATAAGTTTGGTTTACTAGGAATGTACCTGACATGATATCGGGGTCAACCCTAGCCTCCTCCCAGGTCATCATGAATGCTCTGGCTTTTGCTCTCTGCCCATCCTTCTCGGTCCTCATCTTTGCCCTTAAACTTTTAGCCCTCGGCTTCCTGCAATCTCTACTAGTATGCCTAGTCTCGCCACAATTGTAGCACCTCGTCACCCCACAATCCCATGCCATATGACCGGGATTCCTACACTTGAAATAGAGATTTGATCCCCATTTTCATTCCCCCGCATGCTCCTTCCCACACTTATTACACATCCTTGAACCAATACCTGCCGTCACCACCCTCCTGTCATCCATTCTTGCCTTTTTCTTTTTGGGGGTGAAACCATCACTGCCAAATCTTTTCCCCTTCCAATTTGTGTCATTATCATCTTTCTTATTCACCTCCACTACCACCACCTCTCTCTCATCATATAGTCTCCAGGCCAAATCAAGCACCGACCTAAAAGTACTCAGCCGGGCGGCGATCATGTGCTTGCGGATATCCGCCGGCAAACCCTAGATATACCTCTTGATCTTCCTTGACATCGGCGTCACTTGATCTGACACCAGCCTTGCCATCTCATTAAACTTAGTAGTATACTGCTGGTGTGTCATGGTTCCCGCTTCCAGCTGTAAGAACTCTCTCTCAATCTTGCCAAGCTCCTTGTGAGGACAAAACTCCTTGATCATCATCTTCTTCAATTTAATCCACCTCATTTTCCTAATAGCCCTGCTGCCCTCGGCCTGGACAATATTATCCCACCAACATAAAGCCGAGTCCACGAATGAGTAGGTAGCAAACTTCACCTTTTGATCCTCCCTACATTCGCTGATGTCTAACACAGCCTCCATCTCCCTCACCTATCGGTGAGCAGTTGCAGCATTCTCATTACCATCAAAAGTCAGGGGCTTGCATCTCTAGAATTCCCCATAACTACACCCCTTGGTAGTTTCCTGCACCGTTTCCTCTTCCTCTTCGTCACTGGAGACAACCATCACAGTTTCTGGTTGCTCCCATTCACCTGAACCTCTCCCAATGGTCCTTCTCCTCTCATCCTTCTCTTTCTTTTCATCCTCCCTCACAACACAAATAACCTCGGTCACCACAGACGACAGGAGCGTCTGCATGACCTGATGAACTTCCTCTACAACTGCCTCCTTCACAGAGGCTCTCAAATTAGCACTCTCATCATTGCCTTCCTGGTGATGAAGCTCGGGCTTTGCAGGAGCCGTCTCAGCAGCATTAGCCTTGTTCCCGGTGACACGTGGCCTAGCACCACAACCACCCTACACACCTCCTCGAGAAGCCTTCAAAGATCTACCACCCGCCATCCTCTAAACACTATAAGATTCAAACACCAACATGGTCATTCAAGGTAATAGCTCGGATTATGTCAAGTATAGTAAGTCCCTAATTACAGTGGCCAGTTGTGATTAGCCACTTACTTTACTCTTCATCCCCCAAGCATTGCCTATCCTGACTACATTAGTATCCAAATCTACTAAGAGCGTGTAAGTCAGATAGCATGCGCATATAATACCAGTTAACCTTAAGAAAATAAATTACCTGATGGCACGTAGCTACTTGGGTTGGCATCCCTCCATTCGGTCCCATTCTCAGTTTAAGTTTAGGTTTTGAAAATATTTACTCATTTCTCTTAAACTTTGGCTCTGATACCAACTTGTATGGCCCCGTTCCTGGGAACCCCACAGTTGGTCAATCACTACCTCATTTATACCAAAACATATTAAGATTTATTAAGTAAATAAAATATTGCAGCGGAATAATTAATCAAAAACCATTTCATGCTTTAATAAATACATTTGCCAAGTAATACATCATCGTTTAAAAGATTACAAAATATCACTTAGTTGTATTACAAAACAGCATCATTATTATTGCATGAGATGGATGCCAGTCTTTGCCCACCAAGTAGCTTCACCCTCGTGCCATTCTCAGCAACAAGCTACCTGCCAACTGAAATTTGTTGGTTCTTCTGATCATTATAACAGTAGACTTGATTGATAAACATAAAAAATCCCACTGATAACACATATATCAATGATATTTGTGTAAAATATAGATCAAATACTATAAAATATGGAAGAACAATGATGAACACCTCAAGAACATTCAATAAAACCCTTGTTTGATCTGAATTGATTATTGAAGATATTACAAAGTGAAAGTCCCTCAATTAATGGCTCATTCAAGCTCTCCAAACCTAATTGTCACTAATCTATATATAGTGATAATATTCACTAATGACATATTAAGCCCCTAGACATAGACAGTTAGAGAAATTACATATAAAACATAAAAATAACTTAAACATAAATAAATATATTTTTTTGACACAAAATATATTTATTAACAATAAACTCCTAGTCATTTATATCTTCAACATCTTTTTTTGGTTCTTCGTTTCGAACAAGTCTGTTTGCCTTTTCTGATGACTTTGATAGTGACGTTGACCTTTGTTGACTTTGATTGTGTTGATAATATAGACTATCCTTATCAGACCCAAAAATACTCCCCTTAGTCTATTATTACCAACGTCTTCGTATCAAGATCAGAACCGATAAGTCAACCATATAATGATCTTCAATCTTCCCCTAGATTGATGATCTGGTATTGAAGATTTTTCATTTTTCAGGCTCCCCCTTTTTGTATGCTCCCCCTCTTTATGTGCATTCTTTGAGAATGATCAGGAACAACTTTTCCAACTCTCTATTCTTGAGTGGTTCAGAAGATGTACGGGGTGGAATCCTAGCTCGGTATCTTCTGCAAACTTGAGGAACAGGTTCTCTAGTCAGAGCTGATGATCGGCCATAATTTGAAGCAAAAATCTATAACACAATCACAACCACAATCTCGCAACTTCGTGTTATATAATTTTAGTTAACAAATAAACCCGTGTTTATCTGTGTGTGCAATTTCCTTTGAAATGCAAGTGAAAATAGTAACATTTTAATAGCATAATGTGGAAGACTTGAAATAATTTGAAATGAAGAACCCCCTTTTTTTATATATATTTTTTAATCACCTTACACCAAGAACTAATTCGATCATGAGATCACATCCTTAAGATATACTTAAGCGCAAGGATGTATTTAAACATCGACAAGTTAGTGAGATGACACTGAAGCAGAGTCTGATCATGATTTTAAAATTTTGATAGCCAAAAACAGTTCAAGAATGATTGTTGGTATATTTTTCCAATTTAAACCCATGCCTTATTCTTTTCCACGAGTGACCTGCAAATGATTTTATCATGTTTTAGGTTTGATTAGAGAAGCTCAGGTAACTTGGTTCCCACATACATCTGGCAAAGAACTTATCCCGTTATCAGGGCTTATTGAGCAATATGATTAACTCTGCTTGATTTTCTATTGAGGTTCAACAAATATCTTAGTTTAAGAATCACTGTGCTTTTATTTTAGGGAACAGATAATGAGAGCTCCAGGTCTATACTTATGTATAACAGAGGAGATGATCATCTAAGCGTGCTGATGAGAGCTTCAGGTCTATACTCACGTATAATAGAGAAGATCATCGCTCCAGGTCAATGCTTCCGCATAGCAAAGGAGATAAGCACGAAATATACATCTGAAGAGCTAACGAGAAGCTACATTCAGGACTCGGGGATAGGGAGATTTTAGGAAAGGAAGGGATCAAGGCAGAAGTAAGATACTCTCAACCCGTTTTGATGAGACTTGTAACTTTATGTAGACAGAGATGTAATAGAAATGATCCTTATCACCGAGTTCTAAAGCTTTAGTTAGGCTACAGAATCACTGTATACTTTGTTTTCTGGCTGAGCCTACCATGCATATCATATAATGAAACTATCTTTTTAGATTTTAGAATTTTAAGTGATACAGACATATAAATCAGTTACTATCATTTCTACACAAAAGTACAAGTCATGCGACCAAGCATACAAAGAAAACATATTATCATTTCTCAGTCATCCCAAATCAAGTTCTTAGTTCCCATTTCAATTATATAAGAAATGAAAGTCTTCCAAATTATACTAGCAAAAAGATAAGAAACGAAGTACCAAGAAAAGTGTAGTGATTGTGAAGTGTGAACTGTAATAGTGCAGATAAGAATCCAAAATATGGATAAGATACCAAAGCCATAACCTATTTGTTCCGCCTCAAATTTAAATAAAAAACATTCTCTGTCGGTAAACCGGATTACTAACAGTCCTCCTAAATTGTTCCTGCACTTATTAACAGATTAGTTACAAAGATGAACACATGCCATCGTGGTCCTGGGAGTTCCTTTTTCATCAGTGTACATAACCTGCTTTAGCACACACCCTTTTGAAAAATCATTTATTTCTTTAACTTTTTGTTTTGCTTTCCAAATTTGTTTCTGTTCAATTACTTTTGATTTGAAAGAATTGAATTTGGAAATCATTTTCTTTTTAAGACCCAAAGGAAGAGATTCTGATTTTGAAACATTGGTCATTTTCATCTTTGAATCATGTGAAACCGGCTTCACATGAGAAGGTTTGGATAGATTGTTCTTCATCCAACCATTCAAAGATGTGTGTTTTTTACTTTTTGAACCAGAGAAGCAACCCGTGCCCCAAGCCTGTGTTTGAACTTGAGGGCACTTCTTTAGCACATGACCTTCTTTTCCACATCTAAAGCAAGCCTTGAAAGGCTTTTGGTTCTTTGTAGTCCCGTGGAAAGCAGGAGTGGGTGGAGATTGCTTGGAGGTTGTTGCTACTTGTCGACAACCTTGAAGATTCTTCTTTAGGATATCAAAAAATTGAACTTTTTGAGGCTTTGTCGATGTGCATTTCGAACTGGGCTATGATTTGATGTGTGATGTTCCAAGAGATGAGATCTGAACATTCTTCTGAGTACACTTTTGTATGACCGGTGATTTGGTAGACTTGGAGGCAGATTTGTGGCGAGCTTGATGTATAGCAGATGAAGATGGTGAGTGCTTCTGCTGAGATTTAGAGGAACTGCTGATTTGTTTAGCATTTTTAGATGTGATCCGTATAGGAGTTGATTCAACTTTTGGAAGCATTTTAGACTTGACAACTTTAGGTGACTTAATGATTTTTGATTCATCATCTGAGCTTGTTCAGCCTTGTATACACAAGTCTGCTTCCAACGGATCTTGATTGATACCACTTGTTGAATTCTGATTGCCTGACGATTCCACAGCTATTCCTTCTTTGACAAACCTGATAGGAACAAAAGAAGGGATATTACCTGTTTTGAATTTGTTAAAAAAGTTATGGGAAACACCTGATAATGGATTTGAAGCATCAAGGGTGGAATTATCATTTTGCATATCAGATCCTTGTTTGATGAGTCCCAAACCTACAGGAGAATCATATTCATCTCGAACCTCTTTGTGATTAACGCTGCTTAAACCTGCATGTAGACTGTTAGTTTCTGTAACTACAATTAAATCATTAGATGGATAAGGTTGAGGCATTGGAGAGTAACAATGAGTGCAGGGAGGAGGATAAACATATGAAGTTTCACCACATCCCACACCCATTTTGATTCTAGCTCCTCTTTGCTTATAGAATAGTTCTTCCTATTTCATCCCTCATATCGTCCATTTATCATGTTTAGTTTTAAGCTTACTAGTCTCAAATTCTGCTAATGTGACATGTTCGCTCAAAACATTAATCTCAACATTCTTTTCTAAAAGATTTCTTTTTAAAAGATCATTTTCTTTTAAAGCTTCTTTTAGTTTGATAAAATATTTGGACTCATTGATTTAAGTTCTTTGTTTATTTGTTTTAATTCTTTTTCATTTTCTAACAATAATCTGTTAGCTTTATAAACTACAAATAAATGAATTTTGCAGGGAGGAGAACACATGTCTTGAACAACCTCATAAGGAAGCCCCATAACTATCTTTTCAGCAGCTAGGGCTTTTTCACATTGATAGACAGGAGTGTTCTTTTTGTATTCTTCCTCCTCAGCAGCTCTCTTCTTAGCTTCTACAGCTTCAACTTCCTCTTGCTTTCCTTCATCTTGAACTTTATACCGACTTGCATAATCACCAACATCACCAACACTCTCACCTTGAGGGTCACACCTGAATTCCTTGAAAGGATCAAAATCCTTAACAGAATCCTCATCACTGTTTACTACCTCAGCCATCAATGCATGGTTGACTTCTTCTTTAGTTTCTTTGATCTCAACACTTGAAGATACACCATAATATATGAATTAATTATACTCTCCTCTTTTCATATCCAAATCAAATGACTTCAGTTTGTTGATAACTTCAATGAGTTTGTAGTCAGCAAAATTTCTTTCCTACTTTAACAATCTAACTTGTGGACTCCACTGTGGAGGAAGAGATTCCAAAAGTTTTGTGACTTGTTCATGGTTCCCCAGCTGGTCATCATACTTCTTAAGGTTGCTTGCCACCATCAGAAATTGATCAACAAAATCAGATATCTTTTCATCTTTCATGGCTGCAAAAGCATCAAACAGACTTTGTGCCGATATTAGATTATCAGATTTGAAGGAAATAGGGACTTCTGAAAGAGCCATTTTTGACATGATCAGAAATTAATTTCGCTAAAATTTCACTAAATTTGCTGGCAATTTCGCTAGTAGTTTCGCCAGTAATTTTGACCAAAGTTTCGCCCAGCAGTGGCACACTGATGCTAGTTTCGCACGGTAGTTTCACCCGAAAGTAGTTGAACTTTCATTCAGAAATAAATTTGGCAGCAATTTCGCTGGGTTTGGCACACAAACACCATGAACTTTCATTCAATGCATGTACTTTTGCAGGGACGAAGAAACCAGATTCAAAAATCAAGAACTGTGTAGTTTCACTAAAAGAGCTCTAGTTTCGCCAGGCGAAACTATGTAGTTTCGCTGAATGAAGATACAGTTTCGCTGGAAGAGCTGTAGATTCGCCCGACGTATCTGAACGACTTTTTCAGCACGAAATCAATCCAAACTCATCCAAATCTCAATGAATTTGAGATCTGATGATTTCTAAAGCTTCCCACACCAAAATTGAGCAATCCTCAATCAATTTCCATGTCAAAAACGATGCAGATCAGATCAGAAATGAATGGAACAGTGCTTTGAACTAGAAACCAAATAAAAACCAAATAATCAAGAGCACAATGGCTCTGATACCATATTGTTTGTCCTTCTGATCGATATAATAGTGCACTTGATTGATAAACAAAAATAAATCCCATTGATAACACAGATATCAATGATATTTATGTAAAATATAGACCAAACACTATAAAATATGGATGAACAATGATGAACACCTCAAGAACATTCAATAAAACCCTTGTTTGATCTGAATTGATTGTTGAAGATATTACAAAGTGAAAGTCCCTTAATCAATGGCTCATTCAAGCTCCCAAAACCTAATTTTCACTAATCTATATATAGTGATAATATTCACTAATGACATATTAAGCCCCTAGACTTAGACAATTAGAGAAATTACATATAAAACACAAAAAATGACTTAAACATAAATAAATATATTTTGTTAACACAAAATATATTTATTAACAATAAACTCCTAGTCATTTATCTTCAATATCTTGTCTCGGTTCTTCGTTTCAACGCGTATGTTTGCCTTTTCCGATGACTTTGACAATGACGTTGACCTTTGTTGACTTTGACTGTGTTGATAATATAGACTATCCTTATCAGACCCAACAAAAATGCATAAAAAGTCAGCGTTGCTGAGTGAGTTCTAGTTTTAAATAATAAAATACTTTACCTTTAGTAAAAACCTTTTCTTTACTTTCGTTCGTGATCACACAACATACATACATCTTGATAATATCATTATTATCTCTCAACATTCTTTTCATTCATTTCGCACGTTTCGAACTTTCATTATTATCTTTCACTTTCATCTAGACCAATGTCATATGCTATACCCTAACCATTGTGCACGAAGCTGGTACTGGGCCGAAGTCTATAAATAGACCCCTAGCATTGTGCACGAAGCTGACTCCAGTATCGGGGCAAGTGACAAGGGTCCCGTTTTGAACTTATTGGTCAATCACAAAGATTTACCCCTGTATGCATCCTCATGGGTTAGCTAAACCGCACACAGTTGAGCTAACAACCCTTCAGTGAGTTGTGAACCTCCTTTCAGTTGCTTGCAAGACTTTACATTCTTTCATTATGTTCCACTTCATTAATGATGTCTTTCACTTTCATGATATAATACTTTACGTATAAGAGTATTAACACACCACGTAAAGTCATGTAATAGTACGTAATAAGGAACATCAATAACATGCCACAAACATGCATTACATGAACAAACATAACCCACCAAAACATTCCAGA
Source organism: Flaveria sonorensis (assembly GCA_025506505.1). NCBI lineage: Eukaryota > Viridiplantae > Streptophyta > Magnoliopsida > Asterales > Asteraceae > Flaveria > Flaveria sonorensis. The sequence goes on along the minus strand of CM046440.1, from coordinate 41,334,992 downwards.
GCTTAAATATTAATTCTATTTCCCAAATTTTCAGAAAAATCCTAAGTTAACTTAGGCGCATGAGCACTATATGGGCGCATGGGCACTATGCAGGCGCACGGACAATTGGGCGCATGGGGAAAAACTTAGGCTCATGGGTACTATGCAGGCGCATGAGTACTATGCAGGCGCATGGGTACTTGGGCGCATGGGAAAAAATGTTAGGCACATGGGCACTATGCCAGTTCTAACTTATATAAATTTCAGTTCCCAATCATCATCCAAAAATATTCTTAGCCAAAATCTAGCATATTTAGCACTTAGAACAAGCATACAACCACAGTATACAGTCAAAACATTCACAAACACACCCACCCACATAAAACAGGGGTAACACATACGGTTGTAACATACTAAGAGTTATAAAAATGATAATTTATATGCACTTTAGCCCCAAAACAAGTTTAAAATAGAAAAACCGGGGATCTAGAACTCACCTACAACAGCCTTCGAGTAAAACTCCTCCAAACTCGAGAGCACTTGGAGTTGAAACACCTAAACACACCAAAAACACCCAACCAAATATAGAGGACCACATAAGACTTGATCCACAAGCTGAAAAATCAGCTGAAACCAAACAAACACACAAAAAACTTACCTTCTAGTCAATCTTCTTTTTCTTCTCTCTAAAAACCGATAGAAACACTGCTTTTCTTCTTTTCTGCAGTCGAGCAGTTGGTGAGCAGGAAGAGTGGGCGGCCATGCCCACCTTTTAAACATAATAATAATAAAGTTTGCCTCTTGCACAACTTTAACCCCTCAACTTGGGTTATTTCACCTTTCTTTCTTTATACTCCTCTTTTCTTTTCTTTTCTTTTCATTCTCTTTTTTTTTTTAAATATCCGGGTGTTACAAGTGGCCATCCATTCTTGTATTTCCTCATCATAAAGATTCTTGCTCTCCCTATCATAACACTTTAAAGAAGCTTCCCAACCCAAAGCCTTGAACTTATCAGTAATCCCAAAAGGACCGAAATCAAATTCCCTAACCTCTTTTTGACAAAGAAACCCCTCCTTGCGCTGAACCAATGCATTCATCTGATCATGAAACAATTCTGGCTGCCATTCAATCGGTTGATCTAATAGAGAACCAGATGTCCATTTCGGTTTTGGAGCCCTTTTTGGTGCGTCTTCTTCCGGGTCAAAATCGCCTGCATGAATCAACCTTCTTCTCTTGTGTAGACCCTTCGGTTGATTCGAGGACCCTGCTGTCTCTTTGCCTTTACTTGAACGACCCATTTATCTGACACACCTCATAAAACACACAACAATCTCCATTAGTTCTTATTCAACCCACATATCCCCACACTTGCTTGTAACTATGGTTGTAGATGCAAACTCTAGGTCATTTTTTATTTTTTCTTTTTTTTTTAAAAATAAATTTGGGCAAGATGTCCCTACATTGGAGAGATTTCCCAAAAATTCAATAGTTTGACATCCACCTAACATCTAGAACCATAATAACTTATAAACTAACAACTTCCTATCATCAAGCATGTACAAGCAAGTGTGTAAGAACAAGTAAGAATATCAACCATCAATTCACAATGCACCATCAAATGGGGTGAAAAATTACATAACTTTAGTTTGTAGATGCAACTACCAAATCTTTCAAGAGAATAAGACTCCTACAAACAAAACCCCAAATTTTTGGACCTTGGGTTTGAAATTGCTTGACAAAACATGGTTTTTCCACAAATCTCAACCCAATTTCAGAAAGCTTGTGTGATTCTAGTCAAATTAGACCCAAAAATCACTCGATTCCGTTGAAAATTGAAGGAGTTATGGTGTTTTGAGTGTAAGGTTCTTGAGAGTGATATATGGGAGGAAGAGGACTTATGTGGCTAGGGTAATATGCAGAAAATGGATGGTTGGGGATTAAATTTTGTCATATGTTAATAAAAAATTTTTACTGTACCTGTCATCCGCCGATTAGCCTGCCTGAGCCCACCCTAAGCTACGGTAGCTACCGTACGCTACGGTGGGTCTTGGCAGAAATTGCCACCGTAAGGCAGTAGCTTTAGAGCGTAACAAGTTTTGTTTACCTAGGTCCACCGTAAGCTACGTTATCACCTTGGCATCTGCACTTGTTTTTTTTTTTTTTTTTTTTTTTTTAAGTTTTGTAATTTTTATGGTGTCCTATGAAAAACCTGTGTTGTCCTCAATGCTATGTTAGAGGAATTTGTAAGAATTTCCCACACTTTGTCTCGAACACAAGTTAAACCAAGCACGATAATAAAAAAACTAAACTAACGAAATTAAATTACATATTTACACTACCAAACCTGGGCCTCTCTAAATTACTTCATCATCCAATGGGCGCAGAATGAAGCCCACTTTATCAAGCTCAAGATTCTTGATGTCGTTCCCATCTAAGTATGTTTTGAGCTGGTGCCCATTTACCATTTGCTTCGTGTTGGTGTGAACGTCTTGAATATCCACATCTCCAAACTTGCCCACTCGTGTGTTTACATATGGACCTATCCATTTGCTTTTTAGCTTACCCGCAAACAACTTCAATCGAGAGTTGTACAACCACACCTTTTGACCCACTTCAAAGGTTCTTTTTCTTATTTTTGCATCATGAATCCTTTTTAGTTTGTCCTTGTATGCGGAAGCACATTCATACGATTCGTCTCTTATTTCCTCAATCTCGTTCAATTGAAGTTTCTGAGTTCGCCTCGCTTTGTCATAATCCATATTCACTGTCTTTATTGCCCATAATTCCCGATGAGCCAACTCCATCAGTAAATGACATTATTTTCCATATACCATCCGATACGGAGTTGTACCAATCAGCATTTTATAAGCCGTTCGGTATGCCCATAGTGCATCATCTAATTTACCCGACCAATCCTTCCTATCCACCTTTACTGTTTTCATTAAAATCTCTTTGATTTTTCAATTGGACACTTCAACTTGTCCAATAGTTTAAGGGTAGTAAGGAGTAGCAATTCGGTGATTCAGATTATACCGCTTCAACAATTTCCCAAAATTAAAAATTTTGAAATGTGAACCACCATCACAAATGATGACCCGTGGAATCCCGAATCGAGCAAAAATATTAGATTGAATAAACTTACATACCACCAAATGATCATTGGTCCTTGTTGCTATTGCTTCAATCCACTTCGACATGTAATCTACCGCGACTAAGATATATAAGAAGCCATTCGAATTTGGGAAGGGACCCATGAAATCTATGCCCCACACTTCAAATACCTCAACCACAAAAATTGGTTGTAGAGGCATTTCATCCCGTTTTGAGATGCTTCCCACTCTTTGAAAATTCAAGCTATTCCGGGCATATTCACAAGTGTCCTTGAAAAGTGTAGGCCAATAAAACCCACATGTAAGAACCCGATAACCCGTCTTGTGTCCACTAAAATGTCCCCCACATGCCGATGAATGAGCATGGGTCAAAATTTCTAACACCTACGTCTCGAGAACACATCTTCGAATTACTTGGTAGGGCCCAATCTTGAAGAGGTCTGGTTCATCCCATATGTATTGCTTGACTTGAACCATGAATTGTTGCTTCCTTTTCTTGGTCCAATGACTTCGGATTGCACCTGTGGCTAAGTAATTAACATAATGAGCATACCACGGTGCGGTCGAAACGGACAAAAGTTGCCCATTGGGAAACCTTTCATTAATCTCACTAGGATCATCAACTCCTTCCAACGGAATTCGGGACAAATGATCTGCCACAACATTTTCACATCCTTTCTTGTCCCGAATCTATAAATCGAACTCTTGCAATAAGAGCACCCAACGAATCAACCGGGGCTTTGCATCTTTCTTCTCCATCAAATACCAAACTTCACTATGATCCGAATATGCAACCACCTTGCTCCCCCATATGTATGATCTAAATTTGTCCAAAGCATACACCACCGCTAACAACTCTTTTTCGGTTGTGGTGAAATTCAGTTGCGCCTCAGACAAAGTCTTGATTGCATAATAAATTACTACCTGCTTCTTATCGACTCTTTGACCCAAAACCGCCCCAATTGTTGTGTCACTAGCATCACACATGATCTTGAATGGCTTTGTCCAATCCGGTGGTTGCAAAATGGGAGCCTTCATCAATTGTTCCTTCAAAACAGTAAATGCTTGCAAACATTCGTCAGTAAAATCAAATGAAACATCTTTAAGTAACAAGTTGCATAAAGGTTTGGTAATGACACTAAAACCTTTAATAAACCATCGATAGAAACCCGCATGTCCCAAGAACGATCTTACCCCTTTTATATTTTTAGGTGGTGGCAAAGATGATATTACCCGGATTTTTGCCTTGTCCACCTCTAACCCCCTTTTCTATATAACGTGACCTAACGCAATTCCCTCTTGCACCATGAAGTGACTCTTTTCCCAATTTAGCATCGAGTTCGTCTTAACACATCTTTTTAAAACTTTCTCCAACTTTTCAAGACAAGACTCAAAACTTGGACCAAAAAATGGAAAAATCATCCATGAACACCTCAAGTGATTCCTCGACCATGTCTAAAAAAATACTCATCATACATCTTTGAAAAGTTGCCAGGGCATTACATAGCCCGAATGGCATTTGCCGAAAAGCAAATGTGCCATACGGACATGTAAATGTAGTTTTGTGTTGGTCGTCCAGGTGGATTGCAATTTGATTATATCCCGAATACCCATCCAAAAAACAGTAATATTTTTGACCCGAAACTTGTTCAATAATTTGGTCAATGAAGGGTAGCGGGAAATGGTCCTTAGAGGTAGCGGCGTTCAGTTTTCTATAATCAATGCAAACTCGCCACCCGGTGACCGGTCGGGTGGCCATCTGCTCGCCTTGTTCACCTTTTATTACCTGGATGCCAGCCTTTTTAGGCACTACCTGTGTCGGAGTCACCCATGCACTGTCCGAAATGGGATAGATGATCCCCACATCCAACCACTTTATTACCTCTTTCTTTACAACTTCTATCAAGTTCGGGTTCAACCTTCTTTGTGTAATGATCTTATGCATTACAATGGATGGACTAATACCTTTCAAGTCGGCTATCGTCCATCCAATAGCCGCCTTATGAGCCTTTAGCACCCGCAACAAGCCTTCTTCTTGAGCCACCTCCAAATTAGAGGCAATGATCACCGGTAAAGTGTCATTGTCCCCTAGAAATGCATAATTCAAATGCTTTGGCAACTCCTTCAATTCCACTTATGGTGGACACTCCAATGAAGGTATTGTACCCGAATCAATCTCCACCGGCAAATTCTCAATTTGGTGAGTCCATGGCGGTCTCCCTTCTATGGCTGCTAGAGCCGCTTGCTTTTTCCCTTTCATCCTTAACGCACAAACATGTACCTGCAAAGAGCAATCACAAATACAAGGTTCCATCATATATTTATCGTACTCGTGCGGGTCACATCCATTGATTATATCTGCCATAAAACACTCATCACCACCAAAGGAATTAGAAACATTAGTAAAAACACTTAGCCTCATCTTTCTATTACCAAATGTCATGTCGACCGTAACATATCGACAATTAGTTACGGCGTGAGCCGTATTCAAAAATGGTCGACCCAATATGACACTCGGTTGTTGTGGTGCACTAACCGATGCATAATCCAATACCAAAAAGTCAACAGGATAGTAAAATTCTTCAACTTTGACAATTATATTCCTCACAATTCCTCGAGGAAGCTTATGAGACAAATCGGCTAAGACAACCATGGTTTCAACACGTTTCAATGGACCGAAATCGTATTGATCATATAAGCTTCCTGGACGAATACTCACCCTAGCCCCAAGATCCATGTTGGATCCTATGAGGCTGGTGCAACCAAAACAACACATAGAACAATTTTGTGTACAAGTTGAAGAAGTCTTCCAAAGACAAAACTACTCTTTCGCAGCTATGTCAAAGATCTTCCGAAGCATTATGTCTGAAGAGCTTCCGGAGGAAAAAAAAAAGTCTTCCGAGACTAAGTAGTTTTCCTTCCAAAGTATACGAAGAACTTTCAAAGGATAGAACAAAGTCTTCCAAAGACCAAGCAGTTCTCCTTCCGAAGTATTCACACTTAGAAGATCCAAGATAAAGTCTTCCAAAGAATAAAGTCATAAAGACCTGTAAAAGATTCGGAAGAAGTTGTTTCTTCTGAAGTATAAATGGCCTCGGAAGAACTTATTCTTCTGAAGCCATTTAGCTTTAGAAGAATCAACTATGAACCAGTGGACAAAAGTATAGTCTGTCTGACAGACTTTGATACACTACATGGTGCTTTTCCTAACCCATGTAGTTGACCATACTTTAATCCACTGTTCACCTTTTCAACTTAGTACATATACCATTCTTAGTTGGTGCCAAAAGGTAAGCCATGGACCTGTCATGACTAGCTTATCTAGGATATTATTTTATCTTAGATACTCTACTTCTAGCAATGTAGTATTTGTCTAGTAGTAGATTCCAGCTGGTTTTCCAAGTATAACCGGCTGTAGATAGTAGTATATATAGATTCTCACTGTAACTTATGTAGTATGAGCTTAAGATTCTTGTAATACTGAGTTGAGAAGTAATATATACAAGTATCTTGAAAACCATTCTATTGTTCATTAACTTCGTATATTATTATCAACTTTAGTTTAAGATTCTGTGTTTCATAGATCAAGTGAGACTTAGTGAGTTTTGTGTTTAGAGTCAAAACCGATCTTACAATTGGTATCAGAGCTTCAGGCTCTTGATTATGAAATCTAACCATCCCAAATCACCCTTGTTTCTTCACAATCACTCACCCACCTCACTTTAATGGATCTTAACCATAAATTTTCTAAGTCCGAAATGGGAACCATGACCAAGGCTCCTATCATCACTCCTGATGATTTTTGAACTTGGTGTAAACTTATTGAAGGGTTCATCAAGTACCAAGATAGCAGCATGTGGAAATCTGTCACCCATGGTCCTTACGTTCTTAAGGTAGCAGCCCTAGCGGGTAATGGGTCCATGATAGAGAAGGCCATTGAAGACTACTCTATTAAAGACTTCAAGAAAATAGATGTTGATTGCAAAGCAATGACTGTTTTGCTAACAGCCATACCAAACTCCATAATGGTTGGCTTTCAGCAATATGAGTCAGCCAAAGAACTCTTTGATGCTTTGAAGCTGATGTACTCTGGTTCCACTGAATCCAAGGAGTCCCAGAAGGATGTACTGAAGCAAAAGTTTGAAAACTTCACATATATCGTTGGTGAGACCATGAGCCAACAATACTTCAGGTACATGAACTTGATCACCTTTCTTCAGTCTATGGGAGTGGATATTCAAAAGAGAGACATTGTAAGGAAATTCATGAGTGCACTTCCTCATGAATTGACTTTCTATTATGTTTCTATCAAAAGAACTAAGAATCTTAACACTCTCACCATGACTGAACTGTACAGAATCCTTGATGGATACCGTATGGAAATGGAGACTCAGAAAAGCCAACAGATGAACCGACCCACAAATCTTGCTGTCAGCAATGCTCTACTTGTTGCTAAAGGATCAAGACAACCTCAGTTGTACTTGAACTATTCCCAACAGCCATCATCTTCCTCTGGGCCATACATCACTTTCCCTAAGACACCCAGGCCTCAACAGGCTAAACACACTCATTTTCAGGATAATTATGCCTTTGTCTCAGGAAGTGAACACTCTGGAGATTTTCAATTCTGCTTTGATGATCTAGAATGCTTTAGCCTAGATGACATTGAGTACATGGACATTGTCCAACAGATGGCTCTCCTGACCTATAGAGCAAAGAAGTTCTTCAAAAGAACCGAAAGGCAGTTCCCTCAGAATCCAACCAATAGCAAATTTGGATTTGATAAAAGCAAAGCCAAGTGTTTCAACTGTAACCAGCTTAGTCACTTTGCTAGGGAATGCAAAGCTCCAAGATCTAATCCTGGAGCAACTCAAGCCTCCTAACATCCAACCACCTCAAGGGCTGCACCAAAACCTACTGAACAACAAACTGTGGCTGTTGCTCAAGAAGTTGACCGGAGCTTCATGGTGCAAGATGTCACTCCTGCTCAAGCAATCATGGCTGGAACTGAAGACAGCAAGGTTTATGAAAACCTCTGTACTCCAGCTTGTATTGCTAAGGTTAAACTTTATCAGGATTACAACAGGGAAATTAAATCCGATATTAAGTCCTTGAACATCCTAAAATCTGATTTTAAGAAAGCATAATCTGACTATAAACTCAAAATTAAAGAGTTAGAGAAAACTGTTTCCTCTTTAAAACATGAACAAACAAACTACAGGACTCAAATAAAGGATTTAATTTCTAAGTTAAGTGAGGCTCAAGCCCAGCTAGTAATAGCTGAGACTAAAGCAAAGAAGTACGCTATTGAAGAGCATAACTTCAACACCATTATTGCATCATCCTCCTACTCAAAGGTGTGTTATCAAAACAAAAGTGGGTTGGGAAGCAATGAAATTGCCCCACCATACTCTTATGTGTCTATTAGATAGCCAAGATGTGGCACTCATAAGCAAGACGTTCCAACTGCTGACCCACTAACTAATGAGCAAAAGAATGATGCAACTATGGTGACCACCATAGGGAAGAGCAAGGTAGAAAACCTCATTCCCACAGCTGAGTCCATGGCGGTCTCCCTTCTCTGACCGTTAGAGCCACTTGCTCTTTCCCTTTCATCCTCAACGCATAAACATGTACCTACAAAAAGCAATCATAAATACACGGTTCCAACACATCTTTATCATACTCGTGGAGGTCACATCCATCGATTATACCTGCCATAAAACACTCATCACCACCAAAGGAATTAGAAATATTAGTAAAAACATTTAACCTCATCTTTCTATTTCCAAATGTCATGTCGACCGTACCATATCGACAATCAATTACGGTGTGAGCGGTATTCAAAAATGGTCGACCCAATATGACACTCGGTTGTTGTGGTGCACTAACTAATGCGTAATCCAATACCAAAAAGTCAACAGGATAGTAAAATTCTTCAACTTTGACAATTACATCCCTTACAATTCCTCGAGGAAGCTTATGAGACAAATCGGCTAAGACAATCGTGGTTTCAACATGTTTTAATGGACCGAAATCGTATTGATCATATAAGCTTCCCGGAAGAATACTCACCCCGGCCCCAAGATCCAAAAGTGTCCTTGACATTTGAAAATCACCAACTTGAATATTTATTAAAGGTGCTCCCGGGTGTTGGAGTTTAAGAGGCAAAACCCCTTTTAAAATTGCACTCATCCTTTCGGTTAAATTGACCCGTTTTGGTACTTTTTGTTGTCTCTTTTGAGTACACAATTCTTTTAAAAATTTTGCATACGATGGAACTTGTTTAATTGCCTCCAACAACGGGATATTAACTTTTACTTGTTTAAAAATCTCCCACATTTCTTCCTTTTGAGGACCCCCTTTTCAAATAAAATTCATTTTACCCGGATCTCACATCCCCAACAGCCTTAAGCCATCACTCTGAGTCTTAACACTCAAGTGATCAACCTTTAGGGGATAGTTACCACCCTCAGCCGCTGGACTTAAACCACCCAATTCCCAGCCTTGATTTCTATAATGATGAGGACTTGGGTTTCAGTGAGTACAATGAGTCTCTCCTTTCTTCCCACACTCAAGGAGAAATGAGTACTCTTGACTCACCCAGGTCTAGCCCATATCATCTACCCACAACTGAGGTGGGTCTTCCTGAACATGTTCAAGAGATCCATATGGAAGAGGCTCTTACTTTAGAAAGTGATTACATCAGTAAGACCTCAACCATGGCAACCCAGCCTCTTAACACTTCTCTGGAAGTTGTCATGATGAAGGGGAAATCCAGCTGCCAAGAACACTATGATGGTGATGAGGAAGAAGACTTTGGTCCAATTCTCTCATCCTCCAGTGATTATTCAACTGAAGATGAGGGGAGTCTGAAACATAGGGTGCAAAAACTAACAAACACATGCACCTATCTAGTTTCAAAGATAGTTCACTTAGAATCTCAGGTGATTATCTTGCAGCAAAGGGTCAATGACCAGCAACTTGAGATCACCGATCTCAAGGGCCAGTTAGCTGAGAGACCCTTAAGGAGGACTAAACCACACAAGAACCTGTGGAAGTGATGGATGACACCCCCAGCTCAACAATGTAAGAAGGTGATGCTACCAAAAACGGGGAGAAAGTCCTCATAACCACAGAACCTGGGACTTCCTCCTAGAGTATGGACATAGAGGAGTCACCATCCTCTCTTGCAATTGCCTAGACTTAACAACCTCCTCAAGTCATGAACATAGACTTACTCATTCAACACTTGTTTGAGGGGGGAATTCCAGGAGCAATGTCTGCTCCCTTTGAGAATCCAATTATGGGATGGGGGTATTATACAAACATAAGAGCTCTTGTGATCTCTAGAGCTCAGGGTCAACTGGAAATCTTCAACTTCTCACACCTGAGTTTCTATGAGTGCATCAATCTGGTGAATCTTCCACTTGTCAACCCAAGCCACAACAGACAAGCTGAGAGATTAGCAGACCGGATTCAAAATAGGGTGCTAGAGGAATTCAAATTGAGATCAAAATTATATAGACAGAGGCTAGCAGGTGAGATCTTTGGTCAACTGGATGTTGAGGTGGACCCTGAGATTAGCTTCGAAGGGAAAACCTTGACTGAAGGCCTAGAGGTTGAGCCTGTGAACCTTGAGACAAGATCAACTTCTGCACCTAGTACCCTCAGTAAGGCACCAGCTGGTGAAGGTGTCTTATAACCTCTCTCTGGCCAGAGCTTGAGTGCTGAACCAAGCAATGAAGGCCAAAGTTCTCTCCACCCTAAGTCACCAAGGCCTGTGGTTAACAAAGGGAAAAGGAAATTAACTCCTGAGGAGTTGGAGGAGGAGAAAAGAGAGGAAGAGGAAGCCGAGGGGAGAGAGTTCAAGTAGGTCCCTAGGTTTCATGGAAGCTGCAATCCGGGTTGCCCATAGGCCAAATACTCAAGAAGATGAGTTAAGGGTAGCCAGGCTAAACTACCTGGGGACCAGGAACTACAACATAGATGAACTCATCTCTCTCCTATTAGAAGAGTTGAATAAGCTGGCTGACACTGAGCTGTCAAAGCAGAGGAGGGAGGCAGAGGATGCAGCATTACTCCTCAAGATTATACAAGAAAAGAGACTGAAAAGGCTATAGAAACATGCTCCTGTCCTCTCCCTAGTTCAAGAAAGTCCTGAAACAGAGACTGTGGCACAGGAACAACCTCAGGTAGATAGGGAAGCTGAAAGAATGAATATGATCAACTACCTAAGTGCCATAGGACTCTATCAGGCAGCTGCACTTCTTCCTATATCCTTTGAGTACATAGAGTTTGAATATCTCAAGCAGCTGGAGGAAAAAGCCATAAAAGAAAGAAAAGCTGCTAAGAGAAAGCTAAGGGAAGAAGTTGCAAGGTCAAGGGCCATCATCCACAAAAGCAAAAAGAAGTTTGAAGATAGACAAAGGATGATAAGCCTCTTGAAGCTGTATGGATTCTCTGGAAGGAGGCTTGGTCTAATGTCTCTATCCATAATGGATGAGCATATAAGGGTGATCATGTAGAATATCAAAAGGGGAGAGCTTGTCGACTTACATTCTCCACCAAGTCCAGCTCATCCTGAAGTTGAGGTAAAGGTTGAACCCACTGAGACAACACAACCTGAACCTAGAGCTACATCTCAGCCAACTTCATCTTCTGATCCATAGCAGGGTCCTCTTCTCTCTCCTTTTGAACCTATAAGAGAAGAGAACCCAACTGAGAGGGACACTACTGAACAATCTGGTGCTAAATACCAGTCCTTCAGTTGAAATCATTAAAGAGGAGAAAAGGATGGCCAGAAGAACCCCTACAAAGAAAAAAAAACTAACGCATCCACCTCTACACCTCAAGATGAGTCAAAAACATCCTAAGGAAGTGAATGAAGAGGATGTTAAACCAACTCCCATCAGAGTAGAGCCTCTTGCAATTGGAAGACCCATCATGTTCTGGAGTTTTGCTGACAGTCCAGACAGATGGTATGTCACTAGAGATCAAGGAGGTCAAGATGTCTACTTTTAGCAAGACATGCTTGCCCTTCCTTTGCATGATATCTATGTCATGAGAAGATTATATGAGAGTCTAAAGGATCCAAAACATATGATGAAGAGAGGTTTGCTGCTGATCCTAATGAGGACTATCAACTTCTGAAGAATCTCTCTATTTTGGTAGCATCAGCCTAGGGGGAGTTTGTAAGGATCTATCTAAAGATTATGAGGCTGATGAAACCAAAGATCTTCAAACATGCACTATGGAACAAGGATGAACTTGCTGCGGAAGCTTTACACTCTCTAAAACTCTAAGTGTAAAGTCTTCCGAAGCCAAAAGTTTAGAAGAAATTACTTTGGAAGGTTTACACTTAACAAAAAATATTCCAAGTGTAAAAACTTCCAAAGCCAGAGGCCAAGTTCTTCCGAAGCCAAAGATGAAGTCTTTCGAAGCTTCAAAGACAAAGTCTTCCGAAGCCATTTTGTTATGAAGACTGATTTCTTCGGAAGATAGAGTAAAGATGCATTCTCTGATCTACTTTTGATAAAGCTGGCCAGCTTTCTACTGCAACTCTGATAACTCACCAACTTGTATGAGTTGGTGAAACTTCCATGCTTTAGTGAATAGTAGATAAAGTCTTTGTCTGTAGTTTTCTTCTTTTGTTCCTTTAGACTTTTTTGTACTAGGAAAAGTCAGTGAGCTATGGCATGTTATAGTCACTAGTCAAAAGGCAATCTGTCTTTTGACTCCAGATTGATCTTGTTGTCTAGATCAGTCAATTCCAAATGTCCTTCCAAGTATTGACGGTTGAAGGTTGTAGTATAAAAGAGTCTCAGGTCCTTGTATTTTATATTATGCTTTGAACACTTGTAATAGAACTGGAGATCAATATACAAATCCTTGAAAACTAATACTTATGTTATTGTTCTAAGTTTTGTCTTATTGTTACTTGTGTTCCTTGTATCTTCAAAGTTTCCTATTCCCTATTTGAACTATTAAGTGATCTAAGATCACTCCTCTTGTGAAACTGATTGTAGTCAACACCATAACCTGTTCCTGCACGTTACGATGCCATCAGAAGTCTCCTACGACAGAAAGTGTCTGGACTACGGCTCCCTTGATCTTCTTCAGCATTGACCGTAACCTACGGCACCAGACGTAGGCTACAGTGGAGACTAGAATTTCCTTTCATTTCTTCTTTGTCAAATGTTGATTCTTCCAAATGTTTCTGCCATATATGAGCTTCCATCCAAGCATTCTTAAACCACTTTCTTATGCTCATTTTCACCTGCAAGGCCAATCATACTATAGTTATCACTTTCTAACAATTAACCTCATTAAATGTGAGATATTAGTCGATTTACCACCTTTAAGGATTGTCCTACGGACCACCCTTCACTAAACTACCCTAACAACTATACATCAGAATACTAGTCTAAGTACAAAATAATGATCTGCATTTCTTCTGTTGAGCATCCGCATTAAGTATGTCATTCGCATTGACTAATGTGAATTAACAACTGCTTACTAGCATTTGATTTTGCTTATCCACATTAGTAAATGTGGATGAACAAGTACTCTGCCGTATTTGTTCTTGCTTATCCGCATTGACAAATGCGGACAGCCGATACTTGTCTTTTTCTTTTGTTTTCTTCACCCGCATTAATTAGTTGACTTGTGCAGATTCTTCCAACCAGAACAACCTTCAACCACCTCTTGAATTGGCATGTATGATCCTTTCAGGGTCCAACATCTTTTGCAATTACCTTGTCTCAAATCCAAGCATATAAATAGCTTTAGAACGGATCTCCCTCTCTCTTCTTCTTCCTCATCTGCAGCTTTCAAGCCCTAAACTATCCACAAACCCTCGTTGTTTTTCCAATCTCTTCTCAAAAATCTTCATAAAATGGTCAACCCTGAACCGTAAAACCAACCAACCTTTGGTATGCACCTACATAGGCAACACAACCAACTTGCTCTGTTATCCGTTGAGAAAGACCCTGGTTTCTCAGACATGCCGCTTTCTTTCAAACTCATCTTACCACACCGACCTTACCATTAACCCTCCACTATATGAAGATCAACTTTTGGAGTTTCAGAGGACCTACCAGGAGGTCTTCATGAATGGTAAGAAGGCACTCTCTGTCTTGGTGTAGGGGAAGATGGTTTTCATCACTCCAGCCACCATAAACCATCACCTATGGTTGAATGATGAAGATGGTGCACTATCCTTCACTAAGGAGGCAGTCAATGGATCATTCCAGTTGATGGGCTATGAAGGTCACTACTAAGTCAGAACCTTCAAGAAAGGGAAGGTCTCTTCTCAATAGAAATATCTCCTCCATGTAGTCATCCACTCCCTATCCAACAAACATGGATGATGGGACCATGTTCCATACTATGTAGTCTATGGAATGGTTCAGGGTATCAAGTTCAGGTACTCCCAATTTGTATATACAAATTTACTTTCTAACTTAGATTCCCTTAAATATTACATGTTCTCTAGATATGTCTAACACATTCTCAACTATAAACTGGGCTCGTAGGTAAGGGGAACAGGTAATGTTCTAAAGCTGGGAGATATGAAGCCCGACATCTTTAAAATAATAGGGAAAACCATTGTTGCTTTTTCCAGGGTAGAAACAGCCCTTGTCCCTAAAATGTTAAAGCAAGCTGCTCAAGGTGACAACTTAGCAATCCCAGCCAATGTTGACCCCACACCTTCTTCATCTTCGCCACCCACACAGCCACAAATCACCATCTCCTACACTAGAAAATCCAAACAAACTCCTACTCAGTCTATTCAGATTGAGTAGGCCCCCATATACTCACCCATATAGGAGCAAGTAGAAACAAGAGCTCCCACTTCTCGTAGGGAATAGACCACTCCCATTCCTTCTATGATCAGTGCTGAGGTTCCTCATGCTCAGCCTGATGAGCTTATAACACCAGCCTTAAGCCTTCATCCTGAGTCTCAACACTGAGATGATTAACCTTTAGGGGAAAGCTACCATCCCCAGCCTTTGAACATCATTCAACCAATCCCAAACCTTGAATTCTATGATGATGAAGTCATGGGATTCAGTGAGTACCATGAGTCTCTCTACTCCTCCCCTACTGAAGGAGAGATTAGTGCTCCTGACATTCCCATGTCTACCCTATATCATCCACCCACTACTGAGGTGGACCTCTCTGAACAAGTTCAAAAGGTCCATGTGGAAGAGGCTCTTACTTCTGCAAGTGATTACATCATTAAGACCTCAACCATGACAACCCAGCCTCTTGACACTTCTTATAAAGCTGTCATAGAGTAGGGGAAATCCAGAGACCAAGAACAAATATCTGGTGGTGAGGGATGACTTTAGTTATGTCCTCTCATCCCTCATGATTCTTCAAATGAAGATGAGGGGAGCATGAAACAAAAGGGGCAAGAATTGATGGTTACCTACATATACCTTGTTTCAAAGGTTAGTCACCTGTAATCTCAGGTGGCTACCTTACAAAGGCAGGTGCTTAACCAGCAACTTGAGATCACTGATCTCAAGGGTAAGCTAGCTTAAAGGCCTGCTAGGCATGCTGAACCATGGGCATAAGGACCTATGGATATGGTGGAACTAACATCTAGCTCACTTGTGCAAGTAAGTGATGCTACCAAAAAGGAGGAGAAAGTCACTACAATTATAAAACATGGGAGCACTGCCCAGAGTATGGATAATGAGGACTCGCCACCCTCACTTGCAACTGTCTAGACTCCATAACCTCTTTTGGCCCACATCAATATGGATGCCATACTTCAAAGCATATTTAAAGAGGGTTTCATACCAAGGGCCATGTCACCTCCATCTAATCCTGTTGATAATCCAATCATAGGATGGGGGTATGGCATTGATAGAAGGGCCTTGGTACTTTCGAGATTCCAGGGTCAACAAGAAGTCTTCAACATCTATAACATAGGATTATATGAAAGCTTCCCTCTTCCAATCCTGCCATTTGTCAACCCAAGTCAAAACATACATGTAGGCAGGTTGGCAGAGAGGATACAAAGAAGGATGTCTAAGGAGTTCAAGAGAAGAACAAGCATGTATAGACGAAGGCTATCAGGGAAAACAGTTGGTCAATTAGATACTAAGTTAGACCCTAAGATTAGATTCAAAGGATAAACCACAGTTTAAAGCTCAGTTGTGGACCCTGTGCACCTTAAGTCCCATACTCCTTCATAACCTCCAACCCTAAGTGAGACACCAGTTGGTGAAGGTGTCTCACACCTCTCCCTTGCTAAATCTCAAGTGAAGAACAAGAAGGCCAAAGCTCTCTCCTCCTTGATTCACACAGGCCAGTAATTAACAAAGGAAAGAAAGTTTTAACTTCTAAGGAGATTGAGGAGGAGAAAATGAAAAGGAAGAGGAAGGCAAGGGAAGAATGACTAAGAGAGACTCCTAGTTTCATGCAGCTGCAATCAGGGCTGCCCATAGGCCAAACACTCAGAAGATGAGTTAAGGCAGCCAGATTGACTACCTAGGAACTAGGAACTTCATGTAGATGACTTAATCCTTTCTTCCATTAGATGACCTGAATGAACTGGCAAACACAGAGGTGTCTAGATAGCGGAAGGAGGTGAGGATGCTGCTTTGCTCCTCAAAATCAAAGAAGAAACACAGAAAAGAAAGTTATATTAAGCCCCCATCCTCTCCAAAGTTCAAGAAATGCCTGAGGTAGAAACTGTGGCTATAGAAAATGAAGAAACTCAAGTAGGTAAGAAAAGGATAGGCAAAGATTATCAACTACTTGAGTGCCATAGGTTTCTACCAGGCAGAAGCTCTACTCCCTGTATTTTATAACTACATAGAGTTTAATATCTTAGGCAACTGGAATAAGAAGCCATTAAAGAAAGAAAAGCTGCTAAGAGAAACATGAGGAGGAAGCTACAAAATCAAGGGCCACCATCAAAGCCAACAAGAAGAAATCTAAAGATAGACAAAGGATGGTGAGCTTCTTTAAGCTGTCTGGGTTCTTTGGAAGGAGGCTTGGTCCCTGTCTCTATCCATAATGGATGAGTACATCAGGGTGATCAAGTAGAAGATCAAGAAGGGTGAGCTTCACGACATGCATTCTCCACCAAGTCAAGCTGCACCGAAGCTGAGGTCAAGGTTGAACCCCAACAGACAACAGAACCAAGACCTTATGCTGATCCACAACCAGCTTCTTTAACCCACAATAGGGACCTTAACCTTTTTCTAAACATGTGAAGGGAAAGGACTAACTGAGAAGGAAAAAGGGAAACAAGGTGATCAAGACCAACCTTCTCAGTTGAAGTATAGAAAGAGAAAAGGATGGCTATCAGAAAAGACTTAAAGAAGAAGAATAAGTCTAATGCATCCACCTCTATACCTTAGGAAAAGTCAGAACATCCTAAGGGTGAACCAAAAGAGGCTGCTCAACCAACTACCTTAGTTGTAAAGCCTCTTGCTACTGAGAGACCCATCATGTCTTGGGTGTATTCTCTAAACCCAGAAAGATGGTATGTCATAAGAGATCAAGGAGGTCCACAAGAATTCTTCTAGCGGAACATACTTGACCTGCCTGAACATGATCTCTTGGACATGAGGAGATTCTATAAAAGCCTGAAGAATCTAGACCAGCTGATGAAGAGAGCAATGGCTCTGATTCTTATGATGGTTGTAAAAAACTAGAAGATCAACCTTCATAGTACACTTCAAGTTTTGGTAGCATTAGCCTAGGGGGATTTTGTAAGATCAAGATTTTATGTACGAGGCTGATGCTAACCAAAGATCTCTTAGCATGCACTGAAGTACAAGGAAGTTACTTCAAAAGATTTGCAATGTACAAAATAAAATAACTATGTGTCAATCTTTTAAAGCCAAAATAGAAATCTTCTAAAGATAAATGATGTCTTGTGAAGCTTGAAGGCTGAACTCTTCTAAAGACTTAGAAGCTATATGTCTATGCACACTTTTGACAAATGCAGACCACCTTTCCATTGTTAGCTCTGAAAGACACACCAACTTATTTAAGTTGGTGATTACCTTTTTTACTTTTGTAAACTATGCAATATGGTCTTTTATCTATAACTTCCTACTTTAGTACTTTTATCCTTATTGTAATACAATAGGATGTGAGCTATGGCATGTCCATAGTCGCATGTCAAAAGACAATCTGCCTTTTGACTTTACATTGATCTTGTTGTCTAGATTAGTGTCCAGCTGGCCTTCAAAGTTTGGCTGGATGTAAGATGTTTATAAAGTATCTCATTGTATCAATCATTGGACTAAACCTTATATCACTTGTAAAACACTTGAGAATAATATATGTCATCCTTGAAAACCAATCTTTGTGTTCTTGAGTGTTCTTACTTTCTGTTCATTGTTTCTTTGTCTGGTTGTCCTATTTTATCTGGTAAGTGTGTTATCTCAAACTGTAAAACTGTTATTGAACCACCCTAACCGGTCCTGCAGAGATTCTTTTCTGATTTTGTAAATATTTTTGACTCATGTTAAAGTATTTAAACTATCTTTTACATATATGTTAAAGTACTAAGAAACATGTGTTAAATTATTAGATTATCTTGTTAAAGTATTGAGAAATATGTGTTAAATTACTAGATTATCTTGTTAAAGTATTCATTGAACTATTTACACACGTGTTTACGTAATTAGAACAATCTTTTACACATGTGTTAAGGTAATGAGAAAACATGAAATCACTAACATATAGGATATTGTGTTAATATAATGCTAAAAATAGTTCAAGTGAAAGGTAGCGAAAAAATGGAAAAAATACTAAAATGCCCTTAACATTATTTTTCTTTTTTAATAAAACATGACACGCGTCACATTATGAGTGGTGAAAATAGTTTATTGGTTAACATAATTTCTAATAGTTTACAATTGAACCTTACCATGTATACATATGTATACTAATATATATAATATATATATATATATATATATATATATAATATATATATATGTATAATATATATATGTATATATATATATGTATGGTATATATATATATATATATATATATATACACACCACACACACATATGTATACATATGTATATGTATGAGATAAAACAAGACAAATGATTCTTGTGGTTTGGTCATATTGCATGTCTAGTCCATAATTTTGAAAATTGTAAACTTAGTCCAAACATTGTCCTTACCATTAATGTGTTAGGTTTTCATAAAGAGAGGACTAAAACATGTAATGTGATCGAAGACAAAAAAATTAAATTAAACAACTCAAATGATAGAGCTTTGTTTTTTGTTTTCCAAAGCATGTACACCATCTTTGACGAAGTTTTCGAGTACTAATTCATCATCGGCCTATGTACATCCATTGTTATTCTTACATACCCATTCCTGACAAAATCTCACAATAAGAGACACACTCTCACATATACCTGCACGTCTTCATCTTCTGCTTTCATCTCTAAAGCCCACACATCCATAGGTTATTCACTCTCATGGAATCTACTCCCTTAAACACTATCATCACCTTATTTAATCTATCTAATTTTGATGAAAAAATAAAATACCATATAATTATTAGTACTTCATAGTGGTATGATATATTTATTCTCATACACGCCAAGTATGAAAATAATATATTATCTTTATTATGATTTTCCAAGTACCATATGATGTCTCAAATACACAAATTTTAGCGTTCATATATTTTCTCATATGATTTCATTTTTGAGTCCATACAAATCTTCTTTTTCTACTTTCTTGGACCTGTTCTAGACTAAACCTCTCCTTTATATATCAGCAAACCTTATGTTCGAGTCAAAGTATTCTTTTTACCTAAGTCTCTCGAACCATGCTCTGATACAACTTGAATCACACCAAATTTTTTATAAAATACTGTGGTAATTTATATCAGAGTTAGATCATAGTTTACAGCAAAATCTGCATCGTGAAACATGCCAAAAGCACATATTTATCCATTTAACCTTGATTTTTTAATATAAAATATATATGTTTATTATCATTTGTGAACATCGTAGAAACCACAGTAAAATCTTCATGTGGAAGATTTCAACCTTTCATTTTATCCCCTGACCTTTGATTAAATAACACACATACACACACAAGTTTCATTCTAACACATTCTAACCTCTAAATCATATTTTAATCAATATTATTATTATTATTATCATTAAAATATCTAATATTTAACACTCATTTATACATTCGACTCACGTTTTTACATGTCACTTACTCGTGTAACAATATTTTAGTTATAAGTTTCAAATATTTTATTTTTGTTCACAAACTAGGATGTTACAAAAACATGTAAGCAATAAATGTCTTTTAGGGTTGTTATGTTATTTCTATTGTTTTGTTGATGATGCTAAGCCTAGGCTCATCTAAGATGGCCTACTATTGGTTAGCATTAATCTTTTATGATTACTATAACTATCCTTCTCAATTCATATAGATCTAATTGCTAAATCAATG
This sequence comes from Flaveria sonorensis, assembly GCA_025506505.1. NCBI lineage: Eukaryota > Viridiplantae > Streptophyta > Magnoliopsida > Asterales > Asteraceae > Flaveria > Flaveria sonorensis. The sequence goes on along the minus strand of CM046440.1, from coordinate 41,314,426 downwards.
ATAATGATGTTATGCTCATATGAGAAATAGAGTCAGATCTTGGTCGATAATGATGAATGTAACCTCACTTGCTAGGTTACTTACGACTGTAAACCCTAATTTTTAGGGATTTGTAGGCTATGGAAGTGATTAAACTAATGTTTTGAGGTATTTCTATTGTATTGGTATGTCAAAGATTATACCCCTTAGTTTATCCAAGACTTGGTTACATTTGTGATCTGGCTTCTTGTTTACTTTGATGCCGAACTAATAGATTTTTTCATTTATAATTTGACTAATGAAATATATTAAATATGTTTTTTTTGGCATGGGAAAATTGTTATTTGCAACCATAACAATTGATGAGCCTTTTAATGCTTGCTTATGATCTATTATCATTGTATGTAATATGAATAACAATGAACAATTTTTCTTTGGTATTGGTCCAAGCGTGTTACATGCATTCTTTACTTCCTCACTCATGTGCTATGCCTATCCTCTTTATTATTATCCTAGGCGACTGTTGTCGCCTCCAACTTATGTACCGAGTAAGGTGATGAATAGTTCAAACGGTTGATTTGTTAATGCATGATTCATATTTTATGTTCCTACTTCGTGTTAGTCCGATTAAAAAGAATAATAGGCTATGATAACCATAATAAAAAATTGATATTCAATGTTTTGGAATGGTAACCAAGATGTTAATATGAAATTTGCTTCCCCCTTTCGCATAATATCTTCAGTTTGTAGCCACATCGACTAAACAATTCTAAACCTCAAGTGCCCCTATTTTGTTTAACCTCATTAGTAATTGGCCTACTAACGACTTGCATTTTTATATAAAGTGACCACCATAATTAGTTTTCTTTGAATAATGGCTCTAACAATACAGTGACAAGTTTCAATTGAATGTCATTCTATGAGAATACCAAGTGAACTCCTGTCATAAAGCACCATGATAACTATAGTTATTTTAAATAAAACATAACAATACTTTACAATTCAAAAGAATAGCATACATAATTAGAAACCGTTAAGTAATACAGATCATACAAGGTGACATTCATTAATAATAACATGAATGTGTATAAAACACCTTTCAATTAGTCCTTTGGTGCGCTTGCCACATAAGAAAGACTTTACGATCCATGTGCTTTTCAAAGTCAAGACTTTACCATCTGTGTGTTTACCTGAAGGCAAGACTTTACCATCTGTATGCTTACCCGAAAGCAAGAATTTTTCTCCATGTGCTTACCCCAAGACAAGACTTTACCATCTACTTACTTGTACATAGACTGGTGTTCATGATATTCATATATCAATCAATTTATTTCATGGTTTTCAATATAATTCGTAAGTATAAATACCACCGATTAAATTCCATACACATACATAAAGCAAGAATAACTAAACAAACATAACAAAACATATTTGTGTGAAAGCCATAGGGGACTCTATATCTTTGCAAAAACACAATCTTGATTCCTCACACCATATTATAGGGACGGGAAGCAATGTGGTCAAACATACAACAACAACCCAAAAAAAGATAGCAAGAAGATGTCTACTGATACTACCAAAGTCATCACCGATTACAATCATACATACATCCATATATACATCATTAACACTTGATTTCAACCCTAGGTGAGCTCCTTTAGGTCGATGATGCACACATCTTGTCAGAGTTCTTCCATACAAGAAGAAGCTTCACCTACAAATGAAATCAACACGTTTTATTTATAGTCAACTTTACCCTTCAAGCTAGCTAGTTACGCTTAAGTTCTTCACGCAAAAACTGCTAGTTTTAGTTGACCTAGGCTGAAAAAAATTACCCCTAATTTCATGTACTTTAGAGTTATTACAACATCACAATATCTACATCAACAGACTCCCCTTTGATGTGTTATCAATTCTCTTGGATAATGATAAATCATCGGTCATAATCTTTAGCAACAATTTGACTTGTATATAAACTATGCTAAACCATTCCATTCAATCATACATACATATTACTAAACATGTGTGCCAACATAAAAAAAATTAAAGAAAGGAGTGTCTAGAGACTCACTAGGATACTATAGAGATTTATTATATATTCAACTCATGGCCCTAGAAGCATATGTCGGCTGAGACCCAATATAGGCTACATTCAGCTTCAGTAGATCCTAAAGAATGTCTAATTGTGTATTAAACCATTTTGAATCAATTTATATCAATAACTTAAATATGGTTCATCAATATAAAACAAACAAGAACGAACGTTCACCTTGAACCGCAACGAATTAGTGCTCCCCACTCATCCATCCATCACCATCGTTTGAAAATAGGCTACCTTACAATTTATATCAATAACTTAAATATGGTTCATCAATATAAAACAAACAAGAACGAACGTTCACCTTTGAACCGCAACGAATTAGTGCTCCCCACTCATCCATCCATCACCATCGTTTGAAAAATAGGCTACCTTACGTTGTCATCCTTGAATCAAAACCAAAAGCAACCTAGTTTGGCTATATTTGTTAATTCATGATGAGACAAGTTATCTTAAGTAATTACTTATTTGTATTTTACTCATTTGTATCTCTTATAGTAATTATTTAGTTTATATATTGTATTCATCCCTACTAATAAGTGCATTCACCTCTTCATGGTATCATATACCAGTTATAGACCCTTTCCATTCATATTCTCTTCTGACATTCTCTATTTGCCTACTTTCCCCTTCTACATCTACTTCATTCTCCGATGGATTCATGGCGTCATCATCAATAACCAATACATCCCTCTCCATTCTCTCATTCACTTGATTTCCCTCAAACTTACTTCCTTAAATTATCTCTATTGGAAGAATCAAATGCTTCCTATTTTCAGTTACCAAATTAAAAAGCTCACTTTGATGGTTCTTCCACAAGTCCTAAACCAAAATTTATCCAAGGTGAAAATCAAAACCCAATCCTTTCTTTGCTTCATGGATTTTAGCCAGTCAAAAGGCTGTAATTCTTCTTCATGCCTCTCTAACTGAAGAGGCAGTTGGTGAAATCATTGGTCTAACCACCGCTTTCTCCATTTAGTTAGCCTTTGAGGTGGCATATAGTAACTCATCTATTGAGAGGATTCAATATCAATGATAAAATCAGTGTTAGTCGACTATAGGCACTGATTCTGTGGCCACCTTTAATTGTTAGTTCAAGACCATTTACGATTAAGTAGTTTACAATGATGTATATGTTGATACAGCATATTAACTACACTAGCTTTTTATGGGTTAGGGCCTACATTTGAGACTTTCTCCATCTCTACAAGCATTTCTTGCCAGATTCTTGTTTTTTATGATCTTTTAGCATAAGTAGTAAGCCACAAAATGTTCTTAAAGTCTGTTCAGTGGTCGTCTACCCCTACCGTAGTGTTTAATGTGAATTATTTGGTTTCCTCTAATACCGACCATGACAAGGGTGGTGGTCAGAACTTTCACGGTGGATGTGGCCGAGGATGTCGTATAGCGCATTATCAATTTTTTCGAACCGATGGCCACTTTGCTAATGCCTGCCTAAAACTCCCTCTGTTGTCCTCTAAGTAGTCTCTGTGAGAAACAATTATTGCTAAGACCTTCAAAGCGTAATGTTCTGTTTCATGTGCCACACCTGATTGGTATGTTGATTCTGGCACAACTAATAAAATGAACACCTCCTAGATAATATATCTAATTCCAGTCCTTACATGGGTTCAGGTAACGTTACGTTCGATAATGTTAACATGCTTCCCATAACTCATATTAGTAATGTGTTAGTTTTTCCTAACCTTCCATAATCATTTAGATGTCTTGATTTCTTAACCATATGTTTACATTCAGCATCGCATATCAAAAGAGGTCTTGTCAGAAGGAAAATGTGAGAATAGGCTGTATGCTTTGAAGTCTAGTTATCAAGCCCTTGTTGCAGTTTATCAAGTAAAGGCCTCATTTGAACTTTGGCATTTGGGGTTAGGACACGTGTCTCACAATTTCACATTTAAATAAAGAATGTTTTGTTTGGCTTGTCAAATGTCTAACGTACACCATTTATCTTTTGATGTTAATGAACAACGAGCTTTATAGCCATTAGGCTTGGTACATTATGATTTATGGTGACCATCTCCGGTAACTTTAAATGATGGTGTCAATTTTATATGTATTTTTTGGATAACTATTCTCGATCTCGCTTTGTCTGTTATGAACCAAATCTAAATTTCACACTATTTTGTCAATATTTATGAAATTTGAGAAAACAAAATTATCTAGAAAAATTAAATTGTTTCAATGTAACGGTAGTAAAGAGTTTATGAACCATAATGTTTGACGCCTACTAAAGAAAATGGTACATTCCCTCATCAATCATGTGACTCGAGTGCTGAACGATAGCACATTTATGTTATTGAAAGAGGTTTGGCTATTTAGCTGGTTAGCCCATCCCTCCTATTGGGTTGTGGCATTCTCATCGGCTATTTATATTATTAATCAGCTTCCCACTATGATCTTTGATGGTAAATCACCTTTTGAAGCTTTGTCCTTATCAAAACCATGCTATAACAACTTTTGGGCTTTTGCAAGTCGAGTAACCCATATGTACGTGATTACACACCTCGTAAGTTATGATGGAATTTGGGTTTCAAACATGAACACAAGAACAAAATGAATGAATTCCCCTAAGGATCGTTTTCAATCTCTCAATAATAACAACAAATTGTTATTGTATTAATACTCATTAATCATAGTACGGAAACCCATGATTAATATATGAGATCTATGTGTGTGAATGATTGTGTGTGATTTATGCTGAATGTTTGAATGATAAATCTGCTTGTTTGGTGATTGTTCAAAAGATTACAAAGGATTAGGGTATACTACTATTTATAATCTATACGATCTATGTATAGTTACAAAAATACCCTTATGTAAACAAAATACATATAATCCTAAGTCTATAAGTCGTCGCTGTGGATGATTAGTTGTCCGCTGTGGATGATAAGATGTCCGCTATGAGTGTTGAATTAATTGTCCGTTGTACCTTGGATGTTGTCTGCTATGAACACTTGGTGTTTGCTTTGTTGTTGTCCGCTGTGGACTGTTCATCTGCTGTGGATTTGGTCATCTGCTATGTGTGATTGTTCATCTCCTATGGGCACTTAGACTTTGTTCTTCATCCACTACATCTTCTTGTTCATCCGCCGTGGACAAGTCTTCCTCCGCTATGGACACTTAAGCAAAAATCCCTTTTTTTCTACAAACCTGAAAAAGAAATTTAAGCTTAATTAGTGTTTGATATTAATGTTAATGATGTTTAAATGTTAGTCAATGGTTGTTTGAATGTTAGAACTCATTATGTTTGATTATGACAAGCATTATCCTTTAATGCACTTGTTGAGTACAACAATACTCCCCCTAAGGATGATGTTGCCATCCTTTGATGTTTGCTTGTTAATATTATGATTGTTAGTGATAATGTTTATGTTTATGTTTGATTAGAATGAATACATGACTTCACTTATAGTGATGTTTTGATTGATTACTTGTATGATTGCCTGATTACATGATAAACTAATTACACATATGTAATCGGATTACGTTATATGTTCTTGTTCATATGTTTGCTGTATGACTATGTTAATTTTATGATTGTGTTATTTGATGATATGTATGATATTAATGAATGATTGATGTTCTGATATATATGATGTGTGTTATGCATGGTTGGATGTTTTGATTGTTGTGTGGTTAGATATGAATGATTGTTGGTTTGCCTATTTGATTGTTAGTGAACCTTTAAGCATGAGAAGGACCAGCTTCTTACACTCTTTTGCACTTTAGAGGTAACTTTTTTAGACACTTCAACATCATTCTTAATAATGAGGTCTTTCTTAGCTTCCTTGGTTTGATAAGCTAATGGAGTAATCTTTTGAGGCAGTTCACTATGGTTTAGTGAAGTATTGAACTACACTCTTTTGATCATCATACTTAAATTTTATTGGAAGTTGCACCATCTGTTCCAGGGTTATCTATTCAAGGCTTTGCACTCAATGTTGCTAACCAGTATGGTTACAACATGATCACCCTTAAGTACTTCAAGATTGTTGTTCTTTGAGATCCTGACGCTTGTGATTCCTTCAATGTGTGTCAATGACTATTGGTTTGTCTATAACCTTTGCTTCAAGGCAATATTCATATACATAGTACCTAGAATCCCCAGTATATGGATGAAGTAACAACAGTTATTCTTAAACAAAACATCATCAATTGCAAGGAATGACTTTGTTTTTAGAAATGACACATATGATGGATGTAGCATTTTGATCTCAACAGGGTCAAATAAACTGATGTCTACTGCTTCTTTCCCTTCTAACTTTCTCTCTAACACCATTTCAAAGTGGGTTTCATCGTAAAACCATCTAGTGATTAGACGGTTGTATTGATTACCATCAATCTTCTTCATGATCAGCTTTATGTCTGATGGTCTCAGAGGATATCCAACCCTTTCCAGAAGTTCACTATCTACATGTTCAGTTTGTCTTTACTTTGTTGCTTCTGTTTGCCAGTTGATTGTTGTTCTATTCTAAGATTTGCTATGTGAAGCTTCTCTTCTCTGTCTCCTTTCAACTTTAACTCATGATGTTGTCTATTCATGTATGACCTCATGATATGAAAGAAATCATCACCTCTGTGATTGTTGGTGTGGCTTACCATTCTCAATTGCATTAGGTCAATCTATCTTCAAAAGATAATGAACTCAGTTGGGATATGTATGATAAGTATTGGAAAAAGTCTAGATACTCTCTTAATAAGAATTACATCTCATACCACATCATATTTCCAGGCTATAATCTTTCTCTCATCTGCTGAAGCTGTTAGTGTTATCCTATCATAGAGCTTCACAAAATTTGTGTTCTCATTAATCATCTTCCTAACTTCATTTCCTTCTGGCCATAGCCTGTGAGGCGTGAACTGCCTAGGCTTTTCTATAGGATGAAGCTAAGGTGAAGCTTGATGATAGGTGGAGAGTGAAGCTGTTGGATGAGGTTGATGACCTGTGGCTTCAAAGCACTTTTGACCATGTTTTTGTATATTTCTCTTGCAAGGTCATTCTTTTGGGATAAAGATCTACCTACATATGATTTGTATGGCATCCTAGTATGACTCAAGCAGCTTTTCACCTTGGAGTATGTCATTTTCTCTATTTAAGGATCCTTAGACAAGTTTTTGAAATTCTTGCTGGTCTTTGATCTCTTTATACCTTCTGTATGTTTGCTCAAACTCATTCTTCATAATTTCTTGAAGAGCAAGTCTTTAACCTCAGATAGGTTAAGATGCATGAATGTATCATAACAAAAACCTCTAGATGCTAACTCTTTCCCATAAGTGCCTCTGGATCATTTGGGAATAGGTCTTGTATGTTCTCAATCTCTCTTCATCCTTATCTCTTCTTCTTCATCAGAATCAGTAAGGATAATGATGGCTCTTGCTGTTGATCATAAGATTGATCAATCTCTCCTTTTTCTAGATTAGCAGCCTCTGATTCTTTCCTTTAAACTCATCTTCATCCAAAGGCTCTGCTTTAACTTTAAGAAGCTTTAGAGGTGGAGACTCAGTTTCTTCTTGTTCTTGTACCTTTTCCTTTCCTTTCTCAATAAAGCCAGGTACAGTCTCTTCCTTTTCCTTTCATATGTTTTCAATGGAGGCTATGATGATGATGGTTGCTTGAAGTTTGGATGGTTCGGGTAGTACTTTCAATCATTCAGTGAATTGTCTGATTAATTCCTTTTGCTTCTCAGATAATGGATTTATAGGAATGATGCTTGATTGAGATTGTTGGGTGTCTGGTGTATGGAATTGTTGTCTTAGAATGGGTGAATAGTGAATGTTCTCAAATGGATTAGCTTTACAAAACAAGTGAACCATTGAGTATGTCTCCTCAGGGATGATGATAGCTTGTTCAGTTTCCCTTGTGCTTGTTTCTTCAACAGGAGATATTGCCCGATCAAAGAATTCTTCACTCAATGCTTGTTCCTGACCTTCTGAATGTTCTTCCTCATTCAACTATATGTCTACATGCTGCAATTTTCTATTTAATCTCTTAATTTCTTCATTTTGATCAAGATTATGTTCTTTAGCTCATCAATCTCACTGTCTTTAGTATCTGTCTGCTCAGTTAAGTAAGCAATGTCAAGTCTTGCATTACTTAAATCTTGATCTTTCACCTTCACTTCTGCCTTTGATTGTTCAAGTTGTTGTTCCAGAAATTAAACAATCAACTTCTGAGCCTTTGATCTGCTGTGAGTTCTCTATCTTTTCTTCTTTGTTCTTGAGCTACTCTTTCTACCTTTTGGCTCTGTTGTTTGACTTCTCTATCACTTGTTGTCCTCGGTGAATAAAAACACCTTTGAGCACTCACTTACTTGTTCATCAGGTTCTATATGCTCAACATGAGTACTCTGTTCTTCATGCTCAGTCTTATACAGATGATGTTCCTACATCTTCATGATGAGTTTCTTGTTCTGCCATGGTTTCATCAATATCTCTTAACAAAGATGAAACAGCCTATTGATCAAAGAGATTAGCCTTGTGTGGTGGTAATGGAATGTTTTGCTCAAAATGGAATTGCTCTTCTTCTTGAGCTTCTTATTGGATGATTGGTTCTGGTTCAGGTGTAATGGGATCTTCTTGATGAATGATTAGTACAGGCTCATTGATAGGGTCTTGGTGAATCACATTTTAGAAGACCATATGCGGTTCACCTTGACTAGGAATCCTCAAAAAAACTTCAGGTACAGGCAGATCATGGTTGATCATATGAGGTGGCACAACAACTTCCTCACCTTGGTATAAACTTGATTTAATCTGTTGAAACACATGTTCATTGAAGTGAACAGGCTTTAATACAGTACCTTTCCTTGGATGTTTGGTAAGTGATCATTAATGATCATTTGAAGGAATCTAGGATACATCTAAAACGTATCCCTTAATTCAGTAAGATTGTATATCATCCTATTTAACACTTGTGTAGCAAAGTTGTAAGGCCCCGTTCCCGGGAATCCCACAGTTGGTCAATAACAACCTCATTTATATCAAAACATATTAAGATTTATTATGTAAATAAAATATTGCAGTGGAATAATTCATCAAAAACATTTCATGCTTTAAAAATACATTTGCCAAGTAATACATCGTCGTTTAAAAGATTACAAAATACCACTTAGTTGTATTATAAAAACAACATCATTATCGTGCATGAAATGGATGCCAGTCTTTGCCTGCCAAGTAGCTTCACCCTCGTGCCATCAGCAACAAACTACCTGCCAACTGAAAATGCATAAAAAGTCAGCGTTGCTGAGTGAGTTTTAGTTTTATATAATAAAATACTTTACCTTAGTAAAAACCTTTCCTTACTTTCGTTCGTGATCACACAACTATATACATCTTGATAATATCAATATTATCCTTTATCATTGTTCATAATCGTTCATTTCACACTTTTTCATTATCTTTCACTTCTATCTAGATCCTTTCATAAGCTATACCATCATTAGGCACGAAGCCACCTCAGTCTTAGGGTTAGGCGACAAAGATCCCGTTTCGCACGTATGGATCAGTCACCAAGACTGACCCCCCTGTGTACACCCTCATGGGTTAGCCAAGATCGCACGCTACATTGCACACAGTTGAGCTAACAACTCTTCATTGAGTAGTGAACCTCTTTAAATTTGCTTGCAAGACTTTCATTCATTCGTTATGTTCCACTTTTTATTATCTTTAATCTTTCGCTTCTTTTATGATAAATACTTTACGTATAAGAGCATTAACACACCATGTAAAGTCACGTAAAATACGTAATAAGGAAATCAATAACAGGCCACAACATGCATAACATGAACAACCATAACCCACCCAAAACATTCAGAGCTTAACCCTTAATTTCTATTTCCCAAAATTTTAGAAAAATCCTAAGACAGTGTAGGCACATGAGCACTATGTGGGCGCATGGACACTATGCAGGCGTACAGACAGTTGGACGCATGGGAACACTTGGGCGCATGGGGAAAAACTTAGGCACATGGGAAAAACTTAGGCGCATGGGTACTATGCAGGTGCATGAGTACTATGTAGGCGCATGGGTACTGGCTGCTTGGGAAAACTTAGGCGCATGGGCAAACACTTAGGCGTATGGGCAAAAAAACTTAGGCGCATGGAAACTATGCAGGCGCACGAGTATTATGCAGGCGTATGGGTACTTGGGCGCATAGGAAACTTAGGTGCATGGGAAGTTACTTAGGCGCATGGGCACTATGTCAGTCTAACTTATACAAATTTTAGTCTCCATCATCATCTTAACGTATCCTTAGCCCAAATCTAGCACACTAGGCACTTAGAATAAACAGCCAACCACATAATTCAGTCGAACATTCACAAACACACATACCACATAAAATAGGGGAACGCATATGGTTTCAACATACTGAAAGTTGTAAAATGATAATTTACATGCATTGCAGCCCCAAACAAGTTTATAACAGAAAAATCAGGGATCTAGAACTCACCTATAGCAGCCTTTGAGTGAAACTCCTCCAAACTTGAGAGCACTTGGAGTTCAAACACCTAAACACCAAAAACACCCAACCGAACAAAGAGGAACACATAAGACTCGGTCTACAAGCTGAAAATTCAGCTGAAACCGAACAAAACACACAAAAACTCACCTACAAGCCGATTCTTCTTCTCTTCTCTCTAAAACCGATGGAAGCTCTGCTTTTCTTCTTTTTTGCGGTCTAGCAGTTGGTGAGCAGGAAGAGTGTGTGGCCATGCCCACCTTTTAAACATAATTATATTAAAGTTTGCCTCTTGCACAACTTTAACCCTTAACTTGGGTTATTTCACCTTCTTTCTTTACTTCTCTCTTTCTTTTCTTTTTCTTCTTTCTTTTTTTTTTTTGTTACATTTTGGGTGTTACAAGTCCCTTCATGTGGATAATGCTGTCTCATATCTCCCTCGGTCTCCACGTAGACTCGGATCCTTCATGTGCCTCCACTGTACTTGCACCAGGGGAACCATTTCATTCCGTAATCTCTTCTCTTTTTGGTCAATTATTGCCACTAGTTGCTCTACGTAATTGAGTCGTTCATCTACCTTAATATCCTCCAGTGGTACAATCATATCTTCATCAGCTAGGCATTTTCTCAGATGAGATACATGGAATGTTGGATGAATCCCACTTAACTCATCGGTAGGCCAACCTATAGGCCACCTCTCTTACTCAAGCAATGATTCGGAAAGGTCCTATATACCTCGGGCTCAGCTTACCCCGCTTTCTGAACCGAATGATCCCCTTCCCATGTGAAACCTTTAGGATAACTTTATCACCCAGCTTGAATTCAATCGGTCTACGCCTCTTGTTAGCATACGACTTTTCCGTCTTTATAAAGGCCTTGATCTTCTCCAACTTTTCGGTCGTAGCCTCAATCACTTCAACGCTCCCCAACTCCTTCTGTCTGATATCACCCCAACATAGGGAGTTCTACACTTCCTACCATATAGCATCTCATATGGTGGCAAACCAATGCTGGCATGATAACTGTTGTTGTATGAGAATTCAGCTAACGGTAAGTGTTCATCCTATCATCCTCCAAAATCAATGACGCATGCTTGGATCATATCCTCAAGCATCTGTATAGTTCTCTCTAACTGACCATCCGTCTGAGGATGATAAGCCGTACTGATGTGCAACCTCGTCCCCATCGCGTCATGAAATCTCTTCCAAACTTGGATGTAAACCGAGTGTCACGGTCAGACACGATAGAAACTGGTACACCATGATGCGTCACAATCTCTTTAATGAACAGATCCGCCAACCTCTCAGATGAATATGTCTCGCGGATGGTGGTAGAAAGTGATCACTCTTCATCAAACGGTCAACTATCACCCATATAGCATCGTATCCTCTTGTCATACGTGGTAACTTTGTAATGAAGTCCATGGTGATGTGCTCCTATTTCCACTCGGGTATATCCAAAGGTTGGATCTTCTCGTATGGCTTCGGATGCTCAGCCTTCACTTGCAAGCAAGTAAGGCACTTCCTCACGTACTCCGCTACATCGCGCTTCATACCCGGCCACCAGTAATCTTTCTTCATATCATGATACATCTTTGTAGCACCGGATGAATAGAGTATCGAGTCTTATGAGTTTCATCCATAATTTTCCCCGTAGGTCTCCATAAAGAGGGATCCACATCTGCCCGAAGCGGGTTCTAACTCCAAGAGTGTTTTAACCCAACTCCGTGACTAAACCTCTCATCCTTTCAGAGTTAAGGCACTCTTCTTTCAACGCCTCATCTTGAAACCCCTTGATCTGTGTCATCACATCAGAGGTCATCACCAACTGGTAAGCTTTCATCCGGATTGGCTCGAGTCTCTCCTTTCTGCTAAGGGCATCCGCCACTACGTTGGCCTTGCCTGGATGGTAGTGGATCTCATAATCATAATCCTTGATCAACTCTAACCATCTCCTTTGCCTCATGTTGAGGTCCTTCTGCTCAAAGAAGTATTTCAAGCTTTTATTGTCAGTGAAGATAGTGCACTTTGTCCCGTACAAGTAGTCCTCCAAATCTTCAATGCAAAGACCACAGCCACAAGCTCTAAGTCATGAGTAGGGTAATTAGCCTTATGGATTTTCAACTATTGGGACACATAGGCTATACCCTTCCCTGTTGCATTAGCACGCAACCCAAACCTGAATAAGAAGCATCAGATAGACCACCAAGTCTTCATTCCCTTCGGGTAACGTCAAGACAGGAACTTGAGTCAATCTTATCTTTAACTCCTCAAAAGCATTCTCATGTTCCAGACCCCACATAAACTTCACATCCTTGCGGGTCAGCTTGGTCAATGGTGAGGCTATCTTAGAAAAGTCTTGAATGAATCTCCTGTAGTAACCCGCTAAACCCAAGAAACTACGGATCTCGGATGGCATCTTTGGAGTCTTCCATTGCATCACCGCCTCCACCTTTGCGGGTCTACCATGATCCCTTCGGAATTTACCACATGACCCAAAAACTGAACCTCGCAACAACCAGAAAGCGCACTTAGAGAACTTAGCATATAGCTTCTCTCTTCTAAGTGTCTCCAATACCTCAAGAATTTGACCGGCATGCTCTTCTTCGCTCTTTGAATAAATCAGGATATCATCGATAAGTACAATCACTGATTTATCCAACATCGGCCAACACACCGGTTCATCAAATCCATAAAGGCAGTTGGCGCGTTAGTTAGAGCAAAAGACATAACGAGAAACTCGTAGTGTCTATAACGCGTGCGAAAAGATGTTTTAGGTATATCCTACTCCTTCACCTTCAACTGATGGTAACCAGATCGGAGATCTATTCTCGAAATCAACTGGCACCTTGGAGCTGATCAAATAAGTCATCAATTCTGGGTATTAGATATCGGTTCTTCACCGTCAACTTGTATAACTCACGGTAGTCGATGCACATCCTCATACTACCATCCTTCTCATTTACAAACAAGACCAGAGCATTCTCGAAATCAACTGGCACCTTGGAGCTGATCAAATAGTCATCAATTCTGGGTATTAGATATCGGTTCTTCACCGTCAACTTGTATAACTCACGGTAGTCGATGCACATCCTCATACTACCATCCTTCTCATTTACAAACAAGACCAGAGCACCCCAGGGAGAGATACTCGATCGAATGAACCCTTTGTCCAACAACTCTTGCAACTGAACCATCAGTTCCTTCATCTCAGACTGAGCCAATCGATACGGTGCCTTGCAACAGGTTGAGCACCAGGCATCAAGTCGATCTGGAACTTGATCTCGTGGTCCGGTGGCACACCTGGTAAGTCTTCTGGGATCACGTCTGGAAAGTCACACACAACTGGTACGTCGAACAATTGTGGTACTGACGCATCCATATCCTTCACGTAAGCCAGGTCGGCACTACATCCACGTTTCATGCACTTCTCTGCCACCACCATCGAAATTACCTTCGGAACCGTAGTAACTCGATCACCGTAGATCGTCACCAAACTCCCATCAGGCATAGTCAATCGGATCATCTTCTTGCGACACATAATATTTGCCTCATAGGCTGCTAACCAATCCATCCCTAGAACCACATCGAATCCTCCTAGGGGCATCATGAATAATTTAGCAGAGAACCTATGGCCTTCCAATTCTATGTCATAATTCGCTATCAGATCAGAATTCTTGGTAGACTACCAATGGCAGTTTCTACATCGAAGGGCTCATCAATCTTTCTACTCCTAACAGGCAACTTAGCAGAGAAGGCATCAGAAATAAAACTCTTACTAGCACCAGAATCAAATAATACAAAGTCACAAGTTTGGTTTACTAGGAACGTACCTGACACGACATCGGGGTCCACCCTAGCCTCCTCCGGGTCATCATGAATGCTCTGGCTTTTGCCATCGGTCCCTCCTTCTCAACCCCTTTCTTCACCCGGAGCTCTCGGCCCTTGGCCTCTTGCAATCCCTACTCAGATGGCACTCTTCACCATAGTTACAACATCTTACAACCCCATACTCTCTTCCATATGACCGGGCTTCCCACACTTGAAGTAGAGATTCAGTCCCCACTTACACTCCCCTGAATGTTCCTTCCCGCACTTACCACACCGCTTAGTCCCGCACCTGCTGACACTACCCTCCGATCATCCATCCTTGCCTTTTTGTTGCTTGAGGTAAAACCACCATGACCAAACCACTTCCCATTCCAGTTCCTGTCACCGCCACCTTCTTACTCACCTCTACCACTGCCACCTCTTTCTCATCATACAGCCTCCTTACCAGATCAACCACTGACCTAAAAGTACTCGGCCGGGCAGAGATCATGTGCCTGCGGATATCTGCCGGCAAGTCCTGGATATACCTCTTGATCTTCCTTGACACCGGCATCACCTTATCCGACACCAGCCTTGTCATCTCATTGAACTTAGTCGTGTATTGCTGGTGTGTTATGGTTCCTGCCTCCAGCTGTAGGAACTCTCTCTCTCAATCTTGTCAAGCTCCCTGTGAGGACAAAACTCCTCGATCACCATCTTCTTTAGTTCACTCCATCTCATCCTCGTAACAGCCCTGCTGCCCTCGGCCTGGACAATATTGTCCCAACAGCATAAGGCCGAGTCCACATATAAGTGGGTAGCAAACTCCACCTTCTTATCCTTGTGGCACTTATTGATATCAAGCACCGCCTCCATCTCCCTCACCCATCAGTGAGTAGCAGCAGCATTACCATTCCCATCAAAAGTTGGGGGCTTGTATCTCTGGAATACCCCATAACTACACCCCTTGGTGGTTTCCTGCACTGCTTCCTCTTTCTCTTTATCACTGGAGACAACCATCTCAGTTTCTAGTTGCTCCCTTCACCTGAACCTCTCCTACCGGTCATCCTCCTCTCATCCTTCTCTTTCTTTTCATCCTCCCTCATAGCACGAATAACCTCGGTCACCACAGATGGCAGGAGCATCTGCAAGACCTGATGAACTTCCTCCACAACTGCCTCCTTCATAGAGGCTCTCAAATTAGCACTCTCATCATAGCCTTCCTGGTGATGAAGCTCGGGCTCTGCAGGATCCGTCTCAGTAGTGTTAGCCTTGTTCCCGATGACACGTGGCCTAGCACCACAACCACCCTACACACCTTCTTGAGAAGCCTTCGAAGATCTACCACCAGCCATCCTCTAAACACTATAAGATTCAAACACCAACATGGTCATTCAAGGTAATAGCTCAGATTATGTCAAGTATAGTAAGTCCCTAATTACAGTGACCAGTTGTGATTAGCCACTTATCTTACTCTTCATCCCCCAAGCATTTCCTATCCTGACTACATCAGTATCCAAATCTACTAAGAGTGCATAAATCAGATAGCACACGCACATAATACCGGTTAACCTTAAGAAAGTAAATTACCTGATGGCATGTAGCTACTTGGGCTGGCATCCCTCCATTCGGTCCCATTCTCAGTTTAAGTTTAGGTTTGAAAATATTTACCGATTTCTCTAAACTTTGGCTCTGATACCAACTTGTAAGACCCGTTCCCAGGAACCCCACAGTTGGTCAATCACAACCTCATTATATCAAAACATATTAAAATTTATTAAGTAAATAAAATATTGCAGCGGAATAATTCATCAAAAACCATTTGAAGCTTAATAAATACATTTGCCAAGTAATACATTGTGTTTAAAAGATTACAAAATACCAGTTGGACCAAAAGAACCAATGAGCCTGATCAGAAAAACCTTTAAGTCCCACGGACATTACAACAACTGAAGTAGTCTGCAACAGCTGAAGAATCAGCTGATAACAAGGTCTGAAGACAAAGTCTGAAGTGAAAGAGCTGAAGACAAAGTCTGAAGTGAAAGAGCTGAAGACAAAGTCTGAAGTGAAAGAGCTGAAGACAAAGTCTGAAGACAAGAGCTGAAGACAAAGTCTGAAGGAAAGAGCAGAGAAGACAAAGTCTGAAGTGAAAGAGCTGAAGACAAAGTCTGAAGACAAGAGCTGAAGACAAAGTCTGAAGTGAAAGAGCTGAAGACAAAGTCTGAAGACAAGAGCTGAAGACAAAGTCTGAAGTGAAAGAGCTGAAGACAAAGTCTGAAGTGAAAGAGCTGAAGACAAAGACTGAAGACCAAGTTTCAGATGATTGTCACAACAGCTGAAGAAGACCTCTTCAGTAGTTGTGATGGTTTCCTTTCAGTAGTTGTATTTCCTTTTCTGTACTTGTAGTTTCAGTAGTTTTATGTTTCTTCGTGTACTTAGAATACTAGAGATGTTCTCAGTTGTTGTGAACATTCTCAGTAGTTTGCTTACTTTCAGTAGTTTGTAATAATTCTGTTAGATGTCACTATCAAGTGACATCAGCAGACGTCACATTCCTTTATATAAGGAATGCTGACCTAATTGTAATCGAGCAGCTTAGGAAAACCTAGCAGCCGCCATACCGAAGCATGTGTGCATGAATGTTATTATCCCATGCAGAAAACCCTATTTCTATATAACCATGTACTGTTCCATTGAATATTATTGTGTTCTTGCTATATTTGCTTAATTCTTGTTCTAATTCCGCTGTGATTAAACTCTAATTGATCAAACTTAGATCACTGATCCTAACAAATGGTATCAGAGCAGGTTAATCATTGATCGGTTTAACAATTGATCATTGAAACTGCTATTTTGATATCTATAGTTTGATCGAATTAGCATATGTGCAAGAATTGGTTATAAAGATTGATTTTCTGCTGCTTCGGTTATTTAAATTGAGTTTCTTCTTGGTTCTTATTGAGTTTGTTGTGTTTTGTGCTAAATCTTTTGAAACTTGATTGATTTGGTTTGAATCTGAGAATGACTACTCCATCTAATGATCCTCACAATACTGGCTCCTCAACCAAGCCTCCGATGCTGGTTAGGAGTGAGTATAACATATGGCAACGAAGAATGCTCCATCACCTGTCTGTTAACAGTTCAGGTTGTTGGACATCTGTGGTTCACGGTCCACACAAGCCTATGGTGAACAATCCGGAGACCAATCAAATGGTTCCGAAGAAGAAGGAGCAATACTCAGATGAAGATCGTAAACTGTTTGAGATTGATGCTAAAGCCCATGGAATTCTGGCCATGGCACTGCCGAATGAAATCTATTCTGGGCTTATGCATCATGAAACTGCTCATGACCTCTGGAATGCTTTGAAGGAACAATTCGGAGGAACTGATGAGGTCTTAGCAAACAACAGAGAAATCCTCGCCCAACAATATGAGACATTCTCTCATAGGAAGGGTGAGACACTGACTCAACAGTTTGAGCGTTTCTCCTGCTTGATCTCTGAGCTGAAAATGGTCAAGCATGAGTACACTAACAGCCAGATGAACAACAGATTCCTCAGATCACTGCCTGAGAGATGGGACACATACACCATTGTCCTACGCTCCAGTGCAAATCTGGATAGCCTATCTCTCACCCAACTCCATGGGAAACTGCTTACATTTGAAAGAGAGATAGAGCAGAAAAGGAAACTGGCATCATCAGGAAAGCTCTCTGATGACTTTGTACCAGGTAACACTGCCTTGGTCGGTCATGAGTCAGAATATGCTGGATCAGAAAGTCATTATGATGAGCATATAGATTTCTCTTCAAACAGTTCTGATCATGCATTTGTTGGTGTTGACAGTCATTCTGGGTGTAATAGTGATAATTTATGCTTTATCATGGATGATTTGCAGGTATTGCTGATGATGATTTAGAAGAGATGGATATTTTGAGCCAAATGGCCCTGATCAATATCAGATCTCAAAAGTTCTACAAGAGAACTGGTAGGAAATTTCCAGGACTCTCTGGCAAAACCAAAGTTGGTTTTGACAAGAGTAAGTTGAGGTGTCACAAATGCCACAGGCTTGGGCACTTTGCAAGAGAGTGTAGATCAACTGGATCTAACTCCTCTGCACCCTTTGTGACCTTTCCAAGCAATAGCTCACAAAATAAAGGGCAACATCCTGCTAGTTCTGGTCATCACTCACAACCTCAATCTCCTGCATACTTTGTCCCTCAGGGTCCAATGCCATATCCTTATCCCTGCTATTACATGCCACAGCCAAATCCAGTTCATGTCCCTATAGCACAACAACCTCAAGCCCTACCTGAGCCTCAACCATCTCCATCACAATCTCAACCTCATCACAGCTTCTTCACACCAGGAGTTGTTGACTGGAGCAGCTTACCAGATGATCTTTCTGGTTTAATGAGCAATTATCTGCTGGTGCTGGTCAACATGGTGGTGAACATCCTTTTGGGAATCTTGCTCTCATGGCCCTGGAGTCTACTGAGGGTTCCTGCTCGATGCTTCATCTTCACAGGTAACCCAGGTATCTTCTGAGGCTAAAGCCAAGTTATGTTCTGAATCATGCATAGCTGCCTTTGTCTCTATTAGAGAGGCAAATGTAGCTTTAATCAATCAAAATCTTGAGCTTGAGAAAACTATTTCCAAAAGAAAAGATGAGTATGTGTCTGCACTTAATGACAAAGATGATGAGATTTACAAGCTTAAATGCCAACTTAATGATGAAAAGGCTAAGGTAGAGGTCATACTCGAGAACCACAGAAGTCTCAAAGAGACACTTGCAGCTACCCAAGTTGAGTGTGACCGCTGGGTAACATCCTGCAAGGGATTTGAAATGCTTCTCAGCAAGCAAACAGCTTCAAATGTGAAGTTTGGAATAGGTTACAATCATACTGCACCACCTACTGATTTTACTTCAAAAGTAATAGTAAAATCTGAAGGTGAAAGTAATTTCCAAACCACATCATCATGTGATTCATCCTCAAATGATAATACAAAATTAGAGGATGAAGTCAGTGTTAAGATCTCAGCAAATCAATTGCCTGATGGTTTAAATGCTGATAAACACATGAAGCTGAGAAATTCAGATGTTGCCCTCAAAGTACTCCAAGTACTGAAGGGCAAGTCACAACATCTGAAAAGCATTTCAAATCTGATGAAATAAAAGGATTAACAACTGCTGAGGAATCTATCATACAGTCTTTCAGGACGGATAGAGAACAGCTGAAGAACAAGTCTTCAGTTGTTACCGATCCTTCAGTACTTAACACAAGTACTGAAAGGAGGAAAGTACTGAAGATCACACCTTCAGTAGTTTCCACTTCAGCAGTTGATCAATCCAAGATGAAGAATAAGCCATGTGAAATATGTGGTAAATTCAATCATCTATCTGATGAATGCTGGTACAAAAAGGGTTCCAAACTCAACAGAGATAAGCTCATTAAAGAAGAGATAAATAAAATGAAAAATGAGTTTGAGACCAAGTTTGTACCACAGTCATCTCAAACTGATAAACCCAAGGCCTCACAAAAATCCAAAAAGAAGGATGGGGTTTATCAGAAAACAGCTGATAGTGTTCCTCATGATAAACATCAGACGAAGTCTGTGAATTTCAAGGAGGAAATGGTGGGTCACAGGAACTCATCAAAAACAAGTACTGATGTGTCAAATGAGCTGAAGGCTTTAGCAACAAATCAGACACAACTTGTTATGATGGTTCAGCATTTGTTGGGGAGAGTTAACCAACTAGATGCACCTGTGATCAAACCACTGAAAAGGAAATCCAAGCCCAAATCTAAGAATTCCATTTCAGCACCATCTCCACCTTCATCAGCTGTTAATCATGAGAAACAAGTTATGGTTAAATCTGTTGATGAAAACAGACCCAAAACCAAAAAGGTTTGGGTCTCTAAAGCTAACTAGTTTCTTATGATAAATGCAGGGTTCTTCAGCATGCCAAAGAAGCATCTGGTATGTAGACAGTGGAGGATCTATGCATATGACTGGGAGCAGTTCTCTTCTTAATGACTACTCTCAAGGAAAGAAGGGATTTGTCTCATTTGGAAATGATGCTAAGGGTTACATCATCGGGAAAGGATTTGTGTCAAATGGAGAAATCAGATTTGATGATGTTAACCATGTGGAGAATCTCAAGTATAATCTACTGAGTGTCAGTCAGATGTGTGATAAAGGGCATGTTGCACTTTTCACAAGCCAGAACTGCCGGATTCTGTCTTCCAAAGTTCTGAGGCTGATTGACAAGGTATTGGATGAACATACTCTCCTGAAGGCCAACAGGATAGGAAGAGTATATGCCTTGGATTTGTCAAAGAAGATTGCGTTAAAAGGTCATCCTTGCCTGTTCTCCAAGGCCTCTCCTCAGGAATCTAAACTGTGGCATAGAAGGCTGGGTCATGTTAATCTCAAAAACATGAATCAGCTGATCCACAATAGTTTAGTAAGAGGTCTACCAATAAAGGAGTTCCTCTGTGATGAAACCTGCACTGCTTGTTTAAAAGGAAAACAACACAAAGTCTCATTCCCTCCTATAGAAAACCAAAGTCCACTGCCTGCTTGCAATTACTGCACATGGATCTCTTTGGTCCTGTGAGAGTAATGAGCATGGCAAAGAAGAAATACTGTCTGGTAATTGTGGATGATTACTCCAGATTTGTATGGACCTTCTTCTTGCATTCAAAGGATGAGGCTGCTCAGACAATTATTAACTTTGTGTTGTATGTTGAGAAGCAGTATTCCCTATCAGTCAAGTGTATAAGAAGTGATAATGGAACTGAATTTAGAAACCATACACTTGATGATTTCTACCTTTCAAAAGGAATCAAGAGGCAGTATAGCATCCCAAGGACTCCAGAACAAAATGGAGTAGTGGAGAGAAAGAACAGGACCCTAATTGAAGCTGCAAGGTCCATGTTGGCTGACTCTGGTTTGCCACTGACCTTTTGGGCTGAAGCTGTCAACACAGCATGCTATGTGCAAAATAGAGCTCTAGTGAATCAGAGGTTGATGAAGACTCCTTATGAAGTTCTACATCATTTGGCTCCTCTAATTTCATTCTTCAGAGCATTTGGGTGTCCTTGTTACATTCTCAACACAAAGGATCAACTCCAAAAGTTTGATTCTAAGGTGGATGCAGGGTATTTTGTTGGGTACTCATCCACTTGCAAGGCTTACAGAGTGTTCAACTGTAGAACAAAGATGGTTGAAGAAACCTTGCATGTGAAGTTCAATGAATCTCCTAAGGACAAAATCCCACAAAACCCTGTGGAGTTGTTTGATCTGGACATACTGCAATATGTTCCTTATCAGCCTCCAGCTGTTGCAGATCATGTGAATTCATCACCTTCTGCAGCTAGTCATCCATCTGGTGGTACTGATGTTCATGATGATCCCAGTACTCACCTATTCAAGTTTAGTGATCAACTGCCTGAGTCTACTCAACTTGATGTTCCTGTAGCTTCAGTAGCACCATCCACAACAAATGCTGATGAGATTTCTGAATCCTCTACTTCATTTGACCTGCCATCTAACACTTGGTTTCAAGAATCTGGATCAACATCTGTTGCTGCTGAGCGTGCTACAAACACTTGCACAGATCTCATAGTGTATCAAGAGCTGAAGAATCACCCAACGTCTCAAATCATTGGTGATATCAATGCTGGTGTCTCAACTAGAAGTCAATTGTCCAACTTCTGCTTCTATGCTCTTTTCATCAGTCAGCAAGAGCCAAAGAACTATCATATTGCATTAAGAGACAATGGATGGGTTGATGCCATGCAGCTTGAGCTTCTTCAGTTCAAAAAGCAGCAAGTGTGGGAACTGGTTCCTCTACCCCCAGGTAAGTGTGCAATAGGCACTAAATGGGTGTTTAGGAATAAAACAGATGAAAATGGGCAAATTGTCAAGAACAAGGCCAGACTGGTTGTCCAGGGGTTTTCACAAGAAGAAGGTATTGATTATGATGAAACCTTTGCCCCTGTAGCCAGACTGGAGGCAATTAGATTGTTCTTAGCCTATGCTGCATTCCACAATCTTAAAGTTTTTCAAATGGATGTCAAAAGTGCATTTTTATATGGTAAAATAAAAGAAGAGGTTTATGTGTGTCAACCACCAGGTTTTGAGGATAATAAACATCCTGATTGGGTGTATAAACTTGATAAGGCTCTTTATGGGTTGAAACAAGCTCCTAGAGCCTGGTATGAAACACTGTCAAATTTCTTCTTCAGAATAATTTCACTAGAGGCTCCATAGATAAAACTTTGTTCATTAAGAAAGTGGGTCAGCATAAGCTCCTTGTTCAAATTTATGTTGATGATATTATTTTTGCATCCTCTGATCCACAGTTGTGTGATGCATTTACAAAGTTGATGCAACAAAAATTCGAAATGAGTGCCATGGGAGAATTACAGTTCTTTCTAGGTTTGCAAATCAAACAAAAGGCTGATGGAACTTTCATTCATCAGTCAAAATACACAAAAAGTCTTTTGGCAAAGTTTGATTTACAACACTGTAAGCCCTGTTCTACTCCATGTGCAGCACCACACAACTGGATGCAGATCAGAAAGGTAAAGCTGTTGATGAAACACTTTACAGATGTATGATTGGGTCCTTGATGTACTTAACAGCTTCTAGACCAGATATTATGTTTGCAACTTGTGTTTGTGCTAGATTTCAGGCTGCTCCTAAAGAGTCTCATTTGATTGCAGTCAAGAGGATCTTTAGATATCTGCAAGGTACTCAATCTCTAGGTCTTTGGTATTCCACTGGGCACTCTTGCAAATTAGTTGCTTTTCTGATAGTGACTATGCAGGGTGTAAATTAACTAGAAAATCAACTTCTGGTGGATGTCAATTCCTAGGCAACTGTTTGGTTTCTTGGCAGAGTAAGAAACAAACATCTGTTGCTACATCCACTGCTGAAGCCGAGTACATTGCTGCTGCAAGTTGTACATCTCAGGTACTCTGGCTTCAGAATCAATTACTGGATTATGGCATTACAGAGACTAAGACTCCATTACTAATGGATAGTGCTTCAGCTCTTTGTATTGTCAAGAATCCAGTCCAGCACTCTAGGACCAAACATATTGAGATCAGACACCATTTTATTAGGGATTGTTTTGAAAAAGGTCTGATTGATCCAAAGTTTGTTCCTAGTGCTGATGAGCTTGCAGACATATTTACTAAGCCTTTGGACAGTTCAACTTTCCAAAACCTAGTGTTAAGGCTTGGTATGCTGCAGCTAGAATAAGTGACAACTACTGATGATCTCAGTCAACAAGTACTGATGAGCATTCGTATACTACTGTCACAAATAAGTACTGAAGTTCTTTTATCCTCAGTAGTTTCATAACTACTGAAGACTAAATTACTTAAAAGTACTGAAGTACTCATCTGTTGAAAAGAACTGATGTGGTTACAACTACTGCTGTAGTTACAACTGCTGATGTCAGAATAACAGATAAGTACTGATGACCTATGAAACATCTGAAACTCAGACAAAGTCTGATGAAGTGTTGAGGTCAGAATGAAACAGCTGATGAGCTAAGAATTGACGACAACAGCTGATGAGAAATTTTCTCTTCAGTTGTTTCTACAAACTGCTGCTTCACTTCAAACAACTGAAGCCAAAACCATGTCTTCAGTAGTTTCACAACTACTGATGACTAACACCAAGTCTTCAGTTGTTACAACACTGAAGCCAAAACCATGTCTTCAGTAGTTTCACAACTACTGATGACTAATACCAAGTCTTCAGTTGTTACTTCTGAAAGTTAAAACCAGGTCTTCAGTTGTTTTCAAACAACTGATGACAGCACCAACTTTCAGTCGTTTTATATCAGTTTTTTTTTCTTACCCTATAAATACCTAAACCTACTTTCAGACGTTTCATTAGCCGTTTTCCGTCCTTCACTCTCTCAACAATGGCGACCATGAAACTCAAACCCAGACACAACTGTGTTGCCTACCTCTCGAAATCGGCCTTCTGGAACAAATTTGATAACGCCATCGATCTTATGGTAGATTCCAGTACCGAACCGCGTTTCTTCTGAATCCTACCATCTACCCCGATTCCCTAAGCCAGTTCTGGACCAACGTCTCTGTGCAAACTAGTGAGAATGATAGCCAAATCACTCTCCAGTCGTTGGTCAACCAGAAACAGGTGGTCATCACTCCGGACATCATTCGACAAACCCTAGATCTACATGATGCCACCTGTGTCACAGAATACCCGAAAGGCACAACCGATATGTCTTTCATCAACAACGGGTATGAAGGAGACTTAAGTGCTACCACCATTCTGAAGAAGCACTTCCATGATGCTGAACGTCTTATATCCACATGGTGAATGTCTGCCTTGCACCAAAAACCTCCTCATGGGATCAAATGTCTTCCGATGGCAACAGGTATTATACTCTATCTTTGAACGACAAACTTTAAATTTTTCTGAGATAGTGTTTATGGAACTAAAGGATCTGGCCTTGAAACCTGTGGCAAACAGATGGATATTATATCCCAGGTTTCTCATGGCCATAATTTTAACACAGCTAAAATCAGACGGCCTTGTTGGCCTTGGAGTCCCTGCTCGGCTGTATTGCCTGAAGTATACTCCAGGCACAACTCTGACCCTACAATGAAAGGGGCTGCCCGGCTGCTCAAACCCAAGCAGCGGGAACCCACAGCCTCCACTTCCAGATCCAAAGTCCCCACCAAACCCAAAACCAAAAAGCCCAAAAAGGCTACTCAGGGAGATGAGTCCCCTGAGGATGCCCCTGTAACACCAATACAGGTAACACTTACTGGTTCTAACCCCCAGTAGTGTCAAAGACTCCACCAGCCCTAGCCGCTCAGGCATCCTCTCAACAGGATCCTGATGCAACCATAATTGGGGATACCACAATGCTGGAACCTATCTCAATTGAGAAGGTTACCATTGAAGAGCACCAGTCACCCGGGTGCAATCTGCTTCAAACCTATCTCCAAATGCAACCGCCCCTCAAAGCCCAACATTTATTGTTGCACAAGTGTTGAGTCAGCTGCATTCCTCTCCTCCTCCCCAGACACCAATTACAATGGGGAGAACCTCAACAGCTGAGGAAGAGGACCAAAATGCTGCTGATAACCCACAGCACAGGGGTTATAATGTTCAATCTCCCGTGTAGAGGAGGAGGTTAGAACATCTGGTGAGGCTGCCACTTCTACTGATTCAGCAAATGAACAGGATGAAGTTGGTAACATCTCTAAGACCTCACCAGAGGCAACTGCCGATGAAGGACTCAGTCCTGAGGCAGGAAGTCCCCAGAACCAAGAACAAGGGGCACATGCTACAACTGATCTACACTCAGGGCATGTACATCCTGATTCAATCAGGAGGTCAGATGATTCAGCAAAGACTGATGATGACCTGGGCTTTTTCTTTGATGTTTTAGCCCATAACACAATCCTTGAGGCTGAGGTGAGCAGACTCAAAGAACTGCTTGCCAAAATGTCTCAGGATCAAAGTCCATCTGCCCCAATAACCCACAGATGGCACCTTCATCTGAAGGTTACCAAACACTCAGCCACTACACTCAACTGAGCCACCAGCCACTGTTTTGGCACCACCTCTCAGGGACAGAACCCCTCTGAGCAGATGGTTGCTACCTTTCAAAATTCCTTATCTCTCATCACTCCCATCATCAATGAGATTGTGCATAAAGCCATTGATGAGAGGATTTCCTCAAATCTACAAACACTTGTTGATGATGCTGTGCAAAGAAGCTTTCTGCCATCAAACCCCTGAACCCAATGCACCCAAAAAGGGGGAGTCTAAGGCAGTGAAAGAACGAAAAAGAAAGAGTGTGGGAAATGAGAAACAAAGAGAAAGAAAAGGAAAAAACAGCTGATCACATACAAAGAAAGAAAAGTGCTGAAACTCAAAAGCCTGATGAAGAGAAATCATTGGAAGATCTGATTAAAGAAGCTGATGAAGCTCACAGCAGATCAATGGACAGAATAATAGATCAACTCTTCAGACAGGGCTTTGATACAGCACATTAGACACTGAGATCAGAAAGCTGGAGATTGAAGAGATACAAGAAAGATGGGCCAGTTATAGTGTGATGGAAAGGGAGAGGTTGGAAATAATGATCAGGTTTACTGCAAAATACTTGGGAAGATCATTAATTGAGATTAAATCATGGACCAGAGACAGTATTCTGGCAATAACCACCAGAATCTGTACTTCTGAAGCATTCAACAAGGGGTTATTATTGAAGCACTAGATGAAGCAGGTGCTGGGAAGAGAACTGATATGGCCAAGCTTTCCAAAGCCAAACTCACCATAAAAATGCTAGATCAGCCTTCCCAAACTCCCTCTCAAAAACAACCAACCCCACAACTCTCCAAATCAACTCAACCCTCAAAACCAACTCCCTTACCCAAAAACCACCTCAAACCACATCCAGTGATGCACCCAGAAGGAGGAGAAGGGTGTTGAGGATGGTAGAAGAAGAAGAAGAAGATGATGAAGAAGATAGTCTGCCAATCTCTGCTGTTCTGAATTACCTGAGCCCAGAAGTCAACAAATGATCACACCAGACTTTCAGAGGCAAATGGTGAAAGTTAAGATTGAAGAAGAAGAACAGCAGAAGAAACAGCACGATGAGCAACTTTTGAAGATGATTGACAAAGAGTTTCCTCAGTCATCATCTATACAAGCCATGAAGAAACATGCTCAAAGGCTGTATGCTCTCAGGTATACCTTTCAATATCAAAAGGAGAGAGTAAGGATTTGGCCAGACCCCAGGGTTAGTTCTAGAATTCATAAGAAATCCATACCAAGTAGATACAATGGCCAAGTGAGAAAGACCATAGATGCTGCTATTATGTTGGCCATTGTAGTCTCACCCTGGGAAATACTTGAAGACTTCAAGAGAGCCTACAAGTCAAAGATGACCCTCAAACTCTAATGGAGACAAAATGGTCAAGAAGGGGTTGTTATACAAGAGGCTTGAAGAGATCAAGAAAAATGAACTCCAGTTGTTATTAGAAGGGACTCACCCAGATGAATTTGCTTACAGAGAGATAACAACTGTTGAGTTGAAAAATGGAAAGACGATAAAGTACTTATCAGAGTACTATGGCCCAGAGTTCTTCTTCGAAGGAGAAGCAGAAGAACTCACTAAGGAGGAACAAGTTGTTCTCCTTGAGGCCTACGTCAGAGAGTCTTATAGACTCATAA
This sequence comes from Flaveria sonorensis, assembly GCA_025506505.1. Taxonomy (NCBI): domain Eukaryota; kingdom Viridiplantae; phylum Streptophyta; class Magnoliopsida; order Asterales; family Asteraceae; genus Flaveria; species Flaveria sonorensis. The sequence goes on along the minus strand of CM046440.1, from coordinate 41,286,813 downwards.
TGGGAAGTAGGTTTCATGGTTGGGATAACGGCTCTGTGTCCAGTTCCCAAGACAGAGTTCCCTTCCATCCTTTGACATTCACATCTACTGAAACCTGTTCCCTGGCCTGTGCTTATCCTATATCTCTAAAGCTGATCAAGAGAGTATTTCTGCCAAGAATAAGTGGGACCTCAATAAGCTTAAAGGTTTTGGCTGCATTGGTTCAGGGGAGTTTGTTGGACCAAAAGAACCAATGAGCCTGATCAGAAAAACCTTTAAGTCCCACGGACATTACAACAACTGAAGTAGTCTGCAACAGCTGAAGACATCAGCTGATAACAGGTCTGAGACAAAGTCTGAAGTGAAAGAGCTGAAGACAAAGTCTGAAGTGAAAGAGCTGAAGACAAAGTCTGAAGTGAAAGAGCTGAAGACAAAGTCTGAAGACAAGAGCTGAAGACAAAGTCTGAAGTGTGAAAGAGCAGAGACAAGTCTGAAGGAAGAGCTGAAGACAAAGTCTGAAGTTGAAGACAAGAGCTGAAGACAAAGTCTGAAGTGAAAGAGTGAAGACAAA